>OX387182.1:28185633-29620690 GCA_947561395.2 Buxus sempervirens
AGGATTTTTTCTCTAAGCCTTCCAAAAAAAAAGCTCCCATTTTCGAACCTCTCTCCATTCTCTCCAACCTCTTTCCCTTTTCTCCAGCAACCCCACCTTATCCAAATGATCCCAAAACCCACTCCAACCCCATCTCAAGCCTTGAAACCCTACTCAAATCTCTTCTAATCACTTCTCTACACTTATTTCTTCCTTCTAAACACTAAAAGAGATCTTTGGAGTGCATTTGGAGAAGAGGAAGTGCTGCTCAAGTGCTGCTCCAGCACAAGAAGAGGTCAAGAATACTCTAAACGGTTTTGTAAACTCAAGGTGAGTTCCCTTATGTATTTTTATTTAACATACTTGAATATTAGCATGATTGGAGCACTTTTTATTTCTTTTCTAGTGTCATACATTTGCTGTTCTTATCATGGTATGTTTCACCCCCTTGTCTTGAGTTCATGCTAGCCTAAATTTGTAGATAACCCCATGGTAAGGGGGGAATAGCTTCCGGTAGTATAAAGAGAGGAAGGAGATCATTTTTGACTGATTTAGAGGGTTCATAGGTTATTGTTTGGCTGCTGTATTTCTTTTATTTGTGCTTTATTTTCATCAAAAGGAGGAGTATGTTCCTCTTCTATCCCATCCAATGTACCCCCTACGTAAGCCCCACTATCCCTTTGCTCCCTTTCTTTGTGGTTTTCATTCCTATTTTTGTGTGTTTTCTCATGATGAATGGTTCTCTCTTGGGTAGGATTTATTGATTTTGAAATATGCATACTCACATGTATAAATGTGTTCCCCTTTCTCCTTCGAAATGCTATTGTTTTTTAGTCCTCCTTAGCCCCTTTTAGTTTGTGGTATTGTATATTGATAAGCCCCTCCATTTTGCCGCTGTTATGCCCCCCGTAGCTTGCTGTACTGGGTCCATTAAAGTGCTCCTTCACCCCACCAAAACCCCCTAGGTTCAGCATGTTAGTATCCCGAATGAGGGGTGGCTTTCCCCCTCCCTAATCCCCATGGTTTCCAACCCTTTTGGCATGGTCAATCACCATTACTAGCTGCTGTCCAAGGCACCTACAGCATGCTTTTATTCAAATATGTTTGCATGGTAGGACCATTACTTGCACGCACACCAAGTGTACACACCTATCCCCAACTTAGTGGCATGCTAGGTCACTTTCCCTCCATTTCTAGCCCCCTTTTAGCATGCTAATCCCCTCCAAACAGCTGCTGGTTTGGCTCACCTGCAGCGTGGTTTCTCTTTATAAATTTGTGTAGCATGCCTATGTACATTTGTATTTCTTGAATACATGCACACTTCTCCATTAGAAGCATGCTAGGTCACTCTTTTTTACTTGCATTATTATTTAATTTGTTTACATGAGCACCCACTTCGCTTCATATGTACATGTTATGTGAGTACTTATTAGGGTTTAAGTCATGCCACCAAGACCTATGTGGTTGTCCCCCTTTTACCTTATTTGATTGCTTGTGGATTTATGAAATGAAGATGCCAAAAAAAAACAGGGACACTCAAGTCCCTGTTTCATTGCTGATTTGGATGTAAATGGGAGAAGGCAAAGCCCGTAGCCTTCTCCCCCTCACCCATGGTTCAAAGGTCCCTAGAGAGACCCAAAATGGGGTATTCCCCCACACTTTGCACCACTATGGGCCCACACAGGGGCCCACATGGTCACTAGAACCTCCTAGGAAGCCCAAAAACCACCCCCATTGCAAAGCCCTTAAAAATGCATGGTTGGGTGTGACTTTTGGTTTTTGTTAATTTGAATAACCTCACAAGTGAACCAAGCGAACCGATAGGGTTTCCGGGTCATCCGGAAACCCGACATGGGATCTGGACCCTCGGTCCAATTTGGAACATCCGTGGGCCTTCCAACGGGGCCCACCAAGCCCGATGAACCGGAAAGCATGCAAATAAGCAAAATTAAGTGAAATTAACCAATCAAATCGGATGGGCCAAACCTAATGCGGCCCACCCTAACTTTGTTTGTGGAATGATGTTTAAATTGCGTGGTTTGGCCGAGACCAAGGGCCTATCGGGCCCGTCAAAGCCCACCAACCAACCAAGTGAGGGTTTAAAACCCTAAACTTCAAGAACATGGGCTTGCAAGCCTAAGATTGGACTACGGGCCCCAAGCCCCAATGTCCACAACCCTTTGGTGAATTTAAATAAGATAATTTGAAAACGTTTTAGCAACCATCATGGGGGCCCACCTAGGGGCCCGCAAATCAATGCAGACCCATTTGTTACAGGGAAACCACATAAATGCCCAAATTAAACTTTACGGAAAAATCAATTCACTTCACCAAAGCCTACAGGGCCTCCTAGGCTTAGACAGAGGCCCACATGGGTACATGGGCTTACCCAAGCCCACCAAGGACACCGTGGACCTTCCAACGGGGCCCACACCATCAGACACAGATCACCTAATTCAAGCGAGATAAAATCAACTAAAGGGACCCACACCACTCAGGTGATCCCGCCGAAACCTAAATAAAATGGCATGCTAGATTAGGAACCGGGTGAGAACCAAAATGGACAGCTGACTCAAACCTAGGAAGCTCTTTGGGACCTGTCAACCGACAGGGTGGATCGGGGTGTCTACGGACTTCCCCGAACCACAAATGAGACCTTACTTAGAATCTCACGCCGCAGACCAACTAATTAGACTAACTTAGGCACACAGGTGTCCGCCTGCACCCCATCAGGCGGTGGCGACTCCGATTTCCCGTTTTCTACCAGTGCGACCGTTTTTCAGGTGCGCACACCCGGATCTGGGGCGCTACAACTTACACCACTAATGTGGTCCCTACGTTGACCTAAATCAAGAGTGCATGCATGACTTAGAAAAAGGTGAGATAAAACAAGTTGACTCAATAACCAGGATGACCCATGGGATCCGTCACCCAACGGGACGAACCGGGGTGTTTAAGGACTTTCCCGAACTGTAAATGAGTACTTAATTGGAATCTCAAGCCACAGACCACCAAATTAGATAACCTTTTAAGCATCCAAGTGTCTGCCTGCTCCCCATCAGACAGTAGCGACTCCCCATTCCTCATTATCCTTTCCCGACATCCTGAAAGCATACGATCTCTCATGCTTTCACGGGATAACACACCAAGACTTATCCCTAAAGGAGGCACTCACATGTGACCTCCCAGTAAGTGCGGACTGCGGATCGACACGCGCACAATGATAATTCATGTTCTATTCATGTTTTCTTACACTTTGATATATAGATCATGTGTGTTAACTAGTACTTCGAAGACGAGTTATGGTTTCATTTTGTAACTCGGATCCAAGGCACTACAATTAGCCAGCAAAGTCATTTGGTATAACTCATAAGAAGGGCACATCTCATAATTTTGGATGAAGCTCCAATGATGCACCGCCATGCTTTTGAAGTGGTTGATCGAACATTTAGAGATCTCATGAAGCTAACAACTCCAAAATCTGACGATAAACCTTACGTTGGTAAAACAGTGCTTGTTGGAGGAGATTTCAGACAAATAGTACCTATTATTCAAAAAGAAGGAAGAGAAGAGACTGTATCATCTTCAATTCAAAGGTCAGGTCTATGGAGTACGTGTCAATTATTCCATTTAAGTACAAATGTGTGAATTCGCTCCAATGATGCTACTAATGCAAGTAATTTGGAGGCTGAAAGGTTTAGAAAATGGGTTCTTGACATAGGAAATGGTTCTATACCGGTCTTGATTTGTCACAAAACGGTGGATTTGATTGGATTAAGATTCCAGATGACTTACTTATCAAAGACAATATATCAGGCATTGAAGCACTAATTGAAAATATTTATTCCCAATTATAAGAAAAATACCTTCTTTCTTTGAAGAACAAGCTATTTTAGCAACAAAGAATGAAGATGTTGATGCTATAAACAACAAGATACTTTCAATGCATCATGGAAATATTGAATCTTTCCTAAGTACTGATACTTGCAGCCCCATGGAAGGGAATACATGTAAAACCCCGAATTTTCGTCTAATAAATAAATAAATAATAAATAAAAGAAAATGCGAGTTGAGTCCTGGTTAAAATAAAAAGTGAAGATTTAGAGAATAATTAATTTGAATAAGTCATAAGTTGAAAATAAAGAAAGAATTTTAATGAAATTAACCTAAAAGAGTAAAAAGGGTATTTTGGTAATTTTCAGAAAAGGGTAATTAATAATTAGATCATTAAATAATAACTAGAATTAGAAAATAGAAGGAAATAATTTATTTTGACAATTTAGAAATTAAAAGAAATTAATAAAAGCCTAAAAGTGGGAAAAAGGGTAATTAGGAGATTTCACATCTTAATTTGGAGAAAATAAGGTTTTAAGTGATAATAATGTTTAATTAAATATTTTGCACCAAAATAGGTTATAAATAGGAGTTTAGATAATAAGAAACTTAATTAGGATTGTTAAGTAGAAAAATAGAAGGTGGAGAAAAAGTAGGAATTAAATTAGAAGGATTAGACTTTAACTAGACCATGGTTGGGTTAGCCCAAATTAAATTAGCCAATTAGGGTTGGTTTAGGATTTCTAAAGCCTAGTATAAATAGGAAACTAAGGTTAGACATGAGGGAAATTTCGTGGGTTTATTATTGAGAGAAAAGAGGGAGAGAAAGGAAGAAGGTGGCTAATGGAGGTGTCTGACCAGCCATCATCAAAATGCGATCGAGGAAAATCCGTACGGTGGATCGCCTTCAAATTTGGAGATTTTGTTCATCACCGAGGGAACTACATTGTGTATGGTGAAGATTTGAATTGGAAGAGTCTAGCTTGGTGCGTTTGGGAGTAAAAGTCAGGTCCAGAATTAGAAGTTTCAATGGAAGAAGGATTTAGCATATAAGGCAAGTAGTAACCTTGGAAAACGTGAGGAATTTCATGATTTGGTTTTCTGTGATTTCATATGGTTTGAATGGATTAGTCAGAACTGTATTTACATGGAATCAAAGTGCTTATAGGTTAATGATTTGTGTTCTTGTTGGATTTGCCAAAAATAAAGAAGAAGCTTAGCTTGATTATGTAAATAAAGGTAGGAGGGTATTTAATTTATAAAAATTACTCTAGAAGGCTCTAGGTATGTTTCAGAAGGTTTGTAGATTAATTTAGACCAAGAAAACATATAGCAAAGGCCTAAAAATCCGAACTTTAAAAATCTGGAAAATTCTGTTTAATTTTGCACGAGCGCCTAGGATCGCCCAGGATCGCCTAGCCCTGTAGAGGTCGGCGCTCTATGTAAAATTTGTAGATTTTGGGGATTTTGTAATTTGAATAAATATCCAATAATTTTTATTATTAGTTAAGCATGTTAGCATCTTTATAAGGACCTAATTAAGGTATAAAAATTATAAAATTAAATGGGAAAGATTATCCAATAAATTGAAGGTTTCAATGAAAGGTTTGTTTATAAAAGGGTCAAAGGGTATGGATATTGCTAGAAATAATATTACTGATACTTATAGCTTATAAACATCTTTTAAACTTCATTCTAGGTTTGTAGAACATGCTGGAGAAATAAAATACAGAAAATTCGAATAGAAACTAGCTTAGGTGTTAAGGTAGGAAATTGGATTCTAATAAAAGGGATTAATAAAGAAACTCTAAGTAAGATTTGATTCACTTTATTTTGAGCTTATAATAGGAATATTGGCTACTGTAATTGCATAATCTCTGAGTTTTATCGAACTTATGAAGCATGAGTTTTATTTTGAAGAATTGCATATGTTATCCTGAAAAAGCATATAATTGGATTTGTAATGACCGAATCATGATATTTACATGGAATGGAATACTTGGGTATGGTTTGGTATGTGGTATGATGTTGGTCACTTTACTTTTACGGTTGGGTGATACAGCTTCTGTGGTAGAGTTTGATACTAACTTTTACGGCACAGATGGGTAATCCTCTGTGTAGAGATGTGTAATCCTTTACGGGTAAAAGTGGGTATGCCTCCTACATTAGCGTGTCCTCCCGTATGTGGTTTTATCGTGTTTTGTGTCAGTGGGCTTAGTTGTATATGGATCTATAGTTTTGGCTGGTTAGCTAAGTGGTATTTGGTTTTGGTTGAGTTACTCCTATATGCGAGCGTGCTTCCCTTGCAAGTTAGTTTGCTCTGGGAAGGTCCTATGTCTGGAGGGACACCCCGGTGAGCCGCTGGTGATTCCCTGTACATGTGGATAAGCGACCACACTCTATGTATTGATTCTAGTGCTGCATGCTGATGGTACATCCAACTCTGCGGAGTTCGTGCGCAATAAGTCGGTGACTACGGTTCTTGTCTAAGCTGCGCTGCATGGGGCTTGAGTATCATTAATTAGCACTGCCCCTAAGCCGCACGGTGGTATAGCAGTTAATTGAGTGTCATCTCAAATACTTATCATCTTTGTGAGTCCTGCAATGGCACGTGTTTTATCGTTTTTGTCGGTTTTACCTCGTTAACATCCAATTACTGGTATTTGTACATGATCATCTGTTTTATCGCTTTATTTGGAATTGCCATGGATAACTTGGATTTCTCGTCTTATCGTGGATTAATCGAATACCTCATGACTATTTGCTTACATTGGACTGTTTCAAATTGCATGCACCTGCTACTTGCTGAGATGTAAATCTCACTCCGTTTTCCCCTATTTTTCAGGTTGCTTGGAGAGATCGCGAATATGGGGTTTTAAATTGATGGGTAGAATTGTAATTGGTATTAAGGTCACATGTTGATTAAATAAACCTTATTGTAAAACTGAATGGATATTATGGAATAAAGAATTGTTTTTATTGGCCACCATAACTCTGATATATTTAGTTAAAGTTTTAAAATTATTGTGAATCTTGGTTTGTATCTGACCCCAGCTTCGTGGTAACACCTCGAGTTTGGTTGTTGAACTGGACTTGGGTTGTTACAATAGCGAACCGGGTTCGGGTTGGGTGCCGGTTTGCACTGACCCGGGTTCGAGGCGTTACAATACAGATGAACAAGATAATATGCATCGAGTTGAACATCTAAATTCTTTGAATCTTATTGGGCTACCAAATCACCACTTGCAATTAAAAGTTGGAGAACCTGTTATATTGTTACGGAACCTAGATCCTTCATTGAGTCTTTGTAATGGTACAAGACTTATTATCCATAAACTACAAAGACGAGTTATTGAAGCAAAAAAAAAAAATCACACGCACCAAAAAAAGGCCAAACAGTCTTAATCCCAAGGATTATCATGTCTCCTTCTAATATTTACATGCCATTTAATTTCAAGAGAAGATAATTTCCTTTTTGACTGGCTTTTGTAATGACAATTAAAAAAAGGCAAGGACAAAGCTTTAAAAAAGTTGGCGTATTCCTACCAAATCCGGTATTTACTCATGACTATGTTGCAGTTTCACGAACCACGACAAGAGAAGGATTAAAGATCTTAATAATAAATAAAGACAAACCAGATGGACACACAAAGAATATTGTCTTCAAAGAAGTTCTTTGAGAAATATGAAATTAAACATAAATCAAAATCTTTCAATAAATGCAATCTACAACATCACAGGTTTAAATCCTTCACACTGATATCAATACATTACTCAATAGAATCTACTATAATAGCGATATACATGTTCTCTTTTGGTCTTATCATATATTCCTTCCATTATATTTATAAAATGCATTTCTTTTATATTTCCGAATATGCAGGATGGCTGCTCAAGGTTATACATCATTCCACTACTTGCATCAATACCAACTACAATGGAAGATCAAAGCACGAGTTTTATGTATCTTCCTAGTACATATATTCAACAAAGGCAATACCCAATCCAGAGTTCAAAATATCCTCTTAATGGACACCCATGTAAGCTTACATGTCATTAAAATTTAACGCTACATCACACTTACATTTTTATATATGTTCATTTCTTTAAAACATTTCAAATAATCTTTCTAGGGTGAACAAATGCAAAGAGTTTTGTGGAATGAAGCTATCACAAAATTTAAATCAGAATTGCAAGAAGGAAGTGTTTACTGTTTATTAGGAGTCAAAGTCATACCATATGACCCTAGATACCGAATCATGGCTAATAGGTTACAGCTTCAACTAATGACACATACAAGAATCAAAGAATCTTTCAATGACTGTGTTGACATCCCTAGATAGGTAATTTCACTCCACTCGACGAAATTGGTATCGACACTCTAGCATCACACAACTATATAGGTAATTATTGTAACTTTCTATAATTCACATCCGACATTCATGTTGCAAGATTCATATTTGTTATAGATGTTATTGGAATTGTTATGTACATTTCCACCATTCAATCAAGTCACTCACAAGGGAGCTCAAATACGTTAAAAAGAGACATCATCCTTTTAGACAAGACATATAATACCACCTATCTATTTATATTTTCCGTTATAAACAACTTTCAATTTATAAATAGAAATTTGTTCCTCATACACATAGAACTAAAGTTTTCTGTATCGTTTTACTACATATAGCATTTGTCCAATCACTTTAACATTATGGAATCCTTTTTCCTCAAATGAAGGCAAAGAGCTTGAGGATGCTTTACAAAACTACCCAATCCTCATTTTCCTTTCGTAATAGCAAGCAACAATCGAGGTGCAAACATCTACTTACAAATATGTCATCCTTTTTCATTACCACTTTATACCTAACTAACTATTTCTTATTTTCATCTATCTTAACAACAACCTGACAGTAATCCAACTATCAAGCACAGGATACTCTAGATTCATGATCAATCCAGCCATTAAAGAAACCGCCATTTTGTCACAATGGTAATTTGCTACCTCCATAACTTACAAGCTACGCCCATTACAATTTTATTTATATAAACAACTATATATATTACTCCTCTAATTTCAGCCTTTCTTCGAATCCATCAGCAAAGATTTTTGTCAATTGAATTCATAGTATAGACCTATCATAACAATGGCAAATCATATTTACAAATTCAAAAAGAGTTTCATCAATAGATTTTAATTTTCAATTCAACTCACAATCATCACAGGTATACATTATATCGTTACAAAATTATTAGAAAAAGAAAAAATACTAATACCCTTATATTGACTTATTCTCAGATATATTACTACTATATTCCAACCCTTTTACCAAGATATACACAAATCAGCCTCTATGGTATGATGCTTGCACCCAATGCAACAGAAAGTTATACTTCTCTGAATCAAAGTACCAATGTCACTTCTGCAAGCAACAAAGCTCAAATTCATTACTTGGGTGACACATAAATCTCATATTACTTCTGTACACCAAATAACACTATGTAAAACCCCGAATTTTCAGCAAATAAATAAAGCGAATTAAATATGAATATTTGGAATGTTAATGAATTTATCGAAATAATTAGAGATTAAATGTAGAGCATATGATTTGGGGTATTTTCATTCATCTAGAATTTATAATTGATTAAGGGGTCATTTGGTATGGCTTCTGGATTGTGGATTGTGGATAACAATTTGGATTTTGAAAATCAAGATTGTAAATGCTTAATTTTAAATTCCAAAATCTTGTTTGGATACTTAGGATTTTAGCACCTTATTTTAGTGGGACCCACCACCATTAATAGGTCTTTATTACTTGTGTGCAAGTGGGGCCCCCATCATTAATAGCTCTTTAGTACTTGTATTCAAGTGGGACCCACCACTTTTTAAGTTTCAAAATCTATAGAAACCCATAAAAGGAGGATTGTGGTTTTTGGAAAGATTTTAGTATCTACTTTTAAAATCAAACTTGCAAAAAACCTACCAAACAACTTAATGGACTTTGGTTTTTGGATTTTGGTAGAATCTAGAAACCAGAAACCCCACCAAACAACACCTAAGAATGATAAGGAGAATAAATTTGGAAATTTTAGAAGAAATCCAATGGGTAGATATGAAATTATCAAGAGAAGGGTATTTTGGTCAAATTCCTACTAATTATTGGTAAATAATTAAATTATTATTAGACTTAAGAAATTATATTAGATCTAAGTTGGGTTTAAATTGATTATTAATAATGATATTTATAGCTTAATAAGTGGGAAAAGGGCATATTAATAATTATAGTTGATTAGGAGCCTTAAGTTGAGGAAAAGAGGAGCTTTGGGGAGTTTTTTAATATTAAAAAATAGGGGAATTAATTAGTACGAAAAGTAGGAAAAATAGAAATTTCTCTTATTTAGAATTAAAAGGAGGAGTTGTAAAAGATTAGGAAAGCTTCTAAGTGAGATTAGGAATCCTAGTGGAGTTAGTTAGAAAGTTTCCTAACCCAAATAGGACTTCTATTTTGGGTGAGCCTATAAAAGGGAGGCTTTAAGGAGGAATTAGGGTTTCTTCTAATCAATTCATATAGAGGAAAAGAAGGAGAAAGGAGGACTCTCACGTTTGGGGAATATAGAGAAGGAAGGTGTTGCAGAAATATCCTACCAGCATCCATTAAAGTTAGATCGGAAGAGATTCAATCGTTGGATCGACCTCAAATTTGGGGGTTTTGTTCATGACTGGTAGAGCTTCAATATAAACAGTGGAGATGGTGTTCTGAGGTCTCTAGAAGGGTGCGATAGTAACAGAATCTCGGCGGTAACTTGAAGATAAGGATTTTGCATTTTGAGGCAAGTAGTAACACCCCGTTTTGTTTAATCATTGCATGATTTTATGTTTAAACGTTTGAATTTGATCTGGAATTAATATATGATGATTTGAGATACTAAACCATATATTTTATACAATAAATTTCGTGGGTTTGATTGATCTTACATGTGGTTTATGAAAACTGTCGAGCATGCTTAAAGTATTGAGTTTCCTTAGGTTTTGATTTAGATTTATTGTAAATCTATGTTTATATGTATTTGGAATGATCTAACATATTTAGAGGTTGAAAATATATGATTTAGAAGTGATTTGGCGAGTTGGTTTGTTGTTATTCGGATTTAGAATGAAATTTCACGAATTAAAGAAAATCCAGAATTTGCGATTTTGTATGGGCACCTGATAGGATCACCTAAGTGACCTATTGAGCGCCCATGTTAAATAAAAGATCGCCTAAGCGACTTGTTGAGCACCCATGTTAAATAAAGGATTGCCTAGGCGATCTATTGAGCATCCATTTCTCTGTTTTGTTTGGTTTTATTTCAAAGACCGCTCAACACGATCACTTGAGCGATCTATTGAGTGCCCATTTAAAAAAATTGATTTATGAGATCGCTAGACATAAGGCTTTGAGCAATCTGTTGAGCGCCCAACCCAGATTTACTAATTTTGAGAAATATACCTAGATTTTTATTATAAAATGATTTTTAGACAAATCAAACACATTTACAAATAAGATTTTGGTGTTTATGAGTTATTTTCAGTAGTCGATTAATTTTATAAAAATTATACAAAGTTTGGGTATGTTTTACTGAAATATATCTTGTTTTGACTTAAAAGAAAGTTTTGATTCTAGAGTTTGTTTAAAATTGATTTGGTTGATGTCTACACTTGTAAAACATTGTTTTAGAAGTGGTTCAAGTTCTAGAATTGATAAAAATACTTTTATAACAAATTTGAGTACATTGAGCCTATGTTTTGAAATATAATAAATATTGACAAGAGGTTTTGGATTATTGATTGAACATGAACAAACTATTTTATATACAAAATTGGATTGTGGTTTTATGCTCTTCCATGTACCATGGAATGATTTATATGCCATGGATGGCAATGTGGACTATTTTTACAATGGCTTGATGGTCAGATTTATTGATTACCTACTTGGTGGCAGAGATGTATATAACCTACTTGATGGCAGAAATGTATTACCTCATATGGAAAAGATGTGATTACTATGTGATTGTATCCTACATGGGAGATGGGTGTGTGAGTTACCACCTGAGGGTGAGGGAGCTATCTCCTGCGGGGGAGATGTAGGTGCTACGTGTTCACATTCTGCAGTTGAGTTATGCTATCTCCTACGGAGGGTTGCTTGCGGTCTTAGAGATGTGCATTCTCTTGCAGAGGAGGTGTGGATACTATGTGTTTACATCCTGCGGTAGAGGTAGGCTACTACCTGAAGGTGAGCTTAATTACTAATTATATATGATTTGTTTTCTTTTAAAAAGAAAGAGATTGATTGATCGGTTAGCCATGTTTTGATAAGAATGGTTTTGAAAGAAATATTAAAATAACATGATGAATTGTTTTGGGAAAAGTATTTGTATTAATTTGGAGAAATTTGTAGATTGGACTTATACGGTCTTGTCTTCTTGATTTAGCGATACTTGTGATATTGTTTTGCAACTCATGAAAGGTTTGTAGAGGATATGTATATATATATAAACCGTTTTCTTTATACATGTTGCTACTTGCTGAGATTTTATATCTCATTCTTGCTTTTAAATGTTTTGTTTTCAGGTGATCTTGGAGAGGACGCCTTGGGTTAGTCTGATAGTGGGCCTAAAGTGTAGAATATCCAGAAAACAAGAGTAGGATATTGATATAGGTGTTTTTATTTTGGGAAATTTAATTTTTAGTGGTACTTTATCAAACTATTTAAGATTTAGTAGGCAAAGTTTTAAGTTTTAACTTTTAATACACCTTTATCAACATAATTAATTTTTAGTGTCATTTCATTGTTACGGATAAATTCTTCCAAAAATACCCTTATACAATTTACTTCCGAGACTTGTACAAGCAATAAATTGACTTGTACAAGCCATTTTAGACTTGTACAAGTAATAAAATGACTTGTACAAGTCAAAAATTAACTTGTACAAGTCAATAAAGTGACTTGTACAAGTCATTTGGATAAGTGACGTAAGGGCATTTTTGGAATAGTTGAATTGTAATAGTGAAATGGCACTAAAAATTAATTATTTTGATAAAGATGTATTAAAAGTTAAAACTCAAAACTTTGCCGACTAAATCTTAAATAGTTTGATAAAGTACCACTAAAAATTAAATTTCCCTTTTATTTTCTTAGAATAATAGTAAATGATTTAGTGGAGTTTGAGAGTTAGTTAAATTGTAGTTGCCTTTCGTTTGATTAAATGATGTAATAGTAAGATATAGATTCTAATGGATAATTTAAGCTTCCTAGCACTTTGATAACTCTTAAATCTTTTAGTCTTATCTTTTAAGCTGATTGTGATGTACTACAAGTTAATGCCTTGATCCGAGTCAAAAAAAAATTTGACCCTGATTCAAGGCGTTACACACTATATCCAACCTTTGTTGTTGACATAATTGTAGATGCATGGTACATGTCATAGTACAAGATGCGAGACCCCGTATCCTCTAATTAAGCCTAATTATTTAGCTTGTTGCTAATTTGGATTTGTTAGACTAATTAAGTGTGTTTTGAAGGTGAAGGCAATGTGGAAGAGGAAATTTTGTAAAAAGGAGGCAAAGGAACCAATGCCTTAATCCCCAAAATCTGTTTAGGGCAGAATCCCTTTTTGCCTTACACGTGAAGAACAAAGGGAGGAGCTCACGGCTTTGCATAAAGAGGAAGAAGGAGAAGAAGGGAAGAGAGAAGGCTTTAGCTTTGGATTTGCGTTCTCCAAGTAAGTAGCACCCTTCCTACTTACTATTTGCAAAGAGATTCATGTTTAAACAAAGAACACATGTTCATTTGGTTTCATACGTTGTTTTTGGGGTTTATGCGATTTATTTGGTTTGGGGAATGCATGTGGTTTAAATGTTGTTAGGTTTCGATCTTAGAGTGTTTAAGGATGTTTGTTGTTGTGTTTGAGATGAAATAGAACAAGATTTGGAGTTATATTTGGGAAAATTAAAAGGGGCGCCTAGCCAGGTTGCCTAGGCACCCATCGCATAGAAAATGCAGTTTTGGGTATTTTGAGCGGATTTTCAGCGCGGGACATGTTTTTATCGTATTTAATCCATGTATGAACCATTATAGGTGTTTAGAGACTTCTTCTACTTGGTTTATCGTGGAATTTAGTATAATCGGATTTGTGGTTATGTTTGTACTCAGATTGGTTTTGATTTGGTATTTTAAAGAAATGATGTCTTTCAAAGTGAATTTGCTAGTTTGTAAAACTAGTTGAGTTTTGTGATTTGAGAGTGAAGCTGAGGCTTCCTGCTACTTTAAAAAGACTGTATGCCTATGGCATCCCGAAAGGCAGTGTAAGACCTCGAAATTTTTCCTAATTTTAAATTAAATTAATAATTAATATTTCTTGAGGATTTTATTGATAGAATTGATTGGTTATCGTAGGTGATATCATTGATAGCAAAGATCATAAGTTCGGAGTAGATCAAACCATTGGATTGTGAGATATCGAGATAAGAATTAAATATTTTGATGCTGTGTTATGAGTGGATGGTTGGATAACAGGAGATGCATGTGTGTTGCGTAGGATCACGGGTATTAAAATAGGGTTTATACCCTAGAGAATACGTTTCGTATTCTCACCGTTTTCACCTGTTCGTATTGCGGCTGAGAGTGACCGAAAGAGAAAAACCGAAGAAGGAAGGAGAGAGAGATCGTGGTTTTCGAGTCTCTCCTCGTCCTAGAGTTGATTTGCATTCGTGAAGGAGTGTAGCTTGTTGTTGTTTAGAGGGAGAAGAAAGAAACGAGCGAAACAGGTAGGTAGCACACCTATTTTGTCTTTCGATTGTTGTTTTCCATGTTCAATCGCAATGCATGATTATACATCGTATATGTGTATAAATAGTTTGTTTTTAGTTGGATATATATGTTAGAATTGATCAGAATGAAGAAAAACTCAGATTTCGGACACTGTTTGCCGCAGTTGATAGGGCGCCTACTACGACCGCCTAGGCGATCATAGGCGCCAGTGTATTGGATATAGCTCGCTCACCCCTCGCCTCGGAGATGGGGTAGGCGTTCAGAAAATTTAACAAGCGCCTAGTGGGACCGCCTATGCTATCCCTAGGCGTCCGTTTAAACAGAAAATTTTGGATTTTTAAACAGCTACTTAGCTAGGCTGCCTAGGCGACCTGTGTTGGGCGACCTTAACAGAAAAATGTAAATTTGCATAATCTGATTTTTAATTCAAAATAAAATGATTTTAAATGGATTTTATTGATTAAATTAGATGATTTGAGACAAAATTTATTACCCAAATAACCTATTTTCAACAAAAATATTTAGGGATTTATTTTAGGTTATAGTTGCCTAAATTTAAAAATAATAAGGGATTTGAGATTTTATACCTTAAACTTATTTAACTGAGATATTAATTAAGAAATATTTACTTTATACATCATAAATCAAACTTCTACAAATAGAAAATTTATATCAGAGATTCAACCTAGATAACCCAATTTTCATAAAAACTTATAAATCAAACTTTATATGCCACTAGACACTATTACTTACATATAGATGTGTCCTTAGGGATGTTGGTGTCTAGTGGGCAAAGCTGAATATGGATCCATAGAATAAGCTAGATAGCTAAGGGATATTTCTTTTGGGTTGAGTTACTCCCATGTGCGAGCGCGCTTCCTTTGCAAGTGAGTTTGCACGAGAGGGTCCCGTGTCTGTAGGGTCATTTCGAGCTTCGCTGATGATTCCTGTACATGTGGATCAGTGGCCATCTACATGTATTGATTCAGGTGTTGCATGCTGGTGGTTCATGCCAACTCGTTGAGAATGTGCGCAATAAGTCGATGACTACGGCGCTTATCTTAAGAATGGTATTCGGGGTTTGAGTGTCATAGTAGCTTCACCAATAAAACGCATGGTGGCATAGCATTTGATGAATATCTTCTCAAAGTCTTATCTTTCTTTGCGAGTCCTACAATTGACACTAGTATAGTACTATGATACACTTGTTATTGATATTGACACATGTGAGTTCATACATGTTCTATTTTATGGTGGGATGTGGTTACTTGGTGTAAGCACCTCATTTTTGCGCTCCCAGAAAAACCAAAAATGCAAACCCGGGACAGAAAGTCAAACCCTAAGGGGTGAAAAGTTGACTTTTTGATCAAGTGAAATTTGGCCACCTCGCTTTATGCCATTGGATAGAGAATCTCGACATGGTTCCAACGCAACTGAGTTTGCAGGAATCGGAGTCCGGATGAAGGTTCTGCGGGCGGTCAAACTTAAGGAAAAGCCGAGAGTCGACTTTCCTCGAATTCCGTGCCAAGTACCTTGCTTTATACCATTGGACAGAGAATCCCGACACGAGTCCAACGCAACTGGGTTTGCAGGAATCGGGGTCCGGATGAAGGTTCTGCGGGCGGTCAAACTTGAGCAGAGCCAAAAGTTGACTTTCTGCTAAAATCCGATCCAGAGGCCTACCCCTAGGTCATTGGATAGAGAATCTCGACACAGTTCCAACGCAACTGAGTTTGCAGGAATCGGGGTCCGGATGAAGGTTCTGCGGGCGGTCAAACTTGAGCAGAGCCAAAAGTTGACTTTCTGCTAAAATCCGATCCGGAGGCCTACAACCCCTAGGTCATGGGATGGAGGGCTCCGATACGATTCTAATGAAACTAAGTTTGCCTAGATCGGAGTCCGGATGAAGGAAATATGAGCTGACGAAATTCCCGGGCAGCAAAACCGGCAATCTGCGCACGTGGCAAAAAGCTGCACACGTGGCGAGTTGCGCAGGAAAATATCTCGGGGATTAAATCCGTAAATATCCAAACATACGAAATATCCCAGGGACTAAATCCGTGAAAATCCGAGAATATCGGATTAAATCAAAAATTACCAGGGACTAAATCTGAATTTTTCAAATTTTTACGTCCTGCGAGCGGCGGCATTAAATGATTTTCATCATTATGCCGCTCGCGCGGACGTGGCGAGCGAGCATGCGACCACCTTGAGCTGGGCGCCAAGGTGGGCGGCACCTTTTTTTTCTGGCTTATATAAGCCGCGTGACTTCTCGCGCAGGGGGGTTGGAAGTTTTTGGTCGAAAAAAAAACTAAGGGTTGGGATTTTTTATTCTCGGGTTGGGATTTTATTTTTTTTCAGTGAAGGTTTTTACTCTGGTTGGCTGTTGGTTCTCAAAAACTTCCCCTCCCGTGGCCTGACTTCCCTCCCTATATCCCCAAGCACCCGACCTTGCCTTCTGATCCCTTCTTTTCTCCTTCTTCTTCACTCTTCTACCAAAGACCGGAGGAGCTGCTTGCGGTGGCTATTGGAGAGGAAGCTCGCAGCGGCGTTTCGCTTCGAGGAGGTCACACACTTCCACGAAAGAGCTCAGAACTTTCAGGCTACGGTTCCGGGCAATATGGGATTTGGCGTAAAAGGGAGTGTGTTCCCAGCTAAGTGAGTCTTTTGTATCCCTGTAAACCCCCCCTCTCCTTCCTTTCCCTGACGGTTACCGGACATGCTCGAAGGTCCGGTCTAGTCCAGGCGTAGGTGAGAGTTTTGTATTTTTTGTTGCCCATGCAATCCCTGTCTTTTATGGTCGATCACTATTTAATTTTTGTTAAACATGCCAACATGCTCCCCAACCCCCTGCCTGTGCGCTTGCTAACATGCTCCATCATCCTCATTACCCCTGTGAAGTCATCGGGCTTGGTTTTATGTATCATCGGGCTCGGTTTTGCTTAAAAAGAAATTTGGGGGTCGTGTGATGAAGTAGTTCAGATTAATTTAAATGCATGTTTAAGGGTCTCTTGGGAGTCTGGGGAACATCTGGGATGAGTTACAGAGCTCAAAATCAGCTCAGAAATGGAGTTTGAAAGAAAAACAGAGCATCGGGTATCCGCCGAGCTCGCGCGAAGCTCGCGCGAATCTCGCGAGGCTTGCGCGAAGCTCGCGCGAATCTCGCGAGGCTTGCGCGAAGCTCGCGCGAGGCTCACGCTCATCTCGTGCGAGGTTCGCGCGAGGTCGCGCGAAGCTCGCGCCCACCTTTTTTTTTATGTGTTTTTCGCGTTTTCGGTCCGCCCGGCCCGCGCCGACCTCGCGCCTAGTGCCCGAGGTCGGCGCATACCCCTAAAAAATGCCAAATTGATATATTTTTGAAAAATTCCAAAAATGCCCTTTACTGTACAGAGTGTCTATCTTGTGTCTTTTTTGTGTGATTATTGCTAGATGTGAATGATATTTCTGAACCGAACCGGATAAACCAATAGGGTTTCTGGGTCACCCGGAAACCCGACATGGGACTTGGACTCCCGGTCCAACTTGACTTCCAGTGGGCCTTCCAACGGGGCCCACCAAGCCCAATAAACACCAAAAGCATGCCATTAGAATAACTTAAGTAAAATGAACAATTTGAACCAGGCGGGCCAAACCCAATGCGGCCCACCCGAGCCTTGTTATGCGAAATTGATGTATGAATTGCGTGGTTTGGCCGAGACCAAGGGCAAGGGCCTACCGGGCCCGCCATAGCCCACCAACCGAACCAAGGAAGGGTACAAACCCTAACTTCCGATAACTTGGGCTTACAAGCCCAGATTTGGACTATGGGCCCCAAGCCCAGTGTCCAAATCACTTTGGCAACATTAAAAAGACAAATCCAAATAAAAAATACTTGGCCACCATGTGGGCCCACCTAAGGGGCCCATAAACCAGTCCGGCCCACTTGCGCATAAAAAACACTTAACCTTCAAATCTGAATCTAAAGTAAAATCAATGCACCAACCAAAGCCCAAAGGGCCTCCTAGGATAGGCCAAGGCCCAGAAGGGCACACGGGCTTGACTAAGCCCACCAAGGATACCGTGGGCCTCCCAACGGGGCCCACCCAATCAGACTCAGGTCACCTAAGTAATCAAGATAAAAGCAACTAAAGGGACCCACACCACTCAGGTGGTCCCGCCAGACTTAACCAAATTGCATATCGGATTAGGAATCAGGTGAGACCAATGTAAGCTGACTCAAACCAGGGAACCCACGGGACCCGTCATCCGACGGGGTGGACCGGGGTGTCTACGGACTTCCCCGAACCACAACCGAGAACAGACTTAGAATCTCAAGCAGCAGACCAAAAAGCCCTAATAGGCAAGATTAGGCACCCAGGTGTCCGCCTGCACCCCATCAGGCGGTGGCGACTCCGAATTACCCCGTGCCGCGTTTCCCAAGCGCGCACACTTGGCTTACCACAGTTATAAAGGAAATTGATTTGACTTTAGCTGATTTGGATGTATGCTGAATTATTCTGGACTTAGTTTCTTAACATAATTATGACTGATACATGACCCTTAGAAATGATTTATTGCAGGTTTATTCTTTTCGTATCCTATGATCTGATTAAACGATTCCTGCTTATCCGTGTTAGTCTTATTCGAGCATGAAATGATTACTTTTAGATATATAAACTGTTTCTAGCATGCATCATGTTACCTACTGAGATATTCGTATCTCACTCTTTTTGTTTTCTTTTGGTTTTCAACTGATACGAGAGAGGGGGATCCTAGCGGTAATATTCAAAGAGATTTTGCTGATTTCTTGTCGGAGGATTATTACTACCCCGATTGAGTCGAGGTTGTTATTAGGGAATGGAACTTTGATATTGATGGATTATTTTATTTATTTATGGTTTTGGATGTATTCAGAGAGAGAGAGTGAGATTTTTAGACCCTTTTTTATTATACCAGACATGACTAGTTGTTTTGGTAGTCACTGATTCTTTATTCTATTTATGGTGATGTTATACATTACACTTCCACACTAATTAATTTCCGTACTCTAATAATCTCAATTGAATCATTTAATTTTGATCTGGTATTATTGGTAGTGTTATTATGGGCCTAGTAGCACTTGGATTCGAGTTCGGATGCCAATTTTGCATTGACCCGGGTTCGGGGCGCTACAGGCAGTAGGGCCTAGGGATTTATTTGGAAGTGAACAAGGAGGTGCAGATGGTGCCTTATGAGTTTTGTTTTTAGTAAAGTGCTTTGAGTGGATATTTATGAGTTTATACAAGTCTAGTGGGCTTAGAGATGGTTGTAAATCCATAGTCAACCTAGTTAGTGTATTAGTGATAGCTTGTCGAGTTAACACCCCAAGCTACATTCGAGTTCCATCGTATGGGATCGGTGAGGCTTTCTTGTGGGATAGTGAGTTGCAGCAACCCGTTCTGCCATGTGGGATCGGCGAGGTCTTCGTGTGTTAAACCCCGGATTTCCATACCACTAGCACACCCTAATCAATGAAGTTGTTGTATAGGTGAAGCTGGAAAAGCCCAAGCTTGACGCCAGCAAAGTGGCTAAGTCCAAGTCTTTCAATAGCTCATGGAGGTAAGCCTTCCTTCATCTGAGAAATTCCTAAGTTTTGAGCAAATTATTTTAGTGATGGAAAATGGCTAAGTGTTGGATTTGTGTGTAATAGGAGGGAGAGTGGATAACTAGTAATATTTGGTGTCTTGTGAAGTTGCTTAAGTGTGGAAAAGCCCCATTCATATGCCCCCTTTTGTGAGCAAAAACCTTTTTTCCATCTTCTCCTCTCCCACTCTCATCCCTTCCTCTTCTTCTCCTCATTTTCTTCTCCTCATCACATTCCCATCCTTTGTTGAAGTCCATTGGAGAGATCCTTGCAAGAAAGGAAAGAAGAAAACCTAAGTGTCATTTCATTTGGAGGCTTGGAAGCTTGGAGATTCGTGAACAGAAACCAATGGTGGTGTTCGTGGCTTGGAATAGGAGCTAAGGAGGTTGCTTGATTAATTGCAAGAGGTAAGCAACACCACCCCAACTTATTCTTAAATTTTCGGCCATTTTCGTATGTAAAATGTGGAAGTTAGGGTTAAGATGTGAAACCGTTTATTTGTACAAATAGAAGTAATTTCTTTTAGGGTTTTTGTAGGAAATAATTTTCCCCACATGCTAGGGACAATTTAGAGCCCAAAAACACCAAATATAAGTGAGATTTGAGAAAACCACAAATCCCAAAAGTTTGAATTTCGCGAACTGTCGAGAAGCCTAGTCGCCTGAACCACCGCTCGGAGCGTGGTATCGAGCGCCTTTTTTAGGAATTAGTTTAAGGCATGGCTGCTCATTGACCGCTCGAGCGATTGATCAAGCAACCTGCCTGAAACAGAGAACCCGAGAGCTAACTTCCAGCCCCTCGTAGCAGCTCGAGCGCCCTGTACAGATTTCCTAATTTTCGGATTTTTAGTCCAAATCAAACTACCAATTATTTTTATTCAAATCCAACCTATGTATAAGTGAGAGTTAGGTGTCTAGGAAGTGTTCCAACTAGAAGTATCTCAAATTTCCAAATAACAAGGATTTTGGGTACGTTTTGCTAAAGAAGGTCTTACAGAGAGTTTATGTCCCAGATTTCTATAGAAGTGGGATAATTTGATTCTACCACTTCGAGCACCTTCCAAATAACCCTTATAAGTAGAAAACAAGAACCAAAACCAAGTTGCACATGTTTACCAAGAATTGAGGCATAGGTTGCCCAAATGAGTCATGAAAAGTAGAATTTCCTGAAAAGCTGTTCTTTTACTATTGAACCTCATTGTGAGTACACAACCACATGGTATGAAGGGCATTAGTTCGTATTGAATTGCATGATATTAAGGGCGTTGGCACGTTACTTGTAATATGAGATAAAAGGGCAGTGGCCAATTGATATTAATGTATTGAATGCAGGGCAGTGGCCCAGAATCCATGAGAATTGAAAGAGGGCTTGGCCCAAAATTGACTCAAGTAAGGCCATGGGCTACCCTTAAGCACTTTCCATGCAAGTGTGCATGTGGTATTTTTATGAATAACTGAACAGTAAGTCTTAGTGGGTAGTGTGTACGGTTCATCTCAGTTGGGGTAGTGGACCATTGTCCATCCTAACTTGGAGATAGAAAACTAGCATCCTCCACACAAGCTTGGATAATTGAAATGTTATTATTTCTGTTCTCTATTGATATATTTGTTGTGAAATTGATGAATGAACACATCAACATAATGAACCCTTAAGTTATGGATCCATAAACTTAAAAAGGATTGTTTGTATATATATGCCATGGCCAAGTGTTGTTGTTACTGTTATTGTGCTCTACTGTGATATCATCCCGGCACCAGCAACATCCGTGGCCAATGCCCATTTGCTATGGGGAATCGGCGTATGGATGCCTACGTCGAGGGGAATCGGCGTAGATGCCTAGCCACCATGTAACGCCCCGAACCCGGGTCAGTGCAAACCGGCACCCGACCCGAATCCGGTTCGCTACTGTGACAACCCGAATTCAGTTCAACAACCAAATCCGAGGTGTCACTGGCCCATATCAAATAATCATCAAGAATATACCAGAATAAAGAATTTAAAAATCCATTCAATTAAGTAACTATCAGAGTGTGGAAACAAGTATGTGCGGAAGTGTAGTCTAAAATCCTCAAATAAACATTAAAGTTAATCATTAATCATTGATATCAAAGTCTGATAAAATAAAATTGTTACTATCTCTCTCATCTTTCTAGTACATCAAATCCAATGAATAATAGTCTATCAAATATGACTAATTCTAAACAATCCTCCACCTCAAACAAGATCCGGATAAAAGTAATCCTCCGGTGAATACTCAGCTACCTCTCCCTGGAAATCACTAAGATCCCCCTCTCGCGTATCAGCTGAAAAATGAAATGAAAGTAGGGTGAGATACGAATATCCCAGTAGGTAACACATGCATGATTAAAGAGTTAATATAAGTAAAGTACAGTTCATGCACAATTAAGCAATATCGACTAATCAGGGTCGTATAATCATTCGTATCATTCGTGAATACAAAACAGTATGATAAACAGTTCTAAAGATGAATTTCAACAAGTTCTATTATAAGAATCCAATATCAAAATCAATGACATAATTCATACTTTGCTAGGATGCACTAAACAGTCACATCCGATTAATATCTCAATCACATGCTTCCAGCATGTATACAATAATAATAACAAGTGTTTGTGATTTCAGTGTCATTGTAGGACTAACAAAGATAGATAAACCTTTTGAGATGATTCTCAACCAATTGCTATACCACCGTGCGACTTAGGAGCAATGCTACTAATGATACTCAAGTCCCATGCAGCGCAGCTTAGACAAGAGCCGTAGTCACTGACTTATTGCACACGTACCCATCAGAATTGGCATGTACCACCAGCATGCAGCACCAGAATCAATACATGGAAATGGTCGTTTATCCACATGTACAGGGAATCACCAGCGGCTCACCGGGATGTCCCTCCAGACATAGGACCTTCCCAGACAAACTAACTTGCAAAGGAAGCGCGTCGCATATAGGAGTAACTCAACCCAAATGACATATCCCTCAGCTATCTAGCAACAACTATGGATCCATAACCAGCTATGCCCACTAGACTCCAAAATTCCCTAAAATATAATATTTCTATAAGGGTTGGTGCCTAGCGGCATATAAAAGTTAAATATGTCAATTACTTCAATATTCGGTCATCTGAGTTCTGAATTCTCTTTATAAAGTTTTTTGGTTCATAGTGTCATTTAGAGTTGTTTTGATAATCAAATAATAGTTAGGTTTTCCAAAAACTAGATTTCTCAATTACTTTCAAAGTTTGGCAACTAATGTCCTAAATATCTTCCTAATTTATTTTTCTGTAAAACAGGGAATTAGATAATTTATTTTGGTCTTAAAACATCTTATTTAATCATTAAAATTATCTAAAAATAGTTTGGAATTGAATCAGGGTTTGAAATTACGAAAATCTGCAAAATCTGAACAGAGCGCCTAGGATCGCCCCAATGGTCTGTGGTCGGCGGTAGTTCAAATCAGAACACCGACGATACGTCTTCCAGCTGTCTTCGGCGATCTAATATTTTTAACTAGCGCCGAGGATCGCCGATGATCGCCGAGTACAGTCAAGGTCGGTGGTCATCCAAAATCGAACAGAAACAGTTCTAAATCGTGATTTTTCTCATCTAACCTCATTCTATCATACATATAACATTAATACTAAACTAAATACATCAATAGATCATATAAAAAACATGCTCTTGCGATTAAACAAACGTAAAATACCAAAAACGAATGTAAACGGTGTCACCTACCTCTGCTACAGTTGCTTCTCCTTCTCTTCTCTAAACAGTGATAGTCACGATCGCGAGTACTCCCTAGGTGATGAAAAACGAAGCCAACACCCTTCCTTCTTCCTCTTCTTCTCTTCCTCCTCAGTCGTTCACGATTGTCGCTTGCGGCTGTCGAATACAAGCGAAATACTAAACGTGTATGATTTAGGTTATTAAACTAATATTTATACTCATTGATCCCATGTAGCGCACATGCAATCTTTCCTATACACACTGCCTAATCAGAACACGTACCTCGATATCTCATGATCGGACGGTCAGATCTGCGTTTAACTCTGGATCTCCACTATTTAGATCATCCCCTACAATAATAAAATATTTCCATCAATTATAACTCTCAAGAATATTATTTATTAATTTAATTTATTATTTAAGGAAAATTCAAGGTTTTCCACACCATGTGGAATCGGTGAAGCTAGATGGGGCCATGTGTAGTATATACCAAACAACCTAGATAACAAGTGATAAGACTTGAATGGAGGATTGTTATTAAATGGATTACCTGTACAACGAGGCATATGCATGCACTATTTGTATGACACTAAGATGCCATAGATTTTGTAGTATTAGAACTACCCGCATGTCATGGTTTAATGAATATTATCTTCATAAACTGTGGTTTCACCGATCATGCATGTGTTGCTTACTGAGACACCCGTCTCACAGTTATTTTATCTCTTATTTTCAGATCCATCATCGTCCAGTGTGAAGGACCAGGCTGGGGATAGAGGCAAGGAAAAGGCCATTGGGTATAGAGAGGAAGATTATTATAGGCCCTAGGCTTTTCCTTTCTGTTATTGTATAGTTTCTTTTTGGATAGTCAACCTTATATTTTGAGAGGAGTGATTATTCACCCATCCTTTTGTAATCAACTTTCATGTTTTATTATATTTCTTTGATATAAACACACTTTTGATATGCACAGTATGAATTGTCTTATCACTTGCACTAGTAGGAAAAAAAAGTTTTAAAACCTCCGCATTCTTTAGGTCAAAAGACCAACCCTTCGCGACCTAGAACAGGGGGATGCCTTGGAGAGGCATACCTGGTTCAGGGGCGTGGCATCTTGTGCATGTGTACGCGTGTGTACAGTTTTATAGTTGGTTGTTCGTAGTTTACTGGGTTGTTTGTTGCCAGCCCATGCATGGGTGCTCCACTCAAGGCGATGATCGTGATCAAGTTTCTACCTGCGAGTTTTGAGGTGGCATATCGGTTGGGGGTGGTTATCTCGATTTACAAACACACTAATCCATGAGTCTTGCATATACTGTAAGACCCCGAATTTTCCTAAATATAAAAGTAAATTAATAATTAATATTATTGAGGGTTATAATTGATGGAAACAATTTATTAATGTAGGTGATATCGTAATTAGTGGAGATCCAAAGTTGGGCGTAGATCCGACCGTTTGATCGTAAGATATCAACGTATGATCAATAGTTTAATTCTAATGAGTTATGATTGGGCTAGGTACATTGAGTTTTATGTAAGTGTGTTGCATGGGATAGGAGGTATATAAATACGTTAAAAATAACCTAGAGGAATACGAGTGGTATTCTAAGCGTATTGCCTTCGTATTGATTAGTCGTAAGGAGCAGTCGCACAACCGAGAGCGACTAGCGATTGGAAGAAGAAGAAAAGGAGAAGAATAAAAAGGAAAAGGGAGAGAGTGCTTTGATTTCTGTCTTCTGAACGTTGCTTTGTGACTGTGAAGAGGTTTGAGTGTTTCTGTTTAAAAGAGAAGAAGAGGAACGATCATAAAAGGTAGTGTGCGCACCTGATTTCGGTCGCACGATGAGGCCCATGCAGAACGATGCGTGCCTCGGGATTTGTTTGGAGTCGCCACTGCCTGATGGGGTGCAGGCAGACACCGAGGTGCCTATTTTTGTCTATTAAGCGGTCTGCGGCTAGAGATTCTAAGCAAGGTCTCATTTACGGTCCGGGGAAGTCCGTAGACACCCCGGTCCGCCTCGTCAAAAGACGGGTCCCATAGGATTCCCTGGTTTGAGTCAACTTTGGTCTTTCACTCACCCGATTCCTAATCTAGCATTCAATTCAGTTAAGTCTGGCGGGACCGCCAAAGTGGTGTGGGTCCCTTTACTTGATTTTATCTTTCTTAGCTTAAAGTGATGTGAGTCGGATTAGGCAGGCCCCATTGGAAGGCCTGCAGATCCCTTGGTGGGCTTGGTTAAGCCCACGTATCCCCTGGTGGGCCTCAGTCTAGCCTGGGAAGCCTTTTGGGCTTGGTTCAAATGAATTGATTTTATTTAATGGTTCAAGTTTGATTAAATTTGATTTACATGCAAAAAATGAGTCTGGATTGCTTTGTGGGCCCATGAGTGGGCCACACAGTGGGTTGCCAAGTGATTTCAGATTATCTTGGTTAACTATGCCAAAATGGGCCAAGCATTGGGCTTGGGGCCCTTTATCTGGGCTTGGGCTTGAAAGCCCAAGACTGCTTGAGTTAGGGTTTGGAAACCCTAACCTTGGTTGGGTTCAATGGGCTTAATGGGCCCGACAGGCCCTGCCCGTGGTCTCGGCCAAACCAAGCCTAGATCTAAACATACATGCTGCCCCAGTTGGGCTTTGGTGGGCCTCCAATAGTGTGGCCCACTCATTCGGTTACATTTATCTTGATTTAGCAAAGAATAAGTTTGTCAGGCTTGGGGGGCCCCGTTGGAAGGCCCACCGGAAATCAATTTGGACCGGGTCGGTCCATGGCCCATCTTGGGTTTTCGGGTGACCCGGAAACCCTTCTGGTTCATCCGGATTGATCAAACAAACAAAAAAATTAGCACAATATCACAAAATTAGCAAAAATGCATTCTGGTAGTGTAGCCGGCCTGAGATGCCGGTTACACACAAGGCTCAGTGTATTCGGCATCTTTAGCCGGCTACGAATAAGGCTCTGTTGATCCGACCTGAGTTGCCGAATCAACTTACAGTAGCCTTTTTTCGGATTTTTCAAAGGGGGTTGGGTTTCTGGGTCGTCTAGGATGTTCCAGGGACTGTGTGGGCCCACAGTAGTTCAGATGAAAGCCACTTGGCCTCTTCTTTAGGGTTTTCAAAACCAATAACATAAAGAGAATGGGTGAGGCTTCCGCCTTTTTCTCCTTTAGAACTAATTTCAACAAAGTGACAGAGGTCAAGCACCTCTGCTTGGGTTCTTTCTAGTAAAAGAAACAACAATCAATATGTATATATATGTACAAAAGAGAAGGATCTACACATGCCTCTGAAACAGCAATCTTAATGTGTGTGGATGACCATATCATCATGTGCATGAGTGGCATAACAAAGGGGGAAGTGCCTAACATGTATTCTAGGTGAACCTACATATGTACACATGTGCTTAAGACAAGTGAAAGTGGTGGGTGAGCATGCAAGTCATACCAAAACAATGCCTAAAGTAAAAAAAAAAAAAGGGAACATGGCATGCTAATGCACACATTGCGGCCCCTTAGCACGTTTTATGGCATAAATGAAGGCACACATGCTTGCAAACTTAAGAAAAATTATTACAAGAAATGAAAACACACATACTAATACACACATGCTTGTACACACATGCTTGAAAACTTAAATGAAAATACACATGCAAGCATATTTGATAATCTAAAAGAAATGAATACCATCATGCTTATAGTCTAGGGAATCCTAAAAGAAGGGACTTGGGGGGTTTATGGGGTACATTAGAATTAGCTAGAGGGAACATGCTCCTCTTTTGTGATGAAAACAAAACAAAGATGCAAACAAGCATTGCAATGGCCGTATGGGCCCTCTAGATCCACCCAAAATACTTTACCTCCTTAAACTACTAGAAAACCCATCTTACCTTAAAGAGGTGGTAAAAGAGTGTGAAAAAGTAATAAAAAGGAAGAAAACATAACCAAAATTTTACAGCACACACATATATATATAAAATCTACATGCTCCAAATAAACTCAACTTTATATATGTTAAACAAAAGTCATGGGGAAGCCATACCCTAGAGTTGGAATCTTCTTTAGAGATGTGCTTGAGTCCTCTTGTGGTACAACAATCCTTGGGCAGCACCTCCTCCTCTCCAAATGATCTCCAAGACCTCCTCCAAGTGATGGAAATGAAGAAAAGTGGTAGAGAAATGGCTTGGGGGAAGAGGTTCAAGAGAGTGGGAGAGCTTGGGAGAGAGAATGGAGCTCTTGGAGAAGAATGGTGAGACAAAAATGTGCTCAACTAAAAAATGTCCAACCCTCATGCATCCCACCCCCTCCCCTTTTTGTAGGAGAGGTTGCTTAAGGGTTAAGAAGGACCAATTTTTAAATATTTTTATCAAAAGTGACCTTTTTATAGTTATTTCTTACTTGTGACTTATTACTTTTGCTTAATGGTTAAGAAAGACTCTTTTGTTAATATTTTTTACTTAGGGATTAAGAAAGACTCTTTTTGTTAATATTTTTGTTTACTTAAGGGTTAAGCAAGGGGGACGTCCACGTGGCGCAGTTTGCCACGTGGACAGTTTATTTTTGACAAAGGATTGCCCATAACTCTCTCATTTGAGCTCCGATTCTAGCAAACTCAGTTGCGTTGGAACTGGGTCGACATCCTCTATCCACTGAGCTAGAGCTTAGCAGCAAATTCGGGGTTTAGCAGAAAGTCAACTTTCGGCTCCCCCTCAAGTTTGACCGCCCGCAGAACCTTCATCCGGACTCCGATTCCAGCAAACTCAGTTGCGTTGGAGCCGTGTTAGGATTCTCTATCTACTGAGATAAAGCAAGGTGGCCAACTATCACCTGATCAAAAAGTCAACTTTTTGTCCCCTCAGGGTTTGACTTTCTACCAGGGTTTTCATTTTCAGCACTTCAAGGGGTGCAAAAATAAGGTGCTTACAGGTAGGTAGCACAAATTTAACATCTGATTTTTTTTTCTTGATTGGTTTAATCTCTATGCATGTTTTTGTGTTGTATATACATGTATTTATCTTGATATCAATCTTATAAATATGTTAGAATCATCTTGGACATAAAAAATCGGATTTGAAACACTGTTTTGACGTTTTTTGGAGACCACCGAGCTTACTGTGCTCAGCGATCCTCGGCGCTCCTAGGCACTCGTTGAAAAATATTGATTGCCCAAGACCACTTACTGACTTATCGTCAGCGCTCTGTTTTGAACTACTGCCTGAGCGATCCTAAGCGCTCAGTGCAGAAAATCCAAATTTTACCAAATTTAACTCCTGATTCAATTCTAAACTATTTTTAACCAATTTTAATCTTTAAGTAAGATGTTTTAAGACCAAATTAACTTGCTAAATACCTAATTTGCAAAAAAAATAAAAATAGGGAGGTATTTAGGGTATGAGTTGCCGAGTTTTACAAATAATGGAAAAACCTAAGTTTTGTGAGAACCAGACGTATAAATTTGAGATAATTAACTAAGAGACATGTAAATTTATATTGATAACCAGAATATGATATACAGGATTTCCAGATCAGATTTTGAACCCAGTTAACCCGATAATGAAAAAAATTACAGATTTAACCATTATATGCCGCTAGGCACTATTACTTACAGAAATATTAGTCCTTAGGGTTTTTTGGCGTCTAGTGTGCATAGCTGGTTATAGATCCATAGTTTTGGCTAGATAGCTAAGGGATATTTCATTTGGGTTGAGTTACTCCCTAGTGCGAACGCGCTTCCTTTGCAAGTTGGTTTTCTTTGAAGGGTCACACCTCGGTGCTCCGCTGGTGATTCCCTGTACACGTGGATAAGCGACCATCTTCATGTATTGATTTCGATGCTACATGCTGGTGGTTCATGCAAACTCGGTTGAGTCGTGTGCAATAAGTCGATGACTACGGCTCTTATCTAAGGTGATGTTCACGGGTTCGCCCATAAGCCGCATTGTGGTATAGCATATGGTTGAGAGTCATCTCAAACGTATATCTTTCTTTGTAAGTCCTACCATGGTACTGAGATCACAAACACTTACTCCTAATATTGTTCACATGCTGGACGCATGTATTGGATGCTATGGTTGGATGTGATTGTTTAGTACATCCCGGTTTTTATATTGGATTCTGTTATTAATTTCTGAATCATGATCTTGATATACTTTATACTGGTCACTAATACTTAAAATGTTTTACATGCTAATTTGTATTCCATGATCGATATGAATGTTTATACAAGCCAGTTGACTCAAGACTGCTTATTCGAGCATGAACATCTATTTTAAATAATTATGAACTGTTTTATAGCATGCATGTGTTGCCTACTGAGATATTTGTATCTCACCCTACTTCTTTATGTTATTTTTCAGCTGATACGCGAGAGGGGGATCCTAGTGGGGATTATCAGAGTGAACGTGCTGATTTTTCACCGGAAGATTATTATTATCCTAACTTGATCTAAGGTCGAGGAGAGAGGACTTTTAGTACTTGGCAGTTTGATTTTAGTACTTGGCAGTTGGATCCCCAAAATTGTTTTTGTTTTGATTATGGCTAATTTCAATGTCCATTTAGTGGTAGACTTTGCAAATATGCCATCATGTTATTAAAGAAAAAAACTAAGAATTTGACTTAAGAAAAAAGTAGAATCATTTTCCTTCTAAAATATTTCATAATTCAAGTGGCAATATCTACAAAATTTGCTACTATATTTTAAAAAACAATTATCATATATTTAATAAAGCCTTCCCATCTGCATCCTGTTTTGAGCTATATATGTGCTTTGGCACCATATAATGGTTTATATGCACCAAAATGAAACACTTTTTTTCTTTAATTATAATTTTAGCATCTTTTTTGCTTTCTGTAGAAACTTTTGGTCCTGAGCATCACCCAGTTGTGGAGTTTGCTCTTGAAAATATGCAAACTTTAAAGCTAAGGCAAGCTAAGCTACAGGTTCGACAAGATAACTTTGGTGGTTCAAATGCTATGTAATAGACTAATGCCTTGAAAACATAAGACACCTACTTTAAAGAGATGAAAAAGATCATGAAGAAAAGACGCATCAAAACCTAATATTGGGTTACAAATCTTCAATAAATTCCTCATAAACCTAGTACTTTTTAGTTTAAGTTTGAGGATCAACTTAAAGGAATGTATTGATAATACAAGTTTTATTGAACATTTTGGTTCAACTACCCTAGCAAACTAATAGACTTATTCAATATCTAAGTCCACTATTTTGTAAAAGTGTCAACTTAAAGGCTACTTTGGCTATTTTGTAACATCATCAAATGCTACTTTTACTATTTTATAGCTTGCTCAATTAACTACTAAATACTACTTTTATTATTTAATAGCATATTCATACAACTCAGCATAGCAACCTCATCTTAATATATATACCGATTCATCCAATATTATGTTTATACTAATATTCTGTTCAATGTTTGACCCATGACAATACTTTCAATGTAAAACTCAGCAGGAGCTCTTTCCATCTGACAACTAAGATTTAACATCAATCGTACGTTCTAATCACCATAGCTGAATTACTCCCGCATCAGTAAAAAATGGACATGACTCCTATACCCTTATAGGAGTCATGTTCATTTTTGGATGATATTATTGCATTTTTGGATGGACCATACAATCAAATAGACCTTCCATGTAACGTACCTCTCCCCATGTCTCGCTGTAACGCCCCGGTTTTGGGTCCATTCCCAAACCCGAGGTGTTATGGTAAATAAGCAAAGCAACTAAAGAAACTGGATAATTTAAAACTTTTTCTAACTTTATAATCAGAGTAAATGTGGAAACTTAAATTCAAATTCTCTTTATTAATCAACAACCATGATATACAAGGATTTCAATTCCATGTACAACCTACAACTATATAAACTACCCATCTACAATTAGCCCAAAATTTGTCGTCCTCACCAAGAGTACCTGAAAAATGGGGAGAAACCGGAGTGAGAATAAATCTCAACAAGTAACAATATGCATGATGTAAAACAGTCCATAATTTTACAATACTAGTCATGAGGTGAACGATAAAACCAAACCACAATAATACGATAATACAACAATAACAAATATCAATCCACAACAAACATGTGTGACATAATAGGACTCGTGAATTGAAACCACTTAATAAGAATATTCTTGCCCCCATAGTTCGCCACATCACGACTTATATGATAGATGGAGCCCGCACCTGTAGTCACTACCATCTCCTTCGTCAACCATTAATGCAGACCACCCACGAATGGGTTGGCGAGTACAATCCTCAGTCCAAATAAAATCCCATAATGGGTACTGCTTTCGCGGAGGCCATACCAATCCGATCAAAGATTAATGGACCCACGACAACACGTCTAATACCAGTGCAAGTGCAAGTCACAAGTGATCCTCAAGCACGGCCAAATCATAGCTCCAATGTGCGAGTCACAAGTAACCTACCCACATGACCAATATAAAACTCACAAGAAGTCGATGTCTCATTGAAGCATGCGGATGGTAACCTGAATAACAAAATAAAAACCGTTTACTAAAAGCAACCTGGGCTAAGACCAAGCCGCACCTGCAACGGTCGAGGATTGCTGCCTACGTCGTTCACACCTGCTAGTACGACGGACTGCATACTAGGGAGTTCCGAACAAAAATAACTTACTAGCCACTTCCCTTTCACTTCCTAGCTAAGCTATGGATCCATACTAAACATGGCCCACTAGACACAACTCACAATCAAAACCTTGAATAACCCAAAAATACAATATTCAGTGATAAACCTCGTACCAATAATCACAACCATGTCCCAAGTGCTATGTCCAGCAATAATTTCCAAAACCAAGGGGTTCAACCAAAAGATGTTCAAAATAACTATTAAACAGTTCTTAAACAGAGTCCCAAATCATAAAATAAGAAAAGTACGAGAGTATACACAAATTCTAAATAAAAGGTTCAGATTTGAGTCGTGTTAGTGTGAACATACTTAGTTTATCTTTCTAATTCAGTATTCAGGTTATTCTTTATTTCTTACAAAGTTTACTCCAAATCCTACACTTGGTTCATCCTAAAATCCTTACTTTGAAATCTTTATTTACCAACTAATACCCTAAATCTCTAAAACCTTTGGGTTATGCTATTGATTCTTTCCAGAGGTTAATTTAGGTCTATTATGACTTGTTAGACTAGGTTTCATACCTAGAATCCTAATGAAAGTGGTCTGAGTGCATAGGTATACCTTAACTAGTCTTCTTTGATTTTTATTACATTTATTGTCCCAAATAATTACCCTTTTATCCGAATTTAATTCTGTCACTTCCTACATCTCAAATTATCCTATTTACAAGTGTTACAACATTAAAATTCCAAGAAAAATCATTAGAAATTGAATCTGGGCACAAATCCCAAGTTTAGAAATTTCTAACAGTTGGTCGATCGAAGGGTCGCTCGGGTGACTGCTCTAGCGGTTAGGTTTACAGGTTCTGTTATTTTTCAAAGGCCTATCGCCTGAGGTAACGCTCGAGCGGTATATCGAGTGCTCTAGCTATAATACTGTTTTTCTTCAATTTACGGAAATTTTAGCACTTTCTTTACATACTATTTACTTGTTTTGATTCTAAACATCTAATTTCCATCCTAAACTAGTTCTGGGACAATCCTAAACTAATCCTATCACCTTTCTCCTTATCTTGAGTTTCTTTTTAAGTTCAAACTCACCATGATCAACCTTTTCTTGATTTCTTAAAGAAAGTTAAATCACCAAACAATTCTTTATAAACAAATAAGCTTTTCCCATGAAATCCAACTTCAAAACAATACGATTAAACATCAAAATCATGAGGAAAAACATGCAGTTCCTCCAGTTTCAAGGGTTTGCTACTTGCCTTATGATGAACCCAGATTTTTCAGAAACTTTGCCTGTGCCTGTTTTTGACGCTCGACCGCACCCCTCTAGACTTCTCCAATTTAGATATCCACCGTTCAGTTTGAAGTCTTCCATGAGTAAAACAAAACCTTAAAATTTCAGCCCATTCCAATGGTTGGATGTTCCTAGCTCGTCGTTCGAAGTTGGCTGGTTGGTCATCTCTACAACTCTTTTTCTTTCTAATTTCCTCCTTTCTTTTCTCTCCTCTCTCCTTCTATTTTGGCTCTCATCACTTTTACACGAATTTCCCTCTCTTTCTAACTTATTTTCAAAACCTAAAACACTCTTTAAACCTCTCTTTTATAGCCTTTCTAATAAACCAATTCTAATTAGGTTTCGCTTACTCTAATATACTAAGTGTATTCCCTCTTCTACCCTTCTCCTTAATTTAACTCATTTAACCCTCTTTTAAAGGATCTCCTAATTAATTTTCATACTTAATCTTATTCCTAATTTTAAATTGAACTTAGACTTTTATTATTCACTCAAATTACCTATATTTTGGACCCTAAATAGTATAATTACCATTAGGCCCTTTTTCTACCCTTTAAGCCTTAATTTCATTATTTTACATCCAACTAAGCTAAGATTTTGTTTAGTTGAATTTATTGACTTAATAACTAATTATCTTATTTTCTTTCATGAATTTAACAAATTGAAATGACCAAATTACCCTTCCTCTTTAAATTCCTATTTTAACCTTTATATCTCTCTTTAATTCTCCTACCATTATCTTTCTTAGTATTTCCTCCATAATTTATCTCTTATTTATTTTATTTTTAGAAAAATCCAAGGTTTTACACTCGCACTTTGCTTAAACTAAACGTATTATATCATCTCACGCACGAACTGCACGCTAGTATTTAAGAACGTTGAAAGTGTTTCTAATCTAGTAGACCCAATTTCCGTTTCAATGCCAAAATTTCCCCCTAATCAAGATGTTACATGTGCCAAAATCTCCAAAATCTCATTGCATTTCAATGGCACCCCTGCGAATAGCAACATGGCAAGTTGGTTTTGACCTAGTTGTAAAACCCCGACTCGGATTATATCTTAATTATTAAGATTAATTATCTAAAGTGTGATTATTAGACTAATTAAATACTTGTATTATGAGGGTGAGGTGGATGTGGATCATGCTTAAGGATTTGAGGGGAAATCAAATTGATCTTTATTGAAGGTTATTAAGGTAAGCTCAGTTAATATTGTTTCTCAATTTCAATTGGCTAAGGTACCTTCCAATTAGTCTAAGTGTACCTAAAGTACCTTCAGAATATACCCAAGGTACCTTCCAAGTGTACCCAAATTATCCCCTAAGAGTACTTAAAATAACTCTTAAGAATACCTAAGGTACCTCTCAAGTGTACCTTAAGTGTCTCCCAAGAATACCCAAATAACCTCTTAAGTATACCCAAAGTACCCTCCCAAAAACCACTGAAATACCTCTTATATTACCCAAGGTACCCCCATTGTATACCCAAAGTACATCCAAGTATTACCAAGGGTACCACCCAAGTATGCCTAGGGTATACCCATGCATTACCTAAAGTACACCCATGTATTACCCAAGGTACCACCCAAGTGTTACTTAAAGTACCCCCCATTTATCCTTAAGGTACCCCCTTATTTACCTAAGGTACATCCCCCTTATATAGCTAAGGTACATTCTTTTATACAGCTAATGTACCCCCTTTATATAACTAAAGTACCTCCAATATACCTAAGGTACATCCCTTATGTTACCGAGGGTGCACCCTCCTCGTATTACTTAAAGGTACCCCCTTTATATCACTAAAGTACCTCCAATATACCTAAGGTACATCCCTTATATTACTTAGGGTACATCCTCCTCGTATTACTTAGATGTACCTCCTCATATAACTAAGGTACACCCCTTCTATAGCTAAGTACCCCTCCTCAATATAATTAAGGTACACCCCCTAAGCTCATCTAAAACCCCTTAGAATAACTAAGGTAAATCCCTTGAAACATCAAGGTACCTCTTCAAATAACTAAAGTACCCTTCACATAACTAAGGTACCCCTTGTGTTAACTGAGGTACACCTTCCAAGCATCCCTAAAACATACCTCTTGAAGTGGCTAAGGCAAACCCCCCTTGAAAGACCAATGTACCCCCACTTAACACCAAGGTACCTCCCTCAATAATACTAAGTTACCCCCTAATATGCCTTAGGTACCTCCTTAGGGTCTTAGTTGAATAAAAGCCTTGTTTAGGGGCAGATTTGAAAGACCCAAAACTTTGGCATATAAAGGGATGCCCTAATTTCTAATTTAAGTGTTTGAAAACCCATTTCTCTTGACTTTGTCGTATAGAACAAGAGGGGAAGTGTGGGAGCTTGCTTGAAAGCTTCAAGAGGAAGAAGAAGAAGGAAAGAAGAGCTTGAAGAGAAGGTTGCTTCTCCATTAACAAGTAAGTAGCAAACCCTTCAAACAAAATGTATTACAAAATTTGTATTCTCTCTCTAGGGTTTGATTTATTTGAAGAAATGATCTTGCATGTTGCTATTTGTTTCTAAAATTCATAAATTTTGATTGTATAATGCTCTTGATTAGTTTTCTATTGATTTGCCATGGATTTACAACCTCTATTGATCATATTTTGGATTAGGGTTTGAGTTTTGTGGTTTAAATGAGATTTATGTGTTAGATTTGTGTTCTTGTGGATTTAGGATGATTGTTTGTTTTAGAAGGTGTTTTTAAGTGTGTTGGGATGATTTATGATCATCCCAATTGGTGTTGGAAAGGTTAGGAAGGAGTTGTATGAGTTTTGAGTCGAAAATAGCCAAAAATATTTGAAAAACCCGAGGTGGCGATTAATCCTGAAACTTGGCGATTAATCCTGAACCAAAACCCTAAAAACAAGTCTCTGTTATCCTAATCGGGAATCAGGATTAGCCTGAGCGATTAATCGCAAGCCCCAATGCGCGCACGTCCATAAGGGACGCGCGAACGTTAATTCTCAACTTGCGCGCGTCGACCCTGTTTTAAACCTGGGCACGCACACTTTAAACCTCAATGCCCGAATGTTGAAGGTAATCGCCCCTGGACGATTAATCCAGGAGCTAATCGTGGACCCTGTTTTGTGAGTTGTTCACCCTTTTTCACCCAAACCCTTTTCCAAACAACCTAAGCCTCCTAAACAGCACCCTTATTATATGAAAGACATTTAAGTAAATGTCCTGTGTATTTATTGCTCCATTTACTTAAGTCTTTACATGTAAATAAGGTTTTACTCCCATTTGGAACCAATAAAATACTCCCAAGGCCCAATTCCCAACCAATAAAAAGTCAACTTTCCAGTTTGTGCCTAAATTTCCAGTTTTCCCAATTTTCAAATAAGACCACTTTTTGAGTTTGATATCCAAATGAGTGATTCAGAAGCCCAGAAAATTCTAGAAGATTTGTTTACTCTCCAATAGATCACAACCAGAATTTGAGCCTGAAATTCCTTGTAGATTGGTCTAGAAAAATTATACACCGAAAAATCAACGTTTTTAACCAGACTTGGAATATTTTTGAGGTCCAAAACTTTTTGTCTCGGAACCCATTGATTTTTGGTATGGTGACTTATTTGGGATTTTTAAGATCAATCCACTCATTGAAAATGTGATTTGAGGATTTTATGACCTTCGTTTTGATTTGCTTGGATTTATGAAAGTGATGTCGAAAAACTCTATATGATTTGTCAAGGCTTTGGCCTATGGTTTTATTGGCAGTGGATGAGGAATTTCACTTGCCCTTGGTATGGATTGGTAGTGGATGGGGAATTCCACTTGGCCTTAGTTGATTTAATAGTGGATGGGGAATTCCACTTGGCTTTGGTTTAAGCACTGGTTTTACTCTTTGATTTGATTGGTTTGGTTTAAATTGTGAGTCATCTAACTGGACGTTGTTCTTAGTGTGGATCCACAGTGAGTCTAATTTGTGTGTTGGTGTTGGCTTGCTAGCGTTAATTTTCTTCTCCATACAGCTTTCCACTATGGGGTATCAGCGAGGCCCTCTTGGGGCATAGAGGTGCTGCGGTAACCACCCACCGTGGGGCATCGGTGGGACGTTCTTGTGATTCATATGGTTTAGTCTGGCAGTGGATGGGGCATTCCACCTAGCCTTGATTATTACTTTGGTTGTCACTTGCCAGCCCATACGTGGGTGCTTCGCTTGCTGAGATGCCCTAGCTAGGCTTCTATCTGTAAGTCGTGTAGGTAGCAAATGGACAGTGGACATTAACCTAATTTACAGACACGCTAACCACAAGTCCTAACAAGACAAGTTTACAATATTTGATCATATTTGTTGATTTGATTTCCCGAGTTACTTGATTGAGATATTTGAATTGGAATTTCCTTTATATCCAATTGAACTATTTTGGTTTACATTTGGTACTATATATTTGTGAATATCATCATGATGTTATAAAACTGCATAAACTGTTTCTCTACATGCATGTTTGCTGCTTACTGGGACTTTAAGTCTCACGCATGTTTTGTTTTACCAGATTTGTTTTCAAATCTGCTTGGTGAGCTGCGTACCGGGGCAGTTATTGAGGGTGAGCTTGAGTACAGGCTTGAGGGCTACTACTACCCGCATTAGGATTCTTTTTATGACCTTGTATTTTGTCTTGGGGATTGTATATGGGATGCAAATATTATTTTTGGACTTATACTCTTGGGAGATATCCTTTGTACATGTTTGTATATTTTGGGGAAAACATTGTGAATGGTTAGTTGCCTTAGTTGTATTTTGTTCACATGTATATCATGTTTTGGAGATTATAGTACAGATGATCTTTTGATTATATGGAAATTTTTATTCCATGCTTCTTTAGTCATGCACTCTGATGATTACTTTGTGATTGCCCATGATTGATTGTGTAAATCAGATTCTATTGGACCCATAAGTAGGTCTCGGGGATGGGTTGGTGCCGTGAGAGGGCAGACTTGGATCTGGGGCGCTACAAAGTTGTATAAAAAAAGCGATTCTAAATATAATATATCAATAACTAATAAATTTATTCATTAAATATATATTTTCCACATATGATGTATATTAAAATAATATTTTAAAATATAAAAAACATATTTTAATACATTAAGGTTGGATTTGAATCGGGGCAGGTTGAGTAAACCCTAACTTGTAAAATCCCAAAATTTTAATTAATAAATTAAAATTTTGATTTTAAGAGGATTAATTATTATTATTATTGATCCAAATTTCAAAAAAAAAAAAGAATGAAGTTATTTAAGGAATTTTCAAGAATTTAAAAGGGGAAATTTATTATTTATGGTAAATGTTTTTTTATGTACAAATTTACAATATGGTTATAATTAAAATAACATAAGTTAATCACTGATTTAACATTGGTGGCGTGTATAAGTTTGGTGGAGTGGCATGTATTAAATCATAAGAAATTCAAAAAGTGGTTGGGCGGCAAAACCTTGGTATAAATAGGGAGGAGTTAAATTAGTTTAGGTTATTTGGTTAGTTGAGAATATTCTGGAGAGCAGACGAAGAAGAACAAAATTCAGATCTAGATTTGGAGAAGAGGAGATTGAGAAGATCAGAGAGAGAAGGAGATCTTAGAAATTGTCGCCTGAACCTGAAGGAGAAATTGAAGAATTGTTTGATCTAAAATGTGGAGATTAGGTGATTTAGTGAAGTTTGAAGAATTTGTTTACTTTAGAATAAAAGCAGGTGAGATCTAATTATATTTACTGGAATTCGTTAGAATTAAGTGATGTTATGAGATAGAGATCAAATCTGGTAGAGAATTGATCATTCAAAGGTGTTTTTGCAAAAATCAGATAAAGTGAAGAGAGAATCGTGTTTTGAGCTCAGATCTGAGTTTCCAGTGGTGTTGGAGTTCTAAATTGAGCTCCTAACAAGTAAGTAGCACCTTTCTAAACGAATTTATGTTGAAATTTTCCGATTAAGTGCATGAGAAACGAATTCTAAAATGTTACATCATGATTTCATGAGTTTTGAGTAAAGAATATAGAAATTCTATAGATTTGATTTATCATTGTGTTATATTGATGTTTGTTCTCTTAGAAAACTTCTATTAATGATTTAGAGAGTGAATACAGTGATTTAGATTGATTAAAACATGATTTGGTAGTTTAAATATTGAAAAATCAAAGAAATTGCAATTATGTTCGCGACCTGAGATTTTGGCCTAGCGCCTACAATTGCGCTCAAGCACTATTCCAGGCGCCCAACCTGTGTTTTCTTAAAAATCTCAGAGCCAGAAAGTTAAATTTTCCAAACAAGCCGAGCCCCCAGTAGGACGCTTGAGCGCTATGTTGAGCGTCCATTTTCTAGATTTGAATCTCTTCAACGCCTCCATGAACGCTCGAGCGCCATGTCGAGCGCCCAATACAGAAAACCCTATTTTGAAGAATTTGAGGTGATTTCAACTACGGATTGGTTTTTAATTAAATCCAACCTATGTACAAATTAGATTTAGGTATTTAGGAAGTGCTTGCATAGGAATTATATTAAAATTCAATTTAACAAAGAGTTTGGGCACATTCTACTAAATTGGGTTCTTGGAAAACTTTTGGTTCCAAATTATTATAGGATGAGTTTATTTTGATTCCACCACTTGTAACATCTTTCTGAGATCATTTCTAAGGTATTTCTAAAGGCCAATTGTATGAATGAGTTTGTATCAAATGCTTCTTTATCAATTCCTTTAAAATAGTTCATTTTGGGGTTTTAAAAGGATGTTATGTTTTCAATTTAACTTGTAAGGATTCTGTGGATTTCCACTTATGCAACTCTTATACTTGTAGATGTTTAAGTAACTAAATATCTAAGAATACAATTCTGATCAGATTTGAGAAATTGGTGTTTGGGCTCTATTTTGAATTACCTTGGTTTACAATGGATATGGTTTTTACAAATTTGAAGTATTTGTTTTGTCTCATGAATGATTTGATATAAGTTATGTTTTTGGATATTGATATTCGCCTTGATGGGCATGTACTTGAGATCCTCCATGATAGAGTGGATTTGGTGGTCATGATTGACACATGATTTCATATTGAGCACATTTGATTACATGTTGGTTTTGTTTTAAGCTATTTTGGTGTAGCTTGTCTTGAATCCATTACTCAAGCTTAGTAATGTAATGTGTTGACTTTATTGATGTAATTGCATGGCCATGAGTGTTGTCACGACTGGTGTAGAGCAGCACTGAAATCTTGAGTAGGCCGGTGTTGTCAATACCGAAACTCGGAGTAGGCCAGTATTGGATGACGAAACCATGAATAGACCGTCATTTCATAATCTGAAACCCTGAGTAGGCCGGAATGTGTACATAGAGGTGTGGATTTGGCTCCGGCATGTCTATTACCCAATTAAAGTGAACTACATGACATTGGGCTATTTGTCATTTGATTTGACAGCTGGTTTTTTGATACTTGTTATTATCGTATTTGGTTTTATGGGTATTTGTATCTCCACAGTTGGTGTAGAGCAATACCGAAACTCTGAGTAGTCTGGTGTTGTCAATACTGAAACCCGAAGTAGGCCGGCATTTCAATATCTGAAACCCTGAGTAGGCCGGATATATACATGGAGGCGTGGACTAGATTATGATGTGGCTATTATCTATGTTGATACTTGTTTTGATCGGAGTTATATTTATTGAGTTGTTTTTGGATAATCGGTTTCATAGACACATTTTTATATGGATACACTTGGTTTTATGGTTATTCATGTGATTTGATATCAAAATTATTGACTTGATTTATATGATGGATTACACGGGTATATATCATATTGTTTAGTGGATAATTGTTGGATTATTCAGATTATCCGTGTTATCATCTCTGATGTATGTTTTCTAATTGATCATGATTTAGAAATGTAATAAAATGTATTTGAGCATGCAAGTGCTACTTACTGGGATATTCGTATCTCATTCCGATTTTGTTTTGTTTTCAGCTACTCTTGGAGAGGATGATACCGAAGGGTAGATGCTTGGATTATGTGAGTTTAGTTTTTGAGATATGTTTAAATATATTGAGTTGGGATTTTAGTTGACTTTGATTTTTATGGTATATGTTTATTTCATGTTTTCCTTTACTCTGATAGATAGATCTTGTGGAAAAAATTAACACTCCAGAGATGAGTTACAGATTTATTACATAACTTGGATCTGGGGCATTACATAACTAGCCCCTAACCCAAATTTGGCAATACCAAGCTCTAGATGTTATGGGTGGGTTGGGTAAAATAGGTTTTGAAAATTACTAAACTAATAGGGTCAATTTGACCGGATCTTTTGGTTAAAGTATCTCCAACTTTAGCCCAAAAATAAGCTTTTACCATGCAGACTTAACAAAGCAAAGTCGTTTGTGCTTGTGTTATGAGTATGTACAACTGACAAACCTTAATAGGTGTCAAATATAATTATCTATGCTATTAGTAAAGACAATTGAGGGAATATTTCCCCAGATTGTGATCTTCCCTTTTTCCCCTAAAATTACCCTCCACTAGGGGTGTAAACGGGTCAGATTCGGACCGGATCCACCAAGATCCGAATCAAAATCCGATTAAGTTGTAGGATATCCGAATTTGATTAAATATCCGACAGATCCTTCATATTTTTTTATTGAATTCGAATCTGAATATGGTTATACAATCCATATCCGAATCCGAATCCGAATCCGAATCCGATTAATAAATCTAATTAAATATTTTGATTCGGTTAAAAATCCAAAAATCTGATTAAATTGGCCTTTTTTAAACCTGCTCCAGTCACATATAGTATGTTAGCCTATTTACTTATATAGTATGTTAGCCTATTTACCTAAACACTTTATAAAATTCTAAAAATTTCAATCGTATCTTAAATTTAATCGGATTCGGATTTTTATCGGACGGATATAGTAAGATCCGAATCCGAGTATTAAATGGATCTAATATTTGGATTCGTATTTGATCTGCCGGACATTTATTTGGATAAAGATCCAATTAAATTGGATAAATTTAATTGGAACCGATGGTAATGGGATGAGGAACCGACCCATTGATAGCCCTACCCTCCACAACTTAGAATCCCAACCTATAACCACCACGTCCTTCCATTTTCAAATTTAAACCCTTTCCCTAGTGTGGGGTCGTCGTTATTGAGTTGAGGATGTGCAGTGCCACCACTAGTCCCTTGGAAGAAAATGACATCACTGAATTCAATCTTTAATTACGTATCGCACGTGCCAGCATCGCCTTAATGACATGTGGTTTCTTGAGGAAAGGGAAACCGGCCTTTAGAGCGAGGTTTGTTTGATCACTGATCGTTATTTGCCGCTGTTCTTTTCTTCCCCCAAATTGGTGCTGCAAAACTCCATTTACATTGTCTTTTGTCCCGATTAATCTAATAATGAAGGTGAGTTTCTTTACATTTGGATCGAATTCGCTTATTTACGCTCAGTTTGGATGCATTATCTTGAGTGGGTTACTGCTTTGTGTCACTGCAGTCGTTCGATTCAGCCCCGGTGAACAACAGCCTCATAACCTCTGAAATCGGCTCTGAAAGGACTCTGTAAGTTCATAGACTATATATATATATATATATATATATATATATATATTTTTTTTTTTTATTTCTATCTGTTCCACGTATTTCGATTATTTTTTTTTTCCCGATTGGTATTCAGTAAGTTTGGATCTTGCCTTGGTTGCTTGTTGGTCATAAAAATTGATTGTGGGTTGTTGTTCTTTCCCTTATTTTGATTCTTTCCTTTGTCGCTTTCAGCCATGTGTGTGTATGTCCGTGTTCTTTGTTTTCTTTCTTTGTTTCTTTTGTATTTTTCTCCTCAACCACAAAGATTGTCGTTTTTCCACATTCAGAACCTATAGATAAATAGAATTTTCGTTCGCTTATTGGTCATAAAAGTTACTTGAATTGCCGGCTGGGATGATATTGTAGTTGGAGAGCTTTTGAATATTTTTTTTTTGGGGGGGTTCTTTTTAAGTGTTTTGGAGGTCTCTTCATTTAAGAGAGTCTATTGTATCATAACCAGGTTGAGGTTTTGTACAGAAATCCTTTCGTCACTGGAACATCAGTTATTGGAGTCAAATACAAAGATGGAATTCTTATGGCTGCAGATATGGGAGGTCAGTTTCTAAATCAATCCCTATATGTGTGCCATAGCTTGTGAATGTAGCTTGTGAATGTATATTTTCGTTCTTAATTATATTATTTCCTTGTATAAACAGTGGTAGCTTGTTCATCTGTATAAACACGAAATCATTAATATTGTCTCTGTTGTCTGCTATTCCTGTCAATGGATGTCTTTTCCTTTTCCATCCCAGTAGTTTCAATTTACTTCCATTAAATACAACGAGAAGATCAAGCTAAATTCTTTTTATTTAAATGGAATTGAATTTGGAAAATTTTGGTAAAAGTCATTGAATTTTTCTTTTTGCATGACACTTCTAGTATCAAATAGTAAAAAACTTTTCCCCAAATGGTGCCACAGAACAATGCTGTTCCACCATTCCAGCATGTAAAAAACCTTGTATTTGTTTGAATTCTGTGCTTCAAGATACTTTTCACCAGCTCAGTTCATGTCCTTCAAAGGCCCCTCTGCCTAGTAGAACCCCCTTGCCATGTGGATGCACCTTTTCACTGGCACTGTTACTAGACTGTGCCATGTGTTTCTTGAATTTCTAGTATATTTCCATTTGCGCCTAGATACCTATGCTTCTCCAATAGAACCGTATTTGACTTCTTAAAGGATCTGATGACAAATTTGACACACCCATGGATTGTTACAGAAGTGTCAGTTGAACTTTATTCAAGTTGCTTGTGGAAAGGATGGAAACAGACATAGACCAATTCAAAGAAATACACCACATGCTCTATGTTCTGAAAAATTGACATAACTGAAAGTATTAGTTCCTAAATGAATTAGCTGTCCGTTATCCTGACAAGATTTTCTTTGGATTGAATGACTTATAAAATCTTATTATCCATATGACAAGCGTTCAATTAACTCCCAATTTCTTCAACAGACTATTGAAACAGTCTGTTTGTTAAGACCAGTTCTTGTTCAAAATACTTACTCATGGAAAGAAGGAAAACCAAATGGTCCAGAAGTGTGAAGAGACAGTTGCTCATAGTCATAGGATTCCCAGGTGCATTAGATTGGGAAGGTTAAACACTATATGAAATCCTTAAAGAAGTTTTTCAGGAGATTCTCAGGCCCCTACCTGTGATTGATGGTGTCGGGTAGGAGGTTGAAGGTGGTGAGTTCGCTCCTCCTGTGCCATGTTTCAGCTACAACTTGGCTAAACTGCATAGAGTACAAAATTTTAAATTGTTGTAAGTTGGTTGGTCCTCCACTTGTTCCAGCCTGGCTTTTTGGATATGCCCCATTGGATGTCTGAAGCTCCTGAAAACAAGGTGCCAGTTTGGTGAGTTGGGCCTTGTTGTCAGGAGCATCAGATGTTTAATGGTGCATATCCAGTTTTGGCCTGATGAATCATTACCCAATGGAACTGTCAAACAAATATGGGCCGCAGGCCTGTCTCGATCCAGATTCCATTGCAAATGGTGATTGGAGGAGAGATTTCCCTCTCGTGAGCTATTCTTTGCTGAAGGAAAATTCTTCAAATGACAAGGCTGTTGCCACTTCTTTCTAAGAGATCAAGCGTTTGGTTGAGGTGATGGTTGAAAGGTTTCTTTCAACCAAGGCAGCCTTGGTGAATCAGGAGGCTGCTGCTATGGCATAGTTGGCATCGCAGGGGGGATCAGATTGTAATAGCTTATCCTTGGGGGATTTTGCGTAAGAGGAAAACCAGAGGGTGGCCCCAGGGGAGAGCGTAAATAGGGAGCTATCAGTTGCGTCGATGCAATCCAGACGCATTGTAATAGTTCAATTTCTCCATTTTTTGTGCCTTGGCTTGAGAACAACAGATCAGGTTATGAGTATGATGAAGACAATAAGTGTCTCTCTTTTAAATTTGGATTGGACAGGATTTCCTGTACTAGATCGCTCCAGACTCTTCAGATATCCCCAATCTCCCATGATGGAGTTTAGAATTCCCATTTTTGATCCCCTTCAGTCAACACACTATCTCGAGGTACGCCTTTGGATTTTTCTGGTTCCAGGTCTTTATATTCCGTCCCTCTTACCCCTGATTTGCATGCTATCTCTTCTCCATAATAATTGTGCTGAAAACCATGACTGTAAGATGAAGTAATTGGTAGTCAATTTGTTGACCAGGAGCTGGGAGGAGATGGAATGTTTTCCACTCGGGTGTGAGGTAATGGTTTTATTCTGATGAGTGGGTGGGATTTTAGGGGATTGCTTTATTGTTTATTGTGGAAGTTAAAGATAGCCAAGGGCCTGTGGTCGATATTCTGGAAGTGGTCCGCATGTTTAAAAAATCAAGGGAGCTCGAAAACCTATAGTGGTCTTTGAACGATAAGGCCAATATAGGGAAAGTAAGTAAAGTGGGTGGAGAGAATCATTTCTCATGAAGGTGCTTAGTTATAACATTAGGGGTTGGGTGACCCCAACAAGAAGAGAGCTGTTAAGTCCATATCTGTTAGAAATAAACCCCTTATCCTTGTTTTACAGGAAACTAAGTGTGAGGTTACTGGACATTGTCTTCTTAGTAGAATTTGAAGGGGTAGAAATGAGAAGTGAGCTGTCTTGCCTTCCCTAGGGGCAGATTGGGTGCCTTGGTGGTGTGGGGATTCAGATCGAATTGTAGGAGAAGAGTGTTCCGTTAAGATCTATTGTGTTAGTGTCAAGTTTACCAATCATGTGGTCAATAGGTCTTCATTGCTGTTTGGTGTGTGTGGGCTTGTAGGTCTTCCCTTATGGATGTGCGGAATATCAGGTCAGCTTTTTGTGGGCCTTGGTGCCTTGTGGGTGACTTCATTGTCATGATGTTTTAGAGTGAGAAGAGAGGGGGGCAAAAATAGAATCACTAGGAGTATGAGGAACTTCTCCAATCTCATAAATTCCCTTGGTTTAGTTGATTACCCCGTTAGGGTTGCTTTTTTTACTTGGTCTAACTTCCAAGAGAATGTGAGTTGCTATAGTCTAGATAGGTTCCTTGCCTCTCTGGATTGGGATGGTCATTTCGTTTTGGTTGCTCAATCCTTGTTGCCTAGACCTGTTTTTGATCATTGCCAGTTTCTATCTCAACTGATATTCATCCCAATGAGCCTACTCTTTTTGGGTTCGAGAATATGTGGTTGACTCATAAGGACTTTAGAGGCTTAGTTGCTAAGTGGGGGGAGAATGGTAGAATTTGTATGTTTAAGTGGCTTGAGGTTGTCTTGATGAATATTCTGAAGTATCATAATGGTAAAGCCAAGGATTGGAACAGGAACTCTTTTAGGAGAATTGACTCGATTTAAGGAGTATCTGTTAGCTGATAGAAATACAAAATGTTTTCAGACTTGCCAATTAGAAGACCATTAAGAATCTGATTAGTTGTTTAATGGTTGTGGGGGGAATGTATCATTGAGGAGGACAATATAGCTCAGGCTTTGATTTCTCATTATATCCAATTGTATAAGTCTGATTGAAACCTCTAATTATTCTTGAATAGCAAGGATAAATTGTATCTTGGGGAGATTTATAAAGTCATGCCTTGAGAAGGAATTTGAGGAGGTGGAGATTGAGAAAGCGATTAAAGACATGGGAAGAGATATAGCCCTAGGCTCAGATGGTTTCACCTTAGCTTTTTTTTTGTTTCAAGGCAATTCAGATGTGGTTAAGAATGAAGTCATGGATATTTTAAGGAGTTTTCTGATGGTTTTGTGATTAACAAGTCAGCTGATTTCACCTATTTGGTTCTGATTCCCAAGATTGAAGGGGTAGCTAGTAGTAAGGATTAAAGGCCCATCAGCCTTACCACCATTTTTTATAAAATCATTGCTAAAGTCTTGTCTATTAGACTTAGGGTGGTTGTGGATGCTCTTGTCTCTCAGAATCAATTGGCGTTCATTGGCGAGAGACAAATTTTGTATTAAAAGTTTTGAGGTAGGCAAAGATAGTATCGATATTTCTCATCTTCAATTTGACATTGACATTATATTGCTCTTGGATGCCTCTGAAGGGTAAGATGGATCAAAAGTAGTCTCTAGTGTTTTGAGATGATTTCTTGTCTTAAAGTGAAAATTAGAAAGAGCAGCATCTTAGATATTCATTTAGATTCTTCCAGTCTTCAGATTTATGCTGATATTTTGGACTGTATTGTTGCCTCTTTCCCCCTTAAATACCTTGGTCTTTCCTTGGATGATTGTGGGAACACGGCCCGTGGGGGTCGATTTAGGTCAATGGAGTTGCCACCATCCATGGTTCAATTTTGGGTGTGGATGGACACCAAGAAAACTATTTAATCACATGAGAGTTTTAAAATTTGGTTCAACTAGATTTCTGGGTTAGGGGGTTCAATTAAGTGGTTGGGAAGGTGTTAGGCACCCAACCACCATTGGTTCAATGAACCAGTTACCTTATCTAAATTTCACCCTAAAAAGAAATTATTTATATACAATTTCAAAATTTTAAATATTTACAAATGCTAAGGAAAGTTCTTAAGTTTGTTAAATTTTATACAAGATAATTATTTCTAAAATCCTAATATTTACAAATTTCTAAATATTAAAAAGGAAAGTTTCTAAATTTACTAAAAAGGAAAATTTCTAATTTTCTAAATGTTTCTAAATTTGCTAATATACAAATATAAAAAAAGGGAAAATTTCTAAGTTTGTTAAATTTTATACAAGGTAATTATTTTCAAAATCCTAATATTTACAAATTTCTAAATATTAAAAAGGAAAGTTTTTAAATTTAATAAAAAAAGGAAAATTTCTAATTTTGTTATAATTTGTACAAAGAGAATATTTCTAAAATGGCAAGATTAAAAAAAAAAAATCAAGAATTTCATATGTACAAAGTATTCCTAAATTTAAAACCTAAATTTCTAAAAATCCAAACTTTCACAAAATAGAAAAATACAATGATTTAAACCTAAATATTTACACAAAAAAAAAATTAATAATGATAATATTAAAATAAAATAATAAAAAAATGTGGGATCATAGGATTTATCACATAAAATGACATTTTCAATATGACATGATCCCAATCCCCAAAGTGAGAATAAAAGAAGAACTTTTTTTCTTTTTAAATAAAATAGGGAAATCTGAAAATAATTATTCATGTAAACTCTCTTCTAGAGGCCAAGAGAAAGTGTTTAAATTCAACAAATGCCCATTTCCTTTTTTATTTGATTTTGTTAAAATGCTTCAAACACAATTTTACTTTTTGTTTAAACCATTAGTTGCCACAATAATTGAATAGCAACTAAATGAATGGTGTTAAACTCTCCCCAAAATAGATGAAAGTAATTTACTATTTACAGAGAATAACAAATAAAGCTAAAAATTAAAAAAAAAAAGAAGGAAATGTATTAGTCTATATGTGCAGAAAAGCAATAAATAAAACCCATGAAAACAATCTATTAAACTTTTCTAGAAATATACACATATTTAAAGGGACAGAATTGGAGTATCTCACACCTAAGAATCTCAGCATACTCTATGCATAAAAGAATCAAATAATTGCAACATATCTGATCAGAATGAGTTAACAGATTTAGGCATGATAACCAATATGCATTAACCAGCTCTATGAAGGTACTAGTATCACTCAATAGATCAAACATGTTTTATATTATTGCCACAATCATTCGTACATTCTCATCTGAACTAAAAATATACAAAATAAATTATCATATTATTAGAATTGAAACAGAGGCATAAGCTTGGAAGTTGGTAGTGACTTACCTGAGTTTGAGAGAGAACGAGAGTAGTAGATGAAAATAATTTGCTGCTACAGAAAAAGTGGAGTGCCGATTGCTGTGTTAGCTGCGAGAGAGAGTTGCCGCAGGTTGGGAAGTTGCAATAGAGACAGAGAAATTGCTGAGAATGTCTACGGCAGCGGAAGAAGGATCGTGACAAAGTTACAACCAAGGGAGAATCAGGGAGAGAGATTGCAACTGAGAGAGGTGATCAACACAGAGAGAGAAGTCTGTGTTTCTCAATGGTTTCGAAATTTCCAAACAGAAGAAGAAAAGGTTGCAACAGTGGGATGAGTGACTGAAAGGTGCGACAGTGAGTTGCAATAGTGCTCTACGACTGAAAAGGGATCGACGCTATGGAGAGTTGCGACAGAGAGAGAGAGGGAGATGGAGTGAGAGAGATGGGTTGCAAAAGAGGTATTGAGAAAATGTGAGCGAGAGAGAGATGTTTGATCAGGTCCGAAAATTCCCCAACAGATGAAGCGTCCCTCGATAGGAGAAACTCACCCTTTTTTAAAGGGGGTGAGTTGCCGTTTTTCAACAGGGAGAGAGAGATGGCTCTGCGATAGAAGGGAAACTTCCTAATATCTTGGAAGGTCCTAATCTAAGAGAGAAGAAAAGAGGAAGAATTGAGAGCCCCAAAGAGATTCTCCCCAAATCTGGTTTGATTGACTGTTGAAACAGTCGATCGTGGGTTTCTAAAACTGAAAAAAATGGTTTTGTTAATTCAGGAAACCCTCTTGTTTCTCTTTCAATCTTCTTCTAATCTCATGAGATTCATTTTAGAAAGATCCTTTTTTATTTTGGTTGCTAAAATAGCAACCTACGAACTCAAAAAAGGAACTTTTTTGTTTGTTGCGAACTCAAAAAAGGAACTTTTTTGTTTGTTGAGAACCAGGGGCAAGTTTTTGTAAATTTGAAAAAGTTAACTCAACTTTTGATATTATAAAAAGTTTAGGGTCCAAAAATTAATTTCCAAATTTTCACTTTTCCCCTATTTTCAAGCTTTTATTTCAAAAATCCCATTTTCTGGTTTTGCAAGTTAAACCCCCAAAATTGGGGTTCTGACAGTGATAATCCTAGATCGGCTATTTTTTTGGGCTCCTATTTTGGAAAACATTGAGCAGGCGTGCCCATTGAACAAAGAATTATCTTTCCCTTGGTGTTAAGATCACCCTCATTCAAGCTGCTCACTCTAACATTCTGGCTTAATTTTTTCACTTTTCAAAGCTCCTTGTGGGGTGATTAAGTAGATTGAGAAGATGATAAGAGATTTTCTATGGGAAGGGGTGGACCGAAAAGGAGATCATCTGGTCAGTTGGGATGTGGTTTGTAGAAAGTTTAGTAAAAGTGGGTTGAAGTTTGGCAATGCATTGACTCACATTTTGGCCCTCCTCAGTAAACGGTTGTGGCGTTTTAGTATGGTGTAAGGACCTAAAATTTCCTTTTTTGAATTTTGACCAAGGTCAACATTTGACCGGTCAAAGTCTTTCATCTTTGCTTTTGCTTGGTGCTAAACACATAACTCCCTACCTACACACACACCCAATCAAACCATTTAAAACCCTAACCTATGACAACACATCACATCCTCTTTCACTTTTCTTTTCTCTTAGCCGCCACATCCACTCTCTCTCACGTTTTAGCCCTCTATTCCTCTCCATTTCACTCACTCTCTCTTCCTCTCTCATCTCTTCCTCATATGCTTACCTCCATGTTTTATTTTGTTCTTGGGATTAAGAGAATGATGGAAATGACAAAAAAGAGAGGATGCATGTAATCCAAAGGTTTCATACAAGTAAGTGGGGTTAATCCAACTTATATGATTATGTGCATATTTCCTTTAAATCTGGTTTGTTTTGTTTTCCATGTGTATAATGACGGAGAACCACACAATTTTTATGGAATGAAAATCATGATAATTTTTGATGAAACTAGTGTTCATATTCATTACCTTTTTATCATTTAAAAACACCATGGGGAAATGTTTTGTTGTTATGTGAATATGTATGTATTGATGATTTCTAAAGTTTTTTTAGATATTCGAATTTTAGGGATATGCAGATTTATGTTTTAAAAAAATTGGTAGTGGTTATATGCGAATTGTTTTATTGGTTTGAATGGGGTTGACTTATGCCTCTTTTCACTTTGTTGGTTATATGCAGATTTGTATTGGTTTGATTGGACTTGATCACTTTTGCACAATTTTTATATTGATTTCAAATTTGTGTGGGTACGTTGTGCAATTTCCATGCATGAGGATTGAAGGTTTAGGTATGTTAAAGAAATGTACAATGGTAAGGTACTCTCAACAAAAGAAAAGTAGGATGGCATCATCCTTCTTTATGCATTGGTGGTACAAGTATAATAAATAAGATGGATTTTTGGTACGGGTGCTATAAGAGAATAAAAGAGAGAGTGGAGAATAAAAGAGAGATTGGTGAATAGGCTTAGCATACTTTATAAGTCTACAACCCCTATAAAGACTAGGCAATGAATTCTTTGACTTGCTTTTGTATAAAAAGGAATTTAAATAAAGAAAGAGAGAATTGGGTTGTCAATTTTTATTTATTGTTTAGGTGAGATTGAAGAGAGAGAACCTAGAGAGGGAAAATGAGAAAGAGAATTAAATGAGTAAATGGGTTGGCTATTTTGTTTTAGGTGAGGTGGAAGAGAGATAAAGAGATGGGGTTGGCTATTTTGTCTTTTAGTTAAGGTGGAAGAGGGAGAAAGAGATAGGGTTGTTTCTTGTACCATAACATAAGCATACACCCTATTGTTGTTTTTTATATATTTGAAATTATATGAATTGGTGGAATGTTTAATAATTGTTGAAATTAAATCAAAGCATGGCATGTTGAGTTGGTAGTTGTTAATGAGACATGATTATATGGATATTAGTACTACTAGTATCTTGATACTAGCCTAGTACCCAACACCAAGTATTGTTGGGAGGTATAATTTTTGTACTGTTGGCACAAGTTGCTAGTTCAGTACCTAGCATTTTGAGATGTCTGGGATGATGATTAAATTGTACTGCTAGCCACGCTAGTTCAGTACCCGGTGTGTGATTAACCACTGGGATGATTGTGATGCGATTGTACTGCTAGTGGCAAGGGTTCACTAGTCCAGTACCCAATATGAAGACGGGTAGACACATATATGATGGTACTTCTAGTTGTGAGGCCACACACTAGTTAAGTAGTCTATCAGGAACGTTCTATTGGGAGTGTGTTTACTGCTAGTCTACACTAGTTCAGTACCCAGTGAGGGACGCCCACTGGAAGAGGATATTGAGACGATTGTACTGTTAGCAGACATAATGCTAATTCAGTACCCAGCGTGACCTAGATGTCTACTGGGATGTGAGGATGATACTTGGTGGTTAATATTTCTTTACATTCGGTTACTTTTATTTTGTTATTTATATTTCTGTAAGGTATATGTCCATAAAAATTACAGGTAAGTATTTCTAACACTTAGATTAAGATTTATTTATTGTTTCTTTTTATCATGATTAATTTGTTGTTCTCATGTTAGAATTCATGATCCCTTATGTTTAATATTGTTAATATTAAAATATATATGTAAATATGTTATGAACCCAACTTAGGAAAACCCTGCATATTTAATGATAATATATTAAATATCAATTTGGTGTACATATATTATTTAAATAAGGAATATTATGCATATTCTCATACGGGGTGTATTAACCTCACTTACTGGGTTTCGTTGAGACTCACCCCTTATATTTTCACAGGAAACCTGCAATCTTGAGATAATGAAATATGGTGACGGGATGGTGATTAGAATGATGAACATGTTGTCTGAAATGTTATTGCTTTGGCAAAGATCTTTGATGTTGATGTATTTTATGAGCCATTGGGGTTCAAGAATTGTAATTGGATGTATGTGGATAAGCCATGGTTCGGGCTGGTTCAATTTTGATTTTAATTGTTATATTGGTTTAAATTCCGCTTTAACTCTGATTGAAGAAGTATTAAGTGAAATTTTCAAGTATTTATTGGGAAATAAATGCATTTTCGGATTCGCTTACGAGCAAGGTTACGCTCGGTCCTACTCATGCATAGTAAGTCGTGAGGTGAGGATTTAGGGCGTGACATATGGAGAGTGAGCTTATGTAGGAGAGTCATAGCCCGTAAATATGGGGTGCATAAGAATGGTTAGGATATGAATCCTAGAGCCAGAATATCCAGCAGTAGTCCTTTGAAGGTCATTAGTCATTTGTTTCCGTCTTTCTTCCCCTTGGCCAGGTTTGATGTCGGTACTTGGTAGTGGGTACTTTTATCTTTTTGGTCAGATCTGTGGTGGGGGAATAATCTGATTTGTCCATCCTTTCCTTGCTTGTATTGATGCGCTGTTAGTAAGCAGCTCCTGTGTCTAATATCCTTTTTTTGTCCTCCTTGGTTTAGTTTGGAATCTTTCTTTCTATAGCGATCTTATATTGACAAATTTGACTGAGATTTTATCTCTTTTCAATCTTTTCAAAGATATTGTTATTGTTCCTGGCCTTTTTACAATTATATTCAGACTCTTGATTCTTCCAATTTGTTCTCTTCGAAGTCTTCTATGTCCTTTTTGCAGTGATGCGAATCTCACTCATGCCCCTTAACCCATATGTTTGGAAGGCTCTTGTACACCACCCATGTGTTAGAGCCTTTGTCTGGGCTGCCTTGCTTTATAAGATTAATACTTGTGATAATTTACACCAGGGAAGACCGTCTTTTGCTCTTTATCATGTTTATGTAATGTGTTTAGCCACGGTGAGTTTTTGGATTACATTTTTCTTCATTGTGATTTTTCTTGGTGATTGTAGCGTGAGTTTTTTTTCGGTTGATGAACATTATCTGGAGCCTTCCATCCACGATATCTCTTCTTTTGGATTGGTTGAGTTTTACTCACTTTTGGTAGGAGGAAGAAGTTATTATGAGAGACTCCTGTATGCAGTGCTGTGTAAATTTTGGAAGAACAGAAACAAACAGCTTTTTGAAAGGGTTAGAAGTAGCTAGGTAGGGCATGAAACTCTATTATGTTTTCCTGCACTCTTTGGGTTCACACGTTATCGGATTTTAGTCGTTTATCTTTGTCTGATATTTTGAGTTAGTGGTTTGACCTTCCAGATTCTTTCATCATGATTCAAGAGCAAGATTTTGGGATTGCTGCTGCCTAATACAGGGCAGGTGAACCTTAATTTTGATGGTAGTGTGGGTAACCTTGGGCCTTCTGAAATAGGGGGAGTGTTTAGGGACATACAAGGCAAGGTGATTCATGCGTACTTGGGGCCCCTTGGGCTAGCCAATTCCACTCGAGCTGAATTGGAGGTACTAATTGCGGGTTTAAAGGGGCAAGTGGTAGAAGGAAACCGCATGTGGTGATTTCTTGGATCAATAATGGAAGTGCTGGCTCTTGATCTCTCGTTCATTTGATTCTTTTGGCATGGATCTCGGCAAGTGGGTTGAATTCCTCATTCTACCATGTGCCGATGTCAGCCAATGAATTGGCGGGTTGGTTGGCTCGGGAAGGAGGTATTAGAACCTCTTATTTTTCTGGTATTCCTGATGGTATGTAATTGAATTATTGGAATTTTTGCTTGTTTTTTGGGCTTGGTTAACTCATTGCTGTGATCTTCTGTCTTTTTTATTTTACTACAATAGTGATTTGCATAAAAAAGATGGTCCCAAAGCCTTTATTGACCAATTTGTGCACAAATACCTCGTCAGCCTCCACCTTCTATTGTTAAATTGCAACACTAAAATTTATGCTATAGCTTATTTTTCTTTTTCTTTTTTCTTCTTCCTTCAATATACATTTTATTAAACCTATAGCATTAAAATCTTCTATAATTGGTATAGCTTGCATTTGGTTTTGTTTTTCTTAGCATCTTCCTGCGTAATTTGCATTTTGCATCTTCTTATGGGAATATTTTTTTTGATCGGTAATAAAGTTAAATATATTAGAATAAAAAAGGAGATATGGAAGTACAAGGTACACAAACAGAGTACCAGAAAAACCATAAGAACAGCCCCCAAAAGGGGAATAAAGACTAAAAAAGCCTACATTCCCACAGCTTCAGAGAATGAATCACAAGATAGAAACACCTCCAGCTGTAAACGAGAGAAGGAGGATATCTGGGAAGTCCACCAAAACAGCAACTTTAACATCATCAGCTCCAATGTGTCTAATCTCCTCTCCTTATTCTTAAAAGTTCTACAATTTCTTTCCCCCCAAATGGTCCAACAAACTGCTGCTGGAACCATATTCCAAAGCTTTGTTAAATTAGACTCACCACTCTTCCATCCCCAAGCCTCAATAGCATTGTGAAAGTTCTCCGGTTGAAGGCAAGACAAGTTGAACTTCTTCAACATACTGCTCCATAGCTTGCTAGACCACACACAATGTAACAATAAATGGTCCACATTTTCTTCATTGCTTTTGCACATTACACACCTGTTTGGGATAGACTAGCCTCTACTTTTCAAATGGTCCACTGTGAGAAACTTATCTAGAACTGCTGTCCGAAGAAAGAAACCAACCTTCAATGGAATATAACTCTTCCATGATAATGTGCTCCAATTGTATTTTATCCCTTGGCTAACCATAGCCTTAAAAGCTGACTTAACTGAGAAGAGCCCAGATTTTTCTAACCTCCATATTCTAACATCCTCATTTGAAGCCAGACTGGCTCCATAAAGGGACTGCATCATCTCATACAGCAACTCCACTTCCCAATCAAGAAGGTTTCTTCTAAATTCGACATTCCAAACTACTTCAGAATTGGAACTATCAAGAACCTCACCAACGCTAGAGGACTGATTTCTACTGATATTGAACAGTGCCGGAAACCGTTCTTCCAAACAGTGAGCATCACACCAAATATCTTCCCAAAACTTAACTGAAGAACCAGAACCTACTTTGTAACTGCAACCATTCCTAAATCCTAATCTTGGGTGTCAACTTCAAGATGGGTTTCCATAGACTTATTCCTAATGGTAAATGAGAAGAGCTAGGAAACCAATTCCCCCAACAGCAACCATATTTATGACTTATAACTTCCCTCCACAAGCTTCCTTATTCTGAACCAAACCTCCAAATCCACTTCTGTAAAAGAGCTTTGTTAAAAGAGAATAGAGACCTCACACCCAAACCTCCCTCTTCAATGGGCTTACAAACTTCCCTTCATTTAATCAAATGGTATTTACCTTCACCTTCCGGCCCTTCCCATAGAAACTTTCTTTGGATGCACTCTAATCTCTTAGCAATAGATATCGGGATCTTCAAAATATACATGAAGTAAGTGGGTAGATTCACTAAAGAATTTTTTAAAAAAGAGTTAACTTACCCCCTTTTGATAAAGTACAGCTCTTCCAATTTCCTAATTTTCTCTCCATTATTACCAAAACGGGAGCCCAAACTGATGTATTCTTATAGGTTGTGCCCAGAGGAATCCCTAGGTAAGACATGGGAGGATTCCCCACTTTGCATCCCATCACTTGACACAGAGTAGCCATATTCAGGACCTCCCCAACGCTGAAAAGAACACTCTTACCCAGATTTACCTTAAGGTCCGAGCATGCTTCAAAGCATAATAGAATCTTACGGAGCATGAGAAATTGTTGAGGTGAAGGATCACCAAAAAGCATTTGGTCCGCAAATAGAAGATGTGAGATGGACAACTCCCTCCTCCTATAGGCGCACCCTCAAGCAAGCCCGACTCCAAGGCTCCCTATAGGATGACTAAATGATTCCATCACAATTGTGAACAAAAATGGGGAAAGGGGGTCACCTTGACGTAACCCCCTAGAAGCTTGCAAAAACCCACTGAAGATCCATTTTCAAATACTGACATCTGGGCTGAAGATATGCAAAATATGATCCACTCTCTCCATCTAACTCCAAATCCCATTCTTTGAAAGAGGTATATTAGGAAATTCAAATTCACATGGTCGTAAGCCTTCTGAACGTCAAACTTACTTAATATCTTATCTCTCCCTTCCCTCGAGCAGGTGTCAATACATTCACTAGCAATTAGCACCACATCTAACATTTAACTCTCTCCTACAAATGCACTTTGGGAAGAAGAAATCAGAGATGGTAATACCTTTCTCAATCTTGAAGCTAGAAGCTTTGCTAATATCTTGTAAAAGCTGCCCACCAAGCTAATAGGTCTAAAATCTTTCAAATCACATACACCATCCTTCTTGGGGATCTATGCTATGAAAGTAGCATTAAGGCTTTTTTCAAAACAGCAACAGTTGTAAAACTCCTGTAATGCCTCCAAAAACTCCTTGATAATATGCCAGCAGGACTTGTAGAAAGCTAGAGAAAAACCGTCCGGGCCTGGAGCTTTATCTCCATTAAGCTGAGAAATGGCTTCCTTTATCTCTTCTTCTGTGAATGAAGCTTCCAAAGAAGGTCTAAATGAATATTCCTTGGTGTACAGTTTAGAAAAGTAGGATGAAACACTCCTCTTTATATTGTCCTCCCCTACCACAACCTGGCCCTCGAACTCCACTTTTGAGATTGAATTAGCCCGAAACCTAGAATTTGCCATGCAGTGAAAGAAGGCTGTGTTCTTGTCCCCTACCTTCAACCATAGAGCTCGGGACTTTTGGCACCAACTTATCTCTTGCATCTTAGCCCACTTTTTTAACTCTATTTTGAGGTTCTCTTGCTAACCATTCTGATTGCAGCAGTTCATTCTTTTTTTCCTTGTTATCTAAGAGCTTAATTCCATCTGGTCCTCAACACATTCGAACTCACTCTTGTTCCAAGCTTTTATCTTGTTCTTCAGCTCTTTAATTTTATTACTACTAAAAATGAAACTGGGAGAACCAGCAACCAGAATCTCGTTCCACCACAACTCCACCTTCTTCAAAAAAAATCATCCTCTTCTAACCACATATTTTCAAACCTGAAAGGGGCAGCCTTAACATTACCATTCGAATTTTTCAATAAAATAGGAACATGGTCTGAGGTTGGCCCAGGCAAAGCACTCGCTGAATGGTTTAGATAAAGATTTTCCCAACCAAGAGAGATCAAAAACCTTTCAATCTTAAACATTGAAGGCACCACCTGATTGTTAGACCATGTGAAGTTGGCTCCCTCTAGAGGGACATCAATATGGCCAAATTGGTTAATAAACTCCGAAAACTTCTGCATACCAGCAGTAACATATCTACATCCCAATCTTTCTGAAGTGAAACGAATCTCATTGAAGTCACCGCCTCTACAGCACGGAGCTGGGCCTTCCCTTATCTCTTTCAATTCATCCCATAGATAAACTGTTAGAGATGCATCATTGGGCCTATAAAAACTTGTAATCTGAACAAATTCTGTATTTCTAGAGTCTTCTTATGGAAATAATTTAAAATTAAATCCTTGGAACTTTGTTTGTAATGATTTAATGCTTGGATTCTGTTATTACTTTTTTTTTCTTTTTTTGCATTACTTGAATAATGAGTCTGCTGACAGGTTCCTATGGGTCTACTCTCCGTTACAAGAGTGTGGAAAGGTTGAAATCTATTGGAAAACATTCACTTATTGGTGCAAGTGGAGAAATAAGCGATTTTCAAGAGATTTTACGTTATCTTGATGAACTTATGTAAGCTCATATTAAAATTTTGAAATGCATTGAATGTAATAAACCATCCAAAAGCATCCATATACTTGAGTGCCTGATGGTAGCAATTTTTCATTGCAGCTTATATGATAATATGTGGGATGATGGGAACTCTTTTGGCCCGAAAGAGGTCCATAGCTATTTAACTCGTGTGATGTATAATAGGCGAAACAAGTTTGATCCTCTTTGGAACGCACTTGTTCTTGGTGGAGTGAAAAATGGACAGAAGTACCTTGGAATGGTAGTGCTTGTATTGTATATTAGTTTCCCAATAAGAAGCTGCTTTGTATTCTGTTGATACAACTGATTTGGAACCTTGATTGTTTGGATTACTCTCCAGGTCAGTATGATAGGTATTAATTTTGAGGACAATCATGTTGCAACTGGATTTGGGAATCACCTTGCACGACCAATTCTTCGTGATGAGTGGCATGAGAACATGAGCTTTGAAGATGCTGTGAAATTGCTTGAGAAATGTCTGCGTGTGCTTTTGTATCGTGATAGGTCAGCAGTTAATAAGCTTCAGGTATGGTTCCTTTGTTAGTCTCATGCGATGAACTTATTTTATCCTTGATATTGCTTGATATAATATGTTTTAAGTTATGTGAGATATCTTATCAAACGTGATAAACGTAAATCAAGATCACACACACACACATATATATATATTTTGATTCAATATTTCTATTTGAGCTAATTTTTTATCTTCTGAAAGTAAAAATTTATAATTGAATTTTATTCTTCTTTCATCGTGCTTATACTTCGGCTATTTGGAATTTATTGTAATATGTGAAGATGGTGTTATTTATCATGGATATGTTTGCTTTTATTAGATTCAGAGATATTATTATAGCTAATGCAATGGCTTCTCTTCATTTTAAGAAAATGGTACATGTCATCTGGGAAGTTAGGAGAGGAGTATTGCTCCCTAGCTCCTTATGGGAGGTAGAAGATTTTTTAGTGTGTTGTTTGATGATAAGATTTGACTACTTTCGTATACAACTGCTCCTATGTTTTATCTATGTGATAAGTAGACAAGACATTATATGATCTGTTACCAGCTGTGTAGCCTCTGATAGCATTATTAGACACAAAAAGGGATTGAGGATGGTATTTTTGGGAGATAAGTTGAACAATTGTTCTTTGGGCGATACCGCCTCTAGGAAGGATATAAAGGATATCTCATATGGTAGCTTGTGGGAAAAAAAGGTTTGTTATTTAGTTGCCAATCTTTCATATTAGAGCAAATTTATTGTGGGTTGAGGGGTAGTTGATTCAGGCATATCCTCCTGTGATATAAGTAGACAGGACATAACACGTTTGTTACCAATATCAGATGAATCCCCCTCCACTACCATCTCTAAAATTTTCACTCTTATTATATGCATACCTTTGGTTTGCCGTGCCGGCGAAATTTTGCTTGTCTGACCGGAAGCGAAACTTGGTTTCAATGAATTGCTGAAATAGGGGAAAGAAAGGGGCGGCACATGCAGAATATGTCGCCATGCGCCCATTTAGTGGGCAATTTCGACGGCATGCAAGGTGTGACATCGAAACCATTGGATTCTGCACAGCACACATGGTGTGCCGTTGGAATTTGTAATATATATATATATATATATATAATAAGAAAAGGAAGATAGAGAGAGAGGGATGGAGAAGAGAGACGAGAAGGGAGAGGGATGAGAGAGGCAAGAGGGATAGTGGGGGAGGTGAGAGAGAAGGGATAGAGAGGGAGGAGAAAGGTAGGGGAGAGAGGGATAAAGAGTAGATTCAAGAGAGGGAAAGCTCGCCAAAGGTGGAAGCGAGAGAGAGAGAGGGGAAGGGGGAGGGGTGGTGTGTACTTGGTCCTTGTCTTCTCCTCGTTGCGACATTGCCTATCCCATTTGTCGCAGACTCGCAAGACTCCTCGTCACCATTGCCTATCTCCCATCTGTCATAGACTCGCAATAAACCTTTTGTCTCGGGAAGCTCTATCAACAAAGCATTAACTTATATCTATATTGCGTTAACTTTTATTTATATTCTAATAATAATAATTAGGTGAGGCACATGTAAATCACGTGCACTGTATATCATTGTTTGGAAATATTTGGTCTGTGCCTTTGTGGAATAAAATGTTAAAGCACTAATTAACATTTGAATTTTTTAAATGGATTTATGTTGGTTTAATCATAAGTAGGCAACGAAAGGCATTTGTTATAAGCATTAAGTTACAATATGTGGTTTTGCTTGTCCTATCGTATTCGGTATAAATAAATTTGAAGCATTGAGATGTAGTAAGATGTTACTAAATGTTAAGAAAAGTATGGGATTGAAGAACCTTTGCAAGCCTCAAAGAATATCTTTCATATGTGCAAACATATTGAAAAACCATGAAGGAACACAAGAGTAAAATGTCTTAATGATAGATTTGCCTATGTATACTATATATAATGCGAGGCGCCCGTTGGGAATCATGCCAAGAAAAATGTGAGACTTTCCTGAACAAGCCTTACACATCGTTGTGAAGATTTATTAATAAAAGAGTATAATTGTCAAAACTGTCTGAATTTTTAAAAAACTTAATAATCAGTTGCAAAACCAATTCCTCTCTCATTTACCTCTTCTTCATACATGTAGTACTACACGTGCACCTGGCTAGTATTATAAAGAAGGAGGTAAGACAGGTAGCAAACGAGGTATGAAACAAAAAACAACAAATAAAGGGAAGCACCCATAAAATAACAACCCCTCCCATTCCAGCTTATGATAATCCACTTAACCAAGTAAAGTAGAAAATAGAGCTTACATGTGCAATAGAAATGATTTCTAAGATGTTGCCATCTAGACTAACAAATTAATATTAATAAGATACATCCATTGACTTTTTTCCCATTCAAAAGATAATTTACTCCCTGCAAAAAATAAAAAATAAAATAAAATAAAATAAAAACACCAATAATAATCAATGGAAATTGTCACGTAGTATATTAAACTAGCCAATTTTTTTCCAAGCAAATATCAATGCTGTAATTTTTGGATTCATAATCCTCGTAATGACTGCGGCAAAACGTTGTAGAAGCAAAAAAGTTGCAAAACAAAAATAAACCATCATAAGTTTCTGCAAGTAGGAAACCTCCAATGTCTTTAATCATCAGAATTTAATTTATTGATCTCTAAGGTAAAATAAATAAATGCAAAGCTAACATTTATCTTAAAAATACGCAATTGAAAATTTTCAACCTTCTATATTTAATTATATAAACTTGGCTGGTATATATTATGAAGACTTCTCAGTAATTAAAAAATTGTAGTAGTTTTTTTTTAATATAATTACAATTGAGTATCATTTTACGGTATTATGAGGAGATTCTTCTATAAATGCACTTAAAAGGATTTGTAAACCTCTTTAAAAAGACTTATAACAAAGAACATTATTGTTTGTCAAAAGCCTTTAACATATCATGCTTCCTTTTAACTCTACATTGATTATTACCTTGTGTACATGTTTCATTTTATTGAATTTGTCAAAAATTGCCCTTAAAAAACTTATAAACCTTTTGTAATCTTATAAGTAGTTTACAAGTCTTTTAAAAGTATTTTTTGAAAACTTTATAGTACAATAAAATGTCACTCGTTCTTAAAATTTTTTTAAAAAGTATAACTATTTTATAATTATTAATAATGGAGTAACTAAATCTATATTACTTTAAAAAAGTATAACGTATATGGCGTTCGGGGGTTGCGGCGACGTCTATATTTTATACTTACTATATCAACTAAAAGACAAAAAAAAATATGACTCGTTCTTAATTTTTTTTTAAAAGGATAACTTTTTTGTAGTTATAGATAATAGGAAAACTTAATCTTTATTATTTTAAAAAATATAACTATTGTGGGGTGGCTTGCGATGCGCATATTTTATACTTATTTTATTAGCTAAAAGACAAACAACCAAACAAAAACTTGACCTGCTTTTGTTCTTTTAAAAGGTAATAGATATAGATATTTACTATATATATCTATTATCTATTATATAATATATCTACTATTATTTACTATATATATCTATTATCTTGTTCAATCGAGAAGTCTCAGCTCCGCTATTGAGGCGTGGGGAAGGTAGAAGGGGAAATCTATCTTGTCAAGGCTTTGGAATATGGTGCCTGCAGCTGTTTGTTGGACTATCTAGGGAGAGAGGAACAGAAGAATATTCAGAAATAGGGAGTTGAAGCCAGAGAGATTGGAGGTGAAGGTGTTACAGTTGCTCTTCTAGTGGTCTTTCTGGTGGTCTTCTCAGTCTTCTTCCTTCCCTTGTGATCAGATGGAAATGTTCTTATCATATAACTTATTCTTGGACTTTCTTGGGGTGCAGGTTGCGTGGTTCTCTTCTTCTCAGGAGGATGTATTAGGTGTTTTATTGGTACACTGTTTATTTACCTTTTTTTTTTCGTTAATTATCATATATAATATATAATCTTATTACCGATAAAAAAAATATATCTACTATTATTATGTAATATATATTTATTATCTCTTTCTATTATATATATATATTATAAAAAATTGTAAAAAATTATTATTATTATATACATGTATTTATGTATTAAGATATTAGGAAAATATTTTTATATTCCTAATTTTATAATTGTTATGTATCTATTACCTTATAAAAGAACAAAAGTAGGTCAAGTTTCATTTGGTTGTTTGCCTTTTAGTTAATATAGTAAGCATAAAATATACGCATCATCCATCATCCCTCAATGGTTATATTTTCTTAAAAAATACAGACTAAGTTGTTCTATTATCTATAATTATAAAATAGTTATATTTTCTTAAATAAATTAAGAGCGAGTCATTTTTTTAGCTGATATGATAAAAATAAAATACAAGCATTGCTTGCAAACCCCTCGAACGCCATATAAGTTAAGTTATACCTTTTTAAAATAATAAAAATTAAGTTATTATATTATTTATGATTATAAAATAGTTATACTTTTAAAAAAAAATTAAGAACGAGTGACATTTTACTGTTCATATAAAGTTTTTTCAAAAAATGCTTTTAAAAGATTTGTAAACTACTTATAAGGTTACAGAAGGTTTATAAATTTTTTAAAGGTAGTTTTTGACAAATTTAATAAAATGAATCATGTTCTCAATTATTTTCCCAAGGTGATAATAAATGTGGTATTAAAAGAAAGCATGAAATGTTATAATTAAAGGATTTTGAAAAACAATAACGTTAGATTCATCCTTTATTTGTTTTAAGTATTTTCAATGAGGTTTACAAGTTTTTTCAGGGCATTTTTGGAAGAATCTCCACATAAAACCATAAAATGATACTCGTTTGTAATTATATTAATTAATTACTAAGAAGTTTACATAGTATATATCAGCCAAGTCTATATAATCAAATATAGATGGTTGAAACTTTTTCAATTGAAGATGTTAGCTTTGCATTTATTTATGTTACCTTGGAGACCCCCCAAATAAATGAAATTCTGATGATTAAAAATGTTAAGGGTTTCCTACTTGTAGAAACTTATGATGGTTTATTTTTGTTTTATAATTATTTTTCTTCTGCAACGTTTTGCCACTGCCATTACGAGGATTATGAACCAAAAAATTACAGCATTGATAGTTTCTTGGAGAAAGATGGCCATTTTAATATACTACGTGACACTTTCCATTGATTATTATTTATTATTGAAGAAAGATGGCCAGTTTGCTACTTGTCTTACCTATCCCCTTGTTTGTAATATAGGCAACTCTATCGTTTAGACATTAATTTACTGTTGTATTCCTTCATGGGCTTTCAATATGTTTGCTCATATGAAAGATACTCTTTGAGGCTTGCAAAGGTTCTTCTTCAATTCCATACTTTTCTTAACATTTAGTAACACCTCAACACAGTTTAATGCTTCAAATTTATTTATACTGAATACAACAGGATAGCCAAAACCACATATTGTTACTTACTCAATGCTTATGGCAAATGTATTCATTGCCTACTTACGGTTAAAGTAACATAAATCCATTTAAAAATCTCAAATGTTAATCAGTGCTTTAACATTTTATTCGCCAAAGACACAAACCAAACATGTCCAAAAATAATATACAATGCACGTGCCCCACCTAACTAGTACAAGTATACTTATATATACATACACATATATTATTAATGATATATCTTTTATTATTATCAATAATAATTTCTCATTGTTAGTAGTTTGGTTTTTTTTTTTTTTTAAACAATGCTTTATATTTTTTTACGATTTCTTTAGACTTTTTATTTATTTTTTTAAATTTTTAGAAAATTTTTGGCACAACGACACGAGTGGTGTGTTAGCAAAACGGTACACAGGGCCCTCATTGAAACGGCATCGAATCCGGCACGGAAAACCTTGTGCACAACAGTCACATGAGCTAACAACTCGGCTTGAATAGAATATCCACTCTAGCAGGTCCACAAAAGGTTGACACTACTACCCATACGTGATCTCTAACCAACCCTCCAATTCCCGACATCCCAAGATTCCCTAAAGCACAACCATCAAGGTTCAACTTCAAAGTCCCTACCCCAGGGGTTGCCACTTCTCTACAAGGGATTGTATCTCAATGGATGTGTAACAAAGGACCGCTCAATTCCTCATGACCTATAAAAGCCAATGAGCATTTGAATTCTTTATAACACAAAGTCCAAGAAGCCACCGAAGATTTGATGGTTTCAATGACCCTATTAGTGGATGATCTAGTATCCTTAAATATCCTACTATTATTCTCTTTCTCATGTGCCAAAAAATGGCATGGATAAGAAGCCGATGTAAAATACATTGTTTCTCGCTCAACTCTGCAAATGTCCATTGGTTGAACAACTCGAGTCGCTGTTGTACTGCGAGCCGCTTTTCATCCAAGGCTTCAACCTTAGCCAATCGAACCATTGTATTTTCATCTAGCTTGCATGCTGCTTTGAGACTTTAAGTGATGGCAATTATACCTTTAATGAGAGTACAACTTCTACCCATATATAAGATTAAATGGAGTACACCCTGTGGAGGTTCTCACTGTGGTTCGATATGCCTTCAATGCTTCTAGCAAAAGCTTGTGCTAGTCCTTATTTTTGGACACCATTTTCTTAAGAATATTGCAAAGCACTTTATTGAAGCCTTTGCTTGTCCGTTTGATGAAGGATTATAAGATGATGAGTGTGCCTGATGAAATTTATATTTTTCCATTAACTTGGTGAGAGGCTTACACTCCAAATATTTGGCCCCATCTGAAATTATTTTAGGCAAGGCCCCATATCGATATATAATATGGTTTTGAATGAAATTTGCAACTTTTGATGCCCTTATTTGTCTTGATTAAGGTTTACCATTTCGGTGCTGATGGGCGTGCTGCCTATTGCATGAAACGAAATTTCGTCGCGGCATGGTGTTGAAACGGTGGAAAAATCAAAGAGGACGAAAAATGGACAAAAACTGGATTTTTTGGATTTTGGGGAAATTTTGCCGGCACACCGCCTCATTTCGCCAATGAAAAGTGAATAAATTTTCATTTCCCTTGCCTATTTCGCCCCGTTTCGCTCGGCACATTGTCCTGTTTTGCCAACATGCCGCCAAAAATCGCAAGCGATGCAATTAAATGATTTTCCTCCTCAAAAACGCATCACTACCTCCAAAAAAATGAAACCGAAATTGTAAACACTGGTCTTGATGGTACTGCTTCAGCCGGTTTTGATCATCATTGTCATCAGACTCATGTAGCCTATGATAATGGGCTCTCTTGAAATGAATCTCCTGATCGTCATCAATATGAAGCTTTTCTATTGGTGAAACATCAGAAAGTGATTGGCTTGGACTTTTAGCTATAGGAATGTCACGATCATCATTAATATGAAACTTTTCTACTAGTAGAATATGAGAAAGTGATTGGCTTGGACTTTCAACTATGGGAGTTGGGCACATCCCTTTCTTATTTGGTGGAGGATTGGATTCTTTGTTAGCTATATCACCTACCTCACATGCATATTTGATTCTTTTCAAACTAGTTGATACTTCACGAATGCTTCTCACAATATATATGAAGTTCAGTACGGTTGAAAGGAGCCCCAATCAAAACAGAAAGAATGTTGCTCAAAGTTTGGCCTAATTAAGGAATGAATTCCTGGCCCACCATCACGCATAGTACCATGTGCATTACCATACGACTCATTCTTGGTATTTGAAAGAGAGCACCATTGTTCCTTTGAATAAGACGGTGCCATGCCAAAGATAGATATTCTATACCTTGCTTGCTCTATTAACTAAAATTAAATTGGAGCTTATTGGAAGGTACTCCTTAGTCAAAACCAAACTGATGAGAAAATCTATTCGGATAGTAAGATTCTAGCCAAGAATGTGAATCAATCCTTACATGAAGTACTTCGGATCTCTGTAGACTAGAAGATTAAATCTCTCATCAAATAATCCTTCTTGGTCAATAAAAGTGACTCATCCTTTGGAAAACTTGAAGGCTGGGCAGTAAAATGATGATCATGCCAAAACATTGCTCGCGCATCAAACTTATTTTTTGGTTTGCCATCACACCAGCATACCTAACCATTTGAAGGTAACCATATTAAAACTCGATATCATGACGATTAATATAAAGACAAGGAAAATGCTCTGCCAATCACGTTGTGACATAATGGCTTGGAAAAAGGGGATTGGCATACCCCAGACTGGTCAGGCAAATGGCTATTTCTTCCATAGCATGGGAGATGAGCCCTTATTACAATTGGAGCCAAAGAAACAACTGTGTCTTGAGCCATCAAAGAAGCCATCAAAAAAGTTTCTGGTCTCATAATTTCTTAATCATACGGAAGCACAAAGTGGCTTAACCATAAAGCTATATAAGTAGCCCGTACACCAGGATCTGAAATGTTTAAGGGCAATTTCATATTGCCTTGGATTCCTTGTCCCTTTGGTGAACCTCAGATCACTCTTTTAAGTGAGTGAGAAACTGTTTTTTGTTCACCTAAAGCACCAGTCCCACCAGAAGCAGAGTCTAACAAAGCTCCTCTATAGAAATGCTCAATCCATATATAATGCACTCCAAGATACGAGCAAATATCGCTATGGATCTTTAGCAATTCATGTACAATCAAAAGGTGTCGACCTTCTTCATTCTTTTCTAAAGAGATCATCTTCTGGTTAAGAGGAATGAATTCTTCACAAAAAATACTAGAAATGAGCAAGCCACCAATGAGTTTGAGGTCATAAAGAGAAATACTGGTTTCTCCCACTTGTATGAAGAGTATTAGACCTAGCGCTCCACATCTCACAAAATACCCATTATATCTTTGGATGCCTGTCATATGGATATCGGGAAGCAGCTACTGCACCATGTATCTTTGCTTGGTGAACTTCTCTAGTATAAGCACAGTCCACTCATAAAGACAAGATTGAAAGGATGCTTGACCTCTAAATTGAAAACCCATCAAGGGCAAATTATTGTAAAGAAGCCTTGGTAAACATGGGAAGAAATCTTTGGGCACTTTGACATTCACATCCCAATCAAGTTCATTATTTACTTTCTCTAAAGTAATGGCAGAAAGACGAGCATCGGCAACTTTACAAGCACTAATAAAGCTTTTGAAGTTATCATGATTATATTCAAAGTGGCCAGATTCGACTGTTACATTCTAGATTCAACTAACACGGCTAACTTTTGGAGGATCAACATGATACTCTATCAAAGAAATGGACCTTTGAATAAGTGGGCTTAACGATAGCTCAGTGCCATTATCACTTAGAGCATGTTGAGTGGTGATGTGCTTAGGGACATCAATGTGGGAAAGCATACTCATCTAAAAACAAAATAGAGAGAAATTATCCAGTTTAAAAAAAATAAAAATAAAAATGAATGAATGAATTAAATTACAAAAAATGAAAGAAATGAATGCAAATGACAAAAAAATTGCGTTATGTTGCCAAAAAATGGTTTGGAAATTGCTGAAAGTCGTCAAAACATGCTAGCAATGGCAAAAGAGTAAATGAGAAGGAATGGCATAAATAAGCATATGTACGCCAAACCAGGCACGCTAGGCTGAGCATGCAGGTTCGCGCTGGCCCATGCACAAGCAAGCGTACATCAACCTATTTTGAAGTCGCGAGATGCACACGCAATTTGGCCAATGCACCGGACTGCTCCACCTCACTCAACACTTGTGACCCATGTAACCTATATCAGGCCCGTGCGCGCCAAGACCAGCCCACCAACCATCATTTAGGCCCATGCGCGGGTCTCTCCTCAACTGTTAGTTTCCTCTGAATTGGAAAACCAGCCCGATTGACCCGAAATCACATATTTTGGGCCATTTCAAGCCCTAATTCAACCCAAAACTTCCTAGAAAAAATCCAAAAGTTTTAGAAAATTGTTAAACTTAATTAATTTATTGATAAATCAGTAAATTAATTATTTTACTTCAAATGTTATGTTTAATGAATGTATGAGAAGTTCATAAACATCTTTAAAGCCAGGTACTTCATGTTTGAGTTGCCGTTTAATTTTCTTTTCATCATCTTGGGTCTCCCAAACCAAGGTTCTGCTTTTATAGTTCCTAATACAAATATAAACACATATAGAATAAATCATCTCATAATGTTGCTTTACTGTTTTTGAAGACTTTTAAGAAGCCTAATAACAGCTTACAGAAAAGAGAGATTATCTGTCTAACTCTTCATCACGGTGCTTCGTGGACCTTCAAGATCTGTAACACAAGATGAAGAAAGGTAGATAATCTACAATTGTTCATGAATCAAAGAGATTTTTAAAACTATCTTAAAAAAATTCTCAATCGCTTTTGGGAAGATATGTAAGTGAATAACTCTCTAATGAAAACAATCAAAAAGGAAAAGAAGAAAAGAATCCCATATTTATGAAAGAGAGGTCCTAATCAAATTAGAACTTATCTTCTCCAAAAAAAAAAAAAAAGAGAGGGATAATTATGATTATCTCTCCCTAAATAATGCTTTCAAATTTAAAAAAAAATAATATTCAAATAAATAAAAAATTTTCAAATTTAAATTTCAAGTCCTCACATGTGATAAACCCCACATGTAGCACTCGGGGGGCATCTTTTTCAGCAAAATTTTTATTTTGAGGACGTGTCATGCATGCCTCGTCAAAAGGGAGGAGATTTCTAAAATAAAAGTGGGGAGGCGTGGGACACTTCCCATGCCTAAATAACCCTATATTTTGCAAAAAAATTTTAAAAAATAAAAGGAGGGGGCGTTTCACTCCTAAGAAAGTTGCAATTAATTGCCACTTGTCAACTTCTTAGGAGGAAGTTACGTAACTCCTATCTTTTAAAAAATAAACAAAGAGATCTTTTAGGGACTTAGGACATTTTGAAGAAAGAAAATTTTGAGAAAAAACTTCAAACATAGAGACTTCTGCACACCGTACGAAGGAGAAGAAAACGGTGAGGCCAAACAGAGAGTTAGGGATTCTTGTTAGGATCACTTAGAATCCATATTTTAATTAGATTAAAATAGACAATTGAGAGAATTTCTCGTAATAATTGGTCTGTTTTCTTAATTAAATTTCTAAGAGTTAGGGATTTTCATCAGGATCACCTAGACTTCATATGAGAAAATCTTAAAAGGAGAGTTGGGGATTCTTATTAGGATCACCTGAACTCTAGATGATAAAACTGGGATTGAGATCTCAAAAAGAAAAATCATCGTTATTTTCCTTATCCCTCATAAATATCCCTAAAAAACAATTTTATTATTGGGGTGAAACGAAATTAAAGGTTCAATCATATGGGATTTGACAAACAAAACAAAAAGAAGCATTAGGAAAAAGGTTGTTTTATTTTAACCCTTTAAACAAGTTAAAAAATTAATAATTAAAAAAATATACATAAGTCGTGCGAATTCACAACCCTCAAAGTCGTTTGGATGCATGAATTTATTTTAAAAAAAAGAAGTTAGAGGTCGTACGTTCCATGGCCTTCAAAGCTTTCTTTAAAAAGAAAATGTTTAATGTTGTACAAATGAACGACCCTTGAAGTCGTGCAAATAAAAAAAAAGTAATTAATAAAAAAGGGGCAAATCTAGGCGCTCATTATGCACCTATAATCTCTTAAAAAAAAGTTAAGACACATGGGCTTGCACCTGTGCCGTGCTAGTTGGCGCACAGGCTTGGCCAAGCCTGATTACGCCCTGATAAAAAAAGAGGGCTCGGGCCTAGATCTGCTGCGCAGCCCAATGGGTGGGCTTGGCTAGGCCCACACATTCCTACAGGCTTGTAGCCCTTGTCCTAAATCTGAATTGACTTAGTAACCTCAAACTAATGATCGAATCGGCCTGGTTTGCATATGAGTGCACAAAATAAGCCGGTTTTCTTTCAAATTGATCAACCTGGTATTAAATACAAAAGAATTGAAGGTTTTAAAACCCAAAATTTACCAATTGTCTTATCCAAAGCTTTGTAATTAAAGCAAATTGATCCAAAATGGGTTAGGACCCAAATAAAAGTGGACCCAAATGATCCATTATATGAAATTGGAGGGTCCCTATGGTCCATCATCCTTCCATAAAGTCCCTAAATTAGACTCTAAATAAATAAGTTAAAAGGACTATAATGAAAAGTGATGCTTATTTATGGTTCCTTGTCCCTAAAATGAAACCAAATTGTACTAAATTGATCCTTAGTTTTCCATTGCCCCCAGATAAACCACATCAAACCGGATTTTGGTAGTGTATTTTGAGGTAAGATCTCGCAAGGTCTAATGCTTTAGGATGAGACCTTAAATGTTCATCCAAAAATAAATCAATAAAATGAAAGCAAATTATTAAATCAAAACACTCAATTGAACCATATTTCAACGGTTCTCAATTCAAATCAATACAAATTAAATTAAACTCAAATATCCTAACCTAAAGTATCACCTGATATGGTCCAATGCTTGAGAATTGAAACCGAATCAAACCTATTAATTTAAATTCAATTAGATCTTAATGGTCTGTCAATCAAACTAAATAAGATCAAATCAAAATTAAACCAAACCCAAATTCAAATTGCCTTATCGAACTACGGCTTACCTTGATCCCTCAAAAGGGGTACATAGGCAGCTCGAAAACAAAGGCTTTTAAAGTTTGAATTGAAAGGTTTTCTTTAAATGTGCTAGGGGTGTAATTAAGGAGTTTGTATTGAGACACCGTGAATGGGGTTACATGACATAAATAAAAGCCTGCTTACGTGCGTGAGATCTTGTTGGCTAAAGAAGAAACCTAGAAAATTTTTGGTTAACAAACTTCCACCACACTCGATCATATGCCTTTTTCGTATCCAAGTTATTGATTAACCCCGGATACCCAGACATAAATCTACTTTCCACTCCTTCATTTGCGGTCAAGACACAATCCAAAATTTGATGATCCTATATGAAAGCACTTTGGTGGGCTGAAATTATTCTAATTAGCATTGTTTTAGGCCTGAGAGGGAACTTTTGTGAAAATTTTGTAAAGGCTAGTGGTCAAACTTATGGGCCTAAAATCTTTAATCTCTATTGCCCCTGTCTTCTTTGCGATAAGCACTTAACAAACGGAATTTCTTATATTATTGACCACACCATTCGAGGAAAATTCCAAAAAAGACCTTCATAATTTCATCTTTTTAAGTGTATCCCAGTAAGATTAGAAAAATGCCATGGTGAAACCGTGAAGACCAGGTGAACTGTCTCCAGAATATTCTCCTACTTCCAATCTTATTTCTTCATTCTCAAGTTCTCTCTCTAACCAATCCTTTGACTCGAAGTGTAGTTTGTATACACTTTTCTCTTTTAAAAAGAATTTAAAATCTTGTTCCAACTTGTAAAGGGATGAATAGAAATTTGCAAGTGCTTGCTTAATCCCGTCTTTATCCTTTATCTCTCTCCCATTGACAGCCAATTGAAAAAAGTTGTTCTTACTCCTTTCGCCATTTGCTAACCTATGAAAGAATTTAGTAATACCATCTCCCTCCTTTAGAATAACCGCCGTAGATTTTTGCCTCTATGAAATTTCTTCATTTTTTTTTGGATGTCATCCAGTTCCACTTTAAGCTGTTGTCTCTTATTTTGGTCCCCATTTTCCAAAGACAAACTCTCCTTTCACTCCAGTTCCACTACATACCCCAAAATATAGTTTTTCTTCTCACTCAACACAACAAAGCACTCTCTCCCCATTGCTTTAGCTTGGCATTTAATTCTTTAAGCCCCCCTCATAAATTTAAAACCTGTCCATCCTTGAACCCCCTCTACCTCCTCCCCTCATCAACTCATGAATGTTCTGATGTGCGAGCCACATGTTTCCAAACCTAAAAGGGGTGGGGCTTGACAGGTGAGACTCATGAAAACTATGAAAGGTGATTCGATATAGGCCTGGGGAGAACTGATTGGGAAATCCCATGGAAATGTGAATACCGATCGATTGATGCTAGAACATCTATCTTGGAACATAGGGGAGGATCCTGCATCTTATACCATGTGAATTGACCACCCTTAATAGGATAATCAATTAGATCACACTCTTGAATCCTACTGAAAAAATCTCTCATGCTCTCTGCTACCCTACTCCCACTCTTATTGTTCTCATTAGAGGACTGGGTCACATTAAAATCTCCTATCAGCATCCAAGTTAAGGGAGGTTCCTAATCACACTTGTCTCTTAATTCTTCCCAAAAAGTGTTCAGTCTCTTGGCCTACCCGGACTGTGAACGCCCAGTGTCCACCACTCAAAACCATCACTCCATTTTGAAAATTTAACTGTTAATGATAAGGCTCCCACCTTGACCACTTCTCCTTTCACCACCAGGAGTTATTTTTTTCACATAGTAACAGTCAAAAATGCTTATTTCCATATTAAATCGAATCTGATAAAACCCAACGTACAAACATTTCACAAAAATCATATAGCATCAATCTGAAGCATGTAAATCAATAAAAACAAGGTTTTTCACAATATTCCACACACTAAGGCTTAAACCTATAGATTTCACATACCATCAATGGCATATTTAGGGTTTTAACAAAGCAACACACATAAACATTAAAACAGAAATATTTCTCAATAAATTCATATTGTGAATGTCTTATTCTATATTCTGAGATTCATGTTGGAAAAAGACTGCAAATCAACCTACCTCTTCTGCTAAAATCTATGATTTTCTCTTGAAATCTCTCTCTAGATCACAAATCCTTCTTCTCCTTCATGTTCTCATGCCCAATCTCTCTCTCCCCATGTTTTACACATCCAGATCTCTATCAATATGACTAAAAGTCCTAACCATGGAGTATAATGAAATATTTATACTTTAGGGTTTTCCTAGTAAAACTTGGATTACTAGTTACCCTTGATCTATAATTTCTAATTAGTTATCCTAATTTAGTTTTCGTCCATTTATTTTCCCCCAATTTTAAATATTATCTAATCATCCCATTTCATTATTCATTTCCCAATTTAAGACCCCTTAATCAACTATAATTACCAGAATGCCCTTTTACACCTGATGAGTATAAATCTACATACTTAGATCTGAATTGAGTCAAACATGAGTTCAGTCAGGTTTTCAGACCTAATATTTATGTAGTTAGTCAATTAGGCTAATTAGGAGATGACTTAACTACCCCCAGGAAATATGTGCCAAAGAGTGGCATGAATGGGAATCTGATATAGCAAACCGTCCAATCCTACTCCCGTCCAATCCTACTCTTCCCTGTATATGTTCACTGGTTAAACAAAACAACCATAGTTTTTGGACAAACCCAAACCATATCAATAGTTGCCAAGAACCATCTATAGGTCCTTCAAGCAAAAGTGCACTGTACGAATATATGATCTGTAGATTTTGGCTAGGCTAAAATCAGCTTCTTTTATAGCATAAGTCAAAACTATGATTATGAAAGCACACTTCTATCCTTTTTGCACAGTGCAAAATTTTCATTTATTTTGCTTCGGATGTTTACTATATGTACTACCATTTTAGATGTAGGATCTATTGGTTTTAATATGACAGTTTGCTTTGAACCAACTTAGAAGTTAAAAGTTGTGATGATGAATACCAGCTACCATATAGAGTTGTCATACTTGGGTTATGTTACCGTGTGATTTGGTTTATAATGTTGAAATCTCGAACTTTCTTTTAAGAAATAGCCTGATAAGGTATTTCATAATTTATCTGTTATTGCAAATTGCAGATAGCAAAGATCACTGAAGAAGGGGTATCCATTTCTCAGCCTTACGCATTAAAGACTTTCTGGGGTTTCTCTGCTTTCCAGAATCCGACTAAGGGTGCTGAAGGATCATGGTAGATGGCTAGGTATATATATCTGGTCCCGTTCTCAAGTCCCACACATTTTAGAAACAAAATGAAATGTTGATTGAAAAGATTATTGTTACATCCTGATGTATGTCTAGCCTGCCAATGAAAGATTGCTTTTGACTGGGATTCATCTTCTTAAATGACATTTCTTAAGTTTCCATTGAGAAAATTGAGTGTTTACTACAGAAAAGAAAACCTAGCCTCGCACAAATCGCCAAAGCACTGGGGATTTAAATGTGCAAATCACTGTTGCGGTGGTGATTGCAAACTTGGGATGCAGTCATATGCACTTAGGGCACACTCATTGAAGTATACACCATTTCATATTGATTTTTTGTTGTGGTATCCAAAAAATTACATTCCTGCACCACATAGCATTTGCCTGGAGTCTTTGCTTACAAGATTTGGCTTGTTTGTGATTCAATGCTATGGTTGATGAGTCCTGTGGAGGTGGTGTCTTCACATATACTCAGGCCAGTTGAGCTACGTTTGTTCTAGTAGATAGTCTTTTGAACCTCATTTTCCTTAAAAACTTTGTTCCCAGTAAGTGCAGCAGATTTTGTTTTAGTATTTGTTGAACTTCAAGTATTTACAGGTTACAGGGACAAAAATCCAATCTGATTGTTAAGTCCTGAATTTATTGTATCTTTTTCAAGTAGAAGCTTTACCGATCGAGACCCTAAGAGGACTAATAAGAAAGGAACTTGAGTATATATTTTATTCCTAAATGCTTTATATTTGCCCAATTTTACATGCAGGATGTTTGAAATTATTTCGTCATTAATTGATTTTTTTAGTTGATCTTAACAATTATCAAGTTCCAGTGCCACATATGAAATGGGATCAACCTCAGTCACAACTTGCAATGTAGGCATGTTAGTTTGGTTTTGTTAAGCATATAATGTGTTTAATAGGTAAAAGTTATTCCAAAATGCCTCGCGTAGTTTAGTTGGTTGGTGAGACAAGACCCTTTTAATTAAGATTGCTCATCTCCGGGGAACCCTTTTAATATAAACCGCTGTCTGTTTAGGTTTTTTAATATTTTTCATATTTTGTACAAAGAAATAAATAAATACTGGTGGAGCTCTTTATGTTATATGGAAATTGTTTTTTTTTTTTTTTAAAGCCGAACTCATGTAAATTGTTATTTATTGAAAGTGAGGGTGCCACTTGGGACTAGGGACTAGGGGTGCAACTTGGGTTGGGTAAACCTGAAAACTGCCCGATGCGACTTTGGGTTGGTCTCAGTTGGGTTTAAATGTTTTCAGTTTGGTTTTGGTTCTAAAAGTACCAAACTGATTTATTTCAATTTGGTTTTGGGCTGAAGGCTCAATTAAATTGAGCCAACCCGAAATCAAAATTAGATGCATTTCATGTCAAATATATATGTTATGTGTGTATTTATGTATTAATAATTATATATAAACACACACACACAATATACATTTGTTGATACTCTATTATACTTATGATGTATTGTATTGTATTTTGGAAGAATTAGAAAACTATTCAAGATTTTATTGTTCAGTTTTCAAATTGAAAATAATGAAATACTTGTGAGATTGGCTTAACCCAAACCAAACTGAAACGAGTGTGGAATTTGGGTTTGGTTGGTTTGGGTTTAGGGTTTTAAAATTCGGCTTAGCTTGGTTTTCAAGTTGAGAGAATCAGTTTCAATTTGGTTCAGTTTGGTTTTGGATTGACTCAATAAATTTGGGTTGCTCTTGGGTTGAGGTCAACCCGGTCCAAACCAATTTGCAAAGCATTGTCCAATTTGTTGGTTTTGAAAAACACTTTCACCAAATCAAATGCCTTGGTTTTGAAACCTACCAAATCACTCACCAAATCGAAAGGAGCGTACTTGACAGCTTGGCTAAGTTGGGACATTGTGAAGTTGCTCGCGTTGTTGTCATGTGTCACAAGTGCGGGTATCCTTTGAAAGAAAGTATACAATAAGTGGAATCTCCGATTAATCATCCATGCGCAAGTAATGTCTCGCAAAACAATCTGAACTCTACACGTACGAGAATCAAACTCTCTCTCTCTCTCTTTTGTCACGAGGATTTCAATAGAAGAGTAAGGGGTCTAGAGGCTTTCTCGGTTCTCTTCTCTGAGTTGCCCCCTCAATTTGTGGATTTTCACCTGCTTTTTCTCTTCCCTCAACTTCATGAGGTGTCAGTAATTTGATTCTGGTCCTCAACCTGGTTCTGGCTCGGTGGTCCTCTATCCCTTCTAATTACCTTGTGTGTGTTTTGGATTTGGTGGTGTCCCTTTCCCCTTGAGTTGTCCTCTTCGAGTTATCCGATGGAAGACCTTAATCTCAGTTTCAAAAACCTTCTTATCCCTCCCAGACCCACAACTACTTACAAAATCTCCCCAGATGACAACAAACGTATTTCATCTAAATGGAAAAACCTCGTTGTTCGTGAGATCTGTGAAGACGACCTCCAAACCAACTCCCTCCGAAATTCTCAGTCGGCTTTGGCTAAACATTCCTATTATCAAATCCTGAAAGTTGCCCCGAGAAGATTCATCATTGCCTTCAGCAAGGGGGAGGACAAAGACAAAATCCTCAACACCCAGCCATGGATTATCAGAGCCTCCCTGATGCTCATCGAGAGTATTGGGGACGAAAAGAAAGCAAAGGATATTTGTTTCTCACACATCACAGCGTGGTCCAGATCTCTAATATGCCGCACAAGTTCCATGACGAGAAGCTCATCAAGGACCTCCTCAACCTTTTCGGTGAAGGCTTGGAAGTCGATCACAAGAAAGAGGAAATTTCGGATGATCCGATCGCAGTGAGAGTTAAACTTCTGCTCAACAAGGCCATCCCTCAGGTGTATGGGTTGAGGTGAGCGAACGTAATAAGATCTGGTTTGATTTTCGTTTTGAAAACCTTCCTAACATTTGTCTTTCCTATGGTTTTCTTGGTCACTTTGTTTTTGAATGCCTTAACCCTTTTGTCTGTAAGCCTGGGATTAGTACTATCACTGAGAATAGGATGTACCCCAGTCAGCTTTCGACTCCGATGACTCGCCGAAGGAATCCCCTCCTCAAGGGAGGGCTGAAGAAGATGAACCAGAGCGCGATCCACCTGCTAATTCAGACCCCAATTCTCTGGCTGAGTCAGATGTTGAGTCAGGGGAGCGGTGACTCGTGTAGTCCTTCGGGGGCCGTGCAAAGTCAACCGTTCACCTCGTCTGACTCTGAAAAGACTGACGGTAGTCTCGAGGCTAGTTCGGCGCTCAAGGCTGATGGGAACTTCGGGCACGCAACTGACCTGATTGGGTCCAATTCCTCGGGTCCGGATCCCCTCTTAAACAACAACGGTAAAATCTTTTTTATGGATTGTGGGCCTGTGCTGCCTGGGCCCATCTTCTCGCAAAAAAAAATCTCCTTGTCTCTAGTTTTTTCAAATTTGGAGCCCAGCACATTTCCCCCACCCTATTATGGCCTTAAAAGCTTCCCCCACCTAACCATTAGTGAAATCTAGCCCAATCTGATCAGACCAAAGCCCAACTGAACCAAAAACATTGCTAGGAACAGCCATCTCCAAATCCACTCAAGACCCTGTAGCCCAACTTCTCAGATGGACCATGACTGAGCCCAACCTAGTGTGGGGGACCAGAACCTTTCAAAAAAGAGGAAGTCTAAAATTCTCAAGTTGCCGGAAAGAAGTAGTGGGAAAGACAATCTGCAGCTATCCACCGTTACTTCCAGCTGTACTAATCCTATAGCCGGTCCATCCTGGCTGTAACACTCCAGACCCATAACCAGCAAGATATTGTCCGCTCTGGGTCCAAAGGGCCTTCACGGATTTGTTCTTAAGGGACATCACGAGAAAACTTCCCAGGGGGTCACCCATCCTAAGAGTGCTCTCACCCGAGCACGCTTAACTTTGGGGTCCCTAGAGGATTTAGTCCCGTGTTGCTCCTTAAAAGGCCTCTTGCTAATTTGGGGGTCTTAAGATTACTTATAACATCTCCAAGCGTTGTGGGATCCTAACCATATGCACATCCTCGCCTGGTAGCTCGCCAGTGAGACTACCCATTCACTTGCCCACACAGGCAGCCAGGATGCTACACCGGCACCTGTGCAAACAATGAAAATTTTGGCGTGGAATAGCCGGGGTTTGGGCTAGACTCCACCTGCACAATCTGGTGCGCATGAATAGGCCGAGCATAGTTTTGATTTCTAAGACATTGACGAATGATGCCAAATCGAAAAAATGGAGTCAGAATGTGGGTCTTCCAAATGCTTGGTGGAGCCCTGCAGTTGATAAAGCGGAAGGCTTTTGGGTGTTATGGAATGACAACGTAAGCATTAGCATTGAAAAGGTTTTGCCTTAGTGCATTCACATGATGGTCAGAGTTAAAATAGGAGAAAGTTTTGAGATGACTTTTGTACATGCGAGCTCCATTCTCCAAGTCCAAGAAAAACATGGGAAGTCCTCAAAAGAAGTGCTTGCAGCAATTCCCTACCTTGGTGCACCAGCGGCGACTTTAATGTCGTATTGTACAAACATGAAAAGAGAAGAGGAATCAGAAATAAGGTATGCAAAGCTGACCTATTCAATAATTTCATTAATGATAGCAACCTTATTGACTTGCCCTGTAAAGGTATGAAATATACCTGGAACAACGGGAGAATGGAGACTGGCAACATCAAGGAAAAGATCGATAGGGTCCTCTACACCATTGAAAGATGTCAGCCATAGTTATTAAAGGCGGTTGCCTAAGCGCCTAGGCGGCCGCCTAGGCGACCAGGTGTTCCAACAAGGTCCAGGCGTGGTGTCGCCTAGGCAACCTGTGCCTAGGCTACCTAGGCGATAGCCTGGGCGAGAAGGTGATCGCCTGTTCGCCTGGGCAAGCAAACATGAAGATAAAAAAAAAGTGTTTCCCTCAATGCATGTCTTCGTCAAGCTTCATCAACACGCAAGAAACAGGCTTCGTCAAGCTTATACTCCATCGTTTTCGTCAAGCTTCATCAATACAAGCCGCTAGCAAGGTATGTCTTCCGACAACTTCTCCTCTTCTTCTTCGTCGAGCTTCGTCAGTGTCATTTTTTTTTCTCTTCTTCTTCTCCAACGAAACTTTCTCGCTCTCGCTCTCTCTTTCTCTGTCGCTCTCTCTTTCTCCTCTGTCTCTGTTTCTCGCTCTCGCGCTCTCTTTCTCCTCTGTCTCTCTTTCTCTTTTCTCCTCTCCTCTGTCTCTCTGTTTCTCTGTCGCTGTCTCTCTCTTTCTCACTCTCTCTTTCTCTTCTTCTTCTCCAGTCGCTCACTCTCTTCTTTTCTCTTCTTTCTTTTTTTTTTCTTCTTCGTCGAGCTTGGGTCCAATCGCTTAGTTTTTCTCCAACGAACTGAGCGCCTGGACTGACTCTCGTCTCTCGCTCTCTCTCTCTCTCACTCTTTCTCTGTCCTAGCAAATTTGAGTGGTTACGTGAGAACAAGGAAACAGGGCTTGTATTTTTTTATTAGTTGTTATTGTTCTTTTTTAAAATGCAAAATATTTAGGTCTTTTTGATACTTCCATCTACAATGGATGATGAACATATTTTGATTATTTTAAAATGAAAAAATTGTTGCCTAGGCGACCGCCTAATCGCCTAGGCGGTAGCCTAGGCTATAAGCAGGTCTATCGCCTGGCATCGCCTAGGCGTTTTCACAACTATGATGTCAGCTATTCCCCAACTCTACGTTGTGGCTTGACCCTATTGTGGGATCTGACTATGGGCCTTTTTGTCTCAATCTGAATTGTGTTAATTTCAAAATCCAAAAATTATTCAGGTTCGAGAGGTTCTGGGTTGACGAACCTCTCTGTAAGGACATCATAAAATCTAGTTGGAGAGAGTCCAATGGCAATCTGTATGGTAAAATAGGTAGACTCAAATGCTGTCTGAGTAAATGGAATAGGGAAGTGGTTGGGGATGTATAATGATCTTAAGGATGTTCAAAAGAACGTGGAGATGTCTGATAACCCTGGGCTGATTAGGCTTGAAAAAGAAATTCATAAAAAATATATTGATGCCCTCTATGCTCAAGAAAAATATTGGTATCAAAAGTCTAGGGTTAAATGGCTTAAGGGATGGAGACCTCAACATGAAATTTTTCCATGTGTCTACCATTAACATAAGACACAAAAACAAAATTACCTCCATCAAAGCTAATAACAATGAAGAGATAAGGGAACCAAAGGAGATTGAAGAATTAATTTCTAACCACTTTGAAGGAGTGTTCCTGTTTGATGGGCACTCCAGAAATCTCCATCTGTTGGATTAGATTCCTCCCTCTATCACTGAGCTGGACAACAACTGTAACGTCCCAGATCTATACCCAGCAAGATATTGTCCCCTTTGGGCCCAATGGGCCATCATGGATTTGTTCTCAAGGGATAACACAAGAAAACTTTCCAGTGGTCACCTATCCTAGCAGTGCTCTCACCCGAGCACGCTTAACTTCACGATTCGAAGGGGATTTAGTCCCGTGTTGTTCCTTAAAAGGCCTCTTGCTTAGTTGGGGGTTTTAAGACTACTTATAACATCCCCGAGCATTGTGGGATCCCAACCATATGCACATCCATGCCTGTAACCCTCCAAGTGAGACTACCCATTCACAGCTGCCAAACAGGATGTTACAACAACTTACTCTTGAGGCCTGTTACAAATGAGGAGGTGTGGGAAACTGTTAAAAAAATGGGTGCCCTTAAAAGCCCGGGGCTTGATGGCTTCCAGGGAGTGTTTTACCAGTCTTATTGGGATGTGATCAAAGATGAGGTGTGTATTGTGGTCAACGATAGCTTTGAGAGGGGTAGTTTTGACATGAACATCAACTATACTCATATTACTCTTATACCCAAGGTTGAAAACCCTAGAAGAGTGAATGATTATAGGCCTATAAGTTTATGTAATTTTTCCTATAAAATTATATCTAGACTTATTGTTGATAGGATGAGATCCCTGATGAAAAGCTTAAATCTCCCCACCAATGTGCCTTTGTCCCTGGTAGAAACATCCAAGAAAACATCATAGCAGCTCAGGAAATCTACCACACTATCAAAGGGAAAAAGAAAAACTGCAAAAAGGGGTTATTTGCTTTGAAGTTGGACCTAACAAAGGCCTATGATAGGCTTAGCTGGGAGTTTATTGAAAAATCTTTGTCTATTTTCGGGTTTGATGCTAAGTTCGTTAATCTTGTCATATATTGCATTAAAACTGTCTCTTATAGCATCCTTGTGAATGGTCATCCTTGCTGCAAGTTCCTTCCCACCAGGGGGATTAGGCAGGGGGATCCCCTATCCCCCTACCCTATGTCTTTATCATTACCCAGCAGCTTCTGTCCTTAATGTTGTTGAGGGCTGAAAGTCACCATCATATCCATGGTGTTAAGGTTAACATAGTGGCTGATCCTATCAGCCACCTTATGTATGCGGATGACTTGTTATTGTTTGGTAGGGTTACTTGTAGGAATATGAGTTGCTTCAATGATATTGTTTCTGGTTTCTGTGAGCTTGCTGGGCATAGATTCAACTCAAACAAATCAGAATTGTTCTTAAGCCCGTGTGTTAAGGGTCAGGAAAGAAGCAAACTTGCCAGGATTTTTGGAGTTAAACCTACCAAAAAACCTAGCAAGTATCTTGGAATCCTGACCTTTTTGGAATCCGCAAAGACTTCCCATTTCAAGGAGCTGTTGGATAGAATAAATGCTAAGCTAGTGGTCTGGAAAGCCAACCTGTTATCCCAGGTTGGAAGAACCACCTTGATCAATGCTGCCCTTCTTAGTTCGGCTCAGTATTACATGGCTTGCATGAAGGTGCCGGAGACTATAGCCGAGAAAATCAATAAGGAAGCACGCAAATTTTTTTGGCACAAACCAGAGAAGGAAAGAACACTACATACTATATGCTGGGAAAATCTGTGCATGCCAAAAAGGTTTGGGGGGCTCAACATCAGATGTAGTAAAAAGATCAATAGAGCAATGTTCATTAAAGTAGCCTGGACGATCTCAAAAGAAGAAGAGAAATTGTGGATAAAGCTAATAAAGGACAAGTACTTCCCAAATGAGAGTTTTCTATGGGCCCAAGCTAGGAGATCCCATTCATGGTTTTGGAAACAGATTTGCAAATCCAGAGAGACCCTAGAGGTGGGAAGAAGATGGAGTATATCAAATGGGAGGTCAATTAGCATCATGGACATAAAATGGGGGCCATCGGCTGAGCAGCTCCAAATCATTTCCCAATCTGGACAGCAACATCTGTTAGTCTCTGATCTGATCGACCAAGGTTCCTGATGCTGGAATGTTCCAAGACTTCGTGAGCTATGGCCAGACAGCACTGTGGAGTCCATAATGACCATCCCTATAAACAAGTATGCAATGAAGGATAACATCTTATGGGAAGGTACTAGTACATGTAAGTATACTGTGTGTTCTACATATCGTATGCTAACTTGTTTTGATGAGAATTTCACAGAGAACAGGAAGTGGCTCAGTATGTGGAAGCTCCCCTGCCCCCAAAAGATAACGATGTTTCTATAGAAGTGCATTAATGGAGCTAATGCCACAAATGATATCCTTGATAGCAGAATTGGCACCCCTATTGAATGGTGTACTCTTTGCAACAAGGAGCAGGAAACAAATGAACACTTATTCCTCAAGTGTGATTTCATAAGAGCTATCAGGTTCAGATGTGTTGGAGGTCGCATCCGTTTCCAACCTGCTATGAGCTGTAAAGATTGGTTCTTCCAAGTGATAATGGACAGACAGAACTTGAGTGAGGAAAAGACCATGGAATTAGGTGTTGCTTGGGCTAACACCTGCTGGGCCGCATGGCTTACTAGAAACAAGGTAATATTCGAGAATCAAAAGCCTTCAATTCCTCTTACCTCCTCCCTTTTCTTTGCTCTACAGGAAGACTCCAAGAAATTGGTAGATTTGGGAGGCAGACATGAATGGCCTCAAAAGGAAGAGATCAACATTAGCTGGAGTAGACTAACAAGAAGATGAATCACATTGAATGTCGATGGAGCAGCAAGGGGGACACCTAGGAATGCGTCCATTGCCACTATCCTAAGAAATGAAGATGGCCATATGATTGGAGCATTGGCTCAAAGAATTGGAGTCACGAATGCCTTGATAGCTGAAGCCCATGCTTTAGTAGAAGGTTTGAAGATGGCGCTAGCATTGAAGATCTCTCGAATTCAGATTGAGAGCGACTCACAAACTGTTGTCAATTGCGTCCTCAAGAACAAGGAAATACCATGGAGAATCGACTCCCTGCTAGATGAAGCTCGTTACCTCTGCAATTTTTTCATTTTGGCAAGAATATTAAAGATTTACAGAGAGGCAAATGGTGCTGCTGACCAACTTGCTAACTTTGCCCTTGATTCTTTCTCTTTCTTCTGGTCAAGTTTACCTCCAGAACCTGTTAGAATTGCCATCCTCGATGACTTCTATGGCAGAACCTTTGTTAGAACTATTGTAAAGGATAAATAATTTTTTAATACATTCCTATTTTCATATCCAAAAAAAAAAACTTCTCTTTTTGTACTTTTCGCTAAGGGGGTGGGGTGGGTGGGTGGGTTTGGGTTCTGTTGCCATCCCTACCACCTCACACGTCTTTCAAATTAAAGGTGGAGAGTTATTTGCTAGTGGGTTTTTTCCACTTTCAACCCAAGCTTCATTGGTCAAGGGATTTAAATCCAAGTTTGGATGCTACTAATAAGATATGCTTTTGATTGTTGCCTTGCTTAAATTGAAAGGGGGTTTGCATCAAAATGCATTGGCCTTAATATTATTTAATATAAATTTAAGAAAGATAAATATACGTAAGTCCAAGTATGAAGTTGATATGCTCATAACCGTTCATGGACTAGATGTAAAACCCCGACCCTAATTAGATCTTAATTAGTAAGTTTAATTATTTAAAGTGAGATTATTAGACTAATTAAGTACTTGTGATATGAATGTGAGGTGGATGTGAATTATGCCTGAGAATTTGGGGAAAACAAATTGAAGTACGTTGAAGGTTTTACTAAAGTAAGCTTAATTAAGGTCATGTTTAGATTTCAATTGGCTATGGTATCTGTCAGCACTTCATTTTTGTACCCCCAAAAATGAAATGATAAAAATCCTAATTGAAAAGTCAAACCTTGGGAGGTCAAAAACTTGACTTATTGATCTGGTGCAAATAAGCAACCATGCTTCTATTCAATGGATAGAGGATTCCGATATGACTCCAATGCAATTAAGTTTGCTCAAATCAGAGTCCGAATGAAGAAGTTATGGACCGGTCAAACCTGAGGGGAGCAGAAATTGACTTTCTGCTCAAACCCGGAGCAGCTGCCCAACCTATTCCAGCAGATAGGAAATCTCGACATGGTTCAAACGCAACTGAGTTTGCCAAAATTAGAGCTCGAATGAGAGAGTTATAAGCAGCCCTAGATCAAAAAATAAACTGTCCATGTGGCAAACTGCACCACATGGACGTCACCCTTTCTTAACCACTAAATAAACAAAAGTAATAATAAAAAGGTCATTCTTAACCATTAAGTTAAAAATAATAACAAAAGAGTCATTCTTAACCAGTAAAAAATAATAATAGAAAAGTCATTCTTAGAAAATAATAATAAGAAAGTCATTCTTAACAAAAATAATTGAAAAATGATCTTTCTTAACAACTAAGCAACCTCCCCTATAAAAAGGAGGGGAGGGGTGCTCTAAAGGGACAAGCTCCATTGGCCATTTTGCTCATCCCTTTCTCTGCCCTCTCTCCTCTTTCTGTCTGAAACACATACTCCACCACCCTTCAGCCCTCTTAACCTCTCTAGACCATTCCATACTCCATCTAAACACACTAAAAACCCTTTCCTTCTTCTTCTCCTTGGAGGCTTGAAGATCTCTCTTTTGTGCTTGGAGAAGAGGTGTTTTGCTGCTGGTGGAGTCTTCCAAGGGGTTCAACACCTTCAAGCAACTCTCTAACCCCCTAGGTAAGCTCCTTGGCGAGTTTTATTGTACATACATGATTATGGTTGTGATTTAAGTATGTTTTATTACTTGTCTTCTCCATATGATGTTTTCCTCGTCTTAGCATTTGGTTTTGCTATTTTCCTTCTTTCCTTCATATGAGGGAGTTCTCATGGTAAGGAGATGGTCTTGGTTCGAAAATGGGAGGTAGAGAGGTCTTATTAGAGTTGTTTAAGGTTACAGTCTGCATATATCCATTCACATCTTTCTATGGCTTATTCTTTTAAACTAAAAATGGGAAAAGCATGTTCTTCTCTCTTTCTTAAAATATGATGTACCCCATAAACCCCCAAATCCCTTCTTTATTATATTATTTTAGTTTAAATGCCATGCTTGCTATCCCTGTATTCATCTTGCCATGAAATAATGCTGCCTAGTGTTAGGATCCTTTTACTTACTGTTTTATCTTGTTCTTCAAGCTTCTTCCATCACTTTTTCATATGCACACATGAGCACATACATGTTTTGTTCAAAAAAGGTATGTTAGATTCCCTCTTTAATCTCATAGTTTTTGCATGAAGGCATGAGCATGTACACCCCCTCCCATCGATTTTAAGCATATCATAATCTGTGTTTGCCTTGTTCTTACATTACTTGGTTGTAGAAAATACTTCTTGAATGCATGGTTTCATCAGTAAGTGGCCAATCAAGGCCAATTTTCAAGTGCTGAACTACAGTGGGCCCATCTTGAAAACCTATGGGTCTTCCAACGGGGCCCGCTCATCAAACCCAGATCATTTAAAATAAAGAAGATAAAATCAAATTAGAAGGGGACCCACACCACTCAAGTGGTCCCCACCAGACTCAACATGAGTACTGTATATCGGAATAGGAATCAGGTGAGTAGATTAGAACTGAGTTGACTCGAACCAGGAAGACCCGAGGGACCCGTCAACCAATGGGGTGGACCGGGGTGTTTTCGGACTTCCCCAGACTGTAACCGAGACCTTAGCCGGAATCTCTAAAAAGCCGCAGACAATTCAAATAGACTTGCATAAGTACTTGGGTGTCTGCCTACACCCCATCAGGCAGTGGCAACTCCTAATCTCCTGAGGCACGCACTCCACGTGCGCTTTGCCCGTGCGAAAGACCATGCGCACAGTATCTTCCAAGTAGTTCTAGTGAAGTAGGAATCAAATTCTGAAAATTTGAAGTTAAGTTTGAAAAATTAGCCTTAACGCGCAGACTTTGAATCGTGCGTTGATTTGTTTTCTTCAGAACCTGTTTGATAAAAGTTCGACGCCCAAACGTCGAACTTTAATGTTCGCACATCCAGTACAAAATTTCCAAATTTATTGTTTTGTGTCCATATTTGAATTGCAACACTTTTAGACCTTTCTTAAACCTTCATTAACACCAATTTGGGCCAAGAATACCTAGGGCACACTTCCAAGTAAATCTAAAGTACCACCCAAGTGTACTTAAAGTACCCCAATTATATAACTAAGGTACACCCATGTATTATCCAAGGTACCCTCCAAGTATACTTAAGGTACACCCATTTATTACCTAAAGTACACCCATGTATTGTCAAAGGTACCACCAAAGTATACCTAAAGTACATCCATATATTACCTAAAGTACCCCCAATAATCCTAAGGTACCCTCCCAAATATATCTAAAGTACCTCCTTGTATACCTAAGGTAAGCTCCCAAGTATACCTAAAGTATTCACTTGTATACCTAAGGTACCCTCCCAAGTTTACTTAAAATAACTCCAAGTATAACTAAGGTACCACCACCACCACCACCACCACCACCACCACCACCACCACCACCCCCAATTATGCCTAAGGTACCTCCTAATATACCTAAGGTACACCCCCAATTATACCTAAGGTATCCCCCCTTATATAACTAAGGTACTCCCCTTGTATACCTAAGGTACACCCCTTGTATTACCTAAAGGTACCCCCTCATATAACTAAGGTACACTCCTTCTATAACTAAGGTACCCCATTATATAACTAAAGTACACCCCTCGTATTACCTAAGGTACATCCCTTGTATTACCCAAAGGTACCCCCTTCATATAACTAAGGTACACCCCTTCTATAACTATGGTACCCCCATTGTATAACTAAGGTACACCCCCAAGCATACCAAAAGTTTACCCCTTAGAATAACTAAGGTAAACCCCTTGAAACACCAAGGTACCCCCCTCATAACACTAAGGTATCTCCTTGATAACCCTTAGGTACCCCCTAAGGGTTTAGTGGAATAAAAGACTTGTTGAGGGGCAACTTTGATAAACAAAAGAAAGGCATATAAAAGGATGCCCTAGCTAAATGCTCTAAGTTTTTTAACCCCTTCTTGTGTTTTACATATTAAACATGAGAGAAAGAGAGAGTGTAGAGGACTTGGAAGCTTGGTGAAGAAGAAGGAGGAAGATTGAAGAGAAGTTGTGCTTTTCCATTAAACAAGTAAGTAGCAAATCCTTCCAACTAAAATGAGTTCATTAAATTTTCGTATTTTTCTCTCTTAAGGTTTGGTTGAGCTGAAAATTTACTTGCATGTTTTTTTTTTGCTTCTAAAATTCGTAGGGTTTTGGTTGTATAATACTTCCGTTTGGTTTTCTATTGATTTGCTATGGATTTCCAACCTACATTGATTATATTTCAGTTTTGGGTTTGAGTTTGATATGTTGGATGAGGTTTCATGTGATTGGATTTATGTTCATGTGGATTTGAGCATGTTGGGATGTTTTATGATCATCCCACTTGGTGTTGGGAAGGTTAGAAATGGTTTATATGAGTTTGGTGTTGAAAAATAGCCAAAAAGATTTCAAAACCCGAGAGCTGGCACTTAATCCTGAGAATTGGCGATTAATCTGTGCGCGCGTGGGAAACGTGGCACGGGGTGAATTGGGAGTCGCCACCGCCTGATGGGGTGCAGGCGGACACCTGGGTGCCTAATCTTGTCTAATTAGGGCTCTTGGGTCTGCGGCTTGAGATTCTAAGGTCGGTTCTCGGTTGCGGGCTGGGGAAGTCCGTAGACACCCCAATCCGCCCCGTCGGATGACGGGTCCCGTGGGTTCCCTAACTTGAGTCAGCTTTTCTCACTTTTGGTTCTCACCCGATTCCTAATCCAGCATGCATTTTTGTTAGGTCTTGGTGGGACCACCTGAGTGGTGTGGGTCCCTTTAATGGATTTTACCTTTGCTTTATCCTTAAGCGATCTGGGCCTGTTTGGGTGGGCCCCGTTGGAAGGCCCATGGTATCCTTGGTGGGCTTGGTAAGCCCGTGTGCCCTTGGTGGGCCTCTGTCTAACCCTAAGAGGCCCTGTGGGCTTTGGCTAATGAGCTAATTTTTATTAGGGTTTAAGTTGAAGCTTAGGTGTCTTTCATGCAAGTGGTGGGCCGGATCGGTTGGTGGGCCCCTTAGGTGGGCCCACATGGTGACCAAGCAAGTTTAATTTTATCTTTATTCAATTTTTACCAAAGTGGGCTTGGTCATTGGGCTTGGGGCCTATGATCCAGGCCTCGGGCTTTGAAAGCCCAGTTCCTCGGGGTTTAGGGCTTGCACCCTAACTCGGTTCGGTTGGTGGGCTTTAGCGGGCCCGACAGGCCCTAGCCCATGGTCTCGGCCAAACCACGCAGTTCATGCATTCATATATATGGCAAGGCTCGGGTGGGCCGCATTGGGTTTGGCCCGCCCGATTTAAATTGGTTCACTTTTGCTTGGATTAGTTAATTAGCATGCCTTGGTGTTTATTGGGCTTGGTGGGCCCCGTTGGAAGGCCCACAAGTGTGCCGGGTCGGACTGGTTGGTCCGGGTCCCAAGTTGGGTTTCCGGGTGGACCGGAAACCCTGCTGGTTCATTGGTTTTAACACAAATTATCTCAAAATTCGGCAAGGGAACAGAATATGCAAAAATCAGGCTTCTGTGTGTATCCGGATACACAGAGGCCAAAGGTGATCCGGCCAGTGTATCCGGATACACAGAGGCCATAGGTGATCCGGCCTGAGTATCCGGATCACCCTGGAATTGGCCTTTTTGGGTTTTGGCCTTTTGGGATGACTTCCTGGGGTTCCCAGGAACATCTTAAGAGTCTTGTGGGCTCCTGGATGAGCCCACGTATGTTCAGGTTTGGGAGAAGCCACACTTGGCTTCTCCTTTTGGATCTCTTCTAGCAAAAACCAATGGGGGTTTGGGGGTGATGGAGCATGCTTGCACACAAAAAACAGCAATAAGATATTGGAATGAGTCATGCATTAGACAAGTAAAATCTTGAAGAAAGGAGAGAGGAGGGGGCTTATCATGGGGATACATTTGATTACACACCAAGGAGGAACATGCTCCTCCCGAGAATACCTTAAGCTAAATCTCCAAACAGGAAATACAGCATATTAGAATGCATATGAGACAGGACTTCTGCCTCTTAAATGATCCCTACGTGGGTGTCATGCTATAGGTGGCTTAGTGCCATGGAAGGAACACCAAATATATGCATGGATCATGCTAAAACAAGGCCATGAAGAACAAGAAAACAAATGGAAGCATACATTTTCAGAAAAATCTAGATTTAATATATGTTGAATACAATGTGTTAAGGAACAATACCTGAGGGTTCTTGGCCTCTTGAGCAAAGTATGGGTACCTCCTTGGGGCTGGACAGCAGCTGGAACTCCTTTTTTCCTCAGCTACAGCAGTGCTTCCTTCTTGCTTCCACCAGAAAAAGGAAAGGGAGAAGAAGGCCAAGGCTTGGATGGCTTTGATCTATACTTGGAGGTGAAAGAGGGTTGAGAGAGGTGAAAGAGGAGGGATTCAGGGTGGGTAGGTGAGAGAAGAGAGCTGGGAAACAAAAAAACCAAAAGCCAACCCCGGACTGAGCTGCTGTTTTGCTATTTATAGGCAATTTAATGTATCCGGAAACTCAGGCCGGATACACTAAGGCCTATTCGTATCCGGACTTGAAGTCCGGATACACTGGCCTTCCTTTGTATCCGGTAACTCAGGCCGGATACATGACTTAATGATTTCAAAATTTAATGCCGCCGCGAATCTGTCGGCCAAGTGGCACGGATTTCGCGCGAACACCTTTATGTATCCGGTCTTCAAGTCCGGCCATGAAGGATAGGCAGTGTATCCGGTATATGTGACCGGATACAAATCGGAAAATTACGGATTTGCCCCTCGACTTGACCGATTCGTCCGATTTGACCCTTTTTGATATCTACGGATTGCCCGTACAAAATTTTTATATTTAAGATTTAGTCTCTGAGATATTTTGCTGCGTTGGCTGCCACGTGTGCAGTTCTTGCGCCACGTGTGCAGTTTCCGGCTTTTGCTACTCGGAAACTTCGACAGATCATATCTCCTTCATCCGAACTCTGATTTGAGCAAACTCAATTGTGTTAAACTCGTATCAGAGCCCTCTATTTAATGACATGGGGCTAAGCACTTGGCACGGATTCCGAGAAAAAGTCAACTTTTGGCCTTCCCTTAAGTTTGACTGCCCTTAGAACCTTCATCCAGACTCCGATTCTTGCAAACCCAGTTGCGCTGGAACCGTGTCGGGATTCTCTACCCATTGGGCTAAAGTAAGGTATTTGGCACGGAAATCGAGGAAAAGTCAACTCTTGGCTTTTCCTTAAGTTTGACCGCCTACAGAACCTTTATTCGGACTCTGATTCCTGCAAACCCAGTTGCGCTGGAACCGTGTCGAGATTCTTTATCCAATGGGATAGATCAAGGTGGCCAAATTTTATCTGATTAAAAGGTCAACTTTCCACCCCTTAGGGTTTGACTTTTTAGCCGGGTTTTGCATTTCTGGCTTTTCGGGAGCGCAAAAATGAGGTGCTTACATAATCCTGAGCCAAAACACTCAAAAACAGTCACTGCAAAGCCTAATCGCGAGACAGGATTAGTCTCGGTGACTAATTGTGAATCAATATTAGGTCCACAATTAATCATGGACCTAATCGTGGAGCTAATCGCCCAGGGGCAATTAATCATAGAGCTAATCGTGAACCTTGTTTTTGACAGTTTTTCTCCTTTTTCTTCCCCAACAGCTTCCCAAACAACCTAGACCTCCTACACAACACCTTTATTACATGAAAGACATTTTATATTATGTGTATTTATGTTTTCATTTATTTAAAGTCTTTACATGTAAATAAGGTTTTACTCCCATTTGAAGCCACTAAAAATACTCTCAAGACCTAATTCTTTACCAATAAAAAATCAACTTTATAGTTCACGCCTAAAATTCCTATTTTGTCCGATTTTCATCAAAAACCACTTTTTGAGTTTGATACCCAAATGAAAGATTCAAAAACCCATAAAATTTCAGAAAATTTGTCAACCCTTCACTAGAGTACGATCAAAATTTGAGCCCAAAATTCTTAGTAGATTTGTCTAGAAAAATCACATACCCAAAAAGTCAACGTTTTTAACTAGACTTAGAATATTTTTCAAGGTTGAAAGCATTTTGTCTCGAAATCCATTGATTTTGGTATGATGACCTTATTGGGAATCCTAAGACCATACCATTCATCAAATATGTGTTTTGTGGGTTTTATGGCTATCATTTTGCTTGATTTGGATTTATGAAAATAAGGTTGAGATCTCTTATGTAATTTGTTTGAATGACAGTGAATGGGTAATCTCACTTAGCCTTAGTTGAATGGCAGTGGATGGGGAATTCCACTTGGCCCTGGTTTGTGTTTTGCAAACTTCATGGTGTATGTGTTTAACTTTGATTTGGCTTTGGATGTGAAGTGATTATTGATTACTCTTACACTCGTGAACATTGATTTTGATTTGGTAAAAGTATGGCGAGCTCTCTTATTTGATTTGACTAGGCACTTGGCCTAGGGTTTGATTGGCAGCGAATGAGTAATCTCACTTGGCAGTAAATGAGTAATCTCACTTAGTAGTGGATGAGTAGTTCCACTTGGTGGTGAATGAGTAATCTCACTTGGCAGTGGGTGAGAAATCTCACTGGGTTTGTGCATTGAGGCATTGGTTCTAGTAAATGATGCGAATGGTTTGTTTTGAATTATGAGTCCTACCAAGACATGCTTGTAGTAAATGATTTGGTCTATCGAACTAATTCTATTGGTTATCCGATTGAGATGCTTTGACTTGAGTTTATACCTTATATCTGAGAATATTATCATGATGTCATAGAATTGCATAAACTGCTTCTATTCGTGAGTTATATACTTTATATCCGAGAATGTAACATGATCTTATAAAATTGCATAAACTGTTTATATTCATGCATGTTTGTTGCTTACTAGGACTTTAAGTCTCACGTGAATTTTGTTTTACTAGATTTGTTTTCAGATCCTCTGTGTGAGCACCATATCAGGGTAGAGCTAGAAGGAGAACCTGAGTATAGGCCTGAGGACTACTACCACCCATAGTAGGGTTCTCGTTATGTTACTGGTTTTAGTTTTTTTTTTTTTGGGAATTGTAAATGGGAATGTAATAACTCTTCTGGATTATGACTTTAGTATTTGATTATACATATTAGAGAGATATTGTGAGCATTTAGCTACCCTTTTTTGTTGCGCACAGGTATCACATCTTTGAGATTATTATACAGGTGACTTTTGTTAGATGGAAATGCACTCTAATGATTACCATGTAATTTCCCTTGATTGTGTTAATTAGGTTCTTTTGGGCTCATAAGTAGGGCTCGAGGATGGGTTGGTGCCCCGTATGGGCAGACCCGGTTCCAGGGTGCTACACTAGAAGTATTTTATTAATGTGCATTTTTGTAGTGTGTTAGTTGGAATTGTAATTTTCCCTCTAGATTTCAATTGTTTTCTGGCAGCATATATATAAATATATAAACTGGAAGATAAAAGAAAAATAAATTGAAGGGCATTATGGGAGTAGTAGTAGTTATATGTGTAAGGATATAAAACTAAATAGAATTAAAGGTAAAGGGCATTCTGGATAATATGAGATAGTTATATAAGTGTAAGTTAGTTAAGGGGAGATGAAAGTAAATATAATAAAATGTATGGGATAATTTCGATATCAAATGTCAAATAGAAAAGACAGTTGGCTTTATAATAGTATAGTATATATACGCTATTGCTCTCCACTATTTTGCCAGGGAAAACGATAATATGCCCGCTTTCTTTTTTTGTGGTATATTTATCACGTTTTCTTCCAATATAAAAATATGTGTAATATCATAAATTTTTGAATATAATAATATAATTAAATAAATCAGAAAATATTTTGAAATAAAGATTCGTTCTAAATATTTGGAGGAATAATATTAATAGTCCAAAATTATATAGATAGTTAAATAAATGAATAATAGTGATTTTGAATAATTGGAAATTAAAATAATAACTTCAATTAAATGGAAGAATAACTATACTTTTGAATTTATGAATGTAAACAATAATTCAAATTCATAGTATAAAGAGATATAATAGGAAGATTAAATTTGAATTTAGAAGAAATTCCATGATTAAAAAGGGTTTAATTTAAAAAAAAGGGTATTTTGGTAATTTCCTAATGATTTAATTAACAAATTTTGTAATGAAATAATTGTTAGACTTGATAACTTGATTAGACATGACTTGGGTTTAATTTTGAGTCTAAATAGCATGATTTATGGCTTGATAGGTGAGAAAAGGGCCTATTTGTAATTATAATTAATTAGGGGTCTTAAATTTGGGAATAAAAGAGATTTTGGGGGTGATTTAGTGATATTTAAAAATATGGATTTAAATTAGCACGAAAATTGATTAAAATAGAAATTTAAATTATAGGGGATTTAGGAGAAAGAAATTAGAAGAAGAGTTGAGGTAAAATAGGAAAGTAGGATTAGTAGAAAGGTTTCTAATTAAACAAGGAGTCTTATTTGGGTGTAAATATAAAAGAGAAAGATAAAAATACTTAGGGTTTATGGTTGATCTCTACGACTAGAAGAAGAAGAGAGGGAGAGCTCTAGACGTGTAGAATGTGGTGGAAAAGAGAGAAAAAAAATAGTCTAGAGAGGGAGAGAACATGATAAACTTTAAGGAAGAAGAAGCTGTTTCAGAATCCTCCTACCAGCTGCCATCAAAACGCGTTCTAGAGATGATGGACTGTTGGATTGAGCTCAAATTTGGAGGAGGTGTTCCTGACACATAGATTTTCAATCTGAACGGTAGAGATTGTGTTTAGAGTTCTCTAGAGTCGTTCGAAATTCACAAAACGTGGCTGCATTAGGTTATTAAGGAAAAGTAGGATTTTTGCAAAAGAGGTAAGTAGCAACCCTTCCTTGGCAAAAGCTTGAATGGTTTTATGTTTAGTCGAGAAATAATGATGTTCGTGGCTTTATCAAATTGTCTTGAGTGTTGATTTATGATCTTGTTGATTCTATAATGGTTTTAAAAGCATTAAAAGCCTATGTTTCTATGTTCTTGATTTTATTCATGTTAAAGAAATATTTTGATTGATTTATTGTGTTAAGAATGATGGATTTCAAGTTGCAAGTGTTTTTTATTTATTTATCATGCCTAGAGAATGATTTTAGATGTATTAGAACCGATTTTAAATGATAGAAATAAGTTATGGAAGAATAAGTTGAAAATTCAGAAAATTGACAAAATTACAAATTTTTGTGAAATCACACTAGCGCTAGACACGTTGCTCGAGCACCCATGTTGAGTGCTAGTTATATTTTGCTAAGGGTTGAGTGCCCATGTTGAGTGCCAGTTATATTGTGCCCATCGAATAGGTTAATTTGTGAGACCGCTTGACACTAAGGGTTGAGCGATCTGTTGAGCGCCCAACCCAGTTTTCTGATTTTTGAGGAATTAATTCATATTATGACATAAAATGATTTCTGGACAAATCCAACATATGTACAAATAAGATTTGAGCGTATAGAAATTATTTTCAGTGGTTGAATAATTTTATAAAAATTATACAAGATTTTGGGTACGTTCTACTGAAATAGCTCATGTTTTGGTTCCAAAAGGAAATCTGACTTTAAATTTGATTTGTTTGTGAATTGGTTGGTTTCAACACTTGTAAAAGTATGTTTTGAAGATGTTTTAAGTTTTGAAACAATAAGAAGGTATTTTTCTGCATATTTGGATACATTGAGCCTATTTCTCGATTTTTAATAGTTTTGTGAAAAATTGGTTTTCTCCACGAAGGAGATGATTTGACTTATTATTTTCTCCATGATGGAGCATACTTTGCCATGAGGGCAGCAAACATATTTTATCTCCATGAGGGAGTGATTCTGCCAAGAGGGCACTATTGACATTGATATTTGGCCATGAGGGCATTACACTTATTTTTTGGTCATGAGGACCATATGTTTTGATTTTATTTGTGTCTTAGCATGCTTAGCTTGTTATGGATCCATAGTTTAGTTAGTAGTAAAGTCTGTCTATCTTTGTTAGGATTATATCTAGTTCCTTTATGCATTTCCTCCATGATAGAGAGGCCTTCCATGAGGGATGAGCTACAACAACTTACACTTCCACCATAAGGGCGAGGTCTACTATACTTTCACCATGAGGGTGATGTCTTATATTCCACCATGAGGGTGATGATCGGTTGAATATGTTGCAATTTGTTCTTAGACTGGATTTGGTGGGACTAGGTCTTGACCTTTCAAAGTGGTCATATTTCACGAGTCCTGTGATGTCACAACTGTTTGATTTGGATTGATTCTCATGATGAGATTGACTATATGGTTTTGGATTTGATTTGTTTTGGAAAATATTCGTTAAATGATTATTGTTTATGGATTGCGATTAGTCAGATTTATTGTTGAATTCTTATAGCTCATGAAAAGTATTTTAATAGCAACATATGGACTGTTTTTATTCATGCATGTTGCTATTTACTGGGATTTTATATCTCATCTCGTGTTTTTAATGTTTTGTTTTCAAATATGCTTGGAGAGGATAAATGTAACGCCCCGGATCTGCATTGTTTATTAAAGATATAACACGTCTCACGGAGTGTTATGTATGGGCCCAAAATGCTCATACCAAACTCATATTCACAAATATGAGTCACATATCAGAGTGCGGAAATTTAACATTTCTATTAAAACATGGAAACTAAACCAATCCATGAAAATGTATATCGCTATTCAGATTTGATACCCATATTAATCCCAATCAAAATACAAGTTGTCAATAGTCCATCAAACAGCAATATAACCTACAATGGCTACAGGTGATAATAATCCTCGGCTTTATACAAATCCCCCGGCTCTACCCCATCAATCGGATCCTCTCCAAGAGTGTCTGAAAACAAAACGGAATGAAATATAAATATCCCAGCAAGTAGCACATGCATGCTAAAACATTTTATCATATTTTTAAAACATGCTACGATAATAATTACAGTAAAGTCAATACTAACTCACGTAAAATTCAGATAAACCAATACGATCTCAATAACATCGATAATCAAGTAACAAACCAAAATAATTGTAATTCAAGTATCATCATGGGCTAATGTTATGTAGTTCACTTTAATTGGGTAATTAATATGCCGAAGCCAAATCCATACCTCCATGTACACAATCCGGCCTACTCAGGGTCTCGGAATTTTGAAATGACGACCTACTCAGGGTTTCGTCATCCAATGTCGGCCTACTTTGGGTTTCGACATTGACAACACCGGCCTACTCAGTGTTTTGATGCTGCTCTACACCGGTCGTGGCAACACTCATGGTAATGCAATTACATCAATAAAGTCAACACATTACATTACTAAGCTTATGTCATGGATCCAAGACAAACTAGACTAAATAGCTTGAAACCAAATCAGCATGTAATCCAATGTGCTTGTGCGCACGTCGCACCGGCGAGGGCGCACGGAAAAGCGTGTGTAAGCCTCTTAAAAGGTGAAACGGGAGAAGGGAGTCGCCACTGCCTGATGGGGTGCAGGCAGACATAAAAGTGGGGCCTAGTTGGGCTTAATTATTCTGGTATGCGGCTTTATTAGAGATCTAAGCAAGTTCTCGGTTGCGGTTCAGGAAAGTCCGTAGACACCCCGGTCCGCCCTGTCGGTTTGACAGGTCCCTTGGATTTCCTGGTTTGCGAGTTAACTCAATTCTAAACTCACCTGTTCCTAAACCAGCATGTACACTCGGTTAAGCCTGGTGGGATCACCTGAGTGGTGTGGGTCCCTTTTATTTAATTTTATCTTTTTATCAATTAATGAGGTGGGTCTGGTATGGGCCCTGTTGGAAGGCCCATCGGAATCCAATTTTGGGCTTAAGTCAAGCCCAAGGCCCAATTCGGGTTATTGGGTAACCCTTATTGGATTTGGTTATTTTTGTTTGGGTTGGGTCGAAGGGATCTGGGTCTAAAAATCGGATTTTTGAAGAGTTCAGGGAACTGACCGCATATCCTATGCGGTTAAGGCGCAATCGTAGATCAAGTGCAGTTTCGCCTGAACCGCTCTGAGTATACGGTTTGTGCCCGAGAATCCGAAAATAGCCAGAAAGGCCACGGGAATTTGTTGGTCTTCTTTACAAGGGCATTCGTGAGCTTCTGTGGGTCTCTGAGCAAACCCACAGTGGTTTGAATATCTCATCTTAGCCCAAAAGGCATGCCTTCACCCATTCATCCCCAAATACATTCGATTGATGTAAACAAACATCTAAGCAATGTACAAGCTAAACAAAACAGCTATGATTATGCATGGAGATGATGCGTTAAAACTCTTGACAGCAGAGGATAAGTAAAGAAGGCAACAAAAAGATCATAGACTATGCATGCATCTTAGAATGATCTGGTTCATATGTAGATGATATAGAGAGTGGGCTTAATGTGCTGTACTTGTGGTTACCTCTTGATATGAACAAAATGCATGCTATAGGAGGCATTACAGCAAAGATATATATACAGCCCCCTTTTACCTTGGCTCAAAACATGCTCATTCTCATATATATAAGATAAAAGACAACAAGAAGCAATACCTTGGGGTTTTACAACCCTTTTGAGATGTATAGGCTCCTCCTTGAATCAAGAATGGCTACTGGAGCACCTTCTTTGGCCACCAACAACAAGCTTCTCCTCCTCTTCAAGTTCTTAGATGAGGGATGGATGAAGGAGGGAGGGGTAGGATAGAATTTTTGTGGTGTTCGGGTAGCTAAGGAGGCAAAGGAAGGTGGTCTCGTACCAGGAGCAATGGGGGAGAAGGGGTGGGAACAGTCCAAAGGAAGCCCCCCTGAAAGTGTTTGGATTTGCCTATTTATAGAACACAGAGACAAAACCGCATACTCAGTGCGGTTTTGCCGAAAATGAACAGTAACCGCACATACCGTGCGGTTTTGGTCAAAACCGCAGGGTATGTACGGTTTTGTCCCTGTCTTTTCAGTAATGATTAGGGGACAAATTGGTTAGGCGTAGTCTGACGCGCCATGCAACCGTACTGTATGTGTGGTTGACTTTTTGGCGCCGCTTGCTTTGATTGGCTCGCGAGGGCGGTGGCCGAAAATTTTTTTCTCTACCCTTCTTTGGTTGAGTTGACTGCTAAGGCAACTTAGCCGCCCACTCGGACGAATTAGACTTCCCCAATTTTTATTATTTCCCATTTATCTTAATTAGTTCAATTAAGATATTTTAACTTTGCCCCTTCAAGGTTTGACCCTTCAGCTAGGTTTTTCATTTTCAGCAATTCTGGGGGTGCAAAAATGAGGTGCTGACAGTGCTCAATCATGAAATCATGGGTCAATTATGACCAAATCCACTCCATCATGGAGGATCGCAAATACGTGCCCTTCAAGGCGAATAACAATAATAAAAACAGATCTTATAACAACTCATTCATGAGATAAAATAAATAATCCAATTCTGTAGAAATCACTCACAAAATACCAAGTCCAATGCAAGTTTTCAATTAAAACCATATCAAACCAAAACAATGCAAATTTGAGTTCAAAACACCAATTTCTCAAATCTGACCAAAATTGTGATCTCAAAGGTTTATTTACCTTAAACATGTACAAGTATGAGAATTTCACAAGTTGAAAACCTTAAAATCCTTATGAGTTAAATTGAAAACATAATACCCATTTGAAACCCCAAATTGAACTAATTTGGAAGAATAAGTGGACAAGTATTCGGTATATGCAAGAGTTCGGCCATGGCTGATTAGCTTCTTGGTGGATCTTCCTCAATCCCTCCAGACATTCCACGGACCTTTGCTTCTGTCATCTCTAGTCTTCCTAAATCTCTTATTGTGGAGGACGTTAACATTCCTAGAAAAGCTCCCTCTTCTTCTAATGGCTGCCCAGCGGTGGAGTTTTCTGATATGGAGATCAACAAGTCGGTTAATGCTTTCAACTTTGCCTTGATTGCCAAGTTTATATCAGGAAGGCCTTCTGTGGATACTGTAAGAGACACTATTTTTAAAACTTGAGGCGTCCATGGCTGTTTCCATGTCGGAGTTCTGGATGCACGTCATTTGTTGTTTCGGTTCAAGGAGGAGAAGGATTTTATCAAGGTTTGGACAAGAGAGTCTCTTGTCATTAAGGGATTTCATTTTCGTCTATTTCAGTGGAGTTACAGATTTGATCCTTCAAAGGAATCCTTGTTGGCTCCGGTATGGATCTCTCTTCCTAATCTTCCAATTAATCTTTTCCCAGAGTCCTTCTTGTTTTCCATTGCAGGAGTTGTAGGGAAACCTCTTTGTTCAGATGCCCCAACCAAGAACCTTACTCGTCCAAGTCTTGCTAGAGTGTGTTTTGATGGATATTCTTAGTTCAAGGCCAGACAAGATATGGATTCGTATGGGATTAGATTTTGGACGTTGGCAAAAAATTCTGTATGAAAAGATTCCCTTATATTGTACTGGATGTTTTCATAGAGGGTATGAAATCTCTTCTTGTCGGCTATCAATGAAGAAGAAAGATGCAGAGGACAAAAAACAAAAGTATGTTGCTGTTGGACGTTTTGATAGCTATCCATCTCTCGAAAATACTTTTGAACTTCTTTCTTCAAAGAATGTTGGAAAGTTGGTACAAGTTCAGTCATTGCAGAAAACCCAAACTATTGCTACTTCTATTCAACAAGACATGGGAACTTCTCAATATCAGCCGATTGTGCGCGCCTGACTTCGGTGTTGCACTGGGTAAAAATGGGAAATTGGAGTCGCCACCGCCTGATGGGGTGCAGGTGGATACCTGGGTGCCCAAGTTTGTCTATTTGGTCTGCGGCTTGAGATTCTAAGCAAGTTCTCGGTTACGGTCCGGGGAAGTCCGTAGACACCCCGGTCCACCCCGTCAAGTGACGGGTCCCATAGGTTTTCCTGGTTTGAGTCAACTTTGGTCTCTCACTCACCCGATTCCTATTCTAGCATTCAATTGGGTTAAGTCTGGCGGGACCGCCAAAGTGGTGTGGGTCCTTTTACTTGATTTTATCTTCTTAGCTTAAAGTGAAGTGAGTCTGATTGGGTGGGCCCCGTTGAAGGGCCCACAGATCCCTTGGTGGGCCAAGTGTGGCCCACATGTTCCTTTGTGGGCCAAGTGTGGCCCTTTGGACGTTGCTTCAATTTGACTTGATTTTATTTTGAAGTTCAAGTTGGGTTATTAAGTGATTTCCATGCAAAGTGGGCCGGTTTGGTTCGTGGGCCACACATGGTAGCCAAGTGATTTATTGGATTTATCTTGATTAAGTTTCAAAAATGGGCCAGGCCTTGGGCTTGGGGCCCTTTACTTGGGCTTGGGCTTGAAAGCCAAAGACTTCCTGAGTTAGGGTTTAGAAACCCCAATTTTATTTAGTGAGTGGACTTGGTGGGCCCGACAGGCCCCGCCCTTGGTCTCGGCCAAACCACAATCTTAAATTAAACATGCATGCCCCAAGCTGGGCTTGGGTGGGCCTCAAAGGGTCTAGCCCACTCAATTCTTTTAATTATCTTATTTAAGCACAATTGAATGGTTTGGGCTGGGTGGACCCCGTTGGAAGGCCCACTGGAAATCAAGTTAGACTGGTGGTCTGAGTCCCAGGTGGGGTTTCCGGGTGACCCGGAAACCCTATTGGGTCATTTGGTTTAGTTCGAAAGTGTCACCTACATGTAGCAGAAATCACATAATGTACAAGAAATCACAAATGCACAAAATATACAAAAATCACATAATCTGGGTCCAAGGGGAGGGACCTGGGCCCTGTGGGTGGAGCGAGCGAAAAGCGCCTCGCGCAAGCTCAGCGCCAGCTCGGCGGGCACCCCTGCTGAAACCCGATTCTCTGTTTTCTTGCTCAAACTCCATGAACGTCTGGTTTTTAACCTCTGTAACAGCTTTCTGGCAATCCTTAGACTCCCAGAAGACCTTTAATCATGCATCTAAATTAATCTAACCTACTTCGAATCACGATTAAAAAAGGAAAACCAACAATTGCCCATGCAAATCAACAGACATACACACAAAAAGACACACCCAGAACTAGCACCGAAGTGGTCTTGCACTAACCACCTGTGACCTTCGGCAGGGCCGAACCTGGGCTCCGTGCTCAAGACCAGAGCCTCTAAAGAAGGGAAGGAGAAGGGGGGTTTATATAGGGGTACAAAAGATGTAGAGAAATAGAGGGAACATGCTCCCCCCTTCTAAATCAAAACCACTAACAGCAAACAACTAAAGCAATTAGATCATGCTCAAAATACCATGCTTGGGCCTATTTTTATTCATGCTGGAGGACAAATTGCGGGGAACATTACCTTGGGTTAATGAACCCTGACAGGATGTGTTGAGCCTCCTTGAGCACGAACGACTGTCGGAGCAACACCTCTCCTCACCAGCTTGTCGTCCTCTCGGTCGTGAGGCAACGGAGAGGAAGAACGGGGGTTTCAACTCTGGCAAAGTGGGGGAAGGAAGGTTCTCTGTAGAAAGAGCCAACACCAGGGAGCCAACACTAGGGAAGACCAACGAAGGGAGAGAGCTCTCCACCCCAGAGAAAAAACCAAACCCAGGAAAGGCACGGTGAGATGAGAAATCACCCCAACCTTCTGAGGAAAGCCGAACCCGAACAAAACCTCCGAGAAAGAAAAGCCCAACCTTCGCAAGAGAAGAAAGCCAGCCAAAAAATGTCGAACCCCGAGCAAGAATGAGGCTGTTGTATTTATAGGAGGGGAAGTGGGGTATCCGCCAGGGTTAGCGCCGAGCTCGCGCCGAGCAGCTGTCGCTCGGCGTGAGCGACACAATGATCAAAGCATTTAATTCGGCTGCTAAATTGTCCGAAAAATCCGAAATTTAAGATTTAGTCCCTGGAGATTTTTGATTTAATCCGATACTCCTAGATTTTTACAGATTTAGTCCCTGAGATATTTGGGATGTTTGGATATTCACGGATTTGATCCCCGAGATATTTTCCTGCGCAACTTGCCACATGTGCAGCTTTTTGCCATGTGTACAGTTTGCTAGTTTTGTTGCTCAGAAACTTTAACAGCTCATACCTTCTTCATCCGGGCTCCGATCTGGGCAAACTCAATTGCATTAGAATCGTATCGGAGCCCTCTATCCAATGGCATGGGGGTAAGCACTTGGATCGGGGTTTAGCAGAAAGTCAACTTTCGGCTCCCCCTCAAGTTTGACCGCCTGCAGATCCTTCATCCGGACCCTGATTCCAGCAAACTCAGTTGCGTTGGAGCCGTGTCGGGATTCTATATCCATTGAGATATAGCAAGGTGGTTAATTATCACTTGATCAAAAAGTCAACTTTTCACCCCTAAGGGTTTGACTTTCTGCCAGGGTTTTCGTTTTTAGTACTTCCAGGGCTGCAAAAATAAGGTGCTTACACCGATGTTGAAGGATGCTGAGAGAACTGATGAAAGTCCACATAAAATATCAAACTCAGTCATTAATTTGGACGATGATCTCAATAAAGAAGTTGAATATTTACGTTCTTCTTTGGAAAAAGGTAACGAATAGCAGCAATTAGAAAGTCCTTCGATGGGTTTTCATCCTATGCAAAATAGAAAGAAGGCACATGGAATTCCTAAATCAGGCTCTTCTCTAAATAGAATACAGCATGCAGATTTAGAAGGTTCCCATGGTAATGACAAAAGGGATTTTCACAGTTCTGATTCTATTGTTAAAGCATTAACTTTGGTGGATGATTGCGCAATATTCTCAGAAGGTTTCTCATCTCTTAGTTCGGCTAAGTTAAAATTAATCCAAGATCAGCAATTTCTCTCAAGAAGATTATAGCATACCATGGAAAATATGGAGAAACTGTCATGTCTTGAAGTTAGTACGAATGAAACTATGGGGAATACTCAGCAACAGATTAAGAAAAAGAAGGCTAAGGGGGTTTCAAGCATCAGCACAAGGTCTAAGTTGAAGACCTCATCCAAAAATCTTTCAGTTTCTCATGATTAATACACTGGTTTGGAATATTAGAGGGGTAGCAAATCTTGAATCAGTTAATATGTTGAAGTCGTGTTTTGAAAAATAAGGTACAATTGTTAGCTATTTTGGAGCCAATGACTAATATCTCAAGATCTAAAAAAGTTGCCATGTCAGTCAAGTTGAAGAACTTCCATTACAACACTGAAGATAATAGCAAAATATGGGTGTTCTGGTCCGATCAGATCTCTTTGGAATTTATTTCTTCTACTTCCCAATATGTCACAGCATTGGTTTCTTCTGATAATAATTCATGTTTCAATCCTTTTGTGATTACTTTTGTTCATGCAAAGTGTGATGTTCATGAACGAAGACCTCTTTGGGAGGATTTATTGGCTTTTTCTCAAACAACTTCTTTTCCCTGGATCATAGGGGGTGACTTCAATGTCATTCTCTCCAAAGATGAAAAAATTGGAGGAAGGAATCCTGATAATCGTTCATTGCATGATTTTCAGGATTTCGTTCACAGAGTTAGATTGAAAGATCTTGGTTACTCTGGAGACAAATTTACTTGGTGTAATGAGCAAGCTGGTCAGCGGAGGATTTGGGCTAGATTGGACAGGTTCTTACTCAATCATCTGGGGTTAAGTTCAGCAGCTTCTTTAAGGGTTAATCATCTTGCCAGAGTTTGTTCGGATCACTCTCCCATTTGTCTTTCCTTTGAGCCAAGATTGAGAAATTCTCTTCCATCTATTTTTAAATTTCAGAAAATGTGGATTTCACATACTCAATTCTTAGAAGTGGTGAAAAATGCATGGTATGTTCACATCGTTGGTTCCCCTTTGATTGTTTTCTCAAGGAAGCTCAAACCGCTGAGATTTGTTTTTCGAAAGTGGAATTGGGAAGTGTTTGGGGATGTTCATAGAATAATTGATTAGTTATCTTCAAAAGTTCTGGAGTTGGAGAATATTTTATCTCTTCAATGGAGTCAACATGTTTCGGATAAGCTTCATAACTGCAAAAGGGAGCTTATAAATAGTATTGATCAACAAGAGACTCTTTATAGGCAGCAATCAAGAGTGAAATGGCTTCAAGAAGGAGACAAAAATACAAGTTTCTTTCATGCTTCCTTGCAAGTTAGGAAGCATAAGCTTACGCTACAAAGTTGTTGTGCGCGGGGTGAAGTCACGGCACGGCGGGGCGCACAGATGCTCGTGCGTGCCTCCGGGAGGGTAAAATGGTAATTTGGAGTCGCCACCGCTAGTGGACACCTGGGTGCCTAATCTTGTCTATTGGGCTGGTCTGCGGCTTGAGATTCTGAGAAAGGTCTTGGTTATGGTCTGGGGAAGTCCGTAGACACCCCAGACAACCCCGTCGGATGACGGGTCCCGTGGGTTCCCTGGTTTGAGTCAACTTGCTTTGGTTCTCACCCAATTCTTAATCCGATATGCAATTTGGTTTAAGTCTGGTGGGACCACCTGAGTGGTGTGGGTCCCTTTAATTGATTTTATCTTGGTTAATCAAGTGACCTGAGTCTGATTGGGTGGGCCCTGTTGGAAGGCCCATAGATTCCCTGGTGGGCTTGGTTAAGCCCACGTGTCCCGTGGTGGGCCTCAGTCTAAGCCTGGGAGGCCCTTTGGGCTTTGGTTAAGTGTATTGATTTTACTTTAGGGTTTAGATTTGAAGGTTAAGTGATTTCTATGCAAAAGGTGGGCCTGCATTGGTTTGCGGGCCCCTGGGAGGGCCCCCATGATGGTTGCCAAAGGTGCTTTGGATTATCTTATTTAACCTTGCCAAAGTGAGTTGGACATTGGGCTTGGGGCCCATGGTCCAGATCTGGGCTTGAAAGCCCAAGTTTGAATTGCACCCTTCCTTGGTTTAGTTGGTGGGCTTTGGCGGGCCCGATAGGCCCTAGCCCTGAGTCTCGGCCAAGCCATGCAATTCAAACACATCATTCCACACATCAAGTTCGGGTGGGCCGCATTGGGTTTGGCCCGCCCGGTTTGATCAATTGATTTTTGCTTAACTTGCTTATTTGCATGCATTAGGGTTTATCGGGCTTGGTGGGCCCCGTTGGAAAGCCCACAAATGTTCCGAATTGGACCGATGGTCCAGGTCTCATGTTGGGTTTCCGGATGACCCAGAAACCCTATTGGTTCACTTGGTTCCAGTGTAAATATCATTCAGATGCAACATGGATCAAGAAACATGCAAAAAAAAAGGGCACTTCTGTCATGTAGCCGACCTTTAGGGTCAGCTACACACATCTTTTAGGGTAGCCGACCATAAAGGTCGGCTACAAAGAGTTCTGGGGTGATCAAACCTGAGTTGTCGGATCACCCCAAACTGGCTCTTTTTGGGGGTTTTGCCACTGGGGTGGTTTCCAGGGATTCCTAGGGGGCTTCTACAAGTCATGTGGGCCCCTGAGAGGGCCCACATTGGTTCAGGTTTGGGAAGGCATCCCACTTGATCCCTTTGGGACTTTTCAACATAAACAAGAGGGAAAGAGGGAATGCTTGGGGCTGCATAGTGTAGGCCAACCTGCTGGGAACAAAAGTAGCACCAAGGCCTACGGCTGTCCCCAACAGCAACTTGAAGGGATCATTGCAAAGGGAGGTGTGGGGGTGAGGGAAGCATGCATGACAGTTACTGTAGTAATAAAGGAGGAGAAAGATACTAACATAGGGATTACATGCACAGCAAAGAAAAGGATTAAATTTGAACCTAACATGCATTTACCTTAAACAAAATGGCATTTTCAAGCAAGGGAATGAGGGGGTTGCATTCCTACATGGTATTTGAAGTGGGCCTGCCCTGGGGGTGCTGCTGTGTTGGCAAACCTGCTGGGAACAGCAGTAGCACCAAGGCCTACTGCTGTCCCCAGTAGCAACCTATATGGGTTAATACAAAGGGGTAGGGGAGCATGCTTGCATGAGTGGAGATTACCTAAAAAGAAGAGTCTCCTGCACTAAATCCGGGAGGCATGTGTGCAAATAAAAAAACAGACATGCAAACATGGATATAAACAAAACAAAACAAAGAAAAGAGGACATGTTGTGACACAAGGGGAGGAACAGCAGCTAGGCATGGGCACTAGCATGCTTGGAGATGGCATACCAGGAGGTGGGGGTGCTGCTGCTGTCTCCAGCAGCAGCTCAGGTGAACCACAACAGGGGAGCACTTTGATTTACCCGAAAAAGAAAACAAAACAGCAAACTAATAGATAAGGGGGGTAAGGGGATCAAACTCATATGCTCAATACAGCAAGTCGCCTGAAAAAGGAAGCATGCATTCATATATGAAAACAGTGAGATAAAAATAGAGAAAGGGAACATGCCTACAGCAAACTAATGGGCTAGGCTATGAGGGTCTCGGTGGTCAACATATCTACTGTAAGGGCAGCTGCCAAAGGGTAGAAGGGTCTGGCCCTAAGGGAGCATGGTGTTGGAAGACCTGCCGGGGACAGCAGTAGCACCAAGGCCTACTGCTGTCCCCAACAGCAACCTACATAGGTCACTACAAGGGGTGGGTGCTGCTGCTGTTTCCAGCAGCAGCTCAGGTGAGCCACATTAGCAAGTTAAAGGGGAGCACAGTGTATAAAAAAAAACAGCAACCTTGTCATAGGAACATAAGCATGTTAAGGTTGTTGTACACGCATAAAAAAACAGGTTGACATAGATAGAAAAACAGCAAGTTACCCAGGGCAAAGAGAGCATGCTAATGCACATATAATCAGAAAATTGAATGGGCTAGGAGGGGGTTGTTGGTGAGCTTAAGGCAGTAAGGTTAAAAGGGGTGGGTAAGTATGTTAATGCACAAACATGGGCAGCAAGTTGATATAAAGAAAAAGCAAACACTAACCATCAACAAACCCCTCACAAAAGATTCAATAAGAAGACTTATGCTCAAACCAGCCCCTAAGATGCATGCACACATGTAAAACATGATTACAGGAAATAATTTTGGGATGCAAGAAAAGTAGAACCTAGCATGGAGATTAACATGCCTATCATGTATGGGGGTAGCATGCCAGGGATGGGGGGTGCTGCTGCTATTTCCAGCAGCAACTCATATGGGTCAAGGCAGGGGACTATGGGTGAAGGGAACATGCTTGTTGGCACAAACAGTAAATGACAAAAGAATGAGCATACATTCACACGAAAGCACAACAGCGGGCTAAGACAAACATGTTATAGATCTGCACCAGCTGTAAGCACCTCATTTTTGCGCTTCCAGGAGAGCTAGAAATGCAAAACTTGGCTAGAAAGTCAAACCCTAAGGGGTCGAAATTCGACTTTTTGATCCAGTAATAATTGGCCACCTTGCTTTATCTCAGTGGATAGAGAGTCCCGACACGAGTCCAACGCAACTGAGTTTGCTGGAATCGGAGTCCGGATGAAGATTCGGTGGGCCGGTCAAACTTGGGGGAGAGCCGAAAGTTGACTTTTCCTCGAACCCCGTGCCAGGTGCTTAGCCCTATTTCATTGGATAGAGGGCTCCGATACGAGTCTAACGCAATTGAGTTTGCTCAAATCGGAGTTCGGATGAAGGAGATATGAGCTGTCGAAGTTTCCGAGCAGCAAAACCGGAAACTGCACACGTGGCGCAGGAACTGCCCGCCAACGCAGCAAAATATCTCGGGGACTAAATCTTAAATATCCAAAAATCTCAAGGACTAAACCAAAATTCGCAGGGGGCAATCCGTAGATATCCAAAAGTGTCAAATCAGTCGAATCGGTCAAGTCGAAGGGCAAATCTGTAATTTTTTTATTTGTATCCGGTCAAATATGCCGGATACACATACCCTTGTGTATATCCGGACTCAAATACCGGATACGAAGATTTGTTCGGCGAGATTCGCGCCGATTCTCCGAAAGATTCGCGGCGGCATTAATTTTGCCAATAATTGTGTTTTGTATCCGGCATTTAATGCCGGATACAAATAACCCTTAGTGTATCCGGCCTTGGAGGCCGGATAAGGCCGGATACATTATGTTTTTTTACAAAAGCCACCAGCAACCTCATTTTGTTGGTTGGCTTGGCTTGGGCTCTTTCTCCCCTTTTCTTCTCCATCCAAACCCCTCCCTTTTGAGTACTTTTGGACTCTACCAACCCCAATCCATCCCAAGAGTATTAAATCTCTTCCATTCTTCCCCTTCTCCACCCTCCTACTAACACAAAGGAGTACCATAGCTGCTGTTGGGGAAAAGGTGTGTGCACAAAGAATCTCCAGCTGCTGTACCTGCTCAAGGGAGCATCACTATCCTGCACAAGAGATCAAGAACAATCAGGTAATATTCCTCACCATGTTTTACTGCATATATGTTAGAATGAGAATTTTCTGAGAAGTTTTTCGGGGTCATCTCCTCCATTGGGCATAAGTCTGTTCCCATGCAAGTTTACCATGCATTTTCTCCACTTTACATCATGCATAGGGCCTCTAAGTAAGGGAGAATCCTATGCATGAGCTCAAGGGAGGTCTAAGAGGGGTCTCTACATCACTCGGGCATTCTTGTGCTTGTTGCTGTGTCCATTTACTTCCATTTACTTTCCCAGAATGTGCGTCAATGCATGGGTCTTGCTTTCTTTGCATGCGGACGAGTGAAAACTCTCATATAATCACTGTTTCGGCGCAGGCTTTATGGTTGGTTCTTAGAGAATGAATGGATATAAATTTGGTTCGTTTATATGCATGCAAGTCTCTGTTTCTTTAATGTCTTCCCTCACTCATGCCATTGCTAGGAGTGCCAAGCATGACTTCGTTCTTTAGTTTGCTGTTTCGAAGCACAAAAGCATGCTCCCTCCTCCACTTAGCTTGCAATTTCTGCCATGATTAATATGTTTCCCTCCCCCTTTTTAACCTACTGTTTGTGGTTAAGAGAAAGCATGTTTACCCTTACCATGTTTGCGGTGGCGACTCCGAACTTCCCGTGCCGCGTTCCCGACGCACACACAGCCTGGCGGCTCTGCTGGGGAGGAATCTCAACCCAGTAGGACCCTGGTTAGATTGAGTCAGCTTAAGAGGGATTTAGTTGATGTTTAGGATCTTTACTACCTCGTCTAGTAAGATATAGAATACGCGTAAATACGCGTTCTGGGGAGTTCTGTCAAAGGGACGCGATAATTGCCTAAGGCAAGTGGGATTTAAGCAGTCCCTTGTGACCCCCTACTTACCTGGGGACTCTCCCAGAGCCTCGTATTGCGTGCCAATTCTGCACCTTACTATACGAGATGGTAACAATCCCTTTATCAACAAAATCTAGACAAAACTCACCCGTGTAGACACAGCACGCAGCCCAACTGCACACACGGGCACACCACCACACCGTGGATGGATTGTTTATGCTTCTGTTCTTATGTGATAAACTGCGTGGGGTGACACGCACGAGGGAGGCTGCGTGGATGATCCGACCCTGAATGTATGAGTGAATCGGATATTGCAATGTCTTTACCGAAACCTAGACCTCTCTAGCAGCCTACCCTTCTGATTCCTATAAACTAATCTTTGGGATGGTATTAGCACCTACGCTCCCGTGGCTTGCTGGGGAAAGCAGGGTAAACCCATCCCCCCAGTTTTCTGGAGTCCATTAGCACCACTGGTTTCTTGCCGTGGCACACGAGGATCCGGTACTGGTCCAGCCCCTTGTAGGCTTATGTCTCGGGCTGGGTATCCTTCCCCACCTAATGTTTCTGAGTAAACTATGCGTTGAGCATGCGAGGGTGAGAATGTTGTGAATGATGAATATAAGAGGAGTAAAATCGGAATAAAATCCAAAGTCCATTAGGGGCAGCAACCCCCGCTTTTTGCATCAAATTAAGCAAACCCTAGATCACAGGCGACCTCAGCCCTAATTTAGGAAGCTCACCTAATTTTGATCAGGGTAACCACCCCAGATCCATGCATGGAGTCCTGTATGCTATGGGTCTTGACCCATTAGAGTCCACTGGGAGCACTTTAAGTCCAGATTGGTCTTTTAGAGCAGACGAAAGCCGGCCAGATCAGACAAACAGATGAAAGCATGCCAGATCAGAACATGGGCACTAAACCCTAGATCTAGGAATTTTTAGCCTACCCGCTTGGAAAGCAATTTGTATCCCCCCCTTTGGCTCCCAACAGCCGTAAGGATGAATTCTTTGAAGTTTTGTAAATATCTTGTAAACCTTCGCCCTCGATGGCAAGTTGTAATTTTTACTGTGGTCCGGCACCGAAAGCAGATGAAAGCAGATGAAAGAACAGATGAAAGACAGAAAGACTGATCAAGACTTGAATGTGCTCCTCTACACAAGTATGTCTAGGAGTCGCGCCTTCATTGGCACCAACCCTTAGGACCACACACCATGTGTGCCTGAGCTAAATTCCGCACTGGTTTTGTCTTTTGCTTTATTTTGTGAAGCATGTTAGAACTGCTAGTGATTAGTCTTTTGCTTGAAATTATGCATGTCTTAGGACTGATTAAGAGTTTGGTGTGGAACCTTAAACTGATTTGGAATTTCGATTGGATAGTTGGCATGGCGTCCTCATCCTCATCTGAGAGAACCCGTTTCCCTAGGATAGAGAAATGCGGCTGGGATACCCCCTGGATCCGTTCTTGGACAAAACAGCTCCAAGGGAGTGAGCAGATTGAATGGTAGCACGAATACCATATGGGACAAACTTTGTCCTTGTTAAATGTGCCAATAAACTGGGATATGATCCAAGCAGCATTGCTTTTCTGGGATCCCCAGCTTTTAGTGTTTTGATTCGGTATCAATGAGTTGACTCCCACAATTGAGGAACTTGACCTGTTCCTCCGATTTTGCGACTTAGGAGAACCCGCTAGGCCAAGCCTCAAAGAAAGCTACAAGAATGAAGCTTGCGCTTTCTTTGGCCTCTCAAGGGGAGAATTCCAGACCTTAGGAGGTGACAAAGCATTCACTAGGGTCTCCAAAACATTCCTAGCTGAGAAAATAAGAAACAAAAAGCAGGAAAGACCCCGGGCTTGGTTTGACACCTTCACCCTTGTGGTTCTGTCGCAAATCTTCTTTCCAACTGGGGGAGACACCATCAATTTGGCCCTCATGGAAATTGTGGATCAACTCAGGGTAGGATACCGAATCATGCCACTGATCCTAGTTCAACTATTCCATTCCTTGACTTTGTCCAAAGATGGAACCCGGAGGTTTCAAGGGTGCGCTTCCCTTCTCCACATTTGGCTACAAGACCACCTGATGGTATCATCACCTGTCAGTGCATATTACAAGGCAACCGGTGACAACATCTATTGGTTGGCTCAAAGGGAGATCAAACCAGACCTACCCGCTCGTGAGGATTGGTTTAACCACTTTCTCCACCTGAAGGGAGAAACGGACATTAGATGGTGGGGTACATACAACATCCCCTACACCCCCATCATAGCTTTCAAGAAAAGAGAGGGCCTTTCCTTGATAGGACTCACCCATGCCGTGCCATACTATATGATCCGGGTTCTGAGACAGTTTGGGAAACCGCAGGGGATCCCGGTCAAGGATGACATGAGTAGTTGATTGGTCCACTCACTAAGGGACTAAGGACGCAACTGCAGACGGAATGGAAGACAGTATGCGTATATCGAGAAGACGTCTTCATCGAATCGCACTTTCGAGACTACGAGCAGTGGATAGCTCGGGAATTCGGCCATGACGGCCCTCCACCTCTTCAGCCTGTCGCATCAGGCAACATTCCAGTTCCGCCCCCTAACACATATAGGGACAGGGTGGCCGAACTGCAGGAGACCCACTCCTGTATCCATTCAGCTTATGTGGATTCAGAACGGGAGAGTAGGCAGGCCAATACGGCCTTGCAACATGAAATGGAATTAGTGTGCAAGCGCGCTGAGGAGGACCGACGTCTGCGGAACAAGCTTCTGCGAGCCTTGAGGAGGCAAGATGTGTCCTCCCACTATGATGATGACCAACCTAGCTAGACTTTGGCTTTGTTGTGTTTTGATAAACATGATGATATACTGTGTGCCACGGCGGCACTTTTTGATCTAAAGCGTGAATTTATTTTCACTTTGCTATGTATTGTTCAAACTTAACAAGACAAGAATTTAAAATAAAGAATTAATCCCTTCCAATAGGGCAACTCGGTCCCCAACAGACCACCTCTCTTCAGATAATTGCAATATTCCTGGTCTCTGCGACCACCTAATTTCCTTTAATTGCATCTCTCTCATTGAGATCGCAAAACCCAGCAAGTGTTAAAAAAACACCCAAGACCTTGAGCTCAGGTCACGCCCGTCTGTATCTTTTTAAGATCATTCGGCCAAGCCTGTAGGGCACTGAAGCCCCCGGTGTTTAAACCGGGTTTGGTGGATGAACGTCTTGGCATAGCCTTCCCCTTTGTGAGGCGCTGAAGTCAATGGTGATTGAACCAACGACTAGCTAAGGCACGCCCGGGAACTACTAGCCGAAATCTTAGGGCATAGAAGCCGCCGACGGATGAGTCGGATTTTGGTAGAGGAGCGTCCTGGCATAGCCTTCCCCTTTGTGAGGCGCTGAAGTCAATGGTGATTGAACCAACGACTAGCTAAGGCACGCCCAGGAACTACTAGCTGAAATCTTAGGGCACCGAAGCCGCCGACGGATGAGTCGGATTTTGGTAGAGGAGCGTCTTGGCATAGCCTTCCCCTTTGTGAGGCGCCGAAGTCAATGGTGATTGAACCAACGACTAGCTAAGGCACGCCCGGGAACTACTAGCCGAAGTTTTGGGGCACCGAAGCCGTCGACGGATGAGTCGAATATTGGTGGAGGAGCGTCCTGGCATAGCCTTCCCCTTTGTGAGGCGCCGAAGTCAATGGTGATCAAACCAACGACTAGCTAAGGCACGCCCGGGAACTACTAGCCGAAGTTAGGCGCCGACGCCGCCAGTGAATAAACTGGAGATTGGCTGAGGTATGCCTGGGTGCTGCTTTTCAGCTCACCACCTACGGAGACCCTAATTGGTCCAACCCTGTGATTCTGAGCTCAAACAAAACCCCTTAAATTGAAGGTTCTCTTTCCTTGCCTAAACGGCTAAAATAGATCAGCTTGACCCCAGGTTCTCTTCCCTCGCCAAGTGGCTAAAATAGATTAGTGATTTAGGGTTCTCTTCCCCAGTTGCACAAAGGTGACTAAAATAGATTCTTTCAATAGGGTTCTCTTTCCCGGTCGTCTTAGGACAGCCAAAACAGATCAGTCTTCCAAATTCATTAGGGTTCTCTCTCCTAGTTACCTACGGGTAGCTAAAATAGATTCGTTCAATAGGGTTCTCTTCCCCGGTCGTCTTATGGTAGCCAAAATAGATCAGTCTTCCAAATTTATCAGGGTTCTCTCCCCCAGTTACCTGCAGGTAGCTAAAATAGATTCGGTCATTAAGGTTCTCTTTCCCAAGCGCTTCTGAGCAACTAAAATAGATCAGTCTTCAGATTCCTCAGGGTTCTCTCTCCCAGTTACCTGTTGGGTAGGCAAAATAGATCAGTTGATTCAAAACCAGGTTCTCTTCCCTTGTTACCTATGGGTAGCTAAAATAGATCAATCTTCAAATTCATTAAAGGTTCTCTTCCCTTGTTACCTACGGGTAGCTAAAATATATCAATTGATTCAAAGATCAGGTTCTCTTCCCTTGTTGCCTCCGGGCAACTGAAACAGATCAGTCTTTCAAATTCATTAGGGCTCTCTCTCCCTGTTACCTGCGGGTAGCTAAAATAGATTCGGTCACTAGGGTTCTTTTCCTCGGTCGTCTTAGGGCAGCCAAAACAGATTAGTCTTCCAAAAAAAAAAACAAACAAACAAACAAACAAAAATAAACAAATGAATAGATTCTATCAAATAAATTGCATAACCAATTTGTGTAAAATTGCACTAATGCCTGTCAACTGTCCAACCAGGTACCAAAAATTGCTTTCAGAAGTCCGTACCTGTTAAGATCGAGGAGAAGGCTCGAAATGGATCAAAAAGGAGAGCAGACGCCGCCAGGGCAACATCCTGCAGAGTCCAGTCATGCCCAAGTGGTCAATGAGATGCAGAAGAAAATGGATAGCATGAGCTCCATCATCCAAGAACTGATGACAGAGTTGAGAGAATTGAGGCAGGCCTCGCCAGTGGTACCAGTTGCCCAGCAGCCACAGCCACAATTCCCGCCACCAGCGGAGGCTGTGCCACCGCCGCATCCAGTAAACCCCCCTCCCATAGCACCACCACCACCACCGGCAGCGCCATTTCATGTGGCACAACAAGATCAATTTCTGCCTATCCATCTGGGACAGGGCGATGAGGACTGGTACAGAACCCAGGAGGTGCAGTTTGAGGAGAAGCTGACAGCAGTAAGGGAAGAGAATAGAACAGAAATGGCCGCCTTGAAGGAGCAGCTCAAACAGTTCCAACCTAGCACAGTGCAGAGCGAGGCTACCCTGGAAAGCCTCTGCTTCTTTTCAGACATCCAACTCCCGGCTAAGTTCAAATGCCCTGAGTTGCACCAGTTCGACGGCACCGGGTGCCCCTTGAACCATCTGAGGTCCTATTCTGGCGACATGTGCCAATACGCCAATGAAGAGCGGATCATGGTGCAGTTCTTCCAGAAGTCATTAACTGGAGCCGCTTACTCCTGGTTTCTAAGTTTGGACAAGGCCAAGATCAAGACATGGAATGATTTGGCAGTAGTCTTTATCCAACAATACCGCCTAAACAGTCAGATTGTGCAGACAAGGGCAGAATTGCAGAGGCTGGCTAAGAAGAGCCAGGAGTCAGTGAGAGAATACGCCAAGCGCTGGAAGGAACTGGCAGCACTGGTACAGCCGCCGTTGTTAGAACAGGAAATGACATCCTTGTTTATTGCATCGTTGGGCCAACCTTTCTTCACTCTGCTGCTGGGGCAGAGTACGTCGAACTTCAATGACCTGATCTTGACTGCAGATCGGATTGAAGACGCAGTGAGGGCCGGAAAAATAGATAGCAGTGGGTAGAGTGCTGCACCAAGGAGGCCGGTAACAGGGCAAGCTAGCAGAAACCAGGGACAAGAGCCTAGGAGGTCAGAGCAGCAGGCGGTGAACTACGTGCACCCGGCACAGCCTTATCACTTCTCCCAAAGACCAGAGACAGTGGCACCCCAAGGGACCGGGCAGACAGCTTACCAAGGGGTAAGAAAGACGAAAGAAGAATTTGAAGCTAGGTTGAAGCGGGTTTTCACTCCCCTACCCTATGCACCAGTAGAGTTGCTACCTACTTTGTTGAAGAAAGGATACTTGCAAATCAAACGCCCGAACCCCAGACTGGTCAACACCAGAAGTTATAATGCGGCAGAGCGGTGCGAGTACCACTTTGGTGCTCCAGGGCACCATACCAATCGGTGCTGGGATCTGAGGCACGATATCCAGGACCTGATCGACAGTAAACGCATCACTGTCGAGCCCCCGGCACCACTTGCCCAGACTCCAGCAGCCGGCGTGACTACCAACCCTCTACCAGATCACTCAAAGGCCTCCACCAGTAGGACGGTGAATCAAGTGAGCAGTGATCCGGGCACTGGGCAGCTCGACCCTTCTGTACTTATTGGCCGACCAGGGCAGACAGGGAAGGTGCAGCTTCGAGCAGAAACCCACTCGACAGCACTCGCAGTTATGGAAAATGCAGACGCCTACATATGTGCGATTGAGGATGAACCACAGAGCAGTAAGGAAGTCACGGGGCCATGGAACCCAGTACAGTGCGGATGGATCAGTGACTCCCCGTCCCCTCCCCACAGAGAAGGAGTGGGCAGTTCCGAAGGACCCTGGTTCCGAGATGGGCCACAGGACACAGACGCTTCAGTGGGCAGTTCAAGGGTACCCTCGCAGATGTCTACTGGATGGCCGCCTGAGTATATGTCTGCAACATCAGAGCCAGACTTGCAGTCCTTTGCCGATCCCCTATCAGATGAACCGAGTGCAGAATCCCTCTCCCACGGCACGTCTGAGTGGTTTGGCCCCCCTCACCCCACAGAAGAGGAGGAACCACCATCCACTCCTGAACTCACAAACCTTCCTGATCCGTATGAAAGCTCGGACGAGTCCGCTGATACAGACTCAGAAGACAAATTAGCAGAAGAAAGCAGGACAGTGAACGTCATTGAAGGAGATGGCGGTGACCCCCCTACAGATTTCCCTCTGGTGCACTTCCACCCATCCGAAGACCAAGAATTCTTTTACCCAACCCCCATCTTTCACCCTAGCCCTTTAACCCTCAACATCCACGACATCATGGACTCTCCTCCACAAGACCCCTTCTCCCTTTCATTTGAACCACCCACCCTCAACCTCTCCCAACTCCGTCTTGAACCACCTTCGTACAAGGCCGTACCCCCACCTCGCCACACCCAATCCTTCCACCATCAAGCTACCTCCACCACCAACATTGAAGCAGAAATTGATCGGATCACCCGATCCGGTCAATACGTAAACACCGATCCCCTAGTCGCACCAGAGGAGGGAGTGGAGGCAGAAGCAAAGAGGAAAGAGAAGGGGAAGGACGTGGTTACTAAATTGCCACCGACCCTCAAGAGAAAGGGGAAGGCCACCGAAGAGGAGATCATAGAGTTGCACCACAGTGTTTTCACTCCGAGATACGACATCCTCCAGCAGTTGAACAAGGTGCCTGCCCAGATCTCCATAATGCGACTTCTGATTGACTCGAAAAAGCACAGGGCAGTGTTAATGAGGGTCCTGGGGGACGCACACGTACCAGCGAGCATTGATCCCGAGCAGCTAGGGGCAGTAGTGTTAGTAATCATGGCACCCCAGGCCATCTCCTTTTCTGCAGCAGACCTGCCACTTGAGGGTTGTGACCATGCTGAGCCGCTTTACATCATTGTGAAATGTGTAGATCTCATTGTAAAGCGGGCCATGATCGACAACGGATCAGCATTGAATATATGTCCAATGAGGACATTCCATAGCCTGCAACTAAATCCTTCAATGATCAAGCCAAGTGCTCATAATGTCAGAGGCTTCGACAACGCCAGAAGAGACTCACTAGGAGAGGTCACTCTGGTGATCATGATTGTAGATAGGCCCTTTACCATGGAGTTTGAACTCATGGATATCAACGCCTCATTTAACTTGCTGATTGGGAGGCCTTGGCTGCATCAGGTAGGAGCAGTGTCTTCCACGCTACACAGGATGGTCCGGTTCGTATCAGGCAACAAACTCGTAACAGTACATGCTGAGGATCACCGGGAATTTGAAAGGGTCGGAGTACCCTATGTGGACTATGAGTTGCCCACTACGCTTAACTTCCAAGCAGTGGAGATGGTGCAGGTGAATCATATCCCTGAATCTGAAAAGGGGCAACGACTCTCGAAGAGGAAGAGAAGGAGCATGTTTAGCACTGCTGACTGCGCAGACTGGAGTCTCAGAGCCGGTGATGGATTGGGCAAGTATAAGCAGGGAATTAAGGCAGCCATCCAACCTTATGAGCAGACCACTGGGTTTGGATTGGGGTTCAGGCCACAGCCAGAAGACTACTCCTGACTCCTTGGGAACCGTGCCGAAAGGAAAAGGGCAAGAACTGAAGGAAGAGACCCCCACTGGCCCATATGCGTGCACGAGAACTTATACCACCACTTCACTAACATGGAGCGTGAAGCGGCCCAAGCCATCGAGAACATAGTCCCCCAAGGATGGGGAGATGAGTTTCTGGACACCCCGGCCATAGAAGAGGACTACCTGCAAGGACTGGCTCAGATGCTCTGGGAAGAGCCATCATCCATGGAAATGATTGGAGATATAGTGGAAGTAGACCCACTGGCTCCTGAGGGGTCGCCAGATGGCCTGCCAGCGCTGGTCGCCTTGGACTCAGTTGACGAGGTCACCATGGCTTTCGCCCCACCAGATGAACAGTTCATCCCTGACGGGATCCCAGTCAACTCTGCAACTACCATAGAAGTGCCGCCACCTGCTCCCATTGAAGAATTCGAAGAAGAAGGTCCAATCATGTATGTCTGCATGATGGAAGGGCGAGACAGCTCAGGAGCACCAACCCGTAGGCCAGGGTCACCTCCTCCACCTCTCTATATCCCACACCCCGGAACTCGTGACGGTTTGAACCGCATGTTCCGTAGCATGCCCCAAGTGCTAGGGCCAGTACCGGAAGAAGTGTACCATGCAACCTACGGCAAATGGGTGCCACCAGCTTACTCTTCCACTATGCCTGGGATACCAACTGGGATACCCATAGCATTTGCACCACCCAGAGTTGACCCGGCCAACGGAGTCACCATTGCCTACACGCCACCCGAGGACGAGATACTGTGGGCAATCCCCCTCAGTAGATCATGGGTAAGGGTATCATCAGAGTCTGGCCCCCGATCAGAGAGAAGCCAGAACAAACCGGTAGGAGGCGCAGCACAGGATCCTATCTACATCTCTTCTGACGAGAGCGCCAACATGGTACTAGCGGGAGAGCCAGAGAAGACGATTGCTATTAACAAGGAAGCCGAGGCATCACTGAAGAACTGGAGCGCCACGCCTTTTGCAATCAGCAAAGCTGCTATCCCAAAGGGGGTTTCTATCACCTCTGAAGTTTCTGTTGTAGCTACTGCTGGAATTTTTAATGAATATCTGAATGCTTCCTACTACTTGAGCATCGCAATCTTAGTGTCAATCCGGACGCACACCTGGAAGATCCGGGGCACGGGATAGGTAATAAGATTGCCATAATTGAACAAAAAGAAATTGAAAAGCCAGTGCAGATGGCAATCATAAATGAAATGCATGAGCCAGTGCCCAATCCTGAAAACGAGCAAGAACTCGACAAGTCAGATTGCGGCACTTGCCCATCGCAGCAAGAAGATTCAGACATTGTCCCCTGTGAGCCTTTCGAGCATGAGGACGACGATGAATCATGGGAGACCCCGCTTGAATTCCAGCTTGCATTGGAAAGGCATATGAAAAGGGTCCCCAGGCTAACATTGAGGAAACAGAGCCAATTTGACATAGGTGAAATAGCACAACCAAGGATCCTCCAAATTGGTAAAAAGCTGTCACCATTATTGAGAAAACAGATGTTTGATTTTCTTAAATCTTATTCTGACGTGTTTGCATGGTCATACGAGGATATGCCCAGGTTAGACACGGACTTGGTTGTGCATCGGTTACCAACAAAGTCTGAGGCCGTACCTGTGAAACAGAAGCTTAGGCACACAAAGCCGGAATGGGCCCTGAAGATCAAGGAAGAGTTCACCAAGCAGTTGGAGGCCGGATTCTTGCAAGTAACTCATTACCCGGAATGGCTGACCAACATCGTGCCAGTTCCCAAGAAAGATGGGAAGGTCAGGATGTGCGTCGATTACAGAGATCTGAATAGAGCAAGTCCGAAGGACGACTTCCCATTGCCGCACATTGATGTGTTGGTTGACAATAATGCAACGCATTCGATGTTCTCTTTCATGGACGGCTTCTCTGGTTACAACCAGATAAGGATGGCACCTGAGGATATGGAGAAAACATCCTTTATCACGCATTGGGGCATTTACTGTTACCGCGTGATGCCGTTCGGATTGAAAAATGCGGGTGCTACATATCAGCGTACGATGACTCTGTTGTTTCACGACATGGTACACAAGGAGATGGAAGTATATGTAGATGACATGATAGCAAAATCCAAGGAAGAAGACCACTTGGTGAACCTCGGAAAAATGTTTGACAGACTCAGAGAGCACAAACTTCGGCTCAACCCAAACAAATGTGTATTTGGAGTCACTTCAGGAAAGTTGCTCGGATTCATAGTGGGCAAGCAAGGCATTGAGGTTGACCCCGCCAAAGCAAAGGCAATTCTGGATATGCCTCCTCCATCTACAGAAAAGGAAGTGAGAGGGTTCCTGGGTAGATTGCAGTACATCAGTAGGTTCATTGCGCAGATGACTCCTGTGTGTGAGCCTATATTCAAGCTGCTAAAGAAAGACAACCCTGTGGTTTGGAATGACGACTGTCAAGTAGCGTTTGATAAGATCAAGGCCTATCTAATGAGTCCACCGACGTTGGTCCCGCCTGTCTCGGGACAACCCTTGATTATGTATCTGACAGTCTTTGAGACGGCTGTAGGATGTGTGTTAGGGCAACACGATGAGAAAGGAAGGAAAGAACAAGAAATCTATTACTTGAGCAAGAAATTTACCAACATCGAAGTCAGATACACAGTGCTTGAAAAGACGTGTTGCGCCCTGGTCTGGGCAGCTCAGAAGCTCCGACACTATCTGCTTAGTCACACAGTCTTACTGATCTCCAATCTGGATTAGGGCTGTCAACGGGTCGGATACGGTCGGATATATGTATATTCATATTTGAATCCGAATGTTTTCGGATCTTAGATTTCAGATCCGTATTCAAACCACGGATCTAAATCTTATATTCGAATTTGCCAATTTCGGATTCGGATCGAATTCGGATCGGATTCGGATCGAAGTCAGAGAGGGATTTAAATGAGAAATGGGTTTGAACTTCAAATTTGAAGCACCACGCAATAGTAGGTATTGAGCGACTAACAAAAAAAACCGTACCCCGGAACTTAGAACAACCAGCTTGTTCTGGACAATGGAATTTCAGAGCAAAAAAGGTTTCAAAATAGGAGGTTTTGGATCAAATAAGGATGTATTAATTCATATTTATCTTATACTATGACATTAAATCAATGAATATTATATGAAACCTTCATTCTTTCTATACTAATATATAAAAAGACTTTAAAAGGCCTAAAAAAAAATAATATATATACAAAAATAAACGGTCGAATCTTTTATCGGGTCGAATATGTGCAATACCATATTTGAATCCAAATATAATCGGATTCGAATAATCGGATCTTATTCGGATAATCGGATCTAAAGCTAAGATCCATATTCGGATAATCGGGTCGAATTCGGATCGGATTCGGATCTTTATCCGACCCATTGACAGCCCTAATCTGGATCCATTGAAGTACATCTTTGAGAAGCCGATCTCCACTGGTAGGGTTGCCAGGTGGCAAGTCCTTTTATCTGAATATGACATTGTATACACGACTAGAAAGGCGATAAAAGGGCAAGCTGTGGCAGATCACTTGGCAGAGCATCCACTACCGGACTACCAACCACTTCTAACTCACTTCCCGGACGAAGATGTGATGTGTACAGAGTCTGCAGATGATACAGAAGAAACCAAATGGCAGATGTTCTTTGACAGGGCAATCAATGTAAATGGAAAAGGGATCGGAGCAGTGCTAATCTCCCCGGACGGTGTTCATCACCCGATAGCGGCGAAACTTCTGTTTGATTGCACTAGCAACATGGCCGAGTATGAAGCGTGTTTGTTAGGCCTGCAAGCGGCAATAGAGATGCGTATACAAGAGCTAAAAGTATTCGGTGATTCAAGTCTTATCATCTATCAAGTGATGGGAGACTGGAAGACCAGAGATGTGAAGTTAGTGCCATACCAAGAGCTGGTCAAGGAATTAGAAGAGGAATTCGAGAGCGTGACATTCGACTACATGCCACGAGACGGGAACCGGTTTGCGGATGCACTGGCTACACTGGCATCAATGGCCACCATCATAGACGATACGTGGGTGCGACCATTGGATATAGAAATTCGGCACTACCCTATTTACTGCTTCAGTATAGAGAAAAGCACACCCGAAGAAGAGCCTTGGTACGCGGACGTCGAAAGGTACATAAGGAATAGAATTCTGCCAGAAGGTGCCTCAGCTGCAGAGAAGTGAACTATCCAAAGGTTGGCAGGGCAGTACTTCTACAGTGGGGGCAGGTTGTACAAGAAGTCATACAACGACTCTCTACTGCTATGCGTCAGAGAAGCCGAAGCACAGAAATTGATTGAGGAAGTCCATGGAGGGTTGTGCGGCGCACACATGAATGGGCATATGCTAGCAAGGAAGATTCTAAGAATGGGCTATTACTGGATGACCATGGAGGCAGACTGCTACGCTCATGTCAGAAAATGCCAGTTATGCCAGATTTATGCCGACAACATCCATGCACCACCGAATACGCTGTACTCCATGACATCACCTTGGCCGTTCGCCATTTGGGGAATTGACATGATAGGCCAAGTTCATCCAATGGCTTCAAACGGGCATCGGTTCATCTTAGTGGCAATTGACTATTTTACCAAGTGGATAGAGGCCATGTCCTTCGTGGATGTAAAGAAATCTCATGTGCTCAAGTTTATCAGAAACAATATAGTCTGTCGCTACGGAGTTCCAGAAGCGATCATCACTAATAATGCAAAGAATCTGAATAATAAGGACATTGAAAAGATGTGTGAAGATCTGAAGATCAGACATCTAAATCCACGGCATACCGGCCCAAGATGAATGGGGCAGTAGAGGCTGCCAACAAGAATCTGAAGAAGATACTTGAGAAAATGGTAGTCACTTACAGAGACTGGCATGAGAAGCTGCCCTATGCACTGCACGCCTATCGGACGTCAATTAGGACATCGACCGGGCCAACCCCTTTCTCCCTGGTATATGGAATGGAAGCAGTCCTCCCCGTGGAAGCACAGATTCCGTCACTCAGAATTCTGAAGGAAGCTGAAATCAGTGACGTCGAATGGGAAGAATCCAGATTTGTCCAGTTGCAGTTATTGGATGAAAAGAGGATCAAGGCTTTGTGCCATGGCCAGCTCTATCAACAGAGAGTGGCACGAGCCTACAACAAGAAAGTGAAGCCACGACAATTCAAGGTGGGAGACCTGGTACTAAAGAGAATCTTTCCTCATCAAGAGGACAACAGAGGGAAATTCAAGCCAAACTATGAAGGGCCATTCGTAGTCCACAAGGTTCTGTCCAGAGGAGCACTCATCCTACAAGAAATGGTCGGGGCAATTTTTCCTGAGCCGATAAATGCGGACGCCGTCAAACTGTACTACGCCTAAGATCATTCTGATTGGGAAATGAAGAGAGGCCATCCTTGACTCTCCTTTAGACTGTAAATCCTTCCAAATACCTTAAATTCTCCCCTAGTTAAACAATTTTGAGCATTAAAATTCTTTCAACCCATTTCAAGTGTTCTACACATCAAATAGGGCATTCCTGGCAAAGCAAAAAAGGAAACAGGGCATTCTTGCCTCAAAAAACTGCCAAAAAGAAAAGAGAATACAATAGAAAAAGAAAGAAAAAAGAAGAGAAAGAAAAAATGGGGAAATGTTTGCCCCGCCAAAAATACAGAGATACAAATAAGCCAGGATGTAAGTCCCACCAACAATAAAAGTAGCACACTTTGCAAACCCAAATAATTAAGCTTTTTTTAGCCCACTTATCCTTTCTTTCATAACCAAGACCAAGCCTACGTTTCGTCCTATCTCTAAGACCTCTCGGATCCCGAAAGGAATGATAAGGGCAAACAGTTAAGTCAGTATTCGTCAGCAATGATGGAATTCAGGGTTTCCTGGAAAGGCTGGACACAGCGAAAACCCGAAAAAAGGGCGTTGTGGGGTCAGTCACCAAAAAAAAAAAAAAAAGAACTGGTCGCATCCGGATTAAGCAGAGCAAGGTGCAAAAAGAACAGTGACAGTGGCAGACAGTGAGATGAGAAAGAGTGGATAGATCTAAGGGGTCCAGACTGGTGGGTTGCGCCTGAGTCAACAATTTCACAGTGGCCTATGATGACAATACTACTGAAAATACCAAGCACTCCAAGTCCCGTCTGACCTGGGAAATTTCTTTAATATTGCAAACACAGGCACACACTAACACACCTGTTTTCTCTATAATTGTTCTGCTTAACTGTTTTGAGCTCCACATTGGGCTACTAACCTGAGTTGACAGTCTCTTAACCTTGGCAAAGGCCGCCTTCTAGCTGCAATGGGCAAAAGGCTCAAAGCAAGAAGAAAATAAGAATGCTTTGCATTTATCCCCAGCTAGTCCAAGACTGACCTTTTGTTCCTTTCCCGACTTCACAGGTATAGCAAGAATGGGATAACGGACGTCTTCCCCAAATCCCTAGTGGAGTTCCTTCAGTAAACGGAGAATAATACCCTCCAAAATCCCCAGTGGAAGGCCTTCAGCAAACAAGGAACAACACCCTTACATCCTCAGTAGAGTCCTCTCAAGCAATAAGAAAGTGATAACTGATGATGTAAACTTCTCAAGCCTCGCCCAGTCTGAAGAGGCCGGCTTTGCGAAGAAGAGCGGAAAGAAGACAAAACAAGCTCGCATCAATCCCTGGCGAGTCTCTCGTGCTCAACAAGAGCGCAGACGAGCATGAAGAACTCGCACCCAATCAGAAGGAAAAGGTTTTACAAAGAAATAATGACAGCGTGAGGAATCCCCACTTATCCCCAGCAGAGCACCCTTCCCCAGGGAACTCCCACGCTTGCCAGTAACAAGGCTTGACCCGAAAGAAGAGGCAATAAGGAAAAGATTCCGGCCCAATCCCCAGCAATAGTCACTCCAAGCTAGGGAGCCTTCACAAAAGGGAAAGCCAACCAGAAAGCGCTGCAGAAGAAAGAAGTCGCAAGGCATGAAGCAGGATAAGCAAAGATAAAGATCCCATCGGGCAAGATGCCCCTTTTGTAGTTTTTGATTTCACACTTTTGTAAATAGAGTAGAGCAGGTGTGTGAGCTCCCTCGAGGCACTGGACAGCGCTGGAAGCACCTCCTCACCAACTGCAGCTCCTCCTCCACTATTCCTTCCTCCTTTCTCCATTCGATCTGCATCCTTAAGCCAACCCTTGGCCATCAAATCCCTAAAAATAAAAAAAATAAAAAAAACTATTAAAAGCTTCAAGTAAAAGACACCAAAATGGATCAGAAGTCTGAAGTCACCTAAAAGCTTTAATGGAACAAACAAGAAGAAAAGAATATTGTCAAGTGTCTGGCATCAACGCCGAAACAGGTTGGCGAGCTCAAGTCCAATCGAATCTCTTTCAAACTTAAATCAATCGCTGAAGAGTTGCCCTACAAAAACCCGAAAAGCAAAGGGTAAGGAAACTTCGAAGCCAGGAAGTGACGCCGCATCATTGGCCGCTTCCCTCTCAAAATGAAAACTTCGAAGGACTAAGCTCGTCGACCATGTCGACAGAAATGCCAGGCTCAAAAATGAGATTCTTTTTCTCTTTGCCGTTCATCCGCAAGGTGACTCCAGCAAAGAGGGGGACTCCAGCAAAGAGGGGCAGCTGTAAGCACCTCATTTTTGCGCTCCCAGGAGAGCTATAAATGCAAAACCCAGCTAGAAAGTCAAACCCTAAGGGGTCGAAATTTGACTTTTTGATCCAGTAATATTTGGCCACCTTGCTTTATCTCAATGGATAGAGAGTCCCGACACGAGTCCAACGCAGCTGAGTTTGCTGGAATCGGAGTCCGGATGAAGATTCGGTGAGCCGGTCAAACTTGGGGGAGAGCCGAAAGTTGACTTTTCCTCGAACCCCGTGCCAGGTGCTTAGCCCTATGTCATTGGATAGAGGGCTCCGATACGAGTCTAACGCAATTGAGTTTGCTCAAATCGGAGTTCGGATGAAGGAGATATGAGCTGTCGAAGTTTCCGAGCAGCAAAACCGGAAACTGCACACGTGGCGCAGGAACTGCCACGTGGCAGCCAACGCAGCAAAATATCTCGGGGACTAAATCTTAAATATCCAAAAATCTCAAGGACTAAACCAAAATTCGCAGGGGGCAATCCGTAGATATCCAAAAGTGTCAAATCGGTCGAATCGGTCAAGTCGAAGGGCAAATCCGTAATTTTTTGATTTGTATCCGGTCAAATATGCCGGATACACATAGCCTTGTGTATATCCGGATTCAAATACCGGATATGAAGATTTGCTCGGCGAGATTCGCGCCGATTCTCCGAGAGATTCGCGGCGGCATTAATTTTGCCAATAATTGTGTTTTGTATCCGGCATTTAATGCCGGATACAAATAACCCTTAGTGTATCCGGCCTTGGAGGCCGGATACATTATGTTTTTTTACAAAAGCCACCAGCAACCTCATTTTGTTGGTTGGCTTGTCTTTGGCTCTTTCTCCCCTTTTCTTCTCCATCCGAACCCCTCTCTTTTGAGTACTTTTGGACTCTACCAACCCCAATCCATCCCAAGAGTATTAAATCTCTTCCATTCTTCCCCTTCTCCACCCTCCTACTAACACAAAGGAGTACCATAGCTGCTGTTGGGGAAAAGGTGTGTGCACAAAGAATCTCCAGCTGCTGTACCTGCTCAAGGGAGCATCACTATCCTGCACAAGAGATCAAGAACAATCTGGTAATATTCCTCACCATGTTTTACTGCATATATGTTAGAATGAGAATTTTCTGAGAAGTTTTTCGGGGTCATCTCCTCCATTGGGCATAAGTCTGCTCCCATGCAAGTTTACCATGCATTTTCTCCACTTTACATCATGCATAGGGCCTCTAAGTAAGGGAGAATCCTATGCATGAGCTCAAGGGAGGTCTAAGAGGGGTCTCTACATCACTCGGGCATTCTTGTGCTTGTTGCTGTGTCCATTTTTGTTTACATTAAAAGGGAGCCTGTTCCCTCACATTAGCTCACCCTTTGTACCCCATATGAACCCCCCCTTTCCTTTCCCTCCTTTAGAGTTTTGTTTTGAGTATAGAACCCAAAGTTCAGACCTAGTTGAAGCACACAGGTGAGGCTTGGTAACATTCTTCCATTTACTTTCCCAGCATGTGTGTCAATGCATGGGTCTTGCTTTCTTTGCATGCGGACGAGTGAAAACTCTCATATAATCGCTGTTTCGGCGTAGGCTTTATGGTTGGTTCTTAGAGAATGAATGGATATAAATCTGGTTCGTTTATATGCATTCAAGTCTCTGTTTCTTTAATGTCTTCCCTCACTCATGCCATTGCTAGGAGTGCCAAGCATGACTTCGTTCTTTAGTTTGCTGTTTCGAAGCACAAAAGCATGCTCCCTCCTCCACTTAGCTTGCAATTTCTGCCATGATTAATATGTTTCCCTCCCCCTTTTTAACCTACTGTTTGTGGTTAAGAGAAAGCATGTTTACCCTTACCTTGTGATCCTCCCTGGGTGTTCGCATGAGCTGCTGCTGGGTACAGCAGCAGCGCTACCACCCACTCCATGCCCCCTTTTACTTGCCGTTTTGGCACCTCCAATTGCACCATGACCCACATTGAGGTCTGCCCCGCTTGTATGTGCCCTTTTACCCCACAACCCCCTTTAACCATGACCCAAGTAAGCTGCTGTCCCAGCAGGTTGGAAATTTCAGAATCATCCCCATATTAACCCACAACCATGCTTCATTGTACACTAACGTTCTGTACCTTTCTTTTTGTATAAGAATGCATGTTTCTTTGCTTACATTATTTGTTGTTTATGTAACCCAAAGCATGTGTTTCCTTCACCCCCCAAACCCTTGGAAGTGGTGCGTACAGGTTGCTATTGGGAACAGCAGCAAGCTCTTGAGCCACTGCTGTTCCCAGCAGACTTGAGCTAGCATGCATGCTCCCCCACCCCACTGTCCATTATCTCCAATCCCATAAAAGCATGCTGATCCCCTCCAAATGGTTGCTGTCCCAGAAGATTCCCATATGAATGCGCTCTTAAACCAGTCCCCAAAATGCCATGTATGAGTGTTATTAATCCCCATGTATCCTTCACCCGCTTAGCATGTTTAAATCGGTTCATGTTGGTTGCTTTTTTTTTACTGTTATTTGCTGTCCCATGGTCTCATACCTTGGTGTTTATGTTAGAATAGCAAAGTAAAAGTGTGCTTGGTTGCTGGGTTCTCGGCTTGTCATTGATGGATGAAGGTGAAACACCCAGGTAGGGGTGCTAAGACCCCTACCTTGTTGCTGTTGTATGACCAAGAAGAATTGAGGGGGGCAGCATCTCCTTGCCCCCCTTTTCCCTTTGCCTTTGCAGGAAGATCCCCACAAGGAAGCCAAATGAGGCTTCTCCCAAACCTGAACCAATGTGGGCCCACCCAGGGGCCCACATGACTTGTGAAAACCCCTAAGAACCCCCTTGAGACAACCCCAATGGCCTAACCCCGAAAAAAGGTATTTCTAAGGTGATCCGGCCTGAGCCTGTGTGTATCCGACATCTAAGGCCGGATACATGATAAAAATACAGTTTTTATGATTTTTGTGTTCCTTGCCGAATTTTCATGTCATTTTTAGCAAAACCAAATAAACCAACAGGGTTTCCGGGCCACCCGGAAACCCAACTTGGGACTTGGACCCTCGGTTCAACTCGGAATACCTGTGGGCCTTCCAACGGGGCCCACCAAGCCCTATGAATCCAAAAGCATGCAAATGAGGAAATTGAGTAAAATGAACAAATTGAATCGGGCGGGCCAAACCCAATGCGGCCCACCCGAGCCTTGTTATGTGTAATGAATATATGAATTACATGGTTTGGCCGAGACCAAGGGCTAGGGCCTATCGGGCCTGCCAAAGCCCGCTAACCGAACCAAGTTAGGGTGCAAGCCCTAGACTTCAAAGAACTGGGCTTTCGAGCCCAAACCTGGATCACGGGCCCCAAGCTCAGTGACCAGCCCATTTTGGCAAATTTAAATAAAGCAAATCCAAAATACTTTGGCAACCACCATGGGGGCTCGCCTAAGGGCCCACAAACCGATGCCGACCCACTTTTGCATGAAAATCACATAGAATACCAACTTAAACAATTAAGTAAAAATCAACTCACTAACCTAAGCCCAAAGGGCCTCCTAGGGCTAGACAGAGGCCCACCAAGGGTACATGGGCTTAACCAAGCTCGCCAAGGACACCGTGGGCCTTCCAATGGGGCCCACCCAGGCAGACTCAGAACACCTAAATTAAGCAAGATAAAACCAATTAAAGGGACCCACACCACTCAGGCGGTCCCGCTAGACTTAAACAAAATAGCATGCTGGATTAGGAATCGGGTGAGACCAAAGTAAACTGACTCAAACCAGGGAACCCATGGGACCCGTCATCCAACGGGGTGGACTGGGGTATCTACGGACTTCCCCAGACCACAACCGAGAACCAACTTAGAATCTCAAGCCACAAACCAAAGCCCAAAATAGATGGATTAGGCACCCAGGTGTCCGCCTGCACCCCATCAGGCGGTGGCGACTTCGAACTTCCCGTGCCGCGTTCCCGACACACACACACCAGCTACGGGGGTGCATGGATGAACAAAACATGAACACATTAGTGGAGGTTAGGTAGCATGCTGCCACCACAGCCAGGAATAGCAAACATAGGAGAGGTACGGCCAGTAGAGGATAACCCAGAAAAAGTGACAAAACCAAATCAAGGGAAGAACAAAACAGAAAATCAGATTTAGAAAGGAAATTGGGGGGGGGGGGGGTTACTTGGGGTTACATTAGATGAGATAAGAGAGGAATAGGCTCCTCTTGAGACAGCTTAAATACACTCATAACAGAAACTTAAAGAGACTCAAAATGAGGTGGACTTCCTCCCACTTTCTCATAGAACTAAACGTTGGGTCTCTCTTACCTTTAGAGACCCCCACCTTACCAAAAGAAGTGAAGAAAATGCATGCAAATGGGCACCAAAACAGATTCCAGCTAGGGGAGAAGATAAACTTAAAACTCTTTAGAAAGCTCCCATTTTTATATATGTGAGATGAAAATGGGTGAGAAACAATACCTGAGGGTTCTTAAGCTCTTGTGCAAGGTGGAGGCTCTTCCTTGAGGTGACACAAGTGCTGGAGCTCCCTTCCTTTTGCACCAACAACAGCAAGCTCACTCTTGCTTCAGCAAAGAAGACAAGAAGGAGAAGACAAGGGTAAAGCCACTTAAGGTGGTCTAGGGGAGTGGTGGAGGCAAGGAGGGCTGAGAAGAGAGGGATTCGGAGGGGTGAGGGAAGGGAAAAAGGTTCCAGGCCAGCCCCCTTCGGCCATGGGGTTGCTAGCCCCTTTTATAAAGGAATTTTTGTATCCGGCCTTGAAGGCCGGATACACTATATTCCATGTGTATCCGGCCTCCAAGGCCGGATACACTAGGCTTTATTTGTATCCGACATTAAATGTCGGATACAAGACATAATAATTTTGAAAATTAAATTCCGCTACGAATTTGTTGGGGAATCGGGGCGAATCTCGCAAGAAAATCTATTGTATTCTACATTTGAGTCTGGATATGCACAAAAATATTTGTATCCGACATTTATGATCGGATACAAATCTGATATTTACAGATTTAGTCCTTGGATATTCGCATTTTTCACCCGATTCACTTGGATATTCACAGATTTGGTCCCTATGCATTTTTGATTTAGTCCCTAAGATATTTTGTATGTTTGGATATTTAAAGATGCCCCTTGAGATATTTTCCCGCGCCTCTTGCCACGTGTGCAATTTTCCGGTTTCTGCTGCTCGGAAACTTCAACTGCTCATATCTTCCTCATCCGGACTCCGATTTGAGCAAACTCAGTTGCGTTGAAACCGTATCGGAGTCCTCTATCCAATGGCATAGGGGTAAGCACCTGATTTGGGGTTTAGTAAAAAGTCAACTTTCTGCTCCCCCTCAAATTTGACCGGCCTGCAGAACCTTCATCCAGACTTCGATTCCTGCAAACTTAGTTGCATTGGAACCGTGTCTGGATTCTCTATCCATTGAGATAAAGCAAGGTTGCCAATTATCACTTGATCAAAAAGTCAACTTTTCATCCCTTAGGGTTTGACTTTCTGTCTAGGGTTTACATTTTCGGCTTTTCTGGGAGCGCAAAAATGAGGTGCTTACAGTTGTGATTGGATTTATGAAAATTCTAGCATTCAAGATGAAGCTATATCCTTCTTCTCTAACTGTTTTACTTCAGCTTCCCACAATTTTAATCATTGCATTGATGTGATTCCCAAAATCCTAGACAGTAGTTCTAATGTCTCTCTTTCTTCATTACCTTCTTTAGAAGAAGTAAAGAAGGCTGTTTGGGATCTTGACCCTGACAGTGCCCCAGGTCCTGATGGCTTTACAGGTTGGTTTTTCCAAAGTTGTTGAGATATTATAGCTGAAGATTTGTATGCTACTATTCTTGAATTTTTTAATGGAAGCTCCCTTCCAGTCTCTTTTACTGCTTCACATATTGCCTTAATTCTCAAAGTGAGTAAGCCAAGATCTTTTGCTGACTTTCATCCTATAAGTCTTTGCAATTTTTCTTATAAGATCATCTCTAAGATCTTAGCTTCTAGACTTTCGGTTGTTCTTCCTTCTATAATTAGTAAGGAACATAGTGCTTTTGTTAAAGGAAGGAACATCTCTGATAATATTTCTCTAGCTCATGAGCTATGCCAAGACATAAACAGAAAAATGCTTGGGAAGCAACATCATGCTCAAGATTGACATGGCCAAGGCTTTTGATAGAATGGAGTGGGACTTCATTATTGAAGTTTGTAAGAGGTTTGGTTTTTCAGATTCTTGGTGTAACCTTATAAGAAGATGCCTGAATAACCATTGGTTTAGTATTCTCATAAATGGTGCATCTTGTGGTTTCTTCAAATCATCGAAGGGACTTCGGCAAGGGGATCCTTTATCCCCTTTACTTTTCATTATTGCTGAAGAGGTGATGAGTAGGGGTCTCTCAGCAATGCTACAAGAAGGCACAATGGGTCATTACCACACAGGAAGAACTGTTGTTAGAGTTTCTCATTTGTTATTTGCGGATGATATTCTCATTTTATCTAATGGAAGAAGGTCCTCCTTACTTAGGCTGCGTTTGGTAACGCTTTTCGGAAGTACTTTTTTGCTTTTGAAAGCAAAAAATTGCTTTTAAAAGCAAAAGTACCGTTTGGTAATGCACACGAGAAGCAATTTACTAAAAGCAAAGAAGCAATTTTATTGCTTTTCACCGGAAGCAACAAAACGTTGCTTCTCAATTTTTTTACAAAATTGCTTTATTGCTTTCAAAACCCCTTGATACCCTATTGTTTTATTCCTATATTAAAGATGATGCCTCCATACTCATTTAAGAAGCAACAACGTATTGTTATTGCTAGAGCCGGCAAAATGCCACCCGACCTGACGAGTCAACCCGATTATAAACGGGTTGGGTTGACCCGTTTATTAATTGGGTTGGGGTTTCCCCAACCCGCCAGTAATCGGGTTAACCCGATTATGACTCGCCAACCCGATTTTAAAAAAAAAATTATGGCAAAAGTATCATGTTTCGACCCGATTAACCCCAAAACCCGACCCGAACCCCGTACAATCGGATCCAATTAACCCCCCAACCTTATTTTAATAATAATTTTTGAAAAATAACAGTAATCGGGTCAACCCGATTATGACCCGCCCAATAGGTAACCCGATTAAAAAAAAAAGATGGAAAAAGTATCATGTTTCGACCCGATTAACCCCAAAACCAGACCCGAACCCGGTACAACCGGATCCAATTAACCCCCCAACCCTATTTTAATAATATTTTTTGAAAATAAAAAATAAAAATAATAATAAACGGGTTTGCGGGTTGAACCCGTTTATTGGTGGGTTGGGGGTTTTCCAACCCGCCTTAATTTAGTCCAACCCGATTAACCCCAACCCGATTATTTGAATGTAATTAAATGACTATTTTATGAATCTTTTATAATATTGGACTTATATTTTTGAGTATATTTCTAAGTACAATACATAAATTGTGTACAATACTTTTATGAAAGCAGAAAGCAATTTCTAATGTTACTGCAATTACCAAACATGCTTTTTTGCTTCTTAGAAGTAAAGCAAAAGTTTACCAAACGCATTTGCTTCAAGAAAAGATCTTTCGAAAAGCATAAAATTGCTTTTTTGCTTTCTTGCTTTTAGAAGCAAAAAAGCAAAAGCGTTACCAAACGCAGCCTTAATCTCTTCAATTTTCTCAGGTTATATGAAAATGCATCTGGGCAATTAATTAATGTTGATAAGAGTTGCCTTCTTGCTTCATCCAAAATTTCAGCTCCAAGGTTAGATATGTTGCTTGCTCTTTCAAGGTTTAAAAAGGCTTCATTTCCAATAAAATATCTGGGGGTTCCTCTATTTCACGGAAGGGCCTCAATATCTATGTTTGCAGATTTGATTGAGAAGATTCAAAAGAAAATTAGTGGGTGGAAGTCAAAGTTTTTATCTCATGGAAGTAAAGTTGCCCTTATTCAGAGTGTGCTCTCAAGCATTCCTATTCATTCTTTATCAGCTATTCCTTTCCCTAAAGAAGTTCTTAGAAGAATTGAAAGTCTATTTGCAAATTTTTTTTGGGTAGAGAGTTCTGATCATGGTCATAAAAAGCATTGGTTGTGTTGGAACAAAATTGCTAAGCCTAAGTCAGAAGGTGGTCTGGGGATAAAATCAGTGGTGGACGTTATGGTGAGTCTTCAAATCAAGATGGGATGGAGGGTGTTTCATGGGGATAGCTTATGGTCTATTTTCATGAGAGCTAAATAGTTTTCATCAAGTCATTTTCAGAATATTCAAGACAAAAGTGGAAGTTCCAAAATCTGGAAAGCTATATTCAAAATCAAAGATATTGTTCTTGCAAATACAGCTTGGTTGTTAGAAGAAGGAAGAGTGAATTTTTGGCTTGATCAATGGTCACACCTCGGAAAATTACCTGATTACATTCAGATGGAAAACATCCCAAATATTGAATTTCAAGTGGCTGATGTTATCAGTGAAGATGATACTTGGAATATAAATTTGCTCTCTCCACTTCTTCCTCAAGGTATCATCTAAAAAATTGTTGATATTCAATATAAGCCAACCACATTAAAGGACAAACCAATATGGATGGCATCTTCTACAGGTAATTCCTCTACTAATACAGCTTGGAATTTAATTAGAAGAAGAGGAAGCCCTTATGTATGGGGGAAAAAAATCTGTGGATGAGCTTCTTGCCTTCTAAGATAAGTGTCTTTATTTGGAGGCTATTGAGGGGTGCTGTAGCAACAGATGATCGACTTCAATAGTGTGGTATTAGTATTTTTTCTCAATGCAACTGTTGTTTGGAAAAACAAATGGAGTCTGTGAATTACCTTTTCGCATTTGGGGACATAGCAAAATCTGTTTGGGTTCATTTTACTGAATTGGTTCAATGGATTTATCATCCTCTTCATGATCTTGTTACTAGAATATCCTTTTGGTTTTCAAGTACAAACGCAAATGATCAGTTGGGGCTTCTCTTGAAAGCATCTCCTCTTTTTATATGCTGGGAAATTTGGAAAGCTAGATGTAAAAGCCGGTTTGAGGGAGAGCAAATGGCTGCAAGTCCGATCATAACCAAGGTTAAACAATGGTTGCAGGAGGTCTTTTATTACACTAAACCATCTAAATCTTGTGGGTTCAGCCGTGCTACAATAATAGAGAAATTGAACGTTTTTTCTCCCCCTTAATGTTCTCCTAAGCCGAAATTTGTGAGATGGAAAAGGCATAGATCCTTTTCTTTCATTCTGAACGTGGATGGAGCTTCAAAAGGAAATCCAGGGATGAGTGGAGGAGGTGGGGTTATTCGAAGTCCTTCAGGGAATTTTATTGTAGCCTTCTCAGCCTTTATGGCTACACCTCTAATGTTGTGGCAGAGCTTTTGGCATTGCGAGATGGTCTTCGTCTGGCAGACAATTATGGCATTCAAGATCTCCACATTGAATCTGATTCGAAGCATATAGTGGACTCTATTGACTGTAAGGCTTCCATTCCATGGAAGTTCCTCCTTTGGTGGAGAGAAATAAATGACAGGTTACAAGTTTTTAGCAGAGAGGCTCATCATGTCTACAGAGAAGCAAATATGGTTGCAGATAGCTTGGCTAACGAGAGTTGCTGTCATCTCTCTAAATGTGTCTATGAGTCTTATTCTGCATTGCCTATTAATGTCAGAAGTTGTTTATTTCATGATAGAACAAGTTTATTTTCCATTAGATATTAGTTGGTTATTTTTTATATTGGACAGGGGTAAGGTTCTATGTCCCCCCAATTTAGTTGTACCACTTTTCATTGCATTAATACACAGGTTAGGGTCCGCCTCAACCCTCCTCCCACCAATGGAGTGCTACTCTAAGGCTATTCATGCTTTAGTGGGGTTTTTAAAAAAAAAAAGTATTCGGTATAAACTCATTCATACAATTGGCTTTTAGAAACACCTTAGAAATGATCTCAGAAAGATGTTACAAGTGGTTAAAACAAATTAAACTCGTTCTATAATAATTTGGAACCAAAAGTCTCTCAAGAACCTAGTTTAGTAGAACGTGCCCAAACTCTTCATTAAATGAAATTTTAATATAATTCCTGTGCAAGAACTTCCTAAATGCTTAAATCTTATTTGTACATAGGTTGGAATTAATTAAAAACAATTCCGTAGTCGAAAACACCTCAATTTGGAAAAATAAGAAATTCAGTCAAGGGTGCTCGATATGGCGCTCAAGCGTCCATGCAGGTGTCCTTAGAAATCAAACTCAAGAAGTCAGCGCTTGGCATAGCGCTCGAGCGTCCTTGTAGGCGCTCGGCTTAACTAAATTTTATAACTTTCGGGTTCTGAGATTTTCAAAAACACACAGGGGGGTGTTTGGGATAGTGCTCGAGCACGATTCCAGGCACTCAACCAAAACTCTAATTCGCGAACAGATTTCTGAATCTTCTGAGTTTTGGAAAATTAAGCTACCAAAACCTAACTTAATCAATCTAAAATCATGCAAACATCTTTTAAATCATTAATAGAAACTTTCTAATTAATTCAACAACAATTTAACATGATTTTTAGATCAGATCTATATTTTCTCTTCAAATACCTCAAAAACTACAAAAATCTGCGTTCAACCATTCAATCTCAAATCACAGGTATCAAATCCATAAATTCCAGCATAATCTCATTTAAAAGGGTGCTATTTACCTCTAATGAGCTTAGATCAGCTTCTGGAAATCACAAATTCACAGATCTCCCTCTTCCACAATCAAATCTCTTCTTTGTTTACTGAAATTCCGAAAATTATAAAGTCAATTCCAGATCCAATTAGCTATGAACAATGTCTCATCAATTCACTGTAATAATAATAAATCAGAAATTAAATCACCTCCTCTTGATTCTTCTTTGGATCTGGACGAAATTCCTAAGTTATCTCCACTAAATTTCTAGATTTCAGAACCAAAATCAGCAACTCTTGATCACTGTAGTCCCTGACTTGATCGAGCTATTCAGTGTGCTACTCCAAATCAGCCACGAAACTCCTTTCTTCTCCTCAATCCTTTTTAGTTCTGGATTTGGATTCTCCTCCTTGTTCTTCTTTTGATCTCTAGAAGGTTCTTAACCAAACTGTAAAATCCTGAATTTTAATAACATTAAAATTTAGATTTTATGTTTTTAAAACTTATTTAATTAATGGAGAACTTTAGAAATAGAGAAAAGGAAATTAATTAGAGTTAATTTCAAAATTTTAAATAGGATGAATTATTAAAATGGGAAAATTTGGTTATTGGACTTCCATGGATTTGGATTTTGGCGGTTCGGTGTTGGAACAAGTGAGGGTAATCTCGGAATTTCCCAAGCCTAAATTATGAAGATTTTAAATTAAGTTAAACAGGCATCAAATATTGGTTTAAATAAATTTATAATAGTGTGTTTGAAATTTATTATAAATTGGAAGGTGCTAATTCGGGGTCTTGTTGGAGTGGCGAAAATTAAAGAGTTGGTGGTTGCCTAGGTAGGATGTTGCGGTGGATGAGCACGCAACAGATCATGAGGTTGGGTGATTTTTAGGGCATCGGAAACTTATAAATAGAAGGAGAGTTCTCCAAATTGCAAAAACCCTAAAGCGGAGTCGCAGAAGTGCTGCTGGGGGTGTCTGGAGGCGGTCGGTGAAATAAGCGGTTGGGTTGCTGTGAAGAGCTCATTTAGATTAGCAGCAGATCAAGGGATCCACGAACAAATGGTAACTTGGAACTGCTGCTGTTGGGGATCAGCGGAGACTTTAGAGTTGCTGAGCCAGGGGATTTGCAGATCAAGTGAGTGGCACTGTTTTAAAACCTGGTTTTGTGTTATTCGTAGTTTTTAATTCGAATGCATATGGTTGTGGAATGAGTTATTCACTGGGTTTTTGGGCGGAGATAGTCCGAAGGATTTTCGGTATAGCAAATTGGGGATAAATGAAAAGTGTGTTAGATTAAATTCAAAATAGGTTTGAATGTGTTCTGGGGGGTATTAAGAGACTAGAGAAGTGGTTACAGACTGAAAAATTTCGGCCAGAGTTGAAGATTTGAATTTAACAGAGAACTGAAAAACACAGTGGGTATCCGCCCACTTGCGCCCACTTCGGGAAGTAAGCGCATGGTGAAATTTCATTTGGCGCCGAGCTCGCGCCCACTTGGCGCTCAGCTCAGCTTGCGCGCACTAAAATTCGATGTGCCTTTCTCGCGCCTATTCCGTGCCCTTCCCGCGCCCACTTCGCACCCTTCTCGCGCCCACTTACTATCGAGTAGGCGCATACCCCAATTGTAGGTAATTTACTATCTGCCCACCTCGCGCCCACCTCAGGAGGTGAGCACATAGTCCATTTTTCTTACTGAATTGCATAATTGAGTACACCAATGCGGATTTTGATGATAGGAGGTCTTCGATCACTTAACAAGTTACTTGTTTAGGACTTTAGAGACAAAATTACTTACGAGAACATTAAAGATAGATTTTTGAATTTCTTAAGAGCTTCCAATGTAAATATAGGGCAAATTGTAGGTGAAGTTCTGGATACCACTGGAGATTTATTTTTCGTTCTTTTGGTTAAATACTGTACTTGATTGAGATTTTATTAAACCCTGTTTTCTTGATGGCAAGTTTTGAATTATGTTGCAAAGATTATTTACTTGTTTACTTGTGAAGAATTACTGTTCTGGTTGGAACACTGGTGTGAGTTGATGTTCTGGTTGGAACAATGGTGTGAGTTGATGTTCTGGTTGGAACAACTTGGGATGTGTGTACTGAATGCGGAGTTTTAATTAGTGATTTATCGGTTTTGGTTTAGCTTGTCCTGGATCCAGAGTCTAAGCTTAGTAATGTGATGTATTTTGTTTTATTGGTGTAATGGCATGGCCATGGAGTGTTGCCACGACCAGTGTAGAGCAGCCAGAAACCCTGAGTAGGCTTGGTTGTCGATGCCGATACCCGGAGTAGGCCGGCATTGGATGACGATACCCTGAGTAGGCCGTCATTTCAGAGTGTCCGATACCCTGAGTAGGCCGGAACTGTGTACATGGAGGTGTGGATGTCGCTTTGGCTTGTTGATTAACCAATCTAAGCAACTACATGACATTGACCACTGTGGGGATTTGTTTATTTGGCACCATATGTTTTATCCACTTGTTTATTGGTATTTATGGTTCATTGAATGTGGTTTATCGGTTATCTGGTATGAGTATCTTTTCCGCCAATGTAGAGCAGCATCGTGACCCTGAGTGGTATGGTGTTGTCAATGCCGATACCCGGAGTAGGCCGGCATTGGATGACGCTGTCATTTCAATATCCGAAACCCTGAGTAGTCCGGATATACATTGAGAGGCGTGGGCATTGGTTATGATGTGACTTTATTGTTGATACGGGTTGGGACCCGAGTTATATCTTTTGAGTTGTTGAACTATGTTTTCTTCGATATGTTGCTACCTGGTTATACGTAATTTTACAGCTATATGCAGGATTGATATCGTCTTTATTGCTTGGTTTATACGATGGTTTTCCTCACGGACGTAAATTAGATCGTTGAAGTTTTGTTGGGTTATACGTGTTATCATCGTTGTATATGATTTGAAATCGTGGCATGTTTTAAAACTGAACTAAATGTATTTGTGCATGCATGTGCTGCTCACTGGGATATTCGTATCTCACCCCGTTGCTTTCGTTTTGTTTTCAGATACTCTTGGAGAGCTCGATACTTGCGGGTAGTTACTTGGACATGTGAGTTTTATTTTAGTTTGGGAATATTTTAGCGCACTCTGTTATATAGTTATTGTGGTATTCATGTTTTTCCTTCACTCTGATATTGCGATCCTGTGTTTTAAATTAACCTTCGGGGATGAGTTACGGTGTTATTTCGTGACTCGGATCCGGGGCGTTACACAAACAAACAAACTTAACTGACTAAAACAAAAATTTAACTAACTCCTCATATTTATACCCAATGGTTTTGCCGCCCAACCTCTTTTCAAACACCAAATGATCAGCTGTCTTGACACTCTACCAATTATCCCTACATATCCAAAGCCAAATCAGTAATTAAACACTTGATTTAATATTAATTATTAACATTTTTGACTTATAATAAGTTATTTACCTCACTTAAGTAGATCCTTCATCAATTTCTAGAAATTCCATAAACATCCTCATTCTCCTTTTTCTGAAATTTTAAAACAATAATATTAATAATTATTCACGTAAATCAAATTTTAATTTATTAATTAAATTTAGGGATTTTACAACGAACAATGGGGATTCTTAAGGGTATATCTGTTGGTTTGGAATAATGCTTTGTAGCTTGTAGAATTATTATTATTCTTGTATAATTGTTTAGGTTGGCTTTTAGTTTAAATTTGAGATTGTCATTATGAGAGTAATTTGAGAGTTGTTAGTTGTCTTTTCACATTCAAATCTAATGTATATACAATTGAGAGTTTATTTTGAAGCCTTCCACTATTATTGAAATATTAGAAAGTTGTTTAAAATTTGGCATACTCCGATATGCAAGTATTGATTAATTATGGATTTTTATTTGGTTTTGGGCCACAGAGCTAGCACTTCGGGTTTGGATTATTCATGAGGAATATATCCGGATTCGGGACGCTACACAACGTTACAGGGCAAATTTGGGTCTTGCAACCGGTTGTAACAGTTACACATTCCAACGGTAAAACAAAACAGATGCATTAACAAAAACCTCTTGCAACTTCCTAAAATCTCATCAATAATTAACTATCCAAAGAGTTGTTTAAAGAACAAATTTGTGCAACTTTGTAAATTCTAATCAATAACTAACTCGTCAAAGAGTTGTATAAGCAACAAATGTTAGGTGTGAATATCTAAATTTACATGCACGCCTATGCAACAACAAACAAGAATTTGAAATAAAAAGAAAAAAAGATTTACCTTGAGCCATTATTTTCCTCACTTTCATGCTAGATGGTCTTGGCCTCGTACCTTCTTTTCCCATCTCAATTATATGCTTGGCTTAGTAATGGATGCCACATGCACACAAATGTAATGTGTATGAATGTGTGGGAAAATGGACCAAGAGCCCTTTATATAGCCTTATAGGTTCCTCCCATCAAGGAACCTTAATAAATGATGGTATTCTTCACCTTTCTTCATTTAATATAGGTTAAGTGTATTTAAATGATGGCTAATTTTTAGTAAATATGAGTACATGACACAAAATTCCTCAAACTTAAATGTGGTTAGTTAATAGGTTAATGTGACATTGCTCATGTAATGATGAACTATTTTATAACCATTTTCTAGAATTCATAAAGATCTAATATCGTGAATGAACCATCTTTTGGGATTCCCAAGCACAATAACCTTTTGACTTCCTAAGCATAATATGATCAATAAAGCCATTTAAAAATTCTAACCATAGCTTAATGTTGTCATTAAGGCCATTTAGGTTAACATTCTCTAACTCGTCCTAATGACCACTTAAGAGTAAATATGGATTAAAAAAAAAAATCAACAGGTGACTGTAACGCCCCGAACTCGGGTCAGTGCAAACCGACACCCAACCTGAACCCAGTTCGCTACTATAACAACCCAAATTTAGTTCAACAACCAAATCCGAGGTGTTACTGGCCCATATCAAATACATCATCAATAATATACCAGACCAAAGAAATAAAATCCATTCACTTTATTATACTATCAGAGTTGCGGAAACAAGTATGTGCGGAAGTGTAGTTTAAAATCCTCAAATAAACATTTAAGTTGATCATCAATCATTAATATCAAAGTCTGGTAAAATAAACTGGTTACTATCTCTCTCATCTCTCTAGTACATCAAATCCAAATGAATAATAATCTAATCAAAAGTACTAGGTCTAAATCAATCATCCACCTCAAACAAGATTCGGATAAAAGTAATCCTCCGGTGTATACTCAGCTACCTCTCCCTGGAAATCACTAAGATCCCCCTCTCGCGTATCAGCTAAAAAATGAAATGAAAGTAGGGTGAGATACGAATATCCCAGTAGGTAACACATGCATGATTAAACAGTTCATATAAGTAAAGTAACAGTTCATGCACGATTAAGCAATATCGACTAATCAGGCTCGTATAATCATTCGTATCATTCATGAATACAAAACAGTTTGATAAACAGTTCTAGAAATGAATTTCAGCAAGTTCTAATATAAGAATCCAATATCAAGATTGATAACATAATTCATACTTTGCTTGGATGCATTAAGCAATCACATCCAGCCAACATCTCAATCACATGCCTCTAGCATGTATACAATAATAATATCAAGTGTTGTGATTTCAGTGTCATTGTAGGACTCACAAAGATAGATAAACCTTTTGAGATGATTCTCAACCAATTGCTATACCACCGTGCGACTTAGGAGCAATGCTACTAATGATACTCAAGTCCCATGCAGCGCAGCTTAGACAAGAGCCGTAGTCACTGACTTATTGTACACGTACCCATCAGAGTTGGCATGTACCACCAGCATGCAGCACCAGAATCAATACATGGAGATGGTAGCTTATCCATATGTACAGGGAATCACCAGCGGCTCACCGGGGTGTCCCTCCAGACATAAGACCTTCCCAGACAAACTAACTTGCAAAGGAAGCGCGTCGCATATAGGAGTAACTCAACCCAAATGACATATCCCTCAGCTATCTAGCTAATACTATGGATCCATAACCAGCTATGCCCACTAGAGTCCAAAATTCCCTAAAATATAATAATTCTACAAGGGTTGGTGCCTAGCGGCATATAAAGGTTAAATCTGTCAATTACTTCAACATTCGGTCATCTGAGTTCTGAATTCTCTTTATAAAGTTTTCTGGTTTATAGTGTTATTTAGAAGATGTTCTAGTAATTAAATACTAGTTAGGTTTTCCAAAAACTAGGTTTCTCCATTTCTTTCAAAGTTTGGCAACTAATGTCCTAAATACCTTCCTAATTTATTTTTTTGTAAAACAGGGAATTAGATAATTTATTTTAGTCTTAAAACATCTTATTTAATCATTAAAATTGTCTAAAAATAGTTTGGAATTGAATCAGGGTTTGAAATTACGAAAATCTGCAAAATCTGAACAAAGCGCCTAGGATCGCCCCGGCGGTCTGAGGTCGGCGGTAGTTCAAAATCGAACGCCGACGATACGTCTTCCAGCGGTCTACGGCGGTCTTCAGTTTATAACGAGCGCCTATGATCGCCAACGATCGCTGAGCACAGTCGAGGTCGGCGGTCGTTCGAAAACGATCAGGATCAGTTCCAAAACATGATTTTTCTCATCTAAACTCATTATAACATATTTATAACATGATTATCTAACTATATTCATCATTACATATCATAAAAACATGCTTTTGCGATTAAACGAACGTAAATACAAATCAATCGAATAAAATAGTGTCACCTACCTCTTCTACGGCTGCTTCTCCTTCTCTTCTCTAAACAGTGTTACTCACGATCGCGAGTACTCCCTAGGTGATGAAAAACGAAACCAACACCCTTCCTTCTTCCTCTTCCTTTCTTCCTCCTCAGTCGTTCAAGCTTGTCGCTTGTGGCTGTCGAATACAAGCGAAATAGTAAACGTGTATGATTTAGGTTATTAAAATAATATTTATACTCATTGATCCCATGTAGCGCACATGCAATCTTTCCTATACACACTGCCCAATCAGAACACATGCCTCGATATCTCATGATTGGACGGTCAAATCTACGTCTAATTCTAGATCTCCACTAATTAGATCATCCCCTACAATAATAAAATATTTCCATCAATTATAACTCCCAATAATATTATTTTTATTTAATTTATTATTTAAGGAAAATTCGGGGTTTTACAGTGACCACTTAAATATCCCAATCATCCTTAAGCTTAGTTACTTATACATTGATTGAATAAACTACTAATATGGATTGTGGCAATTGTACATCATTAGTGCAACATACTTCCTTTCATGTATCACGATATTAGCAATTTACTTATTTAGTCTTTATGAAGAAGACCATTGGTTTAAAACTCTATAATACCTATATTGGTCCAATTATAATGTCAAAACTGACAATCTTGTTATCATAATTCCAATCATAAGGTGCACACATTGGAAACAGGAAATTATATGGAGTCATCATCTATGAGATCTTATAGTATCAAAACAAAAACCAAATAACTTTATTTAAAGCAAAAAGACCCATCTCAACCACTTGTTCCTTATAGGTCTTTAGCACAAATTCCTAAGTTAGTGGATCCACAATCATTAGTTTCATACTATTGTGTTCAATTGATACTAAATGATCCCGTATCTTCTTCCTAATAACCAGATATTTTACATTTATATGATTTGATATGCTTGAACTTTTGTTGTTCTTGGAGAAGAAAATCGTAGCAGAAATATCACAGAAAATTCTCAATGGCTTTGATATTGAATCCATAATAGTCAGCTCTCGGACAAAATTCCTTAACCAAAGCACATGAGAAGTGGCTTCATAACATTACACAAATTCAGCCTTCATAGTGGATGAAGCCATAACATCACAAAAATTCAGCCTTCGTAGTGGATGAAGCAACAAATATTTTCTTTGAGCTTTTTCGCTAAATTTCTCTTGCATAACATAACCTGATGTAGATTGCCTGCTATCCATACTGTGCGCACCTAAACCTGGCCTAGATCGCACACCGGGCGCACCTTTGGTGCGTGCCTCGGGACATTCGGAGTCGCCACTGCCTGAGAGTGCAGGCAGACACGGTTTTGCCCTAATCGGGTCTAAGTCTGGTCTGCGGCTTATTAGAGATCTAGCTAAGTCCTCGGTTACGATCCGGGGAAGTCCTAAAGACACCCCGGTCCGCCCCGTCGGCTTGACGGGTCCCTCGGGTCTCCCTGGTTTTTGAGTCAAGTTCACCTTTTTCCTAGACCAGCATGCTGCCTTGTTGGATCTGGCGGGGCCCTCTGAAGGTGTGGGTCCCTTTTTATTTGATTTTATCTTTTTTATTTACTTAAGAGAAGTGGGTCGGACCCGGGTCCCATTGGAAGATCCGCGGGTTGCCATGGTTGGGCCTTGGGCCCAGTTGGGTTATTGGGTAACCCATTTGGTTATCTTATCTACTTACACATTCCATGGGCTTAGTGGGCTTGGATTTGGCCCATTAGCCAAGAGTTAAGTGGCCTTGGACCTGTTTATTGAAAACAGACCTGGTATGGGCCAGTCAAAAGTGGGCCCCACTAGTGGGCCAAAGGGATCTTGATGGGCCTATCTAGGCCCAAAGTCCAAAAATAGGCTTAAGATAGCCCAAATGGTTAAAGGGGGTGGTTCAAGCCGGCTTAGGCCGGGTCAAGTCAAACCGAACCAAGAAACTACACTTTTTACATTATTTTACATCTGTCCGTGTTTTCTCTACGGACCGCCTTGCCCGTGAATCATTTACGGTCTTCTTTGTCCGTGAATCGAACACGGTCCCGCCTGGACCGGCCTAAGTTTACGGGCGCAACCTGTTTTGCTCTTTTGCAACTAATTCTTTTCAGGATCATTCTGGCGGCTTTCTTTAGTGTTTCTGCAGCTTAAAATGGGCTTCCAGATTCCTCCGGATGCTTCATTAGCTTCATTTGGCCTAAAAGGCCTTCTTTCTTCTCATGCTCTTTGGGTCTTCAATACCACAATATTATAAAGTCCCTTTCTTCTTTCTTTAACTAGTTCATTTTTCAATTACTTTTCATTAAGAATGAAGATCAGATGAAGATAATAGGTTAGAAAGGATTTATTCCTCTTGTATAGGCAAGTGAAATCAAATGTTTTCATGCCTTTCTTCTTAGGCTTATTTCACTTGCCTATTCTCCTTCTTTTCCATAAGGAAGCTTTCATTTGTATTAGTGTACTTTGACAAAAACAAAGCAAGAAGGATTAGTAGTAAAGCAATAAGAATTTGAAGAATTATTCAAATAAGATAATCATATGAAAATTGAGAAGAGTTACCACAATGCTATTTCTCTTTGATGATGTAGTGGTTCTTGGATGATCCCGGCAGCGCTTCCGCGTCCCGTTAGATTTTACAGATTGAACTTGAAAGAGATTTGTCAGGAGATTGGATTTAAGAAGAGGTTTTTGGAGGTTTAGGCATGGTTTTGGGGAGACAAGGGTATTTTGGACATTATGTTGGCTTGGGTAGGGTGGTGGCAACTGGGCAGAACTTGGCCGTGGGAAGCACCAGGAGGGAGAGAGGGTAGGCCAGAGGAGAGAGGCTTTTTCCAATGAAGGGGGTGGCTTCTCTATTTATAGGCAAAAATCCCGTGCCCGTATTTGAAGTACGGGCATGCCTTGCCCGTACTTCAAGTACGGGCGTGCCTTGCCCGTACTTCAAGTACGGGTGAAAAACGAATATTTGCAATTATCGCAGATTCGGCCGTACGGGACACGTGTCCCACCGTACAGCGACGCGTGTTCTCCTTCTAGAAGCGTGCCCGTACTTTAAATACGGGCATGCCCTGCCCGTAATGTAAATACGGTCCCGCACGTTTTAAAAATGTGTGGATTTCAAACCTTTATTCAATTTGGTTTATTGCAGGATTTTTATCCGATTTTTCCGATTATTTTATTAGAAAACGAGATTCTCTTTATTTAAAATATTATTAAATACTTTTATCTTATTTATTTTATTGGTTTAGTCCATTTTTGCTGCGTTTTTGCCACATGGGCAGTTTTTCTGAAACTTCAATTGCTAATAACTTCTTCGTCCGGTGTCCGATTTCAACAAACTTAGTGTCGTTGGAATCAGCTCGGAACCACCTATCCATTGGGATCAAGTTTGGCAGCTGAATTGGGGTTGAGCAAAATGTCAACTTTTTGCTCCCCAAAAGTTTGACCAGCTCATATCTTTTCCATCTGGACTCCGATTCCAGCAAATTCAGTTGCGTTGGAATCGTGTCGAAATGCTCTTTCCAATGATATGAAGTTTGATGGCCAAATTGTCTTGAATCAAAAAGTCAATTTTTGACCCCGTCAGGGTTTGACCGAAAGTTTGACTTTTGATTTTTTTATATTTTGGGGTGCAAAAATCATGTGTCTACAGCTGCCCCTCTTTGCTGGAGTCACCTTAGGGGATGAACGGCAAAGAAGAACAAGAACCTTATTTTTGCACCTTGCATTTTTGTCGACATGGTCGACGAGCTCACTCACTGAATTGTTTTTTAATGAAAGGGAAGTGTCAGATGTCTGGTATCACTTCCTGACTTTGGAATCCCTATACCCTCTCTTGGGTTTGAATAGGGCTGTTCCTTAGTTCTTTGTTTTTTGAAAAGAAAGATAAGATTAGATTTGAGCTCATCAGCCTGTTTCGGCGTTGATGCAAGGCACTTAACAGTGTTCTTTTTTCCTTGTTTGTTCCATTAAAGCTTTTAGTGACTTCAGTTTTTTTTTTTTTTTAGAGAGATGGGCCAATGTATGGGTTTGGGAGTGCCGGTGGGAGGACGGGAGGAAGCTTTTGCGCTGCCGTTCATCATCTCGGAGATCACATACCTATTCTAGCCTATACTATTTACAAAAGTGAGAATCAAAATTTACAAGAAGGGGCGAATTGGCCCATTATTGCTCTTCCTTGTTGCTTCTTCTTGCCAGGTTCTTTCTCTTGCTGAGGTATTAGAGCTTCTCCTCCCACTTATGAGTATCCACTGGGGATTTGGTGAGAGTATGATCTGTCAAAACGACTCCCTGGGGATAATTGTGATGTCCCTCTTTGCTCTTGAAGTTTTGTTGGAGGGTCTGAGGATTTTGACGATCTTCTTTCTTCTGAGCTCCATTGGGGATGAAAGGGAAGGAGCCTCTGTTGGGGAATGAAGGAACAAAGTATCCTCCTAATGTTCATCTTGCATCTTTCTTCCTTCTCTGAACCTGTACAAGGAACAAAATGTCAGTGTTTGTTTCATTGGGGATATGCAAGGTTGGTTTATTCTTAACCTTTTACTCATCATAATAAAAAAAATGGCTATTGATTAAGGCAATGAACCCTTCTTCATGGGTTAGCAGCACAGATGGGGAAATTCCAAGAATGGTTAAGCAGAATAATTACGGAAAAACACAGATGTGGTAGTGTGTGTTTGTGTCTGCAACTATCATGAAAGTCAATCCTTAAGTTAGACATTGATTAGAGTGCTTGGTATTTTTAACCTTGTCATCATAGGCCTTTGAGCGTTGACTCAAACACAGTCTGCCAATTTGGGCCTTTCAGGTCATTTGGCTGTCCACTCAGTGCACTGTCCGTTTTGTCTCTGTTTTTTTTGTAGCTCCCTTTGCTTCTAACCAAGGTATGACCAGTTTTTTTTTTTTTTTTTTTAAGAAAGGACTGACCATTTTTGCACACAGCGCCCTTTTTGGGTTTTCACCATGTCTGGTCCTTGCAGGGAGAATTCAATTCCGTCATTATCAGAAAACGCAGATTTGACTGTTTTGCTTAAGATCATTCACTTTGGGATCTGAGAGGTCTTCAGGATAGGACGAAATGTAGGCTAGGCCGGGGTTTTTGAAAGAAAGATAAGTGGCCCAAGAAGTTTGTGATTTTATAGGTCTGTACAGTGCTCCTTTTATTGTTGGGGCTTACATCCTGGCTTATTTCTTTGGTATGGGTTCATATTTTCCACATCTTTCTTTGTACTTGCTTTTTTCTTCTTTTTCTTGATTTTCTTCGCAATTGCTCTCTTCTTTTTTTTTAACAAAGGCCAGGAATGCCCATTTGGATGTGAAGGAATACCTGTACTAGGTGTGAAAAGAAATTTCCAGGCCCAAAAGTGTCTAACTAGGGGAATCTTTTAGGGTTTTTGGGGAGGATTTACAGGCTTGGGGGAGAGTCAAAGATGGCCTCTCTTCATTTCCCAATTGGAACGATCTCAAGGATAATACAGTTTGACTGCATCTGCATTTATTGGCTCAGGAAAAATAGTTCCATCCATCTCTTGTAGGATTAGTGCTCCTCTGGACAGAACTTTATGTATTATGAATGGTCCTTCATAATTTGGCTTGAATTTCCCTCTGTTGTCTTCTTGGTGGGGGAATATCTTTTTCATAACAATGTTTCCCACCTTGAAGTGTCGTGGTATCATTTTCTTGTTGTAAGCTCGTGCAATTCTTTGCTGATAGAGCTGTCCATGGCACAAAGCTTTGATTCTTTTTTCATCCAGCAACTGCAACTGGTCAAACTTTGATTCTTCCCATTCAACGTCATCAACCTCTGCTTCCTTCAGGATTCTGAGTGAAGGGATCTGCACTTCCACGGGAAGGACTGCCTCCATTCCATATACAAGAGAGAAAGGAGTTGCTCCGGTTGAGACTCTGATTGAGGTTCGGTATGCATGCAAAGCATATGGCAGCTTCTCATGCCAGTCTCTGTAGGTGACTACCATCTTCTCCAATATCTTCTTAAGGTTTTTGTTGACAGCTTCTACTGCTCCATTCATCTTGGGTCGATATGCTGTAGAATTGAGATGTCTGATCTTCAAATCTCCGCACATTTTGTCCATGTCCATGTTATTCAAATTCTTGGCATTGTCTGTGATCAGTGCTTCAGGCACACCGTAGCGACAGACAATATTATTTCTGATGAATTTCAGTACATGGGACCCTTTGACCTCTGTAAAGGACACGGCCTCTACCCATTTGGTAAAATAGTCTATTGCAACCAAGATGAATCGGTGCCCATTTGATGCCTTCGGATGAATCTCTCCAATCATATCAATTCCCCAGATGGCGAAGGGCCAAGGAGAAGTCATTGAATACAAAGTGTTGGGCGGTGCATGAATGTTATCAGCATAAACTTGGCATAACCGACACTTCCTTACATGGATGTGGCAATCATGTTCCATAGTCAACCAGTAATAGCCCATTCTTAAGATTTTTCTGGCTAGCATGTGTCCGCTCATATGTGCGCCACATTGCCCCCCATGGACTTCATCAATCAGCTGTTGTGCCTCTTCTTCTGTTACACATAGCAGCAATGAATCATTGTAGGACTTCTTGTATAGCTTATCTCCATTGAGGAAGAACTGTCCAGCCAGTTTCTGAATTGTACGCCTCTCAGACGCTGTGGCATTTTCTGGCAAAGTCCTGTTTCTCAGGTACCTCATTATGTCTGCATACTAGGGTTCCCCTTTTGGTGTGCTCCTCTCAACATTAAAACAGTAGACAGGAGAATGCCGCACTTCTATATCCAATGGTTGTACCCAAGTGTCCCCAGTGATGGTTGCCATAGATGCCAGTGTTGCCAGGGCATCTGCAAACTGATTCTTGTCTCGTGGCATATAATCAAATGTCACGTTTTTGAACTGTCCTTCCAATTCCTTAATCAGTTCCTGATATGGCACCAGCTTTGGATCCTTAGTCCGCCAATCCCCCATTACTTGGTAGATGATTAGACAGGAATCACCATAAACTTTTAACTCTTGGATATTCATTTCAATTGCGGCTCGCAAGCCTAACACACATGCTTCGTATTCTGCCATGTTGTTAGTGCAATCGAACAAGAGTTTTGCTGCTATTGGATGATGGACTCCCTCTGGGGAAATGATTACTGCTCCAATCCCTTTCCCATTGATGTTGACGGCCCCATCAAAGAACATTTGCCATCCTGTTTCCTCTTCTGCTAACTCGGCACACATTATTTCATCATCTGGCAACCCGGTGAGAAGTGGTTGATAATCGGGCACAGGGTGTTCTGCCAGGTGATCTGCCACTGCCTGTCCCTTTATTGCCTTTCTCGTAGTGTAGACAATGTCATACTGAGATAAGATAACCTGCCACTTGGCTATCCTTCCAGTAGAGATTGGCTTTTCAAAAATGTACTTCAGGGGATCTGTATCCGAGATTAGTAGGACAGTATGACTGAGGAGATAGTGTCGGAGCTTCTGAGCTGCCCATACCAATGCACCACAGGTCTTCTCAAGCAATGTGTATCTTACTTCATAATTGGTAAATTTCTTGCTCAGATAATAAATTGCTTGTTCCTTTTTTCCTGTATCATCATGCTGCCCTAGGACACATCCGGCTGCCGTTTCTGTGACTGACAAATACATGATTAACGGTCGTCCTGGTACAGGGGGAACCAAAGTCGGCGGACTCATCAGATAGGCCTTGATTTTGTCAAACGCTTCTTGGCAAGCTTCATTCCAAACCACTGGGTTATCCTTCTTTAGCAATTTGAATATTGGTTCGCACACGGGAGTCATCTGTGCTATGAACCGACTGATGTACTGTAATCTGCCAAGGAAACCTCTCACTTCTTTTTCTGTGGATGGGGGAGGCATTTCCAATATGGCCTTTACTTTGACAGGGTCCACTTCAATTCCTCGTTTCCCAACAATGAATCCAAGTAACTTCCCTGAAGTAACTCCGAATACACACTTATTCGGGTTCAGCCTGAGCTTACATTCCCTGAGCCTGTCAAACACTCTTCCAAGGTTCACCAAATGATTTTCCTCTTCTTTTGACTTTGCAATCATGTCATCCACGTATACTTCCATTTCTTTGTGCATTAGATCGTGGAATAGCAAAGTCATCGCTCGCTGGTATGTGGCGCCTGCATTTTTCAACCCGAATGGCATCACTTTGTAGCAGTATGTGCCCCAGTGCGTGATAAAGGAAGTCTTCTCCATGTCTTCAGGTGCCATCCTTATTTGATTGTACCCGGAGAATCCATCCATGAAGGAGAACATGGAATGAGTTGCAGTATTATCGACCAGTATATCAATGTGTGGCAGTGGGAAGTCATCTTTCGGGCTTGCCTTGTTCAGATCCCTGTAGTCAACACACATCCTGACCCTTCCATCTTTCTTGGGGACTGGCACGATATTCGCTAACCATTCTGGGTAATCTGTAACTTTCAAGAACCCGGCTTTTAGCTGCTTGGTGACCTCTTCTTTGATCTTCAGGGCCCATTCTGGTTTCATGCGTCTGAGTTTTTGCTTTACTGGTGTGGCCTCAGACTTTATAGGTAACCGATGCACAACTAAATCCGTGTCTAACCCAGGCATATCCTCATATGACCATGCAAACACATCAGTGTAGGATTTTAGAAAATCAGTTATCTGTGTTTTCTGTAATTGAGACAGCTTTTTACCAACTTGGAGAATCCTTGGTTGTGCTGTGTCACCTATGTTGATAGGTTCAGTTTCCTCAATGTTCGCCTGGAGACCTTTTTCATGTCTGTCCAAGGCAAATTGGATTTCAGGTGGGGTCTCCCATGATTCATCATTATCCTCAAGTTCAAAAGAAACACTGGGGATAATTTCTGAATCATCGGGTTGTGATGAGCAAATGTCGTTACCTGATTCCTGCTCGACACTTTGGATTTCTTTTTGTTCTTTTTGTTTGATTTTGGCAGCCTGATTATCTATCTTGTGCTCCGAATTTTTCGGGTGTGCGTCGAGATTGATAATAAGGTTGCGATTTTGGGTTTGCTTATTTGCAGAATTATTCACGGAAGCAGAAAAATAATCCAAAGACTTCACGCATTTATTAAAAAGTGCAGCAATATCTACAGAGGGAATTTCAGAAGTGGAAGAAACTCCCTGTGGTAGTTCGGCTTTGCGAGTGGCAAGTGGCGTCGAACTCCAATTCTGTAATGCGTGCTTGTCCTTGGTTACTGCGGTCACCGCATTCACCTTTCCGGTCTGTATCATGCTGATGCTGCTGTCAGAGGAGATGCAGATGGGGTCATTAGCTGTGCCCTTCTTTGGTTGATTCTGACTCGAATCCTCTGATGATACACTGATCCATACCCCGCGGCGGATGACAGTCCCTGGTACCAGAATAGTGACTTCGTGGGGTGGTTCCACCTTAGGCAGTGTCTTGGTTACAGATTTTCCTGATGAGTCATCCCTCCTACTGGAAGAATATTCGTCAGGGGCCCAGTTACCATAAGTTTCATGATAAGCCAGCTCAGTGGGCAGTCCCAGCACTTGGGGCATATTCTGGAACATCTGGCCTAGACCATCCCTTGTGCTCGGGTGTATAATGCAGATAGGAGGTGGGGGAGACCTTTGCCTTAGAGTGGGTTCTCCTGAACTATCTTGGCTTTCCATCATGTAGATGTACTGAGCCGGCTCTTCTTTTTTAGCCTCAGTTGGCGGTGCCTCGACATTATCTGATGGATAGGCAAATGCTTCTTCCGGGATAGCTGGTTTTTCGGTATCAACTGACTGCCAAGAGAACAAAGCAGACAGTTCTTCCATCATCCCACTGAGAGCTTCTGAGTTTTCTTCTGTAACTGTCTCCTGGGGCAAGGGAGGTTCATCCCATATCCTTTGCAGATAGTCAGCTTCCGCTTGTTCAACTGGATCATTGAACTCATCGCCCCATCCCTGGGGGACTATGTTCTGAATGGCTTGTGCAGCTTCCTTCTCCATATTGGCAAAGTGATGGTATAACTGGCCCTGTACACAGATGGGCCAATTTGGATCCCTTCCTTCTGCTCGTGCCTTCTTTCTTTCAGCTTTCCTGCCAAATAACCTGGCATAGTCTTCAGGTTCAGGAACAAACCCCAGTCCAAAGCCCACAGATTTGTCACAGGGCTGGATTGCAGACTTGATGCCTTGCTTGTATTTGCCTAAACCTTCTCCTACTCGGAGGCCCCAGTCGGCGCATTCAGCAGCACCGAACATGCTCTTCCTTTTCCTTCTGCGGGATAAGTCCGATTGCAGAGGAGTAGAAATGCGGTTTATCTGGACCATTTCAATGGCTTGGAAGTTCAGGGAAGTAGGCAGCTCATAATCAATCACAGGTACCCCTCCTTGTTCAAATTCTCTGTGATTTTCTGCATGCACTGTGATCAATTGATTTCCCGAAATAAATCGGATCATTCGATGTAGGGTGGACGGGACTGCCCTTGCTTGATGCAACCAAGGTCTTCCAATCAGCAAATTAAAGGAGGCATTGATGTCCATCAACTCAAAGGTAATGAAGAAGGCCCTTTCAGCGATTATAACTTCCAGAGTGACTTCCCCAAGGGAATCCTTCTTGGCATTGTCAAACCCGCGGACATTGTTAGAGCTAGGTTTGATCAACTTAGCGTTCAGCTGTAGACTGCGGAAGGTCCTGACTGGGCAAATATTCAGAGCTGACCCGTTATCGATCATGACCCGTCTCACCATCAAGTCGGAGCACCTTACTGTGATAAACAGAGGCTCTGTATGATTATAACCTTCAGGGGGCAAGTCTGCTGAGGAAAAGGAGATTGCTTCTGGCGTAGCTATTATAGACATTACTGTCTCTAGCTGCTCAGGACTGATGTCGTCAGGCACATGAGTATCACCCAGTATTTTCATAAGTACGTCCTTATGTTTGTCCGAATCCAATAAGAGACGCATAATGGATATCTGGGCTGGTGTCTTATTCAACTGCTGCACTAAATCATACTCCGGAGTGAAGGCACTATAGTGGAGTTTTTCAATCTCTTCTTCTGGGGCCTTCCCTTTCTTCTTATGGGTCTGTGGCATTTCAGCGGCCACATCCTTCCCTTTTTCTTTCCTTGTCCTTTCTTCACTAGTCTCTCCCTCTGGTGCAGGTGGAGGGTTAGGGTTGATATATCGACCGGAACGGGTGATCCGATCGACTTCTCTTTCTGTGGAAGTGATGGTAGAATCATGGTACATGGGTAGAAATTGGTAAGGTGGAGGCACAGCGGAGTAGGTTGGGTTAAGGTGAAGGTGGTGTAAGTTGAGGGTGGGTGGTTCCAGTAGGAAGTCCATAGGTTCATTGAATGGGTTCATTATGTCGAAGATGTTTAATGGGGGTGAGTTTGGGACAGGTGGAGGATAGAAAGGCTCTGGTTCGGGAAAGTTGAAATGCACCAGAGGGAACCCCAAGAAGGTTTCTTCGTCATCATCTCCGTTGACGACGCACACTTGCTGTTTTACTATCTCTTCTTGGAGGTATATCCTGACAATTTGCCCCGGTCGTCCAATCAACATAGAGGGGTCAAATTGTACTTCATTGCCCTGGTCACTGATGACCTGATGTACTGTTCCGCTGCCAGAAGCCTTATTATGGTCTGGAAGGGGGTTAGTGGCTGTACCAGAAGGAGGAGTAGGTGCTGCTGGTGCTGGGGGATCTACAGAGATCTTCTTACTATCTATCAGATCTTGTATGTCATGCCTCAAATCCCAGCATCGATTAGTTGAATGCCCGGGAGCTCCAGAATGATATTCGCATTTTTCTGCTGTATTATAACTTCGTGAGTTGATCATTCTGGGGTTAGGAGGCTTGATTTGAAGGTACCCCTTCTTCAGCAGTGTAGCCAATAGTTCCGCAGGTGCATAAGGCAGCGGGGTAAAAACCCTCTTCATTCTTGCCTCTGTTTCTTCTCTGGTTCTTCTCATGGGTTGCCCCTGGCCTTCAGGCCTCTGAGAAATGTGGTAAGGCTGTGTTGGTTGGACATAATTAACTGCCTGGGTCTCCTGCCTTCTGGGCTCCTGCCCCGGGTTTCTACTACTCTGTCCTGCTGCTGCCCTTCTCTGTGTAGGACCTTGGCCACTGCCATCTATCTTGCCAGCCCTTACAGCATCTTCAATTCTGTCTGCTGTCAGAATCAGATCATTAAAATTGGAAGTACTTTGCCCCAGTAGCAGGGAAAAGAATGGCTGTCCTAGTGATGCAATGAACAAGGAGGTCATCTCTTGTTCAAGTAGTGGGGGTTGGACTAGGGTTGCCAATTCTTTCCATCTCTTGGCATATTCTCGTACAGATTCCTGATTCTTCTTTGTCAGCCTCTGCAGCTCTGCCCTAGTTTGCACAATCTGACTGTTCAAACGGTACTGCTGGATGAATGCTGCCGCTAAATCATTCCAAGTCTTAATCTTGGTTTTGTCCAGACTCAAAAACCAAGTGTATGCTGCTCCTGTCAGTGACCTCTGAAAGAACTGTATCATAATTTTTTCATCTTTGGCATATTGACACATATCTCCAGAGTATGACCTTAGGTGGTTTAACGGGCACCCGGTGCCATCAAACTGATGCAAGTCAGGGCATTTAAATTTTGGTGGAAGTTGAACATCGGAGAAGAAGCAAAGGCTGTCTAAAGTAGCCTCTATGGGGACCGCACTAGGTCGTAGGCTTTTCAGCTCTTCACGCAAAGCATCTACCTCTGACTTAGTGGCTGCCATCTTTTCATCAAACTGGGCCTGCTGTGTTCTATACCAATCTTCCTTGCCCCAGTTGGGCAGGTGCAATAATTTGTGGAAGAGGGACGGCTTGAGGAGGTGGAGGTGGTACCAACGGAGCTGGATACGCAGGGTATGGTGGTGGAGCATCCGCCTGTGGTGGAGCAATTGGTTGTTGTAGAGTCACTGTTGCAGCCGGGGGAGCCATTCTGAGTTCTCTTAGTTCTGCCATTAACTCTTGAATAATTGTCCCCATACTGTCAATCCTCTGTTGCAAATCAGTCACTGTATGTGCCTGGCTGGACTCTGCCTGGTCCTGTCCTGGCGATGTCTGTTCCCTTGACTGTTCCATTTCAAGCCTTTTCCTGGATCTTAACAGGTACGGGCTTCTGAAAGCAATTTTGGTACCTGCTTGAAACAACCATTAATTAATGCAATTTTTACATGGTTTATGCAGTCAAATTATCAATTTAAATGATTACAGATCTATTTTAACTATCTTAAGATAGTTGGGAAAGAGAACCCACATGAATTTAAAAATTTATTTGAGTTATTTTGAGAAAGATTGGGAATCTAGAACCTGATCAAATGGTTGGGAGAGAACCCGGGTTTAGGCTGATCTGTTTTAGCCAAAAGGCTGGGGGAGAGAACCTTGGTTTAGATGGGTCTGTTTTAGCCAAATGGCTGGGAAAGGGAACCCGGTTTAAAAGGTTGGTTTGAGCTCAGTATCACGAGGTTGGACTATGTTAAGTCTCCGCAGGGGATGAGCTAAACAACAGCACCCAGGTGTACCTTAACCAATTTTCAGTTTAATCTCTGATGGTTTCAGCACCTAACTTCGGCTAGTAGTTCCCGGGCGTGTCTTAGCTAGTCGTTGGTTTAATCACCATTGACTTTGACGCCTCACAACGGGGAAGGCTATGCCAGGACGATCTTCCACCAATTTTCTGGTTTAAACACCAGTGGCTTCAGTGCCCTAAGAGTTCGGCTAGGGATACCCGAGCGTACCTTAGTCGTTAGCTTAGTTGCTTGACCTTGGTGCCACACAACGGGGTATGCTATGCCAGGACGATCCTCTGCCAATTTTCTGGTTTAATTACCAGTGGCATCAGTGCCCCATAGGCTGACCGTGTGATTTTTTAAATCAGACGGGTGTGATTTGAGCTCAAGGGATTGGGTGTTCTTTATTCAGAACCCTGGGGTTTTTAAACTTGAAACTTGAAAGCTTGAGAATTGATAAGGATGGGGTGTTCTTTACTCAGAACCCCTATGGGTTTAAAAATTCCTTTGGCAAGTTCTTTATTCAGATTGCCTGAAAGTTTCAAAGTTGGTAAAGAAAATGGGGTGTTCTTTATTTAGAACCCTTTGCTTTTAAAGATTTAAACAATTTGGCGAGTTCTTTACTTAGATCGCCTGAAAATTTTGAATTGGGTGTTCTTTATTCAAAACCCTTGGGTTAAAGGATTTGGCGAGTTCTTTATTCAGATCGCCTAAATGGATTGGGGCCAGATTGCTTGAAAAAGGAATTGGGGGGAATGTCTTAATTGACTTTATTAAATCTAGCACAAAATTCTTCATAGAAAAAGAGGTACAATGCCAAAATTCAGAACAAGTAATTTCAAAATTAAACAAAACAAACAAACCCAGAGTCTAGCTAGGTTGGTCATCATGAAAATGAGAGGACACGTCTCGCCTTTTCAAGGCACGCAGAAGTTTATTCCGCAGACGTCGGTCCTCTTTTGCGCGTCTGCGCAGGGTGTCAAGCTGCTGTTGAAGGGCCTCATTGGCCTGCTTGTTTTTACGCTCGGAATCCACGTATGCACGGTGGATCCGAGAATGAGATTCCCGCAGTTCGGCCACCCTATCCCTGTATGTGTCAGGGGGCGGAACTGGGATGTCGTCAGAGGTGACGATATGGAGAGGAGGTGGGCTGTCTAGGCCAGTTTCTCGGGCAATCCATTGTTCGTAGTTACGAACATCGGATGCAGTGAAAATGACCTCTTGGAGTATGTGCACGTGTTGCCATTCCTTCACCAATTTTTTCTTCAATTCCCATGTAAGTGGGCCAGTTAATCCTTCCGCCTCATCCTTGATCGGTATTCCCTGAGACTTCCCAAACTGTCTCAAAATTCGAACCGGATAGTATGACATGGCATGGGTCAAGCCTATCAAGGCTAGGCAATGTGTTTTCCTGAAAGCTATGACGGGGGTATATGTCTGGTCAAATGTGCCTCCCCATCTTATATCCGTTTCTCCTTTCAGTTGGAGAAAGTGGTCAAACCAGTCCTCTCTGGAGGGTAAGTCTGGTCTAATCTCTCTTCGGGCCATCAATGTGACATTGTCACGGACGTACCCATAACGTGGGCTGATAGGTTCAGCAACCATCAGGTGATCTTGAAGCCAGATGTGTAGGAGAGGAGCGCATCCTTGAAACCTCCTAGTTCCGTTCTTGGTCATGGTCAAGGCATGATATAGCTGAGCAAGGATCAGTGGTGCCATTTGGAATTTTACTTGGAGTTGGTCTACAATTTCCATGAGGGCCAAATTAATGGTGTCTCCCCCAGTAGGAAAGAAGAGTTGTGACAGAACCACGAGGGTGAAGGTGTCCCACCAAACACGGGGTCTTTCCTGCTTTTTGTCCCTTATCTTTTCAGCAAGGAAGGTTTTAGAGACCCGCGTGAATGCTTGGTCACCTCCTAAGGTCTGGAATTCTCCTTTTGGTAGGCCAAAGAAAGTACAAGCTTCATTCTTGTAACTATCTTTGAGACTTGGCCTAGCTGGTTCTCCATGGTCACGAAATCGGAGGAATAGTTCAAATTCCTCAATTGTGGGTGTCAACTCATTAGTTCCAAACCTAAAGAGTGAAAGTTGGGGATCCCAGAAAAGTAGGGCCACCTGAATCATGTCCCAATTAATGGGCACATTTAACAGGGACAGAGTTTGTCCCATATGGTATTTCTGTTCCCATTTAATTTACTCATCTCCTTGCAATTGCCTTGTCCAAGAACGGATCCAAGGGGTATCAAAGGCACACTTCTCTATCCTGGGGAAGCGAATTCTCTCAGTCGAGGATGAAGATGCCATGCCGACTATCCGATTGAAATTCCAAGTCAATTTAGGGTTTTCCACCAAAAACTCTAAATTAGTCTAAGGCATGTAACAAGATATGCAAAAATTAACTCAATGTCTAAGCAGTTTATGCAATCAAGAATCAAATCCAAGCACTCAAGTTATGGGGTCTTAAGGGTTATGTCCTTTAAATGTTTGGAAAACACATTCAGGTCTTAGCCGGCCTTTTCTTTCATCTGCTCTTTCATCTGCCCCTAGTGTCGGACTGAATACAATATTTACAACTTGCCTTCGAGGGCGAAATTTACAAGAATAAATCTGAAAAGAGAATCACCTTTAGGGTTGTTAAGAACCCAAAAGGAGGGTACAAATTTGCCCTTCGGCAGGTGGGCTGAAATCCTATCTCTAGGGTTTTTCTGCCTCTGTTCTGACCCATTTCTGTCTGATCTGGCCGGCTTTCGACTGAACCAAGACCGACTTGAATGCACGGATTAAATCGAGTTAATTTCCTTAGATTAGGGTTGAGACCGACACAGGCGGGGGTTTATGCCCCAGATTAATTTTGCCCCTATTTGTTCATTCATGTCTATGCTCATATCAGGGTTTATCAGAAGTAATAGGTGGGGAAGGATACCCAGCCCAAGGCACCTGCCTTCAAGGGTCTGAGCCAAGTACTAGACCCTTCGCGTACTATGGCAAGAAACCAATGGCGCTTGAAGAATCCAGAAACCTGGGGAGATGGGTTTACCCTGCTTTCCCCAGCAAGCCACGGGAGCGTAGGGCTAATACCATCCCAAAAGAAAGTTTCTCGATTGAAGAAGGGTGGCTGCTAGAGAGATCTAGGTTTTGGTTAAGAAGAGCATTCACATGTTGTAGGCAGCAACCATGCAGACTCCCTCGTGCATGTCACCCCATGCAGTTAAAAAAAAATTCATTCACGGTGTAGTGAGGTGCTTGTGTGTGCAGTGGGGCCAAGTGCTGTGTCTAATCGGGTTATTCTCGGATAATAGGCTGATTAAGGGTTCCTTAATGTCACTTTTATAGTGAGAATACAGAACAGTATGCAATACAATGTTTGGGTGGATCCCCAGGTAAGTGGAGGGTAACAGGGAACCGCTTAAATTCCACTTTCCTTAGGCAATTATCTCGTCCTTGTGACAGGATCCCCCAATATCATGTAATTGTATAAGTTCCATAAACCACTAAAGTTGGATAAGAAGTACTTCCTAAATCTGCTTATATCCACCTAGTTGACTCATTTGATTACCAAGGTCCGACTGGGTTGAGGTTTTCCCCAGCAGAGTCGCCAAGCTGTGCGCACCTAAACCTGGCCTAGATCGCACACCGGGCGCACCTTTGGTGCGTGCCTCGGGACATTCGGAGTCGCCACTGCCTGAGAGTGCAGGCAGACACGGTTTTGCCCTAATCGGGTCTAAGTCTGGTCTGCGGCTTATTAGAGATCTAGCTAAGTCCTCGGTTACGATCCGGGGAAGTCCTAAAGACACCCCGGTCCGCCCCGTCGGTTTGACGGGTCCCTCGGGTCTCCCTGGTTTTTGAGTCAAGTTCACCTTTTTCCTAGACCAGCATGCTGCCTTGTTGGATCTGGCGGGGCCCTCTGAAGGTGTGGGTCCCTTTTTATTTGATTTTATCTTTTTTATTTACTTAAGTGAAGTGGGTCGGACCCGGGTCCCATTGGAAGACCCGCGAGTTGCCATGGTTGGGCCTTGGGCCCAGTTGGGTTATTGGGTAACCCATTTGGTTATCTTATCTACTTACACATTCCATGGGCTTAGTGGGCTTGGATTTGGCCCATTAGCCAAGAGTTAAGTGGCCTTGGACCTGTTTATTGAAAACAGACCTGGTATGGGCCAGTCAAAAGTGGGCCCCACTAGTGGGCCAAAGGGATCTTGATGGGCCTATCTAGGCCCAAAGTCCAAAAATAGGCTTAAGATAGCCCAAATGGTTAAAGGGGGTGGTTCAAGCCGGCTTAGGCCGGGTCAAGTCAAACCGAACCAAGAAACTACACTTTTTACATTATTTTACATCTGTTCGTGTTTTCTCTACGGACCGCCTTGCCCGTGAATCATTTACTGTCTTCTTTGTCCGTGAATCGAACACGGTCCCGCCTGGACCGGCCTGAGTTTACGGGCGCAACCTGTTTTGCTCTTTTGCAACTAATTCTTTTCAGGATCATTCCGGCGGCTTTCTTCAGTGTTTCTGCAGCTTAAAATGGGCTTCCAGATTCCTCCGGATGCTTCATTAGGCCTAAAAGGCCTTCTTTCTTCTCATGCTCTTTGGGTCTTCAATACCACAATATTATAAAGTCCCTTTCTTCTTTCTTTAACTAGTTCATTTTTCAATTACTTTTCATTAAGAATGAAGATCAGATGAAGATAATAGGTTAGAAAGGATTTATTCCTCTTGTATAGGCAAGTGAAATCAAATGTTTTCATGCCTTTCTTCTTAGGCTTATTTCACTTGCCTATTCTCCTTCTTTTCCATAAGGAAGCTTTCATTTGTATTAGTGTACTTTGACAAAAACAAAGCAAGAAGGATTAGTAGTAAAGCAATAAGAATTTGAAGAATTATTCAAATAAGATAATCATATGAAAATTGAGAAGAGTTACCACAATGCTATTTCTCTTTGATGATGTAGTGGTTCTTGGATGATCCCGGCAGCGCTTCCGCGTTCCGTTAGATTTTACAGATTGAACTTGAAAGAGATTTGTCAGGAGATTGGATTTAAGAAGAGGTTTTTGGAGGTTTAGGCATGGTTTTGGGGAGACAAGGGTATTTTGGACATTATGTTGGCTTGGGTAGGGTGGTGGCAACTGGGCAGAACTTGGCCGTGGGAAGCACCAGGAGGGAGAGAGGGTAGGCCAGAGGAGAGAGGCTTTTTCCAATGAAGGGGGGTGGCCTCTCTATTTATAGGCAAAAATCCCGTGCCCGTATTTGAAGTACGGGCATGCCTTGCCCGTACTTCAAGTACGGGCGAAAAACGAATATTTGCAATTATCGCAGATTCGGCCGTACGGGACGCGTGTCCCGCCGTACAGCGACGCGTGTTCTCCTTCTAGAAGCGTGCCCGTACTTTAAATACGGGCATGCCCTGCCCGTAATGTAAATACGGTCCCGCACGTTTTAAAAATGTGTGGATTTCAAACTTTTATTCAATTTGGTTTATTGCAGGATTTTTATCCGATTTTTCCGATTATTTTATTAGAAAACGAGATTCTCTTTATTTAAAATATTATTAAATACTTTTATCTTATTTATTTTATTGGTTTAGTCCATTTTTGCTGCGTTTTTGCCACATGGGTAGTTTTTCTGAAACTTCAATTGCTCATAACTTCTTCGTCCGGTGTCCGATTTCAACAAACTTAGTGTCGTTGGAATCAGCTCGGAACCACCTATCCATTGGGATCAAGTTTGGCAGCTGAATTGGGGTTGAGCAAAAGGTCAACTTTTTGCTCCCCAAAAGTTTGACCAGCTCATATCTTTTCCATCTGGACTCCGATTCCAGCAAATTCAGTTGCGTTGGAATCGTGTCGAAATGCTCTTTCCAATGATATGAAGTTTGATGGCCAAATTGTCTTGAATCAAAAAGTCAATTTTTGACCCCGTCAGGGTTTGACCGAAAGTTTGACTTTTGATTTTTCTTTATTTTGGGGTGCAAAAATCAGGTGTCTACACATACTTTTAGAATAATCTAAATCTAAATAACAATACAATTCACTTGAAGTGGTATACCTATAAGTGAGCATATAGTCTTTGGTCCTGATAACGCATTACATGCTTTGTAGCCTTCCAATGATCCATGCCAGGATTATTTTGATATTTCCATAACCTTCTGACTACAAACTAATGTTAGGATGGGTACAAGTCTAGGCATAATACAAACTTCTAACTGCAAAAGAATAAGGGGATCTATTTCATCTATAATCTCTCTATAGCATTTCTTGGGCATTGACTTTTGATAAACTTGTCACCATTAATGATAAGAGCTGGAGTAGATGAGCAATCTGACATTTATTTTTCTATAACTTTATTAATTTAAGCCTTTTGTGATAGTCTAATTAATCGGTAAGGCCTATCTCAATAAATTTCAATTCCTATTACAAAGGACACTTCACCCATGTCCTTCATATCTAATTTCTATGAAAAAAAATTCTTTGTCTCATGTAATAACCCAAATCACTAATAGCAAGCAAGATATATATATTGATCAACAATGTTTTCTATAAATTCAAAGGAAACAACAAAATGATTAAACTTGAAACACCATTGTTTGGAAGCTTGCTTTAAGCCATATATGAACTTCTTTAATTTGCATACTAGGTGATCTTTTTCCTTTATCCTCAAAACATTCGGTTATTTCATGTAGATTTCCTTATCAAGATTTCAAGAAAGCTGTTTTAAATCTATCTGATATAGCTCTAAATCATAATGAGCCACTAATTCCATAAGAATATTAAATGAATCATATTTTTGAATTCGAGAGAACGTGTCCTTGTAATCAATTCCCCTTTTTTTTGAGTGAAACCTTTCACAACAAGTTGGGCTCTATGTCATTCTATTTTACCATAAGAATCATGTTTGGTCTTAAAGACCCCTTTACAACCAATTGGTTTGGATCCTTCAGGCAATTTGACTAAGTACTAAACTTTATTATTGTTCATAAATGTCAATTATTCTTTCATGCCATTTATCCATTGAATAGAGTTTTCACACTCTATGGCTTGTAAAAATGTAAGAGAATTTTCTTTAACACAAATGTCAAAGTCTTGTTCTTGCAAGTATACAATATAGTCATCATGAATAGTAGATCTCCTTTCCCTCTGAGATCTTCTTAAATTTCTTGAATCTTATACATTGTCTATAACCTCATTAGAATAGTAATGGTTTCCTTATTGAGTGATTCATTCCTAATTGATTGAGTTTTAACATGTTTATGTTGGATGATTTTATATGAATCTTCAACCTTCTTGACAGAACAGGTAAAGAAAATATTCCCAGTTCTTCCTTGAATACCACATTTTATGGTCTATTACTACTACTATCTACCAAGAACTTTGCATAACCCATTTCAACTATACTTCTAGTACGATTAGGACTCTAGAACCTATAACATTTAGATTTCTCAGGATAACTGATGAAATAACAACTAATGGTTCTAAGATTTAATTTTCTTTCATTTGTGATATATAGCCGTGCCTATACCAAACAACTCCAAACATGTAAATGTTTTAAATTGCGCTTTCTTCTTGTTCAAAACTCAAATGGAATTTTTGGAACAGCCTTGCTAGGAACCCGATGTAGAATTTATATAAATATCTTTAAGGCTTCTCACCACAAAAATTTAGGTAAGATTGAATTACTACTCATACTCTTAACCATATCCAAAAGGGTATGGTTACACTGCTCAGCTATACCATTCTGCTGAAGCATTTTCTAGTGTTGTGCTATGATGCCATTCTCTTCCAGAAATCTAGCAAAGGGTCCTGGGTTACGTCCAGCTTCAATATACCTATCATAGTATTCACCATCTCTATTAGATCTCACAACTTTAATTCTTCTTAAAGACTTTTTTCCTCAAATATGAGGTTCCAAATATAGCATTTATCTAAGTTTGAATAGTCTTTCATTGTTTGAAATATCTTTGATGAAGAAGGCCAACTTGCAGTTGAACTATTGGTTTTTGGTCCGTACTTGGTTCGGCCCATTACCAATTGTTTGTAAAATCCTCTTGTGTAAAGCTTTATTTTCTATAGCTTTGTACAAATGGAAGGGCTTTGATACCAAGGGTTTTATGAAGATGGGCTTTAAATCATTAGTTGAAAATTATATTTTCTGAGAAAAACCATATAAAAGCATGTTCTATATTTTAGGCTATAAAAAGTATAAAATACTGTGAAAATAATTCAGAAATAGAATAAAAATTAGTGGTTGACTGGCTAAGATCCTTTTCTTGATTTTAAACAATGCTTATGCAAGGATGAGAAAGCTTCAAGTAGTATAGGGTTTATACGTTTATAGTATTGCTGGGAGGTGAGAAACCTCTTTTGGAACTCCTAATCTTTTGTAGGTAACAATCTCTTGTTTTTTCTCAAGAAGAAACCCCAGTGTTCAAGAGTATTTGCAAGTTGATTAGGCCTGAGATTCTCGACTATGCTATGGATGTCACTGTTGGTCCTATCGATTCAGCTTTCCATATAGTGGTTAGGGAAGTTCATGGGGATGTTCAGTTGCAAAATAGAGGTCTCTATTGATATGTGAAGAAGAAAAGGTGCAGAAAAAAAAAACTAGCATCTGATAAGAGGACTAAGAAGGGGAACAAAAAAGAGGGATCTGGCCGTCTATTGTTGAAGAAGCAGAGGAGAAAGAAACCCTTTTTGTCAATATGTGTAGAAGGAGAGAACAATGGAGAGAAAAGGCAAATGAAGAGAAAATACCTACTATGAACGGGTGAAGGCGAGAAGATATAGTGGCATTCGGAAAACTTTACATTCCAATGTTGAGAAAACAGCGATTGTTCGAAGTTTAGAAGAGTTTGTTTGGGAGGATGTAGATGTGCACACCCCTCAGGGTTGAGTCGTGTCGGCACGTGTGTGCCGGTCTGGTGGCCGACTCGATCTTAATTCGTTTTACTTGGTCTTGATCTTAGCCAGTTAGGTTTGAGTCACCACCACCACCTATTGAGTTTGGGTGTAGGTGGTCACCCAGTTTAAGAATGGTCTAGTCCAAAAATCCGGCTAAGTGATCCAGTTATGACCCAAGGAAGTTTTCCGAATGTCGTTTTCTCAATATAGGGGTGGTTCAGTCCTTTCTAGGTTAAATCGATTTAGTACTTTAAATCCATGGTCTGGATTAGTGGCTAACTCGCTATTGGTTCGGTTCCGTTACATTTGGTCTGGACTTAGCTAGTTTGGTTTTGTGCCATAGAAGATACTTTAAATCCATGGTCTGGATTAGTGGCTAACTCGCTATTGGTTCGGTTCAGTTACATTTGGTCTGGACTTAGCTAGTTTGGTTTTGTGTCATAGAAGATACAGACTCATCTTCGCTATTTTGGGCACCTGTGATATTCAAAGGTAACATTAGTACCGCGAATATACAAAAATGAGAGTAGTGCTTTTCATGATGCATGCAATTTTTGTTCGCCTATTTCTCCTAGCTTAGACCTTGGGGACAAGACAGCGGTTTGTCATAATAGCAAATTCCTAATTATACGTCCCTTCATTTTGATTGTCAAGTACTTGGGTTGGTCTGTAAGGACCTAAGCTATTGGTGAGACCTTTATTGGCTTGTTGGGGACTTAAGATTCTATTTGATCTGGCTGGTTTTTGGGGACGGACTTTGATCGGCTTGTTAGGGCTAGGACGTCTGTAGGGACTGTGTTTTAGCCTGTTGGGACTAAAAGAAGTATTTGGGCCTAGATCATGTCTATTGGGATGTGAGTGGTCCATTTGGGACTCACTTGACTGAGTTCTGTTAGGTCCAGAAAGCATCTGTTAAGATGTGGATAGCCATTTTGGGCTTAGTCAACTGGGTTCTATAAGGTTCAGAAAAATCTGTCAGTGAGTGGTCCGTGGGACTCACTCAACCGGGTATTGTAACGTCTGGATGATGTCAGTTGGGAAGCGAATGGTTCATCAGACTTAATCAATCAAGTTTAGGATGTGAGTAGCCATTTCAGGCTTAGTCAATCGAATACTATAAGGTTCGGAAATATCTGTTATGATGTGAGTGGTCCATGGGACTTACTCGACCGAGTACTATAAGGTCTGGAAAATGTCTGTTATCTAAGCTTGAATTCATGAGGGGAAGCCATTTCCTAGTCTTGCTCAATTGAGTTCTATTGGTTTGATTGGCCAATTCTTAATAGGCCTATTAGGGCTAGGACAATTTATAAGGATCTAAGCAGTTTGTCTGGAACCTAGCATGTCCCGAAAGGACCAAGATTGGTCTAAATGGTTCATTCGGGATCACTTAAATCTGTAAGAACCCGAGATGGCCTTCCTAGGCTTGGATTATCTTGTTTGGGCATGTTGGACCCTTTTTAAAAAATTTCTAAAGAACTTTATTTTATTTATTTCCACAAGGATGTACATCAAACTCTTCTCTTTTTAGGAAACAAGAGGGCATCGACTATGTCTTAGAGCTTATCGTGCCTGGATTGCTCATCTAACAATGCTTGCTCTAACACAACTATTCTTTTCCTATTCTACTTCTTTGATTTAAGCCAAGTTTCTCTAAGTTGCGTATGGTTCATGTTTAGTTCAATCACATGGTCTCTGTAAATTTCTGCTGGGGTTGGTGGTGCTGGTGTTGGTTCAGGGATTGGGTTGTGTTGTAACACCTTGAACCTGGGTCAATGCAAAACAAGTACCCAACCCGATTCCGAAGTGCTACTGGGCCTAAAGCATCTAATTACAAGACAATCAAATATAATTCATTCAACAATTAATATCAGAGTGTGGAAATTTATCATCATTAAAAACGAACAAGCATGGATAAAGTGTCCTTCAAACCATCACATCAAAATAAATCAAAGTTTGGTAAATAGGTTCTATCACTCTCACTCTCACAATCATCAAATCCATAAAATAAACAATAAGAAATCAAAGTATCTATCATTTGTATCAACCTCAAGACACTAACTACTCAGGATAGTAATAATCCTCGGGAGAAAATCAGCAAACTCGCCCTGAAAACCAAACCCTAAGTCTCCCTCACATGTATCAGATGAAAAACAAAACAAAACACAGATGGGATATGAATATCCTAGTAGGTAACACTATGCATGAATAAACAGTTTATACATAAAAATATTCATTCTTTCATGCTCAATAAAGTAAACGAGAAAACATGATACAATCTTAGCAAATAAAACAGTAATCAAATAAAGACACTTCAGCAAATATAATCTTTCCCATCAACGTGATTTTCAAAACAAAAGTGTAATAAGCAAAATCCAAAACCAAACCATCATATGTCTTTGTAGGACTCATGAAGACAAGCAGACCTTTAACAAGAAACTCTCCATCCACTAAGCCAACATGTGACTTATGAGCAAAGCTAGTAATACAATCCTCACACCCGAATCCGAATCTGATGATATGAGGCCTAGACATCGACTTATTGCGCACAAAACTCACATACCAACAACGATATCTGAAATACGGAATTTGGCATGTATTACTCAAGCATGCAGCCCCTAAATTTGAACATGGGGATGGCCGCTAATCCACACATACAGGGTACTCACCAATAACTCAAATATGAAATGAAACACTATTGACATGAAGACCCCCCAATGCGAACTAACTTTCAAAGGAAGCGCGAACGCAAACTTGGAATATCCGACCAAAGAAGAACCTCTTCACTCTCTAGCTTAACCCTATGGATCCATATGCAGCTATGCCCACTAGACACCAGCAATAGCAACTCACACAAACCAATTTAGTTTAGTAATAGTGCCTAATGGCATATAGGGTTTTCCAAAGCTTATACTTTAAAAATTCACTCAACATATTAAATCTGGTGTGAAGTTCTTACAATAAAGGTTCAGTAGTCAAGATACTTTAAAATATATTATACGGAGTAAGAATCCTTCAATCAATTCAAATCAATTTGTGAAATAGCCCAAAAATCAATGTATATCCAAAATAAGACAACTTTTTAGCAAACAAACCTAAATTAATCATTAATTTGTTTTTAAAGCAAAAGATCAATGGAAATAGTTGTAAACACTTAATATTTATTGGTTTAGATATTTAATATCATTTAAAATCATTTGTATTGAAATTTCTCTCAAAATTCAAAAAAATTAGAATTCTGTGTTGGTCGCTCAACCCAGTCACTTAGGCGATCTGGTTGGGCGTCCATACGTTAATTTGATCAGAAAAGAATAACAGACGCTCAACGTGTGCATTTAGGCGATATGTTAGGCGACCTAATTAATATTTCAGGTTTTGAACTATCACTCGACCCTAGTCGCTTGGGCAATTGATTGGGCGACTATTTGACTAAACTTTACAGGCGAGTCGCTAGACAGGATCGCTAAGCCGATCGTGTCGAGCGTTCAACATACAGTGGCTAATCTCAATCCGAAACTGGTTCTCTATCCAATATATTATATTCTATACATCAAAATCAACACTATTCATAGCCAAAACATATATACAACCCTTCAAAACATGCTAGACGATCAAACATCCATAAAACTCATTAACGTCTAAACAGGTGTGCTGCCTACCTTTGTTTGATCAAGAACTTCTTCTTCCTCCTCTTTCTTCTTAGTGTAGGTTCTGATCTCTTCCTTTTCAGCAACCCAACACCTTCTGGAATGTAGATCTCCTCAAGAACAGCAAGGCTCCACGGTTCTCCTCCTTCTCCTCTCTCGGTTTCTTCTCTTTCCTTCAACCGCCAAAAACTACGATTAGAATAGATATACGATTAGTCGTATACTCAATTAAAAACCCTATTTTTAATCCTTGTTATCCCATGCATCTCCCCTCCATCATCTTCCATAATTCTAACCAATCAGATTTAAATAACTCTTAATATTATACTCACCTCAATATTTCATGATCCAACTATAGGATTTGCATTATACTCCAAATCTCCTCCATCCATGTGATCACCTATATAATCCATTACAAATTTTTAGTAAAATCCACAATAAAATATTGATTTTTATTTAATTAAAATTTCTGAAAATTTTTGGGGTCTTACATGTGTGCTATTGAAAAATTCTCCTCCATCCATGTCAAATATTCTCGAAACCTATATTTAGGAAAGATCTGGCCATTCAAGGTTTGGGCGGTCCTCCATTTTGCAGCAAGCTTGTTTCTGAGTGCCTTGATCAATGTTCCCACAAGATCAGATAGATCATGTAACGCTGAAATACCTTGTTCCATTCCAAATTGACGAGATAATTGACAACTGCAAAGTCAATGTCAATCAATGCCATGCATCTTTTGCTTTCAAATAATAGGATTGGTTTAGATAAGATGTCATAGGAATTCACCAACCTAAAGCTCTTATTTTTCCCAAGTTTGACTGAAATAAGCATACTGGTCTCTCCTAGTACGATCCTCAAACAATATTTTCCTCTCTAAGAAGAGGACTAGTTCCATATGCATGACATATCTTCAGGTTATGGGCTCGACTTCCCCAAAGTGTTTCAACTTCCCACTTGTACAATCTGTTAGGGCCCTAAATATGTGGGCCAACACCATAGGCATGAGTAGACTTTGGTTGTTAATCCAATTCACAATCTCCATTAAGGCCAAATTTATGGTCTTCCTCCTTGTAGGAAAGAAAAGGTAGGATATTATGATGAGGGTAAGTGTCAAACCATACCCATGGTTTAGTCTCCTTGAAGGGTTTAATCTTTGAACTTAAAAAGTCTCTTGAAACACAAGTGAAATTCAACTCCCTTCCAAAAGTATCTAACTCAATCCTTTTCAGATCAAAGAACTGCATGGTTTCATTCTTGTAACTTTCTTTTAGGTTGGGTCTAACTTGTTCTCGAATCCTCTAATGTTCAAAAACTATTTCAATTCTTCTATAGTAGGGGTGAGTTCCTTTAGCCCAAACGTAAAGAGGGAATAGGTTGGGTCCCACACACGTATCAAGCCTTCTATCATGGTCCAATGTATGTTACTCTTCATGAGGGTCAAATTGTTACCTATGTCATGGTTAAGTTTCTATATCCCAAGTTCATCTGATTCCATCATTCTAATCCAAGAGTTGAACCATGGGTCATCCAAAACCATACCTCTCCAAGTTGGGTAGCCTAAAAGCAGAAGATGCCATCCGTGATCCCATCCTATTTTTCATCAATTTTCAAGAATTTTGAAAACTATTTATCATTATTTGGTGATGCATGAGCAAGCATAACATAAAAAAGAAACAATGCATAAGCATGTATAGAATCAAGTGGTATCGGTAAAATATACGTCTCAAAGTTCCACAAAAGTAAAAATTGTGTGTAATCCCCATGGGAGTGTACCAATCATGGCATGAAACCTAGACTGACTGTGTGGTTAGGATGCCCATGCAAGCATGTTGTTGCTCTGTCATTGGGTGAACTGCCACATGTCACTTATCTGGTGTACCTGTTTATTACAAACTCAGCCATTTGGTTCTTTTAATTTTATAGACTCCATAAAAAATAGAAAATAAAAATTACAACTGGGCCTTTGATTCAAAAGGGAGCCTGTTTGGGCTTTCAAACTTACAATTGGGCCTTCTTGGGATGAAAAATCTCGTCTAATATGTGTCTTCTAATTATCTGACAATCTTCTTAATGCTTGCATGGGCATCCTTGAGCGACTCCACTAGGGACTCATGACCCAACCTGATTAAGACAATGGTTGGACCATTTAGCCCTCAAAGGCATGCCACATGTGCACATACATGCACATGCGCGCGCACACACACACCATAGATGGCTTACTTAAAAAGCCACATGTGCACACACGTGCACATGCATATACAGACATCGTGTATAGCCCACATAACATGCTACAAGTGCGCACACATGTACATGCACACAGACACCACGGATGATGTTACATTTGTTGCTTTGATTATATATGCGTGGGGTCTGCACAAATGACATGATCTGGATGATTGCATGGGGCACTTGAGTAGTGCATTTTTGTGCATGCATCATAACCATAGATTTGAATCTAGCATCCCACCCTTACCTAGTATAAATTGAACCTTGGCTAGTAGTAGTCCAGCGCGACAGGGGTCGCTACCTGGTAAGGCGAGGACGAACATACCCAGCTCAATCTGTAAAATTTAGGATTTTAGTAAAATAAATAATGAATAGATATAATAAAAGAAATAGGGGTGTAAATAAATTGAGAAAAAAAAAAGGAAATTTAGAGATTAGAAGATTCAAAACAATAAAGAATAAAATAAAAGTGGGAGTGCTAATAAAAAGTAGAATTTGAGAATGGGAATGAATAATAATTTAAAATAATAGATAAATATAGATATTTTGGAAGAGAACCAATTTAGGAAGGAAAAAGGGTATTTTAGTAATTTCATATTAAGGCAAGTAGCAAACACACGAAAATTGGAGGAATTGTATGTTTTCATTATGTGATTGAGTAATCTAGGAGATTTGTATTGAGACATGATCATAACATAGTGTGTTTGAGGTTTTCCAAATTGATTTCCTATGTTAAAAGGAATTTTCATAAAAGTGATGGTTGCATGGATTAAATCTTTGTAGACATCCTTAGATTTATAATAAATTAGTTGGAGAGGATTAGGAATGCTTTAAAGATGATTTAGAGTGAAAACCTAATGATTGGAATCAAAGAAAAACCACAAAATATCTAAAATTCATAAAACTCAGAAAAACCCAGAAACTTGCAAATTTGAACTAACGCCCAACACAACACCCAAACGTTGTGTCAAGCGCCCAATGTTTAGTATATTTGGCTTAGGATGCCCAATGCATCGCCCGAGCATTGAATCAGGTGCCCCGCCTGTGATTTTTATTAAACAGAAAACCCAAGAGTTGATTTTAGGCTATAAACGAACGCCCAATAGATCGCCCAAACGACAAAGTGAGCGTCCAAAGGAAATTAACCCAAAAACGGTCCCCCGATAGGACGCACAATCATTCATTCGAGTGTCCACCGTCAGATTTTGTGAAACTTAGGTTTTTGTGCCCAAATCAAATTTTAATGATTTTTTATAGGAATTTTATGATTGTAACACATGTAATTAGGATAACTTGAGGTGTAGGAAGTGGTAGAATTAATTTTAGATAAAAGGATAATTATTTGGAACATTGAATTCAATTTAGAACCATAATAGCATAATTAGGTGGAATGTGTGGACTTAACCTAATTGTAATTGAATTTAGTGAATGAATCCTTGTCCAACACATCATCATAGACCTAAAATTAACTTCTAAGAGAAAACAATAACAGTATTAATAAGTTGTAGCGCCCCGAATCCAAGTCGTTCATTAAAGATATAACTTGTCTTACGGTAACACTATGCATGAGCCCATAGCAAGCCAATGCCATAATATAATTCCACAATTATATCAATATCAAAGTGTAGAAACAAAAGGGAAACAAAACCAACTAATCTGAATCTTTATTACTTCATAAACTCTGAGAAAGTCTTCAAATAAGATTGTAAATCTCCTACTATAAAATTTCTGGACACAAAGGTCTACTACATCACTCACTCTCATCTCTCCAATAATAAAAATACTCCCTAACTACTGAAAAGTAAACTCCCTAAAACATAAATCAACGTCCTACATAAGACAATAGTAATCGTCCTCTACGTAGTCGTCAGACGGATACTCCTCACTAAAACCCTGTGGCTCTACCCCAACGGTATCATCCTCTCCAAGATAGTCTAAAAACAAAACAAAGCAAAGCAACAATGAGATATAAATCCCATCAAGTAACACATGCATGAATAAAACATTTTATCATATATATATTTCTCAAAATAGCATGTGTTTCTGTGAGACATGGGAAAAAATCAATTTCCATTGACTTCCTCAATCATCACACGGGATTGAATTAAACAAAGAGTCACCACCATTCAATTTAGGTGGGAATGGACACCAAAATATCAAATAAGCACAAAACGCAATTTTAGGGTAAAAATAACCTTCCAAAAAAAACAACCAGAGATGGGTAAGGGGATTAGGTTATGAACAGGGGAAGATGTTAGGCACCCCTATTCATCCACACAAGGTGGTTGCCAGGTTTTGTTCATGTTTTTCAAAGAAAAAAGGCTTGCTATAAAAATCATGAAAAATCACAAAAAAGACAAAATTGTATGGTTTTTTCATATGAAAAGTCTGATTGATCCAGAACTTTCAAATATGATCATACCATGCCTAGGGTTTCATGATCAAAATAAAATTGAGATAAAATCAAATAAACCCAATTTAAAGTGAAAATTCCAAAAATCTGGCTTCAAGTCAAATTCTAGAAATCTGGAAAAATATGATTTTTATAAAATATTTCAAAATTGAATTTGAATAGTCCAGGACATAGATATAGCTCAAATTTCACATTAAATCTGAAAATCAAAACCAAAAATACCCACGTTGATGAAGAACATCAAAAGGGGAGAATTTAGACCGTAGAGTCTTCTCTTAATAATGAAAAACGATTTAAAAACCATATCATGAAACCCTAGAATTTATTTTCAGGCTTCTGGATCTAGATCTACCATATTGATCATGATAAATCCCAGATCTTAGCCTAAAACCACAAAAATCACGAAAACAGTGCTGTAGGTGCAAATATGTGGAAAATCCAAATTTTAGCAAAAAGTGGGGATCTCATGCTATAAACATCATGGATTCATGTTATTCATTCAGATTCATCATTAAAAGCATTAAAACATGATCAAGATATTCAAAGCAGCCACATCTCACAAATTAGAGCATATGGGGGTCTACCCTACGGATCCACCTGTTCTCTTTTCCCCTAGCTCTCTCTTCACGTTTTACGGCTAGAGAGACTCTTGAGGTACTTGGAGATAGGTTTGGGTACACAAACACAATCACAGGCTTTATTCTATAAAAAAAAAGAAAAACAGATATGGGGTTCTATTCTAGGGATCCACCTGTTCTCTTTTCCCCTAGCTCACTCTTCACGTTTTACGGTTAGAGAGACTCTTGAGGTACTTGGAGGTAGGTTTGGGAATACTAGATACAAAAGATGGCCTTATTCTACAGCAATAGAGATAATCCTATTACTTCTAGAATTGAAGACAGAAAATAAAAGGGAAAAGGGACTTACCTGGATTGAGCAAGCAGAGCAGCAGGGGTTCCTCTTCTTCTCTTGGAGCTTCTTAGACTTCAAATTTTTGTGGCCCTTAGCTTGAGAATCTCACCTCTATTTATAGGCAAGCACAGGGGCAAGGCTGGTCCAGAATTTGGCAAGATAGAGTTTCAGTTTGAGTTAAACACAAGATCATACCCATCCATAGCCAACCAAGGTGGCTTCAGCGAATAAAAGACGTAATTCGCTCATTTAAAGATATATTGGACTAAAGATAAAGCTCGGAAATCGAGAGAAGGACAGAACTCGCACGAGTCTTTAGTGACTGTAAATGCACTACGGTCCAACGGTGACCGTCTTGTTACTACGGGCGCGCCAAACCGTAGAGCGATCTCGGGCGCGACCAGCCCGTGAATAAAATACGGGCAAAGCCTGCTTAGTCAATGTTTATGCATTTTTGACCTGTTTAAGCTCTAATTAAATGTTTTTATTACTTTCTCATTCTGTAGTGCAATTTGGGGTGTCTACAGCTGCCCCCTCTTTGCTGGTAATTAGAACCAATTACAAGCAGAGAGCAAAAAGACCCACCAATTGCACTTTCTAAGATTTTTGTCTAATCAATTGCACTTTGCAAGGATTAAATGGATGATTTTTGGAAAAAGAATTGATTGTGGAAGATTTGCTAAGAAGTCCCTCAGCTTAAGGGCCAAATCCTCCTCTCTCCTCTAACTGAGCTCTCGTGGCTATGAAGTGAGATTTGAGACAAAATTTTTAAACAAAAGTGTGTAAGGTGGCAATCCTTGCAACTTACAACTAATACAAACATTAATCTTTTGAAAAGTGTGGAGAAAATAATAAAATATGCAATTTTTGGCTTCGCCCGTATTTGTGTCACAGACCAATGCTACCCGTAGGTTGTTCACGAGCGAATGGGACCGTATTGCTTTCACGGGCGTCTGATGCCCGTACTGATTTTACGGATTTTACTCTCCTTCTTAAGGCCGCGACCGCGACTTTTTCTCTTCTGCTCGCATTTGCCCTAACTTCTCTTGCCCGTATTCTCTTCTCCAGTCCTCTTCTTCCTCAACAGTGACTCGTCTTCTATTTCCGACGACCACTGTTCCCCGATGACTATTCCTCCGGCGATTCTCATCATCTCCAGTGAGACTTTCTATTTCCGGTGACTGTTCCTGTTTCTTCATTGCCGCGACTGTGATCAAGTTTTGGTGTGCTTCACCTTTCCTCAATTGACTGTGGACACTCCTTGAAGTTTCGGTGGTGTAAGAACTTCCCATTTGATTCCTCCATTTCGACTGAACCCAGTAAGTGGCCGAAATCTCTCTGCTTTTTCTTATGAACAATGTATGCATCTGTAAAATCTATGGACGAAATTTTTGTTCTTGACTAAACCAACTACTTACTTTGTCTATATTGGGTTGAGTTGATTATCAATTTCCATGCCCTGCTTGAATCTCTATTTCTATGTAAGTAACAATCCGAACCAATCTGGTTTTTGGGGATTTTTCTGTTTTCATTGAGAATCCCAAAACTTGTATTCTCAATTTTTGCCTAATCCTTGACTGATTTTCTGCAATTGAGCTGATAGGCTGTTTGCTTGCTTGCTGATACTTAATGATTCATATGTTTCTTGTATTGATGCTATTGTACCAATATAAATCCCTCAGTTTCTATGCTTTGATTTGGCATTTTTTCCTGATCTATTTGATCTCACTAAATCATCTGATACTTTGGCTTGATAATCAGTGTAAGCCACTTGACTTTGAATGATGCTTTTAAAAAAACAGATACTTGAATGTCACTCTACTGATCTTGAACATTTAGCTTGAAATGATCACTCTTGAACTGACTTATGGCTTCTCCATGGATCTTTGAATTTTCACTTGAATAAGCTTAGGTTTGTAAGCTTTAAACTCTGGTTCAAGCCATTTTAATCATGCTTTGAAGGCCCTGAAATCAATCAAGATAAAACAATTAGGGATTATAAAATTTCAATCCTTAATACAACCTTTTTCTTTTTTCTTTTCTCTCTTTTTTCCAGTCATATAAAAAGAATATACAAATAGCCTTAACTCCCTGTATATAATTTTTATATATTTTCTTAATTGAAACAAAGACAATAAAAAGAAGCAATAATTTTCTCAAGATATTTTTGAAGAAAGAAACTCCTTTAGTTGGCTTCTGATTTGATTGGGAGCTTTTTCCCTCATTCTTCATTTTCCTTTTTCCTGCAAACCAATTAATCTCGGTTAAAATAAAATTAAGCAATAGAAATTTTAACAAGAATAATTAAACATCTCCCTGATTTGAACCGTAGATGGCCTGCCTTCGATCAGCTTCCAGGGATCCTGCAGATTAGCCTTCCTCCTCGAGGGTTAGGCAAGATCCTGCTGATGTGGTCTCGTCTTCGAGGGCCGAGAGGGATTCTGATTCTGATGTCCCAGATCTTCCTTCTGGGGATTCGCGTGAGGCGACCCCAGAGGTATACTCTAACCTTTATGAAATTTCATATCCTTTCCCAAAATACATCCTCCTGATTCTTTCCTTCTTTCAATTTGTTTCCTTAGCCGACTGTTGAGGCTTCGGGCAGAGATAGGAGCCGTAGAGGGCGCCGCAGCGGAGGCAGAGATGGAGGGCTTGATGAGGGCCGTAGAGGAGGCCGCAGAGGGGGCCGTGGCAGAGATGAGGCCAGGACCAGGGTTGAGATCCCTGAGGAGGTGGCTGCCCAGATTAGGGATACCGATCTTTTGCATGGCTTGAGGACTCATCCCTCAGCATGTATTAGGGCGGATATCCCTTTGGAGTATCCTATGTCCCACTATAGAGGGAGCTGGGCTAGTTTTATTAAATTCTTGGGAGCCTGCAGTTCAGCCTACCGTCGGGAGTTAGGCTTATATGGATTTGGCATGTTTATTACCATTCCGGACGTGCGCCTGGATTGGGCCCTCATTGCTGCACTGCTGGAGAGGTTTTTCCCTGAGACATTGAGCTTCCATTTCCCAGATATTGAGATCGGGATCCGGCCTTCTGACTTCACCCTTATCACCGGGATTAGGATGACCGGTGACATTATTCTTGAGATGGTGATGCTGGAGACTGATGAGGTCGCTGCTTATCTTGGATACATCGTGCTGCCTCCAGAGGCATGGGATCGGGGGAGAGTGAGATTGTCTCTGACATGGTTGAGAGAGACTTTCAGGAGGAGGCAGTCTGGCCAGCTTGCTGCCAGTGACCATGTTTTCCCGTATGCCTTTCGATTCCTTTTTCTGTACATGATGGGATCTTGCTTCTTCCCAAAGGACACGACTTCGGTTAGTCCTTATTTTCTGAGCTTACTGGGAGATCTGCATCGAGCGAGGAGGTACGCCTGGGGCCCGCTCATTTTTGGTACTATTTTGGCCGACCTTCGCCGATCAGTGAGCGGCCTCTCTACTTCCAGAGGGGCTGGAGTTGGGTGCCGATTCTTCTGGCCCTTTCTGCAGGTGAAATATCTATTTCCTTTTCTTTCTTTCTCTTTCTTTTTTTCTCTTTTTCTATTCTTTTGATCTTTTCTTCTTTCTGCAGTTCTTTGCTAGGGTTTATATACCCTATTTCCGCCCTACCTCTACGGTGTCTGAGGAGACGTATCCCATGGCACGTAGATGGTGTCATGTAGAGCACGACTCTAAAAAGAGTCGTCCTAGGTCCGCCCGGGCCCACTTGGACAGGCTGTATCGGTCTGAGGTGATCTGCTTTAATTCCTCTTCTTTCTTCTTTTCTTTTCTTCCTGAATCACATATCTGATATCCTGTTCTGTTTTTCAGCTGTTTGTCCCCAGGATGGAGGACATTCATGAGGTGCTGGCCCTGCATGCAGCCAGAGATGATGCATTTGTCCCTGACATGAGACGATAGAGATACCAGTTCTTTATTGGTCAGATGGGCAGCATCTGGTACTGCGGCGAGCGCTTCTTCTTTCAGCATGTGGGAGAGCCGCGGATTCCTGCCATCCCGCTAGATACTACTCCTTCCTACCCTCCTATGCCTGTTGATCCTGCCCAGTTCCTAGATAGGACTGAGGCAGAGACATTATTGGAGGAGGGTAACTATGATGCCTCGTTCAAGCGAGCTTCAGTTGGGTGCCTCATGCCACCTATGCCTGTCCGTGGCGGAGTCACTGAGATTGGAGGGGTAGTGATTAGGGCTTATGACACTACGATATGCCTTCTTCCTTTTCACATTTCTATTTTCATTTGTTCTTGACATTTTCTGACCCTTTCTTTTCTATTTTAGGAGGCTCAGTTGGCAGAGATCCGGTCTCGATATGCTGATCTAGAGCGCCAGCGAGATGCTGCGATCGCCGAGCAGGATGCCCTTTATATTACCATTTTAGACCTCCGGGGGCAGCTAGCCAGAGCACAGGGCCAGGAGGGTCCATCTGATGCACAGGACCAGGCGGGTCCATCTTACACTCAGGTTAATTTCTTCTTTTATTTCCCTTCCTGCTCTTGCATTAGTTTGTCTTGTTCTGACTGAAATTTCTTCTCTTAGATTCAGGAGGACATATCCGGCCCTTCTTCACCTGCTTCACCTGTGCCCATGCATTTTCGGGATGAGGTATTTTCTGTGGCACGGGTGGAGTTCGTGACGTCTCCCAGTCCAGTAGAGGCACCTGCAGCAGAGCCTGAGATCGAGGCTGATATTGTACTTGCTGCTGAGGATGTGCCAGAGTCTGCCTCAGTTCCTGAGACTGCTCCTGTGGCATCTGCGGATGTAGATATGGAGTCGACTAGGGATGCCGCTGTGGTAAAGTCTACCGTGGAGGCCGTGGTGATGGAGGAGGCTACAGTTGATCCTGTGCCTGAGGTGGATGCTGATATGCCTGGGACATCTACTCTTGCTGGTCCTGCTATGGAGGCTATAAAGGAGACGCTTGCTGCTACTGATCCTTCTGCGGATTCTTCCCGTACTGATTCTGATCCCGAGTCTACGGGATATGTAGATATTTCAAGGTACGTCCCTCCTGATCATCCCACTGCTGGCCTTGTGCCTTTATATATGTGGTATGATATTCAGTCTGTTTTGAGCAGGATGACTCGTAGCACTGCTCGCAATATTGTGCGGCATGTCTTTGAGCGCAGGCGATCTTCAGGCCGTGGTCGGGGCAGAGGACGAGGCCGTGGCCGTAGGGGCGGACCTGCATAGACAGTAGATTAGGATTTTTGATATACATGTATTTTGACAAAAGTGTTGTACATATTCATATATATAAAAGAAATTTGATTTTCATTCATTTGTGCTCTTTTCTTCTCTGTTTTCAGTTATTATTACATCATGAATGTTAAAGCAGGGACAGGTGAAGCTTAGGGAAACAAGGAAATTAAGAATTCCCATTTTTTTGCATTTTTTCGAAGGAACCGTACTTAATCTACGAGCAAGCCGTGCCCGTAAAGTTACTACAGGCGCACTCTGCCCGTGAAGTTTTCACGGTCAAGGGTGTCCGTAGTTCCTATACGGGCGCGCTTTGCCCGTAGTATAATTACGGAATTTACTGCCTTACGATTTTTTCTATATGAACTCATAGGGAACGTCATTGTGACACTTTTAATAGTTGGAAAACTCCCTGAGCACGTCTTTTCTCGCTTCCCTTGGCTTCTTTGGCGCTTCCATGGCTTCCCCTGCACCGTTCTCTTTTGTCGTTGAATCTCCTCCTGTAAGACAACATGTTAGATCCAAACCTCCTAATCTCACCAGGTATAATGTGGTAGATTCTTTCTATGACAGATGGGTTAACTCCATGACCCTTGATGAGGAGATTCGCTGGGATTCCATCCACTTAGGACATATCCTACACCTCCCTAAAATTCCCTTTAAGTGGGAAATCATTGAAGCTTTGATTGGACACTGGGTTCCTGAACTGAACCTCTTCCGCTTTGATGATAAAGAGATGACTCCTACCATAGAAGAAATTGAAACCATCCTTGGCCTAAGATTTTCTGAAAAAGTTGTGAACCTACCCCTAAAGCCTAGTTACAAAAAGGAGGTTTCCACTTTCTTGGGTATAGGGAAAAAAGACTTAGGAAATTCTAATACCCTATTGACCTTGTCCAAGACCTTTTTGACTGAAAAACTTCTAAGGAGCGGGGACAAGGATGCTAGGTTTAATGCATTGACTCTGATAGTGGTTAATCAGTTGCTTTTTCCACGGGGTGATGACCAGGTTGACTTGGCTCTCATCTCAGTTATCTGCCAGGTTAGGGAACGTGAGAGGTTGGCCTCTATGATCTTAGCAGAGATATACCAGGCCCTTACTGACTGTTATTTTAGAAAGAAGAAGCGCTTCCTTGCCTGCGCCCCTATCCAACAGGTAAAAAATATATATATATTTTTCCTTTTTTTTGTTTTTCTTTTCCTTCTTCTTTTTTTTTTCCTTCTTCTCTTTTTTTTTCTTTTTCTTTTTTTTTTCTTTTTTTTTCTTTCTTTTTTTCTTCTTTTTTTTTTTCTTTTTTTTTCTTTTTTTTTTTTGAAATAAATTGAAATACTCCCCTTTTCTGCAGCTTTGGTTGCTTGACCACCTGAGTCAAGTTGAAGAAATAACTCGCCGCTTCTTTCCAAGGTTGAAAGTTCCTGTTCTGATGAGCCACAGGGGTTGTCCTAATATCCAAGGCGGCAAGCAGGGATGGTTCACTTTCTTGGGTACTCTCCAGGATGATCAAGTGAGATGGCCTGGCACTTATCAACCCAATCTAGAGACAGTGATAAGCTTCAGAGATAGGAACTTTCTGGTCCTGGCAGGCTTGAAATCTGCTGTTCTCTATCTCCCTTTGAGGGTTCTTCGGCAGTTTGGAGTGACCCAGGGAATTATGATCCCAACTGGCTATGAGAGGCTTGTAGGACCACTTACATCAGCCACCATGGGGCTAAATGTTCAATTAATGAATGAATGGTCCTATGTTCGCTTTCTGTGGGGTCCTGTCTTTTCTGAGTCCCATGTGAAGGACTATCACTTTTGGATCAAGGAGCAGGTGCAGAGTCATGCCCCAATACCAGAGGATCCTCCTGCAGTTCTTCCTCCTACCTATGAGGACATTCTGGAGTCTGAAAGGGCAACCCATAAGCGGCTTCAACAAATATGGGTACGGGAGGCTCAAGAACTTAGGATAAAAGTCATTGATCTGGAGAGGAAACTTGAAGAGCAGAAGTCTGGCCGCATTGCCATGGAAAAGAAGCTTGAAGAACAAAGACAGGCTCGTCGCTTTGAAGTCCGAGTGATGTGGAAGAAATATCAGGATTCCTTGGCCGACCTTAGGGCGTTGAAGATCAAGCATTCTTTTTCAGATGAAGTCATCTCCTTTTTGAGCGATCCTGATGCAGAAGGAGCTTCTGGAATCATTGCAACTCAGGCAGCTAGGATTAGGGAGCTTGAGGAGCAGTTAGGGAGTAGGGATTAGATTCTTTTATCTCTTTTTTTTCATACTTTTATACAAAAGCAAACTCCATTAGTGGAAAGATAATATATTTAATTCAAAAATAGGTTTTATATTATTGGCCTCAGAATTCTTAGATGCTTGTAAAAACAGAAGTTTTATGAAAAAGTATTTGATTTCTCATCACTGGCCAAAGTATAGTTTTTTTTTTTTTGAAAGCTGATCCAAAACACTTAATCACATATAATTAAAGGAATTAACATCAAGTTGAATAATAAAAAGGGTAGTCCAAGCAATAGGGAGAGACCAAATCTGTCTACCGTGTAACCTTTAGAATCATCCCCTAATGGTTCTACCTTCATGATTGACCCTGCTAATCTGCTCAGTTTCCAGTGCTCATGCTGATTAAATTTAGACCATATGATCAACTCCACCTTTGATTTTTTTTCTTTTCTTTTTTTTCTTTTTCTATTTTTTTCTTTTTGCCCTTCTTGCCTCTAGTGCCAATTACAGTTTTCACTAGGGTTGGCTTCTGCATTCCGTCATCACCAATCTTACTTTGAATGAATATACTAAAATCGCCGAGGGCTTAATAATAGGACGAAACAAAGGCTAAGCTCGGTTTATGAAAGAAAAGGTATTAAAGGCTCAAAATTTTCTAAGTGTGAAAAATAGGTCAACCGGACTTACAGTCATGGTGAATTCAATTCCATTCTCCTTCTTTTGTATTTGGCTTTCATTTGCCCCTATTTTTTCTCTCTTTTTTTTCATTTTTTTTCTTTTTGCCCCTATTGGCTTTGCCCTTATTGGCCTTGCCCCAGTATAAGACTGTAAATCCGGTTTAGGTTTAACAAAAAAAGACGAACAGGCTCAAATTGGCTTGACTAGGGATGCAAATTTTGGGATATAAGGAAAAATGGCCTCAGATCATTTCCTAGTAATATTCATTCATAGAAAATATCTCTTTACTGCATCAGAGTTAATTGGCTCAGGAAAATCCTTCCCATCCATTTCTGTTAAGATGAGAGCACCCCCTGATAGGACCTTCTTGACCACATAAGGCCCTTCCCAATTTGGTTTAAATTTTCCACGAGGATCTTCCAAAAAGGGTAAAATTTTCTTTAATACCAAATTTCCTTCTTGGAAAGTTCTGGGCTTCACCTTCTTATTGTAAGCCCTGGCCATTCTCTTCTGATACAATTGGCCATGACAAAGCGCCTTTAATCGCTTTTCCTCTATTAGATTGAGTTGATTCTGTCTTGATTGTATCCATTCAGCTTCTTCTAATTCAGCTTCCATTAGCACTCTTAGTGAAGGTATTTCCACTTCCACTGGTAAAACTGCTTCCATTCCATATACTAAAGAGTACGGGGTTGCCCCTGTAGAAGTTCGAATTGAGGTTCTATAAGCATGTAGAGCAAGTGGCAGTATTTCATGCCAATCTTTAAAACTGACTACCATCTTCTGAATGATCTTCTTTATATTCTTATTTGCTGCTTCCACTACCCCATTCATCTTTGGTCTATACGGAGCTAACTTGTGGTGGGTAATCTGAAACTGTTCACACATCTTTCTCATGTCCTTGTTCTTAAGGTTTGAAGAATTGTCTGATACTATGGCACTTGGCAAACCGTAGCGACAAATGATATTGTGCTTCAAGAATTTCAAAACGTGGCTACTTGTAATGTTTGCATACGAAGCTGCCTCTACCCACTTGGTAAAGTAATCGATTGCTACAAGTATAAACCTGTGTCCATTTGATGCCTTTGGAGAGATCATCCCAATGACGTCTATACCTCACATGGAGAAGGGCCACGGAGATGTCATGTTGTGTAATTCACTTGGGGGTGCATTCTTGTTATCCGCATACACTTGGCATAAATGACATCTTTTGACATGTATATAGCAATCATGCTCCATAGTCGACCAGTAATATCCCAATCGTAGAATCTTCTTGGCAAGCATGTGCCCATTCATATGGGGTCCACACACTCCTCCATGTACCGTTTCAACTAACCTTTCTGACTCGGTCTTTGCAACACATCTGAGTAGTATATCATTGTGTGATCTTTTGTACAACTGACCACCACTTAGTAAGAACTATCCTGCCAACCTCTGTATTATTCTTTTCTCTGTAGAAGTGACATTTTCTGGCAAACTTCGATCATTTAGGAAGTTCTTAATGTCTTGAAACCATGGTACTTCTTCTTCTGGGGTTTCTTCTAGAATAAGGCAATAAGCTGGTTCATCTCTGACTTCAATTTCCAGTGGTCTAATATCAACACCTTCTGGCATACTGACCATTGAAGCCAATGTTGCTAGAGCATCCGCAAACTAGTTTTTGGCCCTTGGCATATAATTGAAGGAAATTCGAGTAAATTTAGTGCTTATTTCTTCCAAATACTAGTGATAGGGGATCAATTTGTGATCCTTGGTTTTCCATTCACCAGTTGTTTGGAAGATGATAAGACTCGAATCCCTATATACGTCAAGTTCCTCTACTTCATGGTCTAAGGCAGCTTGCAACCCAATTATGCATGCTTCATACTCTGCTATATTGTTTGTGCATTGGAACCTTAGCTTCACTGCGATCGGGATATGTGCCCCATCTGGCTTGATCAAAACAGCCCCTATTCCATTTCCATTCATATTGGCGGCCCCATCAAAGAACATTTGCCAAGAGCTTTCACCTTCTTCTTCTTCAGCAAACAGGATTGCCTCATCAGGGAAGTTGGTCTTCAAGGGTTGGTATTCTGGTAAAGGGTGTGCAGCTAAGTGATCAGTAATGGCTTGACCCTTAATGGCTTTCTGTGTGATATAGGTGAGGTCAAATTCAGAGAGTAATAACTGCCACTTCGCTGTTCTGCCAGTTAAAGCCGGTTTCTCAAATAGATACTTTAAAGGGTCCATTCGGGATATCAATAAGGTGGAATGACTAAGGAAATAATGCCTCAGTCTCTGAGTTGCCCACACTAATGCACAACAAGTCTTTTCCAAAGGGGAATACTTTGCTTCATATTCTGTAAATTTCTTGCTTAGGTAGTAAATCACCCTTTCCTTTCTGCCTGTATCGTCATGCTGTCCCAAGACACACCCCATTAACGTCTCCAAAACTGACAAGTATAAAATCAATGGTCTTCCTGGAGTCGGTGGTACTAGCACAGGTGGGTTCAATAAATACTCCTTTATTGTGTCAAAGGCTTCTTGGCAATCGTCATTCCAGATTGTCGGGTTATTCTTTCTTAGAAGCTTGAAAATTGGTTCACAGATAGCGGTGAGCTGTGCTATGAACCGGCTTATGTACTGAATCCTTCCAAGAAAACCACGAACTTCCTTCTCCATTCTAGGTGATGGCATTTCAATGATTGCTCTAGCTTTAGCTGAGTCAATCTCAATTCCCTTCCTGCTTACTATGAAGCCCAATAATTTTCCTGATGTAGCCCCAAAGACACATTTTGCAGGGTTAAGCCTTAGACTATATTTCCTAAGTCGGTCAAATACCTTCTTTAAGTTGATCAAATGGTCCTCTTCTTTACATGATTTGGCTATCATATCATCCACATAGACCTCCATCTCCTTATGGATCATATCATGGAATAAGGCTGTCATGGCCCGCTGGTAGGTTACCCCTGCATTCTTAAGCCCAAATGGCATGACAGTGTAGTGGAAGGTACCCCAAGGTGTAATGAAGGCCATTTTCTCTTGATCCTCCTTTGCCATCTTAATTTGATTGTACCCAGAAAACCCGTCCATGAAGGAGAACAGACTATGTACAGCAGTGTTGTCCACCAAGATGTCTATGTGTGGAAGTGGAAAATCATCCTTTGGACTTGCCTTATTCAAGTCTCTGTAATCTACGCACATTCTGACCTTTCCATCCTTCTTTAGTACTGGCACTATATTTGCAAGCCATTCAGGGTATGTGGAGACTGCTAAGAATCCGGCTTGGAATTACTTGACCACTTCATCTTTGACCTTCAATGTCCACTCCGGTTTCAACCTTCTCAATTTCTGCTTAACTAGCTTAACATCTGGCAGAATTGGTAGCCTATGTACAACTATGTCTGTGTCTAATCCAGGCATATCCCGATACGACCATGCAAATACATCTTCATAATCAGCCAAAAATCGTATCATTTCATCCCGCTGTACCTCAGATAGACATACCCCAATCTTCACTATTTTTGGGTCATCTTCGGTCCCTAGGTTTATTGATATGGTCTTTTCAATATTGGGTTGGACCCCCTTTTCATGACGCTCTAATTGATATGTGATTTCCTTTGGAGGGTTGTCTTCTTCGTCCTCGGTCTCTTCTTCAACCCCCATTAGGTCAAAGTCGTGCTCAAGGTCGAAGTCATACTCATCCTGATCCATTTCCGTTTGCTTATATGGTTCAGAAATGGTTTGGACCTTTTTGAAAACTTTATCTTTTCTAGAAAAAATTGAAAAATCTTTTTGTGTTTTTTAAGAGCCTTCTACAAAATCTTTCCCTGAAGACGAAGGCTCATTAAAACCTTCAGGAAAAGGGCATTCCACTAATGGAGTTTTTTTTTTTTGGAAGCCATGTCTGTTTGCCAAACAAACGCGGCTTCAAAAGTAAGGGGAGTTTCCTCCCAATTATTCAGAATAAAAGAATCTGGGGCAGGGATACAAGCCTGCTCCTCAAGCTCAGGGTCTGCATCTGAAATCACCAATACTGGGTGAGTTGCATCGCCTGCTTCTTCTGTAGGGCTTTTCCCAGATGGGACTTCTACTGCAGCCCAATCAATAAAAGGTAGCTCCTCTGCTACTTCTTCTTGGTTGCCTTCTATCATGGCAAAGAATGCTCCCACGTCCTCAGAAAAGTCCTGCTCCTGTTCTGTATGTGGCCCAGGCCCACCCAATGCTTGTGGAGGTGGAGGTGGAACATATGGTTGCACGGTTGAGGACTTGGGTTTCTGGAATGGATTGATGTTATAGTATGGGGGTTTGGACTGATCCTTAGGAGGAGACAGCTAAATCATGTGAGAAAGCTTAGGAAAAGTTTCCCTGATGTACGGGAATTTTATGTCTTCTCTTTCCTTCTGACTTCTCCATTTCCTTGGCTTGGACCCCAATCCTGCTCTATGAATCATCTTCCTAACCTTTATCGGTTCTATCCTTCCTTGCAGGTTAACCCCCAGACCTTTTCCAGGGTGAAAGTTGTACTTTTCCAGCCCATTCTTTACCATTTTCTTAGCATAGGTTAATTTTCATTCTTTTTCCTAATACCCCCCAGGTATGACATTAACAGTTTCAAATTGGAAAGAGTGAAATACCATCTTATCAGTAGTCATTTCCATGTTTATACAGGGTACATCAGGGGACCACATGGGAGGCACCAAATTTTCGGCTAGGACAGTAATCACCTTTTGCCCTTTGATATATTTGACTCTTTGGTGGAGGGTAGATGGTATAGCCCTAGCTGTATGAATCCATGGCCTTCCTAGGAGTAGGTTGAAGGCTGCAGGTATATCCACACTTCAAATGTGATGTTGAAAATATACGGTCCAATTGTGACCGGTAGTTCAACCTCCCCTAGGGAGTGTGTTTTAGAGCTGTCAAATGCTCTTATGATTCTTCCGTTCTGCTTTATTTTGTTTTGCTCCAGACCGAGCTTAACAAAGGTTATTAATGGGCAGACATTGAGAGCCAACCCATTATCAATCAAGACCCGGGCTATCATGCAGCCCTTACTGAGTACAGCTATGTGCAATGGGTCTACATGATGGTACCCTGCTGGGCTGATTTCAGTCTCAGAAAAAGTTATCACATTATGGGATAAAATTTGACCAACCATCCGGCCTAGTTGGTCTGGTTCAATATTTTTAGGCACATGGGCCCCCTGGAATATCCTTAACAAGGAGTCCCTATGTTTTTCAGAATTTAACAATAGGCCCAGTATTGAGATCTGGGCAGGGACTTTGTTCAATTGTTCAACAACATTGAACTCACACTTTTTTATTACCTTGATGAGTTCAGCAGCCTCACTGTTAGTTACCTGAGGGGCATCACCCCTATCTTGGTCTTTCCTTTATTTTTTTCTTCTTCTTTCTCCTTCTCTGTTTCCTTTTGTTTTTCTTCCACCCCTACACATTTTCCTGACCTCATCATGAGGTTCACTTCTTCCTTGCTTTCAGCTGCAGGGCATGTAGTGGTAAAAGCTTCACTGTAGTTCCATGGTACAGCCGATTCAGAGTAGGAAGGCTTGGGGACATTTATCACCATGGGAGGAAGTTTAGACTTGGATGATGAAATTTGAGTGAGGGGGATATCAACGACCAATGGTGGGAGTTGTTTTAGTTGAGGGGTCACAGAAGTGACTGATGCATTAAGAGGGTCACAGTTTATGACCAATGGTGGTTTTGATTGAATGGGTGAAGTAAGGGTGGATGGACTGCAATTGATGACCAATGGTGGTTTTGCAATGTTCATTTGGGCTATGAGGGACGAGACCCGGTCTAGAGATGAGCTAATGTTCCTTGCAGCACTATCATTCCCCTTTGAAATTACATTTATTTCTTTTTCATTGTTTATCCTGTTAAAATAAACCTTGACCGTTGTCCCTATTGGAGCAATTAACTGGGATGGATCAAAGGTTATTTTATCAGAAGAGACGACACCTATAACATTAGATGGACCTGTCCCATGATGCTGGGGCAGAGGGTTCTGTCCAATATCTGTTCTAGGAGGATTGGGAGCCCCTGTATTGAAAGACAGGGTATTCTAGTCCAGTAAATCCTGAATGGCATGTTTCAAAGGCCAACACTTATCCGTAGGGTGCCCAGGTGCACCCATGTGGTAATCACAAGTGGTGGAGGGGTCAAAATTTCTCCCCTTGGGTGCATTCGGATTGGGTTCTCTTAAGGTGATATACCCTGCTTGCAATAAGGTGGGCAGCAACTGAGAAGGAGTCATTGGAATAGGGGTGAAAACCCTATTTCTCCTTGCTGCAAAATAAGCATCCTTTTCCTCTTTAGTAAAAACCCTTTTTTGGTCTGAAGGTACTGCTGGAACATTAACCCTCATAGGGGCCTGGGTAGGTGGAGATGGAGTAGGAAAATGAGCAGGTATGTTGATTTGTATGGGCTTGTTAGAGCCTGATGGTGGCTACACCATGTTTACCTCCCCTTCTTTCTTGTTTCCATTTTTCTTCATCCCGCTTCCTTTCTTCACATTGGGGTCTTGCTGACTGACCATAGCAGAGTGGTCAATTATTTTACTCGACCTGATTCTGTCTTCGATTCGGTCGGCCACTTGTACTAAGGCAGCAAAATTAGTGGTGGTCTGACCCACCAAATGGCTGTAGAATGGTTGACCCAATGTGCTGATGAAGGTGGAAATCATCTCCTGCTCTAGCATGGGTGGCCTAACTTGAGAGGCTGTCTCCCTCCATCTCTTGGCATACTGTCTTACAGGTTCGTCTCTTCCCTTGCTCATTCTCATTATGTCGTACCTGTCTGGCACGATCTCTGAATTGAACCGGTATTGAGCCAGGAAGGCATCTGCTAGGTCCTTCCATCTTCTAATCTTCCCATGGTCTAGAGTAGCGAACCACCTCAATGCGGTTCCAGTTAAGCTCCTTTGGAAGAGCTGAATCAGAACACCTTCATCCCGCCCAAACTGGCATAGGGCACCACAGTATAACTTCAGGTGGCTCATGGGGCAGCCTGTGCCATCATACTTGTCTAGATCTGGGCACTTAAACTTAGCCGGCAGGTTAACATTAGGGTACAGGCATAAGTCTTCAAAGTTGGTGCCCCCGAAGTTGCTCACCCCTTTTACTTCTCTAAGTTCATCTTGGATCATTTCCAGTTTGTGCAGGAACTTTCTTTCAACCTCTTCCCTTATCCTTTCTGTGCGCGCATGGGAAACGCGCCACGGGGTAATTCGGAGTCGCCACCGCCTGATGGGGTGCAGGCGGACACCTGGGTGCCTAATCTTGTCTATTTAGGGCTTTCGGTCTGCGGCTTCAGATTCTAAGTTTGGTTCTCGGTTGCGGTCTGGGGAAGTCCGTAGACACCCCAGTCCACCCCGTCGGATGACTGTAGACACCCCAAAATTGCACGATTTTTGATAAATCTTGAAGGAGAGACATATTTTATTGGAATTTCCAATTCTTTGCATTGGGTTTGAGATACTTAACCCATTTGAATCCAAAACGGAAAAGGAAAAGGCCCGAATTCAATCTTTTGTGCAAAGTCAAACTTTTTCCGGTTGAATTTTGTTGACTTTTGACCCCAAAAAATGAAATATTTTTTAAAGCCAGATTTCAAGATAATTTTTCCCGGTAATCAGGTTTTTAGCCATGTTATTGCATAAAAGAATTTTTTGAGATTTTAAATCTTGGCGAATACCTTGGTTTTAACATATTGAACCTTTTTTCCAGACCTGAAAAATCGGAATTTTGCCTAGAACTGGAAAGTTGACTTTTTATTCACTTGGAATTTGGGTCTGTAACTATTTTTAATGGATTCAAATGGGGGGGGGGGGTGTTTGCTTATTTACATGTAATATCTTAAGTAAATGGAGATTAAAAAATACGAGGACATTTACTTAAACGATATTACATGTAAATAAGTATTGCCTGTGTTAAAATTTGGAAAAAAGGCTTTTTTCCTTGTATCCGGCAACTCAGGCCGGATACAAGTGTCCTTCTTTGTATCCGGTGGACAATGCCGGATACAAGTAGACCTCAGTGTATCCAGCATCATAGTCCGGATACATTAAGGTACTTGTGTATCCGGCCTGATATACCGGATACGCTAGTTTTGCTCAAAATTAGGGTTTTTCGAGAGCTTTTCACTTTTACCATCATATCCCTCATTAAATGAGGGGAAATCTCGGAAATAGCCTTAGGGTTAAGGTTGGTGGGCTATAGACATTATGTTGTGTCTACCAATCTCACCAACCCTAACCCTAGCCTTTACCTATAAATAGGAGGCTCCTCCTCAAGCAAAAAGGCACACAACTCTTGTTTTGAATTCTCGCAAAGAAGAACTCCAAGAGAAGAAGAAAACCGCTGTGGAATCGCCTCCAGAACTCAAGTAAGCCTCAACTTTTCTTTTTATTTTCTGTCTTTACATTCCTAGATCTAGATCTCTTCTTCTACCTTTCTGTAGTGTAAAGCCTTGTTTGTATGTGTGGAAATCCTTCCCTGGCTCAAAGTATCTCAAGACTCCCCTAGCCGTAAAACGTGAAGGCGGATCTAGGAGAAACGAGACTGGGGATTGACCCTAGTGCTAGAACCCATGTAGCGTAAGGCTTTTGAATGATTGAAAACCGTTCCATATTCAAAGTACCCTTGATTATCTTAAAGAGAACAGAGGGAAACGATAATGGAACGGAACCCTAGGCTATGCTAGAACCTATTTTGTTGAATTTATATGCATGTTGTATTGATCTTGCTTGGGTTTTCACTTTTGCACACATGTTACACTTTTTTGGTGAATAGGCTCACATTTGGGGATTTATTACATTCATTGCGATAAATCTCCAATAAATGGCCTCAATCAAATTCTGGAGTGTTTTAAAATGTTTTTCAAAGGTTTTGGATTCATCTCACACAGATCACACACATTTTATCAATTTTCGGACTTGGATTTCTTCAAAAGTGGCTTAGCTTAACAGCACCTGTACCCTTACTTCGGACGCCCGTAACTTCATCATCCGGATGAATTTTGGGGTGATTCCAGAACCATGGAAAAGGTGAGGCTGTCTAGTTTATGTCCACCAAATTTCATGAATTTTCATCTAGCGGATTTTTGACACCTCTCTGTCGAAGTTAAGTGGACAGTTCAGGTCCAAGTACAGAACTTGTCACTTCGACGGACCGCCATGTGTTCGTTTTAAGTCCGATTCGAGTGATTTTTATCTCTGAGTACTCCTTTTTGAGTCTATTTTCAAATCCAGTTGGTTTCATAATTTTTGGATTCCATTTGAATTATTGGTAGCCGATTTACTCAGAACTGCTCATTTGTACTTTTCTGGGTAAATCTGTGATCTTCGGGGCCTGTTCGGGAGACCACCCAAGGCACATCCGAAGGGATTTTTGTATGAGGCTAGTTTCTGTCGAAAGATGGCCATACAGACTTCAATCACACCAAATTTCACGGATTTCTATGTAGTGGATTTTTCTAGACAATTTTCCAAAGTTGCCCACTTATCACTTTTAAAAATCCCCAGCAGCAACTTCAAAGGAGCATAACTCCTAGATTTTTTGTCGGAATGAAGTGAAATTTTGCATGAGACTCTTATTTACCCTAATCTTTCAAATGGATTTGGTTTGGTTCAATTTAGAATTGGATTTGAATGATTTCAAGGCAAATGTCATACTTTTTACCAAACTTCCCGGATTTGATTTGACTTGGTTTTGAGCAACTTGTGTTTTGATTTCCACCTCTTTAATGTTCCAGAAATGATATTGACACAAGAGGAGAATCCAAAATTCATTTGGATTCTCATGTGAAGATATAATACATTTGACCTTTTTTAAGGTTTCTCATGATTTTTAGCAAGCTTTCTTACTTTATTTTTGCATGAACATACACTTGGCAACCACTCCGTGTGGATGAATGGGGGTGCCTAACACCTTCCCCCGTTCATAATTTAATCCCCTTACCCATCTCTGGATTTGATTTTCAAGTAGGGTTATTTTTACCCTAGAATGATTCTTTTTTTCACTTTTTGCTTATTTTGAATTCTTTGGTGTCCATTCTCACCCCAAAATCATGAATGGTGGTGACTCTCTCACTTTTGCGTTGAGCCCGTGTGTTGACGGAGGGATGATCATTCCGGTGATTTTTTCCCATGTCTCACAACTGGCGACTCTGCTGGGGACTTGTGGATTTAGGCCATTTTGTGTATATTCATGCTTTTTACTTATTTTTGAATGCTTGCTATTTTGTTCACTTTATTGGTGTATATTGGTGTATTCTAAATCTGATTGGGATGCTTTTAAAATTTTACATGGATAAAGGCATGTGTGTATGGTTGGAGTATGCTTAGGAGCATGTTTATGGCCTTACCTTGTTGTGCATGCCTACTTGTTTTTTTGAATGCCTTGTTTTAGGAGGTTTTTTTTTTAGTGCCATGTTTTGAGCATGAAAATAAAGTGCAAAAAAATCCAGCAACTCAATGTATATTTTTGGGGTTCCCAAGCATGTTTTCCTTCAATTCAAACCTTTATTGTGCCATATGTTAGGTATTAAATTTTTAGGCTTTGATTTGGGTATGAATGAAGCATGTTGAGCACCAAAAATGAAGAACAAAAAATCTGGAAATTTCAGTGTATACTTGGGGGTTTTCAAGCATGCTTAAATCATCAAAACCTTTCTTGTATCATGTCAAGTAGTGCTAAAATTTTAGGCTCCAATTTGGGGTAAATGGTACACTTTGAGCATGAAAAAGAACATGAAAATCTGGGATTTTAGGGAATGCTTTTGGGTTTCAAGCATGCTTACATGATTTAATTGTTGTTTGTACAAATAACATGTTTTGTATACCACTTTTTGGGCATGTAATATTTTTGTGCATATTTGGTTGCTTTGGCTCTTGCTTGCTTGTAGTTAGCTTCATTATTTTTGTCATATGTACCTTGGCTTGAAATTGAATGCATGGCTACGAAAAAGAGTGGCAAGGGGCTGGGACGTTGTGAATGTTACCACTATTTAAAAAATTGCACTTGAGCACTTGAAACAATTTGCACAGCCTACCCTTTACCTATTAGGAAGTTGAACCATGAATGTGTGTAGTTTGGCGCACCGAGGTCGTGACTTCGGAAAGCGAAAGTGAAAACATTTACCTTAGAATTTGGGTCAATGATGTGATGACAATGGGATCTATGATTCGATTCCGGGCATCACTAGACTTGAGTTCTAAGTTGCCAATTAATCCAAAACCCAAAAACCATACGCTTGAAGGTGGAGAAATACGTTTTCGGCTAAAAGCACACAATTGCGTTTGGGGGAATTGGGTGTAAATGTGGGAAGGCCATTTGCATGTTTTACAGGCCAAGGTATAATGTGAATACCATATTGAATGAAGGTAATACAAGGTGGCAAGGTAAAGCCATGTTCTTTTCCTAAATTTAGGGAATTTTGCAAGTATGATGTCCAAGCCCAATTTGGGGCAAGTTTTGAAGGTCAAATTAAGGTGAACATCAATTGGGAATAAAAAAAAAAACTAATCGGGTGAAAAAAATGAGTCAAAAAGAGCCATTTCGGCAATAACCGGCAACTCAGGCCGGTTTAGAACACTTTCCTTCATATCTGGTATATATTTCCGGATACAAAGGCATATGCGTGAATCCGGTTATGGTGACCGGATACTATAAGGCATATTCTTATCCGGAATATTATACTGGATACGTTCAAAAATGCACAAATTGGCTTTTCAGCCCAAATTTTCAGAATAAAATGCCTAAAACACTGTGAATCATACTTAGGCACCCCGAAAAGAACATAAGAAATGTTCCCAAAAATACAAAATCAAAGAAAAAAAAACAAAAAAAAGGAATAAAATAAAATATTCTTTCAGGATTTAACCTAAGTTTGAAAATCAAAAAGGAAACCAAGGTGTCATATTTTTTGACACCAACTCAACTCAAACATGTGTCAGTTAAACTTTGGAACTTGAAAACTGAGAAAATTCAGCAAATTTGAAGAAAAAAAAATGAAAACCTTGGTTGGTTATTTTTATCAATCAAATCAAAACATTTGTGGGACACTTGGAAGCCCTAGAATTTTCCAAGAAACCTTGGTTGGTTATTTTTACCAATCAAAACAAAAATTTATTAGGACATTTGGAAGCCTCAGAATATTCCAAAAACCTTTATTTGGTCACGAGAACCATTCAAAGTCAAAAAACTTTTGGGCCATTTGAAAGCCTCTGAATTTCAAACATCAACCTTTTTGGGCCGTCTAAAAGCCTCTGAATTTTAGACACAACTTTTTTGGGCCGTCTAAAAGCCTCTGAATTTTAGACACATATCCTTTGGGCCGTCTATAAGCCTCTGAATTATAGACACATATCCTTTGGGCCATCTAAAAGCCTCTGAATTTTAGACACAACTTTTTGGGCCGTCTAAAAGCCTCTGAATTTTAGACACATATCCTCTGGGCCGTCTATAAGCCTCTGAATTATAGACATATATCCTTTGGGCCATCTAAAAGCCTCTGAATTTTAGACACAACCTTTTTGGCCCATCTAAAAGCCTCTGAATTTTAGACACATATCCTCTGGGCCGTCTATAAGCCTCTGAATTATAGACATATATCCTTTGGGCCATCTAAAAGCCTCTGAATTTTAGACACAACCTTTTTGGGCCATCTAAAAGCCTCTGAATTTTAGACACAACCTTTTTGGGCCATCTAAAAGCCTCTGAATTTTAGACACAGTTTTTTTGGGCCGTCTATAAGCCTCTGAATTATAGACACAATCCTTTGGGCCATCTAAAAGCCTCTGAATTTTAGACACAACTTTTTTGGGCCGTTTATAAGCCTCTGAATTATAGACACGTATCCTTTGGGCCGTCTAAAAGCCCCTGAATTTTAGACATTTCTCATTCTTTGGGACCTTTGGAAGCCCTAAAATATTCCAACAATCAAAAAAAAAAACAAAACAAAAAATGGAAAAATATAGAAAAAAAAACAAATAAATCCGGACTTGTGTTCACCTAACCCACTTATCTACATTTATAGGTGTGTGACTCAGATTAAATGGGAGCTGACATGTTTCTTTGCTTTTCCTAACTCAGGTACACTTATTTGCAATCATTGCTCCCGTGACCAGATCCAAAGCCAGAGCTATGAACACTGAAGAGAATCAAGCCCAAGCCACCGTACCCGCTCAAGACTTTGCTCAGCTGCAGGAGCAAGTGGCTGGTCTGGCCAAGATGCTGGGAGACCTACTGGTGGCTCAGGCCCAACAGGCCCAGGCCCAAAACCAAGCATCGACTTCCCATCAAGCACCACTACCTCAGGCCTACATTTCGCCTCCGGCTCAACCCATGCCTGAGCCCATTTCTGAACCAGTCCATGAACCCATTCTGATCAGGGAAAATACAGCAGAATCCGAGAAAGAACTGGAGAAGGAAAAAGCCAGGGAAGAAACTGAAAGGAAAATGCTGCTCAGGATAGAAAGGATCCAGGAAGAACTGAAAGAAGTGAAAGGGGGAAATAGCTATGGAGGCACCACTTTCGAGGATATGTGCATGTACCCGGATGTATGTCTACCGGCCAAGTTCAAGTGCCCGGACTTCGACAAGTTCGACGGCACAGGCTGCCCTATGAGCCATTTGAAACTATACTGCGGGGCTTTGTGCCAGTTTGGTCGGGATGATGGCATACTGATCCAACTCTTTCAGAGGAGTTTGACCGGGTCAGCTCTTAGGTGGTTTGCCACAGTTGATCATGGGAAAATTAGAGGATGGAAGGACCTAGCAGACGCCTTCTTGGACCAATACAAATTTAACTTGGAGATCGTGCCAGACCGGTACGACATTATGAGGATGAGCAAGGGCAAAGATGAATCTGTGCGGCAATATGCCAAGAGGTGGGAGAGGCTGCCTCTCAGGTCAGGCCGCCTATGTTGGAACCTGAAATGATCTCAACATTCATGGGTACGCTGGGGCAGCCCTTCTACAATCACCTGGTGGGTCAGATCACCACCAATTTTGCTGCTCTGGTACAAGTGGCCGGCCGGATTGAGGATGGGATCAAATCTGGCAAGATAATTGATTATTCCACCATGATCAGTCAACAAGACTCCATTCATAACAAGGGAAATGGAAATGGAAAGAAAAAATCTGAGGAAAGGAGAGAAGCAGAAGTGAATATGGTGCAGCTTCCCAAGGGACCCTTTCAAGCCAATGCCCATCCAATTCCTTTGCTGCCTATCCAAATTAATGTCCCTTCTGCACAGCTTGTGAAGGAGGAAACAGAAGTAAGGAAGAGAAGGGAGTTTTCAAAACTGCCTATGAGACCATCTGAACTTTTGCCTACCCTACTTCAAAAGGGTTATGTGACTTTGAGGTTGCCAAATCCTCATGCAAGCAAGGGGAAGGGTTATGATCCATCAGCAATCTGTGAATATCATATGAGCACTCCAGGGCATACCACAGATCGTTGCTTGGCCCTAAAGCATGCAATTCAGGATTTGCTGGATAATAACTCTTTATCATTCAATTCAGTCACACCCACTCCTCCTCCCACCAGCAACAATGGGGCAAGTAGCTCAAATGCAATAGGGTCAATTTTTTCAGGAAAAAGAAGATTTGACCCTTCTCAACTTATTGCTCCGGTTGGTACCACAGTCCAGGTTTATTTTGAAAAAGAAGATGAAGGGGGCCATGTGGAGAAAGAGACTCACACAGGGGCAGATTTTAAGCCGAAGGTGAAAGAAAATGAAATGACAGGTGAAAGGGCAAAGGAGGTGCAAACAATTCCATTTGAGCAGTTTGAGCAGACAAATGGCATAGCACTGGATGTTGAACAAGAGTTCAGTATGGACAAATTGGATTGTCTGAAGGGTGTGGAACCACTCTTCATACAAGAAGGAAATGAAGCAGAGGCAACTGAAAAAGGAGAATCCCAGGAAAGAAAAGAAGAAGAATCAAAAGAAAAGATTGAAGCCAGGTTTAAGCTGCCATTGATTGACTGGGCTGCTATCCAGTTTCCGTATCAAGGAATGTCACTTCTTTCAGAAACTGAGCACAATACCCCAGAGAAGGGGATCATCCCAAATCATGAAAAGAGAAACTTGCCTCACTCAGCAGCAGAAAGAAATTTTCTGAAAAAGAAAGAAAAGCTAGCTTTTGCCTTTGAGAACAGGGGCAATTTTCAAATTCCCTTGTTCTCTAAAAAGAAACCCCCTTAAGAAGAATGCACATTTCCTGAGGATCCTAAGGAGCCTTGTTCTCAGGAAGTGATTTCAATAAAGGCTCTTTCAAAAAAAAAAAAAAAGAGAGTTTTCCTTTAAGATTTTTGTTAAAAAAAAAAAAAGATTTTCCCCTTTAACATTTTTCTAAAAAAAAAAAAAAAAAGGGTTTTCAACAAGGTCCTGTTTTACTTATGAGTCATATCTCTCATTGAATTTCATTAAGTTGAATATGACTTCGACATTGGGCTCAATTTTGAGACCGAAATCGAAGAAAAAGACATTTTATATGAAAATTCAAATCTTTTTAAGTGTCATGAGAAGAATATTTCTGCAAAATTTTGAAGTGACCAATCTTATGGACTTTAGAACCAAAGATGACTCGAAGTTCTCACTTGAAAGCAGCAAGTACAAAGATTTATTTCATAAAAATACAGAGAGGATCGCATCACTTGCTCATCAAGGAGAAGTAGATGGAGAAGAAAATGAAAGATGAAATTTTTTCATTTAAAGATGACTCCTAGTTTGCACTCTCCATTGGAAAATATGGAAAGATTTGGATTGCGATTTAAGAGGCTGATCCGATGAGAAGGATGTTTTATGGTTGAAATTTTATCTTCCCAGGTGGCGGTGAAAAAAAAAAAAAAAAGAAAAATCCTGAGCCAGTCATGTAGTACAACTCTGTCAAGTCTGAAAATTCAAACTTTTCTTAAAATGATAAGAGGCCTTTCTTTCTAATATCCCCAAAAATTTTGAAATCCCTAGTTAGACTCTTTGAGCTTGATAAATTTTCCAAGTAACCTAAACTGAGAATTGCAACCCCACACTGGGGCAAATTTATTAAGGCATAAAAAAGAAAAGAATGAAGGGACAAGAGAAGGGGGGGCATTATTGAAGTTCAAAAGGGATTTTGAAGATATTTTCAGAAAATGGGGCAAAGAAATGTAAAAAAAAAGAGGGAAGAAAGAATAAAAACAGATCATCAAATGCTATATCTTCAAAATTGTGAAGGGAAGAATGAGAATAGAAGTTCAATAATGGGAAACAAGTTTTAAATGAAGAAATCAAAGTGGGTGAAGAACTTCATTACTGGGGGCAATTTTGTATTCATTCCAAGGGAAGAAATGCCTTAAAAATTGCAATTTCAGTTAACCCATTATATCATATGGTATTTGAGCCTTTTATTCCTTTTTTTTCTAAACAAACACCAAGCCTTCATTTCGTCCCATCCATAAGTCCTCTTTGATTAAGAAATTTTGAATTAAGGCGGTTTTAACTACATAGCTGCTGAAGATGAAGGATTAAAAAAAATGGAGAAAAATGGAGAAAATGTAGTGAAAACCTAGAAGGGCGCTACATGGCAAATAATCAGCTATCTACAAGAAGGAAATTGTCAGAGAGAAAAGTCCAGAATTGGCATAGATCCAGGTGAAATCCTCAAGTTGGTGGTTATTTTTCACTCTTCAAGTGATTGAGGAAAGTCTTCTTTTCAAGATTGAAGCAAAAATAATCAGAGCTATGGTATAAAGCATTTGTGAACAAGTTGATGGCCATCAAAATTGCCATTAGGAAATTATTGCTGAAGTTGAAATCATAAATTCTCATATCATGGATACAATGGAGAAACAATTGCTCTTCAATTGGATGAAGGAAAATGTCTTTCTAGACTGGGGCAAAATAGTCAGATTAAAAGAGTCGGCATATCTGGAGCATCAATTGACAAGCCGAAGGTCATGGGAATGATTCTAAAGGTTCTGAAGGCTTATTTTGGTCTTTCTTCATTTTCTGAAATAATCTTCTCATTATTCAACTTGATTTTAATTCTTTTGGACTATATGCGAATAAGTGATTGGATCATTTTTCAAAAAAAAAAAGCACAAAAAAGCAACAAAACATATTTTTGGCCTATGATGAGCATCTATGTCTTTTCATAAAAACATTGGTTTTGCAAGCATTAGAGAATTCTGAGGCCACTAGTATAAAACTTATTTTTGTATTTGCATTCCTTTATAAGGGTTTCTTTTTGCAAAGGTTAAAAAAGGAAAAAAAGAAGAAAGAGAAAAAAAAAAGGAAAGAAAAAAAGAAAAGGAAAAAAAAAGGAAAAAAAGAGGATCATCTCTGCTGAGGGGCAAATATTTCTTCAAGCAATCAAAACTGGGGCATGCTTAGTATCTTTCCCTTGGGGTTTTCATTGAAATAAATTACAACATCTGGAAGAAGCAGTCAGGCCTTAGTCTTCGGATTGGAAAAAAAAAAAGAAGCTTCGATGCAGTTGCATGTTTTCTCCTTTAAACAAAGGTTTCCAATTCTGAAGAAGGATTTTACTGGAGCAATAAGAAGGCATGAATGAGAGGTCATGGGTTGTAAGGGCATGAGGCTAGATCAACAGATCATGATCTATCAATCAAGAAGAGGCATTCACTTGGGCAATTGAAAAGAATGAAGGCAGGCTATGGGCAGCAATGGCACATACATCCTTATTGAGAGAGCAAGAAGAAGAAGAAGCAAAAGCAAGCTGCAGAATATTCAAGCACAGGTTTGGGCATCAAATGGCACCCAGCTAAATCAAATAAGAAAATCAATCAGGAAAATTCAATAAAATATTTCCTTCCTTATTGTTGAAAAACATCAAAAGCAATTGAGTTTGCAGAGGTCAAGTTTAAATCCACATTCTTTTCAAAATTTGCTTGTCTCAGATTTCTTTTCATAGCCACAAGAGCTCAAAGAAATCTGAGACAAGGAAGAGACGCCACCCCGTCAGACTATACACAGCAGGGGTTTCATTGGCTATCTTCAAATCCATGTTTTTTATCACTCATTTGTTTGACCAAAGCAAGTTCAATTAATGAGGTGTCTTTCAAACGTGCAATTTTGAGTTGTGTCTATTCTTTTCTGTTCATTGTACTACAACTCCAGCAAAGAGGGGCAGCTGTAGACACCCCAAAATTGCACGATTTTTGATAAATCTTGAAGGAGAGAAATATTTTATTGGAATTTCCAATTCTTTGCATTGGGTTTGAGATACTTAACCCATTTGAATCCAAAACGGAAAAGGAAAAGGCTCGAATTCAATCTTTTGTGCAAAGTCAAACTTTTTCCGGTTGAATTTTGTTGATTTTTGACCCCAGAAAATGAAATATTTTTTAAAGCCAGATTTCAAGATAATTTTTCCCGGTAATCAGGTTTTTAGCCATGTTATTGCATAAAAGAATTTTTTGAGATTTTAAATCTTGGCGAATACCTTGGTTTTAACATATTGAACCTTTTTTCCAGACCTGAAAAATCGGAATTTTGCCTAGAACTGGAAAGTTGACTTTTTATTCACTTGGAATTTGGGTCTGGAACTATTTTTAATGGATTCAAATGGGGGGGTGTTTGCTTATTTACATGTAATATCTTAAGTAAATGGAGATTAAAAAATACGAGGACATTTACTTAAACGATATTACATGTAAATAAGTATTGCCTGTGTTAAAATTTGGAAAAAAGGCTTTTTTCCTTGTATCCGGCAACTCAGGCCGGATACAAGTGTCCTTTGTATCCGGTGGATAATGCTGGATACAAGTAGACCTCAGTGTATCCGGCATCATAGTCAGGATACATTAAGGTACTTGTGTATCCGGCCTGATATACCGGATACGCTAGTTTTGCTCAAAATTAGGGTTTTTCGAGAGCTTTTCACTTTTACCATCATATCCCTCATTAAATGAGGGGAAATCTCGGAAATAGCCTTAGGGTTAAGGTTGGTGGGCTATAGACATTATGTTGTGTCTACCAATCTCACCAACCCTAACCCTAGCCTTTACCTATAAATAGGAGGCTCCTCCTCAAGCAAAAAGGCACACAACTCTTGTTTTGAATTCTCGCAAAGAAGAACTCCAAGAGAAGAAGAAAACCGCTGTGGAATCGCCTCCAGAACTCAAGTAAGCCTCAACTTTTCTTTTTATTTTCTGTCTTTACATTCCTAGATCTAGATCTCTTCTTCTACCTTTCTGTAGTGTAAAGCCTTGTTTGTATGTGTGGAAATCCTTCCCTGGCTCAAAGTATCTCAAGACTCCCCTAGCCGTAAAACGTGAAGGCGGATCTAGGAGAAACGAGACTGGGGATTGACCCTAGTGCTAGAACCCATGTAGCGTAAGGCTTTTGAATGATTGAAAACCGTTCCATATTCAAAGTACCCTTGATTATCTTAAAGAGAACAGAGGGAAACGATAATGGAACGGAACCCTAGGCTATGCTAGAACCTATTTTGTTGAATTTATATGCATGTTGTATTGATCTTGCTTGGGTTTTCACTTTTGCACACATGTTACACTTTTTTGGTGAATAGGCTCACATTTGGGGATTTATTACATTCATTGCGATAAATCTCCAATAAATGGCCTCAATCAAATTCTGGAGTGTTTTAAAATGTTTTTCAAAGGTTTTGGATTCATCTCACACATATCACACACATTTTATCAATTTTCGGACTTGGATTTCTTCAAAAGTGGCTTAGCTTAACAGCACCTGTACCCTTACTTCGGACGCCCGTAACTTCATCATCCGGATGAATTTTGGGGTGATTCCAGAACCATGGAAAAGGTGAGGCTGTCTAGTTTATGTCCACCAAATTTCATGAATTTTCATCTAGCGGATTTTTGACACCTCTCTGTCGAAGTTAAGTGGACAGTTCAGGTCCAAGTACAGAACTTGTCACTTCGACGGACCGCCATGTGTTCGTTTTAAGTCCGATTCGAGTGATTTTTATCTCTGAGTACTCCTTTTTGAGTCTATTTTCAAATCCAGTTGGTTTCATAATTTTTGGATTCCATTTGAATTATTGGTAGCCGATTTACTCAGAACTGCTCATTTGTACTTTTCTGGGTAAATCTGTGATCTTCGGGGCCTGTTCGGGAGACCACCCAAGGCACATCCGAAGGGATTTTTGTATGAGGCTAGTTTCTGTCGAAAGATGGCCATACAGACTTCAATCACACCAAATTTCACGGATTTCTATGTAGTGGATTTTTCTAGACAATTTTCCAAAGTTGCCCACTTATCACTTTTAAAAATCCCCAGCAGCAACTTCAAAGGAGCATAACTCCTAGATTTTTTGTCGGAATGAAGTGAAATTTTGCATGAGACTCTTATTTACCCTAATCTTTCAAATGGATTTGGTTTGGTTCAATTTAGAATTGGATTTGAATGATTTCAAGGCAAATGTCATACTTTTTACCAAACTTCCCGGATTTGATTTGACTTGGTTTTGAGCAACTTGTGTTTTGATTTCCACCTCTTTAATGTTCCAGAAATGATATTGACACAAGAGGAGAATCCAAAATTCATTTGGATTCTCATGTGAAGATATAATACATTTGACCTTTTTTAAGGTTTCTCATGATTTTTAGCAAGCTTTCTTACTTTATTTTTGCATGAACATACACTTGGCAACCACTCCGTGTGGATGAATGGGGGTGCCTAACACCTTCCCCCGTTCATAATTTAATCCCCTTACCCATCTCTGGATTTGATTTTCAAGTAGGGTTATTTTTACCCTAGAATGATTCTTTTTTTCACTTTTTGCTTATTTTGAATTCTTTGGTGTCCATTCTCACCCCAAAATCATGAATGGTGGTGACTCTCCCACTTTTGCGTTGAGCCCGTGTGTTGACGGAGGGATGATAATTCCGGTGATTTTTTCCCATGTCTCACAATGACGGGTCCCGTGGGTTCCCTGATTTGAGTCAGCTCTTCCTATTTGGTTCTCACCCGATTCCTAATCCAGCATGTAACTTGGTTAAGTCTTGGCGGGACCATCTGAGTGGTGTGGGTCCCTTTAGTTGATTTTATCTTGCTTATTTTAGACGATCTGAGTCTGGCTGGGTGGGCCCTGTTGGAAGGCCCACGGTGCCCTTGATGGGCTTGGGTAAGCCCATGTGCCCATGTGGGCCTCCGTCTAAGCCTAGGAGGCCCTGTGGGCTTTGGTTAAGTGTGTTGGTTTTATTTAGTCTGTTCAAGTTGGATACTTAAGTGATTTCCATGCAAGAAGCGGGCCGGCATTGATTTGCGGGCCCCTGGGTGGGCCCCCATGTTGGTTGCCAAAATGTTTTTAATTTATTTTATTTAAATTCACCCAGGTAGGTTGGATGTTGGGCTTGGGGCCCGTAGTCCAAATTTGGGCTTAAAAAGCCCAATTCCTTGAGGCTTAGGGTTTGCACCCTTCCTTGGTTAGGTTAATGGGCTTTGGCGGGCCTGATAGGCCCTAGCCCTAGGTCTCGGCCAAACCATGCAATCCACAACATCCCGCACATCAAGGTTCGGGTAGGCCGCATTGGGTTTGGCCCACCCGGTTCAATTAGTTTACTTAACTTACTTATTTGCATGCTTTTGGACTCATTGGGCTTGGTGGGCCCCGTTGGAAAGCCCACGGGTATTCCGAGTTGGACCGGTGGTCCATGTCCCAAGTTGGGTTTCCGGGTGACCCGGAAACCCCGTTGGTTCATCTAGTTTGGTTGAAAATAGTATGAAAATTCGGCAAGGATCAAGAAAACACAAAAAAGACCTTTCTGTGTGTATCCGGCCTTAGTTGCCGGATACACACAGGCCATAGGTGATCCGGCCTGAGTTGTCGGATCACCTTAACATGGCCTTTTTTCAGGACTTGGCCATTGGGGTGACTTCCACGGGTACCTAGAAGGCTTTCTAAGGTTTGGTGGGCCCCTGGGAGGGCCCACACTTGTTCAGGTTTGAGGGAGAAGCCCCATTTGGCTTTTCTTTTTTGGTTTCTCATCAAGACATGGGGCATTGGAGGGCATGGGGCTTGCTGCCCTTCTTACTTCCTTTCTTACAATTACAGCAACAAGGTGGGGGTCTAAGTACCCCAATTTCCCTAGTTTCATGTCATTGATCCTCAAACAATTAAAGCCAAACCAACATGCATTTCATGCTAACAAATTAGTCACCCAAAACTACGTATTGCAAAACATGGCACAGCAACAAGGACAGGGGGACAGCAATTGATATGCAAAGATGAAAGTGTAGCCAAGGGGATGAAGGGTGCATGGGAGATGCCTTGGAGGTGCTGTGGTGAGGGTGTGGCCAAAGGGCTAAGCTTAAACATGCAAATGGGTGGTCCACTTGGCAAGGATAGCTACTGGTACAGAGGGTCTAAACATGATCAAAATCAGTAGACCAATAGGAGGACGGGGCAAGCATGCTCATGGGGGTTCCTCCATTTATGGTGCTCACCTTGGGGCTTCCAAGTCTGCTGAGATGGCAGCAAACAGTAAAGGCCTGCTGCTATTCCCAGCAGCGACTGACTTGGATCTTGGGGGATTCAATCAGCAAGGGGTAAAGGAAGGGTTACCCTGCTCAGTGAGGGTTGCATGGGGGTTAGCAGATCTGCTGGGAACAGCAGTGGCACAAGGACCTTCTGCTGTTCCCTGCAGCAACTCATGTAGGCCAAGGTAGAGGGGATGGGGTGGGATGTATACCCATTGAACCACTAAACAATAGACAAGATGCAAAGGGGGAAGCATGGAAGCCGATTTAAAACAGTGGGTAGGTGGGGTAGAGGGTCATGTTTATTGTATTTGCCAACATAAAAAAAACAGCAAATTAAAATGGGGGCACCTATTCACAATAATCTGTTGAAACCAAAGTACATCATGCATGCATTTGTCAAAAGATAATATGTAAAAACAAGATTGCTGTAGGTAAAGGTATAGCATTAAACAAGTGGGATCTAGCTAGTAATAGGGGCCGAAAATGCACGGGTTTTGAGGGAATGGAGGCATGCATGTAAGCCTTGATGGGTTGGGCTTGGCCTTGGGTTCCAGGCCTGCTGGGACAGCAGCAGACAGTGGAGGTTTGCTGCTGCCCACAGCAGCAACCTACTTGGATAACAGTAAAAAGGTGCCGAACAATGGCTCACCAAATGCTAAAAAAGAAATACATCATGCAACAATGATCCATTATCACCAAAAGTGTAAAAAAAATGGACTCCCTTACTTCCTGTAAAAGCCTAGGTGGACTTCTCCACGGTGGTGGCTTTCATGCCGTGAAAAGTGAACCACAAGCATGCACAAAGCACATGGAGACAAACCCATGCCAAGAAAGAAACAAATGTAGGAGAATTTTTATAAAAATCTGATTTTAACATATGTAGGATACAAGGTAATAAGAAACCTTACCTGATGTGTACAACTAATTTCTGAGGTGTGCTTCAACCTCCTTTAGGCGTGGGTGGAGCTGGAACACTCCCTTGCAACACCAACAGCACTTAGTCACCTTGGTCTTTGATAGAAAGATGGAGAAGAAGGAGAATACAAGAGGTCTTGATGCTCTTGAGGTGGGGTGGGGTTGGAAAGCCTTGTTGGGGGTTGTAAGCACCTCTTGGAGGTGGAACAAGGGCTGGAGACTTCCTCTCCAGCAACTACAGCAAAAGGCCTCCTCTTCTTGGGGTGACCTTGAAGAGGAAGAAGGGGGAGAAGGGGTGGAGGTGCCTTGGGATGGTGGTAGGAAGGTGGTGGAGGCCAATGGGTGTTGGAGAGGGAGGATTCGGATGAGTAATAGAGGGGCAAGGAGGTCTAAAAACAATGAAACCCACCAACCATTGGGAAGGGGGCTGCTGCCCCCTTTTATAGAAATTTTAATGTATCCGGACTTGGAGTCCGGATACACTATGTACCATGTGTATCCGGCCTCCAAGGCTGGATACACTAAGCCTCATGTGTATCCGGTCTTGAAGGCCGAATACAAAACATAATAATTGCCAAAATTTAATTCCGCCGCGAATTTGTCGGAGAATCGATGCGAATCTCGCCGAGCAAATCTTCGTATCCGGCCTTGGAGTCCGGATATACACAGGGGTATGTGCATCCGGTATATTTGACCGGATACAAATCGAAAAATTACGGATTTGCCCTTCGACTTGACCGATTCGACCGATTTGACACTTTTGGATATCTACGGATTGCCCCGTGTAGACACCCCAAATTGCACTGCCAAATGAGAAAATATTAAAAACATGTAATTAGAGCTTAAAACAGGCCAAAAAAGCATAAAAATTCAATAAACAGGCTTTGCCCGTATTTCCTTCACGGGCCCATCGCGTCTGAAAATTATCTACGGACAGGCGCGTCCGTAGTAGCTATACGGTCCCCATTGGACCGTAGTGCATTTACGGGCATTAAAGACACGTGCGAGTTTTGTCCTTTTCTCGATTTCCGAGCTTTATTTGAAGTCCAATATATCTTTAAACAAGCGAATTAAGTGTTTTATTCGCTGAAGCCACCTTGGTTGGCTATGGATGGGCATTATCTCTGTATTTCACTCTATCCTAAAGATCAGGCTATATCCTTCTGGACCAACCATGCCCTTGGGTGTGTCTATAAATAGAGGCTCATTCCTCTAGCTAAGGGCCACGAAATTTTGAAGAATCAAAAGCTCCAAGAGAAGGAAAGGAATCCCTGCTGCTCTGCCTGCTCAATCCAGGTAAGTCCTCTATCCTTTTTTATTTTCTGTCTTCAATTCTAGAAATAATAGGATCGTCTCTATTGCTGTAGAATAAGGCCGTATCTGTTTTTGTATTCCTAAACTTGTCTCTAAGTACCTCAAGGGTCTCTCTAGCCGTAAAACGTGAAGAGAGAACTAGGGGAAAGGGGAACAGGTGGATCCCTAGAATAGAACCCCATATCTGTTTTTCTCTTTTTTCTAGAATAAGGCCTGTGATTGTGTTTGTATAGCCAAACCTATCTCTAAGTACCTCAAGAGTCTCTCTAACCGTAAAACGTGAAGAGAGAACTAGGGGAAAGGAGAACAGGTGGATCCGTAGGGTAGACCCCCATGTGCTCTAATTTGTGAGATATTGCTGTTTTAAATATCCTGATCATGTTTTAATGCTTTTTATGATATATCTGAATGAATAACATGAATCTATGATGTTTATAGCATGAGATCCCCACTTTTTGATAAAATTTGGATTTTTCACATATTTGCACCTACAGCACTGTTTTCGTGATTTTTGTGGTTTTAGGCTAGGATCTTGGATTTATCATGATCAATATGATAGATCTGAATCCAGAAGCCTGAAAATAAATGCTAGGGTTTCATGATGTGGTTTTCTAAATTGTTTTTCATTATTGAGAGAAGACCCTACGGTCTAAATTCTCCCCTTTTGGTGTTTTTCATAAACGTGGGTATTTTTGGTTTTTATTTTCTGATTTAACATGAAATTTGGGCTTTATCTATATCCTGGACTGTTCAAGTTAAATTTTGAAATATTTAATAAAAATCATATTTTTCTAGATTTCTAGAATTTTGACTTGAAACCAGGTTTTTGGATTTTTCACTTTAAATTGATTTTATTTGATTTTATCTCAATTTTGTTTTTATCATGAAACCCTAGGAATGGTATGATCATATTTGATAGTTCTGGATCAATCAGACTATTCACATGAAAAAACCATACAAGTGTGTCTTTTTGTGATTTTTCGTGATTTTTATAGCAAGCTTTTTCCTTTATTTTAAACATGAACAAAACCTGGCAACCACCTTGTGTGGATGAATAGGGGTGCCTAACACCTTCCCCTGTTCATAACTTAATCCCCTTTCCCATCTCTGGTTGTTTTTTTAAGAGGGATATTTTGCCCTAAAATTTGCCTTTTGTGCTTATTTGATATTTTGGTGTCCATTCACACCTAAATTGAATGGTGGCGACTCTTTGTTTTATATAATCCCGTGTGATGATTAGGAAATCATTAAATTGAGCATTCACACCTAAATTGAATGGTGGCGACTCTTTCATTAATTGAGCATTTAGCCCCATGGTGGCTGATGTAAGTGGCCCTACAAAGCTCTCATAGCCTGTGGGGATCATAATTCCCTGGGTCGCTCCAAATTGCCGAAGAACCCTCAAAGGAAGATAGAGAACAGCAGATTTCAAGCCTGCTAAGGCCAGAAAGTTTTTATCCCTAAAGCTAATCACTGTCTCTGGAGCGGGCTGATAAGTGCCAGGCCATCTCACTTGATCATCCTGGAGAGTACCCAAGAAAGCGAACCAGCCTTGCTTGCCACCTTGGATGTTAGGACATCCCCTATTGCTCATCAAAACAGGAACTTTCAATCTTGGAAAGAAGCGGCGAGTTATTTCTTCAACCTGGCTAAGATGGTCAAGCAACCAAAGCTGCAGAAAAAGGGAGTATTTCAATTTATTTCCAAAAAGAAAAAAAAAGAAAGAAAGAAAAAGAAAAAAAGAGAAAAAAAAAAAGAGAAGAAAGAAAAAAGAGAAGAAGAAGAAGCAGAGAAAAAAAAAAGAAAGGAAAGGAAGAATAAAAAAGAAAAAAATATATATATATGCATATTTTTACCTGTAGGATAGGGGCGCAGGCAAGGAAGCGCTTCTTCTTCCTGAAATAACAGTCAGTCAGGGCCTGATATATCTCTGCTAGGATCATAGGGGCCAACCTCTCGCGTTCCCTAACCTGACAGATAACTGAGATGAGAGCCAAGTCAACCTGGTCATCACCCCGTGGAAAAAGCAGCTGATTGACTACTACCAGGGTCAATGCATTAAACCTAGAGTCCTTGTCATTACTCCTCAGAAGTTTTTCAGTCAAAAAGGTCTTGGACAAGGTCAATAGTGCATCAGAATTTCCTAAGTCCTTCTTCCCTATACCCAAAAAGGTGGAAGCCTCTTTTTTATAACTAAGCTTTAGGGGTGGGTTCACAACTTTTTCAGAAAATCTTAGGCCTAGGATGGTTTCAATTTCTTCTATGGTGGGAGTCATCTCTTTATCATCAAAACGGAAGAGATTCAGCTCAGGTACCCAGTGGCCAATCAAAACTTCAATGATTTCCCACTTAAAGGGAATTTTAGGGAGGTGTAGGATGTGCCCTAAGTGGATGGAATCCCAACGAATCTCCTCATCAAGGGTCATGGAGTTAACCCATCTATCATAAAAGGAATCCACAATATTGTACCTGGTAAGATTAGGAGGTTTTGATCTAACAGGTTGTCTTGCAGGAGGAGATTCAACGGCAGGAGAAAGCGGCGTAGGGGAAGCCATGGAAGCGCCAAAGAAGCCAAGGAAAGCGAGAAAAGACGTGCTCAGGGAGTTTTCCAACCAATAAAAGTGTCACAATGACGTTCCCTAGGAGTTTATATAGAAAAAATCGTAAGGCAGTAAATTCCGTAATTATACTACGGGCAAAGCGCGCCCGTATATGAATTACGGACACGCCTGACCGTGAAAACTTCACGGGCAAAGTACGCCCGTAGTAATTTTACAGGCACAGCTTGCTCGTAGTATAAGTACGGTTCCTTCGAAAAAATGCAAAAAAGTGGGAAGTTTTAATTTCTTTGTTTCCCTAAACTTCACCTGTCCCTGTTTTAACATTCATCAGATAATAAATACTGAAAATAAAGAAGAAAAGAACACAAATGGAAATAAATCTAACTTCTTTTATATATATATATGAATGTTTACATCACTTTTGCAAAAAAAATACAAATATACATGGAAGAATCCTAATCTAATGACCATGCAGGTCCGCCCCTACGGCCACGGCCTCATCCTCTGCTTCGACCTCGGCCTGAAGATCGCCTGCGCTCAAAAACATGCCGCACAACATTGCGGGCCGTGCTACGCGTCATCCTGCTCAAAACAGACTGAATATCATGCCACATATATAAAGGCACAAGGCCAGCAGTGGGATGATCAGGAGGGACATACCCTGAAGTATCTACATCAGAATCAGTACGAGAAGACGCCGCTGACGTATCAACAGCAGCATGCGTCACCTCAACATCCTCCATAGCAGGACTAGTAGGAGCAGAGGTCCCAGGTACATCAGCATCAACCCCAGGCTCTACAGGATCAGCTGTCGCCTCCTCCATCACCGCAGTCTCCACGGTAGGCTCTACCACAGCGGCGTCCATAGCCGAATCCATATCTACATCAGCAGATGCAGCAGGAGCAGTCTCAGCTACTGGGGCAGACTCTGGCACGTCCTCAGCAGCAGGTACAATATCAGCCTCGACCTCGGGCTCTGCTGCAGGAACCTCTACTGGACTGGGAGATGTCACGAACTCCACCCGTGCCACAGAAAACACCTCATCCCGGAAATGCATAGGCACGGGTGAAGCAGGTGAAGAGGGGCCAGCTGTGTACTCCTGAAACTAAGAGAAAAATTCAGTCAAAACAAGACAAACAAATACAAAAGCAGGAATAAAAAAAAAAGAAGAAATTAACCTGAATATCAGATGGACCCACCTGGTCCTGTGCATCAGATGGACCCGCCTGATCCTGTGCATCAGATGGACCCTCCTGGCCCTGGGCTCTGGCTAGCTGCCCCCGGAGATCTGAAATGGTGATATAGAGGGCGTCCCGCTCAGCGATCGCGGCATCACGCTGGCGCTCTAAATCAGCATAGCGAGACCTGATCTCTGCCAACTGAGCCTCCTGAAATAGCAAAGAAAGAAGTCAGAAAAATGTTAATGAAATAGAAATAGAAGATCAGAAAAGGAAGAAGGCATACCATGGTGTCGTAGGCCCTAATCACTACCCCTCCTATCTCCGTGACTCCGCCACGGACAGGCATGGGTGACATGAGGCACCCAACAGAAGCTCGCCTGAACCAGGCATCATAGTCACCCTCCTCTAATAATGTCTCTGCCTCAGTCCAATCTAAGAACTGGGCAGGATCAACAGGCATAGGAGGATAGAAAGGAGTAGTATCTGGTGGGATGGCAGGAATCCGCGGCTCTCCCACATGCTGAAAGAAGAAGCGCTCGCCGCAGTACCAGATGCTGCCCAGCTGACCAATAAAGAATTGGTATCTCTGTCGTCTCTGGTCAGGGACAAATGCGTCATCTCTGGCTGCCTGCAGGGCCAGCACCTCATGAATGTCCTCCATCCTGGGGACAAATAGCTGAAAAACAGAACAGGACATCAGATATGCGATCCAGGAAGAAAAGAAAAGAAGAAGTAGAGGAATTAAAGAAGATTACCTCGGACCGGTATAACCTGTCCAAGTGGGCCCGGGCGGACCTGGGACGACTCTTTTCAGAGTCGTGCTCTACATGACACCATCTAAGTGCCATAGGATACGTCTCCTCAGGCATCGTAGAGGTAGGGCGGAAATAGGGTATATAAACCCTAGCAAAAAACTGCAAGAAAGAAGAAAATAGTCAGAAGAATATAAAATGAGAGATAAAAAGAAAGAGATAAAGAAAAAGAAGGGAAATAAGGTTCACCTGCAAGAAGGGCCAGAAGAACCTGCACCCAACTCTAGCCCCTCTGGAAGTAGAGAGGTCGCTCACTGATCGGCGCAGGCCGGCCAGAATGGTACCAAATATAAGCGGGCCCCATGCATACCTCCTCACCCGCTGCAGATCTCCCAGAAGACTCAAGAAGTGAGGACTAACGGAAGTCGTGTCCTCCGGGAAGAAACAAGATCCCATCAGATACAGAAAAAGGAATCGGAAGGCGAAGGGGAACACATGATCACCGGCAGCAAGCTGGCCAAACTGCCTCCTCCTGAAAGTCTCTCTCAACCATGTCAGAGACAATCTAGCTCTCCCCCGGTCCCATGCCTCTGGAGGCAGTACAATATATCCAAGATAACCAGCAATCTCATCAGCCTCTGGCATAGCCATCTCAGTAATAACATCACCGATCATCCTAATCCCGGTGATGAGCGTGAAATCAGAAGGCCGAATCCCAATCTCTATATCTGGGAAGTGGAAGCTCAATGTCTCTGGGAAAAACCTCTCCAACAATGCGGCAATGAGGGCTCGATCCAAGCGAACGTCCGGGATGGTGATAAACATACCAAAACCATACAATCCTAGCTCCCGACATAGGCCGAACTACAAGCTCTCAAAAATTTAGTAAAGCTGGCCCAGCTCCCTCTATAGTGGGACATCGGATACTCCAAAGGGATATCCGCCCTAACGCATGCTGAGGGATGAGTCCTCAAGCCATGCAGAAGATCGGTATCCCTAATCTGGGCAGCTACCTCCTCAGGGATCTCAACCCTGGTCCTGGCCTCATCTCTGCCACGGCCCCCTCTGCGGCCTCCTCTATGGCCCTCATCATGGCCTCCATCTCTGCCTCCAGCTCTGCGTCTGCTACGGCTCCTATCTCTGCCAGAAGCCTCAACAGCCGGCTAAAAGAAAATAATTGAAGAATCAGGAAGATGTATTTTGGGAAAGGATATGAAATTGCAGAAAGGTTAGAGTATACCTCTGGGGTCGCCTCACGCGAATCCCCAGAAGGGAAATCTGGGATATCAGAATCAGAATCCCTCTCGGCCCTCGAAGACGAGGCCACATCAGCAGGATCTCGCCTAACCCTCGAGGAGGAAGGCTCATCTGCAGGATCTCTGGAAGCTGACCTAAGGTGGGCCATCTACGGTTCAAATCAGGGAGATGTTAATTATTTCTTGTTAAAATCTTGATTGTTTGATTTTCATTTTAATCAAGTTTACATGAAAAAGAAAATGAGAAAAAGGATTTAGATATTCATGACTAAATCAGGAATTGATCAAAGAAGATTATCCTTTTTATTTTTAAGAAATTTTTAGGAAGTTCAATTATCTTATAATGGCTTGTTTTAATTACTTATGCCTAATTATTTTGTTTTGTTTGGTTTCAGGACAGGCCAAGTAGATGACAACAAGGAAAAGGCAAGATGATGCTCTAAACAGTGAGATGGGATAGTAAGTGAGGAAGGTATCCTAAATCATTCAAGTTAAAGTGAGATATAGCAGCAACTTATGTGTAAAGATAGAATCAAAAATATCATGCAAAGTCAGGGTAATCAATTGGCAAGGAATTCGGTCTAACTTGCCAATGACAAAAGGGAATCATAATTTCAATTAGAAGCATACAAGATCAAAGCAGAAATTCAAAGTAGAAATCAGATCTGAGTAAAAAAAGGTTACAGGCATGTGTCACTTGGAGGAGAAATCAGTAAATCACATATATGGATTAAGTCCTCATCCCATCAGGAATATAAATTCAAAGATGGCTAGCACAAGAGCAAATTTCAGACAAACCAAGAAGAACCAGGATTTACAACAGAACTTATAGCATGATGGAGATTATTTGTTCATAAAGCAACTATCAAAACAATAACAGATTCGGCATATATTGGGCATCCAGATCATAGCATAACAAATTTCGGATCAGAGCAAATTCATGCATGAGCAAAGCTAGTTCAGTCATATGGTTATTTGCAATACATTGGTTGCAACAGGAATGAGTGTTTCGGCCACTTACCAGGAAGGATTAAAGAAAGAAATTCAAGTAAGCAGCGGTCGAACCTCTGATCCACCAAGCTCCTAGAGAAAAAGAAGCCGACGAATTTGAGTAAGTCAATGGAGAACCTTCGAACACTGATCGGATGGTTGCAGAAGAAGGGAATAGTCGCCCAATGAAGAAGGCAGGTTGTCGTCGGAATGGGCAAATCGTCACCGGAATGGGCAAATCGCCGCCGGAAATAGGAAAGTCGCCGGAGAAGAACAGTGTGAGACGTCGGAGATTTGGAGAAGATGAGAAATGACCGGAGAAGAAGATACGGACAGAAGAGAATTAGGGCCAAATGCGAGCAGAGAAGAGAAGTGGTCACGGTCGCGAACTTAAGAAGAAGAGTAAAATCCGTAACATCAGTACGGGCATCAGACGCCCGTGAAATCCATACGGTCCCGGTCGCTCGTGAATCCTCTACGGGTAGGACCAGCCCGTAAGTCAAATACGGGCGAAGCCAAAAAAACATATTTTTATCATTTTCTCACAATTTTCAAAAGATTAATGTACATATTAGTTGCAAGTTACAAGGATTGCCACCTTACCCACTTTTGTTTAAAAATTTTGTCTCAAATCTCACTTCATAGCCCACAAGTGCTCAGTGAGAGGAGAGAGGAGGATTTGGCCCTTAAGCTGAGGGATTTCTTAACAAATCTTCCACAATCAATTCTTTTTTCAAAAATCATCCATTTAATCCTTGCAAAGTGCAATTGATTAGACAAAAATCTCAGAAAGTGCAATTGGTGGGTCTTTTTGCTCTCTGCTTGTAATTGGTTCCAATTACCAGCAAAGAGGGGGCAGCTGTAGACACCCCAAATTGCACTGCCAAATGAGAAAATATTAAAAACATGTAATTAGAGCTTAAAACAGGCCAAAAAAGCATAAAAATTCAATAAACAGGCTTTGCCCGTATTTCCTTCACGGGCCCATTGCGCCTGAAAATTATCTACGGACAGGCGCGTCCGTAGTAGCTATACGGTCCCCATTGGACCGTAGTGCATTTACGGGCATTAAAGACACGTGCGAGTTTTGTCCTTTTCTCGATTTCCGAGCTTTATTTGAAGTCCAATATATCTTTAAACAAGCGAATTAAGTGTTTTATTCGCTGAAGCCACCTTGGTTGGCTATGGATGGGCATTATCTCTGTATTTCACTCTATCCTAAAGATCAGGCTATATCCTTCTGGACCAACCATGCCCTTGGGTGTGTCTATAAATAGAGGCTCATTCCTCTAGCTAAGGGCCACGAAATTTTGAAGAATCAAAAGCTCCAAGAGAAGGAAAGGAATCCCTGCTGCTCTGCCTGCTCAATCCAGGTAAGTCCTCTATCCTTTTTTATTTTCTGTCTTCAATTCTAGAAATAATAGGATCGTCTCTATTGCTGTAGAATAAGGCCGTATCTGTTTTTGTATTCCTAAACTTGTCTCTAAGTACCTCAAGGGTCTCTCTAGCCGTAAAACGTGAAGAGAGAACTAGGGGAAAGGGGAACAGGTGGATCCCTAGAATAGAACCCCATATCTGTTTTTCTCTTTTTTCTAGAATAAGGCCTGTGATTGTGTTTGTATAGCCAAACCTATCTCTAAGTACCTCAAGAGTCTCTCTAACCGTAAAACGTGAAGAGAGAACTAGGGGAAAGGAGAACAGGTGGATCCGTAGGGTAGACCCCCATGTGCTCTAATTTGTGAGATATTGCTGTTTTAAATATCCTGATCATGTTTTAATGCTTTTTATGATATATCTGAATGAATAACATGAATCTATGATGTTTATAGCATGAGATCCCCACTTTTTGATAAAATTTGGATTTTTCACATATTTGCACCTACAGCACTGTTTTCGTGATTTTTGTGGTTTTAGGCTAGGATCTTGGATTTATCATGATCAATATGATAGATCTGAATCCAGAAGCCTGAAAATAAATGCTAGGGTTTCATGATGTGGTTTTCTAAATTGTTTTTCATTATTGAGAGAAGACCCTACGGTCTAAATTCTCCCCTTTTGGTGTTTTTCATAAACGTGGGTATTTTTGGTTTTTATTTTCTGATTTAACATGAAATTTGGGCTTTATCTATATCCTGGACTGTTCAAGTTAAATTTTGAAATATTTTATAAAAATCATATTTTTCTAGATTTCTAGAATTTTGACTTGAAACCAGGTTTTTGGATTTTTCACTTTAAATTGATTTTATTTGATTTTATCTCAATTTTGTTTTTATCATGAAACCCTAGGAATGGTATGATCATATTTGATAGTTCTGGATCAATCAGACTATTCACATGAAAAAACCATACAAGTGTGTCTTTTTGTGATTTTTCGTGATTTTTATAGCAAGCTTTTTCCTTTATTTTAAACATGAACAAAACCTGGCAACCACCTTGTGTGGATGAATAGGGGTGCCTAACACCTTCCCCTGTTCATAACTTAATCCCCTTTCCCATCTCTGGTTGTTTTTTTAAGAGGGATATTTTGCCCTAAAATTTGCCTTTTGTGCTTATTTGATATTTTGGTGTCCATTCACACCTAAATTGAATGGTGGCGACTCTTTGTTTTATATAATCCCGTGTGATGATTAGGAAATCATTAAATTGATTTTTTCCCATGTCTCACACCCCGTACGAATTTTTGTTTAGTCCTTGAGATTTTTGGATATTCAAGATTTAGTCCCCGAGATATTTTGCTGCGTTGGCAGCCACGTGTGCAGTTCCTGCGCCACGTGTGCAGTTTCCGGCTTTTGCAGCCCGGAAACTTCGACAGCTCATATCTCTTTCATCTGATCTCCGATTTGAGCAAACTCGATTGCGTTGAACTCGTATCAGAGCCCTCTATTCAATGACATAGGGTTAAGCACTTGGCACGGGGTTCGAGGAAAAGTCAACTTTTGGCCTTCCCTTAAGTTTGACCGCCCGCAGAACCTTCATCCGGACTCCGATTCTTGCAAACCCAGTTGCGTTGGAACCGTGTCGAGATTCTCTATCCATTGAGATGAAGCAAAGGTGACAGATTATCACTTGATCAAAAGGTCAAATTTTGACCCATCAGGGTTTGACTTTTTGACCAGGTTTTGCATTTCCGGCTTTTTCGGGAGCGCAAAAATGAGGTGCTTACACTTTCCTTTTCCTTAGCCTTGTTTGACTCAGATGTCTCATCCCTGGTCAGTATAGGTTCAGGGGTGGGTTCATAGACGGGTTCAGGAGTTGGTTGCACTGGAGGTGGAATATTGATTTGGGGTGGAGGTGCAGGGTTGGAAGTGGATGCTTGGTTTTGGGCCTGCATTTGTTGGGCCTGCACTTGTTAGGCCTGCACGGACAATATGTTCTCTAACATTCGGGCTAGTCCTACTACTTGTTCTTGGAGCAGGACAACATCTGGATGAGGAGCATCAGCTTCGTCTTCAATGGGATTCATGGCGCGATCTCTTGATCTGGTTACAGGAGCTATGGTTGCAAGTGTATTAGTACCTGGTCACAAAATAAAAGAAAAAATATCAGTGCCCAATTAATCTCATCCACATGCCTAGGAATGCCTATGTGCAAGCTGGGTGAACACGAGTTTGGATTTTTTCTTTATTTGCTTCTTTTTTTTTTTTTTTGAATTGAATTGTTGGAATATTCTAGGGCTTCCAACAGGTCCCACAAAAAGAGAGAAAGATCTGAAATTCAAAGGCTTTCAGAGGCCCGGGGGGGAGGGAGGGGGTTTTGAAAAAGGTCTGAAATTCAAAGGCTTTCAGAGGCCCAGGGATATTTTGGGAAAGGTCTGAAATTCAAAAGCTTTCAGAGGCCCAGGGGTATTTTGAGAAAAAGTCTGAAATTCAAAGGCTTTCAGAGGCTCAAGGATTTTTGATAAAAGTTTGAAATTCAAAGGCTTTCAGAGGCCCAAAGAGTTTTTGAGAAAAGAATCTGAAATTCAAAGGCTTTCAGAGGCCCAAAGATCTGAAATTCAAAGGCTTTTAGGGGCCCAAAAGAAAACGGACTGAAATTCAAAGGTTTTCAGAGGCCCAAAGATCTGAAATTCAAAGGCTTTCAGAGGCCCAAAAGAAAAAGGTCTGAAATTCAAAGGCTTTCAGAGGCCCAAAAGATCTGAAATTCAAAGGCTTTCAGAGGCCCAAAGAGTTTTTGAGAAAAAGTCTGAAATTCAAAGGCTTTCAGAGGCCGAAAGATCTGAAATTCAAAGGCTTTCAGAGGCCCAAGGAGTTTTTGAGAAAAAGTCTGAAATTCAAAGGCTTTCAGAGGCCCAAGGATTTTTTGAAAAATCTGAAATTCAAAGGCTTTCAGAGGCCCAGGAGTTTTGAAAAAGTCTGAAATTCAAAGGCTTTCAGAAGCCCAAGGAACCTTTCTCTCACATTTTTTTTATTCAATTATTTTTTTTTGAAGCATTTTATTCAAACTTGTTTCCCTTTATTATTATTTAAGGGTTAAAGGAAGATTTTAGTGGGAAAAACTGATTAAAGTTGAATCCTCCGAGAAAACCGTATATTCACCACGGTCCGGCCTTGCCCGTGTTCATATTACAAGCAAGCCGTGACCGTATGACCAACACGGGCGAGCTCAGCTCGTATAACCAATACGGGCGAGCCCAGCCCGTGTACTAAATGCGGTTTTACGGAGCTCTTTTATGTTTTTTCAGTTTTTACATGGTTTGATCACTTTGATTACTCATCCAAACATACGGTTCACCCATTGCAGAGCTTCTAAACTGTCCCAAAGTGGACCTTGACCTATTTGCAAAACACATGCTTAGGAGGGCACATGTACCCTCTGAATTGACTCCATATTCATACTTTGGTACCCTTTTGTTGCCTCTTGTACAAACATTGGATAGGATTGATTCTAAACAGAGTTAGAAACTCTTCCTATGGGCTGCACCAATTTTTAGAAAATATGCATATTTTGGGACCAATTTTATCCCGAACCAATGGGCACCATGACACCCCTATGACATGAAAATAATGCAAAACAATAGGATTACCTTGTTACCTTATTTACCTTCAATATGGCATCCGCATTATGCCCTGGTTTGTAAGCCATGCACACGGCCTTCCCACAATCATACAAACCCATATCCCCACGTAATTGTGTACTTTAGCCAAAAACGTGTAACTCTACCTTCAAGCGTAGGGGTTTTGGGTTTTGGCTTAATGGCAACTTAGCACTCAAGCCTAGTGATGACCAGAATCCCAGATCCACGTTATCATCACATCATTAGCTCAAAGTTCTAAGGTGAATGTTTTCACTTTCGCTTTCCCAAGTATCGACCTCGTTGCGCCAAGCTACACACATTCAGGTTCAACTTCCTATAGGTTAAGGGTAGGCTGTGTAAAAAAATAAAAGGTGCACAGTGCATTGTAAAAATAGGGTGCATTCACAACGTCCCAAACCCTCGCCACTCTTTTCGTAGCTATGCATAAACAAACCAAAGCATAATAGGAAAGCATATTTAAAATAAACAAGTAAATACAGCAATCCTATAGCACCTAAAACATGCTCATAAAAAAATCATCTAATCATGCAAACATATGATCATGTTATACACCAAAAATCATCATGGAGATCATACTGAAAATTAAAACATGCTATCATAAAAATATAGCAAGAAATAAACATGGTTCAGCAAAACGGACCTCCTCTACGCATGTATGTAGAAACAATCCTATAAATCAAAATTAAACATGTTTCTACCCCCATGAATTCTTAAGCAATAATTCAGATTTAACATATATTCAACATGCTTAAGAACACAAAATAGCAAGCAAATAAAAAAACAAAAACATGAACAAACACCAAAAGGCTCAAATCCTCAAGTCCCCAGTAGAGTCGCCAGTTGTGAGACATGGGAAAAAATCAATTTCCATTGACTTCCTCAATCATCACACCGGATTGAATTAAACAAAGAGTCGCCACCATTCAATTTAGGTGTGAATGGACACCAAAATATCAAATAAGCACAAAAGGCAATTTTAGGGTAAAAATAACCCTCCAAAAAAAACAACCAGAGATGGGTAAAGGGATTAGGTTATGAACAGGGGAAGGTGTTAGGCACCCCTATTCATCCACACAAGGTGGTTGCCAGGTTTTGTTAATGTTTTTCAAAGAAAAAAGGCTTGCTATAAAAATCATGAAAAATCACAAAAAAGACAAAATTGTATGGTTTTTTCATATGAAAAGTCTGATTGATCCAGAACTTTCAAATATGATCATACCATGCCTAGGGTTTCATGATCAAAATAAAATTGAGATAAAATCAAATAAAACCAATTTAAAGTGAAAAATCCAAAAATCTGGCTTCAAGTCAAATTCTAGAAATCTGGAAAAATATGATTTTTATAAAATATTTCAAAATTGAATTTGAATAGTCCAGGACATAGATATAGCCCAAATTTCATATTAAATCTGAAAATCAAAACCAAAAATACCCACGTTGATGAAGAACATCAAAAGGGGAGAATTTAGACCGTAGGGTCTTCTCTTAATAATGAAAAACGATTTAAAAACCATATCATGAAACCCTAGAATTTATTTTCAGGCTTCTGGATCCAGATCTACCATATTGATCATGATAAATCCCAGATCTTAGCCTAAAACCAAAAAAATCACGAAAACAGTGCTGTAGGTGCAAATATGTGGAAAATCCAAATTTTAGCAAAAAGTGGGGATCTCATGCTATAAACATCATGGATTCATGTTATTCATTCAGATTCATCATTAAAAGCATTAAAACATGATCAAGATATTCAAAGCAGCCACATCTCACAAATTAGAGCATATGGGGGTCTACCCTATGGATCCACCTGTTCTCTTTTCCCCTAGCTCTCTCTTCACGTTTTACGGCTAGAGAGACTCTTGAGGTACTTGGAGATAGGTTTGGGTACACAAACACAATCACAGGCTTTATTCTATAAAAAAAAAAAACAGATATGGGGTTCTATTCTAGGGATCCACCTGTTCTCTTTTCCCCTAGCTCCCTCGTCACGTTTTACAGCTAGAGAGACTCTTGAGGTACTTGGAGGTAGGTTTGGGAATACTAGATACAAAAGATGGCCTTATTCTACAGCAATAGAGATGATCCTATTACTTCTAGAATTGAAGACAGAAAATAAAAAGGAAAAGGGACTTACCTGGATTGAGCAAGCAAAGCAGCAGGGGTTCCTCTTCTTCTCTTGGAGCTTCTTAGACTTCAAATTTTCGTGGCCCTTAGCTTGAGAATCTCACCTCTATTTATAGGCAAGCACAGGGGGCAAGGCTGGTCCAGAATTTGGCAAGATAGAGTTTCAGTTTGAGTTAAACACAAGATCATGCCCATCCATAGCCAACCAAGGTGGCTTCAGCGAATAAAAGACGTAATTCGCTCATTTAAAGATATATTGGACTAAAGATAAAGCTCGGAAATCGAGAGAATGACAGAACTCGCACGAGTCTTTAGTGACCGTAAATGCACTACGGTCCAACGGTGACCGTCTTGTTACTACGGGTGCGCCAGACCGTAGAGCGATCTCGGGCGCGACCGGCCCATGAATAAAATACGGGCAAAGCCTGCTTAGTCAATTTTTATGCATTTTTGACCTGTTTTAAGCTCTAATTACATGTTTTTATTACTTTCTCATTCTGTAGTGCAATTTGGGGTGTCTACAGTTTCAAATTCAGAACAGTAACAAATAATTCAGTTGCAATTATTTTTCCAATTCAATATCAAAACAGTAATTTCCAAGCAAATCAAATCCATGCAATGATATGACATCACAGGACTCATGAAAACAATATATCTTTAAAAAGCTAAATGCCTGAGTCAAGGGTTACTACCTCACGGCTTAGGTGCAAGCTGAGATACACAGACATCGACTAATTGCGGATCACCCAACCAAGATACACGGAGGGCTGGCACGTACAATCCAATCAACTGCAACAGCGTGAGAATACCAGAGCAAGATGCATGGTGGTAGCCCAAAATAACCACATCGAGATACAAAATGGGTGGGTTAGCTGCAAAATGACTAGATACAGGAAAGCCTCATCGAGATACACGACGGGAGCATAATGTGAAACAGGTTTAACCAAACAAAGAAAATACTATTCTCACTCCTAGCTCCTAGCTAGACTATGGATCCATACCAAGCTATGCCCACTTGGCACACAAAACAAAACACTGAAATCATATAATCTTTGATACCCAAAACCAATTCACAACGTTCACAATTCATCTCCAAGGTACATGGAGGAAAACAAAGCTCAAACTCAAGCTACATGAGTGAGAAATAACTACTCCAAGGTACACAGGAAAATATATGCAATTCTTTCAAAACAACCCTGAAAACATCTTTAGATATGTCAAATACAAGTGTAGGAATCAATAAAATCAAAATAAGTTGAAAAGAAAATAGTTTGGAACAATAAACTTAAATAAAAGCTATTTCAGTAGAACGTACCCAAAATCTTTATAAAAATTTAATTTAATCAACTGCCAGTGCAAACAATCTCAAAACTCTCAAATCTTATTGGTACATAGGTTGGAAATCAATAAAAACAATTTTATAGTAAAAAACTAGGTCTATTTCAAAAATAAAGATTTTCTGTCAAGGGCGCTCGAGCGGCGTCGGGCACTCGTGCAAGCAATCGTTAAAAACTCACTTTTAAAAATCGGCCGCTCGGGGTCACACTCAAGCGATCTCCCAGGCGTTCGGTTTACTGGAAATTGACAACTCTCGGGTTTTGAAAAATAAAAAAACACAGGCGGGGCGCCTTCAGTAGCGCTCGAGCGCTGTCGAGCCCCCTGGCAATCCACTCAATGCCTAATAGGGCACTTGAGTGTCATTGTAGGCGACCGTTCAAACTCACAGAAACCTGAATTTTCCGAACTTTGCAAAATTCCAAATTAAAATCAAATAACACCAAACCAGCACTTCAAAACACTTCGAAATCATTCTAAAACAACCTCTTGACATGTTAGATCAATTTAAACAAAATAAAACTTCGTTTATAAATCAAACTGAATCAAAACCCGTTGAATAAACACACTTTAACAGTTTTTAAAGAAATCTGAAACATCAATATAAACCTACAAAAATCTGGTATAAAACAACATGGTTTGTTTCGAAAATCATCTCTTAATACGTATCTAAATTAATCATAACCAATAAACAACAACCATGCAACGATTAAGCGAAAACAAATGTGTTACTTGCCTCTTTTCGCAAGAATTCAACTCTAACTAGCAAAACCAGCAACTCTACTTCTTCTCATTTGTTCCTGGGCGTGATTTCTTTCTCTCAAATCCTCCAGCATACGTTCGGAAGGTCTCCTTCAATACCACATATCCAAAACAAGAGAATAAACCTTCTATTTTCTTAAAAGTTCCTTTTTATACTTAGAAATTTGATTTTAACCCTATTAGAAGTTTCTATTCTTCTAAACTCACAACTAAAAGCTCATGGACGTCCAGCCATGTCCATATAGGTAATTTGCTAGTATTTAATTAAAATAAAATAACCTACCTTGCCTATCTATCATACTCATGCACCTTCACCAATTAAAACTCAAATAAAAGCTCAATTATAGACTTACTTGATGGTTTATTTCTTTTCTTCACATCCTTGGAAACCTCTAGGCTTGATCTTCCTCTTCTCCTCCTATTCATATCAATAAATTCTAATCAATCACTTAAACCACTATTTTCCTCAATAAATTAATTAAATTATTTAAAAGGAAAAATTCGAGGGATTACATAAGTTATGAAGCTCTAGGGTATTATTGAGAAAATTTAGACATTATTGAATAGACACTGGCACAGGGGACGGTGTTGGACATGGAGAAGATGGTGCTGGACCATCTAGTTGATTTTATTTTTCTTGTTTAAAGACTTGTATTTTCTATTTCTTTCTTTTTCACTTTTAGGACAGATGTGTATACACTTTTTTTTTGTTCCATTGGTTGTATTAAGTCCATAGATCTTTTTATAGTTTTTCAGTTGTATACCAACTTTGTACTGGTTCACGTTACACATACATATCAGATCATTTTTGCTCATTTTCTGTCTACTTCAATTTTTCTATTTATTTTCCTTATGTAGGAATTTGTCTGTTTATAGTTATAGGACAATATTGCAAATTTTTAATTTAATTAGGTCAATAATATAGCATCCAATAATAATAATAACATCAATAGCATAATAATATTATCAAACAATATTATTCACATCATGCAAATAAATCAAAGTCTCTCATCCTAAATAAATATGCTTTTAACTAACGTGCACTCAATCCCACTACCCACCTAAGAATTTATTTCCTAGGTTTTAGATCTTGTTTCTCTGATACCATCTCTATAACGCCCCGAACCCGGGTCAGTGCAAACCGGCACCCAACCCGAACCCGGTTCGCTACTGTAACAACCCAAGTCCGATTCAACAACCAAACTCGAGGTGTTACCACGAAGCTGGGGTCAGATACAAACTAAGATTCACAATAATTTTTAAACTAATTAATTACATCAGAGTTCTGGTGGGAAGTAAAACAATTCTTTATTTAATAATATCAATTCAGTTTACAATAGGGTTGTCTAATCAAAATGTGAACAATATTATCAATTACAATTCTACCCATCAATAAACCCCATCTTCGCGATCTCTCCAAGCAACCTGAAGAATAGGGGAAAACGGAGTGAGATTTATATTTCAGCAAGTAGCAGGTGCATGCAATTAGAAACAATCCAATGTAAGCAATTAGTCATGAGGTATGCGATTAATCAATGATAATGCGAGAAATTCAAGTTATCCATGGCAATTTCAAATAAAGCGATAAAACAGATAATCATGTATAAATACCAGCAATTTGATGTTATCGAGGTAAAACCAACAAAAGCAACAAAACACGTGCCATTGCAGGACTCACAAAGATGATAAGTATTTGAGATGACACTCGACTAAATGCTATACCACCGTGCGGCTTAGGGGCAGTGATACTAATGATACTCAAGCCTCATGCAGCGCAGCTTTAGACAAGAGCCGTAGTCACCGACTTATTGCGCATGAACTCAACAGAGTTGGCATATACCACCAGCATTCATTCCTGTGCAGGTCCAGGAGGACATTGAGAGATGATAGTTTTATTTTGAGGAATTAACTTTAGTATTTTATGTGAGGATTTTGATGTCATTTGAAGGATTATTAGTATCTTTATTCCACACTATTGGTGGACGTTACTTATTTTATTTAGTTGAACCCTTTCCAGACTTTATGGATGAAATATTAATGGATTATTTTGGTGGTTTAATTCCGCGCTTCTTGAAAGATGTCTTTTATTTCCGCACTCTGATATAATAAATGAAATTGTTTAAGTCTGGAATAGTTGTTTGGGCCACTTTCCCTAACGAACCAGATTTGGGTTTATGTGTTTAAATAAACCTGGATCCGGGGCGTTACAAGTAGTATCTATCAAGCTTAGCTCTTAATGGATCCATAAAGTAGCTAGTAAATAGAATTGTTTTCTGGAGTTCTTATTCTGTGTCATAGGCACTCCATCATCTTGAGGATGGTACCACTCCGGTATCGGTCGGTTGCTACGTTATCCACTCTCGGATTGGTTGGAACGTACATGCTAACTCACTTCGATATCGGTTGAGTACTTCCGTATTGCATTGAATAGCCTGACCGGTATCAGCTGGCCCGCTTGTAAATTGGTTATGTGGCATATTAGCACATGTCTGTAGTTACTATGTTTACAACTTCATTAGTCCTATGATATCACAAGTGTGGTTTGTTGATTGTTATGATTGATTTATTATTGACGTGTTTTAATCGAATACCTCATTATTTTATTTATAAAATCATAGACTGTTTTATTGCATGCACATTGCTACTTGTTGAGATTTATATCTCACTCCGGTTTTCCCTATTTTCAGATACTCTTGGTGAAATCGGCAAGCTTGTGGTATTATAGGGGAAATGGTATTATGATAGTTATTCCCCAATTATGAAACTAAAATGTAAAATTGTAATATGACAAAAGAATAAAGGATACCAGTTATTTTTAATTATTACTCTTAATTGTGACTCTGATAATTAATGGAAAATTTAGTTTGCCATTTATTTTAATTTTGCTTTGGCCCACAGTTATTAACACTTCGGGTTCGGATATGAGATCCGGATCCGGATCCAAGGCGTTACACAATCACTTGACTTCGGTTAAGGAGTTGAATAACTTTTATTCTACCCAAACCTCATGCATACATGAAGATCATTAATGGAGTAGCACAATTCCCATGAACATAGGTTAATCCAACCAAATTTAAAACTGGATTAAAAATTGAAGAGTCCATTAGGGGCCTAAAACACCCTGAACTACATTTACTGAGAGTTACCCCTTAGTGAGTGGGCCTACTAGGCCTACAATTAGGAAGCTTACCCACATTGCAAGGTGAACCATCCCATGCACCATGCATTTGAGTCCAGAACAAATGGGTCAAGCACATTGGATCCGCTCGAGGATGCCCATGTAAGCATTAAACAAATTGTCAAAACCAGAGCTAATCAGATGGCAAAGATTAGACAAGCAATTTTTTGGCCCAAGAAGGCCCAATTGTAAGTTTGAAAGCCCAAATAGGCTTGCTTTTGTAATCAAAGGCCCAGTTGCAATTTTTATTTTCTACTTTTGTAAGGAGTCCGTAAAATTAAAAGAGGCAAGTGGCTTGGTCTGTAATAAAAGTCAACCAGACAAGTGGCATGCGGTAGTTCAACCAATGACAAAGCAACAACGTGCTTGCATGGGCATCCTAACCAAACAATCAGTCTAGGTGTCGTGCCATGATTGGTACACTCCCATAGGGATTGCACACAATTTTTACTTTTGTGGAACTTTGAGATGTATATTTTAGTGATTTACCACCTTATTCCATACATGCTTAAGTATTGTTTCTTTTTTATGTGCTTATACATGCTCATGCATCACCAAAGATTGATAAATAGTTTTCAAAATTCTTGAAAATTGATGAAAAATAGGATGGGACCGCAGATGGCATCTTCTGCTTTTAGGCTACCCAACTTGGAGAGTTATGATTCAACTCTTGGATTAGAATGATGGAATTATATAAACTTGGGATATAGGAACTTAACCATGACCTAGGTAACAACTTGACCCTCATGAAGAGTAACATACATTGGACCATGATAGAAGGCTTGATACCTGTATGGGACCCAACCTATTCCCTCTTTACGTTTGGGCTAAAGGAACTCACCCCTACTATAGAAGAATTGGAACAATTTTTGGATATTAGGGGGATTCGAGAATAAGTTAGACCCAACTTAAAAGAACGTTACAAGCATGAAGCCATGCAGTTCTTTGATATGAAAAAGACTGGGTTAGATACTTTTGGAGGGGAATTGAATTTCACCGTGTTTCAAGAGACTTTTTAAGTTCAAAGATTAAACCCTTCAAGGAGACTAAACCATGGGTATGGTTTGACACTTTCACCCTCATCATAAATTTGGCCTTAATGGAGATTGTGAATCACATTAACAACCAACGCCGACTCATGCCTATGGTGTTGGCCCACATATATCTGGCCCTGATAGATTGTGCAAGTGGGAAGTTGAAATGGTTTTTAGCTTATGCACCCTTACTCCAAATATGGGTATATGAACAATTTGGGCATCGAGCCCATAAACTAGAGATATGTCAGCGATATGGACCTAGTCCTCCTCTTCTCAAAGAGGAAAATCTTGTTTGAGGACCGTACCAAGAGAAACCGATGTGATTAGTTCAATCAACTTGGGGAAGATGAGAGCTTTAGGTAAGTGAATTCCTATGACATTTTACCTGCGCTAATCCTATCATTTAAAGGCAAAAGATGCATGGCCTTGACTTTGCAGTCGTCTATTATCCCCATTCGAGTTCTTCGTCAATTTGGGAAGGAACAGGGTATTTAAACACCAGATGATCCATCAGACCTTGTGGGACCATTGACCAAGGCACTCAAAAACAAGCTTGCTGCAGAATGGAGGACTGTCCAAACCTTGAAAGGCCAGATCTTTCCTAAATTCAAGTTCCAAGAATATTTGACATGGATGAAGGAGAATTTTTCAACAGCACGCATCCATATCCCTGAATCGCACCAACACCACCGAACCCAACAGAAATATACAGAGACCATGTAGCTGAACTAAACATGAACCAGACCGAACTCAAAGAAACTTGGCTTAAATTAGAAAAGTAGAATAGGAAAATAATAGCCGAGTTAGAGCAAACATTGTTAGATGAGCAGTCCAAGCGTGACAAGCTCAAAAGCGTAGTCAATACTGTCTTGCTTCCTAAAAAGAGAAGAGTTTTTTTTTTTTTTTTTTGAAACTTGGGGTATCCGGGCCAGCTTGCGCGCACCACGACTAATCCCCAAGGGCTTGTGTAGTCCCCCCGTCCCACACAAACCGGGTAAATACCAGGCCAAAGGCCCTGAGGGTAGCCCCAAAGAATTGATAGCACATGAGAAGTTTGATGTACATTCTTGTGGAACTTAATAAAATTCTGTAGAAGTTTTTAAAAAAGGGTCCAATAGGCCCAAACAAAACAATCTGGGTCTAGGAAGGCCATCTTGGGTCCTTACAGATTTAATCGATTCCTAATAAACCACTTAGACCAACCTTGGTCCTTTCAGGACATGGCAGGTCCCAGACAAACTGCTTAGATCCTTATAGACCGTCCTAGCCCTAATAAGCTTATCAAGAATTGGTTAATTCGAATCTAACAGAACTCGATTGAGCAAGATTAGGAAATGACTTCCCCTCATGCGTTTGGGCCAACATCATAGACATTTTCCAAACCTCACGAACCGTTCACATCCTGACAGATATTTCCGGACCTTACAGTACCCAATTGATTAAGCCCAAAATGGCTACTCACATCCTAACTGATGCTTTCCGGACCTGACAGAACCGGTCGAATGAGCCCAATGGCTACTCACGTCCCAACAGACATCATCTGGACCTTACAATACGAACCGAGTCCCAAGAACCACTCAAATCCTGACAGATATTTCTGAACCTCACAAGACCCAGTTGACTAAACCCAAAATGGCACCACCATCCTAACATATGCTTTCAAAACCTAACAGAACCAGTCGAGTTACTCCTAAATAGACCACTCATATCCCAACAGACATGATCTAAGCCCAAATACTTTTTTTAGTCCCAACAAGCTAAAACATTATTCCTTCAAACATCGTAGCCCTAAGAAGCCAATCAAAGTCCGTCCCAATAGACCAGCCAGATCAAACAGACTCTCAATGCTGCAAAAGACCAATAAAGTTCTCAGCGATAATCCAGGTCATTACAGACAAACCCAAGCACTTGATAGTCTTTTTTTTTTTTTTGGTAGTCCACTTGATAGTCAAAATCAAGGGACGTATCATTAGGAATTTGTTGTTCTGACAAACCAAATGAAACGGAATCGAACTCAAAACGTATTAGCCACTAACTCAAACCAGGTGGGCTGGGGGCACATGTAGGAGGTCCAGTTTCAAAATTGAATCCAATTTTCTTTCTCCATTTTCAAAATAATTTTAATGGGCCATTAGGTGGTTTGGGCCTCAAAGTGTGTTGGAACTTTCTATGTAACCAGGGTTGGATTGGGTCCACCCGGTTAACCCCGGTTAACCTAGGTACATCAGAACACATCATCCACTATTAAATCATACAAGGGGAATTTGAGGGTATGAGAATTTACAACAAACCCATAAAAAATAATAAAATAAAATAAAAATAGAAATAGCCTCTCAATCGTTGAGATGGGGCGGATGTCCACGATGGTCCAGTCTCTCCTTTGGAACTCATGCACATCTCAAGACCGTGACTACAACTCAACAATTCAAGAATTATCCATGGGAAAACCAGAAGCAAGAAAGAATCCAAGATAATCTATGTCCCACAAAATAAGAATATAAAATAGAAATTCATTGTGAGCATATGCTTTAAAAATATAATAATAAGATGCAAACAAAGTTATTGAAAGAGAATATTATAACTACCTAAAAAAATAAAACCTTCGCAAGAGAGACAAATAGATAAAATAAAATGAACAAGGGAACATGATTTCTCCCATTCTTTTTTATTCTTCTCCATCGTTTTCCATGCACAACCAGCATCTCTTTGGATCCTTATTTTACCAACAATAAGTTTAGATGTCCTTGCTAGCAAAGTGATTCAAGAAAACTAACTAAAAGATGAGATCACATGGTTCAAAATAAGCTTTTCAGATCTCTCTGTTATGCATTCATTACAGAAAAGTTATAATTGAAAAATAAAGCATGCTTCTTGCATTCAAATACCTAAAACATCACCTCAAATCTGTCCTAAATCTAATATGTTAGCTAAACACATGTATAAGCAAAGAAGAGATCTAATGGATCCAAAGCAATAAAAATTTATTACAAGTGGGTTCGTCCATATAAAACCAACCACAACGTCTTTCTTCCCTTCTTGTCTTTTGCTATTTGAAAACAACATCATCACACCATGGGTAAACAATGAATAACTCAGTGAACAATGAAAACTAGGGATGAATTAACTTAAAATACCTTGGGTTTTAAGCTTGATATAGTCGCTTGAAGCCTCCTTGATGCACGACTTTGGTTTTTCTCCCTCTCTCAGATTTTAACTACCAAAAACAAGTCCTCACCACGTCCTAGACCTCAGCGCTATTTTTTTTCTTCTCAAAGAAAAGGCCCCAACGACCAAGAGATCCATCAAGAGATCCTCCAAAAACTCCCCAGAAGTTGATTTCCCCACAACTCTTGACTCCAAAAACAATTCTCCAAAAGATCCCCAAAAGACCTTAACAAATCCACACACAAAAAAAGCCCCCTCTTAGAACTCCCCCACGTGTCCTTTTATTCTCTCTAAAACCTCTCCAAGAATATCTCCAAAAATTTCCTCAATCTTCTCCCAAAAGCTACACGATTTCCATCTTCCATCCTTTTTCCTCTCTTCCTCCTAAAAAGATTCCAAAACCAACCCAAGAAGAATCCTCTTCTTGGTGGAAACTCTCCCCTATCAAGAGGAGAGTTTCCTACTGCCTTTCAAGCTCTCTAAAAAATCTCTCCATGTTTTCAAAAATTTTCCCAACGAAATTCCTTCCCTACTTTTTTTTTTATCTTATTTATTTTTTCTTTCTTCTTTATTTTTTGTTGCTTATCTTTTTTTTTTTTTTTTGTATTTGTTATATTTGTACTTTTATATTTTTGTATTTGGTCACATCACATTTGTCATGCCATGTGGCGCATCCTGGCCATGCCAAGTGTCACTAAAAATGGTGATGCATGGCACTTCCAAATCCTCAAAATTTTTCATGCTACGTGTCATGATGAGGTCGCACCATGTGGCGGGCCATGTGGGCGCTACTTGTATGCTTACAGAAGATACTCATGGTGTAAGCATCCAAATTTTGATCAAACCAAAAGGCGTTAAAAACAGGAAAACTCCGAAACGGGTCTGAACCCTAAGGAGCAAGAAATGTCTTTTTGGTCTAAGCTTGAATTGATCACCATACCCTATACCAATGGGTATGAAATCCCGACACGGTTCCAACGCAACTGAGTTTGCGTAAATCAGAGTCCGGATAAAGAAGTTATAGTCAAAACACTCTTAAGGGCAAAACTGTAATTAAATGCAAAACTGGCCAAAACACAAAAGGTCAAAACACAAAAGGACAAAACACAAAAGAAAATAAAATATCAATGAGATTTCTCTCATTAATGAGAGATCATGGAGGAGATTTCTCTCATTAATGAGAGATCATGAGAGAATCAAATGGAGATTTCTCTCATGAAATCCCTCTCCCCTAACCTCACTTATAAATAGGACCCTCCCTCTCTTTCTCCCAACAGACACTTAGCCCCCCCCCCCTCTCTCTGTAGACACCCCAAATTGCACAAACAATCATCAAAAATCATTATCTCCTTGAAATCCAACACAGAAATTGAAGAAAATAAACTTTTACCTGTATCCGGATACTCAGGCCGGATACAAGTACTCCTTCCTGTATCCGGTGAAACTTACTGGATACATGTGAGCCTTAGTGTATCCGGTATCATGTACTGGATACCTTAAGACCCTTTTGTGTCCGGTCTGATATACCGGATACATTAAGTTTGCTCAAAATTAGGGTTTTCCGAGAGCTTTTCACTTTTACCATCATATCCTTCATTAAATGAGTGGAAATCGTGGAAATAGCCTTAGGGTTAAGGTTTGTGGGCTATAGACATTATGTTGTGTCTACCATTCTCACCAATCCTAACCCTAACCTTTGCCTATAAATAAGAGACTCCTCCTTAAGCAAAGGGCACTGAACTCTTGTTTTGAATTCTCGCAAAGAAGAACTCCAAGAGAAGAAGAAAACCGCTGCGGAATCGCCTCCAGAACTCAGGTAAGCCTCAACTTTTCTTTTTATTTTCTGTCTTTACATTCCTAGATCTAGATCTCTTCTTCTACCTTTCTGTAGTGTAAAGCCTTGTTTGTATGTGTGGAAATCCTTCCCCGGCTCAAAGTATCTCAAGACTCCCCTAGCCGTAAAACGTGAAGGCGGATCTAGGAGAAACGAGACTGGAGATTGACCCTAGCGCTAGAACCCATGTAGCATAAGGCTTTTGAATGATTGAAAACAGTTCTATAATCAAAGTACCCTTGATTATCTCGAAGAACCGTGTTTAACGGGGAGAGAGAACAGAGGGAAACGATAATAGAACGGAACCCTAGGCTATGCTAGAACCTATCTTGTTGAATCTATATGCATGATATGTTGTTGTATTAATCTTGCTTGGTTTTTCACTCTTGCACACATATTACACTTTTTTGGTGAATAGGCTCACATTTGGGGATTTATTACATTCATTGTGATAAATCTCCAATAAATTGCCTCAATCAAATTCTGGAGTGTTTTAAATGTTTTTCAAAGGTTTTGGATTCATCTCACACGAATCTCACACACTTTATAAATTTTCGGATTTGATTTTCTTCAAAAGTGGCCTAACTAGACAGCACCTGTACCCTTACTTCAGACGCTTATAACTTCATAGTCCGGATGAATTTTGGAGCGATTCCAGAACCATGGGAAAGGTGAGACTGTCTAGTTTATGTCCACCAAATTTCACAAATTTCTATCTAGCGGATTTTTGACACCTCTCTGTCGAAGTTGAGTGGACAGTTCAGGTTCAAATACAGAACTTGTCACTTCGACGGAGCGCCATGTGTTCGATTTAAGTCCGATTTGAATGATTTTTGTTTCTATGCACTCCTTTATAAGTCTATTTTCAAATCCAGTTGGTTTCATAATTTTTGAATTCCATTTGAATTATTGGTAGCCGATTTACTCAGAACTGTTCATTTGTACTTTTCTGGGTAAATCTGTGATCTTCGGGGCCTGTTCGGGAGACCACCCAAGGCACATCCGAAGGGATTTTTGTATGAAGCTAGTTTCTGTTTAAAGATGGCCGTACAGACTTCAATCACACCAAATTTCGTGGATTTTTATGTAGTGGATTTTTCTAGACAATTTTCCAAAGTTGCCCACTTATCACTTTTAAAAATCCCCAGCAGCAACTTCAAAGGAGCATAACTCCTAGGATTTTTATCAGAATGGATTGAAATTTTGCATGAAACTCTTATTTACCCTAATCTTTCAAATGGATTTGGTTTGGTTCAATTTAATATTGGATTTGAATGATTTTAAGGCAAATGGCATACTTTTTACCAAACTTCCCGGATTTGATTCAACTTGGTTTTGAGCAACTTGTGCTTTGATTTCCATCCTTTTGTGGTATTCCAGAAATGATATTGACATAAGAGAGGATCTAGAATCCATTTGGATCTTCATGTGAAAATATCATACATTTGACATTTTTCAAGGTTTTTCATGATTTTTAGCAAGCTTCTTATTTTCTTTTTTGCATGAACATACACTTGGCAACCACTTCGTGTGGATGAATGGGGGAGCCTAACACCTTCCCCCGTTCATAATCTAATCCCCTTACCCATCTCTGGATTTGATTTTTAAGTAGGGTTATTTTTACCCTAGAATTGGCATTTTTGCACTTTTTGATGATTTTTAAATATTTTGGTGTCCATTCTCACCCCAAAATCATGAATGGTGGCGACTCTCCCATTTTTGCGATGAGCCCGTGTGTTGACGGAGGGATGATCACACCGGTGATTTTTCCCATGTCTCACACTCTCCAAGACCTATAACGCCCCGGATCCGGGTTACGTAGCAGAACCGTAACTCTTACTCGAGGTGTTAAATAATTAATCCGCAAGATCTATATCAGTATAAGAAGACATGAACTTGCATTTATTAATACCAAACCATCAACATCAAAGTCTACTATTAAGCCTAATCACCAATCCACAATGAAATGAAAGAATTACAATTCAAATGTTTACTCACTAGATCAAAGTAATCAACAACCAAATGAAAAAAATCCCTAGAATCACTCTACAAAGTAATCCTCTCCCCTATACTCAGCAAAATCTAAAACTGGCTCAACCCTACCAAGATCGTCCTCACCGGGATCTGAAAACAAAACAAAACAATACGGAATGAGATACGAATATCCCAGCAAGTAGCACATGCATGAAACAAATCATTTATAACGGTTCTAAAACATGCTCCAGTAGTAAAACATGCATAAGTAGCGATAACCAACCTTGACGAGTAATCTGAGTAATCAAAACCCAACATATATATTCTGATAAAGGAAAATACCGATAATCATTGTGTAACAGAATCCATAACATGCAATCATCATAAATAAGTCCACGGTGGACTCATGAAATAAATTGCCTTTAACTAGTGTAAAGACCATGCTCACTATGCCACCTCCCAGCTTATGTGCGAAGTCGAGCTACACGATCATCGTCTTATTGCAGGAGAACCCATCCAGATACAATAATGGGTTGGAAAGAACTAATCCAGTCATAGTCCGAAATACACGATAAAATGAGGGATAGCCGCAGCCAACCAGATACAAAGAAGGCCTCATCAAGCTACATGATGGAAACGCACGCGTGAACACAGTATTACTACTAGCAAAGAACAAGCTATTCCACTACCTAGCTCTTAACTTGACAAATGTAGATCCACACCAAGCTATGCCATCTAGACTCAAGTTAAAGCCAAAATTGAATATTGGTAATCCAAACTCAATCCAATCTCATCATATCATCCTGAAATACACGGGGGCATCCCCGAGTACATGGAGGTAAGATAACCATCATCTCATTAGAAAACAATAAACTATCCTCCAAGTATATAGAGAATTTCAAATAATTAGCTTTATCCAAAATAATTTGTTTTTAAAGTACTTTTTTCCAAAATATTGCATGAAATCCCCCTTTTTAGTCAAAAGTTTGTAAAACTGCCAAATCTCTGTTAAACCAGCAATTCAGAAATGATAAAAATCAGAATTAACTTCTTATACTAAATTTAGTCATGTATAACTGGTTTTATGCCCAAACAGTAACTCTCATATAGATACTTTACCTATTTCACTCTTTTTTAACAAAATCAGCAATTTCTTCCTTTAGCATCTCCACTTCATTAAAATACATTCCATTTAATTACCACTTTCAGATTAATTCCACTACTGTAACTTTTCTCTAACATTTCTTCAAAGAATTCCCAAATAAAATCTGAATCTAACATGTAACTCTCATATAAAACTTACTTATGTATTCCATTGTTCCAAAGCCTTTATATCACATATCAAGTATCCACCATTTATCATAAGGTAAACCCCCACATTTATATGTTGATTTCAGTGTGCGCACCCCCCCTTTTTCGGTTTCGGGCCGCACGACGAGGTGCATGAAGAAGTGATGCTCGCCTCGGGACTGGTTTGGAGTCGCCACTGCCTGAGAGGTGCAGGCAGACACAAAAGGGGCACTTATTCGGGCCTAATTATTCTGGTCTGCGGCTTATTAGAGTTCTGAGTAAGTTCTCGGTTACGTCTAGGGAAGCCCGAAGACACCCTAGCCCGCCCCGTCGATTGACAGGTCCCGTGGGTCTCCTTGGTCTGAGTCAACTTAGTTCTCACCCTTCCTAGACCAGCATGCACACTTGTTTGGTCTAAGTGGGGACCATTGATGGTGTGGGTCCCCTTTTTATTTGATTTTATCTTTTTATTATTTGGTGAAGTGGGTCGGACCCGGATCCCATTGGAAGACCCACGGGTTGCCATGGTTGGGCCTGGGGCCCAGTTGGGTTATTGGGTAACCCATTTGGTTATTTTATTATTTTATTTATTTACACTTTAGGTTTGGGCTTAGTGGGCTTGGAATGGGCCCATTAGCCAAAGTCAAGTGGCCTTGGGCCCGTTTATTGAAAACGGGCCTGGTTTGGGCCGGCCCGAAGTGGGCTCCACAGTTGGGCTCAGGGTGGTCTTGGTGGGCCCATCTGGGCCCATGGTCCAAAGATGGGCTTAAGATAGCCCAAATTGTTTAAGAGACTGGTTCAAGTCGGTTCAGGTCGAATTAGGTTCAACCGGGCCAAATAAATTAGTTTTTAAGTTTACTTTATCGGACGACCGTATTTGATGCACGGTCTGGTCAGAACCGTAAATTTAATACGTTTCAAGCCAGACCGTAGATCAACTACGGTCATGCCTAGACCGCTCTGAGTATACGGTTTCTGGCCAATTTTGCTGTTTTGTGCCGATTTTGCTTGGGATCAACTTGGTTGGTCTTCTAGGAGCTCCGGCGCCGCTTGTGGTGGTTCTCAGCACTTTCATTATACTGCATTTGCTCCATTTGCCTTCAAATCCTCCTTTTTTGTCTTCAATATCTTGCAAGGAAACAAAGTCTCCTTCTTCTTCATTTTGCTGGTTCCATCTTTTAGTTATTTTCAATGAAAAGGGAAGGAGGGATAAGGATTACAGGGGGTAAGTTTAAGAGGACACATCCCTCTTACATTGGTAAATGAAGTTCAATAAAACATGTTAGTGTCCATATCCTTTTTTTCTTTGGCTTGTTCCACTTATCCATTATCTTTCTTTTTCATGAAGAGACTCTCGTTCACATAAGAGAATTCCAGCAAAAGTGTAGCAAATGGGTTAGTAGCAAGGTAGTGAAAATGAGAAAAATTGTTTAAATGAGACAATTCACGTTTATATAAAAAAAACTGTTAAAAGCATTACCACACCGCTACTTCTTTGATTTGGTGATGTCTGGATTCTCCGAGAATTCCGGCAGCGCTTCCGCACCTCCGTTGGATTTCACGGATTGGTTTGAACAGGGGTTTGGTGGGTTCTTGATGTTCAAAGGATAAAAAAAGAAGATTTTAGGCATGGTTTTGATGAGACAGGGGCAATTTGGGAACAAAAGAAGTTTGGGTTAGGGGTGGTGGTGGTTGGGCAGGGCTTGGCCGTGGAGAGCACCAGGAGGGAGAGGGGAGTCAGCAAGGAGGAAGGCTTCTCCAAATGAGGGGGGTGGCCTCTCTATTTATAGGCAAAATTTTCGTGCCCGTATTTGAACTACGGGCATGCCTTGCCCGTACTTCAAGTACGGGCGTGCCTTGCCCGTAATTCAAATACGGGCGAAAAACGAATATTTGCAATTATCGCAGATTCTTCCGTACGGGACGCGTGTCCCGCCACGCGTCCCCTTCTAGAAGCTTGCCCGTAGTTGAAGTACGGGCGAGGCACGCCCGTACTTCAAATACGGTCCAGCACGTTTTTAAAATGTTTGGATTTCAAACCTTTATTCAATTTGGTTTATTTAAAGATTTTTATCCGATTTTTTGATTATTTTATTATAAAAACGAGATTCTTTTATTAAAATATTATTAAAAAATAAAGATATTTTATTAAATGATTATTTTATTTATTTAACTCATTTATTCTGCTTTTTGCTGCTGTTTTGCCACATGGGCAGCTTTCTTTGAAATTTCAACTGCCCATAACTTTTCCGTCCGATGTCCGATTTCAGCAAATTTGGTGTCGTTGGAATCAACTCGGAGCACACTATCCATTGGGATTAAGTTTGGCAGCTGAATTGGGTTCGAGCAAAAAGTCAACTTTCGCTTCCCCAAAAGTTTGACCGGCTCATAACTTCCTCATCCGGACTCCGATTCTGGCAAACTCAGTTGCGTTAGAACCGTGTCAAAATGCTCTTTTCAATGAGAGGAAGTTTGATGGCCAATTTTCTTTGGATCAAAAAGTCAAATTTTGGTCCCCTCAGGGTTTGACTTTTTAATTAAAATTTCATTTTTTGCATTTTTTGGGGTGCAAAAATCAGGTGCTAACATTCAGCACCCCATTATTCATTTTCTTTCTCTTCTACCACTTCCAATCAATCTCTTAAGTATTTTTCCCAATTAAGTTTTACAATTTAAAATAATGAATATGTTGAACAAATTCAGCACTCTATAAAATACACTAGACTTAGCTAGTACAGAAATCTATTTTCCTTACCTGATTCCTTGGATATAATCCCATTTACAGTATTCTTATTCCTCAAAGTTCCCTTATTAATTCCCAAGTAATATCTTACAACCTTTATAAAACTTTTACATCTAATTAGACTAAACTTCAACTAAGTGCCAACCACAACAACACTTAGCATCCACACAATTTCTTTGTTCCCAGAACTTATGGCTTCAATTGTACTTCCAATACAGCTCTTTCAAATCATAAGAAGCCTTCATAAAACCCCTAATTAAGTCCCATAAGAAAAACCCCTAACTTTATTTTAATAACAATCTTAAATATTAAGATAAGTGAGCGGGCGCTGACCTCTGGAGAGGTAGGCGCCACTCAGCAGATGGTCCATTTCTTCAATAACCCAGCATATAAACTAACAACTCTTCAACTTTATTACCAGCCCTTAAAAATAAATAATCTTGTAATACCCCAGATCCGAGTTACGTAGGGAAACCATAACTCATCTCCGGAGGTTAATATATAATATAGGATCGCAATATCAAAGTGAAGGAAAAAAATATGCAATGACAATAACTAGATAATCATAGTACGCTAAAATCCCAAACTGAAATAAACTCACATAACCGAGCAACTACCCGTAGGAATCGTCCTCTCCAAGAGCTGCTGAAAACAAAACAAAACAATACGGAATGAGATACGAATATCCCAGTGAGCAGCACATGCATGCACAAAACCATTTAGTTCAGTTCTAAAACATGCAACAGTTACAAAACATATACAGTGACGATAACATATATAATTCGAGTAATCCGACAACATTCCAACAATTCAATCAATATAAACGCAGAAATCCATCATATAAACCCAATTAATAAAATCAGTATCAAATCTTGAATATAGCCATGAAATCACGTATAACTAGGTAACCATACATTAATGAAATCATAATTTCAAATAACTCAGGGTTTCGAAATATTGGAGTGTTTATCATGGGCCACTTCGCACCAATAGAGTATTTTATCATATGCTACTCTGCACCAATAGAGTATTTTATCATGGGCTACTCTGCACCAATAAACCAGCGAATAAAACATATCATGTCAAATAAAGTCAAATACCAACATTGGTCAATGTCATGTAGTTGCTTAAATTGGTTAATTGACATGCCAAGGCGACATCCACACCTCCATGTACACAGTTTCGGCCTACTCAGGGTTTCGGAAGTCTGAAATGACGGCGTACTCAGGGTTTCGTCATCCAATACGGGCCTACTCCCCGGGTTTCGGCATTGACAACCAGGCCTACTCAAGGTTTTTGGCTGCTCTACACCGGTCGTGGCAACACTCAAAGCCATGCAATTACACCAATGAAGCAATAACATTACATTACTAACCTTAGTCTAGGATCCAAGACAAGCTAAACCAAAACATAATACTCAATGCATAAACTCACCTCTAGTAACAAAATACACCAAACTCTGGTATCACCATTAAATAAACAAACCAAACTTATCACGGGTTACTCAAGACCAGAACAGTAGCTCATGGAACTTCACATGATATTCTAAAACAAAGAACACTACTCAAAACCTTTTGTATAATCATTTACTCAATGCAAAGCCATTGTTTATAAATTCTGCCCAACACATTACAATCCGATAAAACTCCGGTTAAACAGTATCACAAACTGGAAATTAACAGTAAAACATGAACTAAACAAAACCAAGCACACTTGGTACCAAACCAGCAACTAAACTACCAAAAAGCCTTTAAAATCTGACTTTAAATCCTCCCAACAATTAACGGAACAATCTCAGTAGGTTTTGACCACTTAATAACATTTCCAGCATCTTAATTCCGCTCCTAGGTAGGTGTTTGGACCATTTGATTTGAGAAAATCATCTCAAAACAGTCAGCCGCACTCAACCTGGGAATTGGGTGGGTGCGCTTACTTCAATTTAGTAGGCGCCAGGTCGGCGCATCAAATTTTTGTATAGCCGCTGAGTGAAGTTAGTGGGCGGCACTAAGCGGATACCCCCCTGATTTCTCGATACTCAATTTTGCTCACTGTTAGCTCAATCTAACCACGACTTACCTAAAATCAACCTCTTACAACAGTAAATCTATACTCCCTACACCTCTAACATACATTTAAAACCAATTCGAAATTAATTCCACCAAAATACATGCTCCGAATCAAAAATCCCTCCGAAAACTGAGTTCAATCACTGATAAAACACACCACAGATAATATCGATTAATCTCAGGTATTCGGCTTCAATACACGGAGTGAAACTAATGCTACTCACCTGTATTGATGAATCACTACTCTGAGCTCAGATCCTCTGATTGCAGCACCTCCGGAGGATCAAATTCAGCAGCCGATTGCCACTGTTTCATTCACCAATCACCAGATCTGATTTCTCCTTTAATTTCTTCTTAAATACCAAGCGATTTGTTCTTACCTCAGATCTGAAACTGCTCCCTACGAATCTGAGATTAATCTAATCGACTTTTTCAATTCTTCTTCAATCGAACTTTCCTCTAGTAGCAGAAATCAACTTCCGATCACTTTCTGCAGCCAATCTCCAATCCGAAATCTCTGCTTCAGATCTGAACTCAATCAACTCTTCACTGTTTTGCAATTCCCCTTCGTATTCAATCAACCAAACTTCTGATTCAAACCTACAGGGCCCTATTTATAGGCTGATGATTTGCGCTCAATCACTTAACTCCTTCATGATCCGCCGCCTCGCACACCCATATAAACTCCTACATCCTTGGTCTCTTAATCCTCAAGATAAGGTGCTTGCCAATATACCGAATTGCCCGCATTAGCACCAGCACCCAAATTTTATAAATAAATTTAATACACACTACTATTAAATTATTTAGACTAATATTATAATGCTCATTTACATATCCTCCTTAATTTATAAAATCCCCCAAAATGCCCTTTTACTTGCTACACTACCGATCCGCCAAAACCTGACCCATATACTTAAATAACCAATTTATCGCTATTAATAATCCATCATATCTAAATTTTAAAATTTTACTCTAATTAATTTCCTTTTCTCCAATTCCGAAATTTTCCACTAATTAAATAAATTAACAACCATAAAATCCAATTTTTAATTTTATTAAAAATTCGGGATTTTACAAATCTAAACTAATACTATTGAATTTTACTTAAACAAAATAGCTTATGCTCAACAGCCACAGATGGCTGTAGAAATGGAGCTAGCGCTAACCTCTGGAGAGGTTGGCGCCAGATAGCAGTGCTCAGTGCCAAGCCATATTTCCAGGTTCAAGTGTTGCTAATGAAACCAAAACACCAGGACTGAATTGATACCTTGCATTTGAACCTTTTCTAGGATAATCTAGGCCCTTCCAATGGCCTATTTAACATGCTTCGAATTTAATTAAACTACCAACAACATTAGTATAAAGTTAGCCACTCATGCCCTTCTCTTCAACTAAAACTTTCTTCAGCAAACATCAATTCAATTCTAACATGCACTAAACGTAATTTTCCTCATTATCTCAGGTTCAACAAATCAATAAACATGTAGTTAACCAGCAAATGTCCTTTAGAATTTAATTGAGTCACTTAAAATCTCATATCAGGTCTAGGCGTCAAAAACCCAGTAAAACAGAGTTTCATTTGATCTCAGGTTCAAGAATAAATCGAATTTCTGATTAAATAATCTAAGACGTATTAGGTTGTGCTACTTACAGATTGGAAACAAGACTGAGACAAGAAGCTCCTCAATTCCTCACAAATTTTCTGAGAATTTGTCTCCTAAAATGCACTTACAAACATGTTTCTAACAGAAACCAAATTCCAAATCAAATCTAATTAGATCTGCATTTCTGTTGATAAAATTCACCTAATTATTACCTAATCAACATTTCTTACCTAAATTTCATATCACAGCTGCTCAAATTGCAGCACCTAGACGAATTCAGAATCTGCCGAGATTGACCTCCTCAACTCTCTCTCAAACAGAACTCCAACAGCACCATATAACCTTTAGATCCCTCCAGAGACACAAATCTGATCCAGCAAACCCTAGCTCCTTCTGCTCCTCTCTGAGAACTCCAAGCTCAGTTTGATCAATTGCCAAAAGAACCAGCGACAAATTTTCTTCAGTTTAAATAATTGAAGCTCTACAGCAACTCAATTCATGATCCCGTGCTATGCCATCCTACCAGGATCCCTACACCAGCAACCCAATTAGCTTACTACTTCTTATTTTGCCACATCACCCGAACTTACAAACCAACTATGTAAAATCCCAGATTTTAGTAATAAATAAATAAATAGACTAATTGGTTAATAATATGCAGGCGATAAAATATTGGTTCAACCCGAAAGAGTTCAAGATGAACCGGAGGTGATGGGAGAGCCTATATAAGGCGAGTTCATGATTAATGGCCAAGTAAATTTTAATATAAATAATTGTAGTGTACTACGATATATATAAGTAAGAATTAATTGAGAAATAAACAAGGAGAATAAAAAGAGTTGGTCGAACCCAAGGAGAGTGGGTTGACCCAAAGGTTTATTTGGCTTAAGGAGTAGTTGGTTGAATGGTTTGATTTAAGTTGGTTTAATGAAAGAAGGCATTACGGTAAAATACTTAAAGCAATTAAAATAACCTAGCTATATGCATGGGTTATTCACATTAAGCTCAAAACACAAAATAGAAGAGCAGCTGTACGTTCCTTGTATTCCCTTATATTCTTCTTTCTTCTTTCTAGAGATCAAACCCTAGTATTCCAGAACCTGTTGAAGCCGTCTTAGAGAAGAAGGAGGAGTATTTTCATGCCAAAAAACACAGATAAGATCAAATTAAAAGAGAAACTCTGTTTTGGGAAGTTAAACTTGTTGTTGGGTTTCTAACAGAGTGATTTTTGAACCAGACAAGATCAAGACCTTCTGAGATCTGTTGGAGTGTATTTGGGGTGATATCTTAAAGTTTTTAAAGAAGGATTTAATTCCCAAAACCAGGTAAGTAGTCCCTTTGACGCCTGCATAAATACAAATTCGTGTTTAGACGATATACATGGTTAATCGGTGATTTGATAAGTTGTATTTGTTATTTATGATGTTTTAATTGTTGGAAATTGTTCTAGCATGTTTATAAAGTGTTTTCGAATAATTTAGAATAGTTTTGATGCATTGAATATTGAGTTGTAGAATTTTTATTGAATTTCGCAAAGTTATGGATTTTTCACTTATCAGGCCGCCTGAGTTGTCGTACGAGCACCCTATGTATTTAGTCAAAACCTGAGAGCAATTTTTCCCATATTGAACTATCACTAGAACAGTCACTCGAGCGACCTCCCCTGAAACAACCTATTGTATAAGGCCGTTCGAGCGCCCTTACCCGCTCGAGCGACCTTGGCCGCTCGAGCGATCTGTCTATCAGATTTTTAGAAACTTGCTTTTCAACCTAGTTTTTCACTACGGAAGTGTTTTTATCCAATTTTAACCTATGTACTATCAAGATTGGGGTATTTGGAGATTGTTTACATTGGCGGATGTTTAAAATTCAATTTTATAAAGATTTTGGGGAGATGTTTCTAAAGAGGCACTTTTACTTGATTCCATTGTTCCAAAAGATTTTACCTTTAACCAAGGTTGGTTTTTTAAGTTCATACACTTGTATTTGGGTGATATTAAGGTATTTTGTGCATCGATGGAGTCGATACACATTCGGGACATATTGGCCCGTTGAAACTTGGAGTTTTGGACATATGACTTGGTACATTCTGTTTTGGTTTTGGGTCACTAGTGTGACAAAGCTAGTGCCTGATTTATTGTTTCCCGTATGGGCAGATTTGGTTATACATATTAGGTTCTGTAATTGGTGGGTGTTATTGAGAAGTATGTCCATTACCCTGGTTGGTTTTTATCACTGTTGAGTGGGCTTAGCAGTTATATGGATCCATAGAATAGCTAGTAAGTGAAATGTGTATTAGAGGGGTTTGAATTCTGTGTCTGAGGCATTCCATCATCTCAAGGATGGTACCACTCCTGGATTGGTCGGTCGCTACGTTACCCACTCCCTGATTGGTTGGGCCGTACATACTAACTCATGGTTGAGTTCTTCCGTTGGTGTTGAATAGCCATACTGCAGGGCCACTGGTCCATCGTAATTCGGTTAGATAGCATATTGGCACATGTCTACTCTCTTTCTTTGGTATTCTATTTCATGAGTCCCATGAGGTGGACAAATTATATTTCATTGTTGTCTTGAATCTTATTGTGATTATTCTGACTAAGCGTTTCATATTTTATTGTGGTCAACTATTTGCATGACTACTTACTGAGATGTTGTTTCTCACATTATTGTTTTATCGGTTTTGTTTTCAGATATTACTGGAGATGACGTTGCTGGGGTAGAGACTCCGGGCGATTACTGTGATTACCAGGAAGAAGACTATTTCATTCCTGTGTTGGTCCAGGAGGACATGGAGAGATAATTAGATTTATTTTCTTAGGAATTAACTTTAGTATTTTATATGAGGATTTTGATGTCATTTGAAGGATTAGTAGTATCTTTATTCCACATCCTTGGTGGATGTTATTTATTTTATTTAGTTGAACCTTTCCAGACTTTATAGATGAAATATTAATGGATTATTTTGGTGGTTTAATTCCGCGCTTCTTGAAAGATGTTTTTATTTCCGCACTTTGATATAATAAATGAAATTGTTTAAGTCTGGAATAGTTGTTTTGTGCCATTTTCCCTAACGAACCAGATTTGGGTTTATGTGTTTAAAATAAACTTGGATCTAGGGTATTACAAAGATGGTATCAGAGCAAATAGGATCCTAACCTAGGTAGCCGACCTTTAGGCAAGGAATTGGGGGATATGTGATACGTTAGATAGTACCTTAATTGATTTTCTAGTATGAAAGATCCTTTTTTCTTAATTAAGTGTTTGTGTTTTTGCAGTTGATCTTCATCATGAACATGAGATCAAGAAGCAGAGGTAGAGCAGCATCCGATCCTAGGATGATGCCAGCTGGGGAACCGAAGCCATATGTGGACCCTCCAGCTGTGAAGCAGCCGATTCCACCTCCACCACCTACTTTTGCCCCCGCCCCACATGATGATATTTGGAGAGCTATTGGGGCTGTGACCGATTTGATTGGAAGATCAGAGAGGAACCGAGGGGATGAGAGAGCCCCAAGGAGAGATCGTGTTGACGACTATGGTGCACGGAAGCTAGAGTGGTTTCGTAAGATGGGAGCCCCGTCTTTTGGAGGTCAAGCAGACCCTATGGAGGCCGAAAGATGGATGCTGAGGATAGAGTGGATACTTGATGGCATGGAGTGCCCGAGGGAACGTCGTGTTCGGCTGGCCACTTTCATGTTTGAAGGAGAGGCTGTCCATTGGTGACGTTCTATGAAGAAAAGGACTGAAAAGGATGCGCAAATTTCCTGGGGAAGATTCAGGGAGATCTTCTTTAAGCGCTACTTTATTGCTAAGTTCCGCCGTCAGAAGGCGAGAGAGTTCATGTATAACACTCAGGGAGGAATGACAGTATTACAGTATGAGGCCCGTTTTGACGAGCTGGCCCGTTTTGCCCCGCAGATGGTTACTTGTGAGACAGATAGGCGGGAACACTTTGAGAGGGGACTGAGGACTGAAATTAAAGACCGGGTATCAGTGGTAGAGTGTCCCAGTTATTCAGAGTTAGTTCGCCGAGCTGAGAAAGCCAAGCGCCTAATTGATGAGAAGCGACCAGAACAGAGTAGACCCAAGTTTCCGCAGAGGCAGTTGGCTCAAGTAGTCAAAAAGCCTAAGACTGAGGGTCAGAGCAACAGACCCACTGGTGAGCAGATTTACAGACCTGGACCTCCTAGATGCCAGCAGTGTGAGAGGTTCCATATCCCAGGACCATGTGTCGCACCTTATGGAGCATGCTTTAGATGTGGGAAGTTTGGACACCACATCTCGGATTGTACTTACCCTACCACCTATCAGAGCCTACAGATGGCCCATTCTCCTATGGGATCACAGCCGTTGGGTGTGCCGACTCAGAGGCAGACTTTATCGGTACCTAAGGCAACTGTGGGACAGAAACCACAGGGCAGGACAGGACCCCAGGGCCGAGGTGCAGCACCCAAGGCAATCAGAGTGAATGCAGTAGAGGCTTATGAGGAGGAGTATGGAGCACTTGAGCTTGTTGGAGGTATATTTATTTGTGGTAGATCTACTGTACGTTTATTTGATTCTGGAGCATCTAGATCCTTTATCACACCTGCATGTGCACATCATATTGGATTGTTACCTATTGCTTTGGATTCTTCTTTATTTGTGCACACACCTTTGGGAGATACCACTAGGGTCCAAATTGTATATAGAGACCATATGATCAGGATGGGTCAAGTAGAGTTACCCAGGGATTTGATTAAGCTGGAGTTCAGAGGATATGATGTGATATTGGGGATAGACTGGTTATTTAAACACTATGTCTCTATTGACTATCATAAGGGGACAGTTATTGTTAGTAAGCCTGAGCAGCCGACTTATTGCTTTATCTGTGAAGAATTGGATAGTCGGATTGGGTTAGTTGCTTTGGTTGCAGTAGAAGAAACCGGAAGTGACACAGTTGACCTTTCTGATGTGCCAGTGGTATCTGAGTTCGCAGATGTATTTCCTGATGATCTGCCAAGATTACCACCCGCTAGAGTCGTTGATTTTAGAATCCAGCTTCAGCCTGGTTGTAGACACCCCAAATTGCACTACAAAATGAGAAAATAATGAAAACATTAATTGGGATTTAAAATAGGCCAAAAATGCATGAAAATCAATAATTTAAGCCTTGACCGTATTGTATCTACGGGCTAAGCGCGCCCGAATTTTATATACGGGCACGCAGCGCCCGTAATACATATACGGACACCTTTGGACCGTAAATCATTTACGGGCACATCAGACTCGTGCGAGTTCTGTTCTTCTCTCGATTTCTGAGCCTTATCTTTAGTCCAATATCCCTTTAAATGAGCGAATTATATATTTTATTCGTGCGAAATATCTTTGTGGATAAAGGATGGGCATGATCTTGTGTTTAACTCAAACTGAAACTCTATCTTGCCAAACCTTGGACCAACCATACCCCTGGGTTTGCCTATAAACAGAGGGCTTTTCCTCAAGCAAAAGGCCACGAAAATTTGAAGTCCAAGGAGCTCCAAGAGAAGAGAGGAATCCCTGCTGTTTTGCTTGCTCAATCCAGGTAAGTCCCTTTCCCTTTTATTTTCTGTCTTCAATTCTAGAGATAATAGGATCTTCTCTATTGCTGTAGAATAAGGCCATCTTTTTTATCTTGTATTCCTAAACTTGTCTCTAAGTACCTCAAGAGTCTCTCTAGCCGTAAAACGTGAAGAGAGAGCTAGGGGAAAAGAGAACAGGTGGATCCCTAGAATAGAACCCCATATCTGTTTTTCTCCTTTTTTTTAGAATAAGGCCTTTGATTGTGTTTGTGTAACCAAACCTATCTCCAAGTACCTCAAGAATCCTCTCTAGCCGTAAAACGTGAAGAGAGAGCTAGGGAAAAAGAGAACAGGTGGATCCGTATGGTAGACCCCCATGTGCTCTAATCTGTGAGATGTGGCTGCTTTGAATATCCAGATCATGTTTTAATGGTTTTTATGATGAATCTGAATGAATAACATGAATCTATGATGTTTATAAGATGAGATCCCCACTTTTTTATAAAATTTGGATTTTCCACATATTTGCACCTACAACACTGTTTTTGTGATTTTTGTGATTTTAGGCTAAGATCTTGGATTTATCATGATCAATATGGTAGATTTGGATCCAGAAGCCTGAAAGTAACTTCTAGGGTTTCATGATATGGTTTTTGAGTCGTTTTTCATCATTGAGAGAAGACCCTACGGTCTAAGTTCTCCCCTTTTGATGTTCTTCATCAACGTGGGTATTTTTGGTTTTGATTTCTTGATTTAATATAAAATTTGGGCTATATCTATGTCCTGGACTATTCAAGTTCAAATCTGAAATATTTTATAAAAATCATATTTTTTCTAGATTTCTAGAATTTAACTTGAAGCCAGATTTTTTAAGTTTTCACTTTAAATTGATTTCATTTGATTTTATCTCAATTTTATTTTGATCATGAAACCCTAGGAATGGTATGATCATATTTGAAAGTTCTGGATCAATCAGGCTATTTGTATGAAAAAACCATATATTTTCTCTTTTTTGTGATTTTTGTGATTTTTATAGCAAGCCTTTTTCCTTTATTTTAACATGAACAACACCTGGCAACCACCTTGTGTGGATGAATAGGGGTGCCTAACACCTTCCCCTGTTCATAACCTAATCCCCTTTCCCATCTCTGGTTGTTTTCTTTAGGAGGGTTATTTTTACCCTAAAATTGCCTTTTGTGCTTATTTAATATCTTGGTGTCCATTCACACCTAAATTGAAATGGTGGCGACTCTTTGTTTTATTTAATCCCGTGTGATGAATAGGAAGTCGTTGAAATAGATTTTCCATGTCTCACACTGGTACGGCTCCTGTGTCTAAGCCACCTTACAGGCTAGCAAAACCTGAGCAAGTGAGTTAAAGAAGCAGTTAGATGAGCTTCTGGAGAAGGGATTTATCAGACCAAGCGTGTCACCGTGGGGTGCACCAGTTCTTTTTGTGCCAAAGAAGGATGGTAGTATGCACATGTGCATTGATTATAGGAAACTTAACTAAGTCACGGTTAAGAACAAATACCCTTTGCCTAGGATCGATGACTTGTTTGATCAGTTGAGAGGCGCATCTTGGTTTTCCAAGATTTATTTGAGATCAGGCTATCATCAGTTAAGAGTGGCTGAAGAAAATATAGAGAAGACAGCATTTCGGACTCAGTATGGGCACTATGAGTTTCTAGTCATGCATTTTGGGTTGACTAATGCCCCCGCAGTTTTCATGGATATCATGAATCGGATCTTCCACCAGTATCTAGATAACTTTGTGCTGGTTTTCACTGATGATATTTTGGTATACTCCAAGACTCAGAAGGATCATGTTGGTCATTTGAGAGTAGTACTCCATACGTTAAGAGACCATCGGTTATATGCCAAGTTTAGTAAATGCCAGTTTAAAGATCTCTTTTCTTGGTGACATCATCTCAAGTGAGGGTATCTCAGTGGACCCCACCAAAGTCCAGGCAGTTTCAAATTGGCCTAGACCTACCACAGTGACAGAGATCCGCAGTTTCCTTGACATGGCTAGCTATTACCGTCGATTCATTGAAGGTTTTTCTAAGATTGCATCACCGATGTCCAATTTAACCAAGAAAGCAGTTCCATTTAAGTGGGATGACAAGTGTAAGCAGAGTTTTTAGCAGTTGAAGCAGAAGCTTACCACGACCCCAGTGTTGATTGTACCATCCATGGATGAGCCTTTCGCTGTCTATTGTGATGCATCCAAGATTGGTCTGGGTTGTGTGCTAATGCAACAGGGTCTAGTTGTAGCATATTCTTCCCATTTACTAAAACTTCATGAGGAGAATTGCCCCACCCATGACTTGGAGTTGGCAGCCATAGTCTTCGCATTGAAGATATGAAGGCATTACTTATACGGGGTTGAATTTGAGATTTTCTCATATCATAAGAGTTTGAGATATGTATTTTCCTAGAGAGATCTCAACATGAGGCAGAGAAGATGGATGGATTTATTGAAGGATTTCAAATTTACACTGCAGTACCATCCAGGTAAGGCGAATGTAGTCGCAGATGCATTGAGTCGTAAAGGCGCTACTGAAGAGACTTCCATTGCTACTTTAGCTACTTTTATAGCTAGTCAGTGTAGCCTTGTAGATGTTATTTGTGATTGGCAAGGTGAGTTCTGTTTACCTTAGGATGGAGTTATCCGAGTAACTAGAGTTCAAGTAGAGCCTCACTTGATTCAAAGGATCAGGGTGAGTCAGTTGACAAATCCAGAGTTGATCACTACCGGGAGATTGTTGAGTGAGGGTTCTAAGACCATCAGAGACTTTACTGACAGGGATGGATTATTGAGATACCAGGGTCGTATTTGTATACCAGCTGATAAGGATATTAAGGCAGTGATCATGGCAGAGGCTCACAGATCAAAGTATGCAGTGCATCCCGGAAGCACGAAGATGTATAGAAACTTGAGGGTAGTGTATTGGTGGTCAGGATTGAAGAAGGATATAGCAGAATATGTGGCTAAGTGCTTAGGGTGTCAGCAAGTCAAGGCAGAGCACATGAGACCAGCATGGTTGCTTCAACCCCTTCCTATTCCAGAATGGAAATTGGAGCACATCACCATGGATTTTGTGAGTGGATTACCTCTTTCTCCAAAGGGGCATGATGCTATATGGGTGATTGTGGACCGTTTGACTAAATCGACTCACATTTTACCTATCAAGATGAATCAACCGCTTAATGCACTGGTAGAGCTGTATGTGAAAGAGATAGTGAGATTGCATGGGGTGCCAGTATCCATTGTTTTAGATCGTGATCCTAGATTCACATCTCAATTCTGGGAGTCTTTCCAGAAAGCCATGGGTACAGAGTTGAAGTTTAGCACTAGTTACCACCCACAGACCGATGTGCAGTCAGAGAGGACCATTAAAACACTTAAGGATATGTTACGATGTTGTGTCCTTGATTGGGGAGGTAATTGGAGTAAGCACCTTCCCTTGGTGGAGTTCGCCTACAATAAAATTTATTAGGCAAGCATTCAGATGGCATCATATGAGGCATTGTATGGAAGAGCATGTAGATCACCAGTTTGTTGGGAAGAAGTTGGTGAGAGGCAGCTATTAGGACCTCAGTATGTGCAAGACAGTGTTGATTTGGTGAAGTTGATCAAGCAGAGGTTATTGGCAGCTCAAAGTTGCCAAAAGAGTTATGCAGATACTAGGCGGCGAGATCTAAAATTTGAGGTTGGGGATAAGGTATTTATCAAGATATCTCCTTTCCGTGGTATAAGAAGGTTCAGCAAGAAAGGAAAGCTTTCCCCCAGATTTGTAGGACCTTTTGAGATTATTGCTGCAGTAAGACCAATGGCATACCGCTTAGCATTACCATCATCATTTGGAGCAGTTCACGACGTGTTCCATGTCTCAATGCTAAGGCGATATGTGCATGACCCTAGTCATATAATTAACCACGAGCCTTTGGTTATACGTAAGGATTTGACTTATGAGGAACATCCGGTGAAGATATTAGACAGACATGAGCAAATCCTTCATACTAAAGTGATTCCACTTGTTAAAGTGCTATGGCAAAGTCATACAGTGGAAGAAGGCACTTGGGAGTTGGAATCTAAAATGAAGAAGAAGTACCCGTCATTATTTAAGGAATCTCAAGGTAAAAAATTTCGAAGACGAAATTTATTTGTAGGAGGGGAGAATGTAAAATCCCAGATTTTAGTAATAAATAAATAAATAGACTAATTGGTTCAACCCAGAGGAGTTCAAGATGAACCGGAGGTGATGGGAGATCCTATATAAGGTGAGTTCATGATTAATGGCCAACTAAATTTTAATATAAATAATTGTAGTGTACTACGATATATATTATTAAGAATTAATTGAGAAATAAACAAGGAAAATACAAAGAGTTGGTCGAACCCAAGGAGAGTGGGTTGACCCAAAGGTTTATTTGGCTTAAGGAGTAGTTGGTTGAATGGTTTGATTTAAGTTGGTTTAATGAAAGAGGGAATTACAGTAAAATACTTAAACCAATTAAAATAACCTAGCTATATGCATGGGTTATTCACGTTAAGCTCAAAACACAAAATAGAAGAGCAGCTGTACGTTCCTTGTATTCCCTTATATTCTTCTTTCTTCTTTCTAGAGATCAAACCCTAGTATTCCAGAACCTATTGGAGCCGTCTTAGAGAAGGAGTATTTTCGTGCCAAAAAACACAGGTAAGATAAATTTAAAAGAGAAGCTCTGTTTTGGGAAGTTAAACTTGTTGTTGGGTTTCTAAAAGAGTGATTTTTTAACCAGACGAGATCAAGACCTTCTGAGATCTGTTGGAGTGTATTTGGGGTGATATCTTAAAGTTTTTAGAGAAGGAATTAACTCCCAAAACCAGGTAAGTAGTCCCTTTGACGCTTGCATAAATACAAATTCGTGTTTAGACGATATACATGGTTAATCGGTGATTTGATGAGTTGTATTTGTTATTTATGATGTTTTAATTGTTGGAAATTGTTCTAGCATGTTTATAAAGTGTTTTAGAATGATTTAGAATGGTTTTGATGCATTGAATATTGAGTTGTGGAATTTTTATTGAATTTCGTAAAGTTAAGGATTTTTCACGTATCGGGCCACCTGAGCAGTCGCTCGAGCGCCCTATGTATTTATTCAAAACCCAAAAGCAATTTTTCCCAGATTGAACTATCGCTAGAACAGTCGCTCGAGCGACCTATCAAAAAACCTCTCCTGAAACAACCTATTGTGTAAGGCCGTTCGAGCGCCCCTGGCCGCTCAAGCGACCTGTCTATCAGATTTTTGGAAACTTGCTTTTCAACCTAGTTTTTCACTATGAAAGTGTTTTTATCCAATTTTAACCTATGTACTATCAAGATTGAGGTATTTGGGGATTGTTTGCATCAGCGGATGTTTAAAATTAAATTTTATAAAGATTTTGGGGAGATGTTTCTAAAGAGGCACTTTTACTTGATTCCATTGTTCCAAAAGATTTTACCTTTAACCAAGGTTGGTTTTTTGAGTTCATACACTTGTATTTGGGTGATATTAAGGTATTTTGTGCATCGATGGAGTCGATACACATTCGGGACATATTGGCCCGTTGAAACTTGGAGTTTTGGACATATGACTTGGTACATTCTGTTTTGGTTTTGGGTCACTAGTGTGACAAAGCTAGTGCCTGATTTATTGTTTCCCGTATGGGCAGATTTGGTTATACATATTAGGTTCTGTAATTGGTGGGTGTTATTGAGAAGTATGTCCATTACCCTGGTTGGTTTTTCTCACTGTTGAGTGGGCTTAGCAGTTATATGGATCCATAGAATAGCTAGTAAGTAAAATGTGTATTAGAGGGGTTTGAATTCTGTGTCTGAGGCATTCCATCATCTCAAGGATGGTACCACTCCTGGATTGGTCGGTCGCTACGTTACCCACTCCCTGATTGGTTGGGCCGTACATACTAACTCATGGTTGGGTTCTTCCGTTGGTGTTGAATAGCCATACTGCAGGGCCACTGGTCCATTGTAATTCGGTTAGATAACATATTGGCACATGTCTACTCTCTTTCTTTGGTATTCTATTTCATGAGTCCCATGAGGTGGACAAATTATATTTCATTGTTGTCTTGAATCTTATTGTGATTATTCTGATTAAGCATTTCATATTTTATTGTGGTCAACTATGTGCATGACTGCTTACTGAGATTTTGTTTCTCACATTATTGTTTATCGGTTTTGTTTTCAGATATTACTAGAGATGACATTGCTGGGGTAGAGACTCCAGGCGATTACTATGATTACCAGGAAGAAGACTATTTCATTCCTATGTAGGTCCAAGAGGACATGGAGAGATAATTAGATTTATTTGCTTAGGAATTAACTTTAGTATTTTATTTGAGGATTTTGATGTCATTTGAAGGATTAGTAGTATCTTTATTCCACACCCTTGGTGGATGTTATTTATTTTATTTAGTTGAACCTTTCCAGACTTTTTAGATGAAATATTAAGGGATTATTTTGGTGGTTTAATTCTACGCTTCTTGAAAGATGTTTTTATTTCTGCACTCTGATATAATAAATGAAATTGTTTAAGTCTGGTATAGTTGTTTTAAGCCATTTTCCCTAACGAACCAGATTTGGGTTTATGTGCTTAAAATAAACCTGGATCCAGGGCATTACAAACTAAATAAAATTCCAGAATTTTCTCATACCTTTTTAAATATAAATGATCCATCCGGTTCAACCAAAATTCCCCAATTTAACTCCTTGATCTCCTTTCTTTGCAAAAATCTCCAATTAACCTTAATTTAAGCACTAAGCTAATAATTTTTATTTTCATAAAAATTAGGGATTTTACAAGACCCCTCTTCCCCAACTTCTCTCAAGACACTCCCCAAGGCTCCACCCCCCACTACACTCTCCAAGACCTCTCTCCCCTAAACCTTCTCCACCACCTCTAACCACTTCAAGGTACCACCAAATAGCCTCTTAACCTCTTCCAAAAAATCTCAAATCATCCCCAATACCCATCTTCTTTCACTTTAACCAAGTGGGAAGCTATGAAGAGCACTTGGGAGTTGAAGAGAGGTGTTCCAAGCTGCTATCTACACTTCAAGAGACCCTCAAACGACACCAAGAGGGCTTTACCCTCCAAGGTGAGCCTCCTCTACACTTTTTATGTAACATATGTTGATTTTATAGTAATATTAGCATGTTTAGAAGTTTTTGCCATGAGACTCATGCCTCCTTTGATGCTTCCCTTCTCTTCTTCTCTTCTTTTCATGTTTTACCCTTTTTTACTTAAGGAAGAACTCCTATAGTAAGGGGAAGTGTTCAAAATCAAGAGGGAGAGAAGGTGAGACCATGGTAGTTTACTTAGGGTCTCACCTTAATGCCACTTCACATGCTTATTTTCATTATTTAAAGGAGAGCATGTTCTCCTCCCTCCCTATGTCTAATGTATCCTTTTAAACCCCCATTACCTTTCTTTTATTTGCTCATGTTCTTAGTTTGCATTCTAACATTATGTATTTCATGTGATGTGATTATATGAGTTTATTGTCTTGCATGTGCATGAAGGCATGATTCACACCACACCATAAGGGTTGCATGCTTATTCCCTTTTCTTGCTTTTGAATGACTCTTCATAATCCATAGAAACATGCTAAGCACATTACCTCTACATGAAGTCTCATTTATAATCATGATAGGTTCCTTCTTCTCCCTTTTAATCATCTTAATCATATCCATGTACACTGCATGTTAAGCACATACTCACATAGCCTTTCTTCATGCTTGTAATCTTAAATTACCTTATCTTAAATGTGCTGATTTGGTGTTTTGGTGTGGGCATGCTTTATGGATTGGTTGGATTTGACTATGGCACGGGTCACTCGGACAACCTCTCTTCTTTTCCTCATGAAAGAAAGAGGGTGCCATTAGCAAGAAGGAGGGAACACTTAAGGTCCCTCTCTAGTGTGTGAGTTTAACTCACAAGTGATGGAGAAGGCCCCTAGCCTCATCTCCTCACTTCATTTGGTTTACAATTTGATTAAGCTAGCTAATTAGGTCACAAACCTTAACCTTAGACCACTGTGGACCTGCCCAGAGGCCCACAAAAACCCTGGTTACCCCAAGAGACCAGGGAACCCAAGCCCATGGCCAAAATACCATTTCTGGTATTTTTAAGGCTTGACTGAAATCTCAGTTCGATCAAGCCTTATTCTGTTAATGACCGAAATTTAATTTCGATCATTAACATAATAATGGTTGACCGAACTGTGTTTTCAATCAACCTATAAGATTTACATAAATGCAACTTTGGTCTTTTAATTGTTTCCTAAGCCTTATTTAATTAAACTAATAAATCCAGCAAGGTTTTTGGGTCATCCCATAACCCAAAATGGGCCTTGGGCTTAGTGGGCTCAAATTGAACACTGGTGGGCCTTCCAACGGGGCCCACACATCAGACTCAAGTCACTTAAGCTAAAAAGATAAAATCAAAATAAAAGGGACATACACCACACATGTGGTCCCACCAAGACTTAATCAAATGAGCATGTTGGCATAGGACGGGTGAGATAAAAGTGAGTTGACTCAATTCAAGATTAACTAGGGATAACCCATGGGACCCGTCACCCAACGGGGCGGACCAGGGTGTCTATGGACTTCCCCGAACAGTAACTAGGCACTTTTTCATAATCTCAATGCGCAGACCACCCAGTAAAAAACCTTTTAGGCATCCAAGTTTTTGCCTGCACCCCATCAGGTAGTGGCGACTCCCCAAACCTCTTTTATCCAAATCCGACATTCCAATCCTGGAAGCATACGATCCTTCACGCTTTCGCCGGAGAGCGTGCCGGGTATTTCTTGAAAGGATGTGATCAAATCACTGTCCCCCACGTGCGCCGCGGATCGATGCACTCACACATGGGATATTTTGAAGGATTTTAAAAAGCTTTCCTTGAAATAAGCATAATAGCAATGAAACCTTGCATTTACAATGACTGCAGAAAAGCCTTTATAGTCCCATTTGCTCTTATTTGATAATTGTAAGGCCTATTCAAGCTTTTCTTTTTCTTTCTTTTTTTTTTTTTAAGCTTTCACATTATGTATTCTGCTCGACCTTAAACTAGACTTTTAAAAATCCTCAGTTCCAAAATTATAATTTTTTAATTTTCCTAGTTTCTTACTCTTTTAAGGTTCACACTTTCAATTTCTAAACATGTGCAAAATTAGGGTGCTTACAGTAGGCTCTTTGTTGAAAGTATCAAGGGTTTGAGAAGCACTAAAGCAATTATGTTGCACTTTGAAGAAGTAATGTTTATTTGTTTCTCACAAAAAAGCAATGAAAATGGCTTTTTTTTTTAATTCAAGTTAATTGCTTCACATGGGCATTACCAAACAATGGTTTTGCTTCTAAAAGTAATCTTTTTGTTTACAAAACCAAAAAGGTACTTATGAAAAGCATTATCAGACGGAACCTATGAGTAGAAAAGAAAGAGTAATTATGTCATCATAAAAATTTTACTTAAATTTAGGACAATAATAATTGTCACAAGCAAACATAGCTTTTGAAATAGCCCCCTCTTGCTTCATCAAAGTGGCCTTTCCAAAAAAAGTCACTTCATTCAAAGCAACTTTTAAGGCTGTGAACACCTAAGTATTAGGCTTAGGCAAGAGGTCCTTTTGGGCCTAGGAAGGGCTTCTTGACCCTTAAACAGTTGTGGTATAAGGGAACATTTGGTGGAGATTATAGATTATGAACTATAGATTATTATATGGATGCCCAGATTTGGCAAAATACATCATTTATCTCAATATTGGTGTTTTCTTTTTTTTTTTTTTTTAGTCTAGTGGGCATAGCTAGATATAAATCCATATGTCAACTAGATAGTAAAATGGGGCCGTTCTTTGTTTGGTTAATCCCGAGTTCCATTTATGTTTTCCTCCATGTATCTTGAAGAGGCCTTCCGTGAAGGATGAGTTGCAGTATTTCATTCCATCATATATCTTGGTGAGGTCTTTTGGTATATTGTTGCAGATCTTGATTGGATTGTACTTGCCAACCCAATTCTTTTATCTAGTTTGGGTGCTCTGCAATAATTCTATGTCTAAAACTCATATTAAGCAGGCTTCGCACATAAGACATGATGTGTCAAAAGTTTAATCTTAAAAAGAAGTCTTAATTTTCACGAGTCCTACTATATCACATGGAGTTTGATTTTGGATTTGGATTGGTCTAAGTTGATATTCTTATCGAATTGATTGTGGATTTTGTTATTATTGATGGATTATTTCTATGTGTCATTTACTGATAAATTATTCAGACATGATTTTATTTAAGGAAATTTGCAGCAACACCCCCTGAGGTTTCTGACTAATACAATCAAACCCCCTGAGGTTTGGAAGCGATCACTAACACCCCCTGAGGTGCGCGCATTGCGCACATACACCCCCTACTATCAACTTTGTGCCAACGGCATCACATGACTTTCATGAAACCCAGTTTTTATTGAATCGGGGTCCTAAACCTGGTTTTTATTTCTCCTTATTCTTTCTCCTTCCCACGCCCTAAGCCCCTGCTGTCGCCCCTTTCTTTTTTTCTCCTCCTCCTTCCTTCCAATGCCCCCTTCTTTCTCCCCCTTCGAACAGATCTATTAGCTCCCCCATTAGTGATTGCATTTCAAATCTGTGAAATCATAGTCGGAAAGTGGAGTTTTCTTCAGGGATTTCTACGTTTATACTTTGAGGAACTGAAACACGGTAAGCAAAAATGATTTAAGATTGTGCAAGAGATTGCATTTCAGATCTCCTTTTCACTTTAATTAAGTAAAAATTGGCATCTCCTTGACCCATGTCCTTTATCAGGCTGTGAACCCCACAGGGGGTGTTCCCCTGCTGTTCAATGAATTTTCCTCATGTCCTTTATCTTATTTGAACCCCACATCCTTTATCAGGCTGTGAACAGCAGGGGCTTATTTGAACCCCACATCCTAAGCCCCTGTCTGTGAACAGCACAGGAAAATTCATTGAACCCCACGTCCTTTATCAAGTCGTGGGAAATTTGTAAAATTCATTGAACAGCAGGGGCTTATGGCCTGAAAGGTCATTTTTGTGTTTGAAGGAGTTGGACCCACGTCCTTGACTTTAGGCATGATATGAATTATTCTCAGACACCTTTCCTCTTGTTGTTTCACCTACTTCTTAGAAGATTAATAAGAAATTCTGGGGCTTATTCCACTGCACTGAAGAACAAGAATTAAGAGAGAATAATTCACTGATTACCGTGCTCTTTTACACGTTTTTCTTATACATGTATTTGACATCCGTATAATTTTGTTTTGTTACTAATAATACTTTGGGATATCTTTTGTTATACTATTCACTAAAAGAGGGTACTTCTGTAGAAAGTGCTCTTAGAATGAAACCTCCTCTAGTAGGATTGATTTATCTTATTTGTAAAATTCATTGAACCAGATCAGAGTTGAATTTGCTGAGGCGATGTGTAAAACCCCGACCCGGATTATATCTTAATTATTAAGATTAATTATTTAAAGTGTGATTATTAGACTAATTAAGTAATTGTGTTACGAAGATGAGGTAAATGTGGATTATTCTTGAGGATTTAGAGAAATCAATTGAACTGTATGAAGGTTATTAAGGAAAATTTAATCAATGTTATTTCTCAATTCCAATTGTCTAAGATACTTTCTAATTAGCTTAAATGAATTGGAAATCAAATTCTGAAAAGTTAGACTTATGTGTACCTAGAGTAATTCCTAAGTATACCCATGGTACCCCAAAGTTTACCCCAGGTACCCTCTCGAATAACACTGGTGTATACCCATGTATACCCCAAAATACTCCCAAGAATACTTAAAGTAACTCCTAAGAGTACCCAAGGTACCTCCCAAGTGTACCCAAATTATCTCCTAAGAATACTCAAAGTAACTCTTAAGAATGCCTAAGGTACCTCTCAAGTGTACCTTAAGTATCTCCCAAGAATACCCAAATAACCCCTCAAGTATACCCCAGGTACCCTACTTCTATACCTAAGGTACCCCACTTGTATCCCTAAGGTACCCTACTTTAATTGCCTAAGGTACCCCTGTGTTTACCTAAGGTATCCTCTTGTGTTTGCCTAAGGTACCCCACATGTATAGCTAAAGTACCCCCTTATATTACCTAAGGCACCTCACTCCTATTGGCTAAGGTATCCCACTGTTTTGTCCAAGGTACCCCATTCGAATACCTAAAGTACCCCCAAATTGTACCTAAGGTACCTCACTTGTATTACCTAAGATATCCCTTCATTTTAACTAAGGTACCCTACTGTTTTACTTGAAGTACCCCCTTGTTTAGCTAAAGTACATTCCCTTACACAGCAGAGGTACCCCCTTTATATAACTAAAGTACCTCCAACATACCTAAGGTACATCCCCTATATTACCTAGGGTACACCCCTTGTATTTCCTAGAGGTACTCCTCTCATATAAGTAAGGTACCCCCACTGTTTTACCTAGGGTACACCCCCCTATATAGCCAAAGTACACCCTTTGTCTAACTAAAGTAACCCCTATATAAGTAAGGTAACCCCCTATTGTTTTGCCTAAGGTATAACCCCTTATATAGCTAAGGTACCCCCTCGTATAACTAAGGTACACTCCTTCTATAGCTAAGTACCCTCCTCAATATAACTGAGGTACACCCCCTAAGCTTATCTAAAGTTTATTCTTTAGAATGACTAAGGTAAATCCCTTGAAACATCAAGGTACCTCCTCAAATAACTAAAGTACCCCTCATATAACTGAGGTACCCTTCTGTGTTAACTGAGGTACACCTCCCAAGCATTCCTAAAGCATGCCTTTTGAAGTGGCTAAGGCAAACACCCCACTTAACACTAAGGTACCCCACTCAATACTAAGGTACCCCACTCGAATAACACTAAGGTACCCCCTAGTATGCCTTAGGTACACCCTAGGGTTTAGTTGAATAAAAGCCTTGTTTGGGGGCAGATTTGAAAAACCAAAACTTGGGCATATAAAAGGATGCCCTAATTTCTAATTAAGAGTTTGAAAACCCATTTCTCTTGTCTTGGACGTATAGATCAAGAGAGGAAGATTGTGAGCTCACTTGAAAGCTTGAGCAAGAAGAAAAAGAAGAAGAAGGAGAGGAGAACTTGAAGAATAGTTGTGCTTCTCCATTACCAAGTAAGTAGCAAACCCTTCCAAACAAAATGAATTACCAACTTTCGTATTCTCTCTCTAGGGTTTGGTTTATTTGATGAAATGATCTTGCATGATGGTTTTGATTTATAAAATTCGTAGGGTTTTGGTTGTATGATAATCTTGTTGAGTTTTCTATTGATTTGCCATGGATTTCCAGCTTTATTGATTAGATTTCAGATTAGGGTTTAAGAGTTGTGTTCATGTGGATTTGGGATGAATCTTTGTTTTGGAAAGTGTTTTAAAGTATGTTGGGATGTTGTATGATCACCCAATTTGATGTTGGAAAGGTTGCAAAGGATTTACATGAGTTATGTGTTGAAAATAGTCAAAATATTTCAAAATCCCGAGCCAGCGATTAATCCTGAAAGTTGACGATTAATCCTTAGTCAAACCCCTAAAAACTAGTCTCGGTTATTTTAAATCGCGGCTCAGGATTAGCCTGGGCGATTAATCCAGAACCTTAGCGCGCGAACGTCAACCTTCAACGTGCGCGCGCTGCCTTTGTTTTAACCTCAACGCCCGAACTTTGAATCCCAGCGCCCGCACGCTAAGCTAATCGCCCCTGGGCGAGTAATCCAGGGGCTAATCGTGGACCCTATTTCTTGAGTTGTTCATCCTTTTTCTCCTCAACCCTTTTCCAAACAACCTAAGCCTCTCGCATAGCACCCTTATTACATGAAAGACATTTAAGTAAATGTCCTGTGTATTTATTGCTCCATTTACTTAAGTCTTTACATGTAAATAAGGTTTTACCCCCCATTTGGAACCAATAAAAATACTCCCAGGGCCCAATTCCCAACCAATAAAAAGTCAACTTTCCAGTTTGTGCCTAATTTTCCAGTTTTCCCGATTTTCATAAAATGCCACTTTTTGAGTTTGATATCCAAACAAGTGATTCAGAAGCCCAGAAAATTCTAGATGATTTGTATACCCTCCAATAGACTACAACCAGAATTTGAGCCCCAAACTCCTTGTAGATCTGTCTAGAAAAATTCTACACCGAAAAGTCAACGTTTTCATCCAGACTTAGAATATTTTCGAGGTCCAAAACTTTTTGTCTCGGAATCCATTGATTTTTGGTAGGATGACTTATTTTAGAATTCTAAGACTACTCCACTCACCCGAAATGTGTTTTGAGGATTTTATGGTACCTGTTTTGATTGACTTTGGATTTCATGAACCGGGGCAGTGTAGAAGTACTATGCTCGGCCTTGATTCATCGGGCAGCGTAGAAGTACTCCACTAGGCCTTGATTCATCGGGCAGCGATGAAGTATTCCACTTGGCTTTGATGCGTCGGCGGTGTAGAAGTACTCCACTTGGCCTTTATTCCGTCGGCAGTGTAGAAGTACTCCACTGGGCCTTGATTCGTCGGCAGTGTTGAAATACTCCGCTTGGCCTTACTCTTGGACAACGATCATTAATCTGATTTGGACATTTGACTTGGAATGGTTGATTTGATTTCATGAATTACCCGATTGAGATATTTGACTTGGAATTTCACTTTATATCTGTTTGAGATGTTTTGGTTTACATTTGGTATCTTATACTTGTGAATATTACCATGATGTTACGAAATTGCATAAACTATTTCTTTGCATGCATGTTTGCTGCTTACTGGGACTTTAAGTCTCACGCGTGTTTTGCTTTCCCGGATTTGTTTTCAGATCCGCTTGATGAGCCGCGTATTGGGGCAGGCATTGAGGGTGAGCTTGAGTAAAGGCTAGAAGGCTACCATTTCTACCCGTAGTAGGGTTCTTATTATGATGATGTATTTTGTCTTGGGAATTATATATGGGATGTAAATATTATTTTTGGACCTATACTCTTGGGAGAATCTTTTGTACTTATCTGTGTATTTTGGGAAGAACATTGTGAATGGTTAGTTGCCTTAGTTGTATTTTGTTCACATGTATATCATGTTTTAGAGATTATAGTACAGATGATCTTTTGATTATATGGAAAAATTTTATTCCATGCTTCTTTAGTCATGCACCCTGATAATTACATTGTAATTGCCCAGGAAATTGAAGAACATTGTGAATGGTTAGTTGCCTTAGTTGTATTTTGTTCACATGTATATCATGTTTTAGAGATTATAGTACAGATGATCTTTTGATTATATGGAAAAATTTTATTCCATGCTTCTTTAGTCATGCACCCTGATAATTACATTGTAATTGCCCAGGAAATTGTGTTTATCAGGTTCTATTGGGCCCATAAGTAGGTCTCGGGTACGGGTTGGTGCTGTGATAGGGCAGACCCGGATCTGGGGCGCTACATGATGACTGCCCAATTTCAAAGGTTCATTTTGTCCAATATCTAAAAGAGCAGCTAATTTTTGTATGTAATGTTTTGTTGATGATCAATTCTGGATGGATAATCCTCTATATTTTCCCAAATGAAATTCTGAAATCATACTTATGCATCTAAGATACTCCATCAATGAAAGCTATCATTTTCTACTAACTTTATAGCAGTTGTTATACATTTTCCATTTCATTATTGTTCAACAAACTTGGTTCTTTCTTATTATAATTTCTGTGATTGCTGTTGGAACCCACTTAGTAGAGGCAACCAAAAGTATAAGCATTTCAGGTAAGTCTAAATATGATAAACTTTCAGTTATGGATACAATTGCATTAATTTTAACAACCTCCAAAGAAATTTCATCCACGTACCAGCTTAACTTCCACAGGAGGGCCAACCTTTCAACAGATCAAGGAGCCATTATTATTATATGAAAGAGCCAGCATTTATCAAAAGCCTCTAGTTAAATTGGTTTGCACAGAAAAAATGGAGTTATCCACAATAGAGCCTTACTCTTTATGCTTCTGATATGGAAAGCACACCAAGTTACATACTAAGTTTATCATCTCAATTAGCTTATAAACATTTGTTTTAGTCTAGAAATTGGTATGTGTACTAAGTTTGATTTATACTAAATGTGGAGATGTGGGGCTCTTTAACCGTTGATGTTTCATGCAACCATAAATTGATACTACCATGTGAACTAACTCACTCATGATGATGATAATGCAGCCACATATATAACTACTCATATACCTACTTTGTCATGTTCCTGATGCTAAGAAATTGTACTAAGTTTAGTGATAGCTTTTGTTATATAAGTAATTAAATAATTAAGTTGTTTACATTGAAAAGGGTTTTTACATTGAAAAGGGTCTTTTGTGTGTTATTACTTTACTTTGTTTTTGTTACTAATATAACAAACTGGGTCACATTGCATGGGGTATTTATTTTTTCTTTATTTTTCACTTTAAATTTTGATATAATTTTCAGGCGAAATATATATTGAACTAATGTTTTCACTAGTGATACACTACTCTGGTGGGGTTGAGCATGTTGATTTTGTTGATGAAGACAGATATTCCTATCTTGACTTGGCTAAAGATGCAGCCACACTTACTAGAGTTAAACTAGGTAATGCTTTTACCATTAAATACAAGCTACCTAGAACCCAAGAATTGGTGACACTCAATGGTGATAGAGCATTAACGCAAATTTTTGAGATACACCAAGGTGTATCTGAAATACATTTGGTGTTGTCTGAAGAAACCATATCTCAAGTGTCGCAATTGACACAAGAGAAAGCATCAACATCACATGGGTTTTTTGGTGCACAAGATGAGCAAGGAGAAGGGTATGATGATGAAGATGTGATAGAAGATGAAATCGGGATCAGTGATGACGAAGAATAGAACATGGATGAAGATCAGGAAGATAATGGAGAAAGCATAGATGAAACAGATGATGAAAATGAAAGTGATGCTTCACATGAGGAGCTTGATGGTCATGAATTATCTGATTGTGAGTCTGATCCTGAATATCATAGTTTATGTGAATCTGATGATGATTATAGTCCATGTTAGGATATAGGCTTAGAATTTGACATGGAACATGGCTTGGAGAGACTGAAACTTGAGAAGGGTATGGTGTTCCCTAATATACATGATTTTAGAGACGCCTTGAAAGAATTTGCAATTAGTGAAGGGTTTGACATTAAGAGAATCAAGAATGAAAGAACAAGGATAACTGTGGTGTGTGCTGCGGAAGGTTGCAGTTGGAGACTACATGCATCTCTTAGACCAAATGAACAAACGTATATGATAAAGACACTTCAGCCTTTGCATACTTGTACACGGGTACATAGGAATAGCCAAGCCACATCCCAATGGATAGCAAAGAAGATTATACCTCAAGTACGTGCAAATCCGAAGTTACAGATATCATCAATTAGGGAGACAATTCAATCTCAATTTGGTATCAAGTCTAGTGATGTTCAGTTAAGGAGGGCCAGAAGAAAGGCAATTGATGAGGTGGAAGGGAATCATATGGAGTCCTATGGATTACTTCGGGGTTATGGAGAAATGATTCGATCTACCAATCCTGGAAGTTTGGTAACGATTGAGACAGATAGGATTGATCATTCTTTGGCACCTACCATCAAGAGAATCTTCATTAGTTTTTCAGCCATGAAGAGTGGTTTTCCTGAAGGATGTAGACCCTTCATTGGGTTAGATGGTTGTCACTTGAAGGGGTCATATGGGGGTGTATTACTAGCTGTCTTTACCTTGGATGGCAATGGAGGATTATTTCCTATAGCATATGCTGTGGTAGAAGCTGAGAATCAGTATAGTTGGACTTTTTTCATTTATCACATGTATCTGATTGTCGGGTCTATGAATGTGCCCTTGACATTTATGAGTGATAGACAAAAGGTAGTTTTCCATCCATATTTCATGTTATCTTTCACTCCTTTGATATTATAAATTGTAATCTTATATATGAAATGAATACATGTTTCGCAGGGAGTTATAAAAGCGATTGCTAAGATTTTACCCAATGCACACCAACGTTATTGTGCAAGACACATTTATAGCAACTTCAAGGGAACATAAAAGGGATGCAATTGAAAATTTTGTTTTGGGAAGCTTCAAGGGCATACACTGTCCATGATTTCAATTATGCAATGGGCCAATTGAAGAATGTAAATTCGGATGCATACAATTGGCTCAAGGATATTCCACCGTCTACATGGTCGAGACAAGCTTTTGATATACATGTAAAAAACGACCACATCACCAAGAATCTTACTGAGTCTTTTAATCAATGGATTGGAAAGATGGGAGAGAAGCCAATTATTACGTTGTTAGACACTATAAGGCGGAAGTGGATGGTTAAGATTCAAAAGAGATATGAAATTGTTTCCAGTTGGTCTAGTGGTGACCCCCAAGGCTACTGCAACATTAGAAGCAAGGAGAAAAGCTGGTAGTGGTTGTCAAGTACTGTTTGCTAGAGGGGATGAGTACGAAGTCTTAGACGAAGGGACTCGCAGATTTACAGTTAAAGTTGGTATCCAGCAATGCACGTGTAGGGTGTGGGATATATCAGGCATTCCTTGTAAGCATGCCATTGCATGCATTAGATATCGGAGAGAGAGGGTAGAAGACCATTGCCATCCCTATTTTAGGGTGGACACATACTTGAGAGCTTATGGCCAGATGATTCATCCAATCCCTAATGAAAGGACATGGCCTACAACTAATTTGGAGCCAATGATGCCCCCACCACTTCGTCGTCTGCCTGGGAGACCCAAAAAAAATAGAAGAAGGGAGGCAGATGAATCAACGCCAACGGGTCAATTGCGTAGATCCAACACTTTGCGTTGTTGTATAAGCAAGGGATTTGGTCATAATAAGAGGACATGCCAGCGTGCCCCAGTTAGGGGCAAGGGTGGGAGATCACACTCTGCACATGAGGTATAAGGTTATGCTATCTGCACGTGTGTTTTTTATCAAATGAGAATTCAAATATTAATGACATATTACTCCTACAGGTTTGAAGTCATGCAACAAGGCCATGAGCACCACTGTCACAGTACAAGTTACTCTTATAGATATGTAAGTCTAAGGCTTCCTCTTAATTATAAAGAGCTAGGTAATGGTATGTTGATAGGATATATGTTTTCATTGTTGATTAAATTGAAGCCTTGGTGTCTCTGATTGGCTTTCTTAGTGATCCTTTTAGTGTCTATTGTTTTTTTTTTAATACTTTGCTTACTATGACAAAAAAAAATGACACTTCTATATGTTAATTGTTCTTTTTCTCAATCATTGGAGAAAATAAGAGCAAAGAAATTAATTAAATAAGAAAGAATTGATGAGACACAGGATTTACTAAGGCTTCTTTTATTTTTTCAATCCAGGTGGCTAGATTGGAGATTTGGTAGATGATGGAGCTGCTTGCAAACCACTTGGGGTAGGAGTGGAAACATTTGCTGTTGTTTAGATGTGATGGACACTTTTGTTGTGCACTTTTGCTGTCGTTTTCTTGTACACTTTTGTTAATTTTAATTACTGTTTGGAACGGAGTGGGAACATTTGCTGTTGTGCACTTTTTTTTAGTCACTGTGGCTTGTTACATCTCTCTTTAATGCATTGTTCCAGTAGGCACAAGTTGTTGGATGATGAAACTCTTCTTTACAATCTGGTTGTTGTTTTTATCTCCATACATCTCCTTATGCTTTGTGCAATGTGCTAATCAATTCTTTAATTTGGTCATCTGGATCATTTATTAGGAATAAAAATGTCACTCTGTATAAGGTGTATTTGTTATGTCTCTGTAAATCATTTATAGAATTACTTACTTCAGTCTTCTGGTAAGATATTGAGTTGGTACAAAACTGAATGGTAGAAGTCTACTAGAGGGCTGGGTTTCAGTGGATTCATGATATAATAAAATACACTATGGCTTTTCCTTGATCTTAAGTTAATCGTATTTTATCTATGGGGAAAAGACAGGATTACTTAATGATCAAATGTTTTCTCCGATTAACTTAACCAGGAAGAAATTAGCAGTGGACCTTTATTGTAAAGTTTTTAATCAAAGAATTACCATCTTTAGGTCTGAAAGTTTCGGAGTTCAGATTGTGGGTTTCTTTCTCCTTTATGGTCAATACATTTGCTTTCTGCGTTGAGGCAAATGTCCCACTTAAGAAAGTGAAGAGTTGGAATGAGGAGTACTTAAGGAGCACTGACAAAAGAATTGGTATTTCAAATGAAAACTTTTGACTATTATAAGGATGCTTGCAAGTAGTTGAAAACTTTTAAAGAGCATATACTTTTGACTATTGATGTGGAAAAGGAGTTGTCTGTTCACAAAATATTGTGTTAATTTCATACAAACACTTGTAAAAGGAGGCATAAATTCGTGGTTCATAGATGCAGTGAAGAATGGTTTTCATGTCGGATATTAATGTTTTTGTTGGACAATTCTTCAAATGGTAAGTGGCATGACACCACTAAAAAGGGAGGGGATGAACATTTGTTTAAACTAGTTTGACTCCTTGTCTCTATAATTTCCCAGTTTTAGAGCACCTTGTCACGACCGAGGAAAGTTATTGAAAGTGATATTCCCTGCTTTTCCATCCCCTCCCTTTTTAGGGAGATTAATTACTGTAAAACCCCGAATTTTCACCTAATAAATAAATAAATAATAAACAAAAGAAAATATGAGTTGAGTCATGGTTAAAATAAAAAGTGAAGACTTAGAGGATAATTAATTCGAATAAGACATAAGTTGAAAATAAAGAAAGAATTTTAATGAAATTAGCCTAAAAGAATAAAAAGGGTATTTTGGTAATTTTCAAAAAAGGGTAATTAATAAATAGATCATTAAATAATAACTAGAATTAGAAAATAGAAGAAAATAAATTATTTTGACAAGTTAGAAATAAAAAGGAATTAATAAAAGCCTAAAAGTGGGAAAAAGGGTAATTAGGAGATTTCACGTCTTAATTTGGAGAAAATAAGGTTTTAGGTGATATTAAAGTTTAATTAAATATTATGTACGAAAATAGGTTGTAAATAGGAGTTTAGATGATAAGAGATTAAATTATTAATGTTTAAGTAGAAAAATAAGAGGTAGAGAAAAAGTAGGAATTAATTAGAATGGGTTAGACTTTAATTAGAATGGTTGGGTTAGCCCAAATTAAAGTAGCCAATTAGGGTTGGTTTAGGACTTCTAAAGCCTAGTATAAATAGGAGATTAAGGTTAAACAAAAGAAAATTTTCGTGGGTTATTATTTAGAGAAAAGAAGGAGAGAAAGGAAGAAGGCTGCTCATGAACATGTCTGTCCAGCCATCATCAAATCATGATCGGGGAAAATCCGTGCGGTGGATCGCCGTTAAATTTGGGTGTTTTGTTCATCACTGATGGAACTACATTGTGTACGGTGGAGATTTGAATTGGTAGACTCTAGCTTGGTGCGTTTGGGAGCAAAAGTAAGGTCCAGAATTAGAAGCTTCAATGGAAGAAGGATTTTAGCATATAAGGCAAGTAGTAACCCTTGGAAAACATGAGGAACTGCATGATTTTGTTTTCTGTGATTTCATAGGGTTTGAATGGATTATTCGGAACTGTATTTACATGGAATCAAAGTGCTTATCGTTTAATGATTGGTGTTCTTGATGGATTTGTCAAATTAGGGAAGAAAACTTAGTTTGATTATGTAAATAAATGTATGAGGGTATTTAATTAATGAGAATTAATCTAGAAGGCTTTAGGAATGTTTTAGAATGTTATTAGATTAATTTAGACCAAAGAAACATATGGCAAAAGCATAAAAATCCGAACTTTGTAAATCTGGAAATTTTCTGTTTAATTTTGCTCGAGCGCCTAGGATCGCCTAACCCTGTAGAGGTCGGCGCTCTATGTAAAATTTGCAAATTTTGGGGATTTTGTAATTTGAATAAATATCCAATAATTTTTCTGATTAGCTAAGCATGTTAGCATCATTATAAGGACCTAATTAAGGTATGAAAATTATAAAATTAAATGGGAAAGATTAACCAATAAATTGAAGGTTTAAATGAAAGGTTTGTCTATAAAAGGGTCAAAGGGTATGGATATTGCTAGAAATAATACCACTGGTACTTATAGCTTATAAATATCTTCTAAACTTTATTTTAGGTCTGTAGAACATGCTGGAGAAATAAAATACAGAAAATTCAAATAAAAACTAGCTTAGGTGTTAAGGTAGGAAATTGGATTCTAATAAAAGGGATTAATAAAGAAAACTCTAAGTAAGATTGGATTTACTTTATTTTGAGCTTTTAATAGGAATATTGGTTATTGTATTGCATAAACTCTGAGTTTCATCGAACTTATGATACATGAGCTTTACTTTGAAAATATTTGGGGAAATTGCATATGAAATTCTGAAAAAGGCTTCATTTGGATTACTAAGGATTGAATCATGGTTTTCACTTGGAATTGAATATTCTGGTATGGATTGGTATGTGGTATGAAGTTATTAGCTTTTCTTTTACGGATGAGTGGTGCGGCTTCTTTGGTAGAGTTTGATACTATCTTTTACGGCAGAGATGGGTAATCCTCTGTGTAGAGATGTGTAATCCTTTACGGGTAAAAGTGTGTATGCCTCCTACATTAGCGTGTCCTCCCGTATGTAGTTTTATCGTGTTTTGTGTCAGTGGGCTTAGCTGTATATGGATCCATAGTTTTGGCTGGTTAGCTAAGTGGTATTTAGTTTTGGTTGAGTTACTCCTATATGCGAGCGCACTTCCCTTGCAAGTTAGTTTGCTCTGGGAAGGTCCTATGTCTGGAGGGACACCCCGGTGCGCTGCTGGTGATTCCCTGTAAATGTGGATAAGCAACCATCTCCATGTATTGATTCTGGTGCTGCATGCTGGTGGTACATACCAACTCTGTTGAGTTCGTGCGCAATAAGTCGGTGACTACGGCTCTTGTCTATAGTTGCGCTGCATGGGGCTTGAGTATCATTAAGTAGCACTGCCCCTAAGCCGCACGGTGGTATAGCAGTTAGTTGAGTGTCATCTCAAATACTTATTATCTTTGTGAGTCTTGCAATGGCATGTGTTTTATCGTTTTTGTCGGTTTTACCCCGTTAACATCAAGTTACTGGTATTTATACATGATCATCTGTTTTATCGCTTTATTTGTAATTGCCATGGATAACTTGGATTTCTCGTCTTATCGTGGATTAATTGAATACCTCATGACTATTTGCTTACATTGGACTGTTTCTAATTGCATGCATCTGCTACTTGTTGAGATGTAAATCTCACTCCGTTTTCCCCTATTTTCAGGTTGCTTGGAGAGATCGCGAAGATGGGGTTTGAATTTGATGGGTAGAATTGTAATTGGTATTAAGGTCACATGTTGATTAAATAAACTTTATTGTAAACTGAATTGATATTATTGAATAAAGAATTGTTTTTATTGGCCCCCATAACTCTGATGTAATTAATTAGTAAAGTTTGAAATTATTGTGAATCTTGGTTTGTATCTAACCCCAGCTTCGTGGTAACACCTCGGGTTTGGTTGTTGAACCGGACTTAGGTTGTTACAGTAGTGAACCGGGTTCGGGTTGGGTGCCGGTTTGCATTGACCCAGGTTCGGGGCGTTACAATTACTATAATAGTTTCCAAGCACAACATAAGAAACAACTTTCCACGTGGTCACCAAAGTGGACTGATGCTGAAAAGGAGAGTGGATGAAATGTCCATAGGACCATCCTCACTTGCATCCCCATTTTAAAGATTACATGTGACTAGATAAAACAAACACAAATCCTTCAATTATAAATCACACACACGAATAATGATAAGGAACAAATAACTAGGTGGGACCTCAAATATTAAATATAGAGACACACATGTGACATCAGTATCATACATCATTGCCATTAAAGTACATTGCCAGTAAAATAACAAGAAGTATAATTACAACAACAGCCACTCGTAAAAATACTCTTAACTCGTTGACTTGGCTGTGGAAACCTAAAACTTGTGCTCGCAAGGACTAAAGCTCGTGCACTTGCTCATCAATCCCGATCAATCGTGAACTAATTTCTTCAAGTAATGTTGCAGTTATGTTATCTTCATAACCCCCACGACTGTTGAATGCCCTCCTTGACGTTGAATTATTATCAATTGAACCACTATCAACTATTGATGTAATGGGATGACACCATTAAAAGAAGTCACATGGTGGTAATGAAGTTGAAAGGTGCAATTCAACAGTTAATTGGCATGTAATTATATATATAAATAAATTACTACCATTTCATTCAATCTAAACAGTACAATACTAACCACGGCCTTCCTTGCACATGTATAAAATAACCTATTTGGATGACTAGATGTCTCAGACACCTTTATTATACAATTTCGTCCGCACCTGCATTTTACATTGGTATATTTTACCAATGTATCCCCATGGGCACTTGATGAAGACATACCTAAAGTTAAAAAAAGGTCAAATAAGCATGCAAGGAAATAATCAACAATCAAAGAAAAAATCTCGGAATAAAAAAGACCCACAGATTTCAAATTGTATAAGACCATTCTTTGAGATTCAAACGTACTTGTTAAGAACTTCTAATCTCTAGCTCTCTCTTGATGAGTAAGACTTTAATAAAATCTCGGAATAACACAAGCCATGGATTCCGCATTTAACACAAATAAAGAATTTTGGATTTGCAGTAGAAGAAAGTTTTGAGATCCTTATCAATATTCAATGGAAAAGATTAGCCTACTCAGCATTTAATCCTTACTATTCAATATTACGTTGGGAGTTTGTTCATCAAAAATTAACTGTGGAGATTGATGATAACCAATTGAATATAACTTGAAATTAAGTTAATTAAGCAATTAAGCTATGATATCAATGACATGGAATATGGATAGCACCTGAAATCATTAGATTCCAAGGATAAGGATATGTTCGAATATAGGCATATAGTTCATTCTTCGTCAGCATCCCATTTATCGACACAATCTGATATTGATATTTCACACAGACTGTATATTAAGGGACTGATTAACCTACATCTCTGAGTAAAGTTTTTCCTTTACTGGAAGATTCACTCCGTCCACTTATACCCTTCATCTTTTAAGCTCATGAAACTTGACAAGAAGTGATTGACGGCATATGTGAAATTGAGATTCGTATATTTTGGTCAACATTAAGTAAGATCATCCTCCTTAGTTTACAAATTAGTCATGACATTTCATGTTCAATACTTCAGTCAGAAATGAAGTTGTAGAATGTGTGTGACCTTTTAGATTTCATTCCTAGAAAGCAAGATGATATGGGATTAGCATAAATTGGACATAGATTATGGATAAGAAGATAGGGTTTTAAAGGCGGCCAAAAGACGCCAATAATATTGACAATAAGTCGATTGCAAGGGGTCTAAGAACCTTTTTTTTTCTTTGAAATACTGCACCAGAAGAACCATAACATGTACTTATCCTTGGCTGTGGAGATCATAGCCTGATAAAGGACATGGGTCAACATGTAAAAAGGGGTCCGACAATCTTTCAAACACAAAAGTTCACATATTGGTAGTGAAAAAGTTCACAAAAGGGCTGCGAACATGTCTTTGAGTGAAGGTCCACATTAATTCGTAAAATATTACTACTTACAGTTCCTTGAAGTAGAAACTAAATCTCCGGCAGAAATCACTAAAGAAAACTTCACTTCCCTGAAGAAAACTTCACTCTCCGGCAGAAATTGCTAGTTCACCAAAGAAGGGGGAGAAAGAAGGTGGAGAAAGCTCAGTGACCCTTTCCACTAATTTGCAAGTTGCGTTGGAAGGAGAAAAATGGGGGAGCTAACAGATCTGAAAGAAGGGGAAGAAAGATAAAGCAACAACTGAAATCAAGGTCCCAACTGCAGCCAATTCAATCCAATCTAATCGACAAAACAAGAACTGTAAGATAAAGAAGAGAGAGAGGATCAAACCTGTATTAGAAAAGAGAAGAGTTGGATCATTAAGGGAACAACAGGACTAGATTTCCAGTAGACGTGACACTTCCCTTGGAAAAAGCTGATGAACGTGTCCCTGACCTTGTTCACAGGCCATTCTATCGTCGTATGTTGGTGAACACATGGCCTCAAACAGGACAATTTGTTCGAAGGGGGAGAAAGAAGGGGGCGTTGGAAGGAAGGAGGAGGAGAAAAAAAGAAAGGGGCGACAGCAGGGGCTTAGGGCGTGGGAAGGAGAAAGAATAAGGAGAAATAAAAACCAGATTTAGGACCCCGGTTCAACCACAGTTCAATAAAAACCAGGTTTCATGGAAGTCATGTGACGCCGTTGGCACAAAATTGACGGTAGGGGGTGTATGTGTGCAATGCGCGCACCTCAGGGGGTGTTAGTAATCGCTTCCAAACCTCAGGGGGTCTAACTGTATTAGTCAGAAACCTCAGGGGGTGTCCCTGCAAATTTCCCTTTTATTTACGTATTGATATATGAAATTATTCCTGTTATACAAACATACTACTAAAGAATTTGGACATATCATGAGATCCCTCTTATTGCTATAGATTATTTACTTTTGTTATCTATTCATGAGATATTGTGTTATTATGCTACTATTTGTGTATGGATCTTATTCTGTAAATCTAAATGTTTTTCTTGGGACTTGGATTGTATGATGAAATCAACTAGCATTACTCACTCCCTACCATTTTACAAGTATCAAAAGGATATGTGGACCAGGAGCAGGATACCAAGTGGTGGAGATGTACTTAGATCAGGGTGTCTTGCCCTCGATAAGATTTACCTCATGTATGGGAGTAGGTAGGCATTTTGGGTAACAAAATATCATGATGTGTTCTATAAAATGATGTTATTTAATGTGTTAGCACTGTGATAACTTTATTTTTATTTGTGTGGATTTCAATCTCATTTGGTAAGATCTTGTTTTATATTTAAATGTTTTTATTCACTTTCACTCACACATATTCGGCTTGTTAAATCTACTTAGGTTTCCAATTTTGGGATGAATAGAAATTGCAGTCATGTCCTACTGTCGTCAAGTACCCTAAGATATTAGTATTTTATTATTATTAAAAACGTTTTTTTTTTTAAAAATAATACCAGAAAGTTGAGATGTCACACAACAAACTTCTACAATCCTCTTCCATTTTCCATTGCTCTTTCCCCATTCTTCCCTGTTCTTCAAATTAGAGTTCTGTATGAGTTCGTTGGTTGAGTTAGCCGCGAGGATCCTGTGATTTTGTTGATTTTGGGTTGGGCTAACGAGGGAAAGCTTTGTTTAATTTCTTGTTTGTGTTCTGGGTTGGTATAACCCTATCGAGAAGGGTGTTTTGGTGTTGTGTTGAGTTATTAGCTGCGTAGATATGTGAGTTCATCACTACTTTCAATTTTAGACAACGAACTTTACTTTCCTCCAGTTTATATTCAGAGAAACAATGGATTTGAATGGCTTACAACTTAGGTTTTGAAAGATTTTGTGTTATACTGTTGATTTTTGGTTTTATCTGGGGGTATTTATTGGGCGAGCTTGGGTGGGTTCGAGCTGGACCAGAGCTCATATTTAAGCTATATGGTCTTTGTCCAAGTGCATCCAATTAGAAGATCGGGCCTGCGACTTTATGACCAAACCCAACCAATAGGAAACACCTAGTAGTCAAAGCCCGCCCAGCTATAATTATTTACACATCAATTTGTCACTTTAGTACCCCCACATTCACATTTTGCGCTCACAATTTAAGAATTTATTAAACCCTCAAAAATACATGACAAAAAACTTCAAAACATATCATCCCAAAATTATCACAAACCTTTAAAATGTAAACATCAACCATTATTATATTTCATATAAACATCAACACCAAAAAGTTGTTGAATACCTTCATAATCTAATAGTAAAAGAGTGAGATGATGAAGTGGTGTTGTCTATAATTAAAAAAAAATCCTAAAACTGTTATGAATCCTACATCAAAGGGTGGATGACCTCTCATCTTCTAACTCTTGGATTCCTCTCCATGTAACCTCTCATCCCTTTGGCTCTTCACCATATAGCTTCTAACTCTTGGAATTCTTAACTCCTTGATGTATCCCATATCTTAGGGGTACTTATTGTGCCGGACTGGTGGGCCTGGGGTTTTTTGAAAACCAAATTTTTTTTAAAAAAATCACAAAAGAATTCTGAAAAATATTTTTATTATTCACAAAATTGCTTTACACATATTATGATAGATTTTGCTCAAAAAAATATATATATTCATTAATTATCACAAGTACAATTATAACTTTGCAAAGAATACATAATCACTTAAACAAATAATACTGCATCACTATAGTATAAACACATCCCAACTAGGTTGGCACCCACTCATCTATCTTTCATTTGTAGTTTAAAAGAAAAAAAAAAGAGTAAAATTCCTACACTTTGACTACAAAAAATATAACAAAACTTAGACTAATCTGGACTAAATTCATCAATATTCAAATCATCGAAATCTCCAGCAAATTGATCATCTTCATATTCCTGATCTCTCAGTTCTGCCCTTAACCAATCTATAAGACAGACACATACTTTCACCATCTCCTGCGTTAATCTGTTCTTGTAGTCGTCCACGGTTTGTCCACCTGCACTAAAAACTGATTTTGATGCAACTGTGGACACCAGAATCGTTAGTAGATCACGTGCCATGGCGGCAACCACAGGATAACTAACCTGATTTTGCTTCCACCATATCAAAATGTTAAAAGGATTATGCTCTTCCATAGTATTCAAAAGTATTTGGGGACTTTCTAAATAAATCCTTAACTCAGATGATCCCCCACTATTAGATGCTGGTTGTTTTCCCTTTCTTCTCCCACTTAAAAAATTCTAAAGGGAATTATCTGGTAGTGCTTCTTGGGTCTGAGTCTGACCTTGTCTGCTACAACTAGTATCATATTCACAAAAAAGTCTTTCTAATAAAGTTCTTATTTTACGTATATCTATTTGAAAAGAATAATTCATATTCTCATTTATTCCATCTATAAAGTCTTCCACTCCTAATTTAATCCTAAGATCCATTGTAGTAGCTAAACAATATAAATTAAGCATATCTTGCCATTATTTTAAATTTTTAGCTTCCATTGCAGGACAAATATCCTTAACAACGGGCGTGTTTCTATATTGTTTAAAACAAATACTTATTTGATATAAACAATTTAAAATACTCGCGGATGTTGGGAAATAAACCGCTGATAAATATCTTGTTGCATCATAAAAAAATCTCTTAAAATTTCTGCTATTTGCCAATCAAGTTCTTCTAATTTACTTTAAAGCACTTTAGTTTTATAAAATAGTGTAAGTTCTTGTTTTAATGTTAGTGCAGCTTCTAGCATTAAATATATTGAATTCCACCTATGTTCAACATCTAAGGTAATTTTTTTAAGTTGATTTCCTAAACTTTTACAATAATTTTTAAATTCTCTAGTAATTGTGCTAAATTGTTTTAAATATCTTACTACATCTCTAATATTTGTTAAATGATATTGAACAATTTTTAAGCCATCCTGCACAACTAAATTTAAGATGTAACAAACACACTTAACAAGAAATAAACATCCATCTATATTTAAGTTTAAGTGTTGTTTTAATATATCTACTACAACATTATTAGCACTTGCATTATCAAGTGCTAGAGCCATTATTTTATTTTGTATTTTATATTTTTTTCTATTTTTTGCTATAGTATTTGCTATATTTAATCCATAATAGCTAAACTCTAGTGCTTCAAAAGTTAGTATTCTTTTTTCCATATTCCAATTTTCATCTATATAATGTACAGTTATAACTAAATAACTTATTTGTTATCTACTTGTCCAAATATCTGAGGTTAAAACTACCTTAAAGTTATTGTTTGAAAAAGTTTTTATTAATGCGGTTTTCATTTTTTTGTATAATTTTATAGCATCCTTTCTTAAAGTGTGACGTGAGAAAGATTTAAATTATGGTACTAGATATTTGGTTATTAGACGGTTAAATCTTTTAGATTCTATTAATCTAAAAAGTAATTCTTCTTGTATTACCCACTTTACTATTTCAAGCCTAGTTTTTTCTGATTAAAAACAAAATTACCAAAATTATCATTACTGCTGGAAATTTGGGCTTGCCTAGGGTTTATTTGACCATGTTTTAAAAGGCATTTCTGCAAATGCTTTTGCAAGTAGCATGTACCACTTTTTCCTTTACAACTAAAATTTTTTTTGCAGTGGTTACAAACTGCCCTCTCTTCACTCCTTATATTTTCAATTGTAAAATTGAGTGCCAAACATTGAAAATTCTACTCCTCTTAGTGCTCCTAGGTGGTAGGGAAGATGATCCCATCTCTTGAGAAGGCAACTCAATTTCATGATCTTGGATGGGAAGATCACCATATGGGGATTAGGTTACATCATCAGAAAAGGTTGGGTCAGAATAGGGTCTAAGAAATTCCCTTTCTGCAGTGTTAAAGAACATATGATGCCTAGAGTCCATTATCAAATTTTGAAAAAAAAAATTCTTAATAAATAATATAATAATAAATTTTTGATGATACTAATTTATAAAAAAGGTAGAATGAGAGACTTACTTATATATATAGTATTTATACTAATTTTAAAATCGAAAACTTAAATAGAAGAATACCTCTTTAGAATGAGCTTAAACTTTGTAATTAAAGCCTTCAACCTCCAGAGTCCAATTTCCCACTTCTGATGCTTGAACAATTAAAAAAGAGTATCACCAATTTCCAGAGTCCAATTTCCAATTAGAACATTTAGCAAAGCAACTATTTCTTGATAATCAATTAGAAGAGAGTAAGAGATTGTAAAAGAAGTGTTGTTTGGAATAGGGAAGGGTAAGCCTATTTATAGAAAATTAAAAGTAGCTGTTTACCACCTTTACCCTCCAGTATGACTGTTATTTTGTAGTTAGAAAGATAGAGAATGTCTTTTAATAATCAATTACAACCATAACACCCCCCCCCCCCCCCCCAAAAATGGCTGTTATATGGGGGTGTAAAATGGACAAAAAAGTGATTAAACTTTTTTGGAAAGAATAGAGAGCTAAACAATGTGCCGACGCGCAGCAAGCTAGCTCTCGGCAAGCCAGGCCAGCTAGCTCTCAGGCCGGCCGCGTGCTGTGGCTCGCCGGGCCACAGCACACGACCCGATAAGCAAGCCTAACATATCTCTTATATGTATAGATTCATCCATCTTTTTAGTTTCCCTTGTCTATTCACATTCTTGTAACATCCTTATAATTATGACCATTGGCCTATATAAAGGGGTCTTGAGGAGAACGCAATGTATATAGAAGTAAGAAAATGTTTAGAGGATCATATGAGAGAATGATAAGTATCATTAGTTACGGAAGAACTAATTTCGTACAAGTTCAATATCTTGCTTTCTTCTTCTTATTTTACAACAAAAACTAAATAATAACATGTAAACCATCATCATTATAATATAAAACATCAGGCTGGACTGGGTCAGCCCGAAATAATTTATATATGACCAAGCCCGTCCAAAAAGAACCAAAGTTTTCCTAATCAAGCCCAGCCTAACCATATATGCCCGACAGATGCACGGCCAAACTCGTCCAAGAGCAGGCCAGTCATGTCTAGCTGGGCGGGTCGCCTGGCCCATGAACACCCCTAGTTTTACCATCTTGAGGTACCTGCGTGTTGCTGCCTTTTTTTTTGGCTTCACAAACTCCTAAGTAATATTTTAGTGAGTTTAGAACATGTTTGAACCTAAAACCAGGTCTATCGAATTCTCAACATACACCTCTATTAGTACCCTCACACGCCAAAGGAGATTTGTGTCAAACAGATGATGTGACCAAGTGGTAGCATAACGAGGGCCTTGACATACCATTCAATATGTCAAGACTAGAGAATGAATGTCGACACAATTTGGCATACGTATGGATTGCTGCTAGTTGAGCAATAACAAGAATGAATCTCAAGGGAACAGCCTATGATAGAACTATACGAGAAACCTTCAATGACATCAAGGTGACTTTAGATAGAAAACTTGAGAAAACAAGAAGCAATAAAGTAACATACTTTAGATGGACATTTCCAAAAGGTAGCCAGAGCCAAAGCTAAAATTTAACCTCAATGGTGCTGTAAGATGACCAACTAGAGAGGGGAATAAGAAGATGAAAGTCTGTCACTGAAGCATCAGCAGCTCTAGAAGGGTATCAAATTAACAAGCAAAATTGGGGTGCCTAACCTCAGAGTTGAAGGGGATTCCTATTCAACAATGGATCTTATACAATATCATGGGAAGGTTATACCTTGAAGAATTCGATCCATCATCCAACACATGAATTTGAAAAGGCTTGCTTTGTGGGTTTCCAACCTGTCATGTATATCTTCTTCGAAAGATTTAACAAAAGCACAAATCCAACAAGGGCTTAAAGTTGACTTGGTATAGAGAATTTAATAAAATCAAGATCGAGGAAAATTCGGTACTCCTAATTCAAGGATTTCAACCCAAAATTTTTAACACTTTCCCCCTTCTGAAAGCTCTGTAAAACCAAAATCATACAAAATGAGATTTTCACTAACAAAAACATAAAAGATTGTTTGAGCTTTTATAGAAATCAAAGGCTTAAGCCATGCAATTGATCTGCTTGGACAGTTGAAATCATTCATGCAAGGCTATAAAATGATGACTAACTGGAAATACTTGAAACGCAATGGACAAAAGAACCCAAAATGACATCATATGTGCAACTCACTGCCAAGAACCATGTCAGATATCTACTTATGACTTGATTTTCTCAATAATGGTTGCAATTACTTCATCCATATCAAGTGCCTTCATATCCTTGAAGGGCCGCTTCATGTCCTACAATTGAAAGAAGTAGAGATGGGAACTCTTAATGAACGATCTCCACAAATTTTGGCTATAATTGGAGCAGAAAAAGGCATTCTACAGTACAAGATGTAGACTCTCAACTAGATACTTCAGTGACAATATGTAAAAAGGGAAAATGAACCAAGAACATAGTGCTGCTTATTTTACAATAAGAGGAGATGTATGGAATGAAATCATAATTTGCACTTACAAACATAGAAGCACATGTACATAATAGAAATTATCAAACAAATTCTTATTCAGCTTTATCAGTACCCAATACCAGTTATCTCAGGTTTGGCAACACAAATTTATTTTATCATTCTAATCCATCCATATTAATAATTGGATCTAGAATTGTAAATAAACCATTCCGAGCCTTGCCTGACTAGCACAATTCAAGCAGGCTCGGGCTCAACCAAAGCTCATTAAACTGGAAGCCAGGTTTGATAACATTTCTAATTCACAAGTACGTCAATATTTTTTTGGACTCAAGCTTTGCTGACATTTTTCAAGCTTACTGTCATAGGCTGGGCGCTTGCCATTCAACCCAAAAGCTTAAGCTATTTGGTCATGCTACCTACCCACCCTTATATGGCCCAAGATCTCCCTTTTCCTATCTGATGTGGGACGGAGACCTGTGACATTCTCCCCCACCCGAATCCGGCTCTACCCTCAATGCGGGTCGGACCACCCTGCCTACTTCCCCTTGAAGTGCTTGGCGTGGAATCGGATCAGGAATTGGGCCACTCCGATACAATTTGTCACCGACTGGGCGCTTGCCATTCAACCCAAAAGCTCAAGCTATTAGGTGATGCTGCCTACCTACCCTTATATGGCCCAAGATCTCACTTTTCCTATCTGATGTGGGACAGAGACCCGTGACATTAAGCTTGGCTAGTCCACAATGCAATCGAATCACATGAGGATTAATCAATTAATCAACAGTCAAATTCCTTATCCCAACTAGTTAGGGTCAAAAACATGAGTCTTGTTCATTTATCTCAATTTTTTCTAAAACCTTCTCCTGTAAACTAATAGAAATTCTAATCCCCTCTTAACTGACTCCATTAATGTCTTATTTTCCTTTTTTTTTTCTTGGTCTTCCGCGTACCCTAGATCTTTCAATGAGAATCCTCTCACACCTCACAGTTGCCTTACTAGGTCTTCACTTTACATGCCTAAAATATCTTAAATTATTTTCTTTATCACCAATTTGGGCAACACCTAACCACTTTTGATTATGCTCATTTCTTATTTTTCTACTCTTCCCATAGATCCATCTCAACATCCACATCACAATAATACTCATCATAAGCGTATGTTACTTTCTCATTGTCCAAAATTATCCATACACCATAACAAGCCTAATGACTCTTTTATAAATTTTCCTTGTAATTTGAGTGAGACATGCTGTAAAATCCCGAAATTTTAATTAATAAATTAAAATTTGATTTTATGATGAATAATTATTATTGTTGGTGTAAATTTCAAGAAAGGAAGAATAATGGTAATTTGGGGAAAATTCAGAGATGAAATAAAGAGAGAGAAATTAGTTAATGTGGTAAGTATGTTATGATTAGTAAATTAATGTTAAGAATTAATATTAGAGCATGTGAGTTATCTAAAAGCTTTGTTTTGGATATGTAGGGGAGAAGGTGGAGTGGCAATATAGCGGATCATGTAGAGTTTGAAGAATTTAATTTGGGCGGCAAACCATGAGCATAAATAGCAAGAGTAAGTTAGTAAGGTTGTTTTGTTAGTTGGGAGAATTTCCGGAGAACTAACTAGAATAATCTGGAAACAGAAGCTTGGGAGGAGATCTGAGGAGGAGAGAGAGATCGGCTGTAACTGATTGGGAATTCTAAGTTGGAATCAAACCCGTGGTGAAATGTGGAGGAGAGTATTTGAGAGAGCAAATTAGAATTCGTCCAGATCACAACTAAAATCAGGTATGTATGATTGTGAATTCAGATTCTAATTTAATTGAAGTAAATCCTGAGAGTTTAATCAGTAGAGCTCAGATCTAGGAAAATTGAAGAGATCTCTGTAATTTTACAGTTGTTGAAGAGAGTTTCTATCATCTAAGTTTAGATCTGTAGCATTTGTGATTACTGAAGCTCGAATTCGGTGTTTAGAGGTAAGTAGCACCTTTTTCGTTTCGATTTGTGCCTGAATTTTAAATTGGTTGTAAGGAGAATGCCACAGATTTTCCTGTTTGATCTAAATGCTGGAATTTAGAAATTTCTAAGGAAATTGATTGATCCGAATTATAATTGTATTAAATTGTTGTTTGAATTAGTAGGAAAGCTTTAATTAATGATTTAGAAGATGTCTACAGATTTTTAAATGGATCAAATCATGAATTGATAGGTTAGATTTCGAAAATCTCAAAAAATTCTAGATCTGTTTTCGAAACCATATTTTGGCCGAGTGCCCGGAGTCGCGCTCAAGCGCTATCTTGAGCGCCCCGCCTATTTTTTTTTTTTTAAATCTCAAAACCCGAAAATTGACAAATCTAGTTAAGCAGAGCACCCAACCCGACGTTTGAGCGCTTTGCCAAGTACTAACCTCTAAAGTTTAAGTTCTTCTGACGCCTTTATGGACGCTCGAGCACTATGTCGAGTGCCCAACACAGATTTCTCTATTTTTCCAATTTGAGGTGTTTTCAACTACTAATTGGTTTTTAATCAAATCTAACCTATGTACAAATAAGACTTAGGTATTTAGAAAATCTTTGCACTGAAATTATCTCAAAATTTAATTTAACAAAGAGTTTAGACACATTCTACTAAACTAGGTTTTTGAGAGACTTTTAGCTCCAAATTATTATAAAATAAGTTTATTTTGATTCCACCACTTGTAACATCTTTCTGAGACCAATTCTAAGGTGTTTCCAAAGGCCAATTGTAAATTGAACCTATATCACATAATTGGCCACCTATTCCTCCAAATTAGCTCCTTTTGACGTTAAAAGTGAACTTTATGGTTTCACACTAATTTATAAGGATTTCAAGGATTTCTATTCATATAATTATTGTTCTTAATCATGATTTAGATAAATAAATCTCTAAGAATACAATTCTGGTCATGATTTGAGAAAATAGTGTTTTGAACTCTATTTTGCATTGTTTTGGTTTGATATGATTTTAATTGAAAACTTACATTGGATTTGATATATTGTGAATTATTTCTACAGATTTGGATTATTTGTTTTATCTCATTAATGAATTGATATAAGAACTGTTTTGGTTATTGATATTCGTTTTGAGAGCATGTATGTGAGATCCTTCATGATGGAGTGTTTTGGTTATAATTGGCCCATGATTTTATGTTGAGCACATTGGTTTACATGATAGTTTTGTTTTAAACTATTTTGGTCTAGCTTGTCTTGGATCCATTGCTTAAGCTTAGAAATGTAATATGTTGACTTTATTGATGTAATTTCATGGCCATGAGTGTTGACAAGACCGGTGTAGAGCAGTACTGAAACCCTGAGTAGGCCGGTGTTGTCAATGCCAAAACCCGGAGTAGACCGGCATTGGATGACGAAACCCTGAGTAGGCCAGATTATGTACATGGAGGTGTGGATTTGGCTTCGGCATGCTAATTACTCAATTAAAGTGAACTATATAACATTGGCCCATGATGATACTTGATTTGATTGAAAAATAACTGTTTGGTTTGATACTTTGGTTTATCGATACTGTAGAGATCATATTTGTTTGATTTGGATTATACGTGATTTGGCATTAACTTTACTATGATCCTTTATCATGACATGATTTACAACTGTGATAAAATGTTTAGCATACATGTGCTATTTGCTGGGATATTTTATCTCATTCCGGGTTTGTTTTGTTTTGTTTCCAACTCCTCTTGGAGAGGACGCATCCACGAAGGTAGAACCGGAAGATTACTTTCATCCGTAGACTTAGTAGGTTTTATGGATGAATTCTTGATGGACTTGTATTGATTTTACATTGGGTATATGTTGAGAGTATTAGACATGCTAATTAGTTGTATTTCATGATATACCTGCTTATAGATGGGGTTAGTTTTCCCACGCTTAATAGAAAATTTTAAATTCCACACTCTGATGTAATACTCATGAATGATTGTTATGAGTAAATTAGGCCTATACATAACACTCCGTGAAACGTGTTATATCTTTAATGAATACGGATCCGGGGTATTACACATGCCAATCACATAACACTCAACATGTGTCTATGTGCAACATTCTCATCAACCCCCCCCCCCCCCCCCCCCCCCCCCAAATGTGTAATTGACAAAAGATAATCAAATTGTTTAATTTAAAAATCCCTTGATTCTCAAATTTTACTGTTGCTTCAACCCTACCATCATATATACAAAAGTCTTGGAGCCAATTACATGTAAATCTAAGAACTCTATTAATTGAACTTATATAAGGTTAATAAATTATTATTAAAACTCATTATAAATTCTATTCTTAAAACTTAATAATAATATTTATCTATAAGTAATAAAATATAAAATTATAAAAAATAAATTGAGTCGAGCATTGACCAACCCATCCAAGCTTAGCTTAATCTCATTAAACAAATAAGTTTTCAAGATTGAGCTCAGTTTGGAAGCCTAATTGTTGAGCTCAAACTTGACTTTCAAGCTCTCAAGCTCAAGCCCAACTAACTAAGCTCATTGATAAAGAAAAACAAGGAATGTAGTTTTAGTGAAAGTTTGCCCGTGCCGGCAGAAAGCAGCACCCAAATCACTTGGTTTTGGTGAACCACCAGTTTCGGGTGAAAATGGGCAGCACAGTCCAAAAATGTCGCTCGTGCTGCCCATTTCGTGAGCAAAATTTCAGAAAATTCTGAACTTTCGCCCATTTCGCTTAGGAAATGGGGGGCACAAGAGGCACGTGACACAAGTCAGCCCATTTGGTGAGTGATGGGAGAAATTTCAAACTTTTTTCCATTTGACTTAAAAAATGGAAGGCACGGAAGGCATGTTCCGCCCGTGCCAGCCATTTCAATTAATATTTTAGTGGAACAAGTCAACATTTGCTTGTACCATTAAAAAATTAATTGTTTTAACAATATAGGCTTTAAAAAACCCATGCTGCCCTATAAAACAATATATTCTGTATATGAATGCTTGATCTATATATCATTGTCCTCAATTTCACTTTTTTTATTAAAAGTAACTTTCATTAATTTGGGGAATATTATAAATTTATAAAAATTATAGAAAATGTGAAATATTAATTAAAAATTAAGAAATTCAATTAAAATAACTAGACAATTAGATCGGATATTTCATTCATATAAGTGGTAAAGTAGTAGTCAATTATTATTAAATTAATAATTTAATCATAAAATTTGAAAAAAAAATATAAGAAATGAAAATCACAAAAAATTAGGACGAGGCCTAAGCATATAATGTGAGTTTACTTACACAAATGTGATTTGGATAACTAAATATTTAAATAATAACTCATTATTAAAAACTTAAAAATTAAAATCAATTGTAAAAATTTATAGAAGATTGCAAAAGTGTTAAGTCTATTCATTATTTTCTTTTTCTAATTTTTTTTTTTTTTTTTACATTTTTTGGTTAATTATAATTTTTTGAATTTTTTAAATTTCTTTGGAATTTCTTAGCACGGCAGCACATAATTTGTAGTGGCATGAGCAGCATGCAAGCAAAATGGCACAATAGGACGAGGGTGAAACGGTACCAAAAACAGCACGACACACCTTGAAGAAAAATATTTCTTGAATTTTCTGTTAAAGAACCATCCAGATGTTTATACAAAATCATCAAAATCTAACCAAATTATATAGTGCTAGCAACAGATTATGTTTCTAGATCTTCAAGTCATTGAAGATCATCATGTTTATTTAGATGTATTTGAATCTTTACCCACTTTGTCTTATTTGTTTCCAACCTCTAACTTAGTGGTATTTGTCTTCACTAAGCATCCATACCCAATTCAACTCCTTCAATGCACCATTACAAAATGTTGGTCAATTTTATTGTTTATTCCTCTGTTTTCTTACTTTATAACTTCCATCCTTGTTAATATTGTAATGACACTATTAACCTTCTTAAGGCCATCACTACATTCACCTAGGCAATCAAGCACATTGTTGATAATGTAATTAAACAATCCAGTGAATGTGTTAAAAACAAAGGAAAGATAAAAAGAAGCTTGCATACAGAATTTTACATTGTTTGTCGTTGTGCTTATCAGAAGAGATCTTTTCACCATATCGAAAAAATAGGGTTAAATCTCCAATCCCCAATTACAATCCTAGCCCCGATAGATCAGACAAAATTCCCAATATACCCTAAACTCCATTTTGATCTAGCCATAGGGCAAGTCCCTCCCCCTTCAAACCTGAACAAAATGTGAGCCACTCCAAAACATTTATATAGAACCACGCTATGCCCCCATAGGTGTGATTTGGACAAAAAACACTACTTACTCTGATTAATTACATAATTTTCATCTTATTTATTAAGCTTATACCTGTGATATTACTATTTAACATATAATAGGCTATAGAAAGAAATTATTGCTTAATAACATAATTTAAAATTAATTTTTAAACAAAAAATTTACCTCACATTTTTTTGTGCCCTTCCAAAAAACCTCAATTTAATTATCATTTTCAATCCCATATAGTTTAAACTATGGAAAAGCAACTGCCAATTCTACCATAATTTGTGAAAGAATTTTATAGAAAAATTAAATTACTAAATTTATGCACATAAAGGCAACTGATATATAAATGGCATATATGGATCAAACAGCTGCCCACTTAGTCTTGTGTCTCCAGTGAGGGACATGGAAAGGATCTGCAATGTCATCCCTTCATGGAGTAAAAGGTCTTATACCAACTAAAGCTGGAAAGAGACAAAAGATCCTTCTCACTTATATATCATAAGCTAACTATTGAGTTGCCATCAATATTGTCACAAAAAGAATTTAAATGTAGCACATCACTGTAACAATTCCAAGTTTCTCATATTTCACTGTCATGGTGTTATTGTTGCGACTTCAATCCTTTCATTCATCCTTATCATCATAATTTGTTGAAATTATTTTACACCTTTTCTTCTTTTATTTATTTTTTGAATTTATCTTTGACAGATTGACTAATTTCATTTTTTTCATAACCTGCTAGTCATGTTTTCAAATTTATTGTACTGGCACTATAGAATTGAATAGTCCCCAGCTCTTAGAAATGATAAATAATCAATATACATTCAATCAAGTCCTACAGAGTTTATTTAAATTAGAACACTCATCTTTCAGTCATTATTTGAACTTCCTCTTTAACAATACTTGCACTAAAGTAGTGTCTCCACATCTAACAACTGTGCACGCAAATTTAGTATTTAAAGATCTTTTGAAGTAGTACACGGAAGTAACATTGAAGTAAAAAAACTTTTTAAATTCATGCCCTCACAAGAATGTTGAAACCACAATGCTAGTCCAATGAGCATTGAATGAATGAAATACACGCATATGATCAAAGTGAATAAATATTGGCTACAGGAAGTATTAGATGCACATAATTTAGACTATTAGAATTTACCAAGAGACTAACGAACTTCTTGCCACCTTCCTGTCGAATCTCGAAACATCCTCTTCTGGGCTGAAAATTAAAATAAACCAAGGTTTTCCAAAGAGAATATAACAAAATAAACAACCACAAGCATCTATAAATTATCATTTCACACATACTTATATACATGCAGCATACATGTTATCTTGATGAGATGAATCTTTCTTATACATAGCAGCTGTGATGGCAGGCCAAAACAGGTCCACGCATTCAACACCCCACCTCTTCTCATGGATAAGTTTCACCCGAAGGGACAGTTAACCCTTGATAGAAACTTCTTTTCTCAGCTAATTCTTCATTTGAAGAAATTTTAATCCCATCGAAAACGCAATGGATACAGAATACATGAGACAACAAAAATTGTAGATCTCGCTGATCTAGAAGAATGAGCCACATAACCTGCCCACATGGCCGTAAAAGGGAAACCCATCCAGAGAGTTGTGGATAGAACATCCAGGCAAGTTGCTGGCTGTTAAACAGGTAGCTCCTTAACTTTGTTATACAGAATTAATGGCTGATACCATGAAAAGCTGGATCATGTCAACCATAAGCAGCACGTGATAAAGGAAAATCTAATAATAGATAACTTGAGAAGATAGTGCGTATTATTTCCAGCTTAACCATACAAAGAGGCATTCCGTATTAGAACCAAAAGACCTTAGCATATAATTTTTTAAAATTCCAACATGTTCAGAAAAAATTACTTCACCTTGTGCCCAGGTACACTACATGATTTCTTTTCGTAACTGCTGAAGATATACTCTATCACGCCCCGACTCCCTAACTGCAACGATATTGTCCGTTTTAGCCCACTGGGCCTCATGGTTTTGTTCTTGGGTTTTACCCCAAAAGGCCTCGTTTCTTGAGGGAGTCACAAGCCTACATATATAAACCTTCACCTTCTCCTCCCCGAGCAATGTGGGACTCGGGATCTCACAATCCACCCCCCTTAAAGGCTGCACGTCCTCGTGCAGTAGCCTGCCAGCTCAAGTAGCCTGCTAGCCATTATCTCGAGCCCGCCCACATGCACCAACCAACGTTTGGGTCCCACATTTCCAGTCAGGGTCCAGCTTTGATACCATTCTGTCACGCCCCCACTCCTTAGCTACAACGATATTGTCCGCTTTAGCCCACTGGGTCTCACGGTTTTGCTCTTGGGTTTTACCCCAAAAAGCCTCGTTGATTGAGGGAGTCACAAGCCTACATATATAGACCTTCACTTTCTCCTCCCCGAGCAATATAGGACTCGGGATATCACAATCTCCCCTCCTTTAGAACTGTATTTCCCCGTGCAGTAGCCATCTAGAAGCCTGCCAACCCCTCATGGGCCCACCCTCATCAATCCAACCACCTCCTACAAGCAACGCCAGGACCCACATCAACTACGAACTACTGGACCCGGATCTAGCTCTGATACCATTTGTAACAACCCAACCCAATGAGGTATTGTCCGCTTTGGACCTCAACCCGCACGGTTTTATCCTCAAAAGGCACCTCGCTTGATTAAGTGTTCTATGGTGACATGTTTTAATGATTTCAGACCTATGGTGACATGTTTTAACTATGGCAAGCTTGGACATTTTTCTAAAAATTGTAGGGCACCACGTAAGATGCCACAACCACAGGGACAACAGAGGATGATTCCAGGTAGAGTTTATGCTATAAATACAAACAAGTTTAATGATAAATCAAACATGAGTGAGAAAACTTTTGAGGAGACCCATGATGATCCTGCAATGGAAGGTACAATGTTATTCTAATTTTGGGTGAGTTACTTTTGTTAAATGTTAATTGGTTGCATATGCACGATAGGAAGGATATGTTAGGGTTAGTGACCTTAATGGTGGATTAGATGAATTTGTTTAAGGTTAAGGTAAAAAGTGTCCTTCGCAAATTCCGAGGACGGAATTCTTTTAAGGGGGAGGAATGCAACACCCTAGAAAATTTATAGGGGTATTTTAGTCTTTTCCCAAATAATATAATTAATTAATTAGATCCCTAATAGGCTTAAAATATTAATTAGAATTAAATTAGGTTTAATTTGAATCTAGATATATATTTTATCATAATTAAGTGAGAAAAGGGTATTTTAGTAATAATATATTTTAGGGAGTCATAATTTAGTAAATAAATTAAGTAAAAGTGAAATTAGCTATTATTTAAATTATTAAATAAAATAATTACGAAAATTAGATTTTGGAATTTCAATAGAATTAGGATAATTTTATGAGTTCTAATTCAATTAGGAAACCTAACACCCTATTATAAATACCCAAGTTAGGATTTATTATTAGAACTTTTATCAACCCTAGAAAGGGAGCTTGGGCGTTGGAGAATCTGGAGAAAACAATCCGAAAAATCTGTTGAGAGATTCTTCAAAAGGTAGGTAGATCATGAACTTATATTTATTTGGAGATTTTAGATTGAAGAATAAGTTAATAAAACTTATATAATTATTTTATTGTTCACCGTAGAAATTCTATCGTTCATTGTAGGAAGAATTCTGAAATCTGTTTGCTTCTTGCTATTGTTCAAATTAACCTGCATTATTGTTTAAGCAAATTTCTTAGATTTTGGAGGATTATCAATAGGAAATCCTATGGCAAATTTCAATCATAGTGTCTTTGTTAATCTTTGTAGATGGTAGACTTATAATAAAAACAAAAGAATTTTAAAAGAAGACAGGGGGTTGCTAGATTCTTTTCGGAAGATAAAAGACAAAGAGAAGTGGGTTGTCACATGGATCAGGGAATAGCTACAGATGGGTTATTTTCGGAAGGAAGAGTTTTAGAAAGAAAACTAGGTAAGAAAGTGAAAGAGAGGGTTTCAAAAGAGAGAGAACAGGTTGCGAGTTCACGGAAGAGAGAGAGAGAGAATAAAGAAAGAAATAAAGAAAGAAAAAGAAAAAGAGAGAGAAAGAGGGAAAAGAAAGAATGAGAGAAAGAGGAGAAAGATGGGTGAGTTGCATGGACTAGAGAGAGAGAGAATGGGGACCGTGATGAGGAATTGGGAGTTTTGGGTCTCACGTAAGAGAGAGATGGGGACTATTCTAATCGTGAGTTGCAGGGACCAGCTTTTGTAAATTTAAAACAGGTTCAAGTTTAGATGAAAATTAAAAAGTTGAAGTTAAAAGAAGTTCTTAATTTACACTATTTCCCCTAAACTTTAAAGTCTCTTTTTGTGATGGGTTCCTAGTTACTTTTAATTGCTAACTAATTATTATTGGGGAATCCTATATAAAAATAAATTATTTACTTTGCATAGGGAAGATAAAAATAATTAATGATAAATGTATTTAAATGAGATAATTTTAGGAATGAGGTTCCTAATAAAATAAATTATTTACCTAGAAGACTATGGATTGATTAATAATAATAATAATAAGTTGTGAAAAGGATACTATTTGATGATTTTGTGAAACCCAAATTGTTTATACTGTTAAATAATTATTATTGATGTGATGTGAATGACTTAGTTATAACTTGAATTTGATCTGAGTTTATATTAGAATTTAAGAATGATGCTACATGGGTGTGAATTATGCAATGCATATTATTTTATCATTTTTGATAATATTATTCATTTGAATAATTATGGATGCATGTGAGATGTCTGTTGGATGAGAAATATTTTATTATGCATGAGTGCATATTTGATTATTTTAAAAAGAATATTTGCATTAATAAGGAAAATGAAATTGGTAGATTTAATTAAATATTACATGAGAATAATGTATGGAAAAATATACGCATTTTGTAAAAGAGTAAAGTGTGAGGGTTGTAGCCCAATATTCACAAAGCTACCATAATGCATAATTATTGTGGATACCTTACATGACTAGGAGAGGTGTGCGGGTCAGAGCCCAACAATCACCAAAATCCATCATGTAGGATGAGGATATTACCTATGAACCATGACTTAGAAATAGTCTGGTATGATATTTTAGAGACCGTGTTATGAAATTTGGAATTAGGCTATCACAGGGATGTTTGGTGACATCCGCGGGAGTGTTCACCTTTCCAAAAACATTGGTTCGGCATTGTGATTCGATCGGTTGAAAGCCCGTAGAACTACGATGTACACATAGAATATTATCGATGACTATAAAGAGATTGGCGCCTCGGGACTCTATTATAGGAATGTATACTGTCTTATGTATTCCAAAGGCCATATCACATAATTTAAATGGCATGCTGTAAAGAAGGGGGGGAGAAAGGCTTTACAGTATTGCAACCTTATATGTGTTCACATGGCTAGGGGGATGAACACTATGGTGGGATTCATACAATATTCACTGCATGCATTCCATAATTATTTGCATATGTATTTGTCGATTTTTGGTGTGTTTATTTCATATAATCATTATATTTAGGATATACATGCATCCTAGGATTGAATTAATTGTATAAAAATAAATTGTAATAATTACATAAAACAATTGGATTATTTATTTAATTAATTTTGTTGGCTTATTCTGCTAATCTAGGATTTCCAATTAATATTGAGTTGTGAGATGAAACCTACTGGGCATATTTGCTCACTCCTACTATTTTACAGGTATTTATGATGCAGCATATGACGAACAGGATGATGCCTAGGAAGTGGACTTGATACGGCGTGACTTACGTCAACAAGATCTACGTAGAGTAGTATTTGTTTAAGGGTTTATTTTGATGTCTTATTAGTAGAGTAGGTTATTTACAGGATTTTATATTATTGATAGGTTTATATATTATCAGGTTGATTTAATGTTTTATGTGCACCCTGATATTATTTTAATTAATAGATGTGAATTTTAGTTGTCTTACATGTGAAAGATCTTAGAATTTTTATTTATTTGTTTTATTTGGAATTTATTTACGTAATGTTTTATACATCAATGCACTTGAGAGATTGGTTATCTGCTTGGGTTTTCACATTGGGGTGTGTGGAAACTGCAGTCATGTCCTAAGATCCCTATTATCCCATTGTCCTTATTTATTAATTATTAATGTTATAGGGATATTATATGTATAAATTTCGGGGCGTGACACCCTAAAAGGTATTTCATTCAAAGAGAAATTTTAAGTTTTGAAAAGATTGAAGAATTTTATCCCTGCATCAGAAACCAATTCAAGAACGATATTTGTTCCCTCCACACCGAGAAACAGCATTAAGTGAAGCAAATGCTTTGCTTACTTGAACGAAAAAGGAAACAGGAGACAGTTATCAAGTTTTCATACAGCACAATGAGGAAATTTAAGTTAGGAAAGAATATCATAGGTGCATGCCACGAATACAAGCAACGACCTTGATAGAAGTACATGCTTACTACCACCATCTCACCAGAAAATTCCAGCAGGTTATGTTAGTTTTTTTTTTTTTTTGGTCCTTTTTCTCTAAGGAAATGTTATATGACAAATTACTTATATTATACACAAAATTAAGGGGGAAATGCAAAAATCTTCATTAGAATGTCAACAATAATCTAGTAAGAGTTGTCAATGCAAACTTTTATAACCACACAAAACAAATGGTACCTTTTCTGGATTGAGAACCACTTTAAGGTTTGGGACACTCTCCTCCAGACGACTCTGTACTAAAAGTGCTCTCGTCTTAAATGAATTGCATTGCTTGCTAGAATAAATCCAAAATAAAATAATTAGAAGACAACGTAAATAAAACAGTTACTTGTATTGTAATTAAGAGAAAACAGGACGTGAATACAGCAACCAGAGAGTTTAAAGTTATTGAAATAACCTTTTTTATAAGTTGAAATATTTTTAATTTGAACAGTAGCAGTCATCAAAAGAATATTTCTTGGTCAAATATGTTGAATGCAAACACTGATACAGGATACACAGATTGATGGAAGCCCAAGAGATAACAAGGTTAAAAATTTTGGTCTTGGGCTCGGAATCACTGCTGCCCAAGACCAAGTTGACCCAGCCAATATGGGCAGTATCGGCTGAGTTAGGGCCTAGTTGAGTCGGGTCAGCCCAGATGGCCCAGAAAATTAATATATATGACCCGCAGGAGCAGGTCTTTGTTCTTTATTTACAAGAAAAAAAGTGTTTGAAAAAATAAAAAGAACAGTTGTTGTGGAGATGGCGAGAAGGAGGAGAATAGAATATGAAAGGAAGATGGAGAGAAGAAGTCTCTTCTGAAAAGAAGCTAATGGTTGATTGAGTTTCACTCCACGTTCCAGGAGCTTCTGTTCTTACACGCACGGGTTTTCTTCTTTCAGTTTCTTTTTTTTTTTTCTGAAATTTTGGAAAACTAATTCATTCTTCAAAATCCAAATCTGTAAAAATAGAGCAAAATTATAGCACCAATCCGTTATCAGATGGAAGAGTACCTAAAAATATGAAGATGGGTGAAATTTTTTTGTAAAAAAAATTTAAAAAAAAAAAGTGGGTGCACAGAGGCCTTTTAGATCCTCTGTCAAGTAGCCAGAGACACAAGTACTAAGGCAAGACTCAGCGAGTCTTGCCGAGTTCAAAGGTTCCTAACAGAACCTCTTGTATGCATGCTCAGTATTGGCTCGCTTTAAGCCAATACCAACTTGGCTCAGCTGATACTTCTTGGCATTGGCCAAGTTTTAAAACTATGGCAGGTTGTTTGTCATAATTCCTTTTTGCGATCTGAAATCCTAACACCTACGATAGAAATTCTTGTGCATATCCTAAAGGAAGAAAAGCTCAAAAATCAATTTCTGATATTTCAATGCCATCCTGAACAATCCCTGATATCTTAAATCCAATATGTTTATTCTAAATAATCCTTGGCATCTTACCTTCAAAACCCTTATTTATAATGCCAAGGTAACAAAAAACATACCTAAATTCTGAACTCAATGAAGCAAAGATTATTTAATATTTCATATACATACAACAAACAACACAAGTAAATCCTTACAGCCTGTATGGATGTTCTCCCATCAAAGAAGTTGCAAAATGGGAGTAAAGAAGTAATTTTGTGTTGAAGTGCGATTATGTCACTCAAACAAATTATAACGTATTCAATAATCAGCATATTTGAATTGAATCTTTATTTACAAAGACCATAAGATTTATCTGGCAATGCTTCCGAATTAAAAAGAAGTAAACTGGAAACCCTAAATTATAAGTTATTTGGTCTTGCCAGGTTCAGTTTCCTAGAAAGAAATTGGTTTTCTATCCCATGAAAGAATAATGCAGAATATGTTGGCATTTGATAGTTGAAATTTTGAACCAAACCATAGAGCATATTTTTTTCTTGAATTAAAAAGCTACCAATTTATTCATTTCAAAGCTGGATATCGAATAATTCTTATTGATTTCAACTAAAGGGATATTCCCTTATTTATATGAAATATCTTAAGTAAAATCAGTATTAAAAACAATGTAAGGCATCTGCCAGGCATTTATTCAGATGATATCCAAGTAAATAAGTAACGTTTTTAAGAGCTACATATTAATGTAGGTACTGCATTGTAAAATTAAAGGAAATATTTAAGGACTTAAAATTAAACTTATTTACCTAATCTAATTTATTTAACTTAGCTTTTACACCCTATTCAGCTCTGATGTTGAGACCTGATATAGCTCTTTTGCTGATGTGTTGACACATGATCCCAACAAGTACACCTCACGCATACTTACTAATAACATCTAATTTAGACTCGTCGATTTCTGTAAACACTAAAACCTCAAAGAACCAAGACCATTTTTGCAACTATGGAAGCTAGAAGATTTAAAGGGTTGTAGGAAGACAAAAGGAAAAAAGTGAATCAAAATAAAAATAGAAAAAAATGAAAACACATTCTTTCATTTTGGATTTATTGAGCTGGTTAAGATCTGGTAAATGAAAACATAAGCATTCATTTTTAGATTTATTCAGCTGAATAAGATTTGCTGTGTTCAGACTAACTGGAATCGAAATTAATAAAGCCATAATAACTGGGTTCTAATTCAGGTTTCTAATTCCTCATATGTTCTGCTTTTTTAGTTTTAAATATGCGTATGGACACTGTTTGGTTTCCATTAGATTCTCTAATTGAATGAATACTTTGACTTTATAACTCCTATTTGTTTCTATTTGAATATTTGATTTGATTTAGAAAGCTCTACTGGTTTCTACTGGAGTGAATGCTTTTTTTTTATAAGTTATATTTCACTTACACCTAAATAGTTTAAGAAGCGTTTTTTGGTTCCAATTTGAATGGATGATTTAGGAAGTTATATGTAAGTGAAATACTTTGATTTATTAAGCATTTATGAAACTTCTAAACTTTTTATTTCAATTTATATTTGAGACAATATTTTAATGGATTTTTTTACCTGATGAAAGGTTGTTTTGATCTTGTGTATATGATTTTACTCAATCGATCCAAACAAAAATTGACCTATTATACCTGAATGTAATTTGATTTATCTGATTATGGACATTATTACACCTGCATAAAATTTTAAGATTTGTTCGAAAGGATTACGAGGCTTGCAGGCAAATATCTAGATCATTAAACAATTAGCATATATAGACCTCATCCAATTAATGACGATATCTTGTCTCAATTAATAGATGTGAACATTTAGCCAAATATATATATGATATAAAATTTCCTTTCACTGGTCATGTGCTTTCTGAGGGCTATTGTTAAATGTCAGCACTTGATATTTAGACTTGATCTTTAGTGCCATTATATATATGGTAGTATAAACATCTCCACATGTATTCTTATTATTTTAAACATTCCATATTATTAAGAATTTTAAACTTTTGAATTTCGATCTGAAACTATTTCATTGAACCACGTCATGAATTTTCTGACATTTTAATTGTTTTAATATATTTGATCATGCATTGTGTTTTTAATAAAGATTATTGTGTTAGTTACTTCTAAAGCTTTTTAACTCACTCTTATTACAATTTTTATCGTTAAGCAACTGACCAATCCAAAACTATATTAGCAAATTTTTAGAAGAATCAACAACCAAGTTGTATTGTACTCTGAGACATTTCTTTGTGAAACATTTTGGACCTAGATTGTACACATAAGGCTCATAGTTGACTATTTTTTTTTTTATTTGTGCTCTGTATTATCATGTTATTTGTTTGAGGAGTTTTAAACTTCAACGTACTTCTGCAACTACGGTTTATCAGCACTGGTAGTGACAATTAGAATTCAAACCAGTCCAAGTCTAGGTTATAACAAATGACAATCAACTTGATAGATGAGCCCCTAGATAGGCCATCTGAACATTAAAACCTACATAAGCCCCATTTATATACACGTATAATAATTCCATTGAGAATTTTCGATGTTCAAGCAACAGGAAACTGGCTTGTGATGATGATGATGATGATTAACAGGAAATTTGGAAAAGATGCTTTTTTTACCACTTGAGAGATATGTATGGTTCTGAAACTTGGCACAGGATGACAAGTCATGTCGAAAAACAGATAATGGCTTTAGTACAAAATTCAAGTAACATCTCATCAACTTATCCATCCTTTATTAAGTGAAAGAAATCAAAACACTGCATCACACCAATGATCAACAAAGCAATCAAGAATTTTCTCTACAAGTCAACTATGACACGGGACACACCTTTCGTGCATTTTATTAAAGAATTACCAAAGAAACCCTCATCTCATATCTAATGGAAACCCAAAGTGCCAAAACAAAATTCAAAAAGAAAAAAAAAACAGAGACAATACTTCTTGAACAAAAAACAGAGTAAAAACATTCATATAGAGAGAAATCAATGAAAAATAGAACAAATCACTCCACCATAAGGAACCAAAAATCTTGTTGAAACCTGAAGCAGATAAAGAAAAAGGAAAGAGCTTACCAGTGCTCAACGATAATGGTCTTCGTGCTATCAATAACTTCTTCTTGCTTTTCTTTAGAATCTATCTCCTCAGAGAAGTTCTTCACATTATTTGCTCTAAGTGAAAAAGAATATCAAAGCATAAGTGTTCTTGTACATGAAACAAAGCTATACTCTAACAAAAAATAACACAGAATATCTGAAACAGAGCTATACTCTAATATGTAGAGAATACATTAACTATCAATAATATAAGCAGAAAAATAAATTGAACCAAATTGAAAAACAACTGCAACAATATATTTTAGAAGTCATATCTCTTCATCAAAGCTTGCAAAAAAAAAAACAAAAGAAGAAGAAGAAGAAGAAGAAAAAGGGTAGAATAGATAAGGAAAATCAATCTGGGGGTTAACAAGAATCCACCCGGTACAATATTGCTCAGAACTACATGGCTCATCAAGAGTATGTAGAAAACTTATAAAACTTTAATTATGAAGGCATATCCTACTGCTTACAACTGCAAAAACTCTCACTAAGAACATAAAATAATTTTTGAGAAAAAAGCCACAGAAAAAAATTCCACCAAAAACCCTTTCAAACAAATAAGAAACAATGCTGTTGAAACCGAAGACAGCAAACCCAATATGCCAACACCCATAAAAAAAACCATTCAGATAATGAAAGAAGTAATAATGACATTGGCGCAAAGAAGTGACAACTAGACACTCCAAAACACACAGGCCTTTCAAAAAAAAAATAAAGGAAGCAGGCAGAACCAACGTTATTAAAGCAGAGAATAGCAAAACCAAAATGACAAAAACTACAACACCGTCCTAACCAAGCAATCAGAAACAATAATTTTCAAGCAAGGAAGTAAAAATCCCAAATATCAAAATCATCGAACATTTTTTTAACAAACAAAGCAGAAACAGTTCTTGTGATATGTAGCAGAAAAAACCCCAAAAGCAAAAACCCATAAACCTTCAGAAACAACACAAAAAGCTAAAACTAATGAACCCTCAAAGACAGACCTAGCTGAAACAATATTTGCCAAACATAGAAGCAACAGTCCGGATTATCAATACCCACAAGCCTTTCATACAAAGCAAGCAAAACAACCAAAAGCAAGAATCCACGACAATAATAAATGCTAAACACACAAACATTCCAAAAAAGTAAGAAGATAGCCACACTTCTTGAAGCAGAAGACCAAGGACAACAGAAGTTACGGATTCTCGATGACAACGCTCTTTGAGCCTCCGTCAACGATCTTCACATTTTTCTCGGACCTTTGAGAATCCAGGACACTCTTAAGCTTCCTCTTGTTCACCTTCTTCGCCGGCTCGGCTAGTGAAGCCACCGACGACGATGCAGGGACAACAGCAGCAGCAGTAACGCTTCTTGTGACTCGCCGAGTCGAAGTCTCAGTCATACCCATTGACGAAGAAGAAGAAACTTTCGACGGCTTCACGGACTCTTCGGCTTCTCGCTTCCCAGACGCCATTAAGGAGCTAATATTTCTAGCTTCTCTCTCCTCTTCGTCTCACTCTCCCTCCCTTTACCTCAACGAGTACTAAATTGCTGATGACAGAAATGGATGTGACTGCTGCTGGTGGCCTCACAGTAGTTTATAATATTTACGTAAAACCGATTTAATTGGTTCTTCAGGTCCATATTTTCCCGCCCCTTTACTTTCCAATTGAGAAAGAAGAGAAGCTTGCGTGCATTGTCTAAATAGTCTTTCGTTAAGAGACCTTATGAGAGCACACACTGGGCCGGCTTACGAGCACCTCAGACCGGGGCTGTGAGGAGGGGATCCCAAGCCCACTAAAGAAAAGGAAAGCTTCTTCGTTGATCATTCAGAGTTTAGAAGACAATTCTACCTTGCTGAAATCTTTTCCAACTACTATTGTGGAAGATCCCCCTGACCCTGGTATTCAATGAAAATGCTAACCTGGAATTGTCGGGGGGTGGGGCACACCCCGACAAGGCTTCATCTACGATATCTTATTCACACACAAAGGCCTAACTTGGTGTTAATTTCGGAGACTCTAATGTCTGATAGAAAGTCTCAGCAAATGACCAGAAGAATGGGCTACTCAAATTGCTGGTGACAACCTACTATAAAAAAAGCTGAGGGTTTCTGGGTTCTATGGGACCAAACCTGCAAGGTCGAGATCAGCCAAAGTCCGGATTGGTGTGTTCACATGAAGATCTTACAGAGCAAAGGAGACAATTTTGAATTGTCTTTTGTTCACGCGAGCTAAAAGTTCCACATTCAAGTCCAGCAGTGGGACCACCTGAGAAGACATGCTGCTACAACTACATGGCCGTGGCTTATCATTGGAGATTTCAACGTCGTAAGGTACATCCATGAAAAGAGAGGGGGTAACCGCATGCAGATACGCAAATCTGATCTTTTTCAGCAATTCATAAATGATTGTAGCTTGATTGGCCTCCCTAGCAAAGGTCTCAAATTCTCTTGGAACAATGGGCGCATGGGAAAGGGAAACATTAGAGCGAGGATTGACCGTGCTCTGTGTAACTCTGATTGGCTATCTATGTTCCCAAACTCTATTCTCTGGAATGACTCCATGGTGGGCTTCAACCATACCCCATGTGTCTTAACACTAGCTGTGAAGGTAGGAAAATCAAAGAGTCTTTAGGTTCAAGAGGTTTTGGATTGATGAACCCCATTGTGAGGACATCATAGATACCTGTTGGAAGGGAAATGGTGGGAAGCTCCATAATAAGGTTCCTAGGCTAAAAGATTGTCTCATTAATTAGAACACCATGAGAACCCTGACCTTAGGAGAGCTGAACATGTGGCCCACAGAAGTTATATCAATGCCTTAAAAGCCCAGGAAACTATGTGGTACCAGAAATCCAGGATTAAGTGGTTGAAAGATGGTGACCCTAATACGAAATTCTTCCATCTAACCACTATAAATAGAAGACAGGTTAATAAAATCATGTCTATCAAGAATGACTTTAATGAGGAAATTAGTGAACCTGAAGAAATTGAAAGCTCTTTTATTGATTATTTTTCTGGGATTTTCACCTCTAATGGGAAGGATAAAGATTCGACTATGTTAAATCTCATCTCTCCTTTCATTTCTGAGAATGAAAATCAGATGCTGATTAGAGAGGTTTCGGATGAAGAGATTTGGAGTACTGTTAAAAGTCTGGGGGCTTTAAAGAGCTGGGGGACCCAACGGGTTCTAAGGCGTTTTTTACCAAACTTTCTGGGAGACCATTGGGACTGATGTGTGTAATTTTGTTAAAGAATTTTTTTCCAATGGTAGGATAGAACCTAAGGTTTACTAGACTTATATTGTCCTTATCGTGAAGTGTGAGAACCCTAGAAGACTTAATGAGTTTAGACCCATTAGTCTCTATAATTTCTGCTACAAGATTATCTCCAGAATTATAGTCAATAGAATGAGACTTCTTCTCCCCAAGCTTATCTCTCCTTTCCAAAGTGCTTTTGTCCCGAGTCGTACCATTCAAAAGAATATCCTTTTGGCCCAGGAGACTTTTCACACCATTAAGGGCAAGAAGAAGTCCAAGCAGGGTTTGTTTGCCGTTAAATTGGACCTATTCAAAGCCTATGATAGGCTCGATTGGGACTTCATTAAGGGTACTTTGCAAGCTTTCAGTTTCTACCAGAAATTTGTTGACTTGATTATGACCTATATCTGTTCTGTTTCTTATAGCATCCTTATAAACGGCAAGCCTTGTGGTAGAATAGTCCCATCCAAAGGTATCAGACAGGGAGACCCTCTATCTCCCTACATTTTTATCTTGACTCAGCAAGTCCTCTCTGTTGCCTTACTAAAAGCTGAAAATGAGAAATATGTTTTTCGTATCAAGGCTAACAGACTTGCTGATCCTATTTCTCATCTTCCTTATGCGGATGACATACTTTTATTTGGGAGAGCAAATAAGACTAATGCTAGGAATTTTCTATCTGTTATTAACAAATTCTGTGAGTGTGCAAGTCACAAAATCAATCATGGAAAATCCGAGCTATTCTTAAGTTCAAATATCAAAGGAAGGAGAAAGGGTGAGATGATGAGAAGTTTTGGCATGAAGGTCACAAAGAAACCAGGTAAATATTTGGGTATCCCTACCTTTCTTGCCTGCCCCAGAATCCAAAACTTTCATGAGGTTCTTGATAGAATAAACAAAAGACTTGTAGGGTGGAAAGCCAATCTTCTCACTCAAGCGAGAAGAGCCACCCTAATTAATGCAACTTTGCTTAGTACAGCGCAATACTATATGGGTTGTCTCAAGATGCCCGCTGCTATAACTAACCATTTGGATAGGGAAGCCCGTAAGTTCTTTTGGCACAAATCTGGTAGAGACAAAACTCTCCATACTTTATGTTGGGAGAAATTGTGTTTGCCAAAAAGATGTGGTGGTTTTAATATTAGGGATAGCAAGAAATTTAATTCTGCTATGTTCTCCAAGGTGGCTTGGACCCTAACTATCAATGATAACAAAGCGTGGGTCATTTTAATGAAAGCTAAATACTGCAATAATCAAGACTTTCTTCATGTGCAACAGAAACCTACTTCTTCATGGCTTTGGAAACAAATCTGCAAAGCTAGAGACATCATTAACCTGGGTAAGGGATGGATGATTGCCAACAGCCAAAGCATCAGTATTGACTACAGAGGTTGGATCCATCACCTGAATAATGAAGAGCAGTGTGGTAGGAATGACTCCAACTCAGGTAAAAGTTGTTGAGATGATTAATCAATGCACAAGAACCTGGAACCTGCAGAAACTTAAAGAGAGATGGCCGAACCACATGGTGGAGAAAATCAAAGCTATTCCCATAAACAAATTGGCAGAGAAAGACAAGATTGTGTGGAGTGGAACAGCAAACGGTAAATATACAGTCTATTCAGCATACAAATTAATCACAAGAGGTGAAGAACAACAAGTAAATGGTTGAAACTTTGGCATATTCCCTACCCCCCAAAAAATCAAGCTCTTCCTCTAGAAGATTATAAATGAAGGCATCCCTACAAACGACCTGCTTAGCAACGAACTTGGGGTCCCTCGTGAAAATTGTGTTCTCTGTGATAAAAGACAAGAATCAAGCTCCCATCTATTCTTTCAATGTGATTTCATACGTGCACTCTGGTTTGGCTCAATGGAAGGATCTCTGCCAAATGACACTCAAGACCTAAACTGTAAGGAGTGGATCTTCAACTCAATTATGAAGATGGAGGCTTCAAATGACTCTCCTGGGCGAACATGTGTTGGGTTGTTTGGAATATGAGGAACAAGGTAATTTTTAATAACGAAAAACCATTCATCCCCTTATGTTTGTCTATGTTTCTCTTGTTACAGGATGACTCCAACAAACTGATGCAATGCCAAAGAAAGGGAGTTGACAGTGCTAAAGAGGAAATCATCTGCAGATGGGAAAGACCAAACGGAGAGTGGAGCAAAATTAATGTGGATGATGCGGCAAAGGGGTACCCAGGGAGAGCAGTAGTTGGAGTGGTGGCCAAATGCAGTGACTTAGACTTCTTAGTGCGATTGCATTGGATATTGGCACAACTGAATCGATGGTTGCTGAAGCTAATGCTTTCGTGGAAGGTCTAAAATTAGGGGCTTTCTTCTCAAACCTAACGTGATTATAGAAGGAGATAGCAAACTGTTAGTAGACTGCTTGAACAAAAAAGTGCCTGTCCCATGGAAAATAGAAGGACTGGTGGCGGAAGCTCAATCTTTGCATGCGGCTTTTCAAAATGTTAGATTCTGCCATGTCGTCAGAGAAACCAACTTGTTAGCAGATAGCTTGGCAAACTTCGCTCTATCAAAAATTTCTTGCTTTTAGGTGAAGAACCTACCTAGTGCTTTGAATCGTGTAATGTTGGATGATGCTGTAGAGAAATCTATGGTTAGGATTTCCCGAAACCTTGTACCTAATTAGTGTCTCATTTATATCATATTTCTAGTTTTTTATTAGAAAAAAAAAATAGATGCCTTATGATTGAGTCAAAAAGGGGGCCCTAATATTATTTGGATCACATCCTACATGGAGCTAATCAGAGTACAATCATCTCGAGACCATTTCCTCTAGTGCTACTCCATGCTATCAGAGTGAAACGGATAGATGGATGCCCACGTCAATAAGGGGCCACACCCACTAACCCTCATCCCAGCCAGTGGTGGCACGGCACCACTAAATATAGTGTACCAAAGGAAACGCATTCAATCATCTCGTGTGTGTAGACACCCCAAAATTGCACGATTTTTGATAAATCATGAAGGAGAGAAATATCTTATTGGAATTTTCAATTCTTAGCATTGGGTTTGAGATCCTTAACCCATTTGAATCCAAAACCATAAAGGAAAAGGCCCGAATTCAATCTTTTGTGCAAAGTCAAACTTTTTTCGGTTGAATTTTGTTGACTTTTGACCCCAGAAAATGAAATATTTTTTAAAGCAAGATTTCAAGATAATTTTTCCCGGTAATCAGGTTTTTAGCAATGTTATTGCATAAATGAATTTTTTGAGATTTTAAATCTTGACAACTACCTTGGTATTAACATATTGAATCTTTTTACCAAACCTGAAAAACCGGAATTTAGCCTGGATTTGGAAATTTGACTTTTTATTCACTTGGAATTTGGGTCTGGAACTATTTTTAATGGATTCAAATGGGGGGGGGGGGGGTGTTTGCTTATTTACATGTAATATCTTAAGTAAATGGAGATTAAAAAATACGAGGACATTTACTTAAATGATATTACATGTAAATAAGTATTACCTGTGTTAAAATTCGGATAAAAGCTTCTTTTTGTATCCAACAGATAATGTCGGAAACAAAAGATCTTTATTGTATCCGACAGATAATGTCGGATACAAAGAGAATTGCTTGTATCCAACCTGAGTTGTCGAATACAAGGTTTTTGCTCAAAATTAGGGTTTTCCGAAAGTTTTCACTTTTTACCATCATATCCTTTGTTTAAGGCGTGGAAATCTCAGAAATAGCCTTAGGGTTAAGTGTGGGGGATTCTAGACATCATTTTGTGTCTAGCATTAGGGCACCCCTAACCCTAGCCTTCACCTATAAATAGGAGGCCTCTCTTCAAGCAAATGGCCAAGAACTTTTGCCAAGAATTTTGGCCAAGAAGTTGGAGATTGAAGAGCTCCGAGTGAAGAAGGGAACCGCTGCTGCACTGCTTCCAGAAACCCAGGTAAGCCTAAATCCTTCTTTATTTTTCTGTCTTTACATTCCAGAGTTAGCTCTTTTCTTCTACCTTTCTGTAGAATAATGGCCTAATCTTTGTGTATGCAACCCCTTCCTTTACTCAAAGTACCTCAAGACTCCCTCTAGCCGTAAAACGTGAAGACGAGATCTTGGGGAAACGAGACTGAGTATTGATCCTTAGTGTTAGAACCCTTTTTGAAAAGCCTTTTATTCTATGAAAACCGTTTCATACTCAAAGTACCCCAAAACTATCTCGAAGAACCGTTAAACGGAGAGAGAGAACTAAGGGAAACGAGAATGAAACGGAACCCTAGGTTTTTAGAACCCCATTTGATTGATATGAATGCTATATGTTGTTGAAGAGTAGATTTTTACACATACACACATAGCACCCGTTTTTATCGAATCGGCTTGTATTTCGGATTTATTGCAATCATGGTGATAGATCTGAAATAAATAGCCCCAAACAATTCTGGGATATTTCTCAATGGTTTTCAACATGATTTCAAGCAAGTATTGAAGACCTCACGGTCTAACCTCTTGGTTTTGGGCGTTTTACTCAATTTTAAGGTTTTTGGCATATTCTCTCCAATTGGAGAGGATGGTGAGCCAACCTTGTGCCCTATTTCCACCTAGAGGTTCTTCAACAATTTTTCAAATGATTTGGATTCATATTGCCCGGATCACACACACTTGATCACCGTTTTGGATTGATTTTACTTAAAAAGGTCTAAACTGGACAGCAGCTGTACCCTAACTTCAGACGCTCATAACTTCATCATCCGGATGAATTTTGGAGTGATTCCAAAGCCATAGGAAAGGTGGGGCTGTCTAGTTTATGTCTGTAAAATTTCATCAATTTTTATGAAGTGGATTTTTGACACCACTCAGTCGAAGTTGATAGGTCAGTTCAGGCCAGATTGCGGAACCTATCACTTTGACTGAGCACCAAGTGTTCGTTTTAAGTCCGATTCGAGTGATTGTTGTTTTTGTGTTTTCCTTTAGAAGTTTAATTTCAAATCCAGTTGGTTTCATAATTTGTTGACTCCATTTGTGTCGTGGGTAACAGATTTACTTAGAACTGCTCAACAGCACATTTCTGGGTTAATCTGTGATCTTCATGGCCTGTTCGGGAGGTCACCCAAGGCACATCCGAATGAATTTTTGTATGAGGCGAGTTTCATTTGAAAGATGGTCCTACATACTTCATTTGTGCCAAATTTCATGGATTTATATGGAGCCGATTTTTCCAAATGAATTTCCAAAGTTGCTCACTTGTTACTTTTAACAATTTCCAACAGCAGATTTCAAAGGAGCATAACTCCTAGGATTTTAACCGGATTTGATTGAAAATTTGCATGAGTCTTCTATTTATCATAATCTTTCAAATAGATTTGGTTTGATTCAATTTAAATTAGATTTGAATGATTTCAAGACAAATGGCTCTAGCTTTTACCGAATTTTCCGGATTTGTCTCAACTTGGTTTTATTCAAGTTTTGCTTTGATTTCCATCTAAAGGTGATATCCCAGAAGTGATATTAACATAAAAGAGGATCTGGAATTCATAGGATTTCTCATGTGAAAGTATCATACATTTGTTTAATCCTTTTTCAAGGTTTTTGATTATTTTAGCAAGCTTTCGTATTTTTTGAGCATGAACAACACTTGGCAACCACCTTGCGTGGGTGAATGGGGGTGCCTAACACCTTCCCCCCATTCATAATCTAATCCCCTTACCCATCTCTGGATTTTATTTTCAAGTAGAGTTATTTTGACTCTAGTTTTGCCTTTTTGTTCTTTTTAACGATTTTGGTGTCCATTCACACCTTAAATTTGAATGGTGGCGACTCTCCCATTTTTCATTGAGCCCGTGTGATGACGGAGGGAATCATCTAGGTGATTTTTCCATGTCTCACAATGTAGCTTTGTGTATTACAATCCTAAATATTAAGTGTTTAATTAACACATTCTCTATAAGCCTTAGGGCTTTTGGAGTAACAGTTAAGCACGTAACAAATGGTATCAGAGCCAAGGCATATGGAGATTTTGTTAGTTAAGCACTTAACATTTAGGATCATAACAGTGTGGGTTATGCAGTTTGGAATCTTATGCTGCAGACAATGTAGTTGTTTTGAGATGCTCTTCAACGGCTAGAGATTTTTGTTATTAAAAAATGTGAAAAGATTTTTTTAATTGAAAAATCTCTACAGCACACAAACGATGATGTTAGTTTGCTCTAACAAAAAAAAGAAGGAAAAGACAATGTCTGTTTTCCTAAGAAAGAGTAAACTTCATCTCCTTGCATGCCTATTCATGAGAGGTAATTGTGACTAAGGCTGTTAATGGGTCTGATTTTAGATCAACATTCGATTGTATTAGATCCGAATTTTCAAATATATAATCCAAGTCTTATTGGGCTTTCGAATATGGATTCCAACTTTCATATCTGATTAATTTCAAATACAAATATGGATCCTTCCGTATTTGAATTCGAATATGAATCTTTCCTTATTAGATCCATATGTGTGTGTGTATATGTATATAAACCCTTTGTTTAAGCTTAAATGGTTTAAGTATTGCTTAAAGCCTTCAATTTTATTGTTAAATCATTTTTTAATTATTTAAATGGTTACAAGAGGCATAAGGTTTTATGCCTCAAGCTTTTTATAGGCACGAAACCAATGTGGGATTGAAGAGATTAGTTGGGACTTGTGAAGGAGAAATCCTTTCCACCGCCTCCCTCCTATAAAAAGCTTACAGCCTTCCTCATTCAACAATTTAAGGTTGGTTCAACCTTGAACCGTTTGGTCTAGTAAGAAATTAAAATAAATCTTAATACATAATAATAAAATTGTTTGAATTCGAATATAGAGAGGTGAATTAGAATTAGAATTGGGTTGTTAAGATTAGAATCTATTTGAATTCAAATATGGATTGAACATGTAGAATTCGACCAAAATTGAATACGAGTCGATGTAGATTTGATTTGTATTCAACCCATTGATGACCTAATTGTTTCTAGAGACATAGGTCACCTATTTCATCTAAGGTTGTCAATGGGTTAGATGACAATATGAGTTTGACTTGAAATTGACCTAATAATGTCAAATATACGGCTCGAGCACCGTATCGAGTGCTCAACAATCTGTACTATCGCCTGACGATGCTCGAGCGGCAACTTGAGTGCCTTGCCTTTTTTTTTTTTTTATTTCAAAACTCGAAAGCAAATTTTTCCAATTAAGCCGAGCGCCTATTAGGACGCTCAAGTGCTATGTCAAGCACCAATTGTTGGAACTTAAATTCTTCCGACGCTTTTCTGGACGCTCGAGTGCCATGTCGAGCGCCCAACACAAAAAATTCTATTTTAAGGAATTTGAGGTGATTTCAACTACGGATTGGTTTTTGATCAAATCCAACCTATGTACAAATAAGATTTAGGTATTTAGAAATTGTTTAAGCTAGAATTATGTCAAATTTCAATTTAATAAATATTTTGGGCACAATCTACTAAAATATGTCTTGTTTTGATACTAAAGAGAGTTTTGGTTCCAAATTTTGTTTTAAATCAAATTTGTTGGTTCCTACACCTGTAATAGAATGTTTTAAACATGTTTTGAGTATTGGAATTGGTCATGAAGATTTTATACGAGTTTTGGGTATGATTAGCATTTGGTTTGGTCTTGAACAATTTAGAAAATCTGTATGCCACTAGGGACTGTTAATAAATTGCATTGTTATTAAGTAAGTTATAATTGAGTGTGTCTAGTGGGCATAGCTGTGTATGGATCCATAGGTTTGAGCTAGATAGTGGAGAGGTATTTCCTTTGATTGAGTACTCTCACTTGCGTACTCGCTTCCTTTGTGAATTCATTTGCTTAGGAAGGCCTTCATGTACAATAGGGACTCATTTCAGATTTAGCTTGCTGATGAGTCTCATTTCAGATTTATGGTGCTGGTGAGGTTACCCCTATACACATGCATATGCTGCTTACTGAGATATTCGTAACTCACACCGCATTTTGTTTTGTTTTGTTTTCAGCTGATCCACGCGAGAACATGACCTGGATTGATAATCAGGGAGGAGGGATTCCTAATTACGTAGCTGAGGATTACTATTATCCAAACTGATTTATTTACTTTTGTTTAAGGTTATTGATAGATCTTATTTTGATGGACTTTCTGTTATGAGAGTGAGAGAGAGAGTTTAGTTTTACCTTTTTGTTACCAGATTGGGATATTACTTTATTTTGGATTGTCTAACATTTTTTGGAGACCATGCTTATGATTTATTGGATTAATTGAACTTTATTTTCGCGCTCTGATATTAATTGGAATTGTTTAATCTAATTTTTTGGCATTTAATTGCTTTGGGCCTAAGTAGCACTTCGGATACGGGTTTGGTGTGTGGATTCACATATACCCAGATTTAGGGCATCACAGAATTTTAGGGGTAAATCTTTTGGTTTGGACGAAAGTCTAAGAAGCAAAAATATTAGGAACTCCTCTTTCATTAGAAGAAGAAAAGAAGAGAGAGAGAAAGAAAAGGGTGTGCAGCTTTCTTCTCCTAAATGATAGCTTCCTGAAGAGAGATCTTGTTGGTTTTGGTTTTGATCAGATCAGAGAAGGAAGAAGAGAGTATTTCATGTGGATTCAAGGTAAGAAAACCATATCAAACCATTTTTTTTATTTCCCATATTAATAGATTAGTTGCTGGAAAGTTTCTAAGATTATATTCATATTAATCTATACGAAAAGAGGTTGTTGTTTTCGATTGGATTAAAAGAGGGTGATATCTGGATTCATTTGGAGAGGATTTAATCTCAAAAAGCAAGTTGATTAAACATGTATAAAACTAGATTTCGTATTTCTTCATATAAATGGTTATTCGCATGGTTTTGTTGGATTTCAAGTTCATTAATATTGTGATTCGATGCTTGGATAGATTTGGAATGATTAAACATGTTTGGGTGATGTTTTTAGATGCCTTAGAGCTGGTTTGAAGTGGTAAAACTATGATCCGTAGTTTTGGTGTTAACTTTTAGAAAAACTAGAAAAATAAAACTTTGAGCGAATTTGAACGGATGCCTGCCATCTAAGGTGCCCTTTCATATGCAATTTATGTGTAAGGCCGCCTAATGTAGAGCGAGCGCACTATCAAGAACCTTGCTTGTGTTTTTCTTTTTTTGAAACCTGAGTGTAGATATTTGAAGAAACTCGATATCGTTCTAGTGCCAATTTGAATCTCTATTCAAATGCTCAAAGCATGGCTTATGCACCCTAGCGAGCGCTCAATGCTCTTAAACCTATTTAACCAACGCACGATCTATCGCTCAAGCGCGACAGCGAGCGCGCCTAAGTTGATTTGTAACTAGTGCCCAACTAGACTCCCTACCTAGGTGTAAGCACCAAGGTTTTCTAGACCGATATAGGGTTGAGAGACATGAGAAAAAATTAATTCAATGACTTCTTAAATCATCATACGAGCTCAATAAAAAATCATGGAGTCGCCACCATTCAATTTTAGGGTATGAATGGACACCAAAATAATTTAATAAAATAAATAATAAAAAACAAAGTTAGAATAAAAATAACTCTAATTAAAAAATAAACCAGAGATGGGTAAGGAGATTAGGTTATGAATAGGGGAATGTGTTAGGCACCCCTATTCATCCACATAAGGTGGTTGTCAAGTGTTGTTCATGTTTTAAAAAAAGGCTTACTAATAAAACTCAAATCAAAAGTAAAAGATCAAAGAATACAAGATGTATGGTTTTTTCCATATGAATGATCCAATTAATTCTGGATACTTCCTATGAATACACCACTTTTTTGGGCTTCATGATTGACTAAAAACAAGATAAAGAAAACAAACCTAAAGTAAAAACTTCAAAAATCTAGCTCTAAGTTAAATCCTTGAAATCTAGGAATTACATAATAATAAAAAAAATTTATTTTTACAAAATATTGAAGAATTGAACCTAAACAATCTAGTATACGGATCTGGGCCAAATTTCTCATTAATTAAGAGATCTAAACCAAATACACCCATGTTGATGAAAAACATCAAAAGGGGAGAGTTTAGACCATAGGGTCTTCTTTCAAAATTGAAAATAAACCAAAAATCACCTTATGAAATTGAAGAATGTATCAAAACCATCTAGGGTATAGATCTGGTCCGGGTTTCTCATTAATTAAGAGATCTAAACCGGATTCACCCATATTGATGAAAAACATAAAAAATGAAGAGTTTAGACCATAGGGTCTTCTCTAAAAAATCAAAACAATTCCAAAATCATCTCATAATATTGAAGAATAAACCAAAACCATCTAGTGCACAGATCTGGTCCAGGTTTCTCATTAATTAAGAGATCTGAACCAGATTCACCCACATTGATGAAAAACATCAAAATGGGAGAGTTTCGACCATAGGGTCTTCTCTCAAAAATTGAAAACAATTCCAAAATCATCTCATAATATTGAAGAATAAACCAAAGCCATCTAGGGTACAGATCTGGTCCAAGTTTCTCATTAATTAAGAAATCTGAACCATATTCACCCACATTGATAAAAAAACATCAAAATGGGAGAGTTTAGACCATAAGGTCTTCTTTCAAAAATTGAAAATAACTCAAAAATCACCTCATGAAACCCTAAAGGTTACTTTAAGGCTTCTGATTTCAAATCTACCATATAGATCATGGCAAATCCAAAATCCTAACCTAATGATAAAAAAACATAAAAAATAAAAAATTTAGGAGGAAAATGAGATCTAATGCTATGAACAGCATAGATCCATGGTATTCCTCCATATTTCATCAATAAGCAATCACACAACCTAAAAAAAATATTAAAACTACACATTTCTAAGATTACAACACATGGGGGTCTGCCCTATGGATCCATTCCTGTCATCTTTTCCCTTAGAACTCTCTTCACGTTTTACGGCTAGAGAAGATACTTGAGGTACTTGGACTTAGGTTTGGGGTTACAATCACACACAAGCCTTATTCTACAGAAAGGGAGATTATCAGAATAATACTAGAAATTAAAACTAGAAAATAAAAGGGGAGAGAGGTTTGCTTGGACTTGAGAAAGCAAAGAGGAAGGGGTTCTTTTCTTCACTTGGAGCTCTTCCAGTCTTCAATTCCCAGCCATTTGCTTGAGGTGAGGCCCCCTATTTATAGGAAAACTTAAGGGCATGGGTGGTCCTAAGGGTATCCCAAAATAAGGTTCTAGAATGTTCCAACTAAGTTTTAAAACTTGAGTTGGGGTAAATTTGAGAACCAAAGGAGGATAAAACGGGGAGGACGCACCTCCTAGAGAGAGGTAAAAATAGTAAATATGGCTCAAAAATCTAGCAATTGAAAATTCGCAGAAAATACGCGCGACCGCATTTGAATTGCGGTCATGCCTTGACCACATTTTGAATGCGGTCACGTAATGACCGCAGATCAAATGCAGTCACCACATGTCCGCACTTTTAATGCGGGCAATACAGGTCTGATCAATTTTTACACTTTTTTGACCTGTTTCAAATCCCAATTAAATATTTTTCTTTATTTTCTCATCTTGTAGTGCAATTTGGGGTGTCTATAAAGGTGTAAGCACCTCATTTTTTGCACCTCCCAGAAAACCAGAAATGAAAACCCTGAAAGACAGATCAAACCCTGGGGAGCAGAAAATGAATTTTTGATAAAACTTTAATTGACTGCCATACCCTATCTCAATGTATAGGAAATCCTGACATGGTTCCAACTCAACTGAGTTTGCTAGAATCTGTAAAACCCCGTTTCGAGTAGAAAACAAAATAAAATAATAATGTTAGAATAAAATAAATAAACAGTCACAGTAAGGAGAATAAACAAGTAATAACAGTAGATGAAAATATATATATGCACATATAGATGTTGGTGTTGGTTAAATCAAGTTTTATTATTTCTGGGAAACTTGTGGTCATCAGGGTTCAAAAAAAAAATATATATAATGGTGGAAATATTCGGCCCCGGAAATAAATAGAAAAAGGGGGGGGGGGGGCTAATATTTGTAAATCCGGAAAACCCTGCACTAGTGAGGGGTAAAAAGGGGATTTCTAAAAATAAGGGTGAATTAGGTTAAATCCGGGTAGTGTCTATATAAATAGCTAACTCGTAGAACTTTTCGGGGATTTGGTGAAAAGGTCGCGGCTCTGGAGAGAGTTAGGGTTTCCGTCTGTCTCGAAGTCAAAAATCTCCAGGATGGCCGGAAGCTTGAAGAAAGTCTTAGTAAGGTGAGTAGCACTGTTTTACAACTGGGATTGTGTTTTTCTGTTTCTCTCGAGATTATTCTGATGCATGGGTTACATATAAAGTGATTGTGTGAGTTTTCTGGGTTTTTCTGGTTTTCGGAAAGTTACATGAACAGAGTCTCCGGATTGAAATTATAATTGAAAATGAAAGTGTTTAGATTAATTTCAAATATGGTTGGGAAGTCTTCTGGGAGTATTAGGAGTGTACTGGAGTAGTTACAGACCTTCACAAACCGGCCAGTCATGTAGATCTCAAAATAACAGAGAAATGAAAACCACAGGGGGTATCCGCTCACCTCGCGCTCACCGGCGTTCACCTCGGAGGTAGGCGCCCCGTTAATAACGACCTACCACCGATCCCGCGCCCACCTCGCGCTCATCTCGCGCGAAGTAGAAAACGAGGCGCCCATCTCGCGTGAATCTCGCGCCCACCTCACGCCCATCTCGCGCTCACCTAGCGTCGGGTGAGCGGCAGGTCGATTTTGCCCTTTTTCTTCACCGCCGACCGGCGCTCACCTCGCGCTCACCTCAATAGGTGAGCGGCAGACCTATTTTGCTTACCGAAATGGAATTTCTGATTTGACCAAGAGTATTTGCATTACTTAGGGGTTAAACCACTTCACTATTCACTTGGTTAGGAACCTGGGAAACCATTTTGCCTATGAAATTAATAGAGGAAAAATTTGTGAACATCTTATGAGTTTTAAGTTGAGTTTAGGTTGCTTATGAGTATTGTGCCGGACACCAAACTAGTAAGAGTTACCAGTTACTTTTCCTTGTTCTATACACTGTTTTGATTGAGAAGTTCTTGTATTTCTGGTTTCACTTGTTGGAAACTTTATACGTATTGAAAGGTTTTCTTTGGTATGAATGGATTGAGTTTTACTTTCATATGACTTGTGTTATGGAAATGAGAAAATACTGAATGTACTTGAGGTACTGCTTGGTCCAGAGGGACAGGTGATGAATTGTGATGAGTTCTTACATGATGTGGAATGAATGGTTTTGTTTTGATATTGAAATCGAGATTATACGATGTTTACTGTTTTGGTCTAGCTTGTCCTGGATCCAGATGTTTAAGCTTAGTATTGTGATGCTTTTATTTTATTGGTGTAATGGCATGGCCATGGAGTGTTGCCACGACTGGTGTAGAGCAGCCAAAAACCCTGAGTAGGTCTGGTTGTCAATGCCGAAACCCTGAGTAGGCCGGCATTGGATGACGAAACCCTGAGTAGGCCGTCATTTCAGAGTATCCGAAACCCTGAGTAGGCCGGAACTGTGTACATGGAGGTGTGGATGTCGCTCTGGCATGTTGATTACCCAATTAAATATTTGTATGACATTGACCACGTGGTTTTGTCGTTTACTTATCAGTTAAAATACCTTGGGATACTTAGTGGAAATTGTCTTAGTGAGGCATGGACTATATTATTAATGTTCTCTGAAACTGATCTGGGTTTTGTTGACCAAGGGATTTCCGATGTTAATTGCTATTAGTTAAATGGTTTCCTATACTCTTGGGTCAACAATTACTGTCAGCAGAGTACGCAGACTTCACCGGTTGTTCCTTGTTTTCTCGTCTGATTATTCGATCATAGAATTTTTAAATTTGAAGATGTGTATTCTTGCATGCATGTGCTACTTGCTGAGATATTCGTATCTCACTCTTTTATTTCTGTTGTTTTTCAGATACGTATGGAGAGCCGATAATTGCGGGTAGTGAAAATTTGGTCATGTGAGTTTTCATGTTGGGATTTGTTTAGCGCACTCTATTGCATAAAAATATGTAGTTTCATGTTTTCTTTACTCTGGTAGTTTGATCCTGTTAATTTTAATAACCTCTGGATGCGAGTTACGGTTTTTCATGTGACTCGGATCCGGGGCGTTACAGAATCGGAGTCCAAATGAAGGAGATATGAGTAGAACAACCCTAAAGGTAAAACTGTAAATAAATGCAGGAAAGAATAAAATCAGACAACTAAGAGAGAAAAAAGAAAAGCCAATCGTTGATTGGCCATGTACGAACATGTTAAAATTCTCTAATAATGAGCAGAATAACCCCAAGGACAAAAATGCAGAAATTCTGTCCACGTGGCAAGTGTGCAAGTGGCAAATTAAAGGACAACAAGTAAAATATCTTGAATAAAATAATATTATTTTCAAAATATCTAACTTTTAGTTAATTAAAATAATTAGAAAATAAAAAATTCGGATTCTCTCATTAAGTGAGAGAATCAAACATCATTTCAAGAATCTTCGAGAGAGGGGCAAATCTGGAAAAATATGATTTTTCTAAAAATATCTGAAATATAATTTTGGATACAAGATAAAATTTTCAGATTTTGTGTCAGGATTCTCTGACCTTATCCCTGCGAAAAATGATTATTGATTTAATATATATGTGTATAGCCGAAAATAATTTTCGGCTATACACAAAAAATAGTGTAGCCGACCTGATATCTCAGATACACTATTTTTGCCTATAAAATCAAAACAGCAGCTCATTTGCATGGGTTGGTTGGTTTTTGCTTACTCTAACCTCTCTCCCCCTTTCGTACCTTTCTCTTAACCCTTCTCCACCCTCTCCTAGCTCTCTAATCCCCCTCCAAACACTCTCAATCCACTCTCCAACCTCTTCTCCTTCAACTTAAATCAAGGAGGAAGCAAGGGAGTCACTTGGAGCTTGAAGGAGAGGTGCTCCAGTTACTGTTGAAGCTTCAAGGGACCTCAAAACATACCCAAAAGACTTACTAACCCCAAGGTGAGCTTCCTTAGTGTATTTTACATAACATATATGAATATGAAGTTAATGCAAGCATGATTTCTTCACTTTCTGTATTTTTCTGTTTTGGCTTGTCTCCCTCTTCTTCTCTTCATGTTTCCTTCATTTCTTTTCATGAAAGATGAACTCCCATGGTGAGGGGAGGTGGTTAGGTCCAAAAAAGGGAGGATGAGAGGTTTTGTTGGTATTATTTAAGACCTAACTTTAAGATGTGCTTCCTCCCATGTTTCTTTTGTTTGTTTTCTTAATTCGACAATGAGAAGAGCATGTTCTTCTCCCCCTTTCTTCAAGTCCATTGTACCCCTTAAATCCCCCAAATCCCCTTCTTTAATGGCTTTTAAGTTATTGTCAAGTATAGGCATGTCGGAACGCCGCACAAGCGAGGTGCGCATGCCACCTAAAAGGGTAAAACGGGAAAGAAGGAGTCGCCATAGCCTGATGGGGTGCAGGTAGACACCTGGATGCCCAAGCTTGTCTAATTTGGTCTGCAGCTTGAGATTCTAAGTAGGGTCTCGATTACAGTCTGGTAAAGTCCGTAGACACTCCGGTCTGCCCCGTCGGGTGACGGGTCCCATGGGTCTTCTTGGTTACGAGTCAACTCAATTCTACACTCACCTAATTCCTAAGCCAGCATGTCTGCTTTATTGGGTCTGGGTTTCTGGGTTTCCAAAGGGGGTTCAGCAAATGTGTAGGCCACTGTGTGGGCCCACAGTGGTGCAAGGGGATGGAGGAAACCCCATTTGGTCTCTTTTTGGGTTTATGGAATCAAGGGAAAGGGAGAGAAGGCATGGAGAGTTGCCTCCTCCCATTCCCATCATTTCCAGCAATGAACAGGGAACTTGTGTCCCTATTTGGGTTCTTCATCTTCAACATAACAGCAAGCAAGCGAAGCAAATAAAAATCAACCGACTAAGCAATGGAGTATACACCCTAGCACATGACGGAGGTACATGCATTCTTGTGGGTGCTCATGCGTTCAATGAGGTGGTCGGTGATACAAATGGAGGATGGCCTAGCATACTTCTAAGGTGGAGAGATGCACATGTGTGCACGTGTTAAAAGAAAGTAAGCATGGATGTTGCCCATAACAGTAGCTAGGGAATGTTACCAAAGGGGGGGGGGTACATGGGGGAGCATATACTTTAAGAAATATGCATGAATAATCCGATCTAAGCAATCCAACATAAACACACCCCATTATCAAACTTCATGCGGGAAGAAAGCATAGAAATCATCTAAACAGAAGTACTTAAAGAAGGGAAAGAGGGAGAGTTAATATGGGATACAAAAGACAAGCAAACAAGGGGGGAACAAGCTTCCCCCCATTCAAATGAGTAGGAGATGACGACAAAACAGCAACATGGCAACCATTAACACCACATAAAGGGGGGCTCTCTCCCTCTCTTTGAAGCCATGTATACTCTCTTTATCGTGGGAGGCATCTTATGTGAAGGAATTAGGAGATGACATATGAAGATCATGGTAAGGGCTAACATTCGAACAAGAAACCCAAGCCCTCTAAAACATCCTTGAAATCACCTCATTTTCATATATGTGAAATAAATAGTGGTAGGGAACAATACCTTGGGGTTTACAAACCCTGGAGTGTGGTGTATGACCTTCCTTAAGGCAAGGAGAGTGGCTGGAGCAGCACCTTCCCACACCAGTAGTGTAAGCACCTTATTTTTGCACCCCTGGAAGTGCTGAAAATGAAAACCCTGGTGGAAAAGTCAAACCCTGAGGGGTGAAAAATTGACTTTTTGTTCAGGTGATAGTTGACAACCTTCCTTTATCTCATTGGATATAGAATCCTGATATGGTTCCAACGCAACTGAGTTTGCAGGAATCAGAGTTCGGATGAAGGTTCTGCGGGCCGGTAAAACTTGAGGGGGAGCCGAAAGTTGACTTTCTGCTAAACCCCGATCCTGGTGCTTCCCCCCATGCCATTGGATAGAGGGCTCCGATACGATTCTAACACAATTGAGTTTGCCCAGATCGGAGTCCGGATAAAGAAAATATGAGTTGTCGAAGTTTCCAAGCGGCAAAATCGGCAAACTGCGCACGTGGCAAAAAGCTGCACATGTGGCAAGTTGCGCAGGAAAATATCTCGGGGATCAAATCCGTAAATATCTAAACATTCAAAAGATCCCAGGGACCAATCTGAAAATGTTTGAAAATATATAAATAAAATAATATTTTCTCAAAATATCCCAGGGACTAAATCTTAAATTTCAGATTTTTTAGACAAATCCGCGGCCGAATTAATTAATTTCAATCATTGTGTCGCTCGCGCCGAGCGACAGCTACTCAGCGCGAGCTCGGCGCCAAACCCGGCGGACACCCATTTCTTCTCCTATAAAAGCCGCGGCAACCCTCTTGCAAAGGGTTCGGCTTTTTCTGATTTTTGCTCTCGGCCTTTGTTCGAAGAGCTCTCTCTTTCTTGATTGGCTTTCTCTGGTGTTGGCTCTTCCCACAAAGAGCTCGTCTTCCCCACACCTTGCTTAGTTCGAAGCCTTCCTTTGCCACACCTTGCCTCCACAAAAAACCACCCCACATCACTCGAAGCCCTTTCCACCCCCGGTTTCTCGTTTCCTCTGCTTTCTCATCGAATCGGAAGGAAGACTCACGGTTGGTGCAAGAAGGGAGGTGCCCCAGCAACGCTTGGTGCTGCAAGAGGGAGCCTACCCACTCACTTCAGAGGGGTGTTAAAACACCCAGGTAATGTTCCGAACAACCTCTTGTCCAACATAAATAAGCTCATTTAGATATTTTCTGTTACGGTATTTGGTTTAGTAATATCGCTTGTCTAATTTGAAGGCGGGAGCATGTTCCCCCTTGATCGTTCCATCTCTTGTACCCCAAAATAAACCCCCCACTTCCTTTCTCGGCTTCTCTTCTTCCCCCTTGTTTTTTAATGATGTGTTAGGTCTGTCGTCCGGGAATAGCCGAAGTCGGGCTTGCCTGTTTTCCAAGGGATTTTCATTTGGGTTATGAAGTAGGTTAGATTAATTGTGATGCATGTTTAAAGGTCTTTTGAGGATGCCAGGAGCACCAGGGAGCTGTTACAGAGGTTAAAAACCAGACATTCATGGAGTTCGAGCAGGAAAACAGAGAGTCGGGGTTCATCAGGGGTATGTGCTGAGCTCGCGCCTAGCGCGTGCGGGGCGTTTTTGCGTCCGTCGAGCGCGCCCGTGGGTGCTTTTTTTCTGTTTTCGGTCCGCCGGGCTCGCGCTGACCTTGCGCCGAGCGCTTGAGGTCAGCGCACCCGCTTTTTAAAGCCGATTTGCTTGTTTTTTTTTGAAAACCCGAAAATACCCTCATACTGTACCGCGGGGGCTTTGCCCCCCGCACCCCCCAACCCCGTTGTTCGCCGCGCGTCCAACTCGTTTCTTGGACCCAGAATAGTGAGCCGATCTCCCTTGTATTTTTTGTGTATTTTTGTGATTTGTGATTTCTGTATATTCTGTGATTTTGCTAGCTGTGGGTGATATTTTCAAATAGAACCCAATGAACTAATAGGGTTTCTGGGTCACCTGGAAACTCAACATGGGACTCAGACCACCCGGTCTAACTTGATTTCCAGTGGGCCTTCCAACGGGGCCCACCCAACCCGAACCATCCAATTATGCTTAATAAGATAATTAAAAAAGAATTGAGTGGGCCAAACCCACTGGAGGCCCACCAAAGCCCAGCTTGGGGCATGCATGTTTAATTTAAGATTGTGGTTTGGCCGAGACCAAGGGCGGGGCCTATCGGGCCCACCAAGCCCACTCACTAAATAAGATTAGGGCTTCCAAGCCCTAGCTCATAAAGTCTTGGGCTTTCAAGCCCAAGCCCAGGTAAAGGGCCCCAAGCCCAAAGCCTGGCCCATGTTGGCATAACTAATCAAGATAATCTCAAATCATTTTGGCAATCAACTGTGGGGGCCCACTCGGGGGCCCGCAAAGCAATCCGGCCCACTTTGCATGGAAATCCCTTAAATAACCTAACTTGAACTTCAAAATAAAACATTCAAATTAAACCAAAGTCCAAAAGGCCTCTCAGGCTTAGACTGAGGCCCACCAAGGAACATGTGGGCCACATTTGGCCCACCAAGGGATCTGTGGGCCCTCCAACGGGGCCCACCCAATCAGGCTCACTTCACTTTAAGTTAAGAAGATAAAATCAAGTAAAGGGACCCACACTACTTTGGCGGTCCCGCCAGACTTAACCAAATTGAATGATGGAATAGGAATCGGGTGAGTGAGAGACCAAAGTTGACTCAAACCAGGGAAACCTATGGGACTCGTCATCCGACGGGGTGGACTGGGGGTGTCTACGGACTTCCCCAGACCGCAACCGAGAACTTACTTAGAATCTCGAAGCCGCAGACCATTTAATAGAAAATTTAGGCACCCAGGTGTCCGCCTGCACCCCATCAGGCGGTGGCGACTCCAATTTCCCATTTTTACCTAGTGCGACACTGAAGTCAGGTGCGCACAAGTAGCAGCTTCCTCTTCTCCTTCAAGTTCTTTAGTGTGGCAGAAGAGAATGGAAAGGGGTGGAGTGAGGAAGAGTTTTTTTGTGGGTTTGAAGTCTTGAGAATGGAAGAAAAGGGGAGTTAGGAGCTTCAGGCAACAGGGGAGACTGAGAAAGATCAGTGGAAAATGGCCATCGTTTGTCTACTGTTGGGATTTGCCTTTTATAGAACACAGAGACAAACCACACACTCAGTATGGTTTGGTCGAAACCACAGGGTATGTGCGGTTTGGATGCGTCTTTTCAGCATTAAATAGGGGGACAATTGGTCAGGCGCAGATTGATGCGAAATGTAACTGCACTGTAAGTGCGGTTACTTTTCGTGCACTGCTTGCCCTGATTGGCTCGCTCGAGCGGTGGCTGAAAAAATCTTTCAGATATGCCCTTTTTCTCCCCCCATTATGGTTGAGTTGACGGCTGAGGTGACTCAGCCGCCCACTTGGACGAATTAGACTCCTCGATTTTTTTATTATTTCTCATTTATCTTAATTAGTTTAATTAAGACATTTTAAACTTTGACTAATTTGCCCCTGAGACTATTTTGCTCATATCTTCTCCATCCGGGCCCCGATTCCTGCAAACTTAATTGCGTTGGAACCGTGTCAGGATTCTCTACTCATTGGGGTAAGGCATGGGAATCAATTTGGGCTCAGCCATAGAGTCACCTTTTGCTCCTTAGGGTTTTAGCCTGTCTTTTAGGGTCTTCCTTTCTTTCTGCCTTTTAAGAGGGGTGCAAAAATGAGGTGCTTACATCAAGCTTGCCTTTCTTTGTTTCTTTCTTTCACCATGAAATGTGCTTGTATAAAGTTGTAGGCTTTCATGCACTTAAATAGTATACTCCCTAACCCCCATTGCTATACTTTTTTATCTACTGTTTTGTTGTCTTTTGCATGCTCTCCCTCACATGCATATGCATGGTTCACTTAGAAGACATGTTTAGGTTTCTTCATTTTAGTTTCACTTCATTTGTATATATATGGATATGAATAACACACATTAGTTCACTGTTGTAAAGCATGTTCATCTCATCTTCTTTGTTCCAAGTTGGTCTAGTTCATTTCTATGCTCATTCCATGTTAAACACCCACCTACTAAGCTCCTTTTTCTTGCTTGAAGTGTTAGGATAATCCATGTTGTACTTGCTGTTTTGTGTGGATTGTATGGGCATGAGAAATGGTGTGGCCGATTGGGCCAAAGCTTAGGCCAATCGAGCCACTTCCCCTCTTCTCCCCATGGAAGGAGGGAGGATGCTTTTAAAACAAGAACAGGGACACTCCTGGTCCCTGTTAATTCTCTGAGTTTCATACTCAAGGAGGGAGACAAGGCCCCTAACCTTAATCCCCCTCTCTTTGGCTTAAAAGTAGTTAAATTGAGTTAATTAGGCCTCAACCCTTGACCTCAGACCACTGTGGGCCCACACAGTCCCTGGTTATCCTAAGAAACCAGAGAATCCAATCCCCATTAAAAACCTGAAAAATTGGATTTTTTAAGCTTGCCCGAAGACTCAGTTTGGGCAAGCTAATTTTTATATATAGCCGAAATTTAATTTCGGCTATGTATATTTTCAGTGTGACTGAAATCAAATTTCGGCCACATGCAGAAATCAGGTTTGATTAAAACCCTAAAATGCAGATTTTTGTCCCTTAATTTGTTTTAATCCATTTTCAATTAATCTAAGCAAATCCAATAGGGTTTTTGGGCTTTCCCATGACCCAAGATGGGCCTAGTGGGCCCAACTTGAGCACCTGTGGGCCTTTAAATGGGGCCCGCTTGAGGCCCAATAAAAGCCCAATTTGGTACATGCTTGGGTAACTAGATGGTTTGGCTGAGACCTGGGTTTGGGCCTATCGGGCCCTATCTCTTTCAAGGGGAGCCCTCTTACCAAAATAAGGTGGGATCTATATCCTTTACAGAATAAAGTCTTAGGCTTTCAAGTCTAAGCCTAGGAAATGGGCCCCAAGCCCATTCCTGGTCCATTGGGAAATAAATTAAACCAAAGATAATAAACTAAAAAAAAACCCTTGTAGGGCCCACCTAAGGAGCCCGCACATTATCCAGGCCCACTAATGGCATAAATCATAATTGTAATCCCTTTTTCAACTTTAACCTTAATAAAAGCCCATCAAATTGAACCATAACCTTAAAGGGCCTCTTAGGCTTAGATTCAGGCCCACCAAAGGAACATACGGGCTATAATTAGTCTACCAAGGATTCCGCGGGCCTTTCAACGGGGCCCGCCCAATCAGACCAAGATCACTAAAGTAAGCAAAGATAAAAATAAATAAGGGGACCTACACCACTTAGGCGGTCCCCACACAGACTTAAAATAAAAGAGTGCATATCAGATTAGGGTTGGGTGAAATAAACCAAAGTTGACTTTGCTAAATTAACCAAGATGACCCATGGGACTCGTCACTTGACGAGGCGGATCGGGGTGTCTACGGACTTCCCCGGACCGTAATCGAGAACTTAGCTAGAATCTCAAGCCGCAAACCACTGCCTGCACCCCACCAGGTAGTGGTGACTCCAAATCCCAATTTCCTGAAGGAGGCACGCACTTTGGTGCGCTTCGCAGTGTGGCACGTGGATCGACGCTTGCACACAGGGGATTGGACCAATCCGACCAAATCCCAGTACAAACTGTACTAGATCAATTGATCCGAGGCGATCCGGAAAAAAAATGAGAAAAACACTGATTTGCTTTGGATCGGCCTATCCAGTCTAGAATGGTACTAGCCGGTCCGGTTTTAAAATTCAGAGAAATTGTAAAATTGGCAAAAAAATCCAAAAATATAAGGAAAATTCATTTATAATTGTTATAAATTTTCGATGACTAATATAAGATATAATAAAGTTGGAAATCTATGTTAAAATATAAAATTATAACATATAATTTGATATGTTATTTTTTATAATTTAATATAATATCATGTCATATTTTTTATATGTTATAACATATAATATAATTTCACATTATAAATTATTTTTAATATATTTGATATATATCAAATTATATGTTATGATAAATAAACATATAATATACAATTATATGTTATATGTTACTTTTTGTGATAATATAATTTGACAAATAATGACATGTTATAATATTAGCATATAAAGATATAGTTAGACATTATAACGCATAATATCAATTTTATTATATTTATATCATGGTTTGCCTTTTCGGCAGCACCTCGCTAAGTCACTGGCACGAAATACGCTTCCGAAATGGCCCCCCTGTGTTTCGCTGGTGTGCTGGCGAAACGCAACAAAATTTCGCTGCGTTTCGCAAAACCCCAGCGAAACGCTGGGGGGTTTTAAAATAATTTGTCACCCCAGCATTTCGCAAAACCCCAGCGGAACGCTTGGGTCACTTAAGAGCGCACGCGCAAGGCACCTCACCTAATATAGGTGAGGTGCCGTCGAGATTTCGCCAGAAACGGAGAAATCTCGACAGAACAAGGGGGACGAAGGGGGGGTTTCGAAAAACCCCCAAAATTGGAATTTTTTGGCGATTTCTTGCGATTTGTGCTTCCATTTTCTTCCAAATCAAACATAGAGAAGGGTTGAAGCTTGTAATTGCAATTTCCACTCAGTTTTAGAGTGATTTGAAGCGTCAAGAGTTTGAAATTGAGGTAATCATGTTTTTTCCCTTATTTATGCTTCTAATTAACTTAGATTCGCATGATTTTTTTTATATGTTATGTAACAACACCCGATCTATCGATGGGTGTTGTTACTTTTTTTTTCCGCCAAAAATTAAAATTTTTTGAATTATTTTGATATGAAATATCATTTAAAAATAGGAAAAATAAATAAAATATACATTAAATGCAAAAAAGTATGTAATAAACTAATAATTATTATAATAAATTAATATTTAATACTAGAATAATACTAGAAATAACAATAATTATTATAAATTTATAATAATAATACTAGAATAACAATATAATTATTATAAATTTATAATACATTAAATTAAATCCTAAAATTATGCTAAAAATTTACATTAAATACTAATAATTATTATAATACTACTATACTAGTAAGTAGTAACTAGAATAACATATTAACAATATAATGAAATTATGAAAATAATACTACAATAACAATAATAATTAATTATTTATTTAATACAAAAAACATTCAAAAATTAAAAAAATTATTAAAATATTAAAAAAATTTGTAAAAATATGGATTAAATTTATATGAAGAGTGGACACCCAATTTATAGATGGGCATGCAAACTTTTATTTTTTTTTGTAAAAAATGAATAATTAATTGTTTATTTAATCCGAAAATCATTAAAAAATTAAAAAATTTTATTAAAATTAGTAAAAATATGGATTTAATTTATATGAAGCATGGACACCCAATTTATAGATGGGCATGCAAACTTTTATTTTTGTATAAAAAAGGAATAATTAATTGTTTATTTAATCCGAAAATCATTAAAAAATTAAATTTTTTTTATTAAAATTAGTAAAAATGTGGATTAAATTTATATGAAGCGTGGACACCCAATTTATAGATGGGCATGCAAACTTTTATTTTTTTTTTTGTAAAAAATGAATAATTATTTATTTATTTAATCCGAAAATCATTAAAAAATTAAAAAATTTTATTAAAATTTGTCAAAAATTAGTAAAATATATGGATTAAATTTATATGAATCATGGACACCCAATTTCTAGATGGATGTGCAAACTTTAAATTTTTTTGTAAAAAATGAATAATTATTTGTTTATTTAATACAAAAGCATCCAAAAATGGGAAAATTTTATTAAAATTTTTTGGTAAATATTATTTAGTTGTTTAATTGTTTGCAAATTGGAATTGACATTTCGACAGGTAACTTATTGTTTTCAGGTGATTAGCTAGCGGATGATGGCATGGGATCTGGTGGTGGTGATGGTGTCGAGGCCGGCGGACGTAGAGTAGATATTGGATGGCAGCATGGTACCCGCTATCAGGGAGACAGAAATAAGACAGTATGTAATTACTGTGGTTACGTATTCAAGGGGGGAGGTATATCTAAAGTGAAGATGCATCTGGCAGGTGGTTCCAAGGGCGTTGTGGATTGTAATAGAGTGCCACCTGCAGTTAGAAAGCAAATGCTTGAGCACCTACAGGGTGGTGTGAAAAGCAGACAAAAGAAGCATATTATAGATGAGGACGTCAGACGGAGACTAGCAGAGCCTCCATGAGTACCTGAGGATGATGATGATGATTTTGTCTACCCTAGCTAGATCATCATAGAGGCTGAGAAGGCACAGTATAGAGCAGCACTGTAACGCCCCGAACCCGAGTCAGTGCAAACCGGCACCCAACTCGAACCCGGTTCGCTTCTGTAACAACTCAAGTCCAGTTCAACAACCAAACTCGAGGTGTTACCACGAAGCTGGGGTCAGATACAAACTAAGATTTACGATAATTTTAAAACTAATTAATTACATCAAAGTTCTGGTGGAAAATAATACAATTCTTTATTTAATTTAATATCAATTCCGTTTTCAATAGGGTTGTCTAATCAAAATGTGAACAATATTATCAATTATAATTCTACCCGTCAAATAAACCCCATCTTTGTGATCTCTCCAAGCAACCTGAAAAATAGGGGAAAACGGAGTGAGATTTACATCTCAGTAAGTAGCAGGTGTATGCAATTAGAAACAGTCTAATGTAAGCAAATAGTCATGAGGTATGCGATTAATCAATGATAAGATGAGAAATTCAAGTTATCAATGTCGATTCCAAATAAAACGATAAAACATGTATTCTTTCGTATAAACCAGCAAAAGAGGTTATCGGGGTAAAACCAACAAAAGCGATAAAACACGTGCCATTGCAAGACTCACAAAGATGATAAGTATTTGAGATGACACTCAACTAACTGCTATACCACCGTGCGACTTAGGGGCAGTGCTACTAATGATACTCAAGTCCCATGCAGCGTAGCTTAGACAAGAGCCGTATTCACCGACTTATTGTGCACAAACTCAACAGAGTTGGCATGTACCACTAGCATGCAGCACCAGAATCAATACATGGAGATGGTCGCTTATCCACATGTACAGGGAATCACCAGCGGCGCACCGGGGTGTCCCTCCAGACATAGGACATTCCCAGAGCAAACTAACTTGCAAGGGAAGCGCGCTCGCATATAGGAGTAACTCAACCCAAACTAAATACCACTTAACTAACCAGCCAAAACTATGAATCCATATACAGCTAAGCCCACTGACACAAAACACAATAAAACCACATACGGAAGGACACGCTAATGTAGAAGGCATACACACTTTTACCCGTAAAGGATTACACATCTCTACACAGAGGATTACCCATCTCTACCGTAAAAGATAGTATCAAACTCTACCACAGAAGCCGTACCACTCAATCGTAAAAGAAAGTTAATAACTTCATACCGCATACCAATCCATACCAGAATATTCAATTCCAAGTGAAAACCATGATTCAATCCTTAATAATCCAAATTAAGTTTTTTTTTTCAGAATTTCATATGCAATTTCCCAATTATATTCAAAGTAAAGCTCATGTATCATAAATTCGATAGAAATCAATGTTTCTCCAATTCCATAAACCAATATTCATATTAAAGTTCAAAATAAAGGAAATCAAATCCTACTTAGAGTTTCCTTATTAATCCCTTTTATTAGAATCCAATTTCCTATCTTAACACCTAAGCTAGTTTCTATTTAAATTTTCTGTATTTTATTTCTCCAGCATGTTCTACAGACCTAAAATAAAGTTTAGGGGATGTTTTTACCTTAGGAATTTCAATAGAATTATTCCTATCAATATCCCATACCCTTTAGATCCTTTTATGCACACCCTTTTATTAGAACCTTCAATTTATTGATTAATCTTTCCAATTTAATTTTATAATTTTTATACCTTAATTAGGTTCTTATAAATATGCTAACATGCTTAACTAATCAGAAAAATTATTGGATATTTATTCATATTACAAAATCCCTAAAATCTGCAAATTTTACATAGAGCGCCGACCTCTACAGGGCTAGGCGATCCTAGGCGCTCGTGCAAAATTAAACAGTAAATTTCCAGATTTGCAAAGTTCGGATTTTTATGCTTTTGCTATATGTTCCTTTAGTCGAAATTAATCTACTAACATTCTAAAACATACCTAAAGCCTTCTAGATTAATTCTCATGAATTAAATACCATCCTATAATTAATTGCATGATCAAACCAAGTTTTCGTCTTTATTTCAACAAATCCTTCAAGAACACCAAACACTAAAATATAAACAATTTGATTCCATGTAAATACTGTTCCGACTAATCCATTCAATCCATATTAAATCACAGAAAACGAAATCATGCAGTTCCTCATGTTTTCGAAGGTTTACTACTTGCCTTATATGCTAAAATCTTTCTTCCATCGAAGCTTCTAATTCTGGACCTTACTTTTGCTCCCAAACGCACCAAACTAGAGTTCTCTGATTCACATCTCCACCGTTCACATTGTACTTCCATCAGTCATGAACAAAACCGTCAAATTTGAAGGCGATCAACCGTACGGAGTTTTCCCAATCGCGATTTGATGGAAACTGGTCGGACATCTCCAGCAACCTTTTTCTTCCTCTTTTCTCTCATTATAAAACCCACGAAAATTCTCTCTTGTCTCACCTTACTCTCCTATTTATACTTGGCTTTAGAAGTCCTAAACCAACCCGAATAGGCTCATTTAATTGGGCTAACCCAAGCAAGGTCTAATTAAAGTCTAACTCCTAATTAATTCATACTTTTTCTCCACATTCTATTTTTCTACTAAAACAATATTAATCAATTCTCTTATTATCTAAACACTCTTTACAACCTATTTTCGTGCCTAATAATTACTTAAACACTAAATATCACCTAAAACCCAAATTAATTACTTTTTCTCCCAATTAAGACTTGAAATCTCCTAATTACCCTTTTTCCACATTTGGGCTTTTATTAATTCCTTTTAATTTCTAACTTGTCTAAATAAATTATTTTCTTCTATTTTTCTAATCCTAGTTATTATTTAATGATTTATTTATTAATTACCCTTTTCTGAAAATTACCAAAATACCCTTTTTACCCTGTTAGGCTAATTCTTTAAAATTCTTTCTTTATTTACAACTTCTTACCTATTTGAATTACGTATCCTCTAAATCTTCACTTTTTAACTTAATTCATATTATCTTTTATTTATATATTTATTATGTGAAAATTCGGGGTTTTACAAGCACACCGTGCATCCCTGGAGTCAGAGTTTGAGCGGAGAGAGATGCAGAGATATGGATTTGAGAGAGGCGGTTATTCTGGGGCTGGTTCGGCTTCTATGAGGCGTTCTCATTCCACGAGAATGCCTGATTATCCTGTGGACCCTGATACACATAGATCATCAGATGCGAAGCAAAAGAGGTTGAAAGATAGTTGGAGTGGAGGGTCAGTTAGAAAGAAAATGGGTAAGTTCATATCTCGGTTCTTTATATTCAACCATATTCTTGCACATGCAGCTGCATCTCCGCATTTTAAGAGTATGGTTGACGTTATTCAGGAGTTTGGGGTTGGAGTCCTACCTCCTACCCCGAAGGAGATCATGGGGGTATATTTGGATGATGAAGAGAAGGAGATGCTGACATTTATTAAATCTTTGCGTCCATACTTGAAGAGATTCGGGGTTTCTATTATGTGTGATGGTTGGACAGGCCCTACAAAGCTGTCAATCATCAACTTTATGGTCTACTGTAGAGGCAAAGCCGTATTTTTGAAGTCTGTAGATGCCTTAGATAAAATAAAGGATTCAGATTGCATCTTTGGTTTACTAGAGGAGGTGATCAGAGAGGTTGGGATTAATCTCGTTGTACAGTTACAGACAATGGGAGTGCCTTTAAGAAGGCTAGTCAAATGATACAGGCGAAGTACCCCATATACTGGACCCCTTGTGCTGCACACTGTATAGACCTGATGTTAGAGGCCATTGGGAAAAGGAAGAAGGTGGTGAAGACATTATGAGATGCACGGACCTTGACTACATTTATTTATAATTATAATTATGTGCTAGCAAAGATGAGAGTAGTATGTCATGGAGATATAATCAGGCCAGGGATTACTAGATTTGGTACAAATTATATTGCCTTGGATAGCATCTTTCGGCACAAGCAAGGATTGAGGTCCTTATTTACTAGTGAGGATTGGGGTGCTTGTTCTCAGAGCCGCACTGAGGTGGGGAGACGAGTAGAGGATATCGTTCTTCATGGCACCTTTTGGGATGGTGTGAAGGAGGTTGTGGATATATTGGAGCCCATTTACCGGGTGCTACAACTCGTTGACACAGATACATACCTGACCCTCGGTTCTGTCTATGAGAGCATGAGGGTGATGAAAGCACAAGTTCAAGCTGCCACAGAGTTGTCCTACCATTGGGTCCACAAGATCATTGATGATCGTTGGATTAAATCGATGGATCATCCCATACTCTTGGTAGGTAATTAATTTATAATATTAATTAAGGTTTGTTGATTTTTTTTTTATACTTATACTTCTTTGGTAATGCTAAATTGTTTATTAATTGTCATTTTCTTTTCAAACACAATAACATCACATTACTTTAACCCGAAATATCACTACAAGGATAACCTTGGGATACGCTCAGATATGTGGACAGCTGTGCACATCGTTTATTCCCACCTTGATCCCAATTCTACCGGGCAGGCAGATTTCGGCAATTAGGTAAATTCTATATAAATAATAAATAAGTACTCTATCAATGGTAATTATAAATCTTTTCCTCAATTTTTACTAAATTTTGAACATGCTCTTGCAGTTGATCATGTTTAGAGATGCAATGGGATCATTTGGAATGACAACCGCTATTGCCTTGCGGGGTAGGATGATGCCATGTAAGTAATGTATTACATTTTGGTGAATTTTTTAAAATCACTTAGAATTTCTACATTTATTTTTCTGCTTATTGAAAATAATTACACTTTTCAGGCGAGTGGTGGGCCATGTACGGAGTTTCTGCTCCTACTTTGTCGAAGCTTGCGTGTCGGGTTCTCGCTCAGACTGCATCCTCATCTGCTTGCGAGCGTAACTGGAGCACCTTTGCGTTGATCCATACAAAAGCAAAGGAACCGGCTGGCCTATTAGAAGCTACAAAAGCTCGTGTTTTGTTACTACAACATGAGATTACGAGCAAAGTAGTTGGAGATCGAGACACAGAGTAGTACTAGTACATATTTTGACGACCCTCTGGACATCCTATGCAGCACCCGGATTGATGAGAACAGCCCATTCTCGGAATGGGTGAGGACCGCGGAATTAGACGAACCTGATGGTGCACCGAGTTCGGTCATTGCTCGTGCCGCACAAGAGATGGGGATTGATGTTGACGCTGTTATGGAGGAGGAGAGGGGATTTCCTTCTGTTGACTCTTTCGATAGAGATACCAGCGTAGTGCCCCCTTCAGTTTCTACAGCAGCAGCGACACCCTCAGTCCCAGTTCAGTCAGTTGAGCGTAGAGAGTCGGACTCCGAGGATGAAGATGATGGAGATAGTGGGGATGGTGGAGGGTCTGATGATGATGATGATGACGACAATGATGATGGAGATGATCATCAGGGAGGTGGAGGACACTCATATGCGCCAGGGGTTAGTTCTTTCACTGGGGAGGCAGCGTACGCAGACGCCGCCCAGGACACCTACCATGGAGGTCGATACGGTCAGTCAGAGTCAGAGGCACGTACTTTTTAGAGACGGGGTAAGGGGAAGGAGAGGATTGGTGCCCAGGAGGAGGATGAGATGTGTAAAACCCCGTTTATTTTCAGGTTTAATGGAAAGAAAAAAAAAATAATAATATAATAGATAAAAATTATAAAGTTATTTCCATAATAACTATCTACTAAATAGGGTGTGGATGTAGGAGTTTTCGGTGGCCGCGCGTGCACTACATCAGAATAAAAGGACTCGTTGAGCAACCAAGCGTATTGCGGAAGGTATAAATAGTTTAGGAAAATTAGGTTTTGTTTTGCCCTGAATACGCGTATTTCATATTGAAAGGTTGCGGCTGCGTTTTCGTTTAGGGCTCTTCTAGAGAAGGAGAAGAAGAAGTGCTGTGGGAGAGTCGAGGTGGAGAAGATTTACGGTCAGTGAGTTTCGCGGATCAGAAGTCGGAGGAGTCTTTCCCTCGCGAGCGAACCTCTGTTCGACTAGAGCAAGCCGATGGCCGATCGGGTTCGGGGTTTTCTGGGTTTCTCGTTTCCAGGACTTGGGAGCATTGAAAGGTGAGTGGCACTGTTTTACAACCGAGTCTTTGGGTTTATTCGTGTATTTGGTTTGAATGAATGCATTGTTTATGATTGAAGTATTCTCGGTGTTTTCTGGGCAAAAACAGTTACGGAGGGTTTTGTACAGTGGAATTGGGGATAACTGGAAATCATGTTAGATTAAATCCAAATTAGGTCTGGAAGTGTTCTGGGGGTATTGGGGGACTAGAGAAGTAGTTACAAACCGAAACAAAACGGCCAGACATATAGATCTCGAAATAACAGAGACTTAAAAATCGTAGTGGCCGCCCACTTGGCGCCCACTTACGCCCACTTCAGGAAGTAGGCGCCTAAGAAATTTGACCCGGCGCCGAGCTCGCGCCCACTTGGCGCTCAGTTCGCGCCCACTTAATTTAGATGCGCCTATCTCGCGCCTATCTCGCGCCGAGCTCGCGCCCACTTACCATCGAGTGAGCGCATACCCTAGTTTTTACTTAAAACGAACCGCTCACTAGGCGCTCACTTCAGGAAGTGAGCGCATAGTCCATTTTTCTTGTTGTAGTTCAAAATTGAGTAAACCAATGGGGATTTTGATGTTAGAAGGTCTCCGATCACTTAGCGAAGTACTTGTTTAGGACATTAGAGACAAAATTACTTATGAGAACGTTGAAGATAGATTCGGAGATTTTCCTAAGAGTTTCCAACGTAGGCTTAGGGCAACATGTTAAGTGATGTTTGGGATACCCAACACTGGGGCTTTTATTTTAGTTCTTTGGATTACACTGTAATTGATTAAGAGTAATTAAACCCTGTTTTCGTGATGGAAAGTTTTAAATTATGTTACAAAGATTATTTACTGGCTTTCTTGTGAGTAATTATGGTTCTGGTTGGAACACTTGTGTGAGTTGAAGTTCTGGCTGGAACAACTTGTGATGTGTGTACTAAATGCGGAGTTTTATCGGTTATTTATCGGCTTTGGGTTTAGTTTCCCATGGATCCTTGTTAAGCTTAGTAATGTGATGGTATGTGTTTATTGGTGTAATTGCATGGCCTTGTGTGTTGCCACGACCAGTGTAGAGCAGCTAGATACCCTGAGTAGGCCTGGTTGTCAGTGCCGATATCCGGAGTAGGCTGGCATTGGATGACGATACCCTGAGTAGGCCGGAACTGTGTACATGGAGGTGTGGAGTGTCTACTTGGCATATAGATTAATCAATGTAACCATATGCATGACATTGACCTCGTTTGTATTGTTATCGGAGTATGTTGGTTTAAATTGTTGATTATAATCGAAGCATGTCTTATAACTGTGATAACTATTTCTGCATGCATGTGTAACTCGCTGAGATATTCGTATCTCATTCCCTCGTTGTTGTTTTATTTTCCAGATATTCGTGGTGAGGTGCCTATGGGGGTAGATTCGGCTGATACATATAGGGAGGAGGACTATTACTACCGTCCTTAGTCCAGCAGGTTATTTGGCCTTAAACTTGTTAAGTTGAATTTGTGAGAATTGTAATAAGGTAGTAACTTGGACCCATTTGACGTATTGGATGATGTCTTAAACTTGCCTGGATAGGAACTTTTAAATTGTGCACTCTGATGTGATATAAAAATGTGGGTGATTATCCAGCGATCACCATTATTTAAGATCCTTAACTAACCCCTAGGAGACGTGTTATATCTTTAATGAAGAACACGGATCCGGGGCATTACAAGATGTCTCGATCTTTTATGAGTATGGACATGGAGGGATCTAGCAGGAGCAGCACATCTTCACATAGTTATGGGGATCAGAGCGGGCAGTATGGAGGATATGCATATCCATATCCAGGGCAGTTCCAGACATCTGATAGCTACGGGTTATTTCCCTCCTATCCAGTTGAACCAGCTCCATATCCAGCTGCATACGGATATGGGTATGTCCCAATGCCAGTGCCAGTCCCAGCCATCCCATATCCGTATGGTTATTATCCTCCACCAGTCGTAGCAGAGGAGGAGGAGGAGGATGAGGATGAGGACGAGGACGAGGGTGTTCTTATTATGAGGGAGTATTATGATGATTGTCCTCCTGTGAGCTTTGTTGTGGATTTAGATCAGGATGAGTATGAGGAGGTTGTGCATCGTTACAGAGGTCAGTACACAGGGCGCATGTCATGGAGGCGATATGTTCATATGCTTGAGAGACGACGACAGCAACAACATCAGCATTTCCAGCATTCTAGACACTCTACTTATTGATCTTTGTACTTTGTACTTTATAGTCTTGTGACTCTTGTCTCTTATCTCTTGACTCTCTTGTACTTTGTTTTTGGCATTTTTTGCAATTTGTCTTTTTATAATTATGAATCTATGAGCCTATGAGTCTATGACTTTGTTTTATACATTACACTTTGTGGTGTGATCTAATGTGCTTGTATTTGTAACCTTGTAATTGCTTATGTTCATGTACTTGTATTTGTTTGTTCATACAATAGATAAAATATTTCCTTATTTCGCATATAAATTGTATAAAATCATGTCTATTATGTTTTTTAAGCTTAATTATGGTTTTTTTTTTCTAAACAGGGAATTTCATCGGCGTGCCGCTGATTTCGCTAAAACCTATTTTCTGTCAATTTAATAATATTTTTTGACCGAAAATAAGCATTTCGTCGGTGTGCCGCCAATTTGGCCAAAATGTCTGTTTCGGGCCATTTCGCCGGAATTTCGCCAGCATCTCGCCCAAATTTCGTTTCTGCCGCCAGGCGGCACCGAAAAGTCAATCCTTGATTTATATCAATCATTTATAAATGTTAACAATTGTAAATGATTTTTTTTCCTTTTTCCTAGATTTTCTGACTTTTTTTACTAGGAAGTCTTTGGACTAGACTGGACTAGCTATATATGGGCTGGCCGGTACCGTTTTGGACTGGACCGGATGGATCGGATCGGTACCGACTGATCCAGTGTCATCCGTTTAATCGGATGATCTCGGATCGGGGTCATCTGATCCGTTTGGATCTGCCAGTCCAGCAAACCATGGTAAGCACCCAAATTTTGCTCAAAACAAAATGTGCTAAAAACAACAAAACCCTAAAACAGGTCTGATCCTTGAATAGCAAGAAATGTATTTTTTGCATGAGCTTGAATTGACCACTATACCCTATGCCAATGGGTAAGAAATCCTGATACGGTTCCAATGCAACTGAGTTTGCATGAAGCAGAGTCTGGATGAAGAAGTTATGGTCAAAACACTCTCAAGAGCAAAAAATTGCAATTAAATGCAGAAATAATGGGCAATGGTAAGTGTGCAAACCACAATTACTAAGTGGAAAACTGAAGCGCTAAAAGGCAATGTCAAATCAGGCCTAATCAAGTCAAATCACATAAAATCAGGGATCAAATCTCTTTAGATTACAAGAGATCGGTAGTAACGTATAGCTTATACGGTTACAACAATAACATCAAGAATTGTATAGTTTATACAGTTACAAGATATGCTCATAAATGTGCCCAATCTGTCAGAGATCAGATAAGATCTCCGTTACGGTATTTCAAATACGGTTACAACATAACCGTATTTTGTATATGGTTCTTTTCTGATTGACTACTGCACATGTCAGAAAAAGTGGCCGATAGTAATCATTTGAAAGGGACAGGCTATTACCGTGTAGCACATACGGTTACAGTTGATTTCTATAAATAGCTTTGGTCGACCACTGTTTGGAAGACTTTTGGCATTTTGTTCTTTGAAGCTTCCCTACAACTAGAGCTTCCGAAATCCCTCTTTAGGCCCCTTAAAACCATTACAAGCTTTCCAAATCCAAAGGAGGAGACTTAATCTTCTCCTTCTTGATCCACACTCTAGCCAAGAACAAGAACACCCTTCCAAAGAGAGAAGGAAAGGCTCTCTTGCTACCAAGATCATCCAAGAAGCTCAAAGCGTACTCAAAGTTCTTTCCTTCTCAAGGTAAGTGTCCTAAAACACTTTGTACATGACATGTTTCAAATTTATGTGAATTGAAGGATATTAGTTTGCATGTGAGCATATCTTCTTCTTCTACTCCTTTTTTTCCCTACCTTGTTTCTTTTGATGGTCTAACTTGAGGAAGGCAAGCAAAAGCCATGCCTTGAAGGGCATGTCCATACGTATGACAAAGAGAGATTGAGAGCTTTTCCCCTCTTGTATGTCATGATTAGATGTGTTTTTTGTCATGGTGAGAGAAAGGGTAGTGCGGCATAATCATGAGGAAGTGCTATCCATGAATGGGTTTGATTTATATTTTCTCTCTTTTTTTCCCTTTCTAGATCAAATGTAACACTGTAAACCTCATTATCCCTTCATTAGGCTTTAATTTCTTCATTGAACTAGCCTACATGAACTGTTTTGAACGATTTTACATGTGTATGCCTAGCATGTACACACACCCTCACTAAAGCATCATTTATGTTCACTTTTCATGTCAACACACACACCACAATAGTTTTCTTTACATGTTTTGCTCTCTTAACATGTACCTTTCCTTTGTTCGCTTATTTATGCATGGTTTGGCCGTAGACTCTCAGCAAATGGCCTCTAGGGCCTTTGGCTTGCCCCCTTGCTTATAAGGGGAAGAACTTTGCTGTTTAAGCCACGAGAGGGGAGCCTCTTTCCCCCTCAAAAGAACATCGGATATCATCTCGAAAGAGTGAGAAAGGCCCCAAATCCTTCTCTATATCCCATTTGGAATATTAACGTATAGAATAGGTTTAAAGTGCTTAAAATGAACATGGAAAGCCACTATGGGTCAGTAAAGTGACCCACAACCTCATTGTAGTCTCACATGGGAAGGAGGATGTAAAACCCCAGTTTTTAGTAGGAATTTAATTAAAGGATTAATTAGTAGATTTAATTAAATAAATTGTGTGGAGACTTCAGCGATTAGGTGGCAAAGAAATAATTAGAATTTTATTCAGTGAGTACAAAATTTAAAATTTGTAGTGATTAGAAATTTAATAAACGAATATTATATTTTATCCTCAACTTTAGGGAAGGGTAAATATGAGATTTCGATGGTGAGTAATAAATCCATTAGGTTATGGGAAGAGGGTTTCGAGGCCTATAAATAGATTATTAGGTTAAAATTATTGGGTTCAAGGAAAAGAAACCAGAGGCCATGTATTTAGAGTGGCCGCTGCATGGAAACTGAGGGCGTCGGACGATAAGCTTTGCTCTACGAAGGAGATTATCAGAAGGGTTGGAAGCTAGAAGAAAAGTCTTCAATAACATGTGAGTAGCATCATTTTAATCTGAGGTTTTGGGTTTTGTCTATTGGGTTTAGCTGTATGCATGTTTTTGGAGAAAATCGATTCGTCTATGTTTTCGGTAAAAAAATTTTAGAGTGAAAAATACAGGTTGTTAGATTAATTTCGAATTGTGTCTAATAGTCTTCGGAGGATGGTAGGAGTGTAGAAAAGTCGTTACAGAGGTGAGAAAATGGGTCAGTCATGGAGTTCTGGGAGTTACAGAGAGTCGCGAGTCGTAGGTGGTGTTCGCCGAGTTGGCGCCTACCTAGCGCCAACGAGTTTAGTCAGTGCGAGAATTAGTTTGGGTTTCAGCAGAGTTCGCGCTCAGCTTGCACCAACAACACGCGAAGTGTTTTTTTAATTGCCAAGTTCTTGCCGATTCTTGTGCTAAGTACTTTTAGTCCGCGCAAGACCATGTTTGGGTATACGCCGAGTTGGGGCCGACCTCGCGCCAAGCGCCAGAGGTCGGCACACCCATTAAAAAAATTGGCCGAAAGGTGTGTCTGACCAAATAAAGTCAAATTTTGATATTTTGAGGTTTCAATCTCTTAGCCAATGACTTGTTAGGATCTTAGAATTACTTTTACCTGTTCAAACACACCCGGGGATTATTAAGTCGAATTATTGGTAAATCTTAGGAGTTCCGAAGTAAACTTTGAAGGGCTATCGGTTGGTTATTTAACTGTTCCTTACACTAGGGGTTAATGATTTAGTTTCTCTTATGTTCTACACTTGTTCTTGATTGAGAAATTATTTAACCTGGTTTTACTTGATTTAGAGTTGTAAACTGTATTTGTAAAGTTTATCTTGGTGTGAGTAAATGGGTTTTATTACCAATGGTCTTGTGTTATGGGATTGGAGTAATTACTGAAAGTACATGAGGTACTGTTCTAGTTCAGAGTGACCTGTGTTGAGCTGTGTTGTGTTATACATGATGATGAATATGTTTGATTAAATGTGATGTCAGAGTTGAGTTTATACGATGGTTTTTCTATTTTTGGTTTAGCTTGTCCTGGATCCAGAGTTTAAGCTTAGTAATGTGATGTATTTGTTTTATTGGAGTAATGGCATGGCCATGGAGTGTTGCCACGACCGGTGTAGAGCAGCCAGAAACCCTGAGTAGGCCTGGTTGTCAATGCCGAAACCCTGAGTAGGCCATCATTTCAAAGTATCCGAAACCCTGAGTAGGCCGGAACTGTGTACATGGACGTGTGGATGTCGCTCTGGCGTGTTGATTAACCAATCTAAATAATTACATGACATTGACCAATGTTGGGTTTTATATTTATTTTGCACGAGATATCTAAATGGATTGTCGTGAAACTTCGGTTTCCTCAAGACGCGGTTTTATGATGATATTGGATTGATGAATTATTGTGAGTTTAGTCGGATTAATCGTGTTATTGCTATCATTACTTGTGTATTATTTGATCCATATTTTACAACTAGGAAAATGTATTTGTGCATGCATGTGCTGCTCGTTGAGATATTCGTATCTCATTCCTTTGCTTTTGTTTATTTTCAGATACTCTCGGAGAGCGATACTTGCAGGTAGTTACTTGGCATGTGAGTTTATTAATTTGGGATTATTTTAGCGCACTCTGTTTTATAGTTATTGTTATATTCATGTTTTCCCTTCACTCTGATAGTGTGGTCCTGCGTTACATAATAACCTCTGGAGACAAGTTATGGGTTTTCTACGTAACTCGGATTCGGGGCGTTACAGATGGTATCAGAGCCTTATCAGAGTTATAAAAGGAAACATGACATAGGACTAGGAAACTCTAGGATGACCTTGGGAAAATGGTGTGCTCGCTAGGTAGGAATCCAAAGAGTAGGAAAATATGTTGAGAGTATTCCTCCTACGGATCTAATTGATTCTATTTACGTTATTTAATATGGCGATTTGTATATACGATATACGACATTAAAATAATTACCTGTATTAATAGCAAATATTATATGGTAAATCAGTTAGATTAAAATTGCAGTGTTGATTGCAAATAACAGTAAATGAATTTCCTCATCGGAAAAAAAAAATATATATATATATATATATATATTATAGATCCTTTTCTTCATATATATATATAGACAAGAAGTGAAGAAAAGGATCTATAATATATATATGAAGCACAAGTACAAGGTTCGGAGTACAGCTGTAAAAATAAAAATAAAAAGGTAGCGACTCTCTATAACAAGGGAAATAAGAAGTACATCTTTGTCTCAAAAAGGAAATAAAAAGACTCTAAGACCCCTAACAGTCAGCTGGATGGTCCTACATCCTCCCCTTCGTCGTCAGTACTTTCTCCTGGATCGGCATCTCCACCTCCGGCCCCAGTTGCATCTACCCCACTATCACCATCCCCTCTAGCTCCACCATCATCATCTCCTCTAGGTCCCCTGTCGCCAGAATCATCATTCGCAGCAGCCTCAAAACTGGACACGTCGTCGTCCAGGAAACACTGCAGGAATCGGCGGTGGATGGCATGCATAAACTGTACATGGCCCCGTAGGGTCGATATCGACCATCCCATCGACACCTGCTGTCGTTGAATTTCCTCCTGGGTCTCCTGTATCGCTGTCTGAGCCCTAGAAATCTCGCCCATGTGCCGCACTGTGTGGATCATGTGGTGGCCTAGCGCCCTCACTACTTCCTGCAATGTCCTCACCTCACCTGTCAATGTAGAAACGAGATCAGAAAGACCCTCAATAGTAGATGGAGAAGGATAAGAAGAAGAAGCAGGGAGAGCATCAGAAGCATTGGGAATAGAAGAAGATGGGAAGTCAGTGAAGGGGGGAAATAAGCAGAAAATGGAATACGGGTGGAAGGAGGAAGAGAAGAAGAAGATGGAATATCCGTGAAAGGGGGCAGCGAAGAAAGAGATGGAATATCAGATGAAGGGGGAGCAACAACCGGAGTAGAAATGGAAGTTGAAGGAATTGGGGGGCTAGGCTCAGCAGCAGCAGTATCAGAAGTCATCCTAGCCCGAGTGATACTCGTGGTGACTCTGCAAATGGGCTGGCTAGGAGTCAAGGCAGTGAAACTAGGATATTGAGCTGGGGAAGTGGCAATGAGCCTAGATATTAGAAAACCGTAGGGCAAGGCCACAGATCGCCTACGATCATCATAAACCCCAAGCATAATGGAGATGATCACCGAAGGAAGGTTGATGGAATCGCCCCTTCGTATGGCGTAAAGAAATAGTGAGCGAGAGCTGGGAAGAGAAGAAAAATGAGAAACAGGCCAAAGATGGGTAAAGACGATCCTCGAAAGGATGTATGTGTCAACAGAGAATCCAGAGGTATGGAGAGGACCCACTCCAGTATACTCTGTCGCCTGACCCGTAAGAAAAGTGGCGATAGTAGAATAGTCAGGCATAGTCTCACTGGAGTAAGGGTAGACTGGGTGCTCTACCCTAAGAACACGCAGGTTGGCAGCTATGAAGTCAGGAGAAATCAGAAAACGGGTACCTCTGATATGAACGTGGAAGGAGGTACGATCAGAAGAGATGTCATGAATATTACTGTAAAACTCTAGCACTTGCTCCTCACAAGTGGGAGTAAAGCCATGGAAAACGGGTAGCCATGTAACGCCCCGGTTCCGGGTCCAATTCCCAAAACCTGAGGTGTTATGGTAAGCAACAAAAGCAACTAAAATATGGAATAATTTAAAACTTTTTCTAACTTTATAATCAGAGTGAATGCGGAAACTTGAATTCAAATTCTCTTTATCAAAAATTATAATATACAAGGATTTCAATTACATGAGCAATCCTACATCTATATAGACTACCCAGTTACAACTAGCCCACAACTTGACGTCCTCACCAAGAGTACCTGAAAAATGGGAGAAACCGGAGTGAGAATAAATCTCAACAAGTAGCAAGGTGCATGCATGAAATCAGTCCATGTTTATATAAAATAAGTTTTGAGGTGTACGATTAAACCAACGACAACATCAACAAGGATAATTCCAAAGTTTAAATCCAATCCCATTATTATTATCAAATCATATTTCAATAACAATATCGATAAAACATCGAATGGTCAATGTCATGACTATTGTTTGAATTGATTAATTGACATGCCAAGTAGACACTCCACACCTTCATGTATACAGCTCCGGCCTACTCAGGGTTTCGGATACTCTGAAATGACGGCTTACTCAGGGTTTCCTCATCCAATGCCGGCCTACTCACCGGGTTTCGGCATTGACAACCAGGCCTACTCAGGGTTTCTGGCTGCTCTACACCAGTCGTGGCAACACACAAGGCCATGCAATTATATCAATAAACAATACCATTACATTACTAAGCTTGACAATGGATCCAAGGGAAGCTAAACCAAAACAGAAAACAATTGCATAAAACTCTGCATTTGCAAAGCCATAGACCAACACTGGTCACATCATGCATAACCCAATATAACCCATCACAGGTCACTCTGGACCAAAACATAATTCATAACATCTCAGCAAATAATCCAACCCCAAAAACCCGATTAAACAATTTCTCAATTGAAAACACATATAAAACATACAGGGAACTAAGCCAAGATCTCATACAGTAAAATCACTTCGGAATTCATAAAATTAGCAATAAATTGATTTAAGACTCTCCCAAATGTTTTGGATAGATAAAATGTTTCTAATATCCTAATCTAGTGTTTGGCAAAGAGGTTGAAGCCTCATGTTTTCAAAATTAGGTTTGGATTGGTCAAACACATCATAGTGAAGCTTTTTGTGGGTGCGCTGACCTTAGGCGCCAGCCCAGCGAATCACCAAAATCCCTATCGCTAAGTCAAAGTACTCGGCGCCAGGTCGGCGCGAACTCGGCGAACCCTAACTCTTCTTTGCGCTGAGCTGCTGCTGAGTGAGGAAGCTAGCGGTAATTCGGTGGATCCAACTACGGTTTGACGACTCTCTGTTAATGCGAAAACTCCATGATTGACTGAATTTTTGATCTCTGTAACAATTTTCCTAGGCTTCTACTATCCCCAAAAGACGTTTAACTAGGATTCGAAATTAATCTAACCACATCAAAATTCATCTCTAAAAATCCTTCCTAAAACACACATTTGAAACTGTATTTTCCAGAAACTCATGCATTACGACTAAACATAGGAATCACAACCAAACTCCGCATTAAAACGATCTTAAACAAATCTTGGTGATTAAAATTTAACTAAGGTTTCTTTCTAAATCAAAGCACCCATGAACAACACTTTTCTTGATTCCTAAAGAGAGATTCAAATCACTAAATCAAAACTTTATAAATATCTAACTTTTCCAATGAAATCCAACTTAAACACAATACGATCAATCATAAAAAACACAAGAAAACATGCAGTTCCTCCAGTTTTAAGTGTTTGCTACTTGCCTTTTTGATGAACCCAGTTTTTTAGAACTTCTTTTGTGCCCATTTTTGGGGCTCGACCACACCCTTCTAAACTTCTCCAATTTAGATCTCCACCGTTCAGTTTGAAGTCCTCCATGAGCCAAACAAAAGTCTAAAATTTCAGCCCATTCCAATGGTTGGATCTTTCTATCTCATCGTTCGAAGTTATCTAGTCGACCATCTCTGCAACTCCTTTTTCTTTCAAATTCTGATTTTCTACCAACTTCTGGGTTAATTCGCACCACCTTAGACTCATCCAAATCCAATCTCCACCGTTCCAATTAAAGTATCTCATGTATAGAGCATAACCTCAGAATGTCATGATGATCCAACGACTAGATCTCTGGGGATCGTCGTTCAAAGTCTGCTTGTCGGATCTCTGCAGCACCTCCCTTTTTCTTTTCTTCCCTCTCTTTTCTCTCCTCTCTTCTTTCCTTTATTTTTCTCCCAAGCCCAAGCACGAATTTTCCCCTCTTTCTTACTTATTTTTGACTTGCTAAAAACCCTAAACCTTTCCTAGACCTCCCATTTTATAAGCTCTCTTAATTAGAAGTCCTATTAGGTTTAAGAGACCTTCTAAATAGAATTCCCACTCTTAATTGGAAACGTCCCTATCTTAACCCTCATTCTAATTCCTCTTTTAAGTATCTTATATAAGAGAAGGATTTATTTTAATTTATTTTCGTGCTAATTAAATTTCTTATTTTAAAATCTTACTAAAACACCCAAAAGCTCCTCTTATCCTCAAACTTAAGGCTCCATATCAACCATAATCACCAATATACTCTTTTTCCTACTTTTAAGCTATAATTTGCTATTTAAATTCAAACCTAACCCAAATTAAGTCTAGTTAAATATTTCAAGTCTAATAATTATTTAATTACTCAATATATTTATTTGGCTAATTAGAAAATGACTAAAATACCCTTTCCTTGTAATTCCATACTTAACATTTGGATCTTTTTCCAAAAATTATCCTCTTTATTCCTCACATCCATCTTAACCATATAATGCACTTGGATTAATACCTATCTTTTCCAGCATTCATATTTAAGTCATATCTAAATCGACATTGCTCTTTCCAATTTAAATGAAGCCACTATTTAAATCCCTAGTTACTCAAAATTATTATTATTTTATTTAGTTACTAATATCTCTTTGGATCATAATATTATTCCTCCAATACCTAAATTAAATCTTAACTTCTCAATAATTAGGCTTATTTAATTTACTTTATTTTAGGAAAATCCAGGGTTTTACATTTATGTGACATCCTGGTTGTCTGAGTGGGCGGTTGTGATGTGGACGGGGTGAGTGACCTAGGCGAGCTACCACAGTGGTAAGCTACCAGGCGAGGATGTGTATATGGTTGGGATCCCACAACGCTCGGGGATGCTATAAGTAGTGTTAAGACCCCCAACTAAGCAAGAGGCCTTTTAAGGAACAACACGGGACTAAATCCTCTTGGAACCCTAAAGTTAAGCGTGCTCGGGTGAGAGCACTGCTAGGATGGGTGACCACTGGGAAGTTTCCTCGTGTTATCCTTGAGAACAAATCCGTGAGGGTCCGTGGGCTCAGAGCGGACAATATCTTGCTGGGTATAGGTCTGGAGCGTTACAAGCCACCCACGGACTCGGAAAATATCCTCTATAGAAGGGGCAAAGTCCTCAAACCTGACCTCCCTATCAACTAGAACAGCCCGATGCTGCAGATATCTCTCATATATCTCCCTCTCCCTGTTTGAAAGAAACCTATCATCTCTAGGCTCAACCTTGGCCCTCTTAAAGGGATTTCCGGAAGAGGTTCTAGTCATCTAAGGGTCGAAACAAAGTTAATTTGGAATAAAGAAACAACAAGAACAAAAGAAAGCAGGATTAGTAAATAATAACATCTGATTACCGCAAATAAAGAGAAACTAAAGTGCAAGTTCCGATAAAAGTGTACAACGATTAAAACAGAGCGACAATAAAAATTTAAATCTAAGATCATTGTAGGAAATTGAAGAAGAAAACAATTTGGAGAAAAATTTTTGGGGTGTGCCAATGTCGGCTGAGTGCCGCTCAGTCAGGTGACTCAGCGCACAGTCCGCCGCGACTAGAAATTTGGGGGTTTTTGTCGAGTGAGGAAAATGTATAAAACATCGACAAAATTTAGTTCAAAATCCAACCTAGAAGTATCTAGGAAGTCAAGAGAAAACAAATGGAATAGAGAATCTTTTACTAGCGCCTAAGGCCACACCAATCCCTAGGGTTAGCGAACGGAAAATTGGGGGGTTTTTCATGATTAAGTGTGGTAAATGCAGAAATCATTAACTAAATCCAGTCCAAATCAACAATAAGAGTGGAATAAAAGATGAAGGAAAGAAGTTTAAGCAAATGCCCAAAAATTTTGAGCGAAAATCAAATTTCTGAAAAATTTGCCCTAGCCACACGTCCTTTGTGGAAGTGGGAAAAACATCTAAGAATAAACAGGTTGGATGCATACTTGGAAGTAGCAATCAGAAGGGAAGAATGGCCGATTCAGAGTTGAGAAGAGTTAGCGCCGAGAGGAATAGGATCGAGCGAGGGTTTGCGCCGAGAGAAGAAGGCTTAGCGGAGAGAGAAAATGGTCGAGCGAGAGTTCGTGGTTTAGTTTGGGGATTTTATAAAATTTTTGAGCCTCTTCACGAACCTTCGGGTTGGTTGGGTCAGTTGGCCTGAGTTAGAGCGAGTTTGGGTTTAAAACCCCAGTTTGCTCGGCGGAAGCTCCTGAGTTGGGCGCTTAGTCTTCCTAAACAAAATTAAAAAAAAAAAAAAAAACAACAACAACAACAGATTAGGTTTAATTTTACTAATTGAGATATATAATGGATGCATAGATGGGAATACAAATTCAATAAGTTGAATTCACTTTGCGTTAATTAAACCCTAAATTAACGGAAAATGTCAAGGAAATTTTAAATGTTATCCGAAATAATAGTTAAGACTGCATGAAGACTTAAGTAGGAATTTTGAAAATTTCAGGTTGACTTTTGATAAATGTAAATGGTTGCAGGTGTATGAGTAGAATTAGTGAGCTGGAATATATGATCATATAAAAATAATTGAGGATGAATGCATACCTAAATTATTATTGCTGAATATTATCTGATGCTTGTTGAGCCATTTGCATGGGGAATGTGTCAAGGTGTGGTGAAGCAGGGTACCATGTGGAACTACACTAAGTGCGAAACCTGTGCAAAGTGGGATATGTACTAGTATGAATAGGGCGTGTATAAATATGTACAGCAGATATGTTTTGTATATGCAAGTTAAAAACTAGTAGAAATTTGTAATTTTCTGCTCAAACTTGCGTATAAGCGGACACGTTTATACGTATAGATTGAAGATAGAAGACCTGCGGATTTCTTCTACAATATTTTTTTCAAGTTAAGGAATATTTTGAGAAATGGTTTTGGAACTAAATAGGGGCTCGAATTTTGACTCTAAAAGTTAGTAGGGAAGTAGTGTGTTAAATTTCGAGGACAAAATTTTTGTAGGGGGAGAGAATGTAAAACCCTAGTTTTTAGTAGGAATTTAATTAAAGGATTAATGTAACGCCCCGAACCCGGGTCAGTGCAAACCGGCACCCGACCTGAACCCGGTTCGCTATTGTAACAACCCGAATTCAGTTCAACAACCAAATCCGAGGTGTTACTGGCCCATATCAAATATACATCAAGAATATACCAGACTAAAGAATTAAAAAATCCATTTAATTAATTAACTATCAGAGTGCGGAACAAATATATGCGGAAGTGTAGTCTAAAATCCTCAATAACCAATATAGTTACTCATCAACATCAAAATCAAAGTCTGGTAAAATAAAAGGGTCACTATCTCTCTCTCTCTCTCTAATACATCAAACCAATGGATAATAGTCTAATTAAAAGAAATAACTAAGTCTATATCAATCCTCCACCTCAGACAATATCCGGATAAAAGTAATCCTCCGGTGAATACTCAGCTACCTCTCCCTGGAAATCACTATGATCCCCTTCTCGCGTATCAGCTGAAAAATGAAATAAAAGTAGGGTGAAATACGAATATCCCAGTAGGTAACACATGCATGATTAAACAGTTAATATAAGTAAAATAACAGTTCATGCACGATTAAGCAATATCGACTAATCAGGCTCGTATAATCATTCGTATCATTCATGAATACAAAACAGTATGATAAACAGTTCTAGAGATGTATTTCAGCAAGTTCTATTATAAGAATCCAATATCAAAATAAATAACATAATTCATACTTTGCTAGGATGCACTAAACAGTCACATCCGATCAATATCTCAGTCACATGCCTCCAGCATGTATACAATAATAATAACAAGTGTTTGTGATTTCAGTGTCATTGTAGGACTCACAAAGATAGATAAACCTTTTGAGATGATTCTCGACCAATCTCTATACCACCGTGCGGCTTAGGAGCAATGCTACTAATGATACTCAAATCCCATGTAGCGCAGCTTAGACAAGAGCCGTAGTCACTGACTTATTGCACACGTACCCATCAGAGTTGGCATGTACCACCAGCATGCAGCACTAGAATCAATACATGGAGATGGTCGTTTATCCACATGTACAGGGAATCACCAGCGGCTCACCGGGGTGTCCCTCTAGACATAGGACATTCCCAGACAAACTAACTTGCAAAGGAAGCGCGTCGCACAAGGGAGAAACTCAACCCAAATGACATATCCCTCAGCTATCCAGCAACAACTATGGATCCATAACCAGCTATGCCCACTAGACTCCAAAATTCCCTAAAATATAATATTTCTATAAGGGTTGGTGCCTAGCAGCATATAAAGGTTAAATTTGTCAATTACTTCAATATTCGGGTCATCTGAGTTCTGAATTCTCTTTATAAAGTTTTTTGGTTCATAGTGTCATTTAGAGTTGTTTTGATAATCAAATAATAGTTAGGTTTTCCAAAAACTAGATTTCTCAATTACTTTCAAAGTTTGGCAACTAATGTCCTAAATATCTTTCTAATTTATTTTTCTGTAAAACAGGGAATTAGATAATTTATTTTGGTCTTAAAACATCTTAATTAATCATTAAAATTGTCTAAAAATAGTTTGGAATTGAATCAGGTTCGAAATTACGAAAATCTACAAATTTTGCACAGAGCGCCTAGGATCGCCTCGGCGGTCTGTGGTTGGCGGTAGTTCAAAACAGGTTACCGACGATAAGTCTTCCAGCGGTCTTCGGCGGTCTAAAATTTATAACTAGCGCCGAGGAGCGCCGAGGATTGCCGAGCACAGTCGAGGTCGGCGGTCCCCCAAAAACAAACAGAATCAATTTCAAAATGTGAATTTTCTCGTCCAATATCATTCTATCATACTTATAACATGGTTATCAAACTAAATACATCAATATATCTTATAAAAACATGCTGTTGCGATTAAACGAACGTAAATACAAATCTATCGAACAAAACCGTGTCAGCTACTGTAACGCCCTGGATCCGAGTCACGAAATAACACCATAACTCATCCCCAGAGGTTAATTTAAAACACAGGATCGTCATATCAGAGTGAAGGAAAAACATGAATACAACAATAGCTATATAACAGAGTGCGCTAAAATATTTCCAAACTAAAATAAAACTCATATGTCCAAGTAACTACCCGCAAGTATCGAGCTCTCCAAGAGCATCTGAAAACAAAACAAAAGCAACGGGGTGAGATACGAATATCCCAGTGAGCAGCACATGCATGCACAAATACATTTAGTTCAGTTCTAAAACATGCCACGATTACAAACCATATACAACGATGATAACACGTATAACCCAACAAAACTTCAACGATCCAATTTACATCCGTGAGGAAAACCATTGTATAAACCAAGCAGTAAAGACGGTATCAAATCATGCATATAGCCGTAAAGTCACGTATAACCAGGAAACAACATATCGAAGAAATCATAGTTCAACAACTCAAAAGATATAACTCGGGTCCCAACCCGTATCAACAATAAAGTCACATCATAGCCATGCCCACGCCTCTCAATGTATATCCGGCCTACTCAGGGTTTCGGATATTGAAATGACAGCATCATCCAATGCCGGGCTACTCCGGGTATCGGCATTAACAACACCCTACCACTCAGGGTCACGATGCTGCTCTACACTGGCGGAAAAGATACTAACACTAGATAACCGATAAACCACATTCAGTGAACCATAAATACCAATAAACAAGCGGATAAAACATATTGTGCCAAATAAACAAATCCCCACCGTGGTCAATGTCATGTAGTTGCTTAGATTGGTTAATCAACATGCCAGAGCGACATCCACACCTCCATGTACACAGTTCCGGCCTACTCAGGGTATCAGACACTCTGAAATGACGGCCTACTCAGGGTATCGTCATCCAATGCCGGCCTACTCCGGGTATCAGCATTGACAACCAGGCCTACTAAGGGTTTCTGGTTGCTCTACACCGGTCGTGGCAACACTCCATGGCCATGCCATTACACCAATAAAACAAAATACATCACATTACTAAGCTTAGACTCTGGATCCAGGACAAGCTAAACCAAAACCGATAAATAACCAAATAAACTCCGCATTCAGTAAAGCCACATTTATTTCGAACCTGTGTATCCCAATACACTCATCACAAATTGTTCCAACCAGAACAGTAACTCCTCACAAGTCAAAGGTTTCCAACCTCACAACAACATTTCCATGCAATAAAAATATCTTACTCATACCAAGAAAATAGTCTTTACAATACATTTCAATTTCAGAACTTGCCAAAAGTAAAACCAGGATTTAATAAATTCTCAACCAAGTATAGTGTTTAACCGAAGAGAAACTACAATAGAAACTCCTAGTGTTAGGTACCAAACATCACCTACCAATAGCCCAAAAATTTCCTTGGAAGCTTCTAAGAATTCCTAGAATTTACACTTAATATTCTTATAGTGATTGAATAGGAAATATTGTTTCTAAAGTTCTAAACAAATGATTGGTTAAGTGCTTGAACCCTCAGATCATCAAAACCCAGCTTGGTTTAGCCAAACATGCCCTTCGGCAAAATATCGGACCATGCGCTGACCTCCTGCGCTAGGCACGAGGTCGGCGGATAGGTCGCTGGTCAAATTTGGGGTATGCGCCCACTTAAAGTCGAGTGAGCGCGAGGTGAGCGCGAAGTGGGCGAGAGGTTCGCGCGAGATGTGCGTATTGAGTTTAAGTTCGCGCGAGCTAAGCGCGAACTGGGCGCAAGCTCGGCGGATAGTATAATTTGACCTTGCGCCCACTATCCGAAGTCGGCGCCAGTGAGCGCCAAGTGGGCAGATAGTCGACTGAGTTTTCGAGTCTCTGTTATTTCCAGATCTACCACTCTGGCCGAACTTTTTCGGTCTGTAACTACTTCTTCAGTCTCCTAATATCCCCAGAACACATTCAAACTAGTTTTGGAATTAATCTAACACAATTTTTATTTATCCTCATCCAGTTCTAAAGAAACAATCCCTCGGACTATCTCCGTCCAGAAAACAAATGAATATCTCATTCCACAAACATATGCATTCGGATTAAAACTACAAATAATACGAAACCCAGGTTTTAAAACAGTGCCACTCACAGGTATTGACGATCTTCTTCTACCTTCCAGCCCTTTTTGATGAAGTCATCTCGAGACCAAGCCTTTTGGCCGACGCCCTAATTACAGGCAGCAACTCTTCCCCAATCTCCGAATCTCCGAAAATTCTTATATTAGCTATCTATTTATAGGCGTCGCAAGGTTTAACCTAATTTTACCCCCGGTATTTAATTAACCCCCGGGATTCCATATCTACCCCTCCTTCAACTTGAGTTTACCCGGATTACTTATTTGCTAATTCCCTATTTACTACAATATTTTTAAGTTCGCAATTATTTACGTAATAATATTCTACCTTATTTTCTTTGCCAACTACTGACCACAATCCCCAGTAATAAATAAATTTTTGATTAAACCTATCAATAAATCCATGTGTCCATAAAATATATATATATATATATATATATTATTTTTTTTTCTACTCAAAACTGGGGTTTTACACCTACCTCTTTTCCACGATTGTTTCTCCTTCTCTCTCTAAACAATGATTCTCACAGGCGCGAGGTACTCCCTAGGTGATGAAAAACACAAACTGGGCATCCTCCCTTCTTCCTCTTCTTCCTCTTCTTCTCTTCTTCCTTGGTCGTTCTCGGCTTCATCATGTTTGTCGCTTGCGGCTGAAGTATACTAGCGAAAATACAAACGTATGTGATTAGGGTATTAAGTTATTATTTATATCCCTAGATCCCATGTAGCTCACATGTAAACTTTCCTATACACACTGCCCAATCAGAACACATACCTCGATATCTCATGATCGGACGGTCAGATCTACGTCCAACTCTGGATCTCCACTAATTATATCATCCCCTACATTAATTAATTATTTCCATCAATTATAACTCTCAAGAATATTATTTATTAATTTATTTTATTATTTAAGGAAAATTCGGGGTTTTACAATTAATTAGTAGATTTAATTAAATAAATTGTGTGGAGACTTCGGCGATTAGGTGGCAAAGAAATAAGTAGAATTTTATTCAGTGAGTACAAAATTTAAAATTTGTAGTGATTAGAAATTTAATAAACGAATATTATATTTTATCCTCAACTTTAGGGAAGGGTAAATATGAGATTTCGATGGTGAGTAATAAATCCATTAGGTTATGGGAAGAGGGTTTCGAGGCCTATAAATAGATTATTAGGTTAAAATTATTGGGTTCAAGGAAAAGAAACCAGAGGCCATGTATTTAGAGTGGCCGCTACTTGGAAACTGAGGGCGTCGGCCGATAAGCTTTGCTCTACGAAGGAGATTATCAGAAGGGTTGGAAGCTAGAAGAAAAGTCTTCAATAACATGTGAGTAGCATCGTTTTAATCTGAGGTTTTGGGTTTTGTCTATTGGGTTTAGCCGTATGCATGTTTTCGGAGAAAATCGATTCGTCTATGTTTTCGGTAAAAAAATTTTAGAGCGAAAAATATAGGTTGTTAGATTAATTTCGAATTGTGTCTAATAGTCTTCGGAGGATGGTAGGAGTGTAAAAAAAGTCGTTACAAAGGTGAGAAAATGGGTCAGTCATGGAGTTGTGGGAGTTACAGAGAGTCGCGAGTCGTAGGTGGTGTTCGCCGAGTTGGCGCTTACCTAGCGCCAATGGGTTTAATCAGCGCGAGAATTAGTTTGGGTTTCCGCCGAGTTCGCGCTTAGCTTGTGCCAACAGCGCGCGAAGTGTTTTTTTTTATTGCCGAGTTCTCGCCGATTCTTGCGCTAAGTACTTTTAGTCCGTGTGAGACCATGTTTGGGTATACGCTGAGTTGGGGCTGACCTCGCGCCAAGTGCCAGAGGTCAGCGCACCATTAAAAAAATTGGCTGAAAGGTGTGTCTGACCAAATAAAGCCAGATTTTGATATTTTGAGGTTTCAATCTCTTAGCCAATGACTTGTTTAGGATCTTAGAATTACTTTTACCTGTTCAAAACACCCGGGGATTATTAAGTCGAATTATTGGTAAATCTTAGGAGTTCCAAAGTAAACTTTGAAGGGCTATCGGTTGGTTATTTTACTGTTCCTTACACTAGGGGTTAATGATTTAGTTTCTCTTATGTTCTACACTTGTTCTTGATTGAGAAATTATTTTACCTTGTTTTACTTGATTTAGAGTTCTGAACTGTATTTGTAAAGTTTATCTTGGTATGAGTAAATGGGTTTTATTACCAATGATCTTGTGTTATGGGATTGGAGTAATTATTGAAAGTACACGAGGTACTGTTCTGGTCCAGAGTGACCTGTGTTGAGTTGTGTTGTGTTATACATGATGATGAATATGTTTGATTAAATGTGATGTCAGAGTTGAGTTTATACAATGGTTTTTCTGTTTTTGGTTTAGCTTGTCCTGGATCCAGAGTTTAAGCTTAGTAATGTGATGTATTTGTTTTATTGGAGTAATGGCATGGCCATGGAGTGTTGCCACGACCAGTGTAGAGCAGCCAGAAACCCTGAGTAGGCCTGGTTGTCAATGCCGAAACCTGAGTAGGTCGGCATTGGATGACGAAACCTTGAGTAGGCCATCATTTCAGAGTATCCAAAACCCTAAGTAGCCGGAACTGTGTACGTGGAGGTGTGGATGTCGCTCTGGTGTGTTGATTAACCAATCTAAATAATTACATGACATTGAACAATGTTGGGTTTTATATTTATTTTGCACGAGATATCTAAATGGATTGTCGTGAAACTTCGGTTTCCTCAAGACGCGGTTTTATGATGATATTGGATTTCGTAATTGTTCGGATTAGTTGACAATCGTACTCAGATCGAATTACATATTTGCTTTGCATTAGCTATATCATTTGTCTGATGAATTACTGTGAGTTTAGTCGGATTAATCGTGTTATTGCTATCGTTACTTGTGTATTATTCGATCCAGATTTTACAAATAGGAAAATGTATTTGTGCATGCATGTGCTGCTTGCTGAGATATTCGTATCTCATTCCTTTGCTTTTGTTTTGTTTACAGATACTCTCGGAGAGCGATACTTGCGGGTAGTTACTTGGCATGTGAGTTTATTAATTTGGGATTATTTTAGCGCACTCTGTTTTATAGTTATTGTTATATTCATGTTTTCCCTTCACTCTGATAGTGTGGTCCTGCGTTACATAATAACCTCTGGAGACGAGTTATGGGTTTTCTACATAACTCGGATTTGGGGCGTTATAGAGGAGCCCAAGAACCCGTCCTGGAAATCAAGATTGGGCTATTTATGGGCTGCATCTTAAGCTCAGTATGGTGCAATAGCCATAGTAAATTATATATGGTTACTTATAAAAATGTTACAAACCTAATTTTCATTGTTAATTTGTAATTAAAATCAACTTCTATCAAATGCTATTGAGCCAATAGAGTCTCTGGGTACCCAAAGAACCCACCTTGGGACCTAGGCTTGCCTTAAGCCCAAAAGTGAGACTAAGTGGGTCTTCTAACGGGTCGCAGTCCTTTGGATGCCCCAAAATCCACTCCAAGTAGATTTTAGACCCATCTGAACACCACTGTGTGTTGTTCCCAAGCTCATAGTCCCTTTAAAATCAAAAGGAATCAACCCAAAGCAGGAAAACAAGGAAAAGATAAGTTTCTGGGTGTAACTGTATAGGCAATACGGTGGTCTTAGACCCATATAAAACCACTGTGGGCTGCTCCCAAGCTCACAGTCCCTTTAAAATCAACCCAAAAGCAGGAAAATAAGGAAAAGATAAGTTTCTAGGTGTAACCATATAGGCAATACGGTGATCACCGTATTACCTATATAGTTACAACATAAAACAATGCAACCGTACTGAGTATACAATTGACATTGTTCTATGTTTTCCAGCAACTTCATTAAACCTTATTTTCACTAGAAATCACTTCCAAATCAAATCAGCTTAATCCAGAAGGGTGATGTCTGATATAGCCACCCTACATTGGGATTTAGGCCTTCCTTAGGCCTAACCTGGCATCTTGTCGGCCCTCCAACGGGGCCTACACATCAGACTCAGATCACATGAGAGTCTAAAAGATAAAATCAAAGTAAAGGGACCTCCATCACTCATGTGGTTTCACCGAGACTTAATCAAGTATGCATATTGGCATAGGACAGGTGAGAAAAAGCGAGTTGACTCCGTAGAACCCTGGATTTTCTTAATATAAAATAAAATAAATAAATAATTATTGATTAAATTAGAAGAGACTTGGAAGTATAAATAAACCTAGAAAGGAAAATGGAAATTAAGAATAGGGATTTAAAATTACACCATAGGTAAGAATTTGGAGAATTAATATTTAGGATTTAAATTTCAAATTATGAAGAGAAATAATAAGAAGAATAGAATTTGGGAAATTTTGGGGAAATTCAATGATTAAGTGCAGAAATTAAAGAAAAGGGTATTTTGGTCATTTTCAAATTAGCAAAAATAATAAATTAATTAATTAATTAATGATTATTAGACTTGAGGAATTAAGATAGACCAAAATCAGGTTTGATTTGAAGATAAATAGAGAGATTATAGCCTGATAGTTAAGAAAAGGGTATATTGGTAATTATGGTTAATAAGGAGCCTTAAGTTGAGGATAAAGAGGAGTTTTTAGGCGTTTTAGTAATATTTTAAAATAGGGGAAATAATTAGCATGAAAATTAATTAAATTAGAAGTTTCTTCTGAGTTAGATTTAAGAGAAAATAATTAGAAGGAGAGATAAGATAGGAAAGTTTCCCAAATAGAATTAGAAATCCTAGTTGGAAAGTTTCCTAAACCAATTAGGACTTGTATTTGGGTGAGCCTATAAAAGGGAGACATTAGGGAAGATTTGGGGTTTCCATTAATTCAATTGTGAGGAGAAAAGAAGAGAGAAAATTCATGCATAGGGCTGGAAAAATAGAGAAGAAAACAAGACACTTTATGAAGGAGTGCTGCAGAAATTTTGACCAGCAATAATCAAATTAAGATAGGGTGATTTTCAACATTAGATCGGCTTCAAATTTGGAGGTTATGTTCATGACTCATAGGGCTTCAATCTGAACAGTGGAGATTTAATTTGGAGATGCCTAGAGTGGTGTGAAAAATTTCAGAAAGTTGGTGAACATTTTGGTTTCTAGGAAAGAAGGATTTCATATGTTGAGGCAAGTAGCAAACACTTAGAAAACTGGAGGAATTTTGTAAGACCCCGAAATTTCCAGAATTTTTAAATTAATTAAAAATCTAAAATGTAATGTGATTTTTGTTAAATCTATAACTGGTTATATAGATGAATACATGGGAGAAGGAGATCCAGACTAAGAAGCAGATCCAACTGTTGGATCATGAGATAATGAGGAAAGTATAAAGTTAAGAGTTGTTTTAATTTGATTGGTTAATTGTATGGAAGTTGGTAGAGGGGAGATACATGGGATCGCATGGAATAAAATAGTGTTTTCTACAACTAATCGGAGGGCTATTCTATTCATAGTATTTGACGGCTAAAGGAAAAGAGGAGAAACCGAGAGAGGAGAAGGAGAAGCCATGGAGTCTTGCTGATCTTGAGGAGAACTACATCCCAGAAGGAGTTGGGTTGCTGATAGAGAAGAGATTTGATCCCCAAACTAAGAAAACAGAACAGAAGGAAGGAAACCTTGAGCGAACAGAGGTAGGTGGTACACCATTTAGTCATGATTTCTGCTTTTCTTCGTGTTTGATCGATGTGCATGATTGAATCGTATAATAAGTGTATGTTTTGAAGTTATAGAGATGATTATATATGTAGTTGAGGTATTGATGCATAAAAACCAAAGCTTTGAACGTCGGATTAGCTGCTGATACTTGAATGCCCAGCACAATCGCCTAAGTGATCGTGGTCTTGTGTTTTTAGAAATAACAAAAATTAGGTCGCCCAGCCAATCTCTTGAGCTATGGGCTAAGCGACCGTGAAAACGAGAAATTAGGTAGGTCGCCTATGGGTCGCCTAGGCGTCCACCTGAGCGCCCGTTATTGTGAAATTTTCGACTTAAACAATTAGGCTGCCTAGCTAGGTCGCTTGAGTGACCAGAGCTGAGTGACCAATTTTTAAATAACCATTTTACCTTTTGGGGAGAGGTCGTGTAACGCCCCGAATCCGGGTCATTTTTTTTTTCCTTTTTTTTCTGACTCGGATCAAGGCATTAACTTGTGGTACATTACAATCAGCTCAAAAGATAAAGAGATAAAGAACTAAGATTTATCAGAGTGCTAGGAAGCTTAAATTATTCATTTGAACATGGATCATCCTATTACATCAATTAATCAAATGAGAGGCAACTACAAATTAACTAACTCTTAATATCCTACAAAATCATCTATTACGATTCCAATAAAATAAATACAGTTATATAAAATTATCCTACTCTTTTCATTTGGATTTTCTAGACATCAACCCACTATCTGTCTAACCCGTGGCGTCCTCTCCAAGATGACCTGAAAAATAGAATATGAAATAGGGGTGAGATACGAATATCTTAGTAGGTAACACGTGCATGAGGAAAACAATTTATATATAGAAAATAACAGTGGTTTCATGCACGGTAAAATAGGCAAGTAATTACAGTCAATAAGATAAACGAATAATCATGATACAAAACAAACACTGAACCGGTGCCCGAATTAAAGGAAGTTAATCATGTACATTTCATTTCAATTTAAAGGACCATATATTATAATCCACATTCCCATGGTTTCTGGTTTATTTTAATTAGTTTCTTCCTAAGAACAGTTCCACATTTTATTCATGATTCCATAATATTCCATTTTAACAGTTTTCATTAAATTATAGCAGTTCTATTCAATTATGACATTTCAATATTTCCTTTTAAATAAACAATCTTATTAAATACGTCCAAATCAATCCATCAATCTGAGAATCAATCAATAATAAAAGCAAACCTTCAGATAGTAGCCTATCCCTACCACAGGACGTAAACACATAGTATCCACATATGCTCCGCAAGAGAATGCACATTTCTAAGACTACCCTGCAGGAGACATCATAACTCTACCGCATGATGTGAACACATAGCATCTACCTCCACCATAGGAGATAGCTCCCTCACCTTCTAGTGGTAACTCACACACCCATTCCCCATGTGAGATGCAATCACGCATAATCACATCTCCCCCACATGAGGTACCTCTCCTGTAGGATGCAATCCATCGGAAATACATCTGCCCCACAGGAGGAAATATGCCTCTCCCGCAGGAGGTAATGTCTCCGCCCCCAAGCGGCTAATGTCTCCGCCACCAAGCGGGTATCTCTGCCACCAAGCGGGTAATCTCTGCCACCAAGCAGGTTGGGTCTCCGTCACCAAACGGGTTATCTCTGCCACCAAGCAGGTTGGGTCTCCGTCACCAAACGGGTTAGGGTCTTCGCCACCAAGCGGGTTGTCTCTGCCACCAAGCAGGTTAGGGCTCTGTCACCAAACGGGTTATCTCTGCCGCCAAACAAGTAATATACAATACATCTCTGCCACCAAGCAGGTTATTAATAAAACTGGCCACCAAGCCATTATATCAGAAATCTGTATTTCATTGCTGTTTATATCGTTGTTGATTTATGTTTCAATCACTAATCCAAAGTCTTGTTCCAAATTCAGTTCCTTAGTATATTTATCATAGTATTTCACTCAATATAGACCAGCATGCCTACATGATTCTCAATTCAGTGTTAAGCAAGTGTTTCATTTACATTGGATATTGGACCATTAGCACACGCTAAGGTGTGGGTCAATTAATGTATTAATTATATTAATATAAAATTCTAAATGATTAATAGCGAGGTGGTGTTGCCTTAAAGTAATAGGAGTTAATTAAGGTTTGGTTATAATGTCAAGAGTTATTAAGGTTTGAATTTAGTGATGATGGATTTACATATGTAAATTAATTTACCATGGATTAGGCATTAGGAATTTTTATGGTTTGGCGATGGTCAAAAGACAATAGAGAGTTCTTAAGTTTTAGATTAATACAATAAAGTAAAAGCCAGTACAAGGAATTTCCCTAATAACCATCTTTGATCCCTAAACTTGCTTTTGCTAATATCTTCCTTAATTGATGTAAATTCTAGTTATCTCCTAATCCCTACCCTTAATTAATTCCTCCATAGGTTTCTAATAGTGTTTGGATACTAATTAAACTTAGTTTAACTCAGTTGAAGTTAATCAATAGGTTAAAATCCGAAAATACACTCAAAAAGGGCTTAATCGCATGCTGCTGCGCAGGTAGGCGGTCCTGAGCGATCCTAAGCGCTAAGCCAAAATTTCAAAGAGCGCCTACCCTGGAGAGCGCCTACGCTGGACAGGTGGGTGATCCTGAGCGATCTTGAGCGCTCAGCAAAATTTCTGACAGACGCGTTCCGAACGTGCGGCAGTTTTAATTTTTCAATTCCTAACTCAATTTCTTCCCTCAAACCACTTCCAACACTTCACAAATCAACTATAAAAACCTTCTAAACATGATTGGATTTAATCGAACAAATATTAAATCGGAATGTAGTTTAGACGTTCAAAATCAAACAGAGATATAATATTTTGTTCAAACAGAAATCATGCATTCGTTCGAGTAATCTTTAGCAAAAATCCGGTAAAACAACGATAGAAAGGGGCGTGTCACCTACCTCTATATGTTTTAGATCACCTTCTTCCTCCAACCAGCGACTTCATCTCCTCTTCGCAGGCAAGAGACGCTCCAAGAATGATGAGAAACCGGAGATCCGCCCTCTTTCTCCCTTCCTCCTCCTTCTTCTTCTTCTTCTCTTGGCCTCTCTCTCTCTCTCTCTCGTCTTCTCAAGTTCGTTGCCTCCTTCTCCGCAGCCTCCAAACGCCAAGCCAAAAAAAAAAAAAACACACACACACACACACGACTACTCTTGATATTATTTAACCCTATTTTATTCCCTACGATCCCACGCATCGCACCACCATCCTATTCTATACCTATTCATCGATCAGACTTAATAATAACATTTAATCCACTCTTACCTTGGTATCTCACGATCCAGTAGTCAGATCTACGCCAAACTCCTTATCTCCACTATAAATGGGATCATCTATAAAATAAATTCCTCATCTCAACTTAAGGCTCCAAATCAAACATAATTACCAATATGCTATTATTCTAATTATTAAACTATAAATATCATTGTTAATAGACAATCTAAACCCCAACTTAAATCTAATATTTTTTCTCAAGTCTAATAACAATTTTAATTAATGTATTTAATTATTTACCGATAATTAATGTGAATTGACCGAGATACCCTTATCTTAATATTTTCACATCTACCCATTCAATTTCTTCCGAAATTTCGAAGTTTATTCTCTAATTTATTTTGACAAATATATTGTCATTCAAGATATTCATATTTTATTATTATTTATTTATTTACTGAAAATTCGGGGTTTTACAGGTCGCCCAAGCCATGTGCTGGGCGACCAACCTTTAAATATTTTTGAGAGAGGTCGCCCAAGCAATGTGTTGGGCGACCACCCTATATAACCTTGTAATCAGTACATCACTAAACTTTAATAATTCTTGTTTACTTTATTGACTATTACTAAAATTTAATAACTTTTGTTTACTTTATTGACTATCACTAAACACTAAATATTTATGTTACTTTATTTGACCTCCACTAAACAGTAAATATTTACTATTTTACTACGTGATTTTGGAACAAGGTTTTGGAATAACGATTTATTAGGAACAAACTATTATATATATATTGGATTGTGGATTAATGCCATGATGGCAATAGGAGATATGTGATTACCATCTGCGGGTGAGATGTGACCTCCTGTTGGGGGAGATGTAATTCAGATTGAATTGCATCCCACAGGAGAGATATGTGATTACCACTTGCGGGTGAGATGTGACTTCTTGTTGGGGGAGAAGTAATCCATATTGGATTGCATCCCACAGGAGAGATATGTGATTACCACCTGTGGGTGAGATATGATCTCCTGTTGGGGGAGATGTAATCCAGATTGGATTGCATCCCACAGGGGAGATATGTGATTACCACCTGTAGGTGAGATATGACCTCCTGCGGGAGAGAAGTGTTACCTTATGTGGGGGAGATGTGATTACTACGTGATTGCATCCTACATGGGAGATAAGTGTGTGAATTGTCACCTAAGGGTGAGGTGAGCTATCTCCTGTAGGGGAGATGTAGTTACTACATGTCTACATCCTGCAGTAGAGGTATGCTACCATTGGATGGTGAGATTTATTAATTAATTATGACAAGATTTCATTTAAAATGGAAAGAGTTGGATTGATCGGTTTAGCCATGTTTTGATTAGAACGATTTTAAAAAGGAATATTAAAATGATATGAATAACATGTAGAATTGTTTTGGAAAAAGAAAAGAAAAGAAAGAGAGAGACTAATTGTATTGATAAGGAGAAATTGTGGATTTGAGTTATATCGTATTGTCATCTTGTTTATTTGTATTTATATAATGAACTGCCTTTATTTCGAGCACTGATTTATTGTTGGGTTTGTACCATGATTATTCGTTTATCTTATTGAGCATGCAAGTATGATTATTTACCTTATATATATAACTGTTTTATTCATGCATAGTGTTACCTACTGGGATATTCGTATCTCATTCATATTTTGTTTTGTTTTTAGTTGATCCTCGTGAGAGCGTTATTGGGGGTTGGCACAGGGGGAGTTGCTGATTACTGTGCTGAGCTTTATTCTTATTATATTTCCATTTAGAGGTTGATATAGATGTTATTTTTATGGTTATTATATGATTTAATTGATTATGAGAGAAAGTGTTAGAAAACCCATTTACTAAACCTATTAATTTATATCGATGAGATAGTTTGATGTTTACACTTAGCCACGCTTGTTGGTGAATTCGATGTTTCATTTTCAGCACTCTGATATTCAATGGAACTATTCAAATTTAATTGTCTGGTAATTAGTTGCTTTTGGCCAGTAGCACTTCGGGTTCGGGTTTGGTGCTTGTTTTGCATAGACTCGAGTTCCGAGCGTTACAAATTACATGATTTTCATTTATTTACTAAGGATGATTTAGAAACATATTATGAGATGTCTTAGAAGCAAAACCATGATAGTTTACACAAGATTTTTCATAGGTTGTATGTTTATGTCTTGGATTTCTATAAAACTATTAAAGTATGCAAATATGTTTGGTTTTGATTTATAAACGAAGTTTTATTGTATTTAGATTTATCAAATGTGTTTAAAGAATGTTTATGATTGTTTTTGAAGTGATTTAAGGTGTTGGTTTGGTGTTATTTGATTTTAGTATGAAAATTCGTAAAGTTTCGGAAAACTCAAATTTTTACGAGTTTCTACGGATACCTGCAATTATGCTCGAGCGCCCTGCCAAGCGCTGAGGTGACTGCCAAGTCGCTCGTCGACGTTCGAGCGCCATTGAAGGCGCCTCACCTGTGTTTTTTTTTAAAAAATTTTCAAAACCCGAAAGTTGAAAATTTTTGGTAAATCGAGCGCCTGGGAGAATGCTCGAGCACGATCCCGTGTGGCTGATTTTTGGAAAATTAGTTTTATACGAGCATCTGGAAGAGCGCCCAACAGCGCTCGAGCACTCAAGAGAGAAAATCTAATATTTTGAAATTAGCCTAGTTTTTTATTATAAAATTGTTTTTATTGATTTCCAGCTTATGTACTAATAAGATTTGAGTGTTTTGAGAATGTTTGCACTGGCCGTTGATTTAATTGAATTTTTATAAAGATTTTGGGTACGTTCTACTGAAATAGCTTTTATTCGAGTTTATTGCTCCAAACTCTTTTCTTTTTAACTTGGTTTGATTTTATTGATTCTGTAAAATCCCAAATTTTAATGAAATTAAAATTTATTATTTTAGTAATTAATTAATGCCAAATTGGAAAATTTTGCAGAGTTGGATATCGAAAGGGTTTGATTGGATCCTTTGGTGAACCGGATTGAAAATTTTATTTAAGAAGGTCAGAAAAAGTATTTAATTTTTATGGGATGGTCTGTGATGTTTTGTCGATGTGGCAAATATGAGAAATTAATTAAGTTAAGGTGCTGGTGTAGGATTCTTTATGGAGTGTCATAGTAGGGGATTGTGAATTAAGTTGCCTAAAGGTGGCAACTATAAATAGGAGAGGAATTCAGCCTGTGAGTTGGTTTTGGCAATTGAGAAACTAAATCTGAGATCAGAAAGCTCAGTGAGGAAAGAGGCTAGGGTTTGAGAGGATCAAAGCTAGATTCGGTGGAGTTTAGAGAGAGAATTGAGTTGGTCATTGATCTCTATTCATATGGAAGTTCAGGGCATTGCGGCAGTAGTGTTTGATTCATCCGAGAGCTGCTGATTCAACAAGTTCAGATCTATGAGTAAGTAAATATTGAATTATGATAATCTCATTTAAATCCTAAGGCTAATTCGAATCAATCCTCGGATCTGTAATGATTTGAACAAATTGAGAATTATTGAAGGAAATAGTGAGCGGCAGTGCTGATTTTGGAATGCTGAGGTCGTGTTTGTAAGATTGAGAGAGAGTTTAGGCTGCGAATGGTCTTCATCTTGTAAGTAGCACACTTTTTCCTCGGATTTGGAACCGGAAATTCTGATTAGAACATGTTTCAATCTGCTGCATGTAAATTTTATCGTCTGTGAACATTTATTAGTTAATTTCTGAATTGAAGCTTGATTTTCGTTTGTATTAAATCCAAATCTCTTGGATTAGGCTTTTAACAGAGGTTAGATTTAAGTATTATTGAGGTTAGATTTTAGTTCAGTTTTTGTTGGAATTGAATTTCGGTGAGAAAACTATGTTTCGTAAAAATTGGTTTTGGGTGGGCTGAGTACGGCTGACTGACAAGAGGTCAACGGTACTTAGTCGTAGCAAAAATTTTGGGTGCACTGAGGGGCGCTCAGTGTGGCCTACTGACAGTAGGTCAGCGCACCCTATAAAAATGTATACCATGTGTGGCTAATTTAGTAGTGGCCATATTTTACATTTAAAACTTAAAACTTCTACTCTAAAGGATCTAATGAAGTATTAGTAATGTGTTATAGTGGTTTTGAGCTTGTGAATTAAAGAAAATCTATTAGTTGTAGAACTACAACAGTTAAAGGGGAGGTTGGCGCCCAGCAACAAAATAATAGTCTTACGCGGCTAATTTAGTAGAATTAATACTTCAGATTTTTAATTTAAAAATGTTATTCTATGGTGTCTAATTAAGTGTAGGGAATAACCTAGGGTGGTTATTAGTAAATAAATTGTGTAAACTTAGGTAGTTAGATTAATGGAGCTAAAAATTGTAATAATAGTCCTAGATATTCAACTTTATAGTTTTGTTTAGGTGCTGCTGATTATTTATAAAAATAAATCCTGGTTTTATCATTCAGTTATGAATTCTCAGGGCTTAACCAAACATCATACATGATCTAAATTGGATTATGATCATAAAACTTCTATAGCTGCAAGTGTGTGAGAATAAGAAATGCAAAGAGGAAAATCAGCATGTATCATTATAAGTAAATGGGATATGACCTTGCTGAATTAATAATAACTTTTCCCCCAATTAATTAAATTAAATGCGTGAAATATGGAGAATTGATGATAGGGTTGAGGTTGATCGCTTAGCAATTTGAATTATGGTTTCTATCACCTAATTTGTATTTCATTGAATTTAATTAAGCTTTAATCATGATTTGAAATGGTTGTTAATCATAGGAAATCTATAGCTACAGATATGTGAGAATGAAAGTAAATGGAATGGATTGAAAGTAAATGGAATGGATGGAATGGATTGAAAGTAAATGGAATGGATATTAAGAAATGAAATAGGAAATATATTCATGTATTGTTATAAGTAATTGATTAGAACCTTTGATGTTGATATTTTATGTTATCACCATGTTTTACTATTAAAGTTGAGTTAAGATTTCTACTATTTTTAATTGTTTTGAGTAAAGGTTTTATTAATGGAATTTCAGATTTGGGACACTATTTAGACTGAATTTTATTGAATTTTAGTATGCTGGTCAGATTTTATAAAGAGGTTTTCTTGAGTTATTTGTTTACATGGATTGGTTTGAATATTGTTCTTTGGTTTTGAAAATACATTTGGAGTTCCATGGAGTGTTATTCTGGTCCTGAGTGACTCATGATAAGATGATTTGATTCAGGAATTGTGATACCAGATGTTGGTATATTTGCGACCATAGGTTGGTCTATTTGCTACTAGAGGTTGGTTTATGTGTTGAGTTTATTTTGTTTTGGTCTAGCTTGTCCTGGATCCAGAGTCTAAGCTTATTAATGTGATGTGTTGACTTTCTTGTTGTAATTGCATGGCCATGAGTGTTGTCATGACTAGGGTAGAGCAGCCCGTATCCTTGTATAGGCCAGGTTGTCAGTGTCGATACCCAGAATAAGCCGACACTGGATGACAAAGTTCCTGGATAGGCCGTCATTTCAGAGTACTAAGCCTATGTTGGCAGGACTGTGTACCAGGAGGCTTGGATGTCGCTTTGGCATGCTGAATTACCCAATATAAGTAAATACATGACATTGGCTTCAATGATTTCGCTTTATCGGTAATTGTATTTCCAATTGGTCCGGGATGGCCCATGACAAACATTCCTATTGGTTCTTAGTGGCCCATGATAAACACTCAGCTTTCTGAAAATTATGATTTCATCAAAGATGTTTTGATTTGAGAAATATCTATTGGATTGCTTTGAGATAAATCGTTTTCATAGAGACGAGGTTTATGATTACATTGGATTTCGTGAATATTCAGATTATTTAATATCGATATTACAAACTGACTTACATGTTCAATTTCATTAGCTATATAATCTTTTCTATTATATTATTGTGGGATTAGTCGGATTAATTGTGCTATTGCTATCGTTACCTGTGTATTATTTGATTCATGTTTTATAACTATGCAAAATGTATTTATGCATGCATGTGCTGCTTACTGGGATATTCGTATCTCATTCCTTATTGTTTTGTTTTGTTTTCAGCTACTCTTAGAGAGGACGATACGTGCGGGTAGTTGCTAGGTTATGTGAGTTTAGCATTGTATTGCTGTAATTATTATTTTAGTTTGGGTTTGTAGCGCACTCTGATTATCTAGTTATTATTTCCATTCATGTTTTTCCTTCACTCTGATATTGCGATCCTATGTTATATATTAACCTCGGGAGATGAGTTATGGTTTCTCTACGTAACTCGAATCCGGGGTGTTATAGATTCCTACACTTGTATTTGACTTATCTAAAGATGTTGCCAGGGTTGTTTTGAAAGAATTATGAATATTTTCCTCCGTGTACTTTAGAGTGGTTATTTCTCACTCATGTAACTTGAGTTTGAGCATTGTTTTCCTCCATGTATCTTGAGGATGATTTGAGATGCATTATAAACGTTGTGGATTGTGTTTGGGTATCAAAGATCGTATGATTTCAGTGTTTTGTTTTGTGTGCCTAATGGGCATATCTTGGTATGGATCCATAGTTTAGCTAGGAGTGAAAATAGTATTTTTTTGTTTGGTTAAACCTGTTTCACATATGCTCCCGTCGTATACCTCGACGAGGCCTTCCTGTATCTAGTTGTGCTATAGAAATCCCATTCGTCGTGTATCTCAATGTGGTTATTTTCGGTTACCCACCATGTATCTTGGTCTGGTATTCCCACGTTGTTGCAATTGATTAGATTGTACGTGCCAGCCCTCCGTGTATCTCGGTTGGGTGATCCGCAATTAGTCGATGATTGTGTATCTCAACATTGCACTTAAGCCGTGAGGTGGCAACCCTTGACTCAGGCATTTAGCTTTTCAAAGATGTATTGTTCTCATGAGTTCTATGATGTCACATCATTGCGAGGATTTGGTTTGTTTTGTTGGAAAATATTGTTTTGGAAATTGGTTTGGTTTGATGAATGCTTTGGTTTTTATTATTGTGACTTGGTTTTATTATTATATCTCATGACTTTATTTTTATATATAAATTGGATTGTTTTATTTCATGCATCTTGCTACTTGATGAGATTTATATCTCACTCCGGTTTTCCATATTTTTTAGGCACTTTTGGTGAGGTTGACAAGCATTGGGGTATTATGGAAATGGTAGCCAATAGATGTGAACTAGTTATGAGTCCAAAAGTACTTGTAAATGTTAAGTTGTTTGTAAATGATTTCCTTTATTTTATGTTTCCGCCTAATAACTCTGATAAAGACATTAATAAAAGTTTTAAATTATTCTGGATTTTAGTTGCTTTGGCCCACTTACACTAACACTTCGGGTTTGGACAATTGATCTAGAACTGGGGCGTTACAGACTTGATCAAACTTAACCAGGGATGACCCGTGGGACCTATCTTTTGATGGGGCAGACCAGGGTGTCTACAGACTTCCTCGAACTGCAACCGGACACTTTATCAGAAACTCGATGCGTAGACCACCTATTAGACAGACATTTAGGCATCCAAGTGTCTGCCTGCACCCCAATCAGATAGTAGCGACTCCCCAAACCCTTTTATCCCTTTTTGATATCCCAATCCCGAAAGCTTGCCGATCCTTCCACGCTTTCATAGGAGAGTGTACCGGCCAAGTTCCCGAAGTGGGTGGTTCCACATCATCCCCACTCCGCGTGCCACGGATCGACGTGCGTACACTAGGTCGAGCACCAGTTCACAGATTTTCATAGGTTTGATCAAATTGCCTAATTTTTTATTCTAAAATGATTTTTTAAGGATTCTAACTCATGTAACAACTAGATTAGGGTGTTTTGAGAGTGTTTCCATTGGCCAAAACTTTTTTTGGATTTTTAGAAGGATTGTGAGTACATTTTGCTAAAATAACTTATATTTTGGGGTTTTGGGTAAACATGTGGATTTATTTCAACTTGAGAAATATTTATTGGTTTCAACACTTATATTTGAACTATTTGAACATGTTTTGAGTTTCAGAATGATTTAATTCGCACTTGAACCAGATTTGAGTATTTAGAACATGTTTTTGACATGTATATGTCCCATCGTATGGGGGTTTGCTTTTGACATGTATATGTCTCCACGTATGTGGGCTTGTTATATCACGTATGTGATTTCGCGTATGCGGCTATTTGTGACGTATGTCTCCTACCCAGTTTTGGTTTCCACTGTCAAGTGGGCTTAACGCATAATGGATCCATAGAGTAGCTAGTAAGTGAAATGGTTTATAGAGTTCAGATTCTATGTCATAGGCATTCCATCATTTTTACGATGGTACTGCTTTGGTATCGGTCAGCTGCTATGTTATCCAATCCTGTTTTTGTTGGATCGTACATGCTAACTAACTCCGGTGTCGGTTGAATACTTCCATTTGGCGTCGAATAACGTGATTGGTATCGGGTGGCCCGCTTGTAATTCGGTTAGGTAGCATATTGGCATAGTCTGTCGGCTTATCTCTATTTTCTATTTCATGAGTCCTACAAGAATTATCGTACATGCTTTGCTTTATGATTATATCTGTTTTGTTCAATCTGATTATCCGGTTGCATGTTTAGAATTGTGTAAAATTTATTTTTTCACATGGATACTTGCTAAGATTTTATATTTCACATTGTTTTATCCATTTTGTTTTCAAACACTCCAGAAGAGGACGTTGCGGGATTTGACTCTCAGGGGGATTATTCTGATTTCAAAGAGGAAGACTTTTATTTCACTGTGTAGGTTTAGGGGTTGATTGTAGCACACCAGATCCGGGTCTGCCCTATCACAGCACCAACCCGTACCCGAGACCTACCTATGGGCCCAATAGAACCTGATAAGCACAATTTCCTGGGCAATTACAATGTAATTATCAGAATGCATAACTAAAGAAGCATGGAATAAAAATTTTTCCATCCAACAAAAGATTTCCTGTATTATAATCTCCAAAACATAATATCTGTGCATACAAAATACAACTAAGGCATCTAATTGCTCTCAAGCTCTTTCCCAATATACAGACGTATACAAAAGATATCTCCCAAAAGGGTAAGTCCAAAAATATTATTTACATCCCATTTACAAATTTCCCAAACCCAAATACATCATCATAAAGAGGATCCTACTGTGGGTAGTAGTAGTAGTCCTCGGGTCTATAGTCTGGATCTCCCTCTATGCGTGGCTCACCAGGAGGATCTGAAAACAAATCCGGTAAAACAAAACACGCGTGAGACTTAAAGTCCCAGTAAGCAGCAAACATGCATGGATAGAAACAGTTTATGCAGTTTTATAACATCATGATCACATTCACAAATATAAAATGTAAATCTCAAGTCAAAGCATCTCAATCGAATAATATATGAAATCAATTCAACAATTACAATCGAATACTGCAAGTATGTCTTGTTAGGACTCATGAGTTGGCGTGTCTCTCAATTAGGTTAATGTCCACTGTCCATTTGCCACCTACACGACTTACAGAGAGAAGCCTAGCTATGGACATCTCAGCAAGCGGAGCACCCAAGTATGGGTTGGCAAGTGACAACCAAAGTAATAATCAAGGCTAGAGGAATGCCCCATCCACTGCCGAACCAAACCATATGAATCACAAGAACTCCCGCCGGTTCCCCGCGACGGGTGGTTGCCGCAGCACCTCTGTTCCCCGAGAGGGCCTCACTGATTCCCCACAGTGGAAAGCTACATGGACAAGGAAAATTAATGCTAACAAGCCAACACCAGCACACTACTAGACTCACTGTGGATCCACACTAAGAACAATGTCCAATTAGACGACTCACAACTCAAAACAAACCAATCAAGTCAAATCCATGAGTAAAACTCGTGCTCAATCCAAGGCCAAGTGGAATACCCCATCCACCGCCAAATCACAACATAAGCCAAGTGGAATTCCCCATCCACTACCAATCCATACCAAGGGCAAGTGGAATTCCCCATCCACTGCCAATAAATCCATAGGCCAAAGCCTTGTCAAATCCTATAAGAGTCTTTCAACATCGTTTTCATAAATCCAAACCAATCAAAAAGAAGGTCATAAAATCTTCAAAATGCATTTTCGATGAATGGGTTGATCTTGCAAATCCCAAATAAATCACCATACCAAAATTCAATGGATTCCGAGACAAAAAGTTTTTGGACCTAAAAATATTCTAAGTCTGGTTGAAAACGTTGACTTTTCGGTGTCGAATTTTTCTAAACAAATCTATAAGGAGTTTGGGGCTCAAATTCTGGTTGTAGTCTATTGGAGGGTATACAAATCATCTAGAATTTTCTGGGTTTCGGAATCACTCATTTGGATATCAAACTCAAAAAGTGGCCATTTTTGAAAATCGGGAAATCTGGAAATTTAGGCACAAACTAAAAAGTTGACTTTTTATTGGTTGGGAATTGGGCCTTGGGAGTATTTTTATTGGTTCCAAATGGGGGGTAAAACCTTATTTACATGTAAAGACTTAAGTAAATGGAGCAATAAATACACAGGACATTTACTTAAATGTCTTTCATGTAATAAGGGTGCTATGCGAGAGCCTTGGCTTGTTTGGAAAAGGAAAAGGGTTGAGGAGAAAAAGGATGAACAACTCAAGAAATAGGGTCCACGATTAGCCCCTGGATTAATCGCCCAGGGGCGATTAGCTCAAAGTTCGGGTGTTCAGGTTATAGGTTCGCGCGCCCAGGTTTAAAATAGGTTCAGCGCGCGCACGGTAAGGTTTAACGTTCGCGCGCTAAGGTCGCGATTAGCCTTGGGCGATTAATCCTGTTTCGCGATTTACTTTAACAGAATCTGATTTTTTGGGGTCTTGGCTCAGGATTAATCGCCAATCTACAGGATTAATCGCCGGCTCGGGTTCTTACAAAATTTTGGCTATTTTCAACACACAACTCATAGAAATCATTTTCAACATTTCCAATATTAAAGTGGGTGATCACAAAACATCCCAACACACTTAAAAACATCTTCTAAAACAAAGATTCGTCTCAAATCTACATGAACACAAATCAAACACATGAAACCTCATTCAAGACACAAATCTCAAACCCTAATATAAAATAGGATCAATAGAGGTGGAAGTCCATGGCAAATCAATAGAAAAATAACCAAGATCATCATACAATCAAAACCTACGAATTTTAGAAGTGAATAGCAACATGCAAGATCATTCCTTCAATTAAATCAAACCCTAGAGAGAGAATACGAATTTTGTAATTCATTTTGTTTTGAAAGGGTTTGCTACTTACTTGTTAATGGAGAAGCAACCTCCTCTCCTAGCTCTCTTCTTCTCCTTCTTCTTGAAGCTTTGAAGCAAGCTCCCACAACTCTCTTTCTTGTTCTATACGATCAAGACAAGAGGAAGTATTTTCAAACACTTAATTAGAAATTAGGGCATCCTTTTATATGCCCAAGCTTTTGGTCTTTCAAATCTGCCCATAAACAAAGCTTTTATTCAACTAAACCCTAGGGTGTACCTAAGGCATATCAGGGGTACCTTAGTGTCATTCGAGTGGGGTACCTTAGTATTAAGTGGGGTACCTTAGTGTTAAGTGGGGTGTTTGCCTTAGCCACTTCAAAAGGCATGCTTTAGGAATGCTTGGGAGGTGTACCTCAGTTATATGAGGGATACTTTAGTTATTTGAGGAGGTACCTTGATGTTTCAAGGGATTTACCTTAGTCATTCTAAGGGGTAAACTTTGAATAAGCTTAGGAGGGTGTACCTCAGCTACAAGAGGGGGGGGGGGGTACCTTAGCTACATAAGGGGCTATACCTTAGGGAAAATAGTGGGGGGTTACCTTACTTATATATGGGTTACTTTAGTGAGACAAAGGGGGTACTTTGGCTATATAGGGGGTGTACCCTAGGTAAAACAGTGGGGGTACCTTACTTATATGAGTGGAGTACCTCTAGGAAATACAAGGATATACCTCCGGTAATGTAAGGGATGTACCTTAGTAATATAAGGGGGTACTCTAGCTATACAAAGGAATGTACCTTAGGTAAACAAGGGGGTACTTTAAGTAAAATGGTGGGGTACTTTAGTTAAAATAAAGGGATGCCTTAGGCAATACAAGTGAGGTACCTTAAGTATGATTAGGAGGTACTTTAGGTATACATGTGAGGTACCTTAGGCAATGCAAGGGGATACCTTAGGTAAACACAGGGGTACCTATAGGCAAACACAAGGGGATACCTTAGATGAACACAGGGGTACCTATAGGCAAACACAGGGGTACCTTAGGCAATTAAAATAGGATACCTTAGGTGAAACAATGGGGTACCTTGGGTAATACTTGGGTGTACTTTGGGTAATACTTTGGAGGTACTTTGGGGTACTTTGGGTATTCTTGGGAGACACTTAAGGTACACTTGAGAGGTACCTTGGGCATTCTTGTATATATTCTGAAGGTACTTTAGGTACGCTTAGACTGATTGGAGGGTACCTTAGTCAATTGAAATTGAGAAATAACATTATCTAAGCTTACCTTAATAACCTTCAATAGAGATCAATTTGATTTCCCTTAATTCCTTAAGCTTGATCCACATCCACCTCACCTTCATAACACAAGTACTTAATTAGCCTAATAATCACACTTTAAGTAATTAAACTTAATAATTAAAGTAAAATCCGGGTCCGGGTTTTACATTGATACTTTTATTTGATTTAAGACTTATGGATTTTGATTTATGGATTGTATTGGGGGTTATTTAGTTGACCTTGGACCAGACATTTATTATTTGGAGAATTTATGTTGAACAATGGATATTTTGGTTACTTTGGTCATTTTATGCCATGCATTTGTTGAGGACTCTCATTCTTATTATCGCACTTTGATTATAATTGAATTTAATTATCGTTATTGTCTGGTTTAGTCTATATTTTGGGCCACAAGTTAACATTCAGGATTTGGGTTTATGATTTGTTATGGATCTGGGCCATTATAATAACGGAAGGCGGATTGTACGGATCCTATCTTAACAGCTTTGAAGTAGTGCCGTTCAATGTGAGTCTTACACAAAAAAATAAAACCTAAACAAAAGGATGAACCCTAAGGGAACGACATCCCATATATGCTGCAAATAAAATTGTAGACAGGGCTGCACAGTCTACCATTTGTTATAAAAATGGTTTGTTGTGTCATTTGTGCAATTGTATAAGTATTGTTGCATTTGCAAAGTTGTACTTGTAAAAATGCAAAGTTACAATTTTTAGTAATATAAATACTTTATTTAATTTGTTTTTGGAGAAAATTGTATCCTAATATGTGTAAAAATTTAGGTGAATAATAAATATATATTTTTCAGAATTTTTTGTGTTATTTATTTATTTTTTCCTTTTTCTAATTTTTTTTAATAAATATAGGGCAAATTACAGTTACCTCCCTTGAGGTATAGCATAATTACATATACCTCCCTTGGGGTTTCAAATATAACACTCACACCCCTTGAGGTTTAGGTTGGAGTCACACTAACACCCCCTGAGAACATTTTCCGTCAAAAACATGATGGTAGATATGAAAAGGGGGTTAACTCAAGCTATTACCTAAATACCCTTTTGCAAAATGACGGTATTGCCCACAATTAAAAACGATGCTTTTTACCTTCTTCATGTTATTTCTACAGCCTTTCCATTTGGTCTTCTTCTCCGACGAAGGCGATTTTATCATTCGAGCAACAAAGCCCCCAACGAAGCCGGAGCTTCATGACGGTCGCTGGACTAGCAAGGCCGGAGCTTCACAAAAGTCACGGAAGTAGCAAGGCCGGAGTTTCAGCCGTGTATCTTCTTCTCTGTTCGGTGGAGGTATTTCGGGTATCATTTTTTGTTTTTTTTTTGGGGGTTCTCGTATTCGCAATCAATAGAGAATAGAGAAAACCTATTAATGGTGATTTAGTATCCAGGAGAGGGATTTCTACCAACAGAGAAAGTCCTCGCACTCGTGTATCTTCTTCTCTGTTCGGTACGTGGAGGTTTTTCCTTTCCTTTTTTTGGGGTTTCAGTGTTGCAAAATTTAAATTTTTTTGGGTTTCACTTCTTGCTAGTTGTATTTGTTGATGGGGTTTACAATGGGAGGGCCTTCTCCACCAATTGTTGGAGCCTCTCAATCAATTGTTTGAACCCGGGGTTTCACTTGTCGCTGCTTGTGTCGTTTTTTTTTTTTTTTTTTGGGTTTCACTTGTATGCTGTAAAGTTTCCACAGATGCTCATTTTAGATGTTCAAATTTAGATGCTTAATTGAATGGGTTGTTAAGTTTCCACAGATGCTTGATTTAATGGGTTGTGAAGTTTCCACAAAAATTAACCTATTTGTAAGTCTTGCTTGCACATACGAATACTTTGGGGAGACTTTAATAAATGGTCAACACAATGGTGATTTACAGCATTATGTGGTCAACAGAATAGATAATGTAGAGAATCACCATTCTACTAAAGTTAACACAATGGTCAACACAATGGTGATTTACAGCATTAGTAGAAATTACGTGGTTTACAGCATTAGTCAACACAATGGTGATCACCATGGTAATCAGATGTAATAGGTTAATTTTTGTATTCTTTTTAATGGTGATTTCTACTAAATCAATGGTGATTTAGTATTCCTTTTTCTTCATGTAGAGAATGGGATCTTCTAATGAAAATTCTCCCTATTACTGCTTGTTCGAGACCAAGAAATGCGGATGTGGAAAGAAGGCGATAATTCGGATTTCAGAAACTAAAGTTAACCCAAATAGACCATTTTATACATGTCCAAGAAAATTTGTAAGTGTAATAGTAGATGGTCTTTATTAATCTAATTTACCTCTAATTTATTTATACCCCCATCAATTCACTAATTTTTTTGATTTAAATGTAGGGTTCTGACAAGTGCGAATATTTTGAATGGTGTTACCCAAAAACACTTGTAAATTTTAGTAGCTCAAACATATCAACAACTGAAGCAAGGGCTGAAGAAGTCAATTCAAGCTGTGCTACTGTGTCTCATGCTGATGTTGATTATAGCGAAGTCATATCATCTTTGAAAGAGATTGACGCACGACTCTCATTGTTCGAAAAGCAAGTTGGAGAATTAAAGACACTTTTAGTGGCAGCGATTGTATTAGTCCTTATATTGCTCATATCAAGGATTGGTACTTAGTTGTAACTGATTGGACCTGATTGTGTATTATCTGGGTATCTGGGTGTTTGTATTTAAGGGGTGCTTTAAATTTCCACCAACAAAAACTAGTGAAAATTACATTGTATAATGGTGGATTTTTTTGTTTGTTTAGATAGGTTTTTGTTAAATATATCAATTTGGAACATCTATTTTAAGGATTGTACTTTTGTTTGAATGTTTATTTCTCAGCCATCAATAGGGTGGAAAGTTATAGTGACAAAGAGCATTCATCTATTGTCCTATATTTCAGCAATTCATTCAATGTTTGTATGGTATGTATGGGAGAAATGGGAACTGTTAAGAACCATTTTTTTCCATATGGTTTTGGTGGTATTGCATTATTTCTTGAAGACTTTTTGGATATTTTAGGTGATTCCTAGCAATCTAGGACAGTTATGGTTTTGGTGGTATTGCATTATTTCCTGAAGACTTTTTGGTGGTATTGTTTTGATCTTGTGAAATTTTCTGGTATATTTTCTGGGAGTCTTAGTGAAGTTTCTGTTGATCAAAGAACGGATTCCTGATGTATGGTTTCGGACTTCTCAGAGTGCTCGATGCAGTTTAATTGGTTTTTTGTTGAATGATGCATTGGATTTGAAATTGTTTTCCCAATTTCCATGTGGTCAACGAAATACTAAATGAGGAGGCTCCTGAAAAGGATCAGGAAAAGCATCCACGAAGTGAATTGACATTATGAGGAAAAGCATCCACGAACTGAAAAGGACCAGAAGTGACCAATAAGTCACAACTAATCCATTATATGGAAAGAAACTGATTATAAATCGATATCTTTGTTATGTACAGGTGGGGCAGCACATATTAATAAAGATCATCCGTTGACAGTGATGCTGAACTACTTTTATTTGGAAGAACTGGAATACAATCTCTCCAAGGTAATCCATATGTAGTGTTTATGCTAAATTGCTAACTAATTTAATTAAAAAAAGAGGGGAGGGTGGGGGTACAAATAAAGTTGAGAAAAACTTGTACATCCCTGCTCACAAAAGTTTCATTATATTCAACCACACGATATGTTCACAAAAAATCAACATTAGCTTGTGTATAGCAAGAAATGAAGCACTTTGTCCTATCAACTGGACATATAGTTACAACCAGAGAAAAAAAAACAAATAAGAAGGATGCCTTCGTGTTGGGATGCAACCAAAATGATCAGCTATTATCACTTCTCAGCTAGCACCATCCAACCTTAGCACAAAGAGAAGCATGCTCCTTTCCAACAGATATGACCTTCTTCCTAAGATCGTCAACCCTTCCCAATACCTGTCAAAACACAAGTCACAAGATTATTAAAAATGGAAGTTACAAAGGGCTTAAAGTTTAAAACTTATTATTAATCTACTGATTCCACTAATAATGATTCTACAAAAGATTTACTTGAATGTTAACCAAAGCAAGTGCAATTCAAAAAATGGTTTTAAATCTCAGTTTCAAGCTTCACTTTCCTCCTAGTTAGAACTGGAATGGCCTGAAATCTCAACAAAATATTACAAAATTTCCCTGAATTGTTGGACGATATTCTATAAAAGCAGAATAAAATCAGAATTTCTTAAAGTCTCAAAACATCAAATGCATTCTCAAAATCTCTTAAAATGCCAGATGTTCCACATGAATTGAAATCAAAATAAACATTCCTGATGATTGAATTCTCAGATATTCGAGCACACAAACATGGCCCCCAAGAGCTGGATGACTTTCTTTAAAGAAGGCATATGAAAAAACACATAGCTGACAGAAACAAATGACAAAGCAACAGAGGAACTCTAAATTTTAATGCAGAAAAATAAATATAACTCAATGCTTGTTCCACATAATCAGGATTTCACTGTCATCCTTCTGAGCACTATTTTCAGTTCAAATGTGCATTGAGAAACTTTTTTCAGTTTAAACAAAGCTGATAGTTCCAACCAGCCTCCAAAAAATTACATAGCTAAAAGAAGCAAATCATATACCACCACTGAGGAACTCAAAATTTGAATGCAAAAATATTAAAAAACTTTTTCCAGATACTCACATCAGCAATATAAGTACATTTCACCATCCTTATCCTCCTGAGCAGTATTTTCAGTACAAATGTGCATTGAGCAAATTTGTTCAGTTTAAGCAAAACTAAAAGATAAATAGTTCCAACTACTCCCAACCAATTGAAGGGAAAAAAAACAAAAAAAACAAAGCATAAGATTCAAATCACTGGAAGTCAAACCACTTCTCTGCCTTAATTAGAATGAGTTGTATTACTATCAATTTCTGCAAATTTTGATCACAATCTCCAAGAAACAAACTATAATGCAAAGAACTCATAAATCAAACATATAAATCTAAATTTTGCCATACAACCTTTTGTTGGAGGAATGCCTATTCAGCAAGTAGATAAGGAAGAACATGAAACAGAAAAGTCAAGAAGTCAAGAAGACTCTTGGCCTAGCAATAAGTCATTTATGGTGCAAGCAACAAGCATTTATTGAGCATAAGATTCAAATCCAATGACAAGTACCTGCATTGAATTGGAATAAGATTCTTTGGCCTTTGTGCTCCTTCCTTTGCATAGCTTTATCCTCATCTTCCCCAAAATAATATTTTAGATACAAACTCTCTGTTGCAGCTTCATTGATTGACTTCTGCAACATCAATTTGAATTCAAAACAACCATCAGCCCTTCAAGTTACTTCACATATGAACTACCTTTATCATGCTTCCACCAACTCTAAAGTGGCTACACTTGGACTTGAACCCACCTTTTTATACCAGCAGTTCAAGGCTTTTCAGATGATAAGAAGTAATGGCCTCCAATATTTATTCTAATATAATACCAAAGAATATTACTTGAGAAAAACAAAAACCATAAAAGGTGAAAATTCAAAGCATACCTTTGCCCTTGCTCTACACCAAGGATAATAGACATCTTTCATAAGACAAAAAGATCAAAATGAAGTGATTTCATCTATAAAACATCTTTCAGCTCCTCAAAAAGCCTTCATAAGACAAAAACATGGAAACTAATCCAAACACCAAAATGCATCCTTGAATCCAATTGTTGAAAGACTCAGTGAAATTGTTAGTCAAGTGGTCATTCTTGATCCTTGAATCAAACCCATATCTTGACCATGATATAGAAGGGACCTCATTTACCCAATTATATGCATCATTTGAAATTCTCTTCATCTCTTCCAAGGAGATATTGAAATGTTCAATGGTATATGAACGAGCCGCCTTCCAAAATGCATTCTTTAATGCAAGTCCCTTGTAGAGTTTCTTGAAATTGCTATACATATGACGTGCACAGAATCGATGACTTGCGTTAGGCATCACTTGTTGAAGTGCATTGATAATACCCTAAAATTTAGAATAACTATTTATTAGTATATAACAATTTATACTGATATATGCAACAACATTCAATGCCAAAATAAGGAAATTTTATACCTTTTGTCGATCGGTCATAAATGCCAAGGGTCTTTCATCCTCTCCAATAACCATATGTAACATCTCTAAAAACCATGTCCAACTGTCCTTCATTTCAGCCTCAGCCACTGCAATAGTAATAGGGAATATTCCATTATTTCCATCAAGTCCTATTGCAGTTAAAATAACTCCTCCATAACTGCTCTTTATATGACAACCATCTATTCCAATTAATGGCCGACATCCTTCAATAAATCCTTTTCTCATTGCAGCAAAGCTTACAAAGAAGCGCTTGAATATTGGATTTACATTTATATCAGGCTTATCAAGCATCATTTTCACAAAACTCCCTGGATTGGTCCTCTTAATTATTTCAGCATATCTAGGCAGCTTGCTAAATGATTTACCATGCCTCCCTTCTATCTCTTCGATAGCTTTCTCACGGGCCCGATATATTTGCATGTTACCAGCATCAATACCATATGCCTCCTGAAGCTCATTTTTTATAGCTGATATACTCCACTTTGGCTCATCACGCAAGCGATAACCGATCTTTTTTGCAATCCAAGTAGATGTGGCTTGACGGTTTGTATGGACTCTATTACATGTATGCTCCCCTTTATATGTCTTCACCTCAAAGGTGAAGCCGTCTTGCATGGGAGATGCATGTATACGCCAATTACATCCCTCTACACTACATTTTGCTGTCACTCTGCTCTTCTCATTCTTGAGTCTAATAATATCACAACCTTCTTTAACACAATATTCTCTCAATGCATCTCGAAAGACATGAATATCTGCAAATTTCTGACCACATTTGAACTTAGGACTCTCCATATCCCTTTCCACTACAAACTCATATTCAAAGTCATCATGATCACCAGATTCAGCTGAGGACTCAACAAGACTGGCGTAATGAGCATCAGGCTCATAATCTGATAACTTGTCATCATCATCCACATGGTCATCTTGCATTATATCCCCTCCTCCAATCATAAGCATATCACCTTCAATTCCTTCATCCCTATCTTGTCTACTTGTCCCCCATTGTTCTCCAATACCATTGTCATCACTAACACTTTCACAATCATTGATGTAATCATCCTCATAAACTTCTTCTACAAATAAACAAATCTCTGTTTGTTCTCTACACGTGTCGAACATTTCCAGCATATCATTATCACAATTTATTAATCGTTTAAATCCATTTGCTCCCGCAACCTCATACTTCAATGTGATTGTTTTCATGTGATCAATTTTTGTCACTTCTAATACCTCTTCCACCATATCTCTATGACATATTATATCTGGATCTACATTGTCTATATACTCAACCCCACCTTGATGGTGAACAACAAAGGTATAGTAAATAGACATTACAACCTGTACAAAAAAATATTGAAACACGTTATATTAGATGTATTAGTTAAACAATAAAAGAGTTGCTGAGGTAAACTCTATGAATAAAAAAACAACACTAGTCAGTAAATTGTCACCTATAGATTACAAATCCGAGAGAAAGCAACAGTAATATGTATTAGTTAAACAATAAAAAAGTTGCTGAGGTCAACAGAATGAATAACAAAACAACACTAGTCAGTAACCTGTCACCTAGAGATTACAAATCCAAGAGAAAGCAAGAGTAATTACACTTTTACAGCAAACAGTAATTACTGTTGCTTTCTCTTGTAATTAGTCAGTCCACTTTTACATCACACTGACTGCAGATTAAAAATCCAAGACAGACTCATGTGGAGAAGGATACATCTCCCAATGTAAACCCCCATCAACAAATGCATGTAGCGACAACTCTAAAGTCCCAAAAAAAAACAAAAAGCGACTTCTCGGATACTGAAACCCCAAAAAAAAGTGACAGAGAAGTTTATGCCCAAGTACGAGTGAGTGCGAGGATGAATAACTTTCTATTTATATGACAATCCCTCTCCTGGTTACTAAATAGGAACACCATTCATAGCTTTTCTCTATTCTCTGTTGGTAGTGAATACGAGAACCTAAAAAAAAACGATAGTGAAATACCTCCACCGAACAGATAAGAAGATACACGGCTGAAGCTAGTTCGGTGAAGAAGTTCGGTGAAGAAGAGCAGTCCGGCAGCCGTTGTGAAGCTTCGGCTTCGTTGTTCCAACGATAAAACCCCCTTTCGTCGGAGAAGAGCAGAAAACCCCCTTTGTCGGAGAAGAAGAGGAGATTAGGGAACCTAAGGTATAGTTAACAGTAAAACCTAAGCTAGTTCGGCTTCCTTGTTCAAACGAAAAAACCCCCCATTCATCGGAGAAGAGCAGAAACCAGAAACCTTCGTCGGAGAAGAAGATGAGATTACGAACCAAAGAAAAGATGAACAGTAAAACCGAGAGGTAAAAAGCATCGTTTTTAATTGTGGGCAATACCGTCATTTTGCAAAAGGGTATTTAGGTAATAGCTTGAGTTAACCCCCTTTTCATATCTACCGTCATGTTTTTGACGGAAAATGTTCTCAGGGGGTGTTAGTGTGACTCCAACCTAAACCTCAAGGGGTGTGAGTGTTATATTTGAAACCCCAAGGGAGGTATATGTAATTATGCTATACCTCAAGGGAGGTAACTGTAATTTGCCCATAAATATATTACGTGGCTCGCTAGCCCACGTGCCACAACCCAGCCTTAGTCGTGGCATGGGTCGTGCGCCTGAGGTATTGGTATATGGGCCAGGCACGGCATGGCCCGTCTCCCAAGTGGGTCGTGCCGTGTCCAGCCCGCGGCCCACCAAGTATGGGCTAAATGTGCCCGTGTTGTATCAGGCCGACATGATTATCATACGTATCCATAAGGTTGTGACAAGTGCACTTAAAAAGTTACGTTAAACCATTCAATGTTCATATCTTTGGTTTTTCTTTTTAAGACAAATGGCATGATCCTGTGGATGTTCCAAAATAAAAGTGCAAATAGCAGCTCCATCGGATCTAATTGTTTGGTTGGGTTTGCTTAATTAAGCACTTAATTTCAATTTATGACTTATTTGACCATTTTTTACATATAAAAAAAATGGTCAAATAAATTATAAGTTGAAATTAAGTGCTTAATTAAACAATCCCAAACAGATAAGTTTTCAACTTATTAAAGCCTTTATTTGAGTTTTTTTGAGAAAGAAAATCCATTTGACAACCGTCATTATTAAACACAATTTTAGGGTTCCTCTTGTCAATAACAAAACTTACAAAAAAATATAAAAAATTTTTTTAAATCATTTCCATTCAGCCTCCAGCGTTTTGCCGGATTGTTGTACACGTTAACTGTACAAATACCTGAAACAGGACTCAACCTGGGCAGGGTGGAGTGAGTTACCAGTTACCCTTACCAACCCTACAAAGAACTGTAAAAGGGTGGAAAAATGACTGGAATAAGGTTGAGAAATCAAGAAATAACTTTACATAAAGCACGACTCCAGCTAGAAAAAAGGAAAATACATGGAAAGTATATGTAATCAATGTAGTATGCACTCAAGACTTCAAGGCCAACATTGCAGCTGAGTCAGGTTCATGACCATGCACCCTTAAGCGATAGATGCAAGTGAAAGGGCCTCCATAATTTGATGCAAAGTCGAGCCTGACCGTGCTGACAACGCCCAAACCTGCAGTATCCACATTGAAGGTCTGAGCATTGCTCTTGTCAAGGTCGTAAGTAAACTCTGTTAACAAAATCATCTTCCCTGCTGAATCGAGTGGTGGACTATAAGCATTCTCATTTAACCACGCCGACACTCTACACTCCTTTGGAGCGCTTGTTCTGTCGTAGGCGACACTCTGCTCATATTACAAGCAAAAAAATGATTTCAGCAGAGGTTGGAGAGCCACTACAGGCAATTTGACAAAATCATTCATAATTTTTTTTATTGGACACTACGGTATCTTTGCTACTTAGTTGTTGATTAAACTGAAAGCACCCACAATGCTAAATTCTCCAATCTTACATCCTAGAATATAATCATAATGATAAATGTCTTAAAACTAAGATGAGCCAGAAAAAATTAATAATCTCAGACGAAAAAATTGACATCTAAATCCAAATAATTCAACAGTTTATCCATAATAAATCAATCGCAAATTTTTTTGTGGGTCCAGCAGAGGTCAAGCACCAAAAAAAGGTATCAAAGGATCTATGATACTGAGAAATTTGTTTTACTACTAATAAAATCTTCTCAAGCCCTGAAGCTCTGTTAAGATACCATCTAATCCCATATGAAAATTTCTTACAACTACATAAAGAAAATATGACTAATAAACAAATCTATAACTAAGAAAAACAGGGTAAATGGCATGCTGTATTACAATTCTGATTAATACAACAATATAAGAAGGAAATTGAAAAAGCATATGCCAACAAGATGGTTATATTGCTATATCTTTTAGGCATTTTCAATCCCAAAATTAGGTAGAGGAGGGCTACAATTATTAGCAGCCAGTGTAAAATTTTACTAAATCTATTACAACAAAATCCTGGCTAATAGCATTAAAAAAAAAAAGAAAAAGATATCTTAAGGGAAAACTAAAGGTAAAATTCAATCCCATAAATAACTTTGTAGCAAAATGATATTGTTTGAAAGGTTGATGGAAAGAAAAGGATTTATTTCAAAAATGGCAAAGAAAGAACAAAGAGGACCTAAAAAAAATATGAATGTATAAAAAAAGGAACTAAAACATTAAAAGTAACGAAAGAAAAAAAAAAGTAAATAATAATTAGTAGAATAAGCTGGGTACAAAAAAGTGAGAAATTTATATATGAACTTGCGAGATTGAGAGACAAGACTAAGAAATTGAATCCTAGTAAAGTATAAAGAGATCAAAGAAAGGTGAAGAAAATACAGAAATCTTTGTTTTAGGTACATATGCTAATAATAAAGTGAACAGAAAAATAATAATAATAATAATGTTCACGAAACTAGTGTCCTTGAAGTTAAGGAAGCTTTAACTAATATGAAATTAGAAAGGCCTTATGACAACATGGTATTCAAATTTAAGTATCGAAATCCATAGCTGAGTGTGGTTGACCAAATTATTTAATTAAACTTTGAAGACTAGAAAAATGTCCAGTAATTGGAGGAAAAGCATGATAATGCATGTATATAATAACAAAGTCAATATTAAAAACTGTACCAATTATCATGAATTTGAGCTTATGAGGCATATTATGAAATTATGAGAAAGAGTAATAGAACAAAATAAAGGACAAATGACCCAAGTGTTAGAAAATTAGTTAGGATTTATGCGAAGGAGGTCTACCATTGAAGCAACTTTCTTAATTATAATAGTACTGGAGAAGTTGAGAAGCAGAAAAGCCTTTACATGGTTTTTATTAACCTAAAAATAAAATATGACATAGTACCAAGAAAATTAATTTAGTGCATTTTGGATTAGAGAGCATGAACTAGGAGAAAGCAGAGGGTAGTGAGATAAATGAGTTATACCAACAACATATATAAAGGAGTTGAATTGAATGGATGAATTGACTGCTCATACTTAAAAGGAGCTGACTTGGTGTATGGCATTTGAAGTTGAAATAGTTTTATTAAACTAAACTACAATAGATTAAATGCAAAATTAAAGTTGTAAAGGGCAATTTGTAATCAAAAGATTTTAAAATAAGTTGAATTAAGACCAAGTATATGGAATGCAACATTAGTATAGATAATAGCTGAGGTGCAGTAACAAAAAGAATTCAGAGTCAAGAGATTCCTAAAAGCAATCAGTTTCACTATCTTGGAAAAATTATTCATAAGAAAGGAATATTGATGAGGATGTACAGATAGAACTAGAGCTGAATGGCTTAAGTGGAGAGTCACCATTGGATTTTTATGAGATCGAGGTGTCCTATTCAAACTTAAAAGGCAGTTTTATAAGATAACCATTAGACCTATTATTATGTATAAGATGGAAATTGGGGAACAAAGGAGCATATGTGTAGGAAAAGTGTTATTGAGATGCGGGAGATTGAGATATGGAAAAACTAGGAAAGATAAGGACTAAATATATTTTGAGAGTGGCTAGGTGTTGCCCAGATAGGTAATAAGATAGAGGAAAATAGGCTAAGACGGTTTAGGCACGTAAAACAAAGACCTAGGGAGGTAGCTCTAAGAAGTTGTGAGGAGTTCATTATTTAAAAACCAAGAGGGATTTATGTGATAGATTTATGACTATCACATAAGGCATTTGGTTATTGATTGAGTGACTGAGATGGTAAAGTGATAGTCATACAAGAAGCTACTATGACCATATTTAAAACCATCAACACGTCTATAATCAAATGCTTGATTCCAATTGCATAATTAAAAATTATCAGAATCCCCATGGGATTAGTCATTTAAACCATAGGGTTAAAGGCTTGAAGCTATGATGTATCAAAAGTGAAAACAACTAACTCATAAAACCATTGTATAAGTTTATTCCATAAACATTGTGTGTGTGTGTGTGTGTGCATATGTTTTTATACAAATATAGACTCTTGAGGATTTATTTACTATGTTTGAAATTAACACTATGGAATCACTACAGAAGGAAATGTTTTAAATGGAGATAGATTCATTCCTTAATAAAAAGAAATTTTGGAGATAATAACCAATTCTTATCAGGATGTGAATCAAACTAGTTATCTAAACGAAAATAAGGTGATTGATAAAGAGTATGAATTACCGATATAGATAGGCATTGGAATCTGGAGTAGTTTTAGAAAGACTATTAGAAGAGTAACTTTAAGCAATTTTTAGAAAATATTTAAGGGCAGAGAAGGGAAAGAGGCAAGAGTTGTAAGAAGTAGTGAGATCCATTTAATTTTAAAGGAATGAAATTAGAATAAAACATTCAAGCAAATTCCATGTTATGCCACATAAAAGAGAGAGAAATAGTTAGGCGAGGGGGAATCATTTTATGAATGTACACGGGGCGCTGAGTGAATGTGTGTATATATTGGGTTTGATGTGTGAAGAGTTTGGTTCAAATTTTCTTCGTGACAGCACAAGGTGACTGGGCAGGACTCCAGCCCTACATTCATTTTCAAGTCAGCTTTTGAGACTGGTACTTGATTAGTGCTATTTACATACAGTAGAAACAGGAATCTAAATTAAATCAATCAATGAAAGATAAACTCATAATTTTCAAGCAGCTTGAAAGGAGGGGCTTGACGTTGTAGTTCTCCCAAGAACAAATTTATGGCTTCTTATGAAGGAATTCGCATAAATTCTAACAATTGTAATTAGAACATTGGAAGATATATAGATATTCATTCTGGCCAGATGTATTTTTGGGCTGGTTATCTATTTTAGAGGCCAATTTTGCTGACAAGATTATCAATTTTGAGAAGGTGGAATTTGCAAAGGTTATGCCTTAAATTGGAGTATATCCATCCAACACAGAATATATATGCAAGTATTTTCAACTATAAATACATAGATAAGATCCAAGGGCCAATTGAAAAAACAAAATTTGTTTATCTTAATCATAATTATTCACTTAAGCTTCAATTGACTATGCCAATTTACTCATCAAAATAAATACAAACTTGAATTATTATTATTTTTTTTACTTAATCTTCTTCATGATGTTATACACGGAGAGATTGGGAGAAAGAGGAGAACAGTGTTCACACCGACACTATAAAAATTTCATAAACTTCCTAGAATAATTTAGGTAAACAAATAACAAAGAGACAAGAAAGAAAAAGTTGAAAGGAAGTTGATTAAGGTCTCTGAAATTATAAATAGAGAAGACTGTTAACATACTTTTACAGCAGAATTATATGGAAACATGTTTCCAGAAATCCAAAATTTTTTCAATGGAAAGTCACTATATGGACATGGTTAAAATGTCCAAGTCAGTCATTTTTTCTAGAACTTGCACTGAAAATAAGAGAATGAATGTTCTGAGATAGTTCACCTTTGTCAATAAGATGTCCTAGGACACATTTGGAAAGACATAGCACAAGGTCCCTACAAGGAAGACAACCTAAAAAGGTAGATCAACTTTATGATGAACATAAAGACGAGGCATGTAGTTTGTAACTTTTACTGCTCTTTGAATTTGGTGTCCTTGGATTAAATTCAATCAAAAATCAAAGGAGATTTTAAGTGACCATTTAGATTATAAAGGTTTAAAATTGGATATGACGAGAAGTCTGTAGATGTAGCATTCATCAATATCAAGATATGCGATGCACATCTGATACCTGGTTATTTATCTTTCGTAAATGCTTTTAGTGAATTTGAAGAACATGACATTATGATATAACCAACACATATAGAACAGAAAGGGAAGGCCTGCAAAGGTGAATGAATTGAACAATTAAATTTTTTTCAAAGCATATATTAGAAAAACAAGTTTGGATGCAAATTTTTACCTAGATGGGTTCAAAATAATGATACCATTCAAGAGATGACTCAAACATAGCCCGCCCACCCACACCACCCCCCCCCCCCCCCCCCCCCCCCCCCCCCCGGAGTAATTGTAGGCCAATAATCAATTAGATGTTAGATATGTAATACCCTGATCCCACCAACAACGATATCACCTGCTTTGGCCCATTGGGCCCCACAATTTTGCTCCTAGGCTTAACCCCAAAAGGCCTTACCATTCGCCTTTGTAGTATAAATGAGGCTCGATCGGCCAAAGCGGGCAATATCGTTACTGGTGGGATCGAAGAGTTACAAAATCATATTAGAGCCAAACACCAACCGGAATTTGTTCGACCCTGATGTTGCCTGGTGCATGTGGGTGGGCTACCATGTGGATAGACTTAGGTTAATGGGCTGTTAGGCTACTAGGGCTGAGAGGCTACTGCATGGGGATGTGCAGCCGTTAGAGGAAGTGGATTGTGATATCTCGGAAGCTCACATTGCTCGGGGAGGAGAAATAGAAAGCCCATATATTAGGCTTGTGACTCCCTAAAGCCTGGCGGGCTAAAGTGGACAATATCATTGCTAATTGGATCGAGGCGTTACAAGATAAAGTAAGATAGAGTGTATGAGAGCAAACAATACAAAAGAGGAAATTAAAGAAAGAAATAAAGGGGAAAACAAAATAAAAAGAAAACCTCCACACAAGAGAATCAAGGAACACCATAAAATAAATCAAAAACCACCAACAGATCACCTTAATAAGGTTGTAAAACTGTGAATTAGATTAAAAAGAAAAATCATAAGTATCCACTCGAAATTAAATTGTAATTTTTGAATAATAAATCATAAGATTCATTATAATTTAATAGAAGCAGGTTTCGGGTTTCTGTTTTATGATTTCTCTTAGGATAACAGCCTGTTGTTGTTAAAATAAGTAAATCTTGTTTTATATATCTAGATATATATATATATATATATATATATATATATATATATATATATATATATATATATATATATATATATATATATATTTGATCACTTTAGAGTACTGAATTCTATATAAAGAATGACCAAATAAAAAAAATCTTCAGGAAAAAGGAAACATGACATATTACTAGCACGGTAGAGACAAATCATAAGATTTGATGTACACATCATAAAATTCAAACATAAGCCAATTTTCTCAGTAATTTAAATCAACCTAAAGTCATATTGAACTGAATCATAAGATTCTAACAATAGAAATCTGAAATACCCCAAAACAACTTATCTAAGTGCTGTCTCCAGACAATATCAGAGTGATAAAAAATCATATTCAGTCATCTCGACCCAAACCTATGGTAAATTCAGTACATATTTCAATGAATCTAGGGAATAATTGTCAACATCTTTATGCAATGCATAATAAAACCAGAAACGTCAACATAAGAACTTTTCATTTTGGTTTAGATTTACAATATCTTGTGTTATTCTTATAATTCTGATGTCCCAGGACACATTTAAATTTAATAGACTAAATTTAAGGAATATATCTTTCTTTTAGAAGTGATAAAGGAAACAGGAGTTTCAATTTTGTAAAAACTACTAATTTTTGTCTGCAGGTCCTAAAAAACAAAAAAAAGGATTGACTTTCCAGCTTCACTGTTATTATTTTGAGTTTAATTTATCAATGTGTTCTCATATAGTTACCATTCAGGAGTGATAATTCCTCTGATTTGCATACACATACATGAGTTTTGTATCACGAATTAGATACAGAGTGTTACACATGGAAACTCCAAAACATATAGAAAAGAGTGCATTATGTAGACACAGAAATAACCATATAGGCACACAGACAAACATGCAATATGGACATTATAAAAAAGGGAGGAACATGAATTGGAATAGTGAACCTCACCTTGGCAAGATGCTCCAATGTAATGGCCTCTGGAACAATTGGTGACCTCAACCTAATTTCAACAAAACCTTCACTCCCGTTCAGAGCAAAACAGTGACCAGGCTCTCCAAAACTTGGCTGCAACATCTTTTGCGCATCATGATGAACCTTATTTCCAGCCTTAGGAAACCATTTATTACTCCCTAAAACATAAGGTTCTGAATGCCTAATTACCATGGCCCCACCAGAGGCCACTGCATAGTCTACCCTTCCAAGACCATCGGCTGCATGCTTTTCAATTTCCTTCTCAACAATCTCCCTGGCAAAAGCTCTAATCTCATCCAGATTCCAGTCTCTATCACCTTCCTTGAGGCTTTTAACTTTTTTCAATTCATCCAAAAATCTGTCAAAATCTTCCTTGTTAATGAAATCCATAGACTTCAACTCAGCCAAAGACTTGTCCAAACTCTCTGCTTTAACCTCTATCTTCTTCAACTCACTTTCAAGAAATCCACCTCTCTCGTCAACTTTCTTGGTTAGTTCCCTTCTTAACCCCCCAACCTCGCTCTCAATCTTCCGATCCACAACCTCCACCTGAACCTGCATCATCTTGGTTGTTGTCTTCAAAAAAGCTTCAACTTCTGCAATCCGGCCCTCAAAATCTGAAATGCCCATTGGACCAACATAATTATCCTCATGCTTGAGAGCCAACTTGCGAATCATCTGTACCAACCCTAAAATTACAAGAAGAAGCAAGAAATTCTTGGCAAAAACACTAATTACAGTATTCCACCATGGCTTCTCCGGCTTAAGAACAGCCTTTCTGCTCCTCCGCGGCAAAACTGCAGAATTAACACTCTTATTTGGTTGCAACAAATCTTTCGGCCTCTCAAGAATAGCTTCTCCCTTAATTGAATGGCTCAAATCCTTTCCACCAGATCCCTTCGCCTCACAGTTCTCCGAAATGACACCTCCTTCAGCGACCATTTCCGGATTCAATTTCTTCTCAGCGACAACAACAGTTCTTCTCCTCGTGGTTGGCTTAGAGCCCAATGCCAAGGAAGGGCTGTTGCTGACCGCCGGGTTCGCAGTGATCGCGACGGTCGAAGAAGACATGGTTCCTCCACCTTAATCTTGTCCTAAATTTCTGTTACAAAAATACACAGAGACAAACACGCGCACACACAACGATCCCAGGAATTCAAAACCCTATATGGCGGGAAGACTAAAACAAATCAAAATCAGAAAACCTAGACAGAATTTTAGCAACAGAAAGAAGAATAAAACCAAAACACTAGAAAATGAGAAACAGAACATGAAAAACCGATCTGAAACCTTGCAAGTAATCTCAAGATTAAAATTAAAATTACAGGAATATAGCTTGCAAGTGATCTCAAGATTGAATTTTACAGGAAATGTACGTACCTGCGAGTCTGAACTGAAATATCGCGAAGAAGTTGGGTATTATCGAATGTACAGAAAAGCCGAAGGGATTATTCGTAAGACAATTTTATTTTATGGAAAGACTGAAATGAAAGGACAGAGGGAGGCAGAAAGATCTGACTTGGTTTTATATTGTTTGAATTTAGTTTAGAAATCAGTTATGCAGTTGGAGACTTGGGCGTCCTACCGTGTCGACTCAAATCTGACTCAGAACTCGACCCGGTTTGGGTAGCCTCAGTGAGTTCGGTTCCGTTTTTAGCCTTTTACGGGCCTAGGATTCTGTTCCAACGTTACTTTTTCGTTTTGTTTGCTGAGACACCTTTTGTTCTACTAGTGAGAGGGCACGTGCAATCGCTTTCCCCACTTATTAGGGGTCGTTTGGTACGGCTTCTAGATTATGGATTCTAGATAATAATTTAAATTTTGAAAATCAAGATTGTAAATGCTCATTGTTAGAATCCAAAATCTTGTTTGGATGCTTTGGATTTTAGCACCTTGTTTAAGTGGGACCCACCACAATTAATAGCTCTTTAGTACTTGTGTGCAAGTGGGACCCACCACCATTAATAGCTCTTTAATGTTTGTGTTCAAGTGGGACCCACCACTTTTTAAGTATCAAAATCTATAGAAACCCATAAAAAGAGGATTGTGGTTTTTGGGTAGATTTTAGCCCTATGTCATTAAATAGAGGGCTCCGGTACGAGTCCAACGCAATTGAGTTTGCTTAAATCGGAGTTCGGATAAAGGAGATATGATCTGTCGAAGTTTCCGAGTAGCAAAAACCGGGAACTGCACACGTGGCGCAGGAACTGCACAGGTGGCAGCCAACGCAGCAAAATATCTCAGGGACTAAATTTTAAATATCAAAAATTCGTACGGGCGATCCGTAGATATCCAAAAGTGTCGAATCGGTCAAGTCGAGGGGCAAATCCGTAATTTTTCAACTTGTATCCGGTCATATATGCCAGATACACATACTCCCCCTTGTATCCGGGCTCCAAGGCCGGATACAAGAAGATTTTCGCGCGAGATTCGCGCCGATCGCCCGACAAATTCGCGGCGGCATTTAATTTTCAAATGATTGTGTTTTGTATCCGGACTTGAAGACCGGATACAAAGGAGCCTTAGTGTATCCGGCCATGAAGACCGGATAAGGGGAGGACTTAGTGTATCCGGCCTGAGTTTCCGGATACATTAAGTTTTCTATAAATAGAAAACCAGCAGCTCATTTCCGGGGTTGGTATTTTTGGTTGTTCTTCAGCTCCCTCCTCTCACCTGCCCCCCTCCGAAATTTGCTCCTTTCAACCCCATTAGCCCCCCACCACCCCTCCATATCATCCAAGCCATTCCCACCCCCCTTGTTCCTCTTCATCTCCCTCTGCACTCCAACAAGAAGGACTGAAGTTGCAGTGGTGGCCAAAGGAGGAGCTCCAGCCCAGTTTCCTGCTGCAAGGAGGTGTCAACACATCCCAAAAAAGGTTTTAAAACCTAAGGTAAGACTCCTCACCATGTTAGATTCAACATATATTAAATCCGTATTTTTCTGAAAATATTGCTGTGTGGTTTCCTCTTTTGCATGGGGCCATGTTCCTACCATGCTAAGCATGCAATTAGTCCCATTTTTCTGGCATAAGGGTCCACCCGGCTAGGAAGCCCACGTAGGTTCTTTTTTCAAGCATGAGAGTCTCTTTTTACTGGCTTTAGTGGTTTTTTTTAGTGTGCTGTTTTGAGGATCTATAAGAGGAGAGTGTTCCTCCCATGTTCATCCATTGTATCCCCATGATAAGCCCCCTCCTCTCTCCTTTCTTCAAGTTTTTACTCGTGTAAGGCACATGGCTCGCTTTGATACCTTACCGCTGTGGTTAAGTGACGAATATGATCCCCAACCCCACCCCTTCCATGGTAGTATGCTTCTTTTATGCACACTAGTGATTAGGCGTATGGCCTTGGGGTTTGGTCATTTATGCTTTGTTGTTTTTGTTCAAGCATGATCCCCATCCCCCACCTTGCTGCTGTGATGGTTGGAAAAAGGAAGGAGAGGGGCGGCAAGCCCCATGCCTTCCCAATACCTCCATGTCTTGATGAGGAACCAGGAAGAGAGGCCAAATGAGGCCTCTCCCCAAATCTGAAACAATGTGGGCCTTCCCAGGGGCCCACAAGGCCTTCAGAAGACCCTTAGAAACCCCCTAGCATACCCCGAATGGCAGAAAGCCCAAAAAAGGCCATTCCAGGGTGATCCGGCAACTCAGGCCGGATCACCTGAGGCCTGGGTGTATCCGGCCACTCAGGCAGGATAACCCATGGCCCCTGTGTATCCGGCCACTCTGGCCGGATCACCTGCAGACCAGGTGTATCCGGCCTGAGTTGCCGGATACACACAGAAATGTCCTTTTTGTGTTTTCTTGATGTCTTGCCGAATTTGGGAGTGCTTTGAACCAAACCAAATAAACCGGTAGGGTTTCCGGGTACCTGCAGACCAGGTGTATCCGGCCTGAGTTGCCGGATACACACAGAAATGTCCTTTTTGTGTTTTCTTGATGTCTTGCCGAATTTGGGAGTGCTTTGAACCAAACCAAATAAACCGGTAGGGTTTCCGGGCCACCCGGAAACCCAAGTTGGGACTTGGACCGCCGGTCCGACTTCGCACACCCGTGGGCCTTCCAACGGGGCCCACCAAGCCCAATGAACCCGAAAGCATGCAATTAAACAAGTTAAAGTAAAATGAATTAATTGAACTGGTTGGGCCAAACTCAATGCGGCCCACCCGAACCTTGCTATGTGAAATAAGTGCATGAACTGCCTGGTTTGGCCGAGACCAAGGGCTAGGGCTTGTCGGGCCTGCCAAAGCCCGCTCACCTAACCAAGTTAGGGTGCAAGCCCTAAACTTCGAAGCACTAGGCTTTCAAGCCCAAAGTCTGGATCACGGGCCCCAAGCCCAGTGACCAGCCCGCTTTGGCAAAACTAAATAAGATAAACTAAACTTACTTGGCCACCACATGGGCCCACTTAAGGGGCCCACAAACCAATCCGGCCCACCGTTTGCATAAGAAAACACTTAATCTTCCAAATCCAAACCTAAGTAAAATCAATTCATTATCCAAAGCCCGCAGGGCCTCCTAGGGTTAGACGGAGGCCCAACAAGGGTACACGGGCTTACCCAAGCCCACCAAGGACACCGTTGGCCTTCCAACGGGGCCCACCCAATCAGACTCAGACAATTCAAGTAAGCAAAGATAAAATCAACTAAAGGGACCCACACCAACTCAGGTGGTCCCGACAAAGACTTAATCTAAAATCGCATGCTAGATTAGGAATCGGGTGAAAACCAACTAGAAAGCTGACTCAAAACAGGGAACCCGCGGGACCTGTTATCCAACGGGGTGGACTGGGGTGTCTACGGACTTCCCCAGGCTACAACCGAGAACCAAACTTAGAATCTCAAGCCGCAGACCAAAAGCCCTAAATAGACAAGATTAGGCACCCAGGTGTCCACCTGCACCCCATCAGGCGGTGGCGACTCCGAATGACCCCGTGCCGCGTTTCCCACGCGCGCACACTCAAAGCAGTTCGGGCAAAACCGCACTTAATCTGCGGTTGTGCCTTGACCGCACAGGATGTGCGGTCAATTCCCAGAATCCCTTTAAAATCCATTTTTGGGACCCCGGTTGGACCCAATCCAACCCATTTTGACTTGTCCCCACCCATTGGGCTTTTTGGACTGTTCCAAGCCCATTTTGAGACTGTGGGCTCAACGGGCCCACCAAGGCTTCATGGGCCCTCCAATGGGGCCCATATCAGACCCACATCATCTGGATAAAAAGATAAAAATCAAATAAAAGAAGGGGACCCACACCACTTTGGTGGTCCCCACCTAGACCAATAAAATGTGCATGTTGGCATAGAAGCAGGGTGAGTTTAGAATTGAGTTTACTCAAACCAGGGAAACCAATGGGACCCATCACTCGACAGGGCGGATTGGGGTGTCTAAGGACTTCCCCGGACCGTAATCCAGCCCTTTCTCAGAATCTCAAGCCACAGACTAAAGTAGGTATCCTTAGGGCATCCAGGTGTTTGCCTGCACCCCATCAGGCAGTGGTGACTCCCTTTTCCCGTTTTATACTTTTAGGAGGCACGCACCTTTTCCGTGTACCTCGCAGCGTGCCGGTGCGACGTGCGCACAGCCTGGCAACTCCGCTGGGGAATGCTTAACCCAATCGAACCCTGGTTAGGGAAAAGAGTCAACTCACCTAGTTTAGTGCACAGCACTGAACCACAGGCACACAATATGCACTCACCACACTGTGGATTGTTTTACTGCTTTTGATATGAACTGTGTGGGGTGACATGCATGAGGGAGTCTGCGTGGGTGATCCGACTTGAATGGATATATGATGGAATTGTGAATGCTCTTCTTCACCAAAACCTAGATCTCTTTAGTAGCCACCCTTTTTAACTGTATAAACAACTTTTGGGATGATATTAGCCCCACGCGCCTCTGGCTTGCTGGGGAAAACCGAAGGTAAAACATCCCCCCAGGTTACTGGATCCCTATAACGCCGTTGGTTTCCTGCCGTGGTACACGAGGGGTCTTGGACCTGGCATAGACCCTTGTAGGCATTTGTTTCAGGCTGTGTACCCCTTTTCCCCACCCAACGTTCTGGTACACCTTTGTGATGATTGTGATTGTGAAGGACAATACAAGAGAAGTAAAATCAATCTAAAATCTAAAAGTCCATCAGGGGCAGCAACCCCCTACCCTCTTTGCATCAAATTGATTAGACCCTAGACTTTGGGCTATCTCAGCCCTAAATTAGGAAGCCAACCTAACTTTGATCAGGGGAGCCACCCCAGATCCATGCATAGAGTCTTGCGAGCCATGGGCCTCGACACATTGAGTCCGTTGGAAGCAATTTAAGTCCGGATTGGCCTTGTGAGCAGATGAAAGCCAACCAGATTAGACAATCAGATGAAAGCAGACTATATCAGAGCAGGGGCAAAAAACCCTAGATCTAGGTGTGCGCGCGTGGGAAACGCGGCACGGGGAATTCGGAGTTGCCACCGCCTAATGGGGTGCAGGCGGACACCTGGGTGCCTAATCTTGTCTATTAGGGCTTTTGGTCTGCGGCTTTGAGATTCTAAGTAGGGTCTCGGTTGCGGTCCGGGGAAGTCCGTAGACACCCCGGTCCACCCCGTCGGGTGACGGGTCCCTTAGGTGTACCCTGGTTTGAGTCAGTTTATTTTGGTCTCACCTGATTCCTAATCCGATATGCAGTTTGGTTAAGTCTGGCGGGACCACCCGAGTGGTGCAGGTCCCTTTAATTGCTTTTATCTTGATTACTTAGGTGATCTGAGTCTGGTTGGGTGGGCCCCGTTGGAAGGCCCACGGTATCCTTGGTGGGCTTAGTCAAGCCCATGTACCCTTGTGGACCTCAGTCTAGCCTGAGAGGTCCTTTGGGCTTTGGTTAGTTCAATTGATTTTACTTTAAGTTCAGATTTGAAGATTAAGTGTTTTTCATGCACAAGTGGGCCGGACTGGTTTGTGGGCCCCTAAGGTGGGCCCACAGGGTGGCCAAGTATTTTTATTGGATTTATCTTTTTAATCTGCCAAAGTGAGTTGGACACTGGGCTTGGGGCCCGTAGTCCAAATCTGGGCTTGTAAGCCCAAGTTACCAGAGATTAGGGTTTGCACCCTTCCTTGGTTCGGTTGGTGGGCTTTGGCGGGCCCGGTAGGGCTTTGCCCTTGGTCTCGGCCAAACCATGCAATTCATGCATCAATTTCACATAACAAGGCTCGGGTGGGCCGCATTGGGTTTGGCCCGCCCGGTTCAAATTGTTCATTTTGCTTAAGTTATTTAATGGCATGCTTTGGTGTTTATTGGGCTGGGTGGGCCCCGTTGGAAGGCCCATTGGAAGTCAAGTTGGACCGGGAGTCCAAGTCCCACATTGGGTTTCCGGGTGACCCAGAAACCCTATTGGTTTATTCGGTTCGGAAATAGCATTCACATCTAGCAATAATCACAGAAAAAAAACACAAGATGGACACTCTGTCAGAAAAAAAAACTGGCTCATTGTGCTGGGTCCAAGGGGAGGTACCCGGGGGCCCTCCCTGTACCAAGGTACGAGTTGGACGTGCAGCGAACAAGGGGGGTGCGGGGGGCTTCGCCCCCCGCGGTACGGTAAAGGGTATTTTTGGAATTTTCAAAAAAAAAACAATTCGGCCTGTTTTAGGGTAGGCGCTCACTTCCTGAAGTGAGCGCCAGGTGGGCGCCAGTAGGCGCTAAGAACCGGGCGAAATTTTGACCTGGCGCTCACTCGATACTAAGTGAGCGCGAGCTGGGCGGGAGGTGAGCGCGAGATGGTCGCCAGAATTACACTTGGTTTTAAGTGAGCGCGAGCTGAGCGCCAAGTGGGCGCCAGCTCGGTGGTTAGTGAAATAAAACGGGCGCCCACTTCCTAAGTGAGCGCCAAGTGGGCGGCGACTCACTGCGATTTTCAACTCTCTGTTATTTTGAGATCTCCATCTCTGGCCTATTTTTTTCGGTCTATAACTATTCCACTAGCCTCCTAACATGCTCAGAACACCTCCCAACTAATCTTGGATTTAATCTAACTACATTTTTATTTCAAGTTTTGAAAACCCAGAAAACTCACAATACAAACATGCATTCAAAATACTTCATGAATAATATGCCCAGAACACTTCCCCGGACTTCGACCACTCCCCAGAAGGCACTTAAACTTGTATTGAAACTAATCTAAACATGATTCATGCTTCATCCCACAACCCAAAATCTCTCAAAAGAAAAAAAACAAACCCGATAAAAAACAAACAGGTACAGATGCATTAACAGCTTAAAAAAAGGGGGGGGGGGTGATGGGAGCATGCTCAAGGGTGCACAAGCAGCAAATAGCATGTTAGCAAGTCCAGCAATGTAAAGAAACAAAAAAAAAAACAACATGCAAACATTACATGTACTCCCATCCACAAACTAGACCTTCAAGCAGGCACACTAATATCCGAAACATCCGAAGGCACACTAACATCCGAAGAAGGGAATGAGGAGGGGGTTTACAGGGATACAATGGATCAATTGACATGAGGGAACAAACTCCCTTTTAAAGCATAAAAAAAATAAAAAAGCCCGACCATAGCATTAAGCATGCCCGGATAGTCTGAGGGGGGGGGGGGGGGTACTCTCTCTCTCAAGCTACCATAAGCTCCCAGTGGGTCTCTTCCTCATTTAGAGACCCTTCATACGTCGAAATAAAGCAAGTGCATACTAAACTACCATGGGAACAGAATCGTGCCCAAGGACGAAAATAAGCTTGGCAAAATTATTAAGAACTTCTCATTTCAACACATGTATATCAGGCATAGTAGAGAATGATACCTGAGGATCCTATGACTTGCTTGAGGTGTGTGGGCTTCTCCTTGCAACAAAGCAAGAGCTGGAGCACCTTCCTTCTAGCTCCTACGGCAGTTGGAAAATCCCTTTTGATCCACCAACAGCAACAAGCTTTCCGCCTCTTTATGGGAGATGGATGAGAATGAAGGAGGGGAGGAGATTGTCTAGGGTTTTCGGAGGCAAGCTGGGATGAAGAGAGGGGGGTTTGGATGAAGGAAGAAGAAGGAAAGGGGCATCGGCTAATGGAAACTCAAACCCGACGAAGAACAACACAAAACCCCTGCCCAAGAAAAGCTCCTGACCGAAAATCTTCCCACGTAAAGCCCTTGAACCCAAATTTTTTCCCGACCCTTTGCGCGAGCACTCGCGCGGCTTATATAGGCAAGGGGGGAAAGGGGTGCCGCTCATTTTGGCGCCCAGCTCAAGGTGAGCGCATGCCGCTTGCCACGTTTGCGCGACCGGCATAATGATGAAAAATCATTAAATGCCGCCGCGCGTTTGGTCGGAAAATCCGAATTTTCGGATTTAGTCCCTGGCAAATTTCAATTTAATCCGATATTCTCGGATTTTTACAGATTTAGTCCCTGGGATATTTCGTATATTTGGATATTTACGGATTTGATCCCCAAGATATTTTCCTACGCAACTCGCCACGTGTGCAGCTTTTTGCCACGTGCGCAGATTGCCGGTTTTGCTGCTCGGGAATTTCGTCAGCTCATATTTTCTTCACCCGGGCTCCGATCTGGGCAAACTCAGTTGCGTTAGAATTGTATCGGCCCCCCTATATCCGATGACCTAGGGGTAGGCCTCCGGATCGGATTTTAGCAGAAAGTCAATTTTTGGCTCTGCTCAAGTTTGACCGCCCGCAGAACCTTCATCCTGACCCCGATTCCTGCAAACCCAGTTGCGTTGGAACCGTGTCGAGATTCTCTATCCAATGACCTAGGGGTAGGCCTCTGGATTGGATTTTAGCAGAAAGTCAACTTTTGGCTTTGCTCAAGTTTGACCGCCCGCAGATCCTTCATCCGGACCCCGATTCCTGCAAACTCAGTTGTGTTGGAACTGTGTCGAGATTCTCTATCCAATGATATAAAGCAAGGTCTCTGGATCGGATTTTAGCAGAAAGTCAACTTTTGGCTCTGCTCAGGTTTGACCGCCCGCAAAACCTTCATCCGGACCCCAATTCCTGCAAACTCAGTTGCGTTGGAACCGTGTCGAGGTTCTCTATCCAATGACTTAGGGGTAGGCCTCTGGATCGGATTTTAGCAGAAAGTCAACTTTGGCCTCTGCTCAGGTTTGACCGCCCGCAGATCCTTCATCCGGACCCCGATTCCTGCAAACTCAGTTGCGTTGGAACCGTGTCGAGATTCTCTATCCAATGATATAAAGCGAGGTGGCCAATTTTCACTTGATCAAAAAGTCAACTTTTCACCCCTTAGGGTTTGACTTTCTGTCCAGGGTTTGTATTTTTGGTTTTTTTTTGGGAGCGCAAAAATGAGGTGCTTACACTAGGAATTTGGCCTACCCGCCTTGAAGCAAATTTGTATCCTTACTTTTGGCTCCCAACAGCCTTAAGGATGAATCCTTTGCAGATTTTATTTAATATCATGTAATTTTCGCCCTCACTGGCATGTTGTAAATTCTTTTGGTCTGACACCTGAGGTCGAAGGCAGACGAAAGAACAGATGAAAGAGAAGCTGACTGGGACTCAGATGTGCTTTCATACACAAGTACGTCTAGGAGTCATGCCCCACGAGGCACCAACCTTTTTTAGGGCTATGCACACACCCTTTTGATGTACTTTTCACATTCATTCTCGAATTCAGGTTTTTGAATGGTAATATCATTTAATCTCGGCTTTAATTTTGTGTACGCATTTTCATGCATAAAGTGCACACGCTTCAAGATCATCTATATAAGCATGTTTGATCAAATCATTTCTCAAGAAAAAAAAGAGAGAGAACAAAATTTTAAATTCCCAAGATCAAATTGCATCTAAATGTGTATCAAGTTTGCATCGGGGCTCAGAATGGCTCCAATTTCCTGGGCCTTAATCATCATTAGCCTAATCAGAAAAATCATGAAATTAATTGGCTGCGACCCAACCCAAAAATAAATCAGAAAAATCAAGGATAAGTCTGATTCTTGTTGATGGCCATTAGTCAAAAAAGACAAAGAAAGAAGAGAAAGAAAGAAGAAAAAAATCCAAGTAAGGACCAAATGTGTCAAAATACCCATTGCTAATCTAAAATCTTGTTCGAAACCATTTCGTGTTTCTGCAGCCCTAGAAAATCATTTTGTGTTTCCCAAAAACAGGGACTTTCCCCAAAATCAGGGACTACCCCTCGAGTTTCCCAAAAGGAAATCAACTCTTGTGAGTTTCATGGACATCAACTCTTGTAGTTTCCAAAACCTCACAGAAATCAACTCTTGCAGTTTCTGGAGATCAAAACCAGGGACTCTCCCCTTGCCCCCCAAAGGCGGCTAAAAAGAGATCAAAATGGAAATCAACTCTCGCCATTTCCAAAACCTTCAGAAATCAACTCTTTCAATTCCTAAAATCAAAACTAGGGATTCTCCCTTTACCTCCGAAGTGGTGGCCAAAAGAAATCTTCTTTCCTTACCACCGAAGTAGCGATCAAAAAGAGATCATTTCTCCCTTTACTGCCGAAGTGGCGGTTAAAAGGGATCATTTTCCTTACCTCCGAAATGGTGGCCAAAAGAAATCTTCTTTCCTTACCTCCGAAGTGGCGGTCAAAAGAAATCTTCTTTCCTTACCTCCGAAGTGGCGGTCAAAAAGAGATCCTTTCTCCCTTTACCTCCGAAGTGGTAGTTAAAAGGGAATCATTACCTCCAATGTGGTGGCAAAAAGAAATCTTATTTCCTTACCTTCGAAGTAGCGGTCAAAAAGAGATCCTTTCTCCCTTTACCTCCAAAGTGGCGGTTAAAAGGGATCCTTTTCCTTACCTCGGAAGTGGCGGTTAAAAGGGAATCATTACCTCCGAAGTGGTGGTTAAAAATAGACCATCCTCAGGGACTCTCCCCTTGACTCCGAATGGCAGCTAAAAAGAGATCAAATTATCCCCACTGGTTGTTGAATGATGATTAAATTAAAAGAAAGGTTTCAAAGCAAAGGAAAAATCAATTAGGTGAAAGTCAGCTCTCTGAGATTCCACATCTCAATCAAACCAAAAAATCACGAATAATCTGCATTGGCATGCATCAACATGCACTATGTTTCGATATAATCTAAACTCTTTATACTAATTTGTGTCTTTTGACCCTAAGGTTCCAAGATTGCGAACCGCAGCCCGTACCTTCTGCGTTTCAGAAGGAGACTTCAGATGGACCCTGCTGAGGAACAAGAGCATGCACTACCTCTGCCTCCGCCCCAGGAGCAAGAGAGGCTGGAAGATCATCCGGTAATCGTTAGTCTTAATCAGCAAATGGCCAGCATGTCGGCCATGATGACCAACATGGTGGCCATGATGGCCACTATGCTGCAGCAGATGGAAAGGCTGCAAGCACCACAACAGTTTGTACAATCGCAGCAATAGCAGCCAGTTCCTCAATCATTGCCACTCGCACCAGGACAGCCAAGGTGGACCAAAGAAGCATTCCGAGCCAGAATGAATAGGGTATTCACACCTCTCCCTGACACGTTGAAGGAGTTGCTTCCAACCCTGTTAAAAGAAGGATACCTACAGAAGAAGCAGCCAACCCACCAGCCGCTCAACAGTTGCTCCTATAAAGCCAATGAGTACTACGAATACCACATGGGAGCTCCTGGGCATCATACCAACCGCTGCTGGAACTTGAATCACGATGTGCAAGACTTGATAGATAATATCTCAGTCGTATCAACTCCTTCCATGGCCACTACCACGAATCCTCTCCCTAACCACAATTAGGCGTTGTCAAGTGGCACCAGCTAAACAAGTTGGTAAAAACTGCAAGGCAGAGAGCAATCCCGAAATCCAAAACTTCACTAGGCGCGGTTCCACTCCGAGTCCGCCATGATCAAGATAAGTTGAACTCTACTTTTTGCACCAAACATCCCTGGTAGGATTGGTTGTTTCATAAATATTTTAAATGCTTTTTACTTTCATGCAAGCCTTTGTAAAAAAAAACGCTACAAAAAAGAGAAAAATACCTTTTGAAAAAATGCAAGTGTTTGGTCGGTGATGACATCGCTCTGAGACCACACCCTTTTTTGGTAATGACCACGATCATGGAAAAATGCCAAGTGGCTTAAAGGTGTCTTCAATTGGGTGCAATACACTGTCCCATGAGAACCTTGACTGAGCCAAAGGTAATCCCTTTCTGATCCAAACCTTTATTTTCCTCCCAAAGCCTATCTTGTAGTAGGGCAGGGCGATCTTTGAGAGAAAAGAAAGAAAGAAAAGAGAAAGATTCTAAACCAACTAAGGGCAAAGGTCAGCTTTAACATCATGTCTTCAAGAAAGGATGAGAGGCCATCTTTCATTCATCTTGAATTCTAAGATCCGCTAGTCAAAACACTTTGGGCTTGATCGTATTATTTAAATACCCATTTTGTGTCTAGCCACCCCACACTGGGGCAAAGCTGAAAAAGAAAATAAAATGGATGAGTAGATTCTTGAATTAATCTGCATGAACATGTCAACCAAGTTGTCACAACTTCTGCAAAAGGATGAAAGGTCATCCTTGCTTATTTCCCCAATTTTCAAAGTCATGTCTCTAGTCAAACCATTTGAGCCTAATTTTCTTTCTTCTAACCCACTAAGTCATGAGCCCTAGATTTGGTGCTGGGTAAAGAAGAGAATGCATGAATGAGCAAAAACAAAGAAAAGGAAAAGAAAGTAGAAAACACACTGGGACTTGCGAATCAAAGCAAAAAACCAAGATGACCCCAGAGCAAAGGAAAGAAAAAAAATGCTAGAGGAAAAAGTGAAGGTCACAAAAGACCTCACAAAGAAACATGAAGGAAAGCAAAGAGGTATTAGCGAAGCCCAAGTAGTTAAGAAAATGGTAGAACATGACTTGACCCATTTACAAAGAAACTTTGAGTCATATCCCCTTTCTTTCACAAACCAAAAACCTCAACCTTCGTTTCGTCCTATCGAAAAGTCATTTCTGATTACAGAAGATGCAACACTCAGATTTATGCAGATCAATGATGAAGGAATCTAAAAAGAAGAACGAGCTTTGGTAAGACACAAAGTAAAACTTGAAAATGAAAATATAAGATTTTGAGCCTTATATCCATCATTTCTTAGATTCAAAACCAAGCCGATGTTTCATCCTAATGTGAAGACCTCTCTAATCAATGAGACATGATGCACAAGAGTTGGCCAAAGACCCTCAAGATGGGGTGGGCACTAACCCAAGGGAAAAGAAAAAGGGAAAAACCCTCAGTTGCAAAATCCTGAAACTACCCTGAAAAAGTGGGTCAAGGTGAGAGAAACCAAAACTAGGGAAGGGAGAACATCCCTTGAAATGCCTTCAATTCTTAAACCTCTGCAAAGCCTCTGTTGGTGCAAGTTGAGAATCTCATGGGAATGAGTGTGAAACACACCGTCCCAAAACACTTCGGGTCAACAAGGCAATTCACCATGGTCGCTGGCCCCGCCTCTCTTTTAAAATCACTAGTACAAATTTCTGAAAAAAAAACTTTTGAAAAAATGCTTCATTTCAGTTATTTGCACTTGCACACAAAATAAAAGTAAGTCATAAGTGCCTGCAGCTTGAATTTCAGATACCTCACTGCTCTGTGAGAATTTTGCAAACCCAGGCAGGGCAAAATAACTAGAGAAGTCAAGAAGTGCCTTGAAGCCGAGAGGAGAAGAAAGGCAGAACAAAGAAAAGCAAGGGCAGTAATACACCGGCAGGGGAATGGCGAAGACTTCCTTTGTCCCCCAAACAGATTCTTTTCCCCAGTAGAGTTTTTGAGAAACCCAAAGCTGCATGTCAAGACCATGCCCAGTTTGAAGAGGCTGGTTTTGTGAAAAGAGAGACAAAAGCAAGAAGGCTTCCACAGATCCCCAGTAGAAGCCCCCATAAGTGTAATCAACTCACACCCGACGTGAAGGAAAGAGCTGTGCAAGAAGGAAAAGACGGTAAAGGCTCCCGCAAATCCCCAGTGGAGTTACCCCAAATTGGGAAGCCCCTGCCTCACCAAAAGAAAAAAATGGGGGATCGACAGAAGCACCCATCCCCCAGCTAAGAAAGCCATGCAAAAGAAAGGAAGGAAGAACCTAGCAAAACATGAAGAAGAAGACAAAGCAAAGAAATGCTGGGCAAATTGGCCCCATTTATAAATTTTTGATTTCCTACTTTTGTAAATAGAATAGCACAGGTGTGAGCTCCCTTGAGGCACCGAGTAGTGAGAGCACCTCCTCGCCAAGAGCATCTCTTCCTTCCTCCTTCCTTCATGCCATCTCCTAACCAAACCCTAATTCAGCAACAACAAAAAAAACTGTCCTCAAAAGGCCCAAATCAAAACTCTAAAATCACCTAAAAGCTTTAACAAGAGAAAATTGTTATGTGCCTTGAATCAACGTCGAAACAGGTTAGTGAGCTCAAGTCCAACCCCTTCTTTCAAAAAACTCAAGTTAAATGCCAAGAAGTTGCTTTAGAAAACCCAAGACCTAAGGGTAAGCAAGCTCCAAAGCAAGAAATTGGAAACCATTGGGCATTTCCCTTTCACTGAAAAAAAGTTCGATGGAAGTCGAAGCCATTTGGTGTTTCCCTTTCATTGAAAAAAGATCTAAAAAAGATTAAGCTCACCAATCATGTCGACAGAAATTCTGGGCAGAAAAACGAGGTTCTTTTTCTTTGCCGTTCATCCCTAAGGTGACTCTGGCAAAGAGGGACTGCTATCAGCACCTCATTTCTGCACCCTCAGAATTGCTAAAAATGAAAACCCTAGCTGAAAGGTCAAACCCTGAGGGGGCAAAAGTTGACTTTTAATCAAGTGATAATTGACCACCTTGCTTCATCCCAGTGGATAGAGAATCCCGACACGGTTCCAACGCAACTGAGTTTGCTGGAATCGAAGCCCGAATGGAGAAGATATGAGCAAAACAGTCCCAAGGGCAAATCAATCAAAGTTTAATATATTAATTAAACTAATTAAGATAAATGGGAAATATTAAAAATTGGGGAAGTCTAATTCGTCTGAGTGGGCGGCTGAGTCACCTCAGCCATCAACTCAACCAAAAAGAGGGAGAAAATCACGCGAAACAATCAGTACAAGCGGTGGACGAAAAGTCAACCGCACTTATAGTGCGGTTGACTGTTCGTCAGATTGCACCTGCGCCAATTTGTCCCCTAATCATTGCTGAAAAAACAAGCCCAAAACCGCACATACCCTACGATTTTGACCAAACCGCACAGTATGTGCAGTTACTGTTCATTTTCGGCCCAACCGCACTACTTGTGCGGTTTTGTCAAGTGCGGTTGACTGTTCGTCAAACTGCGCCTGTGCCAATTTGTCTCCTAATCATTGCTGAAAAAACAGGGCCAAAACCGCACATACCCTGTGATTTTGACCAAACCGCACAATATGTGCACTTACTGTTCATTTTCGGCCCAACCGCACTACGTGTGCGGTTTTGTCTCTGTGTTCTATAAATAGCAAATCCAAACAGTAGACAGGGGTTGGCTTTTCTTGGAATGTTTCCACCCCTTCTCCCCCATCATCCCTGGTACGAAATCACCCCTTCTTGCCCCTCCTTGCCTCCCAAACCCAAAAACACCTCCCTCTTGACTATGCTAACCCCCTATCCTTCATCCCCTCTTCATCCCCATCACTTAAACACTTGAAGGAGGAGAGAAGTTTGCTGTTAGTGGTGGAGGGAGCTGCTCTAGCCATTGCTTAGCTTCAAGGAGGAACCTATACACCTCAAAAAGGTTGTAAACCCCCAAGGTATTGCTTCTTGCTGTTTTTTATTTTATATATATGAGAATGAGCATGTTTTGAGCCAATGTAAAGGAGGCTATTTATCTCTGCTGTAATGCATCCTCTAGCATGCATTTTGTTCATCTTTTCCTTCATCTACCCTACATGAAGGTCTTCAAGGTAAGAGGAACCACAGGTGTGGTTCCACCAGAGAGGACGAGAGCTTTTCAGTATACTGTCGGGCAATTTAAGCTACTGCAATTCGTGTTTGGCAGTGGTTTTCCCCCCATTTGAAAGAGGAGAATGTTCCTCTCATAGCCTATCTCATGTACCCCTATGTAAACCCCCCTCCTGTAATGCCCCAGATCCAAGTCACATAGAAAAACCCATAACTCGTCTCCAAAGGTTATTATGTAAAGCAGGATCGCACTATCAGGGTGAATGTAAAACCCCGAATTTTCCTTAAATAATAAATTAAATTAATAAATAATATTAGTGAGAGTTATAATGAATAGAAATAATTTATTATTGTAGGGGATGATCTAATTAGTGGAGATCTAGAATTGGACGCAGATCTGACCGTCCGATCATGAGATATCGAGGTATGTATTCTGATTGGGCGTGTGTATGGAATTTGGTGTATTTGAGATACATGGGATCAGTGAGTATAAGTATTAGTTTAATAACCTAAAACATTACACGTTCGTATTTTGCTTGTATTCAACAGCCGCAAGCGACAACCTTGAGCGAACGAGAGACCGAAGGAGAAGAAGAAGAAGAGGAAGAAGAAAAGCCTGGGTTTTTGTGTTCTTCATCGTCCAGGGAGTACCTTGCATCTGTGAGAACTTTTGTTTGGAGAAGAAGGAGAGAAACCACGCACGAAAGAGGTAGGTGACACCGTTTACCTTCGTTTTTGTATTTACATGTGATTAATCGACAAAAGCATGTTTTTATGATATGTAATGATGTATATATTTTGATAATCATGTTATAAATATGTTCGAATGAGTTTAGACGAGAAAAATCATGTTTCGGAACTGATTCTGTTCGATTTTGAACGACCGCCGACCTCGACTATTCTCGGCGATCTTATGCGCTCGTTATAAATCGTAGACCTCTTGAAGACGTATCGTCGGCGTTCTGATTTGAACTACCGCTGGGGCGATCCTAGGCGCTTTGTTCAGATTTTGCAAATTTTCATAATTTCACACCCTGATTCAATTCCAAACTATTTTTAGACAATTTTAATGATTAAATAAGATGTTTTAAGACAAAAATAAATTATCTAATTCCCTGTTTTACAGAAAAATAAATTAGGAAGGTATTTAGGACATTAGTTGCCAAACTTTGAAAGAAATGGAGAAACCTAGTTTTTGGAAAACCTAACTTGTATTTAATTACTAGAACATCTTCTAAATGACACTATAAACCAGAAAACTGTATATAGAGAATTCAGAATTCAGATGACCGAATATTGAAGTAATTAACAGATTTAACCTTTATATGCCGCTAGGCACCAACCCTTATAGAAATATTATATTTTAGGGAATTTTGGAGTCTAGTGGGCATAGCTGGTTATGGATCCATAGTTGTAGCTAGATAGCTGAGGGATATGTCATTTGGGTTGAGTTACTCCTATATGCGACACGCTTCCTTTGCAAGTTAGTTTGTCTGGGAAGGTCCTATGTCTGGAGGGACACCCTGGTGAGCCGCTGGTGATTCTCTGTACATGTGGATAAGTGACCATCTCCATGTATTGATTTTGGTGCTACATGCTGGTGGTACATGCTAACTCTGATGGGTACGTGTGCAATAAGTCAGTTACTACGGCTCTTATCTAAGCTGCGCTGCATGGGACTTGAGTATCATTAGTAGCATTGCTCCTAAGTTGCACGGTGGTATAGCAATTGGTTGAGAATCATCTCAAAAGGTTTATCTATCTTTGTGAGTCCTACAATAACACTGAAATCACAACACTTGATATTATTATTGAATACATGCTGGAGGCATGTAATTGAGATATTGATCGGATGTGACTGCTTAGTGCATCTTAGCAAAGTGTGAATTATGTTATCGATCTTGATATTGGATTCTTATATTAAAACTTGCTGCAATTCATTTCTAGAACTGTTTATCAAACTATTTTGTATTCATGAATGATATGAATGATTATACGAGCCTGATTAGTCGATATTGCTTAATCGTGCATGAACTGTTACTTTACTTATATGAACTGTTTAATCATGCATGTGTTACCTACTGGGATATTCGTATCTCACCCTACTTTTATTTCATTTTTCAGCTGATTCGCGAGAGGGGGATCTTAGTGATTTCCAGGGAGAGATAGCTGAGTATACACCGGAGGATTACTATTATCCGGATCTTGTGTGAGGTGGATGAATGATATAGATTTAGCACTTTTAATTAGATTATTATTATTCATTTGGATTTGATGTATTAGAGAGATGAGAGAGAGATAGTGACCAGTTTATTTTACCAGACTTTGATATTAATGATTGATGATCAAACTATATGTTTATTTGAGGATTTTAAACTACACTTCCACACATACTTGTTTCCGCAACTCTGATAGTATAATAAAGTGAATGGATTTTAATTCTTTGGTCTGGTATATTATTGATGATGTATTTGATATGGGCCAGTAACACCTTGGATTTGGTTGTCGAACTAAATTCGGGTTGTTACAGTAGCGAACCGGGTTTGGGTCGGGTGCCGGTTTGCACTGACCCGGGTTCGGGGCATTACAGTGAAGGCAATAACATGAATATAATAAAACTATGAAATAGAGTGCTCTAACATAACCCCAAGGTAATAAATCACATGACCAAGTAAACTACCCGCAAGTATCAGGCTCTCTAGGCGTATCTGAAAAACAAACAAAAACAAAGGAATGAGATACAAATATCTTAGCGAGCAGCACATACATACACAAATACAATTTACTAGTTGTAAAAATATGGATCGAATAATTTCCTGGATAACGAAGGCAATAACTCAATACATCCGACTAAACTCCCAGTAATTTATTTGACACAAAGATATAGCTAATGAAAATCGATACATATTTAAATCTGAATACGGTTTTCAACAAATCCGAATGATCGCAAAAGAAACAATATCATTATAACCACGTCTCGAGATAAAACAAATTTCTACAACAATCCAATATTATGTCTTATGCTAGATAAAACGAAACCCAACATTGGTCAATGTCATGAAATTATTTTGATTGGTTAATCAACACGCCAAAGTGACCTCCACACCTCCATGTACACAGTACCGGCCTACTCATGGTTTCGGATACTCTGAAATGACGGCCTACTTAGGGTTTCGTCATCCAATGCTAGCCTACTCAGGGTTTTGGCATTGACAACCAGGCCTACTCAGGGTTTCTGGCTGCTCTACACCGGTCGTGGCAACACTCCATGGCCATGCCATTACTCCAATAAAACAAAAGCATCACATTCCTAAGCTTAGACTCTGGATCCAGGACAAGCTAAACCAAAACAGCAAACCATTGTATAATCTCAACTCTGACATCACAATAAAACAATACGTTCAACATCATGTATAACTCAACATAGCTCACCACATGTCCCTCTGGACCAGAACAGTACCTCATGTACTTTCAGTATTTACTCAAACCTCATAACACATGACCATTGGTAATAAAACCCATTTACTCACACCAAGAGAAATCTTTACAATACATTTCAAAACTTGCAATCAAGTAAAACCAGGTTAAGTAAATTCTCAAACAAGTACAGTGTATAAACAAAGTGAAAACTAAATCTTGAACTCCTAGTGTTAGGAACAGTAACATCAACTACCGATAGCCCTAAAATTCACCTTGGAAGCTCCTAAGAATTACCAGAAATTCCCCTTGATATTCTCAGAGTATTTGAACAGGTAATAGTATTTCTAAAATCCTAAACAAGTCATTAGTTAAGTGATTGAACCCTCAAATCATCAAAATCTAGCTTGGTTTGGTCAAAAATCCATTTCGGCAAAATATTGGGGCTTGCGCTGACCTTTGGCGCTTGGCGCGAGGTCGGCGATAGGTCATTAGTAGAGACTACACGTTGTGCTCAGTCAAATTACACTAGGGGAGAGCTAGGCGCGAAATAGGCGTTAAGGAAATTAGGTCTCGCGCTTAAGTAAACCACTCGGCGCGAGATGGGTACGAGCTCGGCGGTAAGGAAGAATTGGTCTCTCACCGACTAAATCTAGTTGGCGCTAGGTAGGCGCCAACCCGGCGAATACCCCTTACGATTTTCAACTCTCTGTTAATTCAAGATCTCCATGACTGACTGAAATTTTTATGTCTGTAACAATTTTCCTAGCCTCCTACTATCCCCAAAAGACGTTTAAACCAGTTTCGAAATTATTCTAAACACATTAATATTTATTTCTAACAATCCTTAAAAAAAACTCACGCTCGAATTGTATTTTCCAAAATCATATGCAACTCGACCAAACTCACGGATCAAATCCAAAACCCAGTTTTAAAACGATGCTACTCACCCGTACTGAGAATTTTCTTCTAGCTTCCAACCCTTTTGATAGACTCCTCCAGTGATCAAAGCTTGTCCGACCAGGCAGTGACTTTTCCCCAACCTCCAAAATTTTTAGCTTAGCAATCTATTTATAGACTTCGCATACCCTTAACCTAATTTATCTCTGGCATTAACTTAACCCTCGGAATTCCATATCTACCCCTTCTTAAAGTTTAGGTTAACGTAGAATATTTATTTGTTTACTTTCTCATCACCTCTAATTATTTTTTTTAAATTTCGTACTCGCTTACTTAACAAAATTTTACTTATTTCTTTGCCACTTAATTGCCGAAAACTCCACACCAATTAATTTAATTAAATCTTTTAATTAATCCTTTAATTAAATTCCTACTAAAAACTGGTGTTTTACACCTATCCTTTCTCTCGTTGGATTATCTCATTTTGTCTTGGGTGATGTGTTGTTTTTTCTTAGTGATTCATGAAACATGCATGCTTTAAGTTGGGTTCACATCTCATTTTAATGTAGCATGCTCCTTTACCCCAATGTTTCCTGAGTTTCCAACCCACCATTAGCATGTTTAACCCCCCTTAAGGGGCTGTTGTCATTGGTACCTGCAGCAGATTTGTCTATGACTGAATTTTCCTATCATGCTTGGCCTTGTCACCTGTTGGATGCATGTGTGAACCCCTCTCCATCCTAGTAATATGTTAAGTTATTCCAATACTTGCTGTCCTCTTTATTTCATAGGAGTGTGAACCCCACTATTGCTGTCCTCATGAATAAGGTATAAGCATGTATGTCTCGGTTATGTGCTGGAGCATATTATAGGTTCTTGACTGTAGGATTTTCCTTATTTGATCTTTGATGCTTGCTATTGTGCATAAAGCAAGAGACCAAAACAGGGATAACATGATCCCTGTTTGGCTGTTGTAGGTGGCCCAAGCGGGAGGAGGCAACCTCCCATGCCTCCCCCCTCCTTGCCTTGGTGTAAAATCCCAAAAGAAACCAAAGTGGGGAGATCCCCCATTCCTTGAACCACTGTGGGCCAACACAGGGGCCTACACAACTGCTGGAACACCCTAGAGAGAAGCCGATCTGAATCCCGCAGCCATTTTGGCCTTTCGTGGATTTTCGGGCCCGAACCGCATACTCAAAGCGGTTCGGGCAAAACTGCACTTAATCTGCGGTTGTGCCTTGACTGCACAGGATGTGCGGTCAATTCCCAAAATCCCTTAAAAATCCATTTTTGGGATCCGGTTGGACCCAATCCAACCCATTGGGCTTTTTGGACTATTCCAAGCCCATTTTGAGACTGTGGGCTCAACGGGCCCACCAAGGCTTCATGAGCCCTCCAATGGGGCTCATATCAGACCCACATCATCTGGATAAAAAGATAAAAATCAAATAAAAGAAGGGGACCCACACCACTTTGGTGGTCCCCACCTAGGCCAATAAAATGTGCATGCTGGCTTAGAAGCAGGGTGAGTTTAGAATTGAGTTTACTCAAACCAGGGAAACCAATGGGACCCATCACTTGACGGAACGGATTGGGGTGTCTATGGACTTCCCCGGACCGTAATTGAGCCCTTTCTCAGAATCTCAAGCCGCAAACCAAAGTAGATATCCTTAGGGCATCCAGGTGTCTGCCTGCACCCCATCAAGCAGTGGCAACTCCCTTTTCCCGTTTTATCCTTTTAGGAGGCACGCACCTTTTCCGTACACCTCGCAGCACGTCGGTGCGACGTACACACAATAGCATTTGACTCTCACTTTCCATATCTGAGCAAAATTAGTTTTAGGTTATTGAGCCTTCAACCCAAAACTGAATTGAACAAGATTGGTTCTTGATCTTTAGAACCAAAACTGAACCAAAAAGTTTAAAACCAATCGAACAGTTTTCGGGTTACCCAAACTAAGTTGTACCCCTTGCGACTAGAAGCAATAGGAAGAGGGATAATCTCACCTCGCTATTGACTGTGTAGTGGCATGAAAGATGAGTGGGGGTGAAAAAGTGAGTGATCGGATAAAATCAAATAACATATAATATGTGTTAATTGGTTGTGTTTAGATTCGGTCCTCGATTTTTTCATCTTTGACCAGTTTATACTGATTATGAGCACTTACTCAATTTTCACACCTTCATTATCAGCTATAACTTTATGAGACAGTTAATTCGTTTTCCAAGTCTCCCGCTCGCGGAATTCTCACGTGCCTTTGGTAAAGAGTAGCTTCGTCTTTCATCAGCCCATGTGTCCGTCTTTCAGAATTTGGCCAACGTGTTGTTACATGGACTTCTCTTATTCGCCGAGCATTGATGGGTGTAAACACAAGGCCATCATCAGCATCAATCAAGATGGTCCTGGGGAGTAGGTGGTAGGGCTGTAAATGGATCGGATCATGACCTGTTTACCGTCCGTTTTCGATTAAATTATCCGATTTAATCGAATTTTTAACCGATTAAATGATCCGTCGGATCGGATTCGGATCCGAAAATCGGATTCGGATCCGAAAATCAGATCCGTTTATAATCGGATTCGGATCAGGGCAATATCCGTCCGATTAAGATCCGAATCCGATTAAATAAGTATAATGTATTTGTAAATTACATATAGTATTGAGGATAATAAAGTAATTTTATGCTCTATCTATAAAAGCAACATTTCGATTTTTCCCTAAACCCTAACCCTCTATCTGAAGGAAACGAAGACGAAGAACTGAAGAAGAGGAGACCGAACACCTTGCTCGCACTGGTTCGCTACCCTCTCTCTACACTCGATATCTTCTTCTCACCGTGCTCTTTCTCCCTCTCTCTCTTTCTCTCTCTAGTTCAGAAGGAAACGAAGACGAAGAAGAGGAGAGTCAGGAGACCGAACACCTTGCACTGGTTCGCTGCCCTCTCTCTACACTCTGTTTATTGGTTTTCAAATTGATTTCTTAACCTTGCTTTTAGTAAAAGGCGATTTAAGCGTTGGCGGTACATGCTTCTTTGTTTCTTGTCTGCACATCATGTTTTCTGTTGGTTTTCAAGAATTTTGACTGAGCAGATCTAGTTTTTGTCAAGATAAGTAAGACTTGCAGTTGCAATAGCGATTTCTTTGAATTTCTCGAGTGAAATTTTTATCCTCTTCGGTTTTCAGGATTCCGGACGATGTCGATGAAGTTCTTATCGGAATTATTTGATTTTGATCTCAAGCTCTAGTTCTCAGTTCTTCGTGGAATTTCTTTTTATATCTATCATATTTCTTCTGTTCCATCAAAGGTAGGCATACTGGTTGAGTTATCTTGAAAGAATTTTGGACTCCTAGTCCTAATTGAGAGGATTTATTGTATTCTCTCAACAGATACTCTTCCTTACTCTGTTTTAACGGAGCTCGGGCCCGGTAATGGGGCTTCTGTAAGAAGAAAAGGAGATTTCGAATTTTGATTCATTGCACAGGTTCTCGATCAGTATCGAAGGAGATCATGCAGGAGCGTTAGATTGAAGCATCAGGTACTTCTTATTCCCTCTATTAAGCTTGCGTTAAGCATAAAAATTCCTTATTCTTTATTAGTTTTTTCTTCCTTTTTTGCTTTATACAAAATGACAAAAAGACTACCTTCTCACCGTGCTCTCTCTCCCTCTCTCTATTTCTCTCTCTACCCCCACCCCAAATCCCATTTGTTTATTTATATTCTTAAAGATCTGGAGTTTATTTATTTCTCTCTCTATCGCTCGGAGCGAATTGAAATGCGAGACGAAAGTTGAATCTTGAAATAGTTTCCACGTTGGTGTCAGGCTTTAATGTTCTTGATCCAGACTATCTACGCTTTCAGATCGATTCTTGGAGTCACAGCTAGTAGTTCGAGAAGTCTTAGCAGTGGATGGCAAGTTCTTTGCCATAACAGCTCTAAAATATTTTTAAAGCCTTTCAGCAATCAAGCAGCGGATGGAGAAAGATATTAATGAAGCCGGAAAGATAGTGCCTAGCATCAAAACAAAACTAGAAGCAATCAGCAAAGACGTACTACTCTATTTGGTATGTATGTTTGTATGTATAATTTATCGATTTATTTATATGGTAATATGAAGGCCATGATATTGAAGGTACATAACATAAAATTATTGGCAGCTTAGAGCACCACGACTATAAGAATTCAAATCATTTTGGTTGGCCTTTCACCTATCAGACTCAGGTAGTTATGACAATGGTTGTAGGTGCTGGATACCGTGGAAGAAATTCAAGAGAGACATGATGCTGTGATGGAAATTGAGAAAAAGCTTGTTGCCTTGCATCAGGTATAACCGTCGCCAGACTAAGATTTCACTACATTTAGCTATTCTTGTTAGCTAATGTTATATATATACTTCTCAGATTTACCTTGACATGGCAGTTCTAGTGGAGGCCCAGGGAGAGTATTTGGATAATATTGAAAATCAGGTTTGTTTCTGTGCATTATACTTCCATACAGACTAGATGTAACTTACCTATAACATACAATTTATTTTTATTGTATACGTATATGCATGTATAATTATGTCTTTTGCTTTTCTTTAGTGAAAAGTGTTGCTTTTTCTTTGTTGTGTGGATATTCTTCAGGTTTCAAATTCAGTAGATCATGCCCAATCTAGGGCAACTTCACTTCAGAATGCAAAAAAAAAAAAAAAACAATAAAAAATGGTTGTGCATTGCTATATTCATTGCTAATAGTAGAAATTATAATGTTTACATAGGCAACTGTAATGCTTGCACACTATTGGTGCTTATATAGGAAAAGGTCATCTTTGCAAAGAAGACATGAGTTAATATTCGCTTTTGAGTACATAAAACCATTTGTTAGAAGGACAGAAAACAGCAGCAATGTTATGTACCTTCATTGACATGTTCTGCTAGCTTTCTTTAAGCAAAATAAACTTTACAAGATATCATTATAATTAAAATGCATGGTTGTTCTCACCGTAGGTGACAACTGCAGTGGATCACATTCAATTTGATGCTTTAAGCCACCTTAAAATTGTAAGTACTTGCTTAGCTTTCTTCACAGCATGACATTTTATATATTCAAGCTCTTTGAAATTATTGAATTTTGTATTGTAGGTAACCATGATACTATATGAAGTTTTCAGGTTACCAGGAGTAGAATTTTCATTGATAAAGAGGCTAGAGAATGAGAACCAAAACCCTTCATGCTGTAATTTTTTATGCTGTAATTTTTTATGCTGGAGTAGAACTTTCAATTAGATGAAAGTTTATGCTGTAATTTTTTATGCGGTAATTTTTTATGTTGGAGCAGAACTTTCAATTAGATGAAATTTTATGTTGTAATTTTTTATGGGGAAAGCTGGAGTAGAACTTTTATGCTGTAATTTTTTCATGCTGTAATGGTGAAATTTAATCGGATTTTCGGATCTCTTAACGGATTCGAATATTTAATCGAATTCGAATACAATCGGATACGAATACGGATGTAACATTTTTTATCGGATTTGGACTTGGTAGTGTATTTCAAATATCCGTCGAATATTTAAACGAATACGGATATCCTATTACTTAAACGGATTCGAATTCGGATTCAACAGGATCCGCTCCGTATTCGCTCCGTTTACAGTCCTAGTAGGTGGTCATGACTGATCCATTAGTAACATGAAACTATTATTTACAAAGTGTCTTTAAAAAATAAAAAAAGAAAAGAAAAGCCCGTCAATGACCAATTAAGAAAACCGACGTTACAACCGTGAGGGTCGTTAAAGTGACGGTCGCACTGATGGCAGTTATTACCGTTAATTTTGTTTGTCAAAACATTGAAGACCTTACGAGCAATGCGAATTCGAAGAAGCAAAAGCAGCGGCCATGTTCGTTACTGAGCCAGCTGGTCATTACTCAAAGCTCTATAAATTGAAACCCTAATCGCGTTTCTCTGTTTCTTGTAAGTGGGGTTTCTATGAGTTGATTTTTATCCGAGTGTCTAGGGTTAGGGTTTTTTCTGGTTAAAGCCCTGAAAATTGCAAGTGGTTTTCTGTTTTCATCTCGAAATCGGCATTTCCTGAACGTCAAGAACAAATGAAGAGAGGGCTGTTATTGCAGAGTGAAGGAAGGGATTGGAAGAGAGGTGCAACGATCGGAAGAGGATGCGGTGGGATTATCTCTTTAGCCATAACAAAGAAACCCCATACGCGTCAGAGCTACTGTCCACCTATAATGGTCGTGAAGTCTGCCGAGTACTCTCGGTCGTGTGAGCTTCAAAAGGAGAGATTCGTTCTTAGCATCCTAGGAGAATGTCCTCACATCATTCGCTGTTACTATGATGAGGTTTCCGAAGCTAAGAATAGTCAAGAAATCTACAATGTGTTGTTGGAATATGGGTCAGGAGGCACTCTAGCTGATCAGATTAAGAGATCAAACGGTGGGTTACCGGAATCACAAATCAGGCGCTATACCAGGTTGATTCTTCAAGGGCTCAATCATATTCATCAGCATGGATTCGTTCACTGCGACATCAAGCCAGAGAACATTGTTCTTGTGCCAAATTCGTTGCATTGTTCTTTAGGGTGTGATAATGGTGTTGATAAGTTTGTTGCAAAGATTACCAATTTTCAATTGGCTAAGAATACTGAACAGGATAAGAGGAGGAAGGTGACTCCCATCAAAGAAGGCACCCCTCTGTACATGTCACCGGAATGTGCTGCCGATGATGTACAGGAATCTCGGGCAGATATATGGGCGCTTGGTTGTGTTGTGGCAGAGATGGTTAATGGCAAACCGGTATGGGATTCCATAGGAGACATGGATGTTGATGAGCTTCTGTTTCATATAGGGTCTGGAGGCAAACTGCCAGAAATACCAAGTGAGATGTCGGTACAGGGGAAAGATTTCTTGAAGAGATGTTTTGTGAGGAATCCTATGTTCAGGTGGACAGCTGAGATGCTCCTGATTCATCCTTTTGTGGCAGCAGAGGTTGAAGCGGCTGAAGAATCAAATGCGATGTAACTGCATTGGATACAAGTTCAATTACTACCACTACTGTTTCCAATACTAATTTTCAAATGCCCAAAAATCCAGAAGGGCTTCTCGACATACAGTGCTGCACCAGCAACGCAAGAAATCTACAAAAGAATGTAAATCAACTGTTGCCATCGCTGCAGGAGTTTAGGAAGGAATGTTCATTCTGTTGCGTGGTCTTCTAGGATGGAACAGATTTAGAAAGTGGATGAGATCTATTTGTTTTAATTTTCTATTTTCTATTCAGTTGCATGGTCTTATAGGATGATTTACATCAATGTGCGCGTTGTAAATACTGCATAGGGAACAAAGATCAACTATAGGGATTCTTTTTTTTTTTAGCATTTTGCCTAGATTTTGATGTACAGATTCATTAATTCAAACACAATGAAATCTATGATGGAAATTTCTTTCTCCTTGTTGGCTCAGTTGATATTTTTTGATCTGTTCTTTTTCATTGCTCAGATCATGAGATATTTCTGTATGTGTATATACATAAATCCACAGAGGCAGGGAGAGGAAGAGATCTCAAATTTTGTATTGACTATAGCAATGATGTTAAAGGTGGGGTAGCCATGATAAAATTTTCTCAGTTTTATGCACTATGACCGAATATATTCTCTCTAATTTGTATTAATGTAACAGCCATTATGATCATCCATCGCTTAATAAAATTATCTTACGAACTGTTTGGTATGGTGTTTTTTTCATGGATTTATAGTTTCTGCTTTAACCGTGTTTTTAGTTGTTTTGATTTTTTTTTTTTCATGCTTAACAAAAAATATATTAATATAAACAAAACAGCACAGAAGCAAACATGAAAAAAATATGGAAAACCACCAATTAGAAATTGAGTGAGATATCTATATCCCCAGGGCACACACAGGTTGTGTAAAGTAATCACATATTCCTAGAAGTGTGATCTCTATACATCCCAACATTTTTCACATAAGAAGTGCCAATTTTTCCATGCATTAACAATCTCCCCTTTACCTAACCCCTCAAATTCCCTTTTATATCCCTTTTAAATGTAAAAAAAAGAAAAAGAAAGAAGAATCTTTAAGCTCAAAATTTTTTCGCAAACTGTCATTATCCAATCCTGGAATTTGTTTAAAATATTTTGATGAAAACATCAGGTTAACCTTACACATCAAAATTAGGAGGAATTAAAAATTTTAGGTAATTAGTTGAAGACAAGGGAAACTTCGTTAATTTTAATAGTAGTCGAAGGATCCTATTGGTGTGGCACTAAATATAGTATTACAAATAGGTTGCTAAAAAAAATTAGTATTACAAAGAGGTAATAGAAGAGTTGAATGGGAAATGTTACTTCAATAGGAAAAATGATTATTTTAGGAACAATAATGCAATTTGAGTACTGATATTGGAGTCTAACAACTATAAAATCTATTGTATTACAGTGGATAAATGAAAAAAGAACCATAACCTAGTGTATGTCCTGAAAAAGTGTGGTCTAGGGAAGGTTGGACTGATAACAGAGCAAAACTTCTGCTTTTTTGCTCAAAGAGAACGGTGCTCAGCATTAAACTCATGTTCTTCTGCTGACAGCCCAATGGTTTTACTACTACAATGAGTGACAATGCATAGGATTACAATGGGTAAATAATCCTATGTGAAAGTGGCAAACTGTTTTATTTTGTTTCAACTTCATATCAATTTAACAATGGTAATATGGAATCATTTTGATGAATTTTTCTTTCAATTCAGTCTCAGCATTTCCTCAGCCAAAAGAAATTTTCTGGACTTTCTCGACCTATATCTGTTTGATCGGCTGATCTATAACCAAGTTACCTTGGGAGACACCTGATTGAAACAGAACTGATCACACAAAAGGGAAAAGGAAAAACGTGATAAATCAGCATGTTGATTCTTTCATATTCTTATGTACTTTTATAAGCAGTTTGTGGATGCAGTTTGAGTGTATTCCTAATCAAGTTTTCTTTGTTGTGTTTAGACATAGGATGCGATATGTCAAAATTTGTAATCCTAGAAGCTATTTTTTATTTTTTTTTACTAATGAGCAGGATTCTTCAATTGTAACAGCTTAGTTTTCTAAATAGTCTCCAATTTCATTAGAAGAGTACTTATAATTTTCTATCTAGTAATTTACAGTCAGTCTCTCTGAAATATGCAATTCATTAGTTTCTTCTCCTGTGGATTATACTTCTCACACGTTAGTCTGATCTGCCTCTTTAATTCTCTGGTTTCTACTTTGTTTTCAATGAGTTTGTTGAGAGGTGATATAAAATCACTTCTCTTTATGTCTTTTTTTTCTTCTCTTGGGACTTGTTACTTTATATGAGGGTATTCATGTAAATGATAACAATAATGTTTATATACCATTAGTGTGGTACATGAGAGGGGCTCTCTCTTGTGGGTTAAAAGACACTAGATGGGGTTCTATTAAGAGATAAAGTGAGAAGAAGAGGAGAAAGAGAGAGAAGAGATAGGTTTTTCCTCTACAAGGGTTTTCACCATTCCATCTCTTACAAGGTTTGTTCCAAAGTAATTGGGGAGTTCTTTCATAATTGTTTGGGGTTACAAACATATTGTGGAAGGTTGCAAATTGTGGGATTGAGTGAATGGTTTATGTGTCAATTGTAGAGAGGTAAGTCTTTTAAATCCTCTCTTGTTGTAATCTTTTGCATTGATAGTGGAGTTCCATCTTGCCGGATTGCCCATGGACGTAGGCCTTAGTGCCGAACCATGTTAAATCTCATCTCTTGTTTGTGGTTGTGCTTCTATTTCATTTTCTTACACACTTAGTGGCTAGTTTACACTTTGTTTGTGTGTTTGGTGTATTACCGTTACTTTGTTAGTTTGTTTGAACTTCAAAGTATTAGATAAATCATTCACAAGTGGTGGGACTTCACCACAACAAGTGGTATCAAAGCTTCCGGGTTATGTGAAGAAAGTGTGAACAAGGTGTTTGTGAAACTGCCTAAGTGAGTAAAAGTGTAGTAAAATGGGGTGCAACCGATTTGAGGTGGAGAAGTTTAACGGAAGAAATAACTTTGAGCTATGGAAGATTAAGATGTATGATGTCTTGGTGCAAAATGGGCAAGAGGAAGCTTTACTTGGTATAAGTAAAAAGCCATCCACTATGAGCAAAGAGGATTGGTTAAAAATGGATATGAAAGCGGTCTCTACTATTTGCTTGTGTTTGGTGGATAATGTGATCTTTAATATAAAAGGTGAGAAGACGGCATCCGAGTTGTGGGCAAAGCTTGAGAGCTTGTATCAAACCAAATCTCTACTCAACATAATTCTTCTAAAGAAGAAGTTGTATTCTTTGAAGATGAAAGAAGGCACCAAGATCTCCGAGCACTTGAGCACTTTTAATGACATTGTTGGTCAACTTGAAAGCATTGATGAGCCTATGAAGGATCGAGATAAAGCAGTGACCATGTTATGTACTTTGCCGGATAGTTATGACCAAGGATTGACTTTTCGGTGCCGCCTGGTGGGCCGTCAGGCGGCCGAAACGATATGGGGGAGAAATTTCGTCGAAATGGCCCGAAACAATTTTTTAGCAAAATTGGCGGCGTGCCGCCGAAATGCCATTTTTGAAAAAAAAAACATAATTAAGTTAAAAATATATATATATATATATAATTAACATAGTTTTATACAAATACAACAATTAGCGAAATTGTCGGCGTGCCAGAATTTCGCCAGAATTAGCAAAATTCTGGCGAACTGTTGGTGAAATGTTGGCAAAATTAGCGAAATTGGTGGCGTGCCGACGAAACGCTAGAAAATTGTTTCGGAGTCGTTTTTCGTGCCGCTAAGGCATCGAAAGACGAAATTTCGGCGGCACCTCGCGAGGTACCGCTAAAACGGCAAACCTTGGTTATGACAACTTGGTTACAACTCTAAGTTGTTCGAAGGCTGATAAGCTCACTTTTGATGATGTGACTAGTGCCTTGTTTGCCGATGAATCTAGAAGGCATGCATCATTGGAGGTAGGAATGGAGGCTCTTACTATAAGAGGACGTCCTAATGAGCGTGGTGGATCATTTAGAATCATTTCAAGGGGGAAATCTAGTCACCGTTCAAAGTCAAGAAGCCAGTATGAAAAAGGTAATTGTTGGAATTGTGGTAAGAAAGGGCATTTGAAGAAAGATTGCTACTTTAGAAAAGGCAAGGGTTCCAACTCAAGTAAAGAATATGGAAAAAAGAAGAATGAAGGCGAGACCAAAAGTGAAGCCAATCAAGTGGAAGAATCAATATCCAGGTCCATTGAAAATGAGGTATTTATGGCTAGTAGTAGTCCTATTTATCATCAAAATTGGTTTCTTGACACCGCCGCTACTCATCATATGTGTCTACATCGATCATGGCTTAGCTCATATGAGCCATGTGATGGTGGATATGTCTTGATGGGGAACAACTCAACTAGTCATATTGTGGGCGTTGGTGTGGTACAACTCAAGCTGTTTGATGGAAATGTTAGAACACTTGAAAATGTGAGGCATGTACCGGATTTGAAGAAGAGCTTGATTTCACTATCGGAACTTGATTCTTGTGGCAACAAGTACACCGGACAAGGTGGAGTGATTAAAGGTTCTAAGGGTGCTTTGGTTGTCATGAAAGGCATCCGAATTGGAAACTTGTATAAGTTGCTTGGAAGCACAATTGTAGATAGCGTAAAAGTGGCGGTTGACCATGATGAATATCCGGTTCGGCTTTGGCATAGAAGGTTGGGTCACATGAGTGAAAAAGGTATGGACATCTTGATGAAAATGGAACTTATTCCTAAGATGTACTTTGGTGACAAAGAATTTTGTGAGCATTGTGTCTATGGCAAGCATCATAGGAGAAGTTTCAAGGCCGGGAGTCATACTAGCAAAGACATACTTGATTATGTTCACTCGGATTTGTGGGGTCCATCTCACACTAAATCGCATGGTGGTGCATCTTATTTCATATCTTTCATTGATGATTATTCAAGGAGGGTATGTGTGACATTCTTGAAGACAAAGGATGAAGCTTTCATTGCATTCAAGCATTTCAAAGCCGAGGTGGAGAAACAAAGTGGAAGAAACATCAAGGTGATTAGAACCGACAATGGTTTGGAATTTGTGAACAATACATTCCTCAATTTTTGCAAAGATGAAGGAATTGTCATGCATAATACCGTTGTTAGAACCCCTCAACAAAATGGGGTAGCGGAGCGTATGAATAGAACTTTGGTGAAGCGTGCAAGGTGTATGTTAAGCAATGCGGGTCTTGATAAGGAGTTTTGGGCGGAAGCTATCAACACGTCTTGCTACCTTGTGAATAGATCACCTTCGGCGGCATTAGGAGAGAATACACCCTAAGAGGTATGGCATGGAACCCCTAGTGATTATTCCAATTTGAAAATATTTGGATGTAATGCATATACATTGATTCCTAGTTGTCAAAGGGATAAATTAGATTCAAAGTCTAGAAAGTGCATCTTTGTTGGTTATGGGAAGAATGTTAAAGGGTACCGTTTATGGGATCCGGTTTCTCATAAAGTAATTCATAGCCGTGATGTTCACTTTGATGAATCGAGAATGCTAAACAAGACTGTGGAGCCTACCAAGGAAGAAGGTAAAAATGAGGTGGAGCAATTTGAAGTTATTCCGGGTGGTTTTATTCCGGAAAATGTAACTCCTAATGAAGAAGTGGTTGATGGAGATGTTGAAGCTCAAGAAGATGATGGGCAACATGAGCAACCACAACTACCACTATCTCAAGAACGTCCAAGACGTGAAAGGCATTTACCATCAAGACTTCAAGATTGTGTTGATCCTATTACAATGAGGGCTTTAATCACGGAAGATGGTGAACCATGCACATTTGAAGAGGCCATTAATGGTAGTGACTCTACAAGTTGGAAGCAAGCTATGGGTGAAGAGATGAATGCACTTCACAAGAACAAAACTTGGGAGTTGGTGGAGCTACCAAAGGGGCGAAAAGCGGTTGGGTGCAAATGGGTCTACAAATTCAAGAAATGCAAGGATGTAAAATCCCAAATTTTAATGGAATTAAAATTTATTATTTTAGTAATTAAATTATGGCTAGTTAGTAATTTTTTAGAAGAAGGAGGCCAAATAGTTAGACCGGGGGTTCAAATCGGAGTGGATGATTTCAATTAATCAGGTAAGGGGCATTTCTGGAATTTTATCTGTGGATTATGGTGGTTTTGGAGGTGGGACCAATATGAAGTCATGACCAAATAAGGGTTGCTGGTGTAGGGATCCTGGTAGAATGGCATAGCATGGGATCATGTTTAAGCTAGCCCTAGGCGGTAACTATATAAACACAAGTGGAGTTCATTTTGGCATTTTGAACGAATTGAACCTTGGAGCTTTCGGGAAGAAGAAAAGTACGAGCTAGGGTTGCTGGATCTGATTTGGAGGATTTTATGAAGAGCGAAGGATTTTGTTGTAGCCGTTTGGATTACTGTCAGAGAAAAGGTGTGTATCAGATTTCGGCAATTTCCAATTCTGATCGAGAGCCAAAATCTGAGTTGTGGTGAAACAAAATTCAGAATCAGTGAGCTTGTTTGGTTTTGGAGTGAGGAATCAGAGATCGAATTGTGCAAATAGGTTTCCAGCAGTTGTAATTCCGAATTCAGAGGTAAGTAGCATAAATTGATTTGGTTTAGACACTTTGAATTGAAGTTGTACTGAATTAGAATAAGTATTTGATCGTACCCTGTTTCTGGTTAGTAATTGGCTCCTGAGCATGAGCAGCCTCTAAATAGGTTTCAAATAAAAATTAAAGGTAGGGTTGCTGATTTATTAGATGAAATGAAGTGTACTGTGAGTAGCATTCGTTTTCTTTAGATTTATAAACGAAAATTTTATATTAGATTGAATCTAAATCTGTTGTATGTAATTTTGGCGTTTATGATCAATTGTGACTGAAATGTCGAAGTGATGATTTATCTAAGGCTGATTTAACCCAACCGTGGAGGAGAAGATTTTCATGAGAAATAGGAATCGATGTAAGTTAAATTTTAGGAGAAGATAGTAGTTTAGTCGAGACAAATTGCATCATAGCAATAATTTAGCATCTATGCGTGAGTGTAAGGACCTGAGCGCCAACCAATGCTGACTTTACCAGGTTGGTGCTGGTTGCACAAATTGAATACAAGTCAATAAATTGAATAGAAGTCAGGGCTTAACTTTTTCCACATCAGCCAAGTTCGGCTGTAGCTCCAGCAGAAAATTTTGACTGTTAAAAAATGATGGAAGACTTAGTTGGCGCCCAATACATTCTCTCTTTAATATTTCTGTTTAGGGTTAATTTGGAGCTATTTTAGAGTTTAACTTGTGAGTTAAATTAAATAAGAATGTATTATCCTGAGGTAAACAAAAGGGACTCAAGTCTTAGGGTGTTGAATAGACTTTAAAAATCCAGGTTGCTGAAAATCTGGTTCGAGTGCTAACATGGCCAGCTCTCTTATTTAGATTGTGTAGTTGCCATTATTTTCAACTAATGGATCTATGCTTAGGGAACTTAAATATATGTGATCGATGTATCTTGGAGGAAATATAGATGCTGGAAAATGGGGGTATATTAGTATAGTAAGTATTGAAACCTGAAATGTGTAGTTAGGTGTTTTGAGTAACTTTAAGGTGCTGAAATATTTCCAGCACATCCACATTTTAATTTGTAGCACTTAATTTGGGATCTACTAAAAGGATTATCTAGAAATGATTAAATGGGAAGTTCACCTAAGAGTATATTTTAGTGGTAACTTGTGGGTTTTAGAGGTGCTGAAATGGGATTTATGAGCAGTGTTGCTGAACTGTGTGGGAAGAAGGGCTAGGCAGCTACGGCTGTTGGTATTGTTGGGGGTGTTCCAATTAAATCCGAGTTGAAACCAAAACATCACTTAGAAGGTTAGGTTTTTGATGAAATAAGTTTGGAAGGCTAAGTTCAGGTCAATCTTATATTAATTTGTTCAAATGCCTCAGTGGTTGCTGATTGTTATGAGTGTGCTGGGTGCTGCTGAGGGGCGCCTACCCTCTCAGCAGCCTATGTTTTCATTATATTGCAAAGTTCTTGTTAGACCCATTTGGGGGGATAATTTAGGATTACTTTAGGAGCTATCTTAGATGTAATCTGAGGTACCTGGATAGTATTGGATTAGTTACTGTACCTCATTAATCTGGTTTGGTGCTGAGTGGTGCCTACCTCCCTAGAGGTTGGCGCCCGGCTCACCACCTGCAACCTTGTCTTGGTGTTAAGCATCATTGTGGAGGTTTATTTAGAGAGCTTCATGAGAAGTTATTAAGGGACTTCTGGGACTAAGAAACACTGGTTTTTGAGAACATATCTATGGTATCAAGTAAAAGAAATTAAAAACAGGTCTAATTAAGAATTTGGGTATTTTTAGAGTGTTGGACCTCTCTAGCACATACAGATTTTACATGGCAAAACTTATTTGGGGAAAATTACCTAAAGGATAAACTAGAGAAAGTTAAGGGAAACTAGAGTGGATAAATGGATACTGATATGAGTATATAATTGAGGCGTTTTAGCCTAAATAGCATGGTGAATATTTCAGATTTGGATATGGGTGAACTAGGTGCAATGAAATTACAAGTTTAGACTAAATGAATGGTTTATTTTGAGGTTCAGATCATATCTAAGATTTTGGGACAAATAATAGAGAATAATTACTAACTTTAAGATAACCAAGAGGAGGAAATTTATGGGTCTTCATAGATGAGTTAGAAGTATTAATAGAAAGCATTAAAGGTTTATGTTAAAGAGAGTAAACTAAGGTTAATATTTATAGAAAGAGCCACTGTTTGGGCACAAGTTAAATAATTCAGGTCTAAATTTAGTAATGTTATTTAATTCTAGTTTTAACATTCGAATTTGCTGGTTTAACCGAAATTGAGCAATTTCACCAAACTTTGGCTATAAAAAGAGAATTTTATGCAATACTTTGAAAAAGGACTTAAAATCAAATTATTTTGGATAAATGTGATTATTTGGTTTTCTCATTGTACTCGAATGATGTTTTTGGGACTTTTGATGGATTGATGGTTATCTTACCTCCGTGTATCTCGGGGATGCCCCGTGTATCTCGGGATGCTGTTGCCTCCGTGTATCTCGGAGATGCCCCGTGTAGTTCGGGATGATATGATTGAGATTGAGATGAGTTGTGCTTACTGAATTTTACTGTTGGTTTTGGTTTTAGAGTCTAGTGGGCATAGCTCGATATGGATCCATGTTAGGAGCTAGATAGTGGGAAGGATTGTCCTTTGCTAGTCGTAACACTTTGTTCACGTACGCGTTCCATCGTGTATCTCGATGAGGCCTTCACTGTATCTGGTTGGCTGCGGCTATGTTTGGGATAGTACATGCCAACCCATTACTATATCTGAATGGGTTCTCTCGCAATAAGTCGATGACTGTGTAGCTCGGCTTCGCTCCTAAGCCGGGAGGTGGCATAGTGAGCATGGTCTTACACTAGTTAAAGGTAGTCTTATTTCATGAGTCCTGCGGCGACTTATCGACTGTGGATTTGATGTTACATATATGTTGTTGAACTGGATTATTCCTGTATCTTATACTGATTGATTGGGTTACTGTTGAATTACTCGGATTATTCGGAACTGAGGTGTTATCGCTACTGTTGCATGATTTACAACTGTATCATATTTTAGAACTGATGAACTGTGTTTGAGCATGCATGTGCTGTGTAAGCACCTAATTTTTGCGCTCCCAGAAAAAAACCAAAAATACAAACCCTGGACAGAAAGTCAACCCTAAGGGGTGAAAAGTTGACTTTTTTGATCAAATGAAATTGGCCACCTTGCTTTATCTCATTGGATAGAGAATCTCGACACGATTCCAACGCAACTGAGTTTGTAGGAATCGGGGTCCGGATGAAGGTTCTGCGGGCGGTCAAACTTAAGGAAAAGCCGAGAGTTGACTTTTCCTCGAATTCCGTGCCAAGTACCTTGCTTTATATCATTGGATAGAGAATCTCGACACGATTCCAATGCAACTGAGTTTGCAGGAATCGGGGTCCGGATGAAGGTTCTGCGGGCGGTCAAACTTGAGCAGAGCCAAAAGTTGACTTTCTGCTAAAATCCGATCCAGAGGCCTACCCCTAGGTCATTGGGTAGAGAATCTCGACACGATTCCAACGCAACTGAGTTTGCAGGAATCGGGGTCCGGATGAAGGTTCTGCGGGCGGTCAAACCTGAGCAGAGCCAAAAGTTGACTTTCTGCTAAAATCCGATCCAGAGGCCTACCCCTAGGTCATTGGATAGAGAATCTAGACACGGTTCCAACGCAACTGAGTTTGCAGGAATCGGGGTCCGGATGAAGGTTCTGCGGGTGGTCAAACTTGAGCAGAGCCAAAAGTTGACTTTCTGCTAAAATCCGATCCAGAGGCCTACCCCTAGGTCATTGGATAGAGAATCTCGACACGGTTCCAACGCAACTGAGTTTGCAGGAATCGGGGTTCGGATGAAGGTTCTGCGGGCGGTCAAACTTGAGCAGAGCCAAAAGTTGACTTTCTGCTAAAATCCGATCCAGAGGCCTACCCCTAGGTCATGGGATGGAGGGCTCCGATACGATTCTAATGAAACTAAGTCTTCGGAGTTTTTGAAGATTCGAAGGTTTTTTTTTGGTTTTGCTTTCTTCTTCCTTCACCCGAAGGCCCCCCCCCCCCCCCCCCTTTCTCTTCACCCCGGCTTGCCTCCCAGAAAACCCCAAGCTCGTCACCCTCCGTTGGTTCTCCTCCAGTTCATCCTAAACCAGTGGAGGCTTGCTACTGTCGGTGTGGTAAAGAGGAGGCTCCGGCCGCTGTCCGACTTCGAGGAGGCTCCCCCACTCAGCTCCAGAACTCAAGAACCACCAGGTAAACATCCCTGTTACTTTGGGTTATACATATATGAGTATGTGATGTTTTTTTTCGTAAGCCGGTCTTATTCGGTGGTATGAGGCCACAGCCATGAAACCATGTTTTTTTGTTCACTTCCATCTGATGAAGACCACCAAGCAAGGAAGAGGAAGATGTGTGTGTTGCTCGCGCCGAAAAGGGAGCATGTTCCCAAGTTCCCTTCATCCATTGTACCCCTGTAAACCCCCCTCCTCATTCCCTTCTTCGGATGTTAGGGTGCATGCTTGAAGGTCTAGTCGTGGATGGGAGTACATGTAATGTCTGCATGTGGTTCCTTTTGTTTTTTTACATTGCTGGGTTTGCTAACATGCTGCTTGTGCACCCTTGAGCATGCTCCCATCACCCCCCCCTCCTTTTTCAAGCTGTTAATGCATCTGTACCAGTTTTTTATTGGGTTTGTTTTCTTTCTTCTAAAAGATTTTGGGTTGTGGGATGAAGCATGAAGCATGTTTAGATTAATTTCAATACAAGTTTAAGTGCCTTCTGGGGAGTGGTCGAAGCCCAGGGAAGTGTTCTGGGCATGTTATTCGTGAAGTATTTTGAAAGCATGGTTGTATTGTAAGTTTTCTGGGTTTTCAAAACTTGAAATAAAATGTAGTTAGATTAAATCCAAGATTAGTTGGGAGGTGTTCTGAGCATGTTAGGAGGCTAGTGGAACAGTTACAGACCAAAAAAAATCGGCCAGAGATGGAGATCTCAAAAAAACAGAGAGTTGAAAATTGCAGTGAGCTGCCGCCCATCTGGCGCCCACTTGGCGCTCACCTAGGAGGTGGGCGCCCCTTTCATCTCACTTCCCGCCGAGCTGGCGCCCACCTGGCGCTCAGCTTGCGCCCACTAAAAACCAGGTGAAATTCTGGCGCCCTTCTCGCGCCCATCTCGCGCTCACCTCCCGCCCAGCTCGCGCTCACCTAGTATAGGGTGAGCGCCAGGTCAAAATTTCGCCCGGTTCTAGCGCCCATCTGGCGCCCACCTGGCGCTCACTTCAAGAGGTGAGCGCCAGGTCCAAAACAGGCCGAATTGTTATTTTTTTTGAAAATTCCAAAAATACCCTTTACTCGCCCCCCGCACCCCCCACCCCTTTGTTCGCTACGCATCCAACTCGTACCTTGGTACGGGGAGGTACCCCACCCCGTGGGCTCCGCTTCGCTTCGCCCACAGGACCCCCGGGTACCTCCCCTTGGACCCAGCACAATGAGCCAGTTTTTTTTTCTGACAGAGTGCCCATCTTGTGTTTTTTTGTAATTATTGCTAGATGTGAATGCCATTTCCGAACCGAACCGAATAAACCAATAGGGTTTCTGGGTCACCCGGAAACCCAATGTGGGACTTGGACCCCCAGTCCAACTTGACTTCCAGTGGGCCTTCCAACGGGGCCCACCCAGCCCAATAAACACCAAAGCATGCCATTAAATAACTTAAGTAAAATGAACAATTTGAACCGGGCGGGCCAAACCCAATGCGGCCCATCCGAGCCTTGTTATGTGAAATTGATGCATGGATTGCGTGGTTTGGCCGAGACCAAGGGCAAGGGCCTACCGGGCCCGCCAAAGCCCACCAACCGAACCAAGGAAAGGTGCAAACCCTAACTTTCGGTAACTTGGGCTTACAAGCCCAGATTTGGACCGCGGGCCCCAAGCCCAGTGTCCGAATCACTTTGGCAAAATAAAAAAGATAAATCCAATAAAAAATACTAGGCCACCATGTGGGCCCACCTAAGGGGCCCACAAACCAGTCCGGCCCACTTGTGCATAAAAAACACTTAACCTTCAAATCTGAATCTAAAGTAAAATCAATGCACCAACCAAAGCCCAAAGGGCCTCCTAGGATAGGCCAAGGCCCACAAGGGCACACGGGCTTGACTAAGCCCACCAAGGACATCGTGGGCCTTCCAACGGGGCCCACCCAACCAGACTCAGATCACCTAAGTACTCAAGATAAAAGCAATTAAAGGGACCCACACCACTCAGGTGGTCCCGCCAGACTTAACCCAACTACATATCGGATTAGGAATCGGGTGAGAACAATGTAAGCTGACTCAAATCAGGGAACCCACGGGACCCGTCATCCGACGGGGCGGACTAGGGTGTCTACGGACTTCCCCAGACCGTAACCGAGAACAGACTTAGAATCTCAAGCCGCAGACCAAAAAGCCCTAATAGACAGGATTAGGCACCCAGGTGTCCGCCTGCACCCCATCAGGCGGTGGCGACTCCGAATCACCCCGTGCCGCGTTTCACACGCGCGCACATGCTGCTTACTGGGATATTCGTATCTCATTATTTTCCGTTTTGTTTTGTTTTCAGATTCCGGTAAGGACGGCACCGCGGGTATATGCTTGGTTCATGTGACTTAGCCTCGGTTATGGTATTTTTATATTGGAGCTTGGGTTATAGTGCACTTAGATTTTATAGTTATTATTAAATTCATGTTTTTCCTTCACTTTGATTTGCTATCCTGGGATGTTATATATTAACCTTCGGTGATAAGTTATGGATTTCTCTACGTAACTTGGATCCGGGGCGTTACAAAGGATGGAGAGATTACAAAGTGCTGTGCAAGGTTAGTTGCAAAGGGATTTTCTCAAAAGGAAGGTATTGACTTTTTTTAAGTCTTTGCACCAGTTGTTAAATTTGTTTCTATTCGTTTGGTTCTTGCTTTAGTTGCAATGTTTGATTTAGAGCTTGAACAAATGGATGTGAAAACCGCATTTTTGCATGATGACTTTGAGGAGGAGGTTTACATGAAGCAACCTCAAGGGTTCATTGAAGAAGGCAAGGAAGAATTGGTGTGTAAACTTAACAAGTCTTTGTATGGGTTGAAGCAAGCTTCAAGACAATGGTACAAGAAGTTTGACTCCTTCATGTTGGGTCTTGGTTATCAAAGAAGTCAATACGATTATTATGTTTACATGAAGTTACTTGAAGATGGCACTTACTTGATGTTGGTCTTGTATGTTGATGAAATGTTGCTTGTGGCCAAGGATAAGTCCAAGATTCAAGAGCTAAAGACACAATTAAGTATGGCATTTGAGATGAAAGATCTCGGGCCGGCTACACATATCCTTGGGATAGAAATTACAAGGGATAGAAAGAATGGGACTTTGTCACTCTCACAAGAGCGGTTCATTGAGAAGGTTTAGCATAGACAAGTCTAAGCCCGTGAAGACATCACTAGCATCTCATTTCAAGTTATCTTTGGAACAATGTCCAAAGACCGAAGAAGAAAAGAAGAAGATGAGCCAAGTTCCTTATGCTAGTCTTGTGGGGAGCTTAATGTTTGCTATGGTATGTACAAGGCTGGATATTTCCTATGTGGTTAGAGTTTTGAGTCGGTTTATGGCTAATCCGGGTAAGAGGCATTGGGAAGCCGCTAAGTGGGTGCTTCGTTACTTGAGAGGCACTAGTAACTATACTATCACATATGGTAAGGATTCAAGGCAAATGCATGGACATGTTGATGCAAGCTATGCTAATGACATTGACAAAGGAAGGTCTACTACCGGGTATGCTTGGGAAATGGTCCAATTAATTGGATGTCAAAGTTGCAAGCAACGGTGGCATTGTCTAGTACTGAAGCTGAATACATGGCATTACCGGAGGCTTGCAAAGAAGTGGTGTGTCTTCAAAGTCTTATGGGTGAGATTGGTTTAAGTCCAAAACCCATGGAGTTGTTTTGTGACAACATAAGTGCTATTTGTTTGGCTAAGAATCCGGTGTATCATAGAAGAACTAATCACATTAGTGTCAAATATCACTATGTGCGAGAAGTTGTTGAAGATGGGAAGATTCAAGTCTTGAAGGTTGGAACCAAGGAGAACTTAGCCGACATGTTGACTAAAATAGTGACCCTAAAGAAGTTGGAGTGGAGCTTAACTTCTCTAAGCATCATGCCAAGGTGAGTTGGTCGATTTGGCAATGGCAAGGTGATTTTCTATCAAGGTGGAGATTGTTGAGAGGTGATATAAAATCACTTCTCTTTATGTCTTTTTTTTCTTCTCTTGGGACTTATTAATTTATATGAGGGTATTCATGTAAATGGTAACAATAATGTTTATATACCATTAGTGTGGTACATGAGAGGGGCTCTCTCTTGTGGGTTATAAGACACTAGATGGGGTTCTATTAAGAGATAGAGTGAGAAGAAGAGGAGAAAGAGAGAGAAGAGACAAAGGTTTTTTCTCTACAAGGGTTTTCACCATTCCATCTCTTACAAGGTTTGTTCCAAGGTAATTGGGGAGTCCTTTCATAATTGTTTGGGATTACAAACATATTGTGGAAGGTTGCAAATTGTGGGATTGGGTGAATGGTTTATGTGTCAAGCTTGTAGAGAGGTAAGTCTTCTAAATCCTCTCTTGTTGTAATCTTTTGCATTGATAGTGGAGTTCCATCTTGCCGGATTGCCCGTGGACGTAGGCCTTAGTGCCGAACCACGTTAAATCTCGTCTCTTGTTTGTGGTTGTGCTTCTATTTCATTTTCTTACACACTTAGTGGCTAGTTTACACTTACGTTTATGTGTTTGGTGTATTAACATTACTTTGTTGGTTTGTTTGAACTTCAAAGTATTAGATAAATCATTCACAAGTGGTTGGACTTCACCACAACAGAGTTGAAATAAAAAATAAACTACATTTATAGAAAGCTAAATATAACATAAATAGAATGCCACAAAAACAGCATTCAATGAATTATAAATGAAACTGAAATGGTGCAAAATAAAAATTTAGGTTGAGGCAAAGCAGAAAAACTGAGAGATAGAAAGAGAGAGCACGTATGTGAATGAAAATAGGGGATTAGCAGAATGTGCCTTCCATCAAAGAAGGCACTCCTCGGTACATGTCACCAGAATGTGCTGCTGATGATGTACAGGAATCTCGGGCAGATATATGGGCTCTTGGTTGTGTTGTGGCAGAGATGGCTAATGGAAAGCCCGTATGGGATTCCTTAGCAGACATGGATGTTGACGAGCTTCTGCTTCATATAGGGTCTAGAGGAAAACTGCCAGAAATACCAAGTGAGATGTCGGAAGAGGGAAAAGATTTCTTGAACAGATGTTTTGTGTGGAATCCACTGTTCAAGTGGACAGCTGAGATGCTCCTGATTCATCCTTTTGTGGCATCAGAGGACGAAGAGGTTGAAGAATCAAATGCGATGTAACTGCATTGGATACAAGTTCAATTACTACCACTACTGTCTCAAGTACTAAATTTCAGATTCCAAAAACATCTAGACGGGCTTCCCAACTTACATTGCAGCACCAGCAAGGCAAGAAATCTAAAAAAGGATGTATATCAACTCTTGCCATCCCTACTGGAGTTTAGCCAGGAATATTTATTTCATTGCGTAGTCTTCTAGGATTGAACAGATTTAGGAAGTGGATGAGATCTACTTGTTTTATTTTTCTATTTTCTATTCTTTTGGATAGTCCTCTAGGATGATTTACATCAATTTTCTTGTTGTAAATACTGGATAGGGAACAAATATCAACTATAGAAATTCTTTGTGTTTAGCATGTTGCTTAGATTTTGATGTATGGATTCATTAATACAAACACTAATGAAGTCTATGATGGATAATTCTTTCTCCTTGTTGGCTCAGTTGATTTTTTTTTTTTTAATCTGTTCTTCTTGTTTTCATTTGCTCAGATAATGATATATTTCTGTATATGTATATGCATAAATCCACAAAGAGGCAGGGAGAGAAGGAGAGATCTCAAATATTGTATTGACTATAGCAATGATGTTAAAGGTGGCGTAAACTTCATAAAAGTTTCTCAGTTTTATGCACTATGACTGAATCTATTTTTTTTTTTTTTTGGTAGGAATAAAAACATTATATCAAATTATGACCAAGTCTATTTACTCCCTAAGTTGCTTTAATAAATGTAACAGCCATTATGATCATCCATCCCTTCGTAAAATTATCTTGAAAAACGTTTGGTATGATACTTTTTTCATAGATTTATCATTTCTGCTTTAACCTTTTTTTAGTTGTTTTGTTTTGCTTTTCTTTTTCGTTTTTTTTTTTTGACGATTAATGAAATTAATATATTAATATAAACAAGACAGTAAAGAAATAAACATGAAAAAATAAGAAAACCACGAATGAGAAATGTGTGGGAGTAAAACATCTATATCCCCAGTCCACTCTCAGGTTCTGTAATCACATATTCTGCAGAGTGATCACATATCCCTTCCCTTACACCTTAAATTCCTTATTTCTTTTAGACATATTGGTAGTACCATTTATATCCATTTTAAATGTAAAAAAAAAAAGGAACAAAAAGGAAATCCTTTTTTTTTTATCAGTAAGAAAAAGGAAATCTTCAAGCTCTAAATTCTTTTTGCAAACTGTTATTATCCAATCCTGGAATTTGTTTAAAATATTTTGATGAAAACTTCAGGTTAACCTTGCACCTCGAAATTAGAAAGGAGTTAAAATTTTTGGTAAGTGGAGAGTAGTCAAGGGACCATGTAGTGAATAACCCAGTGGAATCAAGGGAACATGTACAGGAGTCAGGGATCTCAAGAAGTAAGACTACACATTCAAACATAGCCCCCATCTCCTATAGTTCTCATAGATGAAAGTCCCAGTGAAGTCAAAACATATTCCTTGAAAGAATCCGAGGTAATAGGCAATGTAGAAAATTGAATCAAACTGGACCAAGAAAGAGATTGAGAACTATTTATAATATATAAAATCAAATAAGACAAATATTCAAGAATATATCTTATAGGCTTAAATTCACAATTCTTTATTGGAATTATTAGTTGCAACCACACAAATTTGGCCATCGAATCTAACCTGAAATTTTGGGGTCCCCACCATTCATTGCCTTTGGGTATGGTTGGTTATCCAAAATTGCTCTATCTCATTCAAAACAAAACTAACAAATGAAACATAATATGATCTTAACATGTCATGAAATAAGGGTTTAGAAGCTCAATTAAAAAGGGGAGATGGTAGGAGGCACCCCCTTTGTCCAGCCAAAGAGAGTCACCTAGGTAATTACCACCCCTATTAACTTTTCAATAAAATGCAAAAAAGAGACAAGGGTGTGCTTTTATGTGGGAATTTTAGTTACTAACAGTGTGGACAATCTAAGTGAGATTTCTAATCTCAGGTCCCTGTTCTCTTGGATTCTAAACAATCAGGAACAAGTTTACAATACCAGAAAACAAACAGTGACAAGTGCTCATACTATTTAACAACAAGAAACTATACAAATGTCAAGAAGAAACCTCAAGTTTCTTTGATGTAAAACACACCAGAAACATTGTATCAAGATGAACAAGACACTTCAATTATGTTCAAATTTACAAAACCTTTCTCCCAACCAAAAAGATACTTACAAAGATTGAATCCTCAACCTTTTCTTCAATTTGAACATCATGCTTTAACACAACTTCAAAATCTTCACACGTATGCTTCACAATAGAAGAGGCAGCCCATTTCAGTCTTTCACCAGATCTGAAATGTTCCTGTTCTCTGTTCTTTCACAGCACTTCCAGAACACTGTAGCAGCCTCTCCTCCTTAGTCTCCTCTGGTTTTCCTCTTCACCAAGTTTCCCAGCACGAAAGACACCTTCTCCCCTGCTTCCAGAAGCTTTAAATCAAGAGTTATTAACCCCTTAATAACTACTGTAACCACCTGTAACTAATCTTGAAAACAACCTAACTAACTAGAAACAAACCCAACTGATTCTGAGAACTGCCCGAGAATCCAGTTGGTTGAGTAGCTCCAGCAAGTTACACTTAACCTTGCTAGAAGCTATCTCAAGTCACACATTCAACCATACTTCACTTCATCAACAAACTGAATGTTTTAATAAATTTCAATACTCTTTGTCATGCATTTTGTCACATGGGAAATATATTTTCCAACAATCTCCCCCTTGACAATTGCATGACAAAACTTTCAAAAAAGATGGATCAATGAAATGCATGCCTGGATAAAGATAGTCATATTATGCACATTCATCATCACAGTGAAAAAAATTTACACAAGCCACATCATTTCATGAAAAAATATCATCAAGTCAAGTCATAAAAAAAATTCAGTTAACTTTCTCCCCTTTTTACTTACCCTTCCTTCTCCCCCTTTTTACCTTTTCCCTTTTTTTTTTTTTTTTTTTTTTTTGTGACATTAGCTTTCTCCCCCTTTAGGAACATCTCCCCCTCAAGTCAAGTCCACCTCTCCATAAGCTCCAGCAATACCACTTCATCAGCTCCCCTTCAAGATAGCTCCCCTCCAAGAAAAGTACTCTTCTCCCCCTTTTTGTCATGAAATGATTCAAGGGATACAAGTGCTTAATAAGAGAGCTCATGCCAATATTAAAGAATGGTAGAAGCAAAAAAAAATTCTACTCATCGAATGTCCAGGTAAGAAACCAAAGAAGCACTGCAAATCAGAAAATAACATTCATGAAGCCATAGAATGAAGACATGAGCACTCATTGACTTATTGACTTTAAAACAGGGCTCCAAACTCGAGATTGAAATCCAAGAAGTTTTCTGGATGAAGAGATCAATCTTTGAGATTGTCTTCTGGTGATTGGAGTATGAGATTTTCTTCTGCTAAAAAATTTTCAGCATGTAGGAATATTGAAATAACACCACTGAGAGATGCAGAGAATGACTGAAAAAGGACCAATAGTACAATGTAACCTGTAATGTAGGCATACGACATAAAAAAAAAACAGAAAATACGCATACAACAACAAAAAAAATAGAGCAGTAAAAAAAACTTCATAGAGAATACGCATACCACTTAGAAGTATGTAAAAAAAAATCAAATAAGAGATAGAAAGAGGGTGACGTACCTTGCACTAGTGAAGAAATAAAGAAGGAAACCCTCAATTTTGTATGAACCTCTGTCGAATGCCGAAAGCAATTCGTGAATGCCATTGCCGAGAGTTAGAAAAAATGTAATAGACAGAAAAAAATGAATTCCTAGAATGATTGTAGAAGGGCGAACATTTATTTAACTAATCAGAGGAAAAATGTTGAACTCACCTGAGAGATTAGGGCTTTAGAGCAAAACACCCAATTAGTGTTTTTCTTTGAGAGCGAGAGGTTTATGAAAAAGTCGAATAAGGGTTTGGTAGAGTAATGGTTGACTTATATACATAATACAAAGTAGCTCTAGGATGCTACATGATAAGCTGGAGTAGACAAATAAAGGTACAGGAAGCTTAACAAATAGATTTGCCGAGACTGAGAATTCTCTTAAAAAAAACACACTGAGCAGATAGACCCCTGGTCTTGGATTTTCCCAACAAAATTGATGAGGCCACAAGACATCTGTATTGCATTAATTTTTTTACACAAGGAATGAAATCCGTAAGAATTTATCATTGGAATTAACACACCATAACATATTTAGAAAGCCAAACACAGATAGAAAACAGAATTTAGCACAACCTTTTGGTTTAATCAAGTAATGAAGCACTTTGAAAAATCAGAGAATTCTTGCTCTATTAGTAGTGTAGGCTACAACCCTAACTACGAATTCATCTCAACAATCATTTAATAGACATAAAAGTGCAAGATTGGTCTTCAAGGCACCCTTGATCAACTCATGACACTTTAATATATATGAGATGAAATTTTTCAGAAATTTTTGAGTGTGAGTAAGATAAGTAATATCCATGTGAGTCCTTTCAAAAATTACTATTATTAATGAGCTATAGAAGTAAAGAATACTTGATTTTGATGATTCCACCTTGAGTGACAAGGAGGTTGTGGTATTCTTTTAGACTTATACTCATTAAGATAGGTAGCCTTCCCATTTTTGCCTTTTTCTATTTCACTGAATTCAAGATGTCTGAGTTTACAGCTCACCCTAGAATTCTTACACACACTTGGAGCATAGTATGTCTGGGTTTACAGCTCATCCCATGTCCTTACTCACACTTGGAGCATAGTATGTCTGGGTTTACAGCTCATCCCATGTCCTTACTCACACCAAATTTTTTTTTTTTAAAGGCTCAGGTGACTTTCACTCTATCTCTTGAGCTTGTCTTTTCAGAAATCCACAAATACACCCAATGATCACAACAAACAGAATTTAGGTTCTCAAGAATTCAATCTCTATTATGCAAGAAAAATAATAGTAGAGATAAGAACTTGGAACTCAAGGATATGAAAATATAACACTACTAATTTCTGTGATTTTTCTCATTTGATCATGTATTGTAGAGAAGTATGTAGTGTGCACAATAGAACATATCTTACTAAACTTTATGAAATTCATTGATTGGAGAGTTGAATAAGTGTCAAGATATTAAGACCTAATGTTCCATAGAGCATATCCGTAATGATATCCTAAGAGTTTCAAACTATTTTTGATCCAAAGGTTTTGTAAAAATGTCTGCAATTTGATTTTGTGTTTGAATATGTTCTAAGAGAATTGTTTTGTTCTCAACTGATTCTCTTATAAAGTGGTGCCTAATGTCAATGTTCACAAGGATTTTTCTCCAGACATGTGCCTGAAGCATCCACTCTCTAGATGCCATAGGTTGGTGTCATGTGCTTTTGAAGCTGTATGGACCACTTGACAGTCAAGATCAGACTTCCTAACCCAGATTTTCTTCACTTTTGGAACCTTATTTCTCAAGTAGGGGTTACTTGAAGGTGGTGATGCATTCTTTTGCAATCTTTGGGCAGAACTTAAAGGGTATTTAGTGTCTCTTAAGTTCTGAAATTTTTTAGACAGCAGCTCTGTTTCTTTCAAGAGAGCATCAAACTTATTGAATAAGAAAATTTCAGACTTAGTTTGAGTCTGAAATTTTTCCTTATCAATATGTTCCTTAGGAAGACCATGAAGAATATGACATTTTGGCTTTATATGTCCTTTCCTTCCACAAAAGTGACACATAGGGACAAAAGGTAGAGGTTTAGGTTCAGGTTTCTTTCTAGTATTACCTCTATAAACAGAATTTTTAGAATTGAATTTCACATAGGGAGGAAGATCATTACCAGCAGATGCTTTATCCTTAAGTAAGCCTTGTGATGAGCTTTCTCCAATTGACATTACCTTTCCTTTTCCTTTAAGTGCTTCATTAAGTGAGTTTTCAGCAACATATCCAAGTTCACTGAGATCTTTGTCTCTTCTTTGGCTCTCAAGCATTTCATCAAGTGTCTCGGTTCCTGCAGAAAATTTTGCAAAAGAGATTTCAGAAAACTCGAGTTCATTTTCTACCAATGAGAATTTACCTTTCAGATTGTATAACTCAGTAGCTTGTTCCTTGTTCATGAGTTCAGCATCATGAATTTTAGATACCAGAGAAGCTTCTCTGACTTGTGCTTCCAAAACAAGTTTCTCAATCTGTTCTCTTTGTCTCAAATAGTCTTCTTTCTCCTTCTCAGCACCCTTTAGTTGGAGTGATATTCTTTTGCATTTTTTCTGAAGTTTGTGAAACTCCCTATACAGGAGATTGTAAGCTTCTTGAAGATCACCATTCTCTTCTGAGTATTCATCTTCACTACATTCACTAGGGGACTCACTGTCTGAATTTTGTGTGACTACAAATGCCATAGCATTCTCTTGACTTTCCTCTGTTTCTGAACCAGAATTTTCCTCTTCATCATTGTCATCCCAAATAGCTTTTAAGGCATTTCTCCTCTTAGACACTTTATTTGGACACTCAGCAGCAACATGGCCAAAGCCTTGGCAATTATAGCATTGAATTCCCTTTGGATTTCTTCTCTTACTTTCTGATTTTGCTTCATTGTTCTTCTTGTCAATTCTGAAATCTTTTGACCTTTCTGAGGAGTTTGCTGATTGTTTCTTCTCGAAGAACCTTCTGAATTTTTTAGCAAGCAATACCAACTCTTCAAGATCATCATCTGAATCTTCATCTTTACCCTCATTTATACTTTTAAGAGCAACCCCCTTTTGCTTCTTGGAAACTTTCAGATTAGCTTCAAATGTTTGTAGAGAGCCCACCAACTCTTCTACTTTCATTGCATCAACATCCTTAGCCTCTTCTATTGCTGTAACTTTGGGTTGAAATCTCTCAGGTAGAGATCTCAGAATTTTCCTTACAACCTTGGATTTGGGAGTCTTCTCTCCTAGATTGAAGCTAGTGTTAACTATGTCACTCAACCTAGAGTAGAATTGGTCGAAGGTTTCTTCTTCGTCCATCTGAATTGTTTCAAAGGCAGTGGTTAAACGTTGCAACCGGGACAGTTTAACAGTAGCTGTACCTTCATGAGTCACCTCTAAAATATCCCAAGCCTCTTTAGCAATTTCACAGGTTGAGATCCTTCTAAATTCCTCCACTGTAACAGCACTAAACAAGGCATTAATAGCCTTGTTATTCCAACTACAGTTGTCAAATTCTCCTTTATTCCACCTATCATAAGCCTTTGGAACATTAACACCTTGAATATTTTGTGTGGGTGCTTCATACCCATTCAAGACAGATAACCATATTCGTTCATCTAAAGATTTCAGATAGGCTCGCATTCTTGCCTTCCAATAGGCATAATTCGACCCATCAAACAAAGGAGGCCTAGATGAGGACGCCCCTTCTTTGTTATAGTCCATAGAGAACCAAGATCTCACTCTTTAACAGATTTGAGTGGAGTGGCTCTGATACCAATTGTGATTTCTAATCTCAGGTCCCTGTTCTCTTGGATTCTAAACAATCAGGAACAAGTTTACAATACCAGAAAACAAACAGTGACAAGTGCTCATACTATTTAACAACAAGAAACTATACAAATGTCAAGAAGAAACCTCAAGTTTCTTTGAAGTAAAACACACCAGAAACATTGTATCAAGATGAACAAGACACTTCAATTATGTTCAAATTTACAAAACCTTTCTCCCAACCAAAAAGATACTTACAAAGATTGAATCCTCAACCTTTTCTTCAATTTGAACATCATGCTTTAACACAAATTCAAAATCTTCACACGTATGCTTCACAATAGAAGAGGCAGCCCATTTCAGTCTTTCACCAGATCTGAAATGTTCCTGTTCTCTGTTCTTTCACAGCACTTCCAGAACACTGTAGCAGCCTCTCCTCCTTAGTCTCCTTTGGTTTTCCTCTTCACCAAGTTTCCCAGCACGAAAGACACCTTCTCCCCTGCTTCCAGAAGCTTTAAATCAAGAGTTATTAACCCCTTAATAACTACTGTAACCACCTGTAACTAATCTTGAAAACAACCTAACTAACTAGAAACAAACCCAACTGATTCTGAGAACTGCCCGAGAATCCAGTTGGTTGAGTAGCTCCAGCAAGTTACACTTAACCTTGCTAGAAGCTATCTCAAGTCACACATTCAACCATACTTCACTTCATCAACAAACTGAATGTTTTAATAAATTTCAATACTCTTTGTCATGCATTTTGTCACATGGGAAATATATTTTCCAACACTAAGTAAGTTCATTAACCACTTTCTAGTATGGAAAACATGAATATTATGTAAAAAGAAACTAGGAAACTGACTTGAGAAAAATATTTTCTGACTTGTGATTTTTAGGCCTAAATATAAAATCAAAAAGGTGCCAATAAGACCAGAGTAGGCCCAAAATGGCCTCAAGAACAAAGAAAAATGGGCTGCAGAAAAACATGGTTGTCATTGTTGTTTCTACAATTACAAAAAGAGAAATAATCAAAACTTTACAACCAAGAGACTCATTAAACCCAGAATCTTAATAACAGAAATTCAGTTCTTACGAGTCTGGAATTTATAATCACCCCAGCAGTTCTTCCTAATGAAGAAGGCATAAAGTGTACGAATTCCAGATAATAGTTCTATCTAACATGAATAGGCAAATTCTAGGCCTGACCAAATCAGGATAAACCATTTTTCATTAAATACGGTGGGTCAATAGGTGACTTACTTGAGGATTTATGTAACTTATAGCATATGTAAAAGTTATCTATATGAGAGAGGTATGATCTTGCAAGTTATTTGTGCAACAACACTAAATAGAGCCCCCTACCATCCAACATTGTCAGATTATATGTAAGCTTTAAAGTACGAAGCTCGTGAAAACTAAATAAGAAATTACTTTTTGTCCAAGGAACACAGAGATGGCCCATGTAAATGGATTCTCCTTGTTCAAGCCACATTTCAAAATAACAAGTAAATGGGATACAACTATGCTGTCATCCAGAACCAAAATTCCTTTTCTTGGGCGTTATAAGTTTTCCATGGCACTATATTTGGGTAGATATAGATATAAGGAACAGGATTCTTTACATGAGAACTTTTGGGTGACTATGTTCTAATAACAATCAAAAACTTAACTATCAGTAAGGATTTGCCACCATCTGAATCATTGTCATACCTATGTACACCAAAAACAATCACTTTGACCACATTAGTTCACACCATGTGTACAGTGTACGATGAAGTAAATAGTTCATCTTTACTTCCAACAACCACACCACACATACACCCCACACACTACAAAAAAGGACACTTTTAGCGGCGGTAAGATACCGCCGCTAAAACAACAATTACCGCCGCTAAAAACATTTCCGGCGGTAACTGGTCTTGCCGTAAAAGATGCCGTCACTAAAGCTTTTAGCGGCGGTAAAAAACTTACCGCCGCTATTGCTCACTCATTAGCGGCGGTAACGTTCCCGCCGCTATTGCCCATTCATTACCGGCCGTAGATTACCGCCTCTATTGGTATCACTCATTACCGGCGGTACGTTCCCGCCGCTATTGCCCATTCATTACCGGCGGTCGATTACCGCCGCTATTGGTACAACTCATTACCGGCGGTATTTCTGGCTTTTAGCGGCGGTATTTCCCGCCGCTAAAACTCATTTTAAAAATTTTAAAAAATGGCATCATGTTTTTAGCGGCGGGAAATACCGCCGCTAAAAATCATATTAAAAAATAAAAAAAAATTTGCTGCTGAAGGTCAGCAGCATACATGCCGAGAAATGGAGAGGGAGAGAGAGAGAGAGAGAGAGAGAGAGAAGTAGAGAGGGAGAGAGAGAAAGAGAGAGAGAGAGAGAGAGAAAGAGAGAAGTAGAGAGGGAGAGAGAGAGAAAGAGAGAGAGAGAGAAGTAGAGAGGGAGAGAGAGAAAGAGAGAGAGAGAGAAGTAGAGATGGAGAGAAAGAGAGAGAGAGAGAGAAGTAGAGAGGGAGAGATAGAGAGAGAGAGAAGTAGAGAGGGAGAGATAGAGAGAGAGAGAAGTAGAGAGGGAGAGATAGAGAGAGAGAAATAGAGATGGAGATAAAGAGAGAGAGACATACCTTGAAGAAAAGAAGAGGTTCGGCGGGTATATATAGAGTTGATTTTTAGCGGCGGTATAGAGATTACCGCCCCTAAACATTATATTTTCCGCGCCCGCGAGTTGAATTCAAATTTGAAATTCGCGCTTAACTTTTAGCGGCGGTAATTACCGCCCCTAAAAGTACAGTAAAAATTGAAACGCGGGGAAATGTCCCACTTGAACCATTAGAAATGGTCTTTTAGCGGCGGCAACTGGTCTACCGCCGCTAAAAGTCATTTCTGGTTTTTTAATATATGGCTTTTAGGGGCGGTAATTTGGTTACGGCCCCTAAAAATGGACTTTTAGCGGCGGTAATACGGTTACCGCCCCTAAACGGAGACATTTAGGGGCGGTAATACCTTTACCGCCCCTAAAAGGGCCCTTTAGCGGCGCTATATACCGCCTCTAAAGGTCCAACTTAGTAGCAGGCGAGTTTTTCCAAAAAAACTGAAACAGGTCTTTACCGGCGGTTTAACCGCCGCTAAAAGACGTGTTATAGGGTTTTTACCGGCGGTTCTCAAAACCGCCGGTAAAAGTTGCATTTTTTTCGGCAATAATCGGTTTAGATCCCCTAAAAATGGACTTTTAGGGGCGGTGACACGGGTAGCGCCCCTAAAAATGGACTTTTAGGGGCGGTAATACGGTTACCGCCCCTAAACGGAGAAATTTAGGGGCGGTAAAGGTATTACCGCCCATAAAAGGTGCCTTTTAGAGGCGCTGTATACCGCCTCTAAAGTCCCCACTGTAATAGCAGGCGATTTTTTGCAAAAAATGAAAAAGTCCGTTACCGGCGGTTCAACCGCCGGTAAAAGACGTGTTATATGATTATTACCCGGCGGTCATGAAAACCGCCGGTAAAAGTTACACATTATTTGACCGAGTCAAATTTTTTTACGACGGTAAACGTCTTACAGCCCCTAAAATGGACTTTTAGGGGCGGTAAAGACACTACCGCCGCTAAAAGGATCTCTTATGGGGCGGTAAAGACCCTACCGCCTCTGAAAACGTGCTTTTAGGGGCGGTAATTGGCTTACCGCCGCTAAAAGCGACTTTTAGGGGCGGCAATGCATATACCGCCGCTGAAAACTTTCTTTTAGGGGCGGGAAGGATCTCACCGCCCCTGAAAACCTTCCTTTAGGGGCGGTAATAGGCCTACCGCCGCTAAAAGTATTATTACCGACGGACTGATACCGCCGGAAATAAGGCTTTTTTTGGCGGGACCTTCCCGCCAACTTGTTGCCGGCGGGAGATATGTTACCGCCGGTAAAACTTATTATAGCGGCGGTAGGTACCGCCGCTAAAGGCTATTTCGCGCTGAAAAAATGCGCGCCATAAAATTTTCGCGCGAAAAAAATGGTAAATTAATTTTTAGAGGCGGAAAGTGCTTTTACCGCCGGTAATAGTGCTTTTAGAGGCGGGAATTAGGTTACCGCCGCTAAAAGGTGCCGCTAATTCTCTTCATTTTTGTAGTGACACCCCAATCCCCACCCCCCTCCTCCTCCCTCCCTTCCTCTCTTTCTGTTTTGGGAGACGAAGTACAATTTAATTTTTCTTTTCTTCAATTTGATTGTTTTCCACAAGTGTTCTGATAATGAATATATAGTTGGGTCTCATAATATTTCTGGTTACAAAATAACTTTTTCATATTGCATGCAAATATACAATATAAGAATGAGAATGTAGATGTGATAGATCCTTTCTTTTCTTTTTCATTTTGGATAAGAAGAAGTAAAAATTTGCTTGAGAAAGTACTGTGAAAAACACAGTTCTGCAGAGAAGCACAAGTCAAAGGTGTATCTGTTTCTCTTCCTTTTGTTGGAGTGTGGATGCATTCTCCTTCAGTAATGGAACATTGGAAATAATTTTCTGATAAGTACTCTCTTGAAACCATTGTAATTCATTACTTTATTCTCCAGTCAATTGTACTTCTCACTTGTTAGGCTGATCAGTCTCTTTAATTCTCTGGTCGCTATTCGATCTTCAATGAGTTCAAATATATATATATATATATATATATATATATATATATATATATATATAAACAGCATTCAAAGAACTTAATTTAACACAAACAGAAAGCAATAAAACAATAGCATCCGATGAATTAAAAATGATATTGAAATGGAGCAAAATGGAAATTCATATTGAAGCAAAACAGAAAAACTGAGAGATAGAAAGAGAGCATGTATGTGAATGAGAAGAAGAATTAGCCGACTCCTTGGATTTCTTAAGAAACAAATTGTTACATGCTTAACTGTTGCTCCAAAAGCCCCAAGGCTTATGGAGACTTCATTAGTGAAGCATTTAACATTTGGGACCATAACATTCCACCACGCTTCCGCAGCCGACGTCCACAGCAGCCCACTCTATCGACATTGACCCGGTGGTAGCCCTTTCCCTCTTGGCGGCTTCACTCATCTATCAATATTCAATGACTTAGCACCATGCCCATATAGGTCACCCCCTCCGAGACTTGAACCCAAGACATGGTGGTTGGCTCTGATACCATTTGTTACGTGCTTAACCGTTGCTCCAAAAGCCCCAAGGCTTATGGAGACTTCATTAGTTAAACATTTAACATTTGGGACCGTAACACAAATCAGGATTGGAGATTCTTGCTCTCTTGAAGTAGAGACTGCTATAAATGATAGAATAGTCCTTCAATGTGAATTTAGATGAATTTTAGAAGGTTAGTAAGCTCATCTTTGGCCGTTAAAACAATAAATTAGAAAGAAACAAACTTGAAATGAATATTTTTACAAGACCTCTTCAAAGAAATAGAATGAAAAACCGACCGTTGCTGAAAATAAAAGACATTTTATTCGTGGAAACCTGTTTAATAAAAAAACAAGAACTAGAAAGCAAGCTAACAATAAGATATTTTCACAGAAAATCCATTTAACATGGACTATAAAGAAAGATTTGTGAGAGTTACCCCAAGAAACATTACCAGAAAACAAAATAATATGGTGAATTTAACTAAAATTGTAGTATTTTGACAAACCCATTTGATATAACCAAGAAAAAAAGACAAAGGAAGAGTTCTTAAAAGGAATAGAACCAGAAACCAAAGCAACCGTGACACTTGAATTTACACAGTTCTTCAATAAGGCCAGAAAAATAACAGCATTTGTCTAAACAGAAACAGAAGAAATGTTCTTGAGATTCATTCCGAGAAGCAAAACTAGAAAGCTAAACCATCATGAAAATTGAACAAAATATAAGAAAATTGCAACCTTATTACCTTCTTATGACCACAAGAAGTGTTGATCAGAAGTTCACATTGAGGCTAGAGTTCCTAGATTGCTTGAAAACAGAAAAATGGGGAGAGAAAGAGAAAAATTATTAGACTAAGCTATGAGAGTTTGGGTAACTTGGGAGGCGAACTATGACATTGGGATTGAGGAGTTTCTTCAATTCTCAATGGACTGAGGAAGTTTTTTCAAAGATTTAAGCTGGTGACTGTGTTTTTTCTTTTTTCTTTTCTGGTTTTTTCCACGATTTTTTGGCCACACAATAACATACAACCCAACAATCCTCACAGTTCAATTAAGATTATTTTCAAGAATTTTATAGGAATCAGGGCCATTTTCTTTGGGTTCTGTCTGCTTTTCCATTGCTGGGTTTTGTTCTTCACACCTGGATCTTTGGATAAATTCTTGGATTTCTCAGATCAATAAACTAACCATCTCTCAGCAATCTCTATCTCTCTGTTTTTTTTTTTCATCTTCCAGATTTTACCAAGAAATAGACAAGAAAAGAAAGATAAAAAAAAAAGGGAATCAATATATGTTGTAAGATAAGGATCAAATATGCAACTGAGCTTACAATTTATGCCAATTTTCCTTCAAGAAAACAGCACACAATGAAGAAAGCTAAAGAAAATGACGGGGATTCAGAGAATTGTTTGTCTGGATTCTGAAAAATCAAAACAATTGAATATCTATCCAGCTCTTACACTGTGCGTCCGAAGAAACCAATTAAGCACAAAGACTTGTCATTCCAAGAGACAGAAGCAGAAAGGAAAACAAGAAAACCAGAGAGAGGTGGAAAAATAATTGACCAATAGCTTGTTTAGTTAAAATTAGTATATATGGATGTAGATTCACATCTCTCTTTTGCAATTTCACTGTCAGTGCCTCACTTTTCTTGCATATTTCATCATTTCCACTTCCATCATCGCCACCCTTCTTCTTATCCCAATTTTGGTCATGGCTATGCTTATGTTCCTTGTAAAGCCCAAACAAGTTCTGGCTTTCTTCAGCAAAATTCTTCCTCACACTGAATCTTTTAGACAATAATGTTCCAGTTAAGCAGTCCTTTCTTTTAAGCTAGATTACTTGATGTCCTGAATTTACCTACACAAGAGCAAAAAGGAACAACAGTCTGTTGATATCTCAACATTCTGCATAGTTTGAATTCAAGATTGCTAAAAGTTATGCAGGGAACTTGAGAATTAATTCATCAGTTACATACTGTGAGATATGGAGGAGTCTTGAGATATTGTATTTGGGCCCTCTTATATACATTATTACACCTTCACTTATAAGCTTAAGCTTTTAGGTGAATTTGTTGTCTAACATGGTATAGAGTATGAGGTCTTGTGTTCGACTCCTCGGGGCGAGTTTCCTTGGCATTTATTTGTATCCAGGGTGTATGTGCCCTGTGTTTGTCCTTCCCATGTATGTTCCTGTGTGAAGTCACATGTGCAGGGGAGTGTTGAGATACTTTATTCAGGCCCTCGTATATACAAATTTACACCGTCACTTATAAGCTTAAGCTTTTAGGTGCACTGGTTGTTTAATACATACCACTCATGCTATTATTCCTTTAATGTAACAGACAAGTAGAAAGAAACAGACATGCAAGAGAGTTACTCAAGGACCATACAGGTGTTCATGAAACCTGTTTAACACAAGTGTGAAAAAAGGATTTTTGAAAGATATTTAAAAAGGCAAACACCAAATAAATCAAAAATACAATGCATTGCATTCATAGAAATCTATTTAATCGAAACAGAACCAGAAAGCAAATTAATAATGGGCCCTGAATTGAAACTGGGAATATTCACAAAAACCTGTTTAATCTGAATTAGAAAGAATGATTTGTGAGAGTTCTCCCAAGAAAGAAATCCAGAAACCAAAGTAACAATGATAATTGACTTCCATCTCTACTCCTATCAAGTCAAGGCTCAGGGGTTGTCCATTTCCAAATTATAAATGTGCACTAAGTTTCTTCCATCATTTCTTTTATGGCCATAGAAGGCTTAGGAAGGAGGTAGCAAGTGAATGGGAGTGTCACGTAACATGGCTATTGTCATGGTGTCAGCACAAAGAATTCAGAGCCAACAGTAAGACCATATGGGTTTGATGTGGACCTAGACCCCAGAGCTACATGAATCCCTATCTCAAAGCTCAAGTGAATTTTTTCAGTTTCTCCATGCTTGAAGGGAAGTATGAAATTGGACCTCGGAAGGAGGGGCTTTTTTGTAAATTGGACCTCAAAAAGGCTTATTGCTGAGTGAATTGGGGGTTTCGTAGACTTGGTGATGAGGTAGAAAAGTTTTGGTGATGCTTGGTTTAAATGGACTAAGGGGTGCCTTAATTATGTGCCATTTTCGTTCATAATTAATGGTGGAGTGGTTGGCCTTTTTCCTTCTTTACGGGGTCTTAGGCAGGAAGACCTTCTCTCCTCATTCCTCTTCACTTTGATGGGAGATGTTTTGAGTCAACTTATGGGTTTAGGTGAGAGGTTAGGCTTAGTCAAAGGTTTCCAGATGGGTTACAGGAGTTGCTCAGTATCTCACTTTTGCAGATGATACAATTCTGTTGCTAGAAGTGTCCAAAGAACATGTCTATTGGACTAAATGAATCATTAGGAGTTTTGAAATGCTTTTTGGCCTCAAAGAGAATTTAGAGAAAGGCGTATAAATGGGGATTCATTTAGAGAGGGATTTGTTGGTAGAGTGTTCTCAAATGTTGGGATGTAGGTTCCAAGAATGGTCTATCAAATGTCTTGGATTACACTTGGGGCCAAGTCTGAACAAAAGTAGTTTTTGGAAACCAGTTTTAGAGAAAACAGCAAAGAAGTTAACCTTTTAGAACAGCAACTACCTGTCCTTTGGTGGGAGAATAACTATTATCAAGGCTTCCCTAGCAAACCTCCCAGTACATTTCTTGTCTCTTTTTAAGGCTCCAAAAAAGATTATAAGGTTTCAAGAAAAAATGCATAAAAATTTCCTCTGGGAAGGGAGAGATCAAGAAGAATAACTTAGTTTGATAGAGAAAGGATTGCCCTAGCATTAGTTTAGAACTGGGACTGTGGAAAATCCATCTTAAGAACTCAACCCTATTTGGGAAGCGGGTGTGGTGGTTTGGGGAAGAGGAAGAGAATTTGTGGGACAAAGTTATTTCTAGTAATTATGGCATACAGGAAATTGGATGTGATCTTAAATCTACATTTTGATCATATTATGCTAGTCCTTGGAAAGCAATATCTGGCCTCTTTTCCAATCCTCAATAAGTTTTAAACTCCGTTTAGTTTAGTCTCTCAGTTTTTGGCATGTTTGTTTGGTGTGGAAATAAGAGTTCCCCAGCCTTCACTTTCCAAGGCTCTTTGGTATCCATTTCCATTCTAATATGTTGGCCTCTAAAGTCCTCACATGTTCATATTTGGGTCTTAATTGGAACATAAAATTTATAGGGACCTTGGTTGATAGAGTTTGATGAGCTGGGAACTACTTTGAAGGAGCTTAGTGGTGTGGTATTAGAACCTTCCCTCTTGGACATTCATATTTGGCTTCCCTCCTTAACGGGTCCTTTCCTCAAAAGTCATTTTTTTTTTCAAATTTATGTCCGTCCCTTAGTTCGTCAAAGCCTCTTTATTACCTTCCTTTCTTTTGAATTCCTCAGATCCTCCTAAAGTCAGATTCTTTCTTTGGATTGTTCTTTGGAATAGTATCAACAAAGTCAGTCACTGGAGAAGTATTGCTGATGAAGAGCAACATTTTTAAGCTAAGACGAGGTAATTACTTGTGAGAAGTGTAAGCCACTGGAGAAGAAGCTAACAAAGAGTGATGTTTTGAAGTGACTCTACTTGCCTGGAAATTATGCTCAATCAATCATTACTAAATTGTTGAATACAAAGTAGAAACCAAAAAAAGGTGTGGACGTGAAGGTTTACGACACAGAATTAAGGCTAACGGCTCTTCAAAATTTCTCTCTTTTCATAGGATGGAAGAAATTTTGTAATGTCATGGGTTAGCTTCTGGAGATTCTATTAAATTATGCACTTTCGGCCATGATAGAACTAAGAATATATGCTTTGTTATAAATGTGTTAAAGGAGAATGCATCCAGCTCCAACTAAAAGAAGAGGAACAGATAGAGCTTTGACTTTTACATCCTCATAGAATTGTGTTTTGTAGATGCTCTGAACTGTAAATGTAAAATAATATCTAATACTAAACATTTACTTCATCTTATTCCTACAGGAAAAAAGAAATGAAATGATCTATCTTAATCAGCATTCTCACTCCATTGCATATTTTTATGCAACATTGAAAATTATTTTGTAACTAGATTTTTCATTGTAGAATATATAAAAATAAATAAATAGAGCCAAAATTGACTAATATAGCTGAATATATATATTATACATGCACGCACACATTTTTTTGTACCTTTTCTAAACAGAAATGTGAAGTAAACTTCTGAAAAGTAATCAATATGGAATTCTTCTTATTCCAAACAGGGGAGAAAAAAATGTAAAAAATAAATTTCCACGACATAGTACACTTGGTGCAACTTAAAGTGGTGAAGTGATTGTTGCTTTTGTATATACAGATGGCAATGGCACAGGTTTTGACATATTGTTACTGACTCTGCAGGACTTGATTAAATTACCCTCTTTTTCATTTGGTTTTGTACATTAAACCAAGCCTAAAAGTAACAACAATTTCGCAGTTTTTGTATTTTGAATGTTTTGAAGTCAAAGGGGAGAGAATTATTACTTGATTCAAGGTATAAGAAACACTTTTTATTATAATTTCCTCCTGTCTTTCCAAAAAGGACCATAATAACTTTTTGATTGTTTTTGGAAGATTCCATAAGTCAGCCAAATATTTTCATGCAAGGGAATCTTTGATTCCTTTAGTCTTAAGCGTAAGGCTTACAAAACTTGAATCAAAATACATGACAAAAGAGACTGAGTAATTTAAAGAAGTTATTCTCATACATCTTTAAGCACTTGTAGTTCTAAAGAAATCCTAAATAGAAAACTTAGCCTCTCTTCTTTTAATTTCATCCATTATATCCTTTACCCATTATTTGGCTTCTACTTTCAGTGGAACTTGCTTTTATCTACTCCTACCCAATCATAACCTCTTGGTAAAATTATACCTCCCAAAAACATGTAGAAAAGAAAAGTGAGGCTGTGGGATGGTAACATGAGTTGTATCACGTTTCATCCTTGCATACTTGTTACTTTGAATTGGGTTGAACAAGGAGAATTCTTTTACATGGGTCTTCTCATGTCTCATATTTTTTTTTTTTTGGAAATTCTGTTTCTCAATGCTTTCAGTGCCTTACCTGAATTACATTAAATTCGAAACAGGAATTAAAATGCACATAATTTAAAAAATAAAAAAATGCAAAAATATTAAGTTGGTTCATTTTCATACAGATAATAATGGTGTTTGGGCAGGTTACTTATAACACCTTCATAAGGCAGGAAAATGCAGCAATAACCTATTTGGATATAAGTTCTATATGCCTATGTAAGAATAGAAAATGGAAGCAGAAATGTCCTGCTTCTATTTAAAGTCATTATTACCATTATCAATGCCTTATAATCCTTCTACAACAATTCTTGTTTCCAGTTAGATGCCACAAAAGAATTTAATCTTTGATCAATGATATTAAACCTGCCACAAGCTATCATATAGTGTTGGGCATCTTGAAGAACTAGACAAAATATGACTAGTGATTAGGATTCCAAACTGTGGTAGTTCTAGGCTACTAGCAGAACTGGTGGGAGGAAAAATAATAGAGAATCAGTTGACAAATATTTTTTTTTGGCAGGCAGGTCAAATAACGAACAATGGTCATGCTTGGTAAATGACAAAGATATTGATGAAGATGGAGAAGAATGATTGGAAAAACAATATGGGTTTAAGGTATGATTGCAGAGAAATTCTTAGTCCTCTCAATTTCTTCATTAGGAGTGCTGTAATAGTAACTTAGGGGTTAACTTTATCTTAAACAACTTTCTGCATCAATATGTGGAGGAAGATAAGTTGCTATCATATGGATATAGAGATTCAGGACAAGTGAGGCCCATCTAAGGTACAGATAAATTGAGCTGAAGCCAAAAAAGTCTCTTTGATGGTGTGCGCATGGTCGCACGGGTAGGCACACCTCCTAAAGGGTAGTTCGGGAAGGCTGGAGTCGCCACTGCCTGATGGGGTGCAAGCAGACACCTTGGTGCCTAAGTTTGTCTAGTAGGCGGTCTGCGGCTTGAGATTCTAAGTAGGGTCTCGGTTACGGTCCAGGGAAGTCCGTAGACACCCTAGTCTGCTTCGTCAAATGACGGGTCCCATGGGTTTCCTGGTTTTGAGTCAAATTTGGTCTATCTTACCTGGTTCCTATTCCAACATGCACAATTTATTGAGTCTGGCGGGACCACTTGAGTGGTGTGGGTCCCTTTACTTGATTTTATCTTGTTTAATTAAGTGGTCTGAGTCTGCATGGGTAGGCCCCGTTGGAAGGCCAACGGATTCTTTGGTGAGCAAAGTATAACCCACATGTCCCTTGGTGGGCCTCAGTCTAGCTTGGAAGGCCCTTTGGGCTTTGGTCCAATGAATTGATTTTTATTTTAAATTTCAAGTTTAAAATTAAGTTGATTTTCATGCCAAAGTGGGTCTGGATTGATTTATGGGCCCTGGGTAGACCTCACAAGGGATGCCGATAGGCCCTAGCCCGTGGTCTTGGCCTAACTACACCTAGTCTAGGCCTGCATGCTTCAATCTGGGCTTTGGTGGGCCTCACATGGTCTGGCCCATTGGATTGATTTAATTTGCTTACTTAAGACAAAGTGAGTTTGTTGGGCTTGGTGGGCCCCGTTGGAAGGCCCACTATTTATCAAATTGGACCGGGCGGTCCGAGTCCCATTTTGGGTTTCCGGGTGACCCGGAAACCCTATTGGTTTGTTTGGTTTAATAGGAAAAACGAGAAAATTGTACAAAACCAAGAAAAATAAGAAAATGAAATTTCGGCAGTGTAGCCGGCCTGAGATGTCGGCTACGCACAAGAACCAGTGTAGCCAGTCTTATTTGTCGGCTACACACAAGATTACATGTAGCCGACCTTGGATGTCGGCTACAAACAAGCACAGACTGATCTGACGTGAGTTGTCGGATTAGCAAAAAGAAAAGGTTTTTTTGGATTTTTCTGGTGGGCTTGGGTTTCTGGACTTCTTGGGATGTTCTAGCAGTCGTGTGGGCCCCTATGTGGGCCCACAGTGGCGCAGTGTAAAACCCTGATAATTTTTCATGATTTTATGTGAAAAATAAATAATAATAATGATAATTTAAACTAATAAGGTGTGTGGATGTAGGAGTTTCGGTGGGCGAGCACACACCAAATCAGAGGTTTTGAAAGTTCGTTGAGCGGCAAACTAATTACGGAAGGTATTTATACTCTAGAAAAATTAGGTTTTGGGTTTTGCTCTTAATACGCTTATACTCGTATTGAGGATTGGCGGCTGCGGCGATTTGGTCCTAGGTTTCTTGGGAGAATAGAAGATCTGGGGAGGTTCCGACCGTTTAGTGTTCATCATCAAGAAGTTCAGGAGGGTTTTCCTTCTTGTGATCAAGAGAACATCTGGGCGACTATAGCAACCAGACAAACGAATGGTTGGTTGGGGTTTGCTCTACGAGGGGTTGCTGTTGCCAAGACTTGGAAGCGTATAAGGTGAGTGGCACTGTTTTAAAACCTGGGTTTTGTATTACTCGTAGGTTTAATCCGAATGCATATGGTTGTGGAATGAGTTATTCATTTGTTTTCTGGACGGAGATAGTCCGAGGATTGTTTCTTTAGAACTGGATGTGGATAAATAAAATTTGTGTTAGATTAATTCCAAAACTGGTTTGAATGTGTTCTGGGGATATTAGGAGACTAAAGAAGTAGTTACAGACCGAAAAAGTTCGGCCAGAGTTGGAGATCTGGAAATAACAGAGAGTCGAAAAATACAGTGAGTATCCGCCCACTTGGCGCTCACTGGCGCCCACTTCGGGTAGTAGGCGCAAGGTCAAAGTATACCATCCGCCGAGCTTGCGCCCACTTGGCGCTCAGCTCGCGCGCACTTAAAACCGATGCGCGCATTTCACGCGAACCTCACGCCCACTTCACGCCCACTTCGTGCTCACTTGACTTTAAGTGGGCGCATACCCCAAAATTTGATCCTCGACCTCCCGCCGACCTCGCGCCTAGCGCAGGAGGTGAGCGCATGGTCCATTTTCTTTGCCGAATTGCATGTTTGAGTAAAACAAGTTGGATTTTGATGATAAGAGGTTTCCAAGCACACAACAAATCACATGTTTAGTACTCTAGAAACAATATTACCTATGAGAATATTAAAGATAAATCCTGGGAATTCTTAGGAGCTTCCAAGGCAATTTAGGGCTATCTGTAGGTGATGTTTTGGATACCAAACACTAGGAGTTCCTATTTTAGTTTTCTTTGGTTATACACTGTACTTGGTTGTGAATTTATTAAATCTTGGTTTTACTTATTGGCAAGTTTTGAAATGAATTGTAAAGACTATTTTCTTGTGTGAGTTGAAGTTCTGGTTGGAACACTTGTGAGGAGTTACTGTTTTGGTTGGAACACTTGTGAGGAATTACAGTTCTGGTTGGAACTCTTGTGAGGAAATTACTGTTCTGGTTGGAACAATTTGTGATGTGTGTATTGGGATACACAGTTTTGAAATAAATGTGGGTTTACTGAATGCGGAGTTTATTTGGTTATTTATCGGTTTTGGGTTTAGCTTCCCTTGGATCCTTGTTAAGCTTAGTAATGTGATGGTATTTGTTTATTGGTGTAATTGCATGGCCTTGTGTGTTGCCACGACCAGTGTAGAGCAGCCAGATACCCTGAGTAGGCCTGGTTGTCAGTGCCGATACCCGGAGTAGGCCGGCATTGGATGACGATACCCTGAGTAGGCCGTCATTTCAGAATGTCCGATACCCTGAGTAGGCCGGAACTGTGTACATGGAGGTGTGGAGTGTCTACTTGGCATGTAAATTAATCAATATAACAATATGCATGACATTGACCTTTTTGTGTTGTTATCGGAAATCTGTTGTTTAAATTGTTGGTTATTTATTGAAGCATGTCTAATAACTGTGTTAACTATTTCTGCATGTATGTGTCACTCGCTGAGATATTCGTATCTCATCCCTCGTTGTTGTTTTGTTTTTCAGATCTTCGTGGTAAGGCGCCTACTGGGGTAGATCTGACTGACACCTATAGGGAGGAGGATTATTACTACAATCCTTAGACTAGTAGGTTATTTAGTCTTAAACTCCGTTCAATTGAATTTTGTGGGAATTGTAATAAGGTAGTAAATTGGAACCATTTGATGTTATTTGAAGATTCTATAGATTGCTTGGATGAGAATTTTAATTGTGCACTCTGATGTGATATAAATTGTGTGATTATCCAGCGATCACCGCTATTGAGATCCTTACCTAACCCTCTGTGAGACGTGTTATATCTTTAATGAAAAACACGGATCCGGGGCGTTACACGCAGAGAAGGAGGAAAACCTTCTTTTGGTCTCTTTTTAGGCTTTGGGATCGAGCAAAAAGGGGGAGAGGGCTTGACAACAGGATGGGGTCTTGGGTGCCCCTCCCTTGGTTCTTCTAACTCCACACAACAACGAACAAATAGGCCAAACGAAATCAAGAAATTAAACCTGGGATGCATGCCTTAAACCATGGTGAGTATGTGCATGTGCCTATGCATGAACATACGATATACAAGCAAAATAGTAACTGAGGATGGGGAAATGGGGAGCATGGTGTGAGGCTTCTTATGCATGCATACATATGCTTCATGGAACTTGTAATATGCTGCAATCCAGCTCAGAGACATGCCGGAAAGACCTGATATCATGAATGTAAAATAAACAAACAAATGAAAGGATGGAGGGGCTTATACAAGGGGTACATGGGAACGAAAAGGAAGGGAACAAACTCCCCCATTGAATGAAATAAACCAGTAGCAAGATAATGATCTAAAACTACTAAGAACATGTGTAAGGTGACCCTCCTCCTCCCATGAAGCCGACCACATATCTACCCCTTACCATGGGATTTTCTTTATGCAAAATGGAGAAGAAAAATAGAGTAGAGAAACATTAACATGCAAGGAAAAGAAAAGAACAACATGCCAAAAATGGAGTACACTCCAACATGCTTAGAACATGCCCATTCCAACTTATGATGTACAAAATACCAATGGAAGCTTTACCTTGGAGTCAAATGACCCTTGTGTGGTGTAGAGACTCCTTGAAGCAAGGCAAGGGGCTGGAGCTCCTTCTTTTAACACCAAAAGCACCAGATCTTGTTCTCCTCCAAGGTTCAAGTGTGGGAGAAGAGATTAGGGAGGGGTTAGATGGTTTTTAGGTGGTGTTTGACGGACTTGGAAGGCAAGATGGGGTTGAATGGGAGGGTTTCGGAGCAGGAACAAAGGGGGAGGAAGAGGGGGAAATGAGCAAAAAGGAGCTAACCCCCGAAATGGGGCTGCTGTTGCCTTTTTATAGAAAACTTTTTGTATCCGGCATTTAATGTCGGATACACTATACCTCCTTTGTATCCGGCATTTTATGTCGGATACACTGTACTTCCTTTGTATCCGACATAAAATGTCGGATACAAACACAATTATTTCAAAATTTTAATTTTTCTGCGCGAATCCGTCAGTGCATCGGCGCGTATCATACGGCGTATCCTTTGTATCCGATGAATAATGTCGGATACACACAAAAATATGTGTATCTGACATATTTGATCGGATACAAATAAAAAAATTACAGATTTGCCCATCGACTTGACCGATTTGACACTTTTGGATATTTGCAGATTGCCCCCTGCGAATTTTGGTTTAGTCCCTGAGATATTTAGCAAATTTTTTATTTTTAAAGATTGCCCCCTGAGATATTTTGCTGCATTTGTCGCCACGTGTGCAGTTTCCGGTTTTGCTGCTCAGAAACTTCGACGCTCATATCTTCTTCATCCGGACTCCGATTTGAGCAAACTCAATTGCATTAGAACCGTATCGGAGTCCTCTATCCATTGGGATAGGATTAAGCAATTGATTCGGGGTTTAGCAGAAAGTCAACTTTCGGCTCCCCTCAAGTTTGACCGGCTCATATCTTCTTCATCCAGACCCCGATCTGAGCAAACTCAGTTGCGTAAGAATTGTGTCGGAATTTCCTAATCATTAGGAAGAATTATGGTGGCCAAATTGCACTTGATCAAAAAAGTCAACTTTTGTCCCCTCAGGGTTTGACTTTTCTGCTGTCTTTTAGCACATTTTTTTGTTTTCTTCTTTTTTTTCTTTTTGGTTTGATCAAAATTTGGGTGCTTACAGATGGGATCATCCAAAATAAATTGAACTTCCTTCTAGACCCTTTCTGCCTACAATGAAGGCCAAGTCATCTGGCTGATTTGCATACCATTCAGCTCACAATCCATTTAGGAAGGAGAAAAACCAACATACAGATTCTTTTGATGCATATTTCTGATCTTCTTCTGTAAAATGCAATATAGTGGCTAAGATTGCACTATATAATACCTCTAGGGTGTTTAGGTGATAAATTGGGTGTTTTAGTATCTGCACAAAATAAATTTTTTATTAGGAAAAAACATAATCACCACTGCACTTTCAAACAGTATAGAGATTTCATAAGGAATTCCAAATCTGTTTATTTTAACCAGGTCAGTTCCACCATCATCATAACTAAAACTCTAAAAATTTGTAATATATCCTCTCGTAACTCCAATTTTTCTTTGCAAACAGAAGTAGCACAATGGAAAATGAACTTTGGATACTCTTGACCAGATCCTTTCCATTATCTAGAGAAATAAGCAAGACTGTAACATATGTCTTGAAGATAATCAAAAGAAGCTAAATTTAGAGGCAAAAGAAATTAGGCTTTTTATTTTATTTATTTTTTAATAAGTAATGGGAGATTGCATTAAATATCAAAGGAGAAGAAGGGCAAAGTAGACGCAGTCCATGAGAAGATGGACCACAACCAAAAAAGAGCTAAGGCCAAGATAAGCATGTAAAAAGGCATAAAACAGCTACAACACCTGCACCACTACTAAAAACTGTCACACCCAAAAATCGCTGACATCGTCGAAAAGCCAGTACCCTCCAATGGCAATGATATCTGATGGAGTAATAGTCTGAAACTTATGCCGGACGCTAACGCAAGATATGAATACCTTCTCCTAGCAAATGTCCTAAAAACATTCTGTGATTCCTGGCATGCCATACTGACCAAAGAACTGCAAATAAAAACATCAACAGACCTGACATGTAAGGGATGGAAATCGGCACTGAAAAGAGATCCATATGCTTCTCTCTCTCTTCCCTAATGAATTTTAAGTAACTGATAAGGTCATGGGTTAAAAATGAATTTGATTTAGTTACACGACAATCATTTAATTCAATTCAACATAGACAGTCTTCGTTGGTTCTCATGACTTGTAAGAATTTCTTGAATCTCAAAGTGATAATTGATCCCCCACTCCCAGTAGGGTTAAGCACTTTATTCCATTAATGACTATCTCTGCACATAATAAAATTCTGGACCCAGGCGTGTTAAGTGAAGTACAAACAATTTGTAGCTGGTGGTAATAAATGAAAACAGAACATAACCTGGTTTAGACCAGGAATAGACCTGACCAAAAGGCATTTTTGCACAAATTGGCTGGACTCAGACTGTGACCTGAAATTTCCAATGGTAAGAGCAAGTCATAAATCCTGGGGAAGTATAGAATGTGGTTAATGGAAAATGCAGAAAGGTGTGCAATTTAAAATCAATTTTTGGGGTTGCATGCATACATACTTTTCAAAAAAGGTCAAAAAGAGCTATATGGGAGCATTCAATATGATTGATCTAAGATTAAGAACTCGTCAAAGGTTTAGGGAGAATTGTTTGACAATTTGGATGATTAAGCTCTTCAATGAAATCTATGTTCATTAAGAGATTATGAAAAGTTTAGTACACTGACTAACATGAGGGCATTACTTCAGCACAATACATGCTGAAGTTGATGTTCTTTTCTCTGCTTAATAATCATGAACACTGTGAATTTCTTAGGGCCAGCCAGTTGCAACAAATGTCAAGTGGCAGAGTGAATGCTAAAGTTTGAAAGCAGGTGCATCGGATTTAATCTATGGGTACTAATCCTGTATTCTTCCTGTAAGTCATTTGTAGTCTTGTACAACCAATCAGTTGATTGACCAATAAAACATCTTCCTCGTCATCAAAGTGCACTCTGCTCTGCAACTTCATCCCGTGAAAGTCCATGCCTTTTACAGATCTCTTTGCTCCAACCCTAATCACTTACATGCCAAAACAATCTTAGTTGATACTTTATTAGTTCTTCTACTTTGGTTAGAACGTGACTCTATACAATGATTTTCTCAAAATCATAGTTCTATTCTTTCCATTCACAAATATAAACACCACCATCTAAACTACACTCATCTAATGAGAATGTTGCTTACTAGTTGCCTGATTTTCTATCTGATAAAGCATAGCATGTTCAATAGTCCTCAAAGATATTCTTCTGTAGTTTTGAGCAAAAAAACTAACTTTATTTAAGGATCATAACATTAATTTAAATACTGCAACTTCTAGCACTACATTGTAAATTGTATAACATTTTAAAGAAAGCCAAAAAAGCCATTGAAAGAAAACAATAAATTTCTGCTTCCATATTTTTCTTCTTAAAGTAGGATTAGCGTCCAAACTGCAGCAGATCTTCGCAATTATCATGAACAAACTCAGTAGTAAACCCCCATAATCTGCAGGAAAATTATAGTATTATTTCTTTTATTTTTTTAATTTTTTTCTAAAGTCATGTGAACTTCTCATTATCTAGTTCAGCAAGTCCATAAAAAGCACAAACCTCATGGAGAAGGAAATAAAACCAAGAAATAGATGGTTCATTGTGACCTCAGAAAGCATAATACATATATGCTTCACTTTTCATACAATGAAGCCTGCATCTGTCAGTGGCTACCAGCCATTTGAAGATTCTCTAAATTGGTCTAGCCTAAAGTTGCTGCTAATTACAGAGTCCTTACTACTATTTGGACTGTCAAGATTATGGGGGGCAGTCTTGCACTCTAGTTTCATGATGATTGAGTGTTTGGAGAAAAAAGAGAGCTTATGATGACTCCAAGGTTTCATTTAGTTCATTGAGTCAGAATTTCCATCTTCTACTTATGTCATAGCATTTTCTTCACATATGACTTCTAAACTACGGGATGGACTAATGTCCCACACAGTGTATGGCCAGATTATACTTTTCTGGCTCTTCTACTCAAACTAAATTACTGGACCGAAAATTTTAAACATTCCTTCTTATGTAGTTTGAAATGTTTTAAATGGCCACACCGTAATGGCTGAATATCCAAGCAGGGATTCAATATTGAAATAGCTGCAAGCTTGCAGTTGCTAGTCAAAGAGAATCACTTATGAGAAAATAAGTTTTCATGCAATAAAAACCATGTCTCAGGATGAAGAAAAGAGAAATTTTTATGTAATCCAAGCTCATCCCAGAAACTCCTAATAATATATTACTTCACGTGACCTTCCAAGTAGATTGTCAGATACTTTTGTTTTCCTAGTGTTCTATCAAGTTCAATCAATGATCACACAGAACCTCAATTATTTATCTGTAATGCTCGACCCTTCTTTAGGATCAGCCTATAAAACATGTATGGCTCAAGAAAACTCAGTAAAGGTTTTCTGTTGAGGAATATTCGCAATCGACCAGACTGAAACGGTGCGCCATAACTATATGCATGCCAGGATGGAAGAAAGGTATCTTCTTAACCCAGTCACCATGACAACCACAACTTTATAAGATCCAAACTGTTTTTCCTACGTTACCATAATGCAAATATTTGAAAGTGCTTTCCATTTTTTTCCCCATGTTTCTACTAAACGAATTGAAAATTACATATATTTAGAAAAATGAAATTCATGTAAAATAACTTAAATTGTAAAGTCTTTTACATCAAAACAAACTGAGTCTTAGTTCAACCAAAACGCAAGGGACATGGTTTGTTAAGCATGTTAGGCACATCATCTGTCTCTCCGTTTACTTACCTTCTCAATCTGTGAACAGCAGGCAAAATCTATTACTTACAGCAGAGAATTGATGATGATGATGACTTCTTTGATGGTTCTTTGAAGCCTAGAAAAAGAAAAGGAAAAAAGAAAGCACATAACTGGGTATATATGGCTCTTCACCTGTTTAAAAGATATCCCGCAACAAGAATTCTCCTTATGGGACCTGACTGAATTTGCCAATGCATCAGCCTAATGACATTTAAATAAAGGGAAGATGATATAAGATTCACCGTCTCTAAAACAGGTTAAAAAGGGCAATCTAGAAACTAGCTACAATGGTGCTATGTTATGGATAATAACGTCATAAACATGAAGGCTTTGGCTGCGACTTTTTAACAAACAGATATATCTCAGTAAGCGCTAGGACGGCAAATTCTGGGAGCTTCTGCGTTGCTAACGGTAAGATTCTAAGATTTAAAAAGCAGCTGGAAGATGACACGTGGCATCGGGTGATTTGACGAAGTGAGGCTGGGCGGTTATGACAGTTGAGACTGCAAGCTTATAAAATACCCGAGAATCTGGTAAAGAAAAGTGTACACTACCTTCCTCCTTGAGTTCATTCGCACAAGTAGACAAACATCTCCGTCTCTTCGACAAATACCTCCCGTTCTCTGAGGTTTTGCTGCAACCATGGCAGATACGAGAGTTAAGACTGCAAGCGAGCCTTCCCACAGGTTATAAAGGGAAAGAAAAGCGTACAAAACCTCGGGAAAGAAAAGCGCACAAGACCAGTCTCCGTCTTTTCGCCATTATCGACAATCATCTCCGTTTCTTCGCCTCCCCCGTTTCTGTGAGTTATTGCAGTCAACAATGGGGTACCCACCAAGGCGCATAAGCTGTCGCTTAGAATCCCTCTTCACTCGCAAGGAGATGAAGAAAATTGTAAAGTTCCGGAAACTGCAGATTTTTCGGAAATGGTTCAGAAAAAGGATGTTCAGCATTGTTCCGCTGATCTTGATATGGATTTATAGCTTCGTCATTCAGCTGCTCTTGATATGGAATTCTAGCTGCTTCATCTGGCTGCTTGTCGTGTTTGTGGGCTTACCTGCGTAATCTTTTCCGTACTTTTCTTGAACTTGAACTTCATCGACAAAGAAACATATACCCTTGCTGCCATTTCTTTCTTGGAGAGCTGCTTCTTCCTTTCCTGCATTTCTTTCTTTACTTCCGCCATCCTTTCTTTCTCTAAGTTTTTTTCACTTTCCTACCACTTTTTCATTCTTTTGCATACCTTTTGTTTGTGAGGTTTGGTTTTGATTTGGTTGCTGTTGGAGTCTGCAATGGCAGAGAAGTATACTGATCGAAACCGATTTTTTCACACGGGAGCCGCTGTAACTATATTCAAGCAATGAAAATTTTGTAATTTCGTTTTCTTTCACTTATTATGTGTTCTTTTCATGTCGATTCTTGTAAAATACTCCCAATTCGAGTTCTTTCAAGAGAACCAAGTCTTAACATCTAGATGACTTTCTTGAATTTAGGACGTACGGGATAGTACGATTTGGTTTTGGTTCGGTTGTGACAAAACTGAAACCGAATTGTAACCGGCTTTTTTTGGGTATAACGTGAAAACTGAACTGAAACCGATTAATGCAAAGATACTCGGGTCAGTTCACCCAAAATACTTGCAGTCAACCCAAACCAAACCGAAACCCGAAAATATAAAACTGAAAACCAAACCGTAAATAAATAAAAAAACCTAAACCCTAACCGAACCAAACCAAATTAATTGACATCAATTCGGTTCAGTTTAGTTCACGTTAGACCAATACATGCCTATGCTCAAACAAGGGTGTTGTTCATAATATCCTTAAAATTTAAAAGTAAACTTTCAAAATTTAATATCTTACATACTATGTATGTAGAATATTTGGTTCCATTCAATTTGGATTTACCTATATACGAATTCGGTTTGGTTTGGTTTAATCGAGCATCAAAACCAAACTGACTTAATTCGGATTAGGGAACTCTAGACCAAAACCGAACCAAAGTCGGTTTGAGTTTGGTTTTAACCGGACCACGTTGCACCCCCTAATTGCAAACCATAGCTAATTTAATAGATATGGTTTGGTTTGGTTCGGTTTATTGATTTTAACGATAAATAAAATAATATCTAGTCGGTTCGGTTTGGCATACAAACAGAAACCAAATCGATTTTATATAGTACAAACCGAAACCGATCCAGAATTGATTAAAGTATCAAAGATAATGATATTGTCACTAGTCCGATTTGCGCCCTCTATATTTATTAGTTCGAAGTTCGAACTCACGGCGTAGGAATTTTGTGTAGAATGCATCTCATGTACACGGGACTGTGTTATAAGGGAGATAATATTTGTATATAAATCATAAAAGAGATAATATTTGTTCATGTGTGCGCACTTTGGAATATGTTCATAAATTATCTTATATTTTCATTTATGTCCTTGTATTGTTATACTTATTAGTTATATACCCTACCTCAGTGATATTGATTTGCTCAGTTGATAATTATTCATTGAAATGAAACCTAGCATGATAGTTTCATTTGGCTATTTAATATTTTTTCATTGTACGGAAGGTTACTTTAGAGGCTATTTGGTAACATTTTTTTATAAAAACAATTTAAAAAACAAAATCTTTTTAATTGTTTTTGTGTTTTGGAAACAAGTGATGAAAAAAAATCATTTGGTAAATTTTTTTAAAATAATTTAATTTGAGTGATTGTGTTAAGTGTAATTTTAGTATTAATGATATATTAATTTAAAATATACATCTAATAACATGCATTAGCAGTGCGTTCCCACCGGAATTGACAGCTTGCTAGGGATGGTAATAGGCGGCTTAATTGATCAATCTGTCAACATTTTCCTACACAAAAAATAATAATAATAATAATAAGTGATTTCATAAATCGGGTTAGGATTTAATCCAATTTGATTCTAACCCTTGATTATAAATGATTATATCAATTATTTAATATATTTTAATTTCAGAAGAATTATATGTCAACATTTTATAGCACAGTCCGTGCACAAGGGATGTATTCTATACAAATTTCCCTGTACTGGGTTCGAACTAAATCTCAAGGGTGCAAATGGGACGAGTGACAATATCATTGTCACTGAACTTGAGCGGCATAGAACATTTTCTCTTGATTTTTATCTATTAATATAAGAGACAAAGGAGTCTCCCTAACAAAGACTAGAGATGACAATGGTAGTTTTCACTTTTCAAAACTTACTTGCTTATTAATTTTTTTTTTCAGGTTTCTACATACATGCCAGTTTGATTAATAGTTTATAATGCTTATACCAGAAAAAAAAAAGGGTATATTGTTGAGTACCCAACAGATATTGATAATTCGGTTTGGGTTGAACCTGTTTCCAGACGGGTTGGGAAAACCTCAACACAAACCTAACCCAATTAACCTGAACCCATTTATTTGGATTGGGTTTGGGCGGGTTTATGGGTCGGTTCAACAATGTTGGTTCTAGTTATAACCGATAAACCAAATTAAATCATACCTATTGCTATTAGGGTCGGTTTCGATTCTTTTTAAGCAATTTTGGATCGGTTTCGGTTTATGATTCGGATTCGGTTTGTAGACCAAACTGAACCAAATAGGGATTATTCGATTTACCATTAAAATCAATAAACCGAACTGAACCGTATCTATTAAGTCAGACATGGATTGGCATTAGTCGGTTTCAGCTCGGTTTTCACGTAATACGCAAAAAAAAAAAAAAAAAAAACCGGTTTCATTACACTTCTCTACCATTGCAGACTCCAACAGCAACCAAATCCATAATTAATTTAAGAATTCGAATTCGGAGTATTTTGCAAACATCGACAAGAAAATAATACATCATTAATTAAAGGGAGAAGTATAAGAAAACGAAATTACGAAATTTTCATTGCTTGAATATAGTTGCAATGGTTCCTGTGTGTGCAAATCTGTTTCAGGACTATGCTTCTCTGCCATTGCAGACTCCAACATCAACCAAATCAAAGCCAAATTCCACAAACAATAATTTTTGCTTCACATCTAATGTAATCTTACAAACGATAAAGGGTATGCAAAAGAATGAAAAAGAATTGGGAAAGAAAAAGAAAACCAGAGGGAAAGAAAGAAATGTAGGAAGGAAGAAGCAGCTCAAAGAATGAGAGAAACGGTTGCAGATATGATAAGGGATATATGGTTCGCAGCCATATGACCAAGTTAAAAATCCATGTCAAGATCAGTGCCATGCCTTTACAATACCTCAATCACTTACTGGGTTTAGAAGACAGATTCTAGGCCACAGTTTCTCCCTTAATGGGTACGCCATGGTTGACTGCAATACCTCAGTCACCTTGAGAAGACGCCTGAATAGCACTTCTTCGCCCATGTCCTGGAGGGCAATGTTTTCCGTAAAGCGCCGGTGGGGTTTTATAGGGTCATCAGCTGGGAAGAAACTCTTCCCTGCCGATGTGGGATTATGGAGTGTCTCACATGGGGTTGTATTTTCATGTGGACCCTACTTGAATCTGTCCATACTATATACCTGTACTATATATAATGCGAGCAGAGTCTTTTGTGCAACTTCCCAAAAAACCCTTGTTCATATTGTTAAGATTCATTAATTAGAAGGGTGTGTAATTGTCATAACAACTCAATTCTCTTCCTTTAGAAGTTAAGCATTTTTGTAACTATTCCCTCTAAATCCTTCTCATGTGCAATACTGTACGTGCACTCTACTAGTATATATTTATATCCTACTTTTAAAAACACGTATTACCTTAAATGTTTTTTTATTTTCACATACCTAAAATGTCCTTCTAACAATTATTATTTCATAATTCTGGTTTCTTTTGCTTTTTTACTATTGACGTGAATCTATTAAAATCCTATTTGTCCAACTAAATATAACAAAAATTAGATACATATACATATTTTTATATAAAAATAACGAAATCCTATTTTTTCTCCGATTACACCATGAGTCCTATTAAATCATACTTCTTCCCTGATAGTCATCTATTAGATTTCGTATATTTATTAATACTTCTAAAATATCTAATTTCAAGATTGACCTTTTTTTTTTTTTTACTATCGATGTGAGTCTATTAAAATCGTTTTTCTTCTCCAATTAAATATAAGGTTGCATATTATTTTACTAACGACAATTAAAAAATAGTTACATAAAATATCCATCTAACGATAATTATTGTCCTATTAAATCAAACTTCTTCCCTGATATTATCTATTAGATTTTGTACATTTATTTAAGAGATTTTGAATCTATTAAAATCCTATTTCATCTCCAATTAACGATAATTAAAAAATAGATAATTACTCAATTATAAGTATTTAAATATTAAATAATATCAATAATAATGAAAAAAATTTGTAAAATGTTATTTCATCTCGCTATATAATATAATGATTATTTATTTATTGTCATATTATTATTCAAAATCCTTATAAACTAGATTAAATTAAAAATCACACAAAAATATTCTTCATATTTATAGTCCCAAAATAAGTTCTCAAGAAAATAGAAAAGTAATAACATATATTAAACTAAATAATAAACATGAAATAAAATAATTTAAACTTGAAATCATTCTCAACGTGTAACTCTTGACATTTACTAGCACTACTATTAAAAGCATGAACTACGTACCTATAAGTGTTTTTTAATTTCACATATCCAAAATATCCTTCTTCTTTAATTTCAAAAATCTATCTACTCGAAAAAACTTTTAGTAAGAACAATTCTTTTACTAACCTAAAAACATTACAAATATTTTTATTTTATCATTATCTTCTAATGTACTTATCTACTTAAAAGAATATTAATAAAAATATATAAAACTAAATTATGGTTTTCTTCTCTTATCTTTATCTACTTAAAAAGAATTTTAATAAAACCAAATCATTCTTCCTTTTTTTTTTCCTACTTCTCTTCTCCTTTTTTATTAGTTATCTTCTTCTTCTTTTTTTATTAAATAAAACTTATATTTACAATATTAAATTAATTACGTTAATTATACTATTTCGTTAGTTTTGTGCATGTTTTAGGTAGATAAGTATTAATTGGAGAACTCCAAATTATTTTTAGCTAGATAAGTATTAGAGAATTAAAATATAATATTAACTAAATATAGTAGATAAATAATATTATAGATAAGTTAACTAATATCATTTTAAATATTGATGATGTGTGAGAATACCTTTTATGATAATATAATATTGATATTAAAATAAGGTATTCTAATATAATATCAATATGATATCATTTTAATATCATTTTAAATATTATAGATAAGCTTACCAAAAAAGGTATTCTCATCTGAGCCATTCATTCTAATATCATTTTGGCAAATTTTTTGCATCACTACATGTAAGATCCCAATTCCCTAATCAAAGTTTAAGTTATAATTGTAATATTATAACTGATACAGGGTTTGTGTTGTGAAGGAGATCCTTCAGAGATCTAGATTTGATTTATGAAGCCGAGTCCTCAAATTAAGAAGGGACCTTAAGGTGAGTTTTAATTGTAATTTGGAGATTAATTAATGTGTTGGTAAGCAATTGATGTTTTATAAATAATTGTTGCTAAAATTTTTAATGGAATAAGAGTAAATATTGTCAACTAATGGAGAAGGATAAGGAGGCAAATAGTTTTAAATAACAAGGGTAATATGGGGAATGAGGAAAAAAATTGATGAAAACCCACCAAAGGCCTCATTTGTATGAATAAAATTGGGGGTTTTTCTTCTCTTCATTTCTTCTCTTAAACAAAACCCTAACCCTAGAAATTGGTGGGGAGATTTGTTGTATTTGGTTGAATGAAGGATTCCATTCAATGGGAAATCATACTAGAAGCTAAAGTGGAGCTAAGTTGCTGATTTCAAGCTTGGAGAGAAGCTAGAAACTTGACGAAATTGGTGTTTTCATTTCAAATTTGTGTTGCTCAAGCTAAGAAGAGGGTGATTATAGCTTCAAGGTAAGCAACACCCTTCTAAGAAAACCTTGATTTAGTTTTCTTGAATTCAAAATGAATTTTCGGATTTCTGTTGCTGATATAGAATTTTGGATGATAAAATGATCTATTTCGTATATAATTGTGTTATTTTGTTAGGGATAAGTTAGGGAAACCAAACGATAGGCTTGCTAGGTGTATCATACAAATTTTGAACCCTTGAGAATGCCAATTTGTTGTAGTTTTGGAGGTTAGGATCTTAACAATTGAAATAGGGTCAGATTTGGGGATTTCGTAGTATAAGTGCTTTGGTTTATATTAGATTGCAAGTGAAGATTTATTTGTGAAAATTAGTGATGTTAGGAGGTGATAGAGAGATTTAGAAAGTAAAACAAAAATTGGTAGTCATGAACAAGCCTTGTAAGTTGACAAATAGACACAGTCCTGTTATCTGTTTCGAAAACGCACCATATTTCTGTCAGCGTGCGAAGACATGAAAACGATGCGTAAAAATTTAAACTAATAGTTTAAAATTTAGTTTAAGGTGTTTATAATTGAATGGGGGTGATTTGGGACCGATTGGACATCAGGATTTTGCAAGAAAAATCATGGAAGTTAGGTGATTCTCGTCCTAGTGTGGTAAAACAGCTCGTAACCACCTGTAGTGAAATTGCTATAACTCTCTCTGGGAAACTTCAAATTTAATTCTGTTTGATGCGATAGAAACTAGACTCGTAGACCTTTCTATTGGTATATGGCTCACTAGTTAGTTCTTCACCAATTGAATCAGGTTTGACACTTTGTAAGAATAAAAAACCAGATCTGCAGTTTGTCTGCATTTTTATGAAAAAGTGTATATTAGCCCAATATTTCATGCGATTAATTTAAGGTTTGTAAATTCATAAATTAAGATTGAAATGAGATTAGTATTATTATATGTTGCTATTAAATGAGTTTGCAATTTATTTTAGATGCATATGACTATAGTATGTTTGCACATTGAGATAAATGTGATGCTATGTTTGCATAAGAAAGTATTGTTTGAATTTCTACATGAAATGAATGACTTAAGATGATATGTATGGAACCATGAGGGCATAGGCCCATGATTTGAAAATGAAATTCAAACCAGGGGGCAATGGCCTGGATAATTATGAATTAGTAGCCCTACGGGCTGTGTTTGAGAAACATAGTTTTTTTGACATGGAAATGATTGTGTGAGATACCAAATAAAATGAAAGGCATAAAATTTTAACTTAAGATGCGGATCCGTATAACTTAAGTAGGTGTGTTTAAATATAAATGTCGTGACCTTGGATGTTGTTGTTTCATTATGTGTGGATTTTATTGATTCCGACTTGAGGCCGAAGTTCTATTGATGCTGGTTGGAGGCCGATGGTTGTATTGAATTCCAGCACCAAGGGGAATCGGTGGCTGATGCCCAAGCTTCATCTGGATGCCCTACGCTAAGGGGAATTGGCGTTAGGATGCCCAATACCAAGGGTAATCGGGTTGGATGCCTAACCTATATGGGAGAGTTAGATGTAGTCATGACGTTTACAATTAAACCACTTAGTTAACTCTATAAATGGAATGAGATCAACATGGTTGTTGTTGCAAAGAGTTAGTATATTTTAATGCTTGTTTCCATTGATTAATGAATGCTCTTGTATGCTTGTGCTAAATGTTATGAATGATATGTAAAGATGTATATTGGCATATTGCATCGGTTTTCGATATATTGCTATGCATCATGGTTTTGAAAAGACATGGAATGAACTGTGGTTTTCAAAAGCATGCATAGTATTGCTTACTGGGACCCTTCGTCTCATCAAACGTGGTTTATTGATTTTGTTTGAGATCCATCGACGTCTGGAGCTAAAGACGATAAGGGGAAAGAGAACGCATTGGGATACAAAGAGGAGGATTTCTTCAGGCCTGCTAGGTCTCTCTAGAGACATGTATATTGTATTTTGGTGTTATGTAGAGAGAGAGAGAGAGAGAGAGAGAGAGAGAGAGAGAGAGAGAGAGAGGGTTGTGAGATGTTTAGATGACCGACTTTTTGTGTAGAACTATGTATATAACCTTTATTGGGTTCTTTTGATACCTTTTCTCCATGGCTTATACTTTAAATGCTTCTTTTATAGTTAGTTTTACTGTACACATATAGTATATGTTGCACCTACGTTTATCAGGTATTTTACACATTGGATATCGTCTATTTTCTAGGCATTATATACACCTTTTTCAAATTTTTTTTTTTACTATCATGTTTATTAGGACCTGGTTAACATCCCTCAGCTGATCTTAGTCCAAAGGGACGGGATGCGGCTTAATGGGGTGTTACAATTTTGGTATCAGAGCAAAAGATCCCTAAGAACCTCAACCTAGGATTAGTAGCTTTAGGTTGGGATTGGGTTGAGAGTGCGATAATTAGAACCTTGAACTATTTAGGACTTTGCATTTTTGGTTTTGATTGAAATTTTGTAAATTTCAGTTGGTGATGGCACCATGACCGAGGGGTAGACCTCGTCGAGCCGCAGCAGCAGTTGCGTATGCTCCTGATATTCCAACGGATGAGCCAGTTGAGTTACCCGCTGAGATTCCTGCTAATGTGCCAGTTGCAGCTCCAGTGGATGTTCCTGTTGCTGCACTTGATGCCTCACTCACACAAAGGCAGATGGGTCAAATTTTATGTGAGCTTAGGGAGATATCTTCTACCCTTAGACAGGCAGTTTCTATGAATCAGCAACAGCCACATAATCAGCCCAGAGATGAGCAAGAACAAAGGGGCAGAGCAAGGGAAATGGATGATCCCATGAGGAGCTTTAGGAGATTGTCTCCTCCACCTTTTTATGGAAGCCCAGACCCAATGGAAGCTGAGGGTTGGATGAAGCAAATAGAGAAGATCTTTGTTGCTTCACGATGTCCAGAGGAAGATAAGGTGACTTTTGCCATGTTTATGTTACGTGGTGATGCAGATTTCTGGTGGAGATCTGTATAGAATGAGATGGCTATTACCGGTGTACCTATTACATGGGTGGAGTTCAAGCGTAGATTTGATCTACATTACTTTCCAGAGCATGTAAGGGTGAGGAAAGCAGAGGAGTTTATGAGTATATCTCAGGGAGATATGTCTGTTGCACACTACGAGGCAAGGTTTGCTGAGCTTTCACGATTTGCGCCTCGAATAGTGGAGATAAAGGAAGACAAGACTAGACACTTTCAGCGGGGATTGAGGCCGGATATTAAAGAAAAGGTTGAGATGTTTTGTTGTACAATATTTCATGAGTTAGTGCACAAGGCCACTGTAGCTGAAAGGGCTATAGAGGAGAGAGCTATGGAGGTGAGAGCGCCGAGAGTGCCACCTCGACCAGCATATAGTCAGCAGAGATTTCCTGCCAGAGATCAAAGGCAGAGGTTCACTCTTAGAGATCAGAGGAGGTCTAGTGGATCAAGACAGTTTAGAGGAGGTTTCCAGGCAGGGCAGAGTCAAAGGCCAGTGACTGCCAGTTGTCCTAGGTGTGGTAGGTCTCATATACCAGGTGTTAGCACCTGATTTTTGCACCCCCAAAATGAAGAAAAATGAAAAGTCAAACTAAAAGTCAAACCCTAAGGGGTTAAAAAAATTGACTTTTTGATTCAAGTAAATTTGGCCATCAAACTTCATCTCGTTAAAAAGAGCATTTCGACACGATTCCAACGCAACTGAGTTTGCTGGAATCGGAGTCCGGATGAGAAAGATATGAGCTGGTCAAACTTTTGGGGAGCAAAAAAATTGACTTTTTTGTCAACCCCAATTCGACTGCCCAAATTGACCCCAGTGGATAGGTGGTTATGAGCCGGTTCCAATGACATTAAGTTTGCTGAAATCGGACACCGGACGAAAAAGTTATGGGCAGTTGAAGTTTCAGAAAAACTGCCCATGTGGCAAAAAGGCAGCAAAAAATGGAATAAACCAATAAAATAAATAATATAAAAGTATTTATTAATATTTTAATAAAGGGAATCTCGCTTTATAGTAAAATAATCGGAAAAATCAAACCAAATCTTGCAAAAAATCGAATTGAATAAAGGTTTGAAATCCAAACATTTTAAAAACGTGCGGGCCCGTATTTGAAATACGGGCAGGGCATGCCCGTATTTGAAATACGGGCAAGCTTCTAGAAGAGGACGCGTGTCACTGTACGGCGGGACACGCGTCCCATACGGCCAATTCTGTGAGATTTGTAAATGTGTGTTATTCGCCCGTATTTGAAGTACGGGCAGGCATGCCCGTATTTGAAATACGGGCAAGGCATGCCCGTATTTCAAATACGGGCACGATCCTTTTTGCCTATAAATAGAGAGGCCACCCCCCTCATTTCAACAAGCCTTCCCCTTAGGCCGAATCCCTCTCGCTCCTTGAAGTTCCTACGACCAACCCCTGCCCAAATTTTGTCTCTCCCAATACCTAAACCTATTTAATACCCAAAATGCCCTCATCATCCCAAAACCATGCCTAAACCCCCCAAATACCTCCTTTTAAACCCAACCTCCTACCAAACCCCTTTCAAAATCAACCTAGAAAATTCAAGGAGACGCGGAAGCGCTGCCGAAATCTTCAGAGAATCACTATATCACCAAATTAAAGGAGTAACATTGTGGTAACCCTTTTAACATCTTCTTTTTCAATATATATATATTTGAATTGTCTCCTTTAAACAATTTTTCTCATTTTCATTACTTTGCTACTAACCCATTTGCTTCACTTTTGTTGAAGTTCTCTTATACGTATGAAAGTTTCTTTATGAAAAAGAAGGAGAATAGACAAGTGAATCAATCCAAAGAAAAAGAATATGGAAACTAATATATTTCATTTGGTTTCACTTGCCAATATAAGAGGAATATGTACCCTTAAACTTATCCCATGTAATCCTCATCTCACCTTCCCTTTTCATTGAAAGTAACTAAAAGATGAATCAACAAGATGAAGAAGAAGGGAACTTTGTTTCATTACAAGATATTGAAGACCAAAAGAAGACTTGAAGAGGCAAATGAAGCAAATGTGCTGTGACAGAAGGCACTAGAACCATCACAAAGGTCGCCGGAGCACTCAAGGAGCATACCGGAATAGTCCTAGCCAGAATCGGAGCATAGAAATGCAAATTTGGAAGCGCCCGTAAACTCAGTACGGTTCGGGCATGCCCGTATTTATTGTACAGGCAAGCCTGAACCGAATTTCATACACGGGCAAGGTGTGCTCGTATGGCAAATACGGGCAGTTGTAAATATAACTTAAAAAACATAATTTTCCGGCTCGGTTGGATCTGTTCCGACCCGAACCAACTTGACCCGATTTCATATGTTATTTGGGCTATCTTTAGTCCATTTGTGGACTGTGGGCCTAGAAGGGCCCACCAAGATCACCTTGGGCCCACCTGAGTGGCCCACATTTTGACTGGCCTATACCAGGCCTGTTTTCTATAAACAGGCCCAGGCCCCTTGACCCTTGGCTAATGGGCCAAATCCAAGCCCATCAAGCCCATATGTGTGTAAATAGTTTAATTTAATAAATAACCAAATGGGTTACCCAATAACCCAACTGGGCCCCAGGCCCAACCATGGCAGCCCACGGGTCTTCCAACCGGACCCGGGTCCGACCCACTTCACTCAAATAAATAAAAAAAGATAAAATCAAATAAAAAGGGACCCACACCTCCAGAGGGCTCGCCAGACCTAACAAGGCAATATGCTGGTCTAGGAAAAGGGTGACATTGACTCAAAAACCAGGGAGACCCGAGGGACCCGTCAAACCGACGGGGCGGGCCGGGGTGTCTTAGGGCTTCCCGGATGTAACTGAGGACTTAGCTAGAACTCTGAAAAGCCGCAGACCAGACTTAGACCCGGATAGGGCAAACACTGTGTCTGCCTGCACCTCTCAGGCAGTGGCGACTCCGAAAGTCCCGAGGCACGAACCAAAGTGCGCCCGGTGTGCGATGTAGGTCAGATTTAGGTGCGCACAGCTTGGTGACTCCACTGGGGATACCCTCAACCCAGCCGGACCCTGGTTATCAAATGAGTCAATCTAGGTGGATATAAGCAGGTTTAGGAAGTACTTCTTGTCCAACCTTACTGGTTTATGGAACTTATGCAATTACGTGATATTGGGAGATCCTGTTACAAGGACGAGATAATTGCCTAAGGAAAGTGGAATTTAAGCGGTTCCCTGTGACCCTCCACTTACCTGGGGATCCGCCCAGACATTGTATTGCATACTGTTCTGTATTCTCACTATAAAAGTGACATTAAGGAACCCTTAATCAGCCCATTATCCGAGAATCACCCAAACAGACACAGCACTTGACTCCACTACACAAACAAGCACCTCACTACACCGTGAATGAACTTTTAACTGTATGGGGTGACATGCACGAGGGAGTCTACATGGATGATCCGAACTAAATGTCTACACTTTGTGAATGCTCTTCTTAACCAAAACCTAGATCTCTCTAGCAGCCACCCTTCTTCAATCGAGAAACTTACTTTTGGGATGGTATTAGCCCTACGCTCCCGTGGCTTGCCGGGGAAAGCAGGGTAAACCCATCTCCCCAGGTTTCTGGATTCTTCAAGCGCCATTGGTCTCTAGCCATGGTACGCGAGGGGTCTAGTACTTGGCTCAGACCCTTGCAGGCATGTGCCTTGGGCTGGGTATCCTTCCCCACCTATTACTTCTGATAAACCTTGATATGAGCATGAACATGAATGAGCAAATATGGGTAAAATCAATCTGGGGCATTAACCCCCGCCGTTGTTGGTTTTAAACCCAATTTAAGGAAATTAACTCGATTTAATCCTCGCATTCAAGTCGGTCTTGGTTCAGATGAAAGCCAGCCAGATCAGACAAAAATGGGTCAAAACAGAGGCAGAAAAACCCTAGAAATAGGATTTCAGCCCACCTGCTGAGTAGCAAATTTGTATCCTCCTTTTGGGTTCTCAATAACCCTAAAGGTGATTCTCTTTGCAGATTTATTTTTGTAAATTTCGCCCTCGAAGGCAAGTTGTAAATATTATTTTCAGTCCGACACTAGGGGCAGATGAAAGAGTAGATGAAAGAACAGATGAAAGGACAGATGAAAGAAAAGGCCGGCTAAGACCTGAATGTGTTCTCCAAGCATTTAAAGAACATAACCCTTGAGACCCCATAACTTGAGTGCTTGGATATAATTCTTGTGATTAATAATTGCATAAATTGCTTGGGCATTGATTTAATTTTTGCGTATCCTGTTGCATGCCTTAGACTAATTTAGAGTTTTTGGTGGAAAACCCTAAATTGACTTGGAATTTCAATCGGATAGTCGGCATGGCATCTTCATCCTCGACTGAGAGAATTTGCTTCCCCAGGATAGAGAAGTGTGCCTTTGATACCCCTTGGATCCGTTCTTGGACAAGGCAATTGCAAGGAGACGAGCAAATTCAATGGGAATAGAAATACCATATGGGACAAACTCTGTCCTTGTTAAATGTGCCCATTAATTGGGAGATGATTCAAACAGCCCTGCCTTTCTGGGATCCCCAGCTTTCCCTTTTTAGGTTTGGGACTAATGAGTTGACTCCTACAATTGAGGAATTTGAATTATTCCTCCGGTTCCGTGACCATGGAGAACCAGCCAGGCCAAACCTCAAAGATAGCTACAAGAATGAAGCTTGTACTTTCTTTGGCCTACCCAGAGGAGAATTCCAAACCTTAGGAGGTGACCAAGCATTCACGCGGGTCTCTAAAACCTTCCTCGCTTAAAATATAAGAGATAAAAAGCAGGAAAGACCCCGTGTTTGGTGGGACACCTTCACCCTCGTGGTTCTGTCACAGCTTTTCTTTCCTACTGGTGGAGACACCATTAATTTGGCCCTCATGGAAATTGTAGACCAACTCCAAGTGAAATTCCGAATTGCACCACTGATCCTTGCTCAGCTATATCATGCCTTGACCATGACCAAGAAAGGAACTAGGAGGTTTCAGGGATGCGCTCCTCTCCTACACATTTGGCTTCAAGATCACCTGATGGTTGCTGAACCTGTCAGCCCACGTTATGGGTACGTCCGTGACAATGTCACATTGATGGCCCGAAGAGAGATTAGACCAGACTTACCCTCCAGAGAGGACTGGTTTGACCACTTTCTCCAACTGAAAGGAGAAACTGATATAAGATGGGGAGACACATTTGACCAGACATATACCCCCGTCATAGCTTTTAGGAAAAGACATTGCCTAGCCTTGATAGGCTTGACTCATGCCATGCCATACTATCCGGTTCGAATTCTGAGACAGTTTGGGAAGTCTCAGGGAATACCGATCAAGGATGAGGCGGAAGGATTAACTGGCCCACTTACATGGGAATTGAAGAAAAAATTGGTGAAGGAATGGCAACACATGCACATACTTCAAGAGGACATTTTCACTGCATCCGATGTTCGTAATTACGAACAATGGATTGCTCGAGAAACTGGCCTAAACGGCCCACCTCCTCTCCATATCGTCACCTCTGACGATATCCCAGTTCCGCCCCCTGACACATACAGGGATAGGGTGGCCGAACTGCGGGAATCTCATTCTCGAATCCACCGTGCATACGTGGATTCCGAGCGTGAAAACAAGCAGGCCAATGAGGCCCTTCAGCAGCAGCTTGACACCATGCGCAGACGCGCAAAAGAGGACCGACGTCTGCGGAATAGACTTCTGCGTGCCTTGAGAAGGCGAGACGTGTCCTCTCATTATGATGACCAACCTAGCTAGACTCTGGGTTTGTTGTTGTTTTTTAACTTGATCATGTAATTGCTTGTTCTAAATTTTGGCATTGTACTTCTTTTTCCATGAAGTATTTTGTGTTAGATTTAATAAGGTCAATTAAGACTTCCTCAAATTCCTTTTTCAAACAATCTGGCCCCAATCCATCAACTTCAAAACTTTCAGGCGATCTAAATAAAGAACTCGCCAAATTTTCTAAATCTTTAAACCCATGGGTTCTGAATAAAGAGCACCCAATCTTCAGAAATCATCATTTTCAAATTTGAGTCTTAAATCTTTAAGGGTTCTAAATAAAGAACACCCAATTCAAAATTTTCAAGCGATCTGAATAAAGAATTCGCCAAATTAATCTTTAAACTAAAGGGTTCTAAATAAAGAACACCCCATTTTTGCAACCAACTCTAAAACATTTAGACAATCTGAATAAAGAACTTGACAATCCTTAAACCCGGGGGTTCTGAATAAAGAACACCCCATCCTTATCAACTCTCAAACTTTCAAGTTTCAAGTTTAAGTCTTAAAACCCCAGGGTTCTGAATAAAGAACACCCAATCCCTTGAGCTCAGATCACACCCGTCTGATTTAAAAGATCATATGGTCAGCCTATGGGGCACCGATGCCACTGGTGTTTAAACCAGAAAGTTGGTAGAGGATCGTCCTGGCATAGCATACCCCGTTGTGTGGCACCAAGGTCAAGCAACAAAGCTAACGACTGAGGTACGCTCGGGTATCCCTAGCCGAACTCTTAGGGCACTGAAGTAGCTGGCAATTAAGTTAGAAAATTGGTGGAAGATCGTCCTGGTATAGCCTTCCCCGTTGTGAGGCGTCAAAGTCAGTGGTGATTAAACCAACGACTAGCTAAGACACGCCCGGGAACTGCTAGCCGAAGTTAGGTGCTAAAACCATCAGAGATTAAACTGAAAATTGGTTAAGGTACACCTGGATGTTGCTGTTTAGCTCATCCCCTGTGGAGACTTAACATAGTCCAACTTCGTGATTCTGAGCTCAACCCAAGATAAACTGGGTTCCCTTTCCCAGCCGTTTGGCTAAAACAGACCAGTCTAAGTAGGGTTCTCTCTCCCAGCCGTTTGGCTAAAATAGATCAGGTAAACCAAGTTCTCTCTCCCAGCCGTTTGACTAAAATAGATCAGGTAAACCAAGTTCTCTTTCCCAGCCGTTTGGCTAAAATAGATCAAGCTTAAGATTCTCTATCATTTTCAAAATAATTCAAATAAATTAATCCTTGATCTTTCTTTACAGTTAGAATACATCAATAATCATGCATTATGCCTTTAATATAAGTTGCACTAATATCCGCTGGTTGCTCTTCCCAGCTACCAAAATTGCTTCTCGAAGCCCTTACCTGTTAAGATCCAGAAGAAGACTTGAAATGGAGGAGCCAAGGGAACAGACACCATCAGGTCAAGACCAGGTCGAATCCAGCCAAACACAGACAGTGACTGATCTACAACAGAGGATTGATAGTATGGGGACTATTATTCAAGAGTTAATGGCAGAATTAAGAGAACTCAGGATGGCTCCCCTTGCTGCACCAGTGACCCTGTAGCAACCAATTGCTCCACCACAGACGGATGCTCCACCACCATACCTTGTGTACCCAGCACCATTGGTACCACCTCCACCTCCGCAAGCTGTGACTCTTCCACAAACTATTGCACCTACCCAACTGGGGCAAGAAGAGGAAGATTGGTATAGAACACAGCAGGCCCAATTTGATGAAAGGATGGCAGCACTAAGGCAGAGGTAGATGCTTTGCGTGAAGAACTGAAAAGCCTACGACCCAGTGCAGTCCCCATGGAGGCTACTTTAGACAGCCTCTGCTTCTTCTCCGATGTTCAACTTCCATCAAAATTCAAGTGCCCTGACTTGCATCAATTTGATGGCACCGAGTGCCCGTTAAACCATCTAAGGTCATACTCTGGAGATATGTGTCAATATGCCAAAGATGAAAAAATTATGATACAGTTCTTTTAGAGGTCGCTGACAGGAGCAGCATACATTGGTTTTTGGGTTTGGATAAGACTAAGATCAAGAGTTGGAATGATTTAGCTGCCAAGTTTATCCAGCAATACCGATTGAACAGTCAGATAGTTCAGACCAGGGCGGAGTTACAAAGGCTCTCCAAGAAGAATCAAGAGTCAGTACGAGAATATGCCAAGAGATGGAAAGAATTGGCCACCCTAGTCCAACCCCCACTACTTGAACAGGAGATGACCTCCTTGTTCATTGCATCACTTGGACAGCCATTTTTTTCCCTGCTACTGGGGCAAAGTACTTCTAACTTCAATGATTTGATTCTAACGGCAGACAGAATTGAAGATGCAGTCAGAGCAGGAAAGATAGATGGAAGTGGCCATGGTCCGACCCAGAGGAGGCCCGCAGCAGGACAGAGTGGTAGAAGCCAGGGGCAAGAGCCTAGGAGGCAGGAAACCCAGGCAGTTAATTATGTACATCCAGCACAGCCCTATCACATTGCCCAGAGGAATGAAAGTCAGGGGCAACCTCTGAGAAGGACGAGAGAGGAAGCAGAGGCAAGAATGAAGAGGGTTTTTACCTCGCTGCCTTATGCACCTGCAGAATTATTGTGTACACTGCTGAAGAAGGGGTACCTTCAAATCAAGCCTCCCAACCCCAGAATGATCAACTCACGAAATTATAATGCAGCAGAGAGATGCGAGTATCATTCTGGAGCTCCCGGGCATTCAACAAATCGATGCTGGGACTTGAGGCATGACATACAAGATCTGATAGACAGTAAGAAGATCTCCGTAGATCCCCCAGCACCAGCAGCACCTACTCCTACTGGTACAACCACTAACCCTCTCCCAGACCATAATAAGGCTTCTGGCAGCGGAACAGTACATCAGGTCACCAGTGATCAAAGCAGTGAACTACAGGTTGACCCGTCCTTACTGATTGGACGACCAGGGCAAGTTGTCAGGATTCATCTCCAAGAAGAGGCAATTTATCAACAGATACATGTCATTAATGAAGAGGAGAATGAAGAAACCTTCCTGGGTTCCCTCTGGTGCATTTCAACTTCCCCGAACCAGAGCCCTTCTATCCTCCACCTGTCCTAAACTCACCCCCATTGAACATCTTCGACATGATGAACAACCCGTTAAATGAGCCTATGGACTTCCTACTGGAACCACCCACCCTCAACTTACACCAACTTCACCTTGACCCAACCTACTCCACTGTGCCTCCACCTTATCAATTCCTACCCATATACCATGATTTTACCATCACTTCCACTGAAAGAGAAGTCGATCGGATCACCCGTTCCGGTCGATACATAAACCCTAACCCTCCACTTGCACCAGAGGAAGAGACTAATGAAGAAAGAACAAGGAAAGAAAAAGGGAAGGATGTGGCTACTGAATTGCCACAGACCCACAAAAAGAAAGGGAAGGCCCCAGAAGAAGAGATTGAAAAACTCCACTATAGTGCTTTCACTCCGGAGTATGACCTAGTGCAGCAGTTGAATAAGACACAAGCTCAGATATCCATTATGCGTGATACTCATGTGCCTGATGACATCAGCCCTGAGCAGCTGGAGACAGTAATGTCTATAATTGCTATGCCAGAAGCAATCTCTTTTTCCTCAGCAGACTTGCCCCCTGAAGGTTATAATCACACGGAGCCTCTGTTTATCACTGTAAGGTGCTCCGACTTAATAGTAAGACGGGTCATGATAGATAACAGGTCGGCTCTGAATATCTGCCCAATCAAGACCTTCCACAGTCTGCAGTTGAACGCTGATTTGATCAAACCTAGCTCCAATAATGTCCGCGGGTTTGACAATGCCAAGAAGGATTCCCTTGGGGAAATTACTCTGGAAGTTACAATTGCTGAAAGGGCCTTCTTCGTCACCTTCGAGTTGATGGACATCAATGCCTCCTTTAATTTGCTGATTGGAAGACCTTGGCTACATCAAGCAGGGGCAGTCCCATCCACCTTACATCAAATGATTGATTTATCTCGGAAAATCAATTGATTACGGTTCATGCAGAAAATCACAGAGAATTTGAACAAGGAGAGGTACCTATGGTTGATTATGAACTGCCTACTTCCAAGCTATTGAAATGGTGTAAGTAAATCGCATTCCTACTCCTCTGCAATCAGACTTGTCCCACAGAAGGAAAAGGAAGAGCATGTTCGGTGCTGCTGAATGCGCCGACTGGGGCCTCCGAGTAGGAGATGGTTTGGGCAAATACAAGCAAGGCATCAAGTCTGCAATCCAGCCTTGTGACAAATCTGTGGGCTTTGGACTAGGGTTTGTTCCTGAACCTGAAGACTATGCCAGGCTGTTTGGCATGAAAGCTGAACAGAAGAGGGCGCGAGCAGAAGGAAGGGACCCACATTGGCCCATCTGCGTATATGGGGAACTGTACCATCATTTCACCAACATGGAGAGGGAAGCCGCAAAAGCAATTCAGAACATAGTTCCACAAGGATGGGGCAATGAATTCAATGATCCAGCTGAGCAAGTAGAAGCTAATTATCTACAAAGGTTATGGGACGAACCTCCCTTGCCCCAGGAAACAGTCACAGAAGAGAACTCAGAAGCTTTCAGTGGGTTGATGGAAGTGTAAGCACCTCATTTTTGCGCTCCCAGAAAAACCAGAAATGCAAACCTTGGACAGAAAGTCATACCCTAAGGGGTGAAAAGTTGACTTTTTGATCAAGTGAAAATTGGCCACCCCGCTTTATGCCATTGGATAGAGAATCTTGACACGGTTCCAACGCAACTGAGTTTGTAGGAATCGGGGTCCGGATGAAGGTTCTGCGGGCGGTCAAACCTGAGCAGAGCCAAAAGTTGACTTTCTGCTAAAATCCGATCCAGAGGCCTACCCCTAGGTCGTTGGATAGAGAATCTCGACACGGTTCCAACACAACTGAGTTTGTAGGAATCGGGGTCCGGATGAAGGTTTTGCAGGCGGTCAAACCTGAGCAGAGCCAGAAGTTGACTTTCTGCTAAAATCAGATCCAGAGGCCTACCCCTAGGTCATTGGATAGAGAATCTCGACACGGTTCAAACGCCACTGAGTTTGTAGGAATCGGGGTCCGGATGAAGGTTCTGCGGGTGGTCAAACTTGAGCAGAGCCAAAAGTTGACTTTCTGCTAAAATCCGATCCAGAGGCCTACCCCTAGGTCATTGGATAGAGAATCCCAACACGGTTCCAACGCAACTGAGTTTGCAGGAATCGGGGTCCGGATGAAGATTCTGCGGGCGGTCAAACTTGAGCAGAGCCAAAAGTTGACTTTCTGCTAAAATCCAATCCGGAGGCCTATCCCTAGGTCATGGAATAGAGGGCGCCGATACGATTCTAACGCAACTAAGTTTGCCTAGATTGGAGCCCGGATGAAGGAAATATGAGCTGACGAAATTCTCGACCAGCAAAACCGGCAATCTGCGCGCGTGGCAAAAAGCTGCACACGTGGCAAGTTGCGCAGGAAAATATCTCCGGGATCAAATCCGTAAATATCTAAATGTACAAAATATCCCAGGGACTAAATCTGTAAAAATCCGAGAATATCGGATTAAATTGAAATTTGCCAGGGACTAAATCCGAAATTCGGATCTTCCGACCAAACGAGCGGCGGCATTTAATGAATTTTCATCGTTATGCCGCTCGCGCGGACATGGCAAGCGGCATGCGCTCACCTTGAGCTGGGCGCTAAAGTGAGTGGCACCCGTTCTCCCTTGCCTATATAAGCTGCGCGACTTTCTCGCGCAAAGGGTTCGGACATTTTTTTCTGGGGTTGGGATTTTTGAAGGTGCTGTGCCCAAGTTTCTTCCCCACCCGAACCCTCCTTGTCTTAGTGGCTTCGGCTTCCCCAAGCCCCCATCTTGATCCAACACCCCCCTATTCTTGCTTCTTCTTCATCCCCACGCAAACAAACGGAGGCCGGTTGCTGTTGGAGGTGCAAGAGAGGAGAGCTCCAGGGATCGTGCTACCTCAAGGAGAAGCCGCCGCCTTGCACAAGAGTGTAGGAACCTCAGGTACTGCTCCTCACTCGTTTACATAAATAAAAATGGGAGTCATATAAGCATGTTATCACTACTGTTTTTTTGTTCCTTTCATTATCATGCATTTTTCCTTTTGCTCCTCCATTTCGGGTGACATGGAGGTCTCCCAGGGTAAGGGAGACCCATGCATGACCCCTTTAAGAAGATAAGGGCTTATTGCTCCATCGAATGCTCACGAGGTACCTGGCACTCCCACGGAGAATTGGCCCCTCATTCACCTCATCCAATGTATCCCTGTAAACCCCCCTCCTCATTCCCTTCTTCGGGTGATTAGTGTGAAGTGATTAGTGTACACACTCGGAAGTCCAGCCATGCGGATGAAAATGCATCTATGTGATGTCTATATGTTTTTATTTTATTTTATGTTGCTGGACTTATTAACATGCTCCCCTACCCCTGCCACCTGCTATATGCTCCTTGTGTCACTATAAGCATGCCCCCAGCACCCCATAACCAGATGTCCATAGCGGTCATGTTTGATAACAGTCGGGTTGGTATGTTTCGTAAAGGGATCTTGTGTAGTAAAGTAGCTTAGGTTAATTTCAATGCAAGTTTAAGTGCCTTCTGGGGAGTGGTCGGAGTCCGGGGAAGTGTTCTGGGCATATTATTTGTGATGTATTTTGATTGCATGGTGGTATTGTGAGTTTTCTGTTTTTTTGGAATATCATGAGTCCGAGCATGAAAGTGATTTACAACTTGAGATAAAATGTGTTTAGATTAAATCCAAAACTAGTTGGGAAGTGTCCTGGGCAAATTAGGAGACTAGTGGAACAATTACAGGCCGAAAAAAATCGGCTAGAGATGGATATCTCGAAGAAACAGAGAGTTGAAAATCGCAGTGAGCAGCCGCCCACTTGGCGCTCACTTAGGAAGTAGGCGCCCTTTTAATTTCACTACCCGTCGAGCTGGCGCCCATCTCGCGCCCACTTGGCGCTCAGCTCGAGCTCACTTAGAACCATGCGCAATTCTGGCGCCCAGCTCGCGCTCACTTAGTACCTCCCCTTGGACCCAGCACAACGAGCCATTTTTTTCATGATAGAGTGTCAATCTTGTGTATTTTCTTGTTGTGATTATTGCTGGATGTGAGTGCCATTTCCGAACCGAACCGGATAAACCAACAGGGTTTCCAGGTCACCCGGAAACCCGACATGGGACTTGGACCCCCCGGTCCAACTTGACTTCCAGTGGGCCTTCCAACGGGGCCCACCAAGCCCAATAAACACCAAAGCATGCCATTAAATAACTTAAAGTAAAACGAACAATTTGAACCGGCCGGGCCAAACCCAATGCGACCCACCCGAGCCTTGTTATGTGTAATGAACATGAGGATTGCATGGTTTGGCCGAGACCAAGGGCTAGGGCCTGTAGGGCCCGCCGAAGCCCGCTAACCGAACCAAGTTAGGGTGCAAGCCCTAAACTTCAAAGAACTGGGCTTTCAAGCCCCAAACCTGGATCACGGGCCCCAAGCCCAGTGGCCAGCCCATTGTGGCAAATTAAAAAGAGAAAATAAAATTACTTGGCCACCATGTGGGCCCACCTAAGGGGCCCACAAATCAAACCGGCGCACCTTTTGCATGGAAAAACACTTAAAGCTCAAAACCTGAACCCTAATATGAAACCAATTCACTTAACCTAAGCCCACAGGGCCTCCTAGGTTAGACAGAGGCCCACCAAGGGCACACAGGCTTACCCAAGCCCACCATGGACGCCATGGGCCTTCCAACGGGGCCCACCCAATCAGACTCAGACAATTCAAGTAAGCAAAGATAAAATCAACTAAAGGGACCCACACCAACCCAGGTGGTCCCGCCAAGACCTAACTTAAATACCTGCTGGATTAGGAATCGAGTGAGAACCAAATAGAGAAAGCTGACTCAAACCAGGGAACCCACGGGACCCGTCATCCGACAGGGTGGATTGGGGTGTCTACGGACATCCCCAGACCACAACCGAGACCCTACTTAGAATCTCAAAGCCGCAGACCAAAAGCCCTAATAGACAGGTGTCCGCCTGCACCCCATCAGGCGGTGGCGACTCCGAATTTCCCATGCCGCGTTTCCGACGCGCGCACAGGAAGAACTGTCCGCTTTATTCTCTTGGTAGTCAGTTGACACTGAAAAACCAGCTATCCCGGAAGAGGCGTTTGCCTACCCATTAGATGAGTTCGAAGCACCGCCAACTGAGGCCGAAGAAGAGGAACCAGTTCAGTACATCTACATGATGGAAAGCCAAGACAGTTCAGGAGAACCCACTCCAAGGCAAAGGTCTTCCCCACCTCCTATCTGCATTGTACACCCAAGTACAAGGGATGGTCTGGGTCAGATGTTCCAGAATATGCCCCAAGTACTGGGACTGCCTACTGAGCTTGCTTATCATGAAACTTATGGTAACTGGGCTCCGAACGAACATTCTTCCAGCAGGAGGAATGAATCATCAGGAAAATCTGTGACCAAGGCATTGCCTAAGGTGGAACCACCCAATGAAGTCACTATTCGGGTACCAGGGACTATCATCCGCCGCGGGGTATGGATCAGTGTATCGTCAGAAGATTCAAGTCAGAATCAACCAAAGAAGGGCACAGCTAATGACCCCCTCAGCATCTCCTCCGACAGCAGCATTAGCATGATACAAACCGGGAAGGTGAATGCAGTGACTGCTGTAACCAAGGACAAGCACGCATTGTAGAACTGGAGTTCGACGCCACTTGCCACTCGCAAAGCCGAACTACCACAGGGAGTTTCTTCCACTTCTGAAATTCCCCCTGTAGATATTGCTGCACTTTTTAATAAATGCGTGAAGTCTTTTGATTATTTTTCTGCTTCTGTAAATAATTCTGCAAATAAGCAAACTCAAAATCGCAACCTTAATATCAATCTCGATGCACACCCGAAAAATTCAGAGCACGAGATAGATAATCAGGCTGCCAAAATCAAACAAAAACAAAAAGGTCAAAAAGAACAAAAAGAAATCCATAGTGTCGAGCAGGAATTAGATAGCGACACTTACTCATCACAACCCGATGATTCAGAAATTATCCCCAGTGATTCTTTTGAACTTGAGGATAATGATGAACCATGGGAGACCCCATCTGAAATCCAATTTGCCTTGGACAGGCATGAAAAGGGTCTCCAGGCTAACATTGAGGAAATTGAACCTATCAACATAGGTGAAACAGCACAACCAAGGATTCTTCAAGTTGGTAAAAAGCTGACATTATTACAGAGAACACAGATAACTGATTTTCTAAAATCTTACACTGACGTGTTTGCATGGTCATACGAGGATATGCCTGGGTTAGACACAGATTTAGTTGTGCACCGGTTACCTATAAAGTCTAAGGCCACACCAGTGAAGCAAAAACTTAGACGCATGAAACCAGAATGGGCCCTGAAGATCAAGGAAGAAGTCACCAAACAGTTAAAAGCTGGGTTCTTGAAAGTTACAGATTACCCACAGTGGTTAGCAAACATCGTGACAGTCCCCAAGAAAGATGGAAGGGTCAGGATGTGTGTTGATTACAAGGATCTGAACAAGGCAAGCCCGAAAGATGACTTTCCATTGTCGCACATCGATATATTGGTTGACAATACTGCAACTCACTCCATGTTCTCTTTTATGGATGGTTTCTCCGGGTATAATCAGATACGAATGGCACCTGAAGACATGGAGAAGACTTCCTTCATCACACATTGGGGCACATACTGCTACAAAGTAATGCCATTCGGGTTGAAGAATGCAGGCGCCACATACCAGCGGGCAATGACTTTGCTATTCCACGACCTAATGCACAAGGAAATGGAAGTATATGTGGATGATATGATTGCAAAGTCAAAAGAAAAGGAAAATCATTTGGTGAACCTTGGAAAGGTGTTTGACAGGCTCAGGGAATGCAAACTCAGGCTGAACCTGAATAAGTGTGTATTCGGCGTTACTTCAGGGAAACTGCTTGGATTCATCGTTGGAAAACGAGGAATTGAAGTTGACCCAGTCAAAGTAAAAGCCATATTGGAGATGCCTCCCCCATCCACAGAGAAAGAAGTAAGAGGTTTCCTTGGCAGATTACAGTACATCAGTCGGTTTATAGCACAGATGACTCCCGTGTGTGAACCAATATTCAAATTGCTAAAGAAGGATAACCCGGTGATTTGGAATGAGGATTGCCAAGAGGCATTTGACAAAATCAAGGCATATTTGATGAGTCCACCAACTTTGGTTCCCCCCGTACCAGGACGACCTCTAATCATGTACTTGTCAGTCACAGAAACAGCGGCTGGATGTGTCCTAAGGCAGCATGATGATACAGGAAGAAAGGAACAAGCAATTTATTATCTAAGCAAGAAATTTACCAATTATGAAGTAAGATATACATTGCTTGAGAAGACCTGTGGTGCATTGGTATGGGCAGCTCAGAAGCTCCGACACTATCTGCTTAGTCACACTGTATTTTTGATTTCAGATACAGATCCCCTGAAGTACATTTTTGAAAAGCCAATCTCCACAGGAAGGATAGCCAAGTGGCAGGTTATCTTATCTAAGTATGACATTGTCTACACCACGAGGAAGGCAATAAAGGGACAGGCAGTAGCAGGTCACCTGGCAGAACACCCTGTGCCCGACTATCAGCCACTTCTCACTGGATTGCCGAATGATGAAATAATGTATGCCGAGTCAGCAGAAGAGGAAACCGGATGGCAAATGTTCTTTGATGGGGCTGTCAACATCAATGGGAAAGGGATTGGAGCAGTAATCATTTCCCCAGAAGGAATCCATCATCCAATAGCAGCAAAACTCTTGTTCGATTGTACTAACAACATGGCAGAGTACGAAGCATGTGTGTTAGGCTTGCAAGCCGCAATAGAAATGAATATACAAGAGTTGAAAGTATATGGTGATTCTTGTCTGATCATTTACCAAGTAATGGGAGATTGGAGGACTAGGGATGAAAAATTGGTGCCATATCAAGAACTGATTAAGGAGTTGGAAGGACAATTCAAAAGTGTGACATTTGATTATTTGCCACGAGACAGGAATCAGTTTGTAGATGCCCTGGCAACACTGGCATCTATGGCAACCATCACTGGTGACACTTGGGTACAACCATTGGAAATAGAAGTGCGACGTTCTCCTGTATACTGTTTTCATGTTGAGAAGAGCACACCTAAAGGGGAAATCTGGTATGCAGATATAATGAGGTATCTGAAAGACAGGATTTTGCCAGAGAATGCCACGGCAGCTGAGAAGCGCACGATCCAGAAGTTAGCAGGACATTTCTTCCTCAGTGGAGGCAAAATATACAAGAAGTCTTACAACAATTCACTGCTACTATGTGCAACAGAAGAAGAAGCACACCAGCTGATTGATGAAGTCCATGGGAGACAATGTGGCGCACATATGAACGGGCACATGCTAGCAAGAAAAATCTTGAGAATGGGTTATTACTGGTTGACTATGGAACATGATTGCCACATCCATGTAAGGAAATGCCGGTTATGCCAAATTTATGCTGATAACATTCATGCACCGCCCAACGCTCTGTACTTAATGACTTCGCCTTGGCCCTTCGCCATTTGGGGAATTGACATGATTGGGGAAATTCATCCGAAGGCGTCAAATGGACATCGATTCATCTTGGTTGCAATAGACTATTTTACCAAGTGGGTAGAGGCCGTGTCCTTCGTATATGTCAAGGGGTCGCATGTATTGAAATTCATCAGGAATAATATTGTTTGTCGCTATGGGGTACCTGAAGCGCTTATCACAGACAATGCCAAGAATTTGAATAACAAGGACATGGACAAGATGTGTGAAGATTTGAAGATCAAACATCTCAATTCCACAGCATATAGACCCAAGATGAATGGAGCAGTAGAGGCTGCCAACAAAAACCTGAAAAAGATACTTGAGAAGATGGTAGTTACCTACAAAGATTGGCATGAAAAGCTACCCTATGCCCTACATGCATATCGGACCTCAATCTGAACTTCGACTGGAGCAACTCCTTTTTCCCTTGTATACGGAATGGAGGCCGTTCTTCCTATGGAAGTGCAGATCCCCTCACTCAGAATTCTGAAAGAAACAGAGGTTGATGACGTTAAATGGGAAGAATCGAGGTTTGACCAGTTGCAGTTGCTTGATGAGAAAAGAGTTAAGGCTTTGTGCCATAGGCAACTCTATCAGCAGAGAGCAACTCGGACTTATAACAAGAAAGTAATACCACGACGCTTCAAGGTGGGAAACATTGTTATGAAGAAGATATTCCCCCACCAAGAAGACAATAGGGGGAAATTCAAGCCAAACTATGAAGGACCGTTCATAGTACACAAAGTTCTGTCTAGAGGAGCGCTAATCCTACAAGAGATGGATGGAACTATTTTTCCTGAGCCAATAAATGCAGATACAGTCAAACTGTATTACTCTTGAGATCATTCCAATTGGGAAATGAAGAGAGGCCATCCTTGACTCTCCCCCAAGCCTGTAAATCCTCCCAAACACCCTAAAAGGTTCCCATAGTTGGACACTTTTGGGCCTGAAAATTTCTTTTCAAACCTAGTGCATGGGCATTCCTGGCCAAAAAAAAAAGAGAGAGAGCAATTGCGAAGAAAATAAAGAAGAAGAAGAAAAGAAAAGAGTTGTGAAAAGCAAGATCAAAACAAGGAAAATATGAACCCCATACCAAAGAAATAAGCCAGGATGTAAGCCCCAACAATAAAAGGAGCACTGTACAAACCTATAAAATCACAACCCTTTTGGGCCACTTATCTTTCTTTCAAACCCCAGCCTAGCCTACATTTCGTCCTATCTTGAAGATCTTTCGGATCCCAAAGTGAATGGTCTTGAGCAAAACAGTCAAATCTGTGTTTTCTGGTAATGACAGAATTTGATTCTCTCTGAAAGGACCAGACATGGTGAAAACCCAAAAAGGGCGCTGTGTGCAAAAAGGGTCAGTCGTGGAAAAAAAAAACTGGTCATACCTTGATTTGAAAAAGGAATGCAGTAAAAACAGAAACAGGTTGAACAGTGCGCTGAATGGGGACAGTCAAGTGATCGGGAGGGCCCAGATTGGCAGACTATGTTTGAGTCAACGCTTCAAGGCCCATGATGACAAGGCTGAAAATACTAAGCACAATAATCTGTGTCTAATCTAAGGATTGACTTTTGTGATAATGGCAGGCACAAACACACACTAACACGTCTGTGTTTTTCTGTAATTATTTTGCTTAACTACTTTTGAAACTTCCCCAACAGTGCTGCTAACCCTTGAAGAGGGGTTCACCACCTTAATCAAATAGCCATTTTTGATTGAGATGAGTAAAAGGCTTAAATAAACCGGCCCTGCATATCCCTAGTGGAGCAAACACTGATATTTTGTTCTTTGTATAGGTCCAAAGAAGGAAGAAAGATGCAAAGATGAACATGAGGAGAATCCTTTGATCCTTCATTTCCCAGCAAAGGCTTCTTACCTTTCATCCCCAGCGGAGCTCACAAAAGAAAAAAAAAAAAAAAGAAGACCATCAAAATCCTCAAACTCTCCAGCAAGAAATTCAAGAGCAAAGAAAAGCATTGCCATAATCCCCAGGGAGTTGTCTAGGCAGATCATACTCCCACCAGACCCCCGATGGAGTAGCACATGAGTGGGAAGAAAAGATTTAACGCCTCGACAAGAGAAAGAACCTGGCAAGGAGAAGCAATAAGGAAGAGCAATAACGGGCCAATTCGCCCCCTCTTGTAAATTTTGATTCCCACTTTTGTAAATAGCATAGGCTAGAGTAGGTGTATGGTCTCCGAGATGATGGGCAGCAGCGCAAAAGCCTCCTCCCGTTCTCCCACCTTCACTCCCAGTCCCTAACCTTGGCCTAGCATCCAGTCTAAAAAAAAAACTCCCTCAAGGAATCAAGAAGAAATCGAAACTGAAGTCACTAAAAGCTTTAATGGAACAAACAAGAAGAAAAGAACATTATTAAAGGCCTTGCATCAACGCCGAAACAGGCTGATGAGCTCAGATTTAATCCTATCTTTCTTTTCAAAAACAAAGAACTAAGGAACAGCCCTATTCAAACCCGAAAGAGGGTATAGGGATTCCAAAGTCAGGAAGTGATACCAGACATCTGACACTTCCCGTTCACTAAAGACAATTCAATGATTGAGCTCTTCGACCATGTTGAAAGAAATGCAAGGTGCAAAAATAAGGTTCTTTTTCTTCTTTGCCGTTCATCCCCTTAGGTGACTCCAGCAAAGAGGGGCAGCTGTTAGCACCTGATTTTTGCACCCCCAAAATGAAGAAAAATGAAAAGTCAAACTAAAAGTCAAACCCTGAGGGGGTCAAAAAATTGACTTTTTGATTCAAGTAAATTTGGCTATCAAACTTCATCTCGTTAAAAAGAGCATTTCGACACGATTCCAACGCAACTGAGTTTGCTGGAATCGGAGTCCGGATGAGAAAGATATGAGCTGGTCAAACTTTTGGGGAGCAAAAAAATTGACTTTTTGGTCAACCCCAATTCGACTGCCCAAATTGACCCCAGTGGATAGGTGGTTCTGAGCCGGTTCCAATGACACTAAGTTTGCTGAAATCGGACACCGGACGAAGAAGTTATGGGCAGTTGAAGTATCAGAAAAATTGCCCATGTGGCAAAAAGGCAGAAAAAATGGAATAAACCAATAAAATAAATAATATAAAAGTATTTATTAATATTTTAATAAAGGCAATCTCGCTTTATAATAAAATAATCGGAAAAATCAAACCAAATCTTGCAAAAAATCGAATTGAATAAAGGTTTGAAATCCAAACATTTGAAATACGGGCAAGCTTCTAGAAGAGGACGCGCGTCACTGTACGGCGGGACACGCATCCCGTACGGCCGATTCTGCGAGATTTGCAAATTTGCTTTTTTCGCCCATATTTGAAGTACGGGCACGATCCTTTTTGCCTATAAATAGAGAGGCCACCCCCCTCATTTCAACAAGCCTTCCCCTTAGGCCGAATCCCTCTCGCTCCTTGAAGTTCCTACGACCAACCCCTGCCCAAATTTTGTCTCTCCCAATACCTAAACCTATTTAATACCCAAAATGCCCTTGTCATCCCAAAACCATGCCTAAACCCCCAAATACCTCCTTTTAAACCAAACCTCCTACCAAACCCCTTTCAAAATCAACCTAGAAAATTCAAGGAGACGCGAAAGCGCTGCCGAAATCTTCAGAGAATCACTATATCACCAAATTAAAGGAGTAACATTGTGGTAACCCTTTTAACATCTTCTTTTTCAATATATATATATTTGAATTGTCTCCTTTAAACAATTTTTCTCATTTTCATTACTTTGCTACTAACCCATTTGCTTCACTTTTGTTGAAGTTCTCTTATACGTATGAAAGTTTCTCTATGAAAAAGAAGGAGAATAGACAAGTGAATCAAGCCAAAGAAAAAGAATATGGAAACTAATATATTTCATTCGGTTTCACTTGCCAATATAAGAGGAATATGTACCCTTAAACTTATCCCATGTAATCCTCATCTCACCTTCCATTTTCATTGAAAGTAACTAAAAGATGAATCAGCAAGATGAAGAAGACGGGAACTTTGTTTCATTACAAGATATTGAAGACCAAAAGAAGACTTGAAGAGGCAAATGAAGCAAATGTGCTGTGACAGAAGGCACTAGAACCATCACAAAGGTCGCCGGAGCACTCAAGGAGCATACCGGAATAGTCCTAGCCAGAATTGGAGCACAAAAATGCAAATTTGGAAGCGCCCGTAAACTCAATACGGTTCGGGCATGCCCATATTTATTGTATGGGCAAGCCTGAACCGAATTTCATACACGAGCAAGGTGTGCCCGTATGGCAAATACGGGCAGTTGTAAATATAACTTAAAAAACATAATTTTCCGGCCCGGTTGGATCTGTTCCGACCCGCATCAACTTGACCCGATTTCATATGTTATTTGGGCTATCTTTAGTCCATTTGTGGATTGTGGGCCTAGAAGGGCCCACCTGAGTGGCCCACATTTTGACTGGCCTATACCAGGCCTGTTTTCCATAAACAGGCCCAAGCCCCTTGATCTTTGGCTAATGGGCCAAATCCAAGCACATCACGCCCATATGTGTGTAAATAGTTTAATTTAATAAATAACCAAATGGGTTACCCAATAACCCAACTGGGCCCCAGGCCCAACCATGGCAGCCCACGGGTCTTCCAACGGGACCCGGGTCCGACCCACTTCACTCAAATAAATAAAAAAAGATAAAATCAAATAAAAAGGGACCCACACCTCCAGAGCGCCCCGCCATACCTAACAAGGCAGCATGCTGGTCTAGGAAAAGGGTGATATTGACTCAAAAACCAGGGAGACCCGAAGGACCCGTCAAACCGACGGGGCGGGCCGGGGTGTCTTAGGGCTTCCCCGGACGTAACCGAGGACTTAGCTAGAACTCTGAAAAACCACAGACCAGACCTAGACCCGGATAGGGCAAACACCGTGTCTGCCTGCAGCTCTCAGGTAGTGGCGACTCCGAAAGTCCCGAGGCACGAACCAAAGTGCGCCCAGTGTGCGATCTAGGTCAGATTTAGGTGCGCACACCAGGATCGTGTTTTGCACTGGCAGGAGCTTGCTATAGATGTGGTTAGCATGGGCACAGGATTGCTGATTGCCCACATCCTGCTCGGTTCCAGTCATTACAATCACGACCATATCAGTCAGAGGCATTACCTACGGCAGACACACCGAGATATCAACAGCCACATCCTTATAGAGGAAGACGTGGAGGCCAGAAGCAGCAAGGCAAACCCGTAGGCAGAGGTGGAGCACCCCGATTAGAGCAGAGGGCCCAAACTGCACCATTACAGCCACAACATCTTCAAGCCAGAGCTTATGCTGTAGCACCTTCTAAGCAGTCTATAGCTGATGTGCCGTCAGTGGTTAGAGGTACTATATTTATTTCTGGTCATTCTGCTTTGAGTTTATTTTATTCAGTAGCCACTCACTTCTTTATTACTCCAAAATGTGCATGCCATGCTAGGTTATTTCCGTCTGTTATGGAATTTCCATTGACTGTTAGTACACCTTTGGGAAAGAATAGTAGTGTAGAGACAGTGTTTAAAGATTGTATGATTAGATTGGGCAGATTAGAATTACCAGGAGATTTAATTAGTCTGGATATCAGTGGGTATGATGTAATATTAGGCATGGATTGGTTGTCTAAGCTCCTTGTGAACATTGATTGCTTTCAAAAGTCAATCACAGTCAATAGTCCTGGTGGACCAATTCAATGTTTTATGAGTCAAGGGTTGAATACCCGGATCAGTCTTGTTGCTTCCATGGAAGCTGAGACAGAAGAGAGTAGTAAATTGACTCTTGATGATGTGCCAGTGGCCAGGGATTATTTGGATGTATTTCTGGATGATTTGCCTGGTTTACCACCAAGAAGAGAAGTTGAATTTAAGATTCAACTTGCACCTGGTACGCAACCAATTTCTAGACAGCCATACAGAATGTCAGAAATGGAATATAAAGAGCTAAGGATACAGATTGATGACCTGTTAGCAAAGGGATTTATCAAACATAGTACACCCCATGGGGAGCACCTGTACTATTTGTGAAGAAGAAGGATGGGTCTATGAGGTTATGTGTGGATTATAGATTGCTAAATCAAGAGACTGTAAAGAATAAATACCCACTACCTCGCATAGACGATCTATTTGATCAATTGAAGGGATCCACCTGGTTCTCTAAAATAGATTTGAGATCCGGCTACCATCAGTTGAGATTAGCAGAGGAAGATGTGGAAAAGACAGCATTCCAGACGAAATATGGGCACTTTGAATTTATAATTATGCCATTTGGGTTGACCAACGCCCCAGCATTTTTCATGGACTTGATGTATAGAGTTTTCCACAATTTCTTGGATCGGTTTGTAGTAGTGTTTATTGATGATATTCTTATCTATTCCAAGACTAGGGAAGAACACACTAAACATCTCAAGTTGGTGTTGCAGTTGTTGTGGGAGAGCAGATTGTATGCCAAATTTTCTAAGTGCCAGTTTTGGCTAAAACAAATTTCATTCCTTGGACATATAATATCTGGTGAAGGGATTTCTGTAGACCCAGCTAAGGTGAAGGCTGTATCAGATTGGTCTAGACCCACTATAGTGTCAGAAGTTCGTAGTTTCTTGGGCATGGCAGGATATTATCGCCGTTTTATCGAAGGATTCTCCAGAATTGCGGCCCCATTATCTAATATGACTAAGAAGACAGTAGCATTCAAATGGGACCAGAAGTGTGAAGACAGTTTTATGGAACTTAAGAATCGTTTGATTACAGCTCCAGTGTTAGTAATACCATTTGCAAATGAAGGATTTGTGGTATATTGTGATGCTTCAGGCATTGGACTTGGTTGTGTCCTAATGCAGGGTGGTAGGGTTGTAGCCTATGCTTCACGTTTGTTGAGACCACATGAACGCAATTACCCTACACATGATTTGGAGCTGGCAGTGATAGTATTCGCATTGAAAGTGTGGCGATACTACTTATATGGTGCCCAATTTACTATATTCTCAGATCACAAAAGTTTGCGATATATCTTCTCTCAAAAAGATCTGAATATGAGGCAGAGGAGATGGATAGATTTACTAAAGGACTTTAACTTTGATATTCAATATCATCCTGGAAAAGCTAACGTAGTAGCTGATGCACTAAGTCGTAGTGGAGTTTCTAGTGAATCCATTACCACGTTATCTTCTTTTATGGTTAGCCAGTACAGTCTTATAGCTACAGTGAGGGATTGGCCAGCAGAGTTTCATTTGGCAAAGAGCAGTATTAGCATTGCACGTATTGATATCGAGCCAGAACTTATGCAAAGGATCTGGAAAGGGCAACGTACAGACCCAGAGTTAATGAAAACAAGAAGGTTGGTTGAGAAGGGATCAGTTAAGGCAAAGGACTTTAGAATCAGAAATGATATTTTGTGGTTTAGGGGTAGACTGTGTGTACCTGATGATGAAGACATTAGAAGAATTATTTTGGAAGAGGGCCACAAATCAAAGTATGCAGTGCATCCTGGTAGTACAAAGATGTTTAATAATTTTAATTCTTTGTACTGGTGGTCTAGAATGAAGCGGGACATTGCAGAGTATGTAGCAAGATGTATAATTTGTCAAAAAGTTAAAGCTGAGCATAGAAAGTCGCCTGGCTTGTTGCAGCCATTACTAGTGCCAGAATGGAAATGGGAGCAAGTGACTATAGATTTTGTCACGGGATTGCCTAGAACCATACGTCATCATGATGCTATTTGGGTAATCGTAGATCGCTTGACCAAATCAGCTCACTTTTTGCCCGTGAACATGACACAATCACTCCAATCACTTGCACAGTTGTATATGCGTGAGGTTGTTCGGTTACATGGTATTCTTGTTTCTATAGTATCTGACCGAGATCCACGCTTTACTTCTAAATTCTGGAAGGGTTTCCAGGGTGCTTTGGGCACACAACTCAAATTTAGTACAAGTATCCACCCACAGACTGACGTACAGTCATAATGTACAATTCAGACTTTAGAAGACATGCTTCGTTGCTGTGTGTTAGATCTTGGAGGTAACTGGAGTAAACATTTGGATTTGGTAGAATTTTCGTACAACAATAGTTTTCATTCCAGTATCAAAATGGCACCATTTGAGGCACTCTATGGAAGGAGATGTAGATCCCCTCTTTGCTGGGAAGAAGTGAGAGAAAAACAATATTTGGGTCCTGATTTGGTTGAAGAAAGTGCTAATAAAGTGAATCTGATAGTGAAACGCTTAAAACAAGCTCAAAGTCGTCAGGAAAGCTATGCTGACACAAGACGATGCAACTTAGAGTTTGTAGTGGGAGACTTGGTATTCTTAAAGGTAAGATTAAGCTTTTCTTTGACTTGAACTTGTATAAGTTCAATTTTTATAAGTTATTTTGTAATAATGCAAGCTCTTTTGCATTTGAAGGTGTCACCATATCGTGGTATAGTGAGGTTCAGCAAGTAAGGCAAGTTGTCCCCACGATTTATTGGACCTTTTCGTATTCTGAAGAGAGTAGGTCCAGTTGCTTACAGGCTAGAGTTGCCACCACAGCTAGCTCGTGTACACGACATTTTTCACGTCTCATTGCTATGCAAATGTGTATATGATCGAAGCCATATAGTTGAGTACGAGCCATTAAGCATAAGGGAAGATGCAACTTTTGATGAAGGACCAGTCTGGATATTAGACAAGAAAGAGAAGGTTCTTTGTACCAAAACCATCCCTTTGGTAAAGGTACTGTGGCAGCATCATACAGTAGAAGAAGCCACATGGGAAAGTGAAAAAGAAATGCAGAAGAAGTATCCCTTCCTATTTAATCAAATACAAGGTAAATTTTGAGGACAAAATTTTTATTAGGAGGGGAGAATGCAAGATCCCAATTCTCTAATCAAAGTTTAAGTTATAATTGTAATATTATAACTGACACAGGGTTTGTGTTGTGAAGGAGATCCTTCAGAGATCTAGACTGGAATTATGAGGTTGAGTCCTCAAATTAAGAAGGGACCTTAAGGTGAGTTTTAATTGTAATTTGGAGATTAATTAATGTGTTGGTAAGCAATTGATGTTTTATAAATAATTGTTGCTAAACTTTTTAATGGCATAAGAGTAAATATTGTCAACTAATGGAGAAGGATAGGGAGGGAAATAGTTTTAAATAATAAGGGTAATATGGGGAATGAGGAAAAAAAATTGATGAAAACCCACCAAAGGCCTCATTTGTATGAATAAAATTGGGGGTTTTTCTTCTCTTCATTTCTTCTCTTAAACCAAACCCTAACCCTAGAAATTGGTGGGGGGATTTGTTGTATTTGGTTGAAGGAAGGATTCCATTCAATGGGAAATCATACTAGAAGCTAAAGTGGAGCTAAGTTGCTGATTTCAAGCTTGGAGAGAAGCTAGAAACTTGACGAAATTGGTGTTTTCATTTCAAATTTGTGTTGCTCAAGCTAAGAAGAGGGTGATTATAGCTTCAAGGTAAGCAACACTCTTCTAAGAAAACCTTGATTTAGTTTTCTTGAATTCAAAATGAATTTTCGGATTTCTGTTGCTGATATAGAATTTTGGGTGATAAAATGATCTATTTCGTATATAATTGTGTTATTTTGTTAGGGATAAGTTAGGGAAACCAAACGGTAGGCTGGCTAGGTGTATCATACAAATTTTGAACCCTTGAGAATGCCAATTTGCTGTAGTTTTGGAGGTTAGGATCTTAACAATTGAAATAGGGCCAGATTTGGGGATTTCGTAGTATAAGTGCTTTGGTGTATATTAGATTGCAAGTGAAGATTTATTTGTAAAAATTAGTGATGTTAGGAGGTGATAGAGAGATTTAGAAAGTAAAACAAAAATTGGTAGTCATGAACAAGCCTTGTAAGTTGACAAATAGACACAGTCCTGTTATCCGTTTCGAAAACGCACTATATTTCTGTCAACGTGCGAAGATATGAAAACGATGCATAAAAATTTAAACTAATAGTTTAAAATTTAGTTTAAGGTGTTTATAATTGAATGGAGGTGATTTGGGACCGATTGGACATCAGGATTTTGCAAGAAAAATCATGGAAGTTAGGTGATTCTCGTCCTAGTGTGGTAAAACAGCTCGTAACCACCTGTAGTGAAATTGCTATAACTCTCTCTAGGAAACTTCAAATTTAATTCCGTTTGATGCAATAGAAACTAGACTCGTAGACCTTTCTATTGGTATATAGCTCACTAGTTAGTTCTTCACCAATTGAATCAGGTTTGACATTTTGTAAGAGTCAAAAACCAGATCTACAGTTTGTCTGCATTTAGGTGATTCTCGTCTTAGTGTATATTAGCCCAATATTTCATGCGATTAATTTAAGGTTTGCAAATTCATAAATTAAGATTGAAATGAGATTAGTATTATTATATGTTGCTGTTAAATGATTTTGCAAGTTATTTTAGATGCATATGACTATAGTATGTTTGCACATTGAGATAAATGTGATGCTATGTTTGCATAAGAAAGTATTGCTTGAATTTCTACATGAAATGAATGACTTAAGATGATATGTATGGAACCATGAGGGCATAGGCCCATGATTTGAAAATGAAATGCAAACCATGGGGCAATGGCCTGGATAATTATGAATTAGTAGCCTTACGGGCTGTGTTTGGGAAACATAGTTCTATTGACATGAAAATGATTGTGTGAGATACCAAATAAAATGAAAGGCATAAAATTCTAACTTAAGATGCGGATCCGTATAACTTAAGTAGGTGTGTTTAAATATAAATGTCGTGACCTTGGATATTGTTGTTTCATTATGTGTGGATTTTATTGATTCCGGCTTGAGGTCGAAGTTCTATTGATGCCGGCTGGAGGCCGATGGTTGTACTGAAGTCCAGCACCAAGGGGAGTCGGTGGCTAATGCCCAAGCTTTATCTTGATGCCCTACGCTAAGGGGAATTGGCGTTAGGATGCCCAATACCAAGGGTAATCGGGATGGATGCCTAACCTATATGGGAAACCTATAGAGTTAGATGTGGTCATGATGTTTACAATTAAACCACCTAGTTAACTCTATAAATGAAATGAGATCAACATGGTTGTTGTTGCAAAGAGTTAGTATATTTTAATGCTTGTTTCCATTGATTAATGAATGCCCTTGTATGCTTGTGCTAAATGTTATGAATGATATGTAAAGATGTATATTGGCATATTGCATCAGTTTTCGATATATTGCTATGCATCATGGTTTTGAAAAGATATGGCATGAACTGTGGTTTTCAAAAGCATGCATAGTATTGCTTACTGGGACCCTTCGTCTCATCAAACGTGGTTTATCGGTTTTGTTTGAGATCTATCGACGTCTGGAGCTAAAGATGATAAGGGGAAAGAGAAAGCATTGGGATACAGAGAGGAGGATTTGTTCAGGCCTGCTAGGTCTCTCTAGAGATATGTATATTGTATTTTTGTTTTATGTAGAGAGAGAGAGAGAGAGAGAGAGAGAGAGAGAGAGAGACATCCTGGCTGTCTGAGTGGGTGGTTGTGATGTGGGCGGGGTGAGAGACCTGGGCGAGCTACCACAGTGGTGAGCTACCAGGCGAGGATGTGCATATGGTTGGGATCCCACAACGCTCGGGGATGCTATAAGTAATCTTAAGACCCCCAATTAAGCAAGAGACTTTTTAAGGAACAACAAAGGATTAAATCCCCTAGGAACCCTGAAGTTAAGAGTGCTCGGGTGGGAGCACTGCTAGGATGGGTGACCCCTGGGAAGTTTTCTCGTGTTATCCTTAAGAACAAATCCGTGAGGGCCCGTGGGCCCAGAGCGGGCAATATCTTGTTGGTTATGGGTCTAGGACGTTACAAATGGTATCAGAGCCTGCCCCGATTGGAAAGTGTGCAGGTTCAGCCCAACGCGAGGGATGCGTTCTCCCATGGAGGGGAATATGTGACATCCTGGCTGTCTGAGTGGGCGGTTGTGATGTGGGTGGGGTGAGAAACCTGGGCGAGCTACCACAGTGGTGAGCTACCAGGCGAGGATGTGCATATGGTTGGGATCCCACAACGCTTGGGGATGCTATAAGTAATCTTAAGTCCCCCAACTAAGCAAGAGGCCTTTTAAGGAGCAACAAGGGACTAAATCCCCTGGGACCCTTGAAGTTAAGCGTGTTCGGGTGGGAGCACTGCTAGGATGGGTGACCACTGGGAAGTTCTCTCGTGTTATCCTTAAGAACAAATCCGTGAGGGCCCATGGGCCCAGAGCGGGCAATATCTTGCTGGTTATGGGTCTGGGACGTTACAAGTGGTATCAGAGCCTGCCCCGACCGGAAAGTGTGGGGGTTCGGCCCAACGCGAGGACGCGTTGTCCCATGGAGGGGAGTATGTGACATCCTGGCTGTCTGAGTGGGCGGCTGTGATATGGGCGGGGTGAGAGACCTGGGCGAGCTACCATAGTGGTGAGCTACCAGGCGAGGGTGTGCATATAGTTGGGATCCCACAATGCTCGGGGATGCTATAAGTAATCTTAAGACCCCCAACTAAGCAAGAGGCTTTTTAAGGAGCAACAAGGGACTAGATCCCCTGAGAACCCTGAAGTTAAGGGTGCTCGGGTGGGAGCATTGCTAGGATGGGTGACCCCTAGGAAGTTCTCTCGTGTTATCCTTAAGAACAAATCCGTGAGGGCCCGTGGGTCCAGAGCGGGCAATAACTTGCTGGTTATGGGTCTGGGACGTTACAGAGAGAGGGTTGTGAGATGTTTAGATTACCGACTTTTTGTGTAGAACTATGTATATAACCTTTATTGGGTTCTTTTGATACCTTTTCTCCATGACTTATACTTTAAATGCTTCTTTTATAGTTAGTTTTACTGTACACATATAGTATATGTTGCACCCACGTTTATCAGGTATTTTACACATTTGGATATCATCCATTTTCTAGGCGTTATATACACCTTTTGTCGAAAAAAAAAATTTACTATCATGTTTATTAGGACCTAGTTAACATCCCTCAGCTGATCTTAGTCCAAAGGGACGGGATGCAACTTAATGGGGTGTTACACCACAACGGAATTCTGTGATCTTGGAACATTTGCAAAACCGACAGTGTTCTGCGCATCGACAATTTGAGGTATCTTGCAAATGTCCTCCTCAACCATTCATCAAAGTCAACTTTGATAGAGCTTTTCGTAGAACTGAAATGAGAGCATCTGTAGGCGGCATTGCAAGGGATTACTTTGGTAAGCACTCGGCATCTTTTTCCACCCTGATATCAGTTACTTCCAGTCAACAAGCGGAAGTTTAAGCTGCACTGGAAGCAGTTCATTTAGCTACCACACACAAGTTCTCACACATCATCTTTGAAGGAGATTCACAAGTCATTATTTCAATCCTGGCATCTACATTTGTGAACATTCCTTGGTCTATCAGGATTCCTATTAACAAGATTAGAGTGCTGTGCCGAAGGTTCCAAACTGTGAAATTCTCTCACTTATTTTGGGAAGGCAATGAAGCGGCAGATAGATTAGCAAACTCTGCTTTGGACTGTTTCCCCTGTTTGCTCTTTGACAAGGCTAGGGAGATCAGTTATGTTAGTTTTGCTTAATATTATATATTTTTTTGATAAAAAAAAAATATTGAGATGTACATGAAAGGAAAACCGCATCCTTAGTTTTATCAAGTCTTCAACTAACGATATTATTTTTGGTCAAGAGTACATATGGAAGATGCAAAGGCCTCTCTTTTTTTATAGAGAAGATCGGCTGGGAAGATTTCATACCCAACCAATGTGGGATGGGAGACAATTGTGGGAGAAAACTGGACTATTGAAGGAAAGTTGATTTCCTCAATTAACGCAATTAACACTCATGAGGAGTGAGGAAAGCCACAAATGCTGTCTAATGGTTGCATGGTGGATTAGTACATAAAACCATGAGGAAAGCCACAAAGCTAATTAGGATTTTTAATTTTTATTTTTTATTTTTTTCAATAGAGGGACTGAAACCAAACTTGTAATGGCACCCAACCGGCCCATGGTTTTCACCGACAGTTAATGGGACCCTTGTTAGGTAAACTGTCTTTATTTGATATAATGTAGTGAAAAATTGCAAATAATCTATATTATATGTAACAAGAATATGCCTCCTAGAAAGCGTGCCAACAACTATGCATGACTTCCCCAAAAAGTTCTTACTGTTCGTTGATAAAATTAATATAAAGCTAGAATAATCAAAACTCTACCTATTCGTTTAAAATCTAGATAGGTATAAAATTATTTCCTCTCTACTTGCACTACTAGTACAACCCTGCTAGTTTCAAGAGAGAGAGAGGGGGGATCTGGCACCACATATAAGGATTTTAAACATTCTTGGTCTGGGTGTTAACGAATGTATCACAACTGTTTCTGTGTTTGTCATCTTATGCAATTTTTTCATTCACTAGTTCCTGCAATTTGAGATAAGATGTTGAAACGTGGTGAGTGTACTTTGAGATAAATCTTGCCGCGTGGAGGGTAGAACATTTATGCTTTTTTCCTTTTTCTGAAACTAACGAGGTTTTTCTTTTTGAAAAAAAACTCAAAACAGTATCTCCCTTACAATGCATGGATAAATGCAAGAAAAAAGTGCAGATAACATCATCCCTGTTCCAATTAAATAATTCGATTTAATCAAAAAAATTTTATTCAATTAAATATCCACTAGGTTGGATTTTTTTTTTTGTAACGATCCACTAGGTTGGATACAGATCCATTAATATCCGAATCAAATTAAATTACATAAATGTTTGTAACGTTTACAAATTTTGAAGAATATTTAAGTAATTTTTTTTTCGAACACTTCGGCTGACACAAATCGTGCAAACCTTCTTGCTCTGATTTTTCAATAAACAATCAAGAGGTCAAACTCAAAACAGTATTAGAATTCTCTGAACAATAATAAGGAAAAAATTGGAATCCATTTTTCTACAGTTAAAAAAAGGAAGGTCGTGAATCTTTACAGAAATGAATTAGAAAAGCATTCTAAAAGCATTAATTTCAAAGATATTACAAATTAAACAAAATCTCTTTATGTAATCCTAACCATTAAAATGTTACAAAAAATATGAATAAAACAATTATTCTGATTCTCTAATAAAAGCAATAAATTTATAAGATTTGTTGTTTCCTTTCCATCCTACAATGAAGAAGCAACTTTTTATTTTTATTTTCCATAAAATAATATATTTGTAAAATTCATCATTTTTATTACAATATTAAAACTGAAAAATAAATTTTAAACATATGCTTAAAAAATAATATATTTGTAAAACTCATATTATTTTACTTTAATAAAACGACATCTTTTAGAGTTTCAGTTGAGCTAGATTGAAGACTAATAGCTTAGCTTTAGATAAAATGCCATTCAAATTTTAGTAGAATATATCCTTAAACTGAAAATATGTGTTTTAGGCAATTATCTAACTGTAATATAATATTAACCTTGGTATTTACCCACAATATAAAATTATAATAGTATAATATTGATCATGTTTACTATTTTACTATATGATTATTACATAATATAATATAATATAATTTAGTATAAATTTAAGAGAGAAGGGAAACCTGTGCTTAAAATAAGAATTATTATTAAAAATAGCTCTTATGTTTATATTAATAAAAAAATATAAGCATCTAAAATCACGCACTAAAATAAGTTTTTTTTTTCTTTCATGTACGTGAGAAATACAATTTTGGTGAAATTTCATCCATGCCAGTAGAAAGTGGCATCGAAACTATTTGGTTTTAGTGAACCTCCAATTTCGAGTAAAAAATGTGTAACATGGCCAGAATGTGCCATCCATTTTTCTCACTAAATGCGAGGCATAGGATGTATGTTCCCCCATGCCATTCATATCTTACCTAAAATGGGAGAAATTTCTAAATTTCTCTTATTCTGGTTAGGTTTTTTAATGACAAGTTGAAATTCCACTCATGCAATTAGAAAACTAACTGTTTTAACAATTTGGGTTTCAAAATGCCTGTGTTGCCTTATACAATAATAAGAACGCTTGATCTATGTATTGTTGTCTCGAATCTTTTTAGTGAAAATTAATATTTATAAACTTGAGAAAAATTATAAAAAAATTGAGAAAATATTAAATATTTCTAAAATTTAGGGAATAAGTTTAAAAGATAATTAGCCATTTGTATAGTTATTTCATTCATAAATGTGATATAAGTACCTATTCAATGATAATTAAATTAATAATTTTAAAAATAAAATAAAATCACCAAAAACTAGGAGAAGGCCTGTAAGCTTATAATGTGAGTTTACCTGTCGAAATGTAACTTAGATATTTTCAGAATAATTTATTATTTAGAAATTATGAAAATTTTAAAAATTATAAATTGCCAAAAATTAAAAAAAAAAAGGTCTTGGAAGATTGTAAAATCCTCAAATCTATTTGTTTTTCATTTTCTTAATTTTCATTACAATTTTTTTGGCTTTGTTATAATTTTCCTAAATCTTTTTTAATTTCTTAGTTGATGGCAAATTCATTTGCGATGACATGAGTGACGTGCCAACAAAATTCAAGCAAAATGATAAAGCATGACAAGGGTGAAATAGCATGGCGAACCTTGCACTACTCAAACTATACTTGCATAGAATTTCTATCGCAGAAGTGTTCATCCTATTAATGTCCCAATTCAATGTAACAAATCTTCAACAAAAATGAAGAAGTATAAATCAAATAAAATTTCAATATGAAATTACATAAATAGTCAAAAAGATAAGTATAATCAAAAGAATCAAATGTGTTATCTGTAACTTTATATCAATATAAGGCACTTATAATTTAAAAAAAAAAAGGTTTTTATTTGATACTAAAAATCAATTGTTAAAAGAATTAGAGGCCATGAAATCACTGGCAATGTGCAATGTATGTTTACAATTGTTGGTGCCAAAATAAATTAGGAGAGACTGATAGTATATAGCATCTATTCTTAAGAGTATGTGACCTAATGGGACCCTTGTTAGGTAAAGATCTGTATTTGCCATATAAATCTCATGAATCAGAGGAGTCTGATCTTGGTAATCTTGGCTAAGCATAGTTTATTGATTGAGAAATTATGAAGTGATGAAAATAATTGATTGAGAAACTATGAGGGTTTTTGGCGGTAATGTTGGATTTTGATTATAACCCTAGATTCTAGATTTTACTGCCTAATTTTTAGAATCTCGTTAGGGTCTATTAGGTTTCAGGATTTGATTATACAAACTAGAATCCAAAATCTCATTTGGATGATCTTCATTATTAAGATAGATTTTATAGTTTTTGTATGAATGATTGCATTGGAGAATAATAAACATATAATAATTGCATAAAATATATATAACGATAAATAAAATACATAATAATTACTATTATCATTATTATTATGATATAGTATACGATCATTAGATATTATAATAATATTATAAATAAATATTTTTAAAATAAAAGTAAATAATATAATATTATTGGTTATGATACTATCATATTATTTATTGTGTAATATTCTTTTACAATAATATTGTGCTAAGGTATAGGCAAGCTTCACGCACTGTTGATTCATGAACTAGTTTGAAATTGTAATTGTGAAATTCTGTGCCCTGAATTATATGTACTCTTTTTCATGTGTTTCTTGGAAGAATTAGTCCATGTAAAACTTAAGTTACCTAGAAAGTCCATTGTGAAAGATCCAAAGATCCACCTGTTAGTCTAATCAAAACCATTCAATAAATACACTGATTAATGAGTGGTAACTGAAGCACATCAGAGAACTGTACAAGTAGATCCTTCATTTTCCAACATTCTTCATACATCCAAGAAAACTGGTTTTGGGATAGTTGAGATAAAATGGACAAGATAAAGTCCCTGTTTCCATTAGGATATATATGAGCTTTATTTTTTCTGTTTTTGAAGTAAAATTGTACACAGATGAGAGCTACTCAAAATGATATTCATTTTACATGAAAACTGGAAGATGCCTCATTCTGGATATATTCAATCTTGCTATAAATTCTTTCTACTGGTTCTTTTGCAACACAATGGGTACTACAAGGTCAAAGTTATAATTGAGTTTGTAAGCAAAAACCAGGAGCAATATTTGAGCTGATTTCATATAGATTACATTAAATTGGAGAGTTTGATGATTTCTTGGTATTTGATTATCTAGTTTTGAGGAGGTCCAGTGGCACATCTTTAATGTAATACCTTCAACCTTGTAACTAAATCACAATATGTGCATATTGTGACTTAAAAAATTTAAAATGTTTATATCTTCAATCTTGTAAATAAATCGCAATAAGCCCCTTAATAAAAATTGCTTAATACCTTATGTGCATTTTGTCCATTAGAGGCCACAATTTTCATACTAAACCAATGAAATCAGAACTAAGAGATACTGAGAATTAAATGAAGCTTAAATTATTGCAATAAACTACCAATTGCATGCATACCAGAGAAAAAACAACAAAAAGTTTTACTAGATAGTCCCTTGTTGACATACTATAGTTTAAAAGTAACTAAGGGATTGCACGCGCTACGCGCGTAGCAAATCATATGGGGCCCACTTAGAAAAACTCTAGCAAGAATCCAAATCTCATGCGGTTCGGTTATGCTGATGTGGCATAATAAATCGGTAAAATAGGGAAAAGCTTATGGAAGATTTGGGCATAGATTATCAGGCCAGAATCATGGCAGTTCCCTTTATATATTAGTACAAATAAGATAAAAGTTTTGGCTTTGAAGGTTAATGTTTAAAAGTTATATATGTTGAATGTATGGAATAGGAAAATTTAGTAGTCAAATATATGGAGGTTGAACAGAACCAGGTTGAGGTAATCCATGAATTCAACCGAGAGAACGTACTATATATACTATTGTTAACCATCTATAATTATAACCATTTTGTTATATTGGGACGGTCGGATTAGTAAGACACTCCAATTATTAATAAACAAAAGAAGAGAAGAAAGAAGATTATATAATGCAGATGATGTTAGTTTACGCAGCGAAAATTCTCACCACACAAGCAACCCAAACGTGTTGCCTCCCAAGGTATCCACGTCTCAAAGCCTTCCTCTTTTTCTTCGGGGTTTCTTCTCTTTAGAGTTCTAATGGTCAACCCTTTTTCCAAAAAATTGCTATATATATATATATAGCCTCTTTAAAACCCCAGGCAATGATATGACGTGGGATCCTTAGGGATCTCAATTCTCAGCCGTAGGATCAAAACTGAAAAACTATTTTTCATTCTTTCCCTTATATTCTTTTATTCAGAATTTTGGGATTCTACTAATTGCAATCATGCCCATTAACATATTGCAATTGACCCCCGAGAATAGGAGATTAATTTCGTGAAATCCCTTTTGCTTACAATTATTTGCTTGTTCATCCTTCCACTATACTATATTCCACATGAGCCAATAGGGTTGGAATAATATCACTGAAAAAGTCCCTAGCTCATATAATTCTTAATCTGTAATTCAGTTGGACTCCAAAACCTTTCTAAAGTATTTTCACAAATAAATATATATATATATATACTTATATGTATATATTTTTGAAAAACAAATCTTTCATAAAACCCACTGGCCAGTTTTTCTTTTTCTTTCAAGTCCAACTATATACAGATATCTTGAATATACTATCTCACTTAGAGATTGGTGGATTCCTTATTGAACATATATACAACTTTATTAATCATGCACAAGACCCAACATTATCTGAATATTTGATCTTCAAAGACCATCATCAATTGATTCAGTCAAAGCACATGTGCATAATAAATAAATTGCATAAATTTCTCAGGTCTAAGGATGTCTAAGCTAATTGTGCTGAATAACCTTTTCAATATCAGTGATCACTTCCAAAAGTTATTCATATATGATCCAATTCAGTACATGTACTCTTACAGTGCACCCACTTGTTTGCTTAAGGTCACCACCTCAGTGACGGAGTTCATCACCCTATCTTATAGCAACACAACAAGTGTAGACCTTTTTCACATATTAAATATGTACCTTGGTCTAGAACAATGAGCAATACAAAGAACCGAAAAATCATAACTCCCTGCCTCTGATTCCTTAATCATTGGCATGACTTTTCTACAATGTTACTCAAATTTATTCTTTTCTTTGTAACATCACATATTACAATCAAATACCCATGTAAATAAATATATGCTATATATATGGAGAAACAATAGAAATGCAATAACTATCAAATAATTATTCATAAAATGTTTTTGAGGGCATATTTGTCTAACAGATGAGAGGAGTCAAAAGTTCTCTGATTGAAAATAAAGCAAAATATTATATTATTTTCAGATCAAACAATCCCATTTGCAATTTCTTGAGTGCATTTCTGTCCCATTATGTGTGGAAAGAATCACTTAGCTTATAATGGGTAAAATCCAAATACCTCAAAATAATTTGGCATGTCAGGCCGTATCAGTTATGTTAATCAAATGTATCCCACTCTGCACGGTGAAGCATTCACATACTGTTAAATTATGTGATGCCTATAATTGTTGTTTTTCATTACAGAGATTTATCTTTTTAACACCACATTTCATCCTAAAATTACCAGAATTCTCCTTCAGTAAAGAGTATCATTAATATAAACACAGTTTGAGCAACAGGTTCTTTCATAGTTTTTGTGTTGGATGCAGTCATTTTCAGTAAGAAATCCTTATATATATAGCATCCATTGTAAGCCTATTTTGCATTGAGGATTATTGTATCAGTAGTGGGAAACAAACAGAAAAGGAGAATGAGTAAGAGAATCTGATTAACCACATCCTTCCTCCTAGTACTTGTATGCCTCATTTCAGATTGCTTGATAGTTGATGCCCAGGCTTGCAAGCCAAGTGGAAAAATCAAGGGGAAGAAGCCCCCTCTGGGGCAATGCAATTGGGAAAATGACTCTGATTGTTGTGTGCAGGGAAAGCAGTACACAACGTACAAGTGTTCACCACCAGTGTCCCACCACACGAAGGCAGTTTTGACACTTAACAGCTTTGCAAAGGGAGGAGAAGGCGGCGGACCATCGGAATGCGACAACCAGTACCACCCAGATGACACACCAGTGGTAGCACTTTCAACCGCATGGTTCAACAACAAGAGTCGGTGTCTCAACAATATCACAAATAGTGCTAATGGGCGGAGTGTGGTGGCGATGGTGGTGGACGAGTGTGACTCCACTATGGGGTGTGACAGTGACCATGACTATCAGCCTCCTTGTGAAAACAACATTGTGGATGCCTCAAGAGCTGTGTGGAAAGCCCTGGGTGTGCCTAAGAGTGATTGGGGCGAGTTGAACATCATTTGGTCTGATGCTTAAATCCCAGTGCATGTTTGTCTATGTATTGTTGTTTATTTTTGTGTTTTTCTGGGCTCTTTGCTCCATCTATTGAGATGTAGTAGAAGTACACATAATTAGTCTTATATTATATTCAGGTGTGTTCTCTCTCTTTACTATGGAATTTCTGTCCATCTCACATCAATATAGCCTTGGAAATTATTATGGTATTATTTTCTAAAATGCAATTAGATTCATTGTGATCTTACATGTTAGATATTTGACACAATGAGTAGATGATAATCTTTAAAAACAAGACAAGAAATTAATTTTTTTTCTTGGCTAATGAAAGTATAATAGTAGGTGTAACAGTTGTGAATCTATGTAAGTCAGTTATGGATTATTCTATATATGTAAATGTAATCTTTAGATCTTTTATGGCAATTTAAGTAACTGATAAGATCATGGGTTCATAATGAATATGATTTAGTACAAGACCATCATTGACTTCCCTTCAGTTCTATATATATAGTTTCGATTGGTTCTCAAGTAAATCATTTTACATGTATCATATCTTAAAATCCTCTTATGACTTGTTGATTGCAAGCCTCTAAACATCATTTCCAATTAGATGTTTTCTCCTTCCCTATTGAGTTAGAGTTTACCTTGCAAGAAGTTCATGAGTCTCCAAGTGATAATTGATCCCCTGCTCCCAGTATTAAGCACCTTATACATGATTACCTTTTCACAGAATGAAATTCTGGACCCAGTTGTCAAGTGAAGTACACACATCTTAAATTAATTTGGTCAATTGAAAATACAGAAGGATGTGAAACTTCTAAATTAATTTTTGGGTTTGCATGCATAAGTCATTTCCAGAAAAAAAGATTCAACAAGAAAGAGACATATATGAGGGCATCCAGAATGATTGATCTAAGAGTAAGAACTCATCAACGGTCAGGGTGGGAGAACTGTTTGATAATTTGGATGATTGTGCTCTTGAATGAAATCTATGTTCGTTAAGAGATTATGAAATTTTAGTGCACCGACTAACATGAGGTCATCAACTTCAGCAGAATACGTGCTGAAGTTGATGTTCTTTTATTTTCTTAAAAATTCATGAGCACTATGCATTTCTTGGGGCCAGCCAGTTGCAACAAATATCAAGTGGCACAATGAATGATAAAGTTTGGGGACAGGCGTTGAGTTATTGGCTAAGGAAATGGGATAGTTGGGGGTTTCAATATTTGTATTTTGTCCTTCTTGCTGAGTTAGATGTATCAGATTTGATACAGGAGGCTTCTCATTCTTGTTCCCTGCTCATCTCTCGTGGGTATTTCTTCTTTTTATTTGTTATTTACATTTTTGATATTAATGATTGTTTTCATTATTCATTAAAACAAAGGTGCGTTGGCTTCAAGGTTAAAATCCTCTATACTTCCCTTATGTCATTTATATTGTTACTCATGTACAATCTGGGATAGAAATTTCGCATTTTATGGAACTTTTGCTAGTTCTCTGGAGAATTCTGAAGGACTCCGAAAATGGCAAATCAAAGCAGGTAAGGCTATGTTTGATATTAAAAAACTATGGAGAATGAAATGTTAGAGCATATTAGGCATGCTGCCACACCAAAGGAGGCGTGGGATATATTTTCCACGAGCTTCTCGGAGAAGACGACATGCGGCTTCAACTTCTTGAAGGTGAGCTAATTTCAACGACGCAGAAGGACCTCACAATTAATCAGTATTTTACCAAGGTAAAGTCTCTCTGCCATGAAATTTCTGAGTTAGATCCTTCAGCTAAAATTCATGAGCATTGTATTAGAAGAATTATTATTCATGGGTTAAAACTTGAGTATAGAGGTTTTATCACTGCAATTCAGGGTTAGCCAATAAAACCCTCATTAGAGGAGTTAGAAAATTTATTGGCCAACCAAGAAACTTTAGCTAAGAAAATGGCTGGAGGATCAATAAAGAGAGAAGATGAGGCGTTCTTTATTGGTAAAGGGAGAGGTCAACACAAAGGATGAGAAGCTTTTGAGTCAAGAAAATGAGTTCCAGAGAAAGGCCGATATAAGAGGGATGCTAAATTTTGAGCTACTCAATAGCAAGTAAGAAGGAAGAATATTTTAGATCTGTTCAGCAAAAAAGCAATAAATGTTACAATTGTGGTAAGAAGGGCCACTTTGCAAGAGATTGCCGTTTGAGAAAGAAATCAACGGAAGGAAACTTGGTAACGTCAAATAATCACCAAGATATTTATGATAGCGAAATGAGTGGGATTTTTAAGCATCCTTCGCCATGTTAAATCTTGAAGGTAAAGTCTACCCAGATGGAGCTAGCTTCAATGAGAAAATAGATGAAGAGCAATCCTGGTCACTTACAGAGTAAGTTTGACAAGAAAGACATCTGATGCATCTTCGTAGGCTATGACTGTCAAAGAAAAGGATGGAGTTGTTGTGATCCCACAACTGGTCGCTGCTATACATTGAGGAACGTAGTCTTTGATGAGGCATCTTCATGGTTGTTACCTCAAGTAGCTACACTGCCAGATACTACAGATATCACAGACAAAGTGAAAAACGATATGGAGGAGCCAAAAGAAAGTAAACAAAGCAGCACAGAAGTCCTGGAGAAACAAGCACCTTTGATCGGTGAAAGAGAAGAAGAGTCAGATCCACTTGAGGTTAGAGTGACAAGTCCATGGTAGACTGGCATACACAATACAACAAATGAAGAAATGGAGGAAGCTAGCGCACAACCGCTACTTAGGAGGTCAACGAGACAACGAAAGCCAAATCCCAGGTATGACAATGCAGCCATTGAAGAAAGTAGCAACAAGGAACCAGCAACGTACGAAGAGGCATCCAAACATATTGCGTGGATAGAAGCTATGAAAGAAGAGATAGATGCTCTAAAGAAGAACTAGACATGGGATTTAGTCCCAAAACCTAAGGATAGCAAATCCATTTCTTGTTGATGGGTTCACAAAGGAAAAACCTAACCATATGGGTCGGCTGAGAGATACAACGCACGACTCATAGCTCGAGGATTCTCTCAACAGTATGGGATGGATTAGATGAGACCTTTAGTCCGACGGCAAAGATTACAACAATTCGTGTTCTACTAGCCTTAGCGACTAGTAAATTGTGGAAATTATAGCAGATGGATACACTACTAAAAAAAGGTGATTTAGTGGCGGATGATAAGTGAGTTTTTGCGGCGGGTTTTCGTGGACCGCTGCTAAAACTGGAAAAGCATATAGTAATCGTTCGCAACTCTATCCCTCTAACTTAGTCTTTCACAGCTTCAGTAACTCTACCTTTCTATCTCTCTCTCTCTAACTCTACAAGAAATCTCTTGCAGCATCGCTCTCCTTTGAAATTTTCTCTCAAGTTGCAAAGTTCGAGATCTGATCGAGAGGGTTCTCGCTCTGTCTCTCTCTCTCTCTCCACGAGATATTTCTTGCGGTATCACTCTCTATTTCCTGTTAAACATTATTTCTCAAGTTGCAATGTCTCAGATCTGACAGAGAAGCTTCATCGATCAGCTATTTGAGTTGAGAAATTGATACATTTGATACTGATACTTCAAAGTACACTTTTCAACTTCGATATCAAATATGTTTCTTACTCTGGAATTTGAGGTTTAGTTGTTGTATTTCCGTTTTCAGTCTGTTCTTTTGATTTCGGAACACTTACTGTTTGTATTTTTCCCGTTTTGGATTTAGGAATGGTAGATTTAGAGTTCCGGAAGAATACACTTACCTGGTGAGTTTCAGATCTGGCGCTTGCGCTTGGATGTTTTAATGTTTTCCTAAATTTCCTCATTGATCGCAGCTTGCTTTTGGTATATCAATTGCGGTTTTCCTTTGGAGCAGATCTTGCAAGTTTTTGGGGTTTCATGAGTTTCATTGTGGTTATTTTTTAGATTGAGTACTTTTCTTATGTTTTCTTCTTCTTTTTCTTCATTTAACATGATTCTGATTTTGTATTTTTGTAGATTGTGTGCTTTACTTTGCCTATACTCCTCTTATTGATTTTTCTTCATGTTTTTCCTTTTTGGACATCAGAACCTGTTTTCAAGTGCAAAATGTGGCCATTGGGAGTGTATTGACGAAAACTACGAACCAAGTTTATCCCACTGCATCCGTCTTGGATACTAAGAATTTGCCCAGAAATTTTGATTGGAGAGACAGAGGAGCTGTCACCGAGGTCAAGATGCAGGTTGGTGTTTCTATGATTGTCTTTACGTGTAACCAGTAGTCTCTCTCTCTCTCCTCGTTTAATCGATGGCAAGTATTTGGAATATCAATGCAGGGAGCGTGTGGGTCTTGTTGGGCATTTAGCACTACAGGAGCTGTGGAAGAAGCCAACTTCATTGCAACAGGGAAGCTTCTCAATCTTAGTGAGCAACAGCTTTTGGACTGTGATCATGCGGTCTGCTCCATATTAAGGTGCGTCAAGTCTCAATAATTCAGGCCTTATGTTCACGGATTAGTACACCATGAAGTTATATTATCAAAAGAAGCCTCCATATCTATGACCTTAATTTCAATGCCATAGAATCAGAATAAACCTGCAACTGTAAATCATTCTAACCAGATCCTCCTTACAGATAATGCTTTACTCTGCAGTGAAGTTTTTCCGTTAGGGAAAGAAAGAAACTAGCATAGAAGAGGTGCATTATATTAACCATGTTGGAAATATGAAATTTTTAATTATATGCAGGGTGCTAAATGACCAGGTACTATAAGTAAACATGTTATTTTGTTGTAATTTTTAACTGGTGACTTCAATATATATCTATAAGAAAGAGAGAGTAACTATGTATTAGTTCACAGTGCCCAGGCTTTTTAAACTTGGTGTATCTTGAGAAGATAAACTAAAGAGATTAATACTGAAAGTTACTGAAGCAAACATCACTTTTTCATTACAGGTATAGCCATGAGAACTTGAGTTCCATATTGTATTAAACTTTCTTGATGCTTTGTACTTCCTAGGTTTTTTTCTCAATGACTATACTTGCTGGAACAGGGGATTCACTTCCATCAGATTGTCTTGTAGAATTTTGATTGAGGTTTATATGTTTTTATAGGTGGAACCCCGTCACATCCGTGTGGCTGTCAGATTGCTAAAAACATCTGTAATAAGGTAAGGGCATTTTTACACCATGTTCAGTATCTTTTGCTTCCACTTCGCTGTGTCTTCAAGTTTATAATGATGTTTCCTTCCACCATGTAGCGTTGAGTCGAGTGAGATTGATCTGTCTGACTTTCAAGAAGAGGGAAATCGTGATGATGGGGATGGTGGTGATGGTGGAAACAGAAGTTCAGATCAAGGAGATGCTCAGCCACGTACTGCTGCAGTGAGAGTCACTACACCTGGATCTTGGGTGCTGAAGTGAGAGTCTAATTGATGATATATTAGCTTGAAATTTACACCTCAGAATGGTAGAACATGCCCTAAAGCCTTCAAAAAACCTTCTGAGGCCTAAAAAATTGAGCCTAAAAATGCAACCTCTTTTACTGAAATTTGATTGAATTGAAGCAATTACCAGGAACTGACTTGTAGCGGGGTTTCAAAACATTTTCAGGGAGTTGATTGGCCGGGATGAGGCAGTGGGATTTGATCCAGTGGTACGTGGGCAGCGGGCAGTGGGGGCAAGGGGCAACGGGCAGCGAGCAGCGGGCAGGGAGCATGAGGGCAAGGTAGCATAGGGCAGCTTAGAGGAGGGACGCTGTAAAATTTTTTTTTAAAACAAAACAGCTTTTTGCGGCGGTCAAAAAACCGCTGCTAAAAACAAAAGTGCCCGCCGCAAAATGATTCAGCAACGGGACTTTTAGGGACGGGCTTCCGTCGGGCCCATTAGTTTTTAGCGGCGGTTGTTGATGATTTAGCGGCGGTCAATGACCGCCGCTAAATGTCATCTTTTTTGTAGTGATATGAAAAATGCTTTCCTTCATGGCGAGCTAGATCGAGAGATTTATATGGAGCAGCCATAAGGATTTAAGAACGAGGTTCATCTAGAGTAAGTATGCAAGTTAAGAAAGGCTCTATATGGGCTAAAATGAGGTTCATCTAGAGTATGTATGATTAGTTCTTTTCCCAAGCTTCTCTGCTTATAAAAATCTGCAAGAAAATTATTAGTTCCTTTTACATGTTCTACTTCAAAAGAATATTGAGCAATAAAATTATACCATTTCAAACTTCTGCCATCAAGAGGGTTTCTCTTATTGGTCAAGAAGACTTTTACAGCTTGATTATCAGTTCTCAATAGGAAATATTTAGGAGCAATATAAATATGGAACCTTTTAATTGCTAACTTTATTGCAAGCAATCCCTTTTCATAAATAATATAATTCAGTTCATTTAATTTAAATCTTCCTGAATTATATCCACAGATTAATTCTTCTTTTTGAAGACTTTTTGGTAATGGGCTTTTTCTAGTTTTAATTCTGATATCAGTTGTTGAATCTTTTTTATCATACTGTTGCCAAATTTCTCTAGGAATAGCTTTCAAGACACATCCCCAATATTAGTCTAAGGCATCAGTTTGTAGAATCAATTTATCTCCTTGTTTAGGAAAATATACTTCTGAGATTTTTTGAATGTTTTGTTTAATTTGTTTAATTAATTACTTATCCTGTTCTGTCCAAACAAAAAAAATTTTTTTTATCTTTCTTTAATTTTTCTATTAAAGGCTTCTCTATTTGAGAAATATTTTTTTATAAAATTTCTGCTATAATTTAATAATCCTAATACCTGTTGAAGTTGTTTCTTCTCAGTTAATTCTTCAAAAAATTCTTTGATTTTTACTATAATATGTTCTTGTAGTTTTATTCCTTTTTGGTTTAAAACTATTCCAAGAAATTCAATAGAATCTTTTTCTACTTCTATTTTCCTCGGTGATAACACAATTCCATGTTTTTGGAATTTTTCACAAAGTAATTTTAAATGTTTCTTATGTGTTTCTAAATTTTTTGAAAACACAAGAATATCATCAATATACACAACACAGAATTCTTTAAAGTCTTTAAAGATTTGATCCATCCATCTTTGGAAGATCTAAGGTGCTGTGTTTAGTCCAAAGGGCATTACTATCCATTGATAATGTCCTCTATAGGTCACATTGCACCTCAATGTCCTAGAAAAGGAAAAAGTGCACAAAAAATGATTAAAAGGCTTGAAGAACAAGATCTTAAAATTTTATACGGTGAAGAAATAACTGATGTAGGAGACATCATTTATGAAATATCTTCTGATGATGAATCAACATAATCGAAACATGAATATATTTTTATGAATGATGTACAAGAAATTACATCTAAGGAAATGAGTACTTTAAGACTAGGAGATGTAATAGGATAAGAAATTTTCTTTGTAGATCAACAATTAGAGGAATTGTCAAAAAGACAAAAAATCAAGGAAAATGAAATTTATAAAATGTCAAAGTTCAACTTTTTCTCAGCAAGAGTTTTTGAACAATTAAGTGATAATACAACTGCTAAATTATCTTCTGAAGGAAAAGTAGATATCCCTCTATTTGACAAACAAAAATTTGCTAGATGGAAAAAGAAAATATCCAAAAATCAGATACATTCACAAAGGATTAATTCAAATCCGAATTAATGCCTTATTTAGACAAGGAATAGATACTCCAATCTTGGTCATGATCTTAGATAAAAGATTTAGAGACCCAATAAATGCTTTAATTGGAGGAGTTTAGTCAATCTAGTCACTGGAATTATTTGGTTTTATGTCAAACCAAATTATTTTTTTTCAATAAATGATCCTAATTTGGAAGACACAGTTAGGATTACAATAAAAACATGTGGAGTTGATATGAAATTAGATTCATATGACTTAGCAATTCAATGAAAATCAATCCATGAATTAACAAGATTCACAGAAATTTCTACAAAAAGTTTAGACAAAACATTTGTAGAAATATTTGAACCCAAACCATTTGATACAGAAATCCAACCAAGATTGATTAAATGGACTGATTTATAGAAAACAAAACAATGGTTATTGTCAGAATTTACAGAGGAACCTGTAAAAGATAAAACTGATGTGTTAGAAATACAAATGTCAAGAAAAAATTTCTATGTCAAAGATAAAAGACAACCAAGAACAGTTTTGCAAAAAGATTTTTCTAATTAAAATGATGAATGGAAAAATTTTCATGAAACAGTTTTTGTAACTCAAAAAATACTTTTGAAAAGGAGAAAGCAGTAATCCTAGACCAGAAATTGCTGTACAAAATGTTCACAACCCCATAATTTGATCAAAATTTGCACACAAAACAATACATTCAAAAATTTTGAAGCTCCAAGCTTGAACAAAGTATGAATAGTTCGCATGAGATAGTGAGGTAATCGTGTCAATTCTTTCCCAGTATAAAATCACAAAATCCTGAAAAGGTCATCCAAGAAAGACTGTAATTAGTAATCACAAGTGTGAGACATGGGAAAAAATCAAAATCCAATGACTTCCTCAATCATCACGCGGGATTAAATTAAACAAAGAGTCACCACCATTCAATTTAGGTGTGAATGGACACCAAAATATTAAATAAGCACAAAAGGCAATTTTAGGGTAAAAATAACCCTCCTAAAAAATACAACCAGAGATGGGTAAGGGGATTAAGTTATGAACAGGGGAAGGTGTTAGGCACCCCTATTCATCCACACAAGGTGGTTGCCAGGCATTGTTCATGTTAAAATAAAGGAAAAAGGCTTGCTATAAAAATCACAAAAAAGAGAAAAATGTATGGTTTTTTCATACGAATAGTCTGATTGATCCAGAACTTTCAAATATGATCATACCATTCCTAGGGTTTCATGATCAAAATAAAATTGAGATAAAATCAAATAAAATCAATTTAAAGTGAAAAATCCAAAAATCTGGCTTCAAGTCAAATTCTAGAAATCTAGAAAAATATGATTTTTATAAAATATTTCAAAATTGAACTTGAACATTCCAGGACATAGATATAGCCCATATTTCACATTAAATCTGAAAATCAAAACCAAAAATACCCACGTTGATGAAGAACATCAAAAGGGGAGAACTTAGACCTTAGGGTCTTCTCTCAATAATGAAAAACGATTTGAAAACCACATCATGAAACCCTAGAGGTTACTTTCAGGCTTCTAGATTCAGATCTATCATATTGATCATGATAAATCCAAGATCTTAGCCTAAAATCACAAAAATCACGAAAACAGTGCTGTAGGTGCAAATATGTGAAAAATCCAAATTTTATCAAAAAGTGGGGATCTCATGCTATAAACATCATGGATTCATGTTATTCATTCAGATTCATCATTAAAACCATTAAAACATGATCAGGATATTCAAAGCAGCCACATCTCACAGATTAGAGCATATGGGGGTCTACCCTATGGATCCACTTGTTCTCTTTTCCCCTAGCTCTCTCTTCACGTTTTACGGCTAGAGAGGATTCTTGAGGTACTTGGAGATAGGTTTGGGTACACAATCACAATCACATGCTTTATTCTATAAAAAAAAAAAGAAAAACAGATATGGGGTTCTATTCTAGGGATCCACATGTTCTCTTTTCCCCTAGCTCTCTCTTCATGTTTTACGGCTAGAGAGACTTTTGAGGTACTTAGAGGCAAGTTTAGGAATACAAGTACAAAAGATGGCCTTATTCTACAAAAAAAGGAGAAGATCCTATTACTTCTAGAATTGAAGACAGAAAATAAAAGGGAAAAGGGACTTACCTGGATTGAGCAAGCAAGGCAGCAGGGATTCCTTTCTTCTCCTGGAGCTTCTTAGACTTCAAATTTTCGTGGCCTTTTGCTTGAGGAAAGGCCCTCTATTTATAGGCAAACCCAGGGGTATGGTTGGTCCAAGGTTTGGCAAGATAGAGTTTCAGTTTGAGTTAAACACAAGATCATGCCCATCCTTTATCCACAAAGATATTTCACATGAATAAAATATGTAATTCGCTCATTTAAAGGGATATTGGGCTAAAAATAAGGCTCAGAAATCGAGAGAAGAATAAAACTCGCACGAGTCTAATGTGCCCGTAAATGATTTATGGTCTAGAGGTGTCCGTATATGTATTACGGGCGCTGCGTGCCCGTATATAAAATTCGGGCGCGCTTAGCCCGTAGATACAATACGGTCAAGGCTTAAATTATTCATTTTCATGCATTTTTGGCCTGTTTTAAATTCCAATTAATGTTTTCATTATTTTCTCATTTTGTAGTGCAATTTGGGGTGTCTACAACAAGCTTTCAGTTTGAATAATAAGAAAAAAGTCTCATTTGCATCAAATTCACTACATCATCCAACTCACGCACCTATACGGAACCCCCAATATCTACTAACAAATCATTTGTTTCCTTTCTCTGTGCGCATGTCGGGAATGCTGTACCGCAAGGCGCATGGGAGTGCGTGCCTCATTTTCGGAAAATCGGGGTTTTTGAGTCGCCACTGCCTGATGGGGTGCAGGCAGACATCTGGGTGCCTAGGTTTGTCTATTAGGCTGGTCTACGGCTTGAGATTCAATGTAGGGTCTCAGTTACGATCCGGGGAAGTCTGTAGACACCCTGGTCTGCCCCGTCGGGTGACGGGTCTCACAGGTGTCTTGGATTGAGTCAACTCGGTTTGTTTACTCACCCAATTCCTAAGCCAATCATGCACAATTTATTTCAAGTATGAGTGGGGACCACCAAAGTGGTGTGAGTCCCCTTTTATTTGGTTTATCTTGCTTTATTTAAGTGATCTGGGTCTGATTGGGCCCCGTTGGAAGGCCCATGGATCCCATAGTAGGCCAAGCATGGCCCACATGTCCCCTTTGTTGGGCTTGAGTCTAACCCTAAAAGCCCTTCGGATTTTGGCCAATTTTGCATGCTTTTATTTAGGGTTTAAGTGAAGAGTTAGTTAAAATTTATTCTTTGGTGGGCCTGGATGGTCTGTGGGCCCATTAGGTGGGCCACATAAGGGTTGCCTTGATACTTTAATTATCTTTGTTAAGTTCTTCCAATTGGGCTAGGAATGGGCTTGGGGCCCATGTCTTAGGCTCAGGTTGGAAAGCCCAAGACTTTCTGGATTAGGGCTTTGGATCCCTTCCCTAGTTTGGCTAAATGGGCTTAAGTGGGCCCGATAGGCCCAAGCCTGCAGTCACGGCCAAACCACACTTAAACTATCCAACAAGTTCTAGATTGGGCTTTTGTTGGGCCTCGGATGGTATGGCCCATTCACTTTAAGTTTATTGATCCTTATTTATCACAAAGTGAGTTAATCGGGCTGGGTGGGCCCTGTTGGAAGGCCCACAAGAAATGAGATTGGACCCGTTGGATCCAAGGCCCATGTTGGGTTTCTGGGTACCTAGAAACCCTATTTGTTCACTTGGTTCATTCAAAAATGGGTCAAAAATAGACAAATGGGCTGAAAAAACCTGATTTTAAGAAATACTGTGTCTCCGAAAATACATTTTGGATACAAGTAGTTCAAGGCTTATCTGACCTGAGATGTCGGATAAGCCCAGAAAATCATTTTTTGAGCTTTTGAAAAGGGGGCTGGTTTTCTTGGGTTTTGGGGGTGTCTAGGAGTTATGTGGGTCCCTGTGTGGGCCCACAGTGGTTCAGGTTAAAAGGGTAACCTCATTTTGGCCAATTTTGGGACTTTTTGGAATCAAAGAAAGAGGGAACATGCTACAATCCACCAAAAACAGCAACCTATCATGACTCATAAATGACCATGTGCATTGATGAAATAGGAAATGAAAGAAGGGAGGCCTAGCATGGATCCTAGGTGGGGGGTTATGCACATAGGTACTAAGCATTCATGGGAAGAAAAAAGGGAACATGCATACTACCCTATAACAATAGCAAGAGGAAGATCATGGCTAATGGTATGGGGGAACATATTAAAAGAAAACACATAAAGAAATCCACCCTAGGCTAGCATGCTTCCTGTAAAACCCCGAATTTTCCTTAAATAATAAAATAAATTAATAAATAATATTCTTGAGAGTTATAATTGATGGAAATATTTTATTATTGTAGGGGATGATCTAATTAGTGGAGATCTAGAATTAGACGTAGATCTGACCGTCCGATCATGAGATATCGAGGTATATTAATGCTTTAATTTTAAGTGCTATGATTGGGCATGTGTATGGAGTCTTGTGTATGTGAGATACATGGGAGCAAGGAATATAAATAATAACTTAATACCCTAATCACATACGTTTGTATTTTCGCTCGTATACTTCAGCCGCAAGCGACAAACGACCGAGCGACTGAGGAGGAAGAAGGAGGAGGAAAGGTTTGGTTTTGTGTTTTTCATCACCGAGGGAGTACCTCGCGCTTGTGTGAATCATTGTTTAGAGAGAGAAGGAGAAACAATCGTGGAACAGAGGTAGGTGACACCGTTTACACTCGTTTTTGGTATTTTACATTCGTTTAATCGCAAGAGCATGTTTTTATATGATCTAGTGATGTATTTAGTTTAGTATCAATGTTATATGTATGATAGAATGAGGTTAGACGAGAAAAATCATGATTTAGAACTGTTTCTGTTTGATTGTGGATGACCGCCGACCTCGACTGTACTCGGCAATCATCGGCGATCCTCGGCGCTAGTTAAAAATATTAGACCGCCGAAGACCGCTGGAAGACGTACTGTCGGCGTTTTGATTTGAACTACCGCCGACCATAGACCGCCGGGGCAATCTTGAGCGATCCTAGGCGCTCTGTTCAGATTTTGCAAATTTTCGTAATTTCAAACCCTGATTCAATTCCAAACTATTTTTGGACAATTTTAATGATTAATTAAGATGTTTTAAGACCAAAATAAATTATCTAATTCCCTGTTTTACAGAAAAATAAATTAGGAAGATATTTAGGACATTAGTTGTCAAACTTTGAAAGTATTTGAGAAATCTAATTTTTGGAAAACTTAACTATTATTTGATTATCAAAACAACTCTAAATGACACTATAAACCAGAAAACTTTGTAAAGGGAATTCAGAACTCAGATGACCGAATATTGAAGTAATTGACAGATTTAACCTTTATATGCCGCTAGGCACTAACCCTTATAGAAATATTATATTTTAGGGAATTTTTGGAGTCTAGTGGGCATAGGTGGTTAAGGATCCATAGTTGTTGCTAGATAGCTGAGGGATATGTCATTTGGGTTGAGAGAGATAGTAACCATTTTATTTTACCAGACTTTGATATTAATGATTGACGATTAATTTTAATGTTTATTTGAAGATTTTAGACTACACTTCCGCACATACTTGTTTCCGCACTCTGATAGTTACTTAATTGAATGGATTTTTTAAATTCTTTAGTCTAGTATATTCTTGATGATTATTTGATATGGGCCAGTGACACTTCGGATTTGGTTGTTGAACTGAATTCGGGTTGTCACAGTAGCGAACCGGGTTCGGGTCGGGTGCCGGTTTGCACTGACTCGGGTTCGGGCGTTACACTTCCTAGCACACAACACATCTAAAAGAACAAGCATGTATTAGAGAAAGAAAACCACTTAAAAGAAGGGATTATGGGCGGTTAATAGAGGGGTACATGAGATGGTGGAGGGGGAGGGAACATACTCCCTTACTCGAATGAAGAAGAAAGTAAAGAACCACAAAGAAGCACATGCTACAAAACTGTGATGCCCCGGATTCGAGTTACGTAGAAAAAAAAACCATAACTCATCTCCAGAGGTTAATATGTAATACAGGATCGCAATATCAGAGTGAAGGAAAAACATGAATACAAAAATAACTATATAACAGAGTGCGCTAAAAATAATCCCAAACTGAAATAAACTCACATGACGAGCAACTACCCGTAGGAATCGTCCTCTCCAAGAGCCGCTGAAAACAAAACAAAAGCAAACGGGATGAGATACGATATCCCAGTGAGCAGCACATGCATGCACAAATACATTTAGTTCAGTTCTAAAACATGCCACTGTTACAAACCATATACAATGATGATAACATGCATAGTCCGACTAATTCGACTAAACTTCAACAATCCAATTTATATCAGTGCGGAAATCCATTATGTAAATCAAGCAATAACATCCGTCTCAAATCACGAAGTTAGCGATAAAATAATGAATAACTGACACCAACATAGCGAATAATCCTAATTTCACATCTCAAGATATACTTCCAGATATACCAAATGTCACATAAACAATGTCACCTCATAACCATGTCCACGCCTCCAAATGTATAACCGGCCTACTTAGGGTTTCGGATATTGAAATGACGGCCGACTCAGGGTATCGTCATCCAATGTCGACCTACTCTGGGTATCGGCATTGACAACACCGAACCACTCAAGGTCACGATGCTACTCTACACTGGCGGGAGGGATACCAATACCAAGTAACCGATGAACCATATTCGATGAACCACCAATATCAATAAACCAGCGAATAAAACATATAGTGTCAAATAAAGTCAAATACCAACATTGGTCAATGTCATGTAGTTGCTTAAATTGGTTAATCAACATGCCAGAGCGACATCCACACCTCCATGTACACAGTTTCGGCCTACTCAGGGTATCGGAAACTCTGAAATGACGGCCTACTCAGGGTATCGTCATCCAATGCCGGCCTACTTCAGGTATTAGCATTGACAACCAGGTCTACTCAGGGTTTCTGGCTGCTCTACACCGGTCGTGGCAACACTCCATGGCCATGCCATTACACCAATAAAGCATATACATCACATTACTAAGCTTAGACTCTGGATCCAGGACAAGCTAAACTAGTAACAAGTTCAATTTCATCAATCTAAACTTAATCGATCAAATAGCATGAAACTCCAACATAGAACGTAACAACGATTAACCGCAATTGCTATTTTTCATGGGTCGCTCAGGACCAAAACAATCCTCCCTGGAACTCCACATGCATATTCAAATTAAAGAACGATATTCAAACCCATCGGTGTAAACAAAAAACTCATGGAAAACTCTTTTGTAAATTTTGCCTAGCACATTATAGTTCGACAGAACTCCGGTTAAACAACATCACAACCTGGGAAATAATAGTAGAACATGGATAAAACAGAACCACTAAATCATGGTATTAAGACAGCAATTAGACTATCAACCAACCCTTCAAACTTGACTTTTAGAACTCATATATTTTACTAAAAATTGACGGAATAATCTCAGGAGGTTACAACCACTTAATAATATTTCCAGCATGATAGTTCAGCTACTAGGTAGGTGTTTGGACCGTTTGGTTTGTGAAAATGGGCTTAAAATGGTCAGCCACACCCAAATTAAAATTTGGGTGGGTGCGCTTACTACAAGGTAGTAGGTGCCAGGTCGGTGGACCCAAAATTTTACATGCGCCAAGCTGCCGCCGAGGAGATGAAGTTGGCGGCAACCCAGCGGATACCCCCTTGTTCTTCTCGATAAAATTTTTACTCACTGTTAATGCAATATACCTATGATTGCCCTAGTTTCAAGCCTCTACAACAATTTTTCTATGCTTCTACTATCTTCAATAGACGATTAAACTGGATTCGAAATTAATCCTAACACATTACATGTTACGACTCTATAATCTCTTCGAAAACCCAGTCCGAAATTAAAATATTTCCACAACCATGCATTACGACTGATCTCAGAAATCAAAACCCAAAACTCAGATTAAAACGATGCTACTTACCTGATTCGAAATACCCTCAAGCTTAGCAACTCCAAGGCTTCGACTGAGCACCAACGGCAGCGATTCTCACTCCAAAATCTCTGCCGCTCACCCCCGATCCCAATTCCTCCGCCCGAAAGTTCCAGATCTGAATAGATCTTGACAAAATCTTGCTTCCTCTATCATTTTGCTTATGATCAACCAAGTTAAAACCTCCTTACCTGATCTCTACTGATCGCACAGACAAATCAGCAGAACCTTTGAAATCTCCAGCCGCTACAGACCTCTGACCAATTTGAGCGAAACCCTAGAACTCCAACACAGCTCCTATTTATAAGCTTCCGATGGCGCTCAAATGCCAAACCTAAAATCATGATCTGTTGTGCGCTCACCCATAGTAGCCTTTTCTTACCTAAAAATTCATTAACATCCGATCTTGTGGTTTGCCTTTTTGCCCAACTGCCTACCTTATCACCTCATTAACTTATAATAAATTTTAATACATATTACCATTAATTATCTAAATTATTTTCATACTCACCACTTAATTTAGTTTACAACCTTCTTCACCTAGTTTAGTAAAATCTCCGAAATACCCCTTTCTCGCTACACCTCCAAACCCAACCAATAAAATCAAATAACCATATTAAAATTTTTAATAATTCATTATATCTAAATATTTTTTTTAAAATTTTACTTTAACTAACTTCCTTTTCTCTATTTCTGAGATTTTCCATTAGTTTAAATTAATTAACAACAAAAATCCCATTTTTAATATTATTAAAAGTTCGGGATTTTACAAAAACGCCCCTCTTAAACCATACTAAACGACCTCACATCCGCTTTTTCCGTTGATCAACCGGCTCCCCTTACCATGGGAGTCTAAATACCTGATGAAGGGAAGAAGATAGGGCATGAAAGTGAGAAAAACACATGCTCATAAAGGGGAAAACAAGTTGTAGACAACAAGGGACTACACATGCTCAAAATCATGCCATTTCCAACTATGTTAAGTACAATATAAAGGGGATTCTCACCTTGGGGTTTTAAGTCCCTTCTTGGAATGTGTTGAGCTCCTTTTGAGACAAAACATCAGCCGAGCACCTCCTCTTGCTCCACCAATGATGCCTTTCCAAACTTCCTTAGGGTTCAAAGTGAAGGCGAAGAGGAAAGGAAGGGGTTTGGTTAGGCTTGGATGTGGTTTTTGGAGGCTTGGAGAGTGGAGGAAGGGTTAGGGGAGAGGGGTTTTCTCTTTGGGAAGAAGGGTGAAAGCTTGTAGAGAGTTGGGAGAGAGGTTGGAGGGGTTTTTGAGATGAGCAAAAAAGTGTCCAAGGTGGTCTCTACGAATGGGGGTCAATGGGGGTTTTAAGATGGGGGGTGATGCATGATGCATGGAAGAGAGATGAGGCATGGGGGATACACATGGGGGGGGGGAGAGAGAGAGAGAGAGAGAGAGAGGGGGGGGGAGATGATGTATGATGTATGATGTATGGGGGAGAGAGAGAGAGAAACACATGGGGGAGAGAATATGGGGATGCACATGGGGAGAGAGAGAGAGAGAGAGAGAGAGAGAGAGAGGGAGATGCACATGGGGGAGTTGTCCTTGGAGGGGGTCCCACATGGGGAATTTGGGCACATGAGGAATGAGTCATGGGAGAGAGAGACACACATGGCACATTTCTTCAATTATTTTCTTCATTAGTTACTAAATAATGCCCTTTTTGCTATTAATTTAGCAACATGTGGTGGGGGTTTCTTCTCTCTCCCCCCTATCATTACCTTTTTATTATTAGTATATTCAAGATTTTTTAGAATTAATAATATTATATTCAAGATATTTTTATTTGCTGTCCTTCCTTCGCCACGTGGTAGATTTCTGCACATTTGCCATGTGGGTAGTTTTCTGCAACTTCGCCCTAGATCTTGAACTGCATAAAGTTTCTTCATCTGGACTCCGATTTTGGCAAACTCAGTTGCGCTGGAACCGAGTCGAGATCCTCTATCCACTGGGATAGAGTTTTGCAGTAAATTTAAGTTTTTAGCAGAAAACCAAAGTCGCATCCGGAATCTTAATCTGCTCATATCTCCTTGATTTGGGCCCCGATTATGGCAAATTCAATTGCGTCGGAATCGTGTCTGTAACGCCCCGAACCCAGGTCAGTGCAAACCGACACCCAAATCGAATCCGGTTCGCTACTGTAACAACCCGAATTTAGTTCATCAACCAAATCCGAGGTGTTACTGGTCCATATCAAATAAACATCAAGAATATACCAGACTAAAGAAATAAATAATCCATTCATTTAATTAACTATCAGAGTATGGAACATGTATGTGCGGAAGTGTAGTCTAAAATCCTCAAGAAACTAATATAGTTAACCATCAACATCAATGTTAAAGTCTGGTAAAAATAAAAGGTCACTAATCTCTCATCTCTCCAATACATCAAACCAAAATGAATATAATAATCTGATAAAATAACTAAATCCATGGCAATCCACAACCTCAAACAAAATCCGGGTAATAGTAATCCTCTGATGAATAGTTAGCTATCTCTCCTTAGAAATCAATACTATGACCCCCTCTTGTGTATCAGCTAAAAAATGAAATAAGGGTACGTTTGGATGACAAGAATTCAAATATACATGTGAATTGAAATGCATATGAATTATAAATCTTATGATTTTCAATTCCTATGTATTAAAATTCTATTGTTTGGTTGGTATTAGGGAATTCAAAATTTTTTCTTTATATCTTATGTAATGCTTACATATATCAAAACATATATAATTTGAGCTAACATTGTATTAATTTTATTTATTTCTTATCTTTGAGTTTCTTTCAAGATGATTTTCTATCTCTAGGATCTTCTCTCTTTAATTCTATTTCTATAATTTTTTCTCTCTCTAAAATTCTACAAAAAGAGAATTTTCACTCGAGAAAAGATTCTCTATATATGTTTTCTCTCTCTATAATTCTCTTTTTTATCTCTTTAAAAAGGATTTCTTGAGGATTCTCTTTCTAGAGTATTTTCAATTCCTATGTATTAAAATCTCTTTCTAAAAAGAGTTCCTTTAGGATTCTCTCACTCTAGAAAGGATTTTTTCTATTTATGTTTTCTCTATGTATAATTCTCTGTCTAGAAGATTTTATCTCTCCAGGATTCTCTTTCTAGAGTATTTTCTCTCTCTAAAATTATCTCTTTAAAGAATTTTTACTCTAAAAATCATTTTCTCTATATAGGTTTCTCTATAAGATTCTCTTTCTAGAATGTTTTCTCTCTCTAAAATTCTCTAGAGAATTTTCACTCTGGAAAAGATTTTTTTACGAGTTTTCACTCTATATCTCTCTCTATAAGAATTTATCTCTCTAGGATTCTTTTCAAGGGTGTTCTCTCTCTAAAATTCTCTCTTCAGAGAATTTTCACTCTAGAATTTTCTCCAGATATTCGTTCTTTAAAGCATTTTCTTCTTTCTATAGTTATCTATTTTCTCTCTCTAGAACCCTTCTCTTTCTAGAGTTCTCTCTAGAACCTTTTCTCTAGACTTTCTTTTAAGTCATTCCTCTCTCTAAAATTCTCTCTATAATTCTCTCTCTAGAAATTTTCTCCCTAGGATTCTCTTTTTAGAGTATTATCTCTCTCTAAAATTCTCTCTTTAGAATTTTCTATAGATTTTATTTCTCTAAAGCATTCTCTTGTTTCTAAAGTTCTCTATTTTCTCTCTCTAGATCATTTTCATTCTCTTTCTAGAGTTTTCTCTCTCTAGAACCTTCTCTCTAGATCTTCTCTTTAAAGTATTGCTCACTCTAAAATTCTCTCTAGAACCTTCTTTTTCTCTATCTAGAGTCCCCCTCTTTAGAGTTTTCTTTCAAGGTTTTCTCACTCTAGAGCATTCCACTCTCTTTCTAGAGTTTTTTCTCTCTAAATTTAAATATTAAATTATCCTTTGATCAGATACATTTCTCATGTTATGGGAAAAAATGAAAATGAACCCTTTTGCAAAAAATCAATGATAATAAAATTCTTATGTTTAATGAGAATTGTAAAAAACACCTCATAGGTATAAATTGTAATTCTCATGAACCATGAGAATTTGGTGTTTTTTTTTTCCTCACGTGAATTTTAATTCTCATGGGAATTGGTCAACCAAACACAAGAATTGAAATTCTTAGCTTCAAATTCCAATTCCTACCCTCCAAATCCCATGATCCAAACGTACCCTAAAGGTAGGGTGAGATACGAATATCCCAGTAGGTAACACATGCATGTTTAAACAGTTCATATAACTAAAATAACAGTTCATGCACGATTAAGCAATCTCGACTAAGAAGGCTCGTATAATCATTCGTATCGATAATGAATATAATGAACAGTTCTAATTATAAGTTTCAGCAAGTTCTATTATAGGAATCCAATATTAGAAATCAATACCATAATCCATATGATACTAGGATGCACTAAACAGTCACATCCAACCAATATACCAGTTACATGCCTACAGCATGTATGCAACAGGAATAACAAGTGTTTGTGATTTTAGTGTCATTGTAGGACTCACAAAGATAGATAAACTTTTGAGATGACTCTCAACCAATCGCTATACCACTGTGCGGCTTAGGAGCAATGCTACTAATGATACTCAAGTCCCATGCAGCGCAGCTTTGACAAGAGCCGTAGTCACTGACTTATTGCACACGTACTCATCAGAGTTGGCATGTACCACCAGCATGCAGCACCAGAATCAATACATGGAGATGGTTGCTTATCCACATGTACAAGGAATCACCAGCGGCTCACCGGGGTGTCCCTCCAGACATAGGACCTTCCCAAACAAACCAACTTGCAAAGGAAGCGCGCTCGCACAAGGGAGAAACTCAACCCAAATGAAATATCCCTTAGCTATCTAGCCACAACTATGGATCCATAACCAGCTATGCCCACTAGACTCCAAAAATTCTCTAAAGTCTAATAATTCTATAAGGGTTGGTGCCTAGTGGCATATAAAAGTTAAATCTGACATTTACTTCAATATTCGGGTTAATTGAGTTGAACTTATGATTTGAATTCTCTTTATGTATTTATCTGATTTATAGTGTAATTTAGAGATGTTCTGGTAATCAAATAATAGGTCAATCTTCCAATTACTAGATTTCACAGTTTCATACAAAATTTGGCAATGAGTGTCCTAAATATCTCCCTAATTTATTTTTCTGTAAAACAAGGAATTTGATAAATTATTTTGGTCTTAAAACATCTTAATTAATCATTAAAATTGACAAAATAGTTTGGAATTGAATTAGGGTTTGAAATTTCGAAATTCTGCATTTTCTTCACAAAGCGCCTAGGATCGCCCCGGCGGTCTAAGGTAAGCGGTAGTTCATTTTAGATCGCCGACGATAAGTCACCTCGCGATCTCGGGCGGTCTCAAAAATTATACTAGCGCCGAGGATTGCCGAGCACAGTAAGGTCGGCGGTCCCCCGAAAACGAACAGAAACAGTTCAAAAACGTGATTTTTCCTATTCTAAGCAATCCCACAATACTTATAACGATTATATCATGCATTATACATATATCTACATCATAAAAACATGGTTTGAAGATTAATCACACGTAAATACAAAACGAACGTAAAACTGTGTCACCTACCTCTGTCGTGCGTTGTTTCTCCTTCTCTTCTCTAAACAACAGTACTCACAGACGCGAGATACTCTCTAGGCGATGAAGAACACAAGTCAACGTCCTTCCTTCTTCCTCCTTCTTCCTCTTCTCTTCTCCGGTCGCACAGTCGCTAAGTAACATTGGGAAGTAATGTCTCTAAGTTTCCTATGGAGCAGAATATGAAATTAAGCAACATTGATGGCACTTTAATGACAGATCCTACAGTGTACAGAAGGCTGATTGGAAGACTTATTTATCTGACAAACACTAGACCTGATATAGCTTACTCAGTACAACTACTCAGTCAAGTTATGGACAAGCCCAAGGATACACATTTCAGAGCAGCTATTCGGGTATTACAATACATAAAGGGAAATGTAGGTCAAAGAAACTGGTTTTTGTGTTTTTCTTGGCAATTCATTGGTTTCATGGAAGTCAAAGAAAAGTTCATTGTGTCTAGATCTTCAGCAGAGGCAGAGTAAATATCCATGGCTTCCACTGTGTCTAAGATAGTATGGTTGAAAGGATTATGTGCGCGCCTGATTTCGGGTCTCACGACGAGGCGCACGCAAAAGGATGCGTGCCTCGGGATTTGTTTGGAGTCGCCACTGCCTGATGGGGTGCAGGCAGACACCTGGGTGCCTAAATTCTTCCATTAAGGCTTGATCTGCGGCTATGAGATTCTAAGCAAGTTCTCGGTTGCGGTCTGGGGAAGTCCGTAGACACCAGTCCACCCCGTCGGATGACGGGTCCCGTGGGTTCCCTGGTTTGAGTCAACTCACTTTTGGTTCTCATCCGATTCCTAGTACAGCATTCCATTCGGTTCAGTCTGGCGGGACCGCCTGAGTGGTGTGGGTCCCTTTAATTGATTTTATCTTGTTTGTTTTAAATGATCTAAGTCTGCTAGGGTGGGCCCCATTGGAAGGCCCCTTGTGTCCCTGGTGGGCTTGGTTAAGCCCACGAATCCCTTGGTGGGCCTCAGTCTAACCTGAGAGGCCCTGTGGGCTTAGGTGAAATGAATCGATTTTACTTAGTTTATTTAAGTTGGAGACTTATGTGATTTTCATGCAACAAGTGAGCCTGCATTGGTTTGCGGGCCCCTGGGTGGGCCCCCATGGCGGTGGCCAAAATATTTTTAGATTATCTTGGTTTAATTTGCAAAAGTGATTTGGACATAGGGCTTGGGGCCCATGGTCCAAATTTAGGCTTGAAAGCCCAAGTTCTTGGAGTTTAGGGCTTTGAACCCTCACTTAGTTGATTGGTGGGCTTTGGCGGGCCCGATAGGCCCTAGCCCTGGGTCTCGGCCAAACCACACCTAGGCTATCCAACATGCTACAAATTGGGCTTTGGTGGGCCTCCAATGGTGTGGCCCACTCGATTGATTTAATTTGTTTATTTGAAACAAAGTGAGTTGGTTGGGCTTGGTGGGCCCTGTTGGAAGGCCCACAAGTGAATCCAATTAGACTAGAGCGGTCCAGGTTCCATTTTGGGTGACCCAGAAACCCTACTGGTTCATTCGGTTTGATTAAAAGATCATAAAAATAACATAAAACAAAGAAAATACAAAAAAATGACATTTCCACAATGTAGTCGACCTGAGTTGTCGGCTACATACAAAAGCCTATGTAGCCGGCCTGGGGTGTCGGCTACACACAGAAATACATGTAGCCGACCACCAAGGTCGGCTACAAACAAAATCTACTGATCCGACCTGAGTTGTCGGATCAGTCTAAAAGTGGTCTTTTTTGGGATTTTTTCAAGTGGGCTAGCTTTTGGGGCTTCCCAACTCCCTGGCAGCAAGTAAGTGAAGCAAATAAAGTTCATCTAAGCAACAAACAAGATGCATGCCTTAGATCCTAGTGAGTATGTGCATGTGCACGTGCATGACCATACTTTATATGAACAAAGTTGTAGCCAAGGAAGATGGGGATCCTTGCAGGGGGCTAATGCACATGAACATGCTTGGTGTGTGTTTGTGAGGAAAAGTGAAAAAGGGGGGTAGGTCACCATTCCAGCAGCAACTAAAAGAGGTCACAATGGGTGGTATGGGAAAAAACATGCTTCCAAGATACATGTTAATAAAGAACCTAAATCTGAACAAGTAACCATGATGCAAAATGACATACTTAAACACACATGAAACCAAGATGCAAAGCCAAACAAGAGAAGGGATGAGAGGGGAGGTTAATGGGGTACAAAGGAATAGAAAATGAAGGGAACAAACTCCCCATTCGAATGGGATAAATCAGTAGCAAAATAGGACTCTAAAAACCATTAAGAACATATGCAAGGTGATCCTCTTCCTCCCTTGAGGCCGACCATGTGTCTTCCCCTTACCATGGGATTTTTCTTGTGCAAAATGGAGAAGAAAAAGTAGAGGAGGAAGACATTAACATGCTAGGAGAAGAAGAAAATAACATGCTAAAAATGGAGGACACTCCAACTTGCTTAGAACATGCTCATTCCAACTTATGATGTACAAAATACCAGTGAAAGCATTACCTTGGGGGCTAAGAGCCCTTTTGAGATGTGGTTGAGGATCCTTTGGGGTGTGGACAGCAGCCGTACACCCCCTTGCTCCTTGCACCACCAAGCTTCTCCTAGCTCCAAATGAAGAAGAAGAGAAGAGGAAGGGATCAAGAGAGGTTTGATTGAAGGAGGTTCAAGTGTGGGAGAGGTGGTTAAGAGGAGGGAGCTTGGAGATGGAGAAGGGCTTGTGGGAGAGATCTTGGGAGAAGAAGAATGGAGTGAGCCACAAAAATGAGCTCCTCCTATACGTATGGGGTTCCATGGGGTTTTATTATGTTGATTATGATGGGTGAATGCATATGATGCATGCATGGGGAAAAAGTGTTTGGAGGAGAGAGAGAGAGAGAGAGAGAGAGAAGGATGCATGAGGTGGTGCATGCATGGATGATGCATAGGGGATGCACATGGGGAACACTAATCATGAGGGAGAGAGAGAGAGGTGCATGCATGATGCATGCATGGGTGATCATGGGGGGAAGAGAGAGAGAGGTGTATGCATGATGCATGCATGGATACTCATGAGGGAGAGAGAGAGAGAGAGAGCTGCTTGCATGCATGATGCATGGGGATGCACATGGGGAACATGAATTTATGAAGGAGAGAGAGAGAGGGAAAAGATGTGGTGGGGAATTAAGCATGTGGGGGATGAGTTATGGAGGAGAGAGAGGGAGAGAAAGATGTGGTGGGGAATTAAGCATGTGGGGGTGATTTTCTTGGTAATTGTAGATTAGTCCCTGAGCTATTTTAACATCAACTTGCTATTCACATATTTGCCCCTAGATAATTACAGATATGCCATCAGATATTTTTGACTGTCTTGATTATTTATGGATTTGCCCCTAGACACCTTTTTCTGCTGTTTTCTCTGCTGTTTTTGCCACGTGGGCAGATTTTAGGGTTTATTGTTTTGCTCATAACTTATTATTCGGAACTCCGATTCGAGCAAACTCAGTTGCATTGGAATCGTGTCAGGATGACCTGTCCATTGAGATAAAGCAAGGTGGCCAAATTGCACTTGATCCAAAAGTCAACTTTTGCCCCCTTAGGGTTTGACTTTTCAGCTAGGATTTTGAGCTATTTTGCTATCTTTTAGCACATTTTTGTTTTCTTATTTTCTCTTTTTTTTTTTCTCTTTTTTCTTTTTTTGGTTTGATCAAAATTTGGGTGCTTACAGATTACTTAGAGACTTGCACATATCTCATGATAAACCTGCTTTGCTGTTTTGTGACAATTAGGCAGCATTGCATATAGCTGCAAATCTAGTCTTTCACGAAAGAACCAAGCATATAGAGATAGATTGCCATTTTGTTAGAGAAAAATTGCAAGCTGGAGTTATTAAAACTCTACATGTGAAAAGTAATATGCAATTGGCTGATGTTTTTACTAAGGCTTTAGGCCTGTATTAGTTCACCAAATTGATCAGCAAGATGGGCATTTTAAACATTTTCAATGATGCCCACCTTGAGGGGGAGTGTGAAGAAGTTAAAAGTGAAGATAGAGAAGAAGAAGAAGCTTCTAGAAGAGAAGAAGAGAAAGGCTGACCAAACAGATTTACTGAGCTGTAAATTAGTTATAATAGTAGAACATTTAGAACATTCTGTTTGTTAGAGTTAGTTATAGCAATTCTAGAATATTCTTTCTATTAGAGCAATTCTTTACAATCTTGTATATATAGCTGAGTTAATGTACAGAACACTCAAGGCATTCAATACAATTTTTCTTTCATTTTCTCAGAAGTTTTGTTACTAATAGCTACTATGACCTTTCAGTTCAATATTTTTTTTTTAAAATGACTTTTTTCTGGAAATAAGTTTTGTTATGGAAATAAGTTTTCTTATGATTGTGCGTTTCGCTTTTTGTAAGTACGGGCTAGACCCTTTCTAATAATTTACCCAAAAATAAAAATAGGGTCCCACACCAAACGATTTAAAACCGCGAAATCTTTCTCATTCGCCCTCTCTCGCGCTCTCTCTTAGACTGGAGGCTTTCGGATTCTCTGCCCTTAAACTTGTCCTGGTAGGAGCTCAAACTCGCTTACTTGAATTCGTGTCCAATTCTAGCTTTTGATTGCATTAGATATGAATGCCAACTTTCTAACAATAAACAGTCTGTATTTGTCTCAATTCAAAGCTAAATTTTTTATTCTTGTCGGTGGTTTAAATTTTTGTTTCCCCGTAAATTTTTCTAGCATATTTATATTTCTACTTCATTCTGGTTATGGTAATATAATCATCCACTCTCGAATCCTCAATTAGCCATCTGTACAGAGTTCATCTGCTGTTTATTGTTTCAACAATCTCATATTGCTTCAAACAATTTTCTCAAGTTTCTGTTTAATATGCTCATATCCTGTATGTTAGAACATTGGCTAGAAAGAATCTAAACCTAAAACAACAAAAAAACTGAGATAAAAATCGAGGAGAGGGGAAGAGTAGAATGCACAATGTATCAATCCACAGATGAGTTGTTTCTTCTTCTGATTCTTTCAATTTGTCTTGTCCATTTGATTCATTGTCTCATCCATCTGTTTCTTTTCTTGTTGCGTTTGGATGCCCTCTTCATTTCAAAGTCTGTTCGACGTCTCTTGGGTTTTCAGTTCATCCTCATCCACCGAGGAAGTGATGTATCTAAGGTATTCAGTATCAAAACACTCTGTATATTTGTATCCTTGCAGTAGCTTTCTCTCTTTCCATAATTCTATGAAATTTGGTATACCTTCAAAACTTCTAGATGTTGCAGTTTTCAGGGCTTTCGGAGTCTTTCAAACCACTATGTAAAGGGAAAGCCTGTCATTGCTATGACAGCGGAAAGGCCACAATTTGAAACAGTCTTCATAGGGTTTCAACCTAGAGCAGAACTCCTTCGATTCTCCTAAAAGAATATATTTATTGGAGTATGGAAAGTATATCAACTTCATAGGATACTTCCTCAATATTTTGTCATAAACATCTACATCTACTCCATCATACATCTACATATATATCAACTTCATAGGATACCTTTAAAAAGCCTGTCATTGTCATTTAGTACAGGAAGGACAATAGCATCAAAGTCTTTTCCAGATAATTCTAGTCTGTTCCAACTTGAAATTGTGTCTATTATTTGCTGTTGCTTCACCAGTGGCTCCAGCTCCTTCCTTATTAGCCTTATTTGCTCTCTGTCTATCATTTTCAATCTTAGTGATGAATTTTCATCAAATGGTCTTTCTCTTTGAGCTTTACATAGAAGGTCCTTTATCACATCACTCGTAGGAACAAAAATTGCTTTGATACCCTCTGGGTCTTGAGGTGACTTCATGACCTTTGAGGACCTTTCATAAGATGGTGTTTCACTTCTAAGAGGGAGAACTTCTCTTAAAAGTTTCATCCAAAGTTTCGGTGTCTTCAACATTATACAAATCTTCTAAATTCACTTCATCATCCCATTCAACCTGCTGAATCATTAAAAATGTGAGGTTATTGAAATATTTGATAGTATTATTTGTGAAAATAAGTGAATTCCAGTCACTAATCCACGTTTTTTGTGCAAAGGCTTGCGGCTTGTTAGGGCTTATTGAAATATCTGAATCATTAGGGGTCGTTTGTTAGGGCTTCCGGCTTTTGGATTTTGGATTATAATCTAGATAATGTAAATCCAGATTCTTATTGTTGATTTTCAAAATCCCGAATCCTGTTTGGATACTACAAATTTTGGAATATGATTTTGATGTCTAAAATCCAGAATCCTGTTTGGGTACCCCAGATTCTAGAGTTCACAGAATATTGTTAGGTTGGCCTTTAAATTGAAATATATTTTACAGTAATTATGTTAATTAGTCAAACAGAATAATTTTAAAATACAAAAAAGAATAAATCTCATCACAAAGCATATAAAAATACTCATCATAAATAGTCATAAAAACATAAGTGATCCAAAATAATAAAACAGTACTCATAAAATAATATTCATGTTAACATCCAAATGTCATTGCACTTGCAAGCATATCCCTAAATGCTCCCATCTCATTAGTTTGTTGAGTTGGTACTAAACCATCAGGATCAATCTCATTATCGTCACCAATCTCATCATCAACAATGAGCATTTCTTCATTCTCATATTGTTCAAATAGCCAATCACGTCTTGCTTGTTGCCTAATAAAATTGTGTATAGCACATGCAGCAACTACAATCTTCACTTGGGTTTGATAAGAGTAAGGCGGCATCATCTTAAGGATTGGAAATCGCTCTTTTAATACACCAAAGCATCTCTCAATCACACTCCTTAATGAAGAATGAGCATGGTTAAAAATTTCTTTAGGTCCACGAGGTCTTCCACCACCACGACGATAATCTTGAAGATGATATCGAACCCCTCTAAATGGTGCAAGAAATCCAGGCATATTTGGATACCCCGCATCAACAACATAGTATTTACCTAACATAGATGTGTAAAAGTTTAGTATCAAATATAAACAAATTATTGAAATATATATATATTTTTATAATTACCTGGTGGAGCATGTGGAAATTTTAAAATCGGGTTGTTAATTGCTTCCAACATGATCCGTGAATCATGTGCTGTTCCCTCCCATCCTGCTAGAACCCAGGTAAATTGCATGCCAAAGGAGCAGGCAGCCATTACATTTTGGGTAATGGCTCCAGTCCTTGCAGATCGATAAACAGCTTGTTTATCAGTTGATATATGGGCCGATACATGTGTTCCATCAATTGCGCCAATACAGTCCTTGAACCATGGCATGTACTTACGATCTTTTCGTATTTCAAGAGGTGTTTGATCAAATGAGGGAGGCACAATTACTTCCTTAGCAAACTCAACAAAGGCATTTAATACGTTATGAAAATGTCGGCTTACTGTCTCTCCTGAATGCTGAAACCTATCTTGAATCATAAAATTTCTTTGATTGTGTCCAAGTGTAATGAGAAACATCCCAAGTTGCTCTTCAACAGATATGTGCTTTGTGGGCCGTAGTAAACCCCTTTCTTTCATTGTATTGGCTAACTGAAAGAATGTATGCTTATTCATACGAAATAAGCCATGACACCTTACACTAGAACCTGCTTCAAGCACCTCTTTCAACCAAGCATTCCCTTGTAAAATCGAGTTATGCACTGATTGTCTCTCTCTGTCTAAATCAAGATATTCTTGTAAACACTTTGCCAGTATCAAGTAAGACAAAACTTCTTCAATGTCTTCATCTGAACTCATCTTAACTGTTAACAATTTAAATTATTCAATTATTATATCTCCAATCATTCAATATAAAAGATGGATTAAACCAGAAAAACATATAGCCACAAGCCTGTGACAAAAAGTGATTTAACATATATCAAGTACAAAAAGAACAAAATACATATAGCCAAAGGTTTGTGACAAAAATAAGAACTAAACATGTCCCATACAAAAATAAGGTCCAAAAATTACATCCCCATGCAAAAAATATCCTGTCCAAAAAGCTGAATCAAACCAAAAAAACCGTATCTTGTCCAAAAAGATGAATCAAACCCAAAAAACATGTCCTGTCCAAAAAGATGAATCAAATCAAAAAAACCATATCCTGTCCAAAAAGATGAATCGAACCAAAGAAACCATATCCTGTCCAAAAAGCTGAATTAAACCAAAAAACCATGTCCCTTCTTACAACTAATAACTGCTACCATACAGTGTACGAGTTAACCATCTAAAACGTGCAGCTGGATGCATAGCCACAAATAAGTCTCTCTTTTCAGCATTTGTGAACAAATCCAAAGCATCCAGGTATAAGTCACTTCCAATCTCAACCTCCTCCATTTCTTCTAGACGCTTCAATGCAATAGTATATTGGTTATTGTCCTGTGTTGATGGAGGTGGTGAATTTGAAGGGGGTGTTACCATTGGTGCCATTGTTGTGGACTCTCGAAGTAGTCTAAGCTTTGCAATATCCACCAAGGAAGCGATAGCCTCTTGAATATCCCCTTTAAAATTATCTCTCTTTGTACGTGAATGCTCACTTTGACGCTTCCTTTTACGAATTCCATTACCAACATCATTTGTCAAATCATCAATACCAGTGATGGGAGTATTAAGATCATCAAAACTTTCATGATTTTGTGATGCCAGACTCTCTCCTTGAGCAGAACACAATGCATCCTCACCAAAGGCTGTTGTACCATCAAATAATGTCGCTAATTCATCTTCAAACTGGAGTGGACCCTTCTTGAAAATTTTCGCATTTGGATGCATCTGTATCAATAACATTGTCATGTATTAGGTAAATACACGAGCAATCAAGGCAACTAGGTAAACAAAATGAATATAAGACCTAAGATTACCTTAATATAGTCTTTCCATTCATCTTCTGTTGCTACAATGGAATTTTTCTCAGGATCCCATCCTAGTCCACTTCTTCCTTTAATGATCTTCCACTCTTTATATTCATTCCTCATACTGTGAAATATATTCTTAAACTGTACCTTTTCATACTTTAAACCAGTCCTCCTATGAAATTCATTAATGATGTTATCATATCCTCTTTGGTTAAAGGTTGTAGTTGGCCGATTTCCTTTATGAACTTCTTCAACTGCAATTTCCAAAAGTATCTTCTTATACTCATATGACCAAACAGCCTTCACCTTCTCTCGTGATTGTGTATTACTTGTGTTTGTCTCCATTGTAAAGGAATAGCCAAATGTCCTAAAAAAAAAAAAGGAAAAAAAAAATAATTTTTAAGGAAGCAATCATGAATTGAAAGGCCTATATATATTGCTTAATAAAAATATACTTGAATTATGTCCAGTACAATATAACTATGCTTGGCAAGAATCTCAATAAAAAAGAAGCAATAATTGGTAAAAAAATGTTCTTACAATGGTCGTGAAGGGCAGTCTCCACTAGTTCCTTTTCCCCTAGGCAGAGAATATTATTGCAATGGTCGCGAAGGACAGTCTCTACCTTACATTGTTTAATGGATAAGCCACAATGGTTTTGGATTTGAGGAGCATATAATCCCCTTTAAAATGTTTACAATGAAAAATGTTCATCTGGTACTTAAGATTGGCCCTTTAGCAAAAAGGAAACATCATATGACATAATTATGGAGAAGGTTCTAACTTTAAATTTTCTTCTCATTCACAAGCCTATAATCATTCTTTCTATCCAGCCACGTTGATGATTCTATTCAAAAGAAAAAAAAAAATAGGGGAAAAGAAGAAGAACAAAAGCAAACAGGAAACATCAAACTTTTCTGGCCTTTTTATTGAAAGTTGTGATCTGTAGGTTCTCCATTGAAATCTGAAAACCAGACCCTTTTCAGATTATTACCTCCTCTTCTTTACCATGCTCTTGGTTCTAATTAATAATAATAATATATAAGTAGGTAAATATTAAAGAAAAGATACAACAAAGACAAACCTTGATTAAAAACCCCTAAATCACAGTAAAGTAATGCCGTTACGTGGTTTATATTCCTTATGGCAAGCCAAATCCACGATTGCTGTGGAAATTAAGCCGTCCACAAAAGAAAGCCACCTTTGATGGGAGGTAGTGTGCAGACAAAAAGAAGAAGGTGGCTTAGGCATCAGGTCCTTGGTCACTTTTAATAGAGATATACTTCACAAATGGTTGTGAAAGGTACGGCACTGAAGTCAACAACATGTGGAAACAAATCATTAGAGAGAAATATGGATGTGATTCTGGGAACTGGTTTCCTTCTCCCTCCAACCAACCACTTGGAACAAGCCTATGGAAACCCATTTTAAAAGATTTAAAGTTCTTTAAGGAATTAAATTTTCTGCAGGATCAGTTCAAAGAATTAGCTTCTGGAATGATGAGTGGATAGAAGGGGGCAGTCTAAAATGCAGATTTCCAGGCATTTACAACATCTGCAGACTCAAAGAAGCAAATATCAGTGACATTTTAGGCCAAAGTAAACAAACAAGTCAATGGAACATCCAAATTAGAAGGGATCCTCAAGATTGGTAAATGGAAGAGCTATGCCAATGGAACAGCCTACTGTCATACAGACATGTCCTGTCCCTACCTGCCTAGCAGATGCCACAACCCCTCATATGTTTGTGGGTCCCAAGACCCATTTGAGATAATACATCTTGGTTTCATTTTACTCCTAAGGCCATCCCCCCTAATAATCCAAAAGAGAGAGAGAGAGAGAAAAAAGACTGTTTTCTAGGAGGAACCAAAATGTAAGAGATTGATACACCTGAAGCCTAGGCTTATACATATGTATATACACAAGATACAAAATGTAGAATTCTGACTTATATTAAAGCCAGAATAGTTTGAATCAGGCTTGAGTAGTAAGAAATTTTACATATGACAAATATTTTTTTTTTACTACCATAGTTCAAGGCTTTTCAATGAAAACGATTCCCCTCTTGCCTAGCGTCTAGTAGCCTATAAGAAATGTATTATTCCTTTTGATAGGGATGGATGGTAGAAAGGGTAAAAGAGTCCTTCCAATTGAGAAAAAAACAAAGGGAGGAATCTAGAGTTTAGGACCATATTTGATTGGAGGGCAACTCCCATTGATTCAATGGCCTCCTTAGATCTTGCAGTTTGGGTGCATAAAGATCATAATTGATGACCCATTACAATGATCTAATCATTATCAGACTTAATTATCCAAGAAAATGTAGCAAATCAGAAATCTCATCATCTTAAAAGTCACTTGAAGGAAATGGTGGTGTTGATGTAAAGCATAAGGAAGAGTTCTTTTGATCCCCTTACATTAAGAAATTTCTGACATGAACAATGCTCCAAAAAGCAGCAAGAAAGAACATAAAAGTCTTTTATAAGCTGGTAAGATGACAAAAGACTATGGGTAAATACAAGGAATTATTTTAATCAAGTAGAATGCAAGAAGAGGAGTAAGAGGGGGAATTAGACTCATACAGTAGTGACCATTCAACTTAGTTCTTATTTTTCCTGGTTACTGGTGTAGGCTCGTTTGGCCTTTTGCAAGTTCATGGTAACACCATCAACTCTTCTAGTCTTGGATGAGCCAACCAATCATTTGGATATCCCATCAAAAGAGATGCTTGAGGTGTGGCTTCTCACCATTTGTTTATCTCCATAAAAAAACTCTGTTTTTTGTGTTTCATCAGGCATCATGAATAATTTTTTAGTGTGTCATAACCCCTGAACAATTTGAGATCTCTGATGTTCACACAGGAGGCAATATCAGAATACAAGGGCACTGTCATCACTGTTTCTCATTTTTTTTTTTGGTAATAGTCATCATTGTTTCTCATGATCGATACTTCATAAGGTAAATAGCTAACAGAGTAGTTGAGGTGAAGGATGGCAGTTTGCAAGATTATGCAGGCGATTACAATGTATTTTAAACAATGTGTTAGTAATATATAATGATAATCAATGAATATGGAAACACCATAGTAGCAAGAACTTGGAAACACCATAGCAGCAAGAACTTGGAAACACCACGATACTCAAGAACTTGGACACACCATAGCAGCAATACATAATGACAATCAATGAAATAAAGAAGACAACGGCACATTCGTATAAAAGAAAAAAAAAAAGAAAAAAGAAATGGCTTTGGGATGGGTCGTTGTTTCTTTCTTCTATAAACGGCAATACATAATGGCTTTGAAAACACCCACAAGCTCCTTGTTTCTTTTCTTCTATTCTAGGGTTTCCCTATTTGCATTCTTTCCCTTGAGATGGGTCGTTGGGAGATCAAGGTGTTTGGAGTTGAAATGTTCAGCAATGTAGTGTTGATGAGGGCTGCTGTATATCAAAGGGATTTGTGACTTTCCAGCAACAACCAGATGCTGATGTGGGAGGAAGAGCTTTGAGGAAGAATCTCGAGCTAGGGAGGGAAAGAGAGAAAGAAGAGAGAAAGAGAGAGGGAGAAGGAGAGAGAAAGAGAGAGAGGGAAGGCAAATACCTGCTGGTGTGGGAGGAAAAGCTCCGTGGAAGAATCTCGAGCTAGGTAGGGAAAGAGAGAAAGAAGAGAGAGCAAGAGAGAAAGAGAGAGGGAGAGAGAAAGAGAGAGAGAGAGAGAGAGAGAGAGGAGAGGAGAGGAGAGGCAAGGCAAATACCTGCTGGTGTGGGAGGAAGAGCTCGAAGAAGACGAGATGAGTCGGGCTCCTTCTAAAACGCATAGAAGCTGGATTGTGTAGCTTTATGCTTTAAATCGTCAGAATCAATAAAAGCCAATAAAACATGGCTTCTAGTTTTTGCCCAAATTTTAATATCTGATTTTAAAAACCACCTTTCAAAATCCCTACCAAATAGATAATTTGGGCTCTGGATTTGGATTTTGCTAGAATCTAGAATCCAAAAGCCCAACCAAACGACCCCTTAGTAATGGACTAATGGTTGGTGGATTCTTAGTGAGCCCTTGCCCTATCATTCACAAATTATCTATGGAAATTTTAACAACAAATCACCAATTAACTAAGAAAGCTGTTTTCTCATGGGCTTGCCAAAATATGGATAATACCCTCAATAAATCAAATTCTGAACAACCCAAACAGTGAAAATGGCAAGTTTATCAGTAACTTGGGCAATTATGAAGTCTGTGTATGCTTATCCACCTTACCAGTTCACATCTTATAGAAAGAGTTAAGGCAAGCTAAATTGAAAGTGACTAAGAGTAGGAGTTTACTGGCTGTAGGGGATTTTGGGCCTACTTTGTGCTTCCATGTCCTTCACTTCAATTCTTGTTGCCCTGATTGTTGGACATGACTGTTCTTTATTGAGAAAACCCAAAACATGCAGGTTCTTGCCATCTTAAACACACTTCTTTCTTATGCTAGATATGTAGATAGAGATTCCAAATTGTTTATAGGGGTTCAAACGATGCAGGTTCTCTACATAAAAACAAATAGCACCCGTAGAACTATTCAAGATTTTTCTACAATGAAGAACGAAAAAAAAAGGATAGAATTAGTTCTTATACAATGTGGCTCATTTATGAAGTACAACATTAGAAAGAAAGCCAAAGAATGGCCAAGTATTACATCAATGATCTCTAATATGTGCATCCCTATAAACCCATGTAAGATCTTCTTCCAAGAAACAAGAACCAGAAAGTTAAGAGATAATATAAAAAGATGATATAAGTAGGCAATGCTCGCAAAAACCTATTTAACAAAAAACATTAAAAGAAAATTTGAGAGAGTTCACTCAAGAAACAGAACCACAAAGGCATCTTATTTAGGGGTGTAAACGAGTCGGATTTGGACCAGATCCACCTAGATCCAAATCCGAATCTGATTAAGTTGTAGGATATCCGAATCAAGTTAAATATCCGATGGATCCTTCATATTTGTTATTGAATCTGAATCCGAAAATGCGATTAAATTTACCTTTTTTTAACCTACTACTTTCACATATAGTATGTTAGTCTATTTACTTATATAGTATGTTAGTCTATTTACTTATATAGTATGTTAGCCTATTTACTTAAACACTCTTATAAAATTTTAAAAATTTCAATAAATTTAATTGGATTCAGATTTTTATCGGATGGATATAGTAAGGTTTGAATCTGATTATTAAATGGATCTAATCTTTGGATCCGTATTTGATCTGCTGAATATTTATTTGGATAAAGATCCGATTAAATCGGATAAATTTAATTGAAACCGGACAGTTATCGGATCAGGATGCGACCCATTGACAGCCCTAATCTTATTCACATAAAACCGTTTGACAAGAATGAAATGGATATTTTGTGAGATTTCTTTGAAGAAGCAAAGCTGGAAAGGAAATCAGTAACAAGAATCAAACGAGAAAATAGAGAAATTTGCAACTGTAATACATTAAATCAGCTCAAAAAATGGAAATTCTGTAACGTGCTGGATCTGGATAAATATCCTAAACCCGAGGTGTTAGTGAATGAAGGCAAAAGCATCTAAATCCCGAATAATTTAAAACTTTTCATTCCTTTTATTATCAGAGTTGTTATGCGGAAACAAATTCAATTATAATAAACTTAATATTTACAAGTAACTTTTAAATTCATGATCAGTTCACATCTACTGACTACCCTTTACAAATATTGCAGCTCCCCAGATCCGGGTTTGTCCTATCACAGCACCAACCCGTACTCGAGGCCTACTTATGGGCCCAATAGAACCTGATAAACACAATTTCCTGGGCAATTACAATGTAATTATCAGAGTGCATGACTAAAGAAGCATGGAATAAAAATTTTCCATCCAACAAAAGATTTCCTGTATTACAATCTCCAAAACATGATATCTGTGTATACAAAATACAACTAGGGCAACTAACCATTCACCATGATCTCCCCAAAATATACAGACATGTACAAAAGATATCTCCCAAGAGTATGAGTCCAAAAATATTATTTACATCTCATTTACAACTTCCAAGATAAAATACAACATCATAAAAATAATCCTACTGTGGGTAGTAGTCCTCTATCATGAACTGAAGCTTACCCTATATATCTGTCCTGGTACGTGGCTCACCAAATGGATCTGAAAACAAATCCGGTAAAACAAAACACGCGTGAGACATAAAGTCCCAGTAAGCAGCAAACATGCATGTAGAGAAATAGTTTATGCAGTTTTTATAACATCATGATGATATTCACAATTATATAGTGCTAAATGCAAACCAAAATAGTTCAATTGGATATAAAAGAAATTCCAATTCAAATATCTCAATCAAGTCACTTGGGAAAGCAAATCAACAAATACGATCAAATACTGTAAACATTTCTTGTTAGGACTCATGGTTAGCATGTCTGTAAATTAGGTTAATGTCCACTGTCCATTTGCCACCTACATGACTTACAAAGAGAAGCCTAGCTAGGGCATCTCAGCAAGCGGAGCACCCACGTATGGGCTGGCAAGTGACAACCAAGGTAATAATCAAGGCTAGGTGGAATGCCCCATCCACTGCCGGACCAAACCATATGAATCAGAAGGACGTCCCACCGATACCCCACGATGGGTGGTTGCCGCAGCACCTCTATGCCCCAAGAGGGCCTCACTGATACCCCACAGTGTAAAGCTGTATGGATGAGGAAAATTAATGCTAACAAGTCAACACCAACACACAAATTAGACTCACTGTGGATCCACACTAAGAACAACATCCAATTAGACGACTCACAAATTCAAAACCAAACCAATCAAATCAGAGAGTAAAACCAGTGTTCCCCATCCACTATTAAATCAACCGAGACCAAGTGGAATTCCCCATCCACTACCAATCCATACCAAGGGCAAGTGGAATTCCCCATCCACTGCCAATAAAACCATAGGCCAAAGCCTTGTCAAATCATATAAGAGTTTTTCAACATCGCTTTCATAAATCCATGCCAAATCAAAACGAAGGTCATAAAATCCTCAAACCACATTTTCGATGAGTGGATTGATCTTAAAAATCCCAAATAAGTCACCATACCAAAATTCAATGGATTCCGAGACAAAAAGTTTTGGACCTCAAAAATATTCCAAGTCTGGTTGAAAACGTTGACTTTTTGGTGTCGAATTTTTCTAGACAAATCTACAAGGAGTTTGGGGCTCAATTTCTGGTTGTAGTCTATTGGATGGTATACAAATCATCTAGAATTTTCTGGTCTTCGGAATCACTCATTTGGATATCAAACTCAAAAAGTGGTCTTATTTGAAAATCGGGAAAACTGGAAATTTAGGCATAAACTGAAAAGTTGACTTTTTATTGGTTGGGAATTGGGCCTTGGGAGTATTTTTATTGGTTCCAAATGGGGGGTAAAACCTTATTTACATGTAAAGACTTAAGTAAATTGAGCAATAAATACACAGGACATTTACTTAGATGTCTTTCATGGAAATAAGGGTGCTCCACTGAAGGCTTGGGTTGTTTGGAAGAGGGTTGAGGAGAAAAATGGTGAAGAGTTCTCAAAACAGGCTTCAACGCGCGGACGTTGAGGTTTGGACGTTCGGGCATTGAGGTTAAAGGTTCGAGCGTTGAAGTTAAAACAAAGGCAGAGCGCGCGCGTTAAGGAAATAAACAAGGCAACGTGCGCGCGCTGAAGGTTAACGTTCGCGCGTTCCCTTTGAACGTTCGCACTGAGGTTCTGGATTAATCGCCCAAGTTAATCTTGAGCCGCGATTTAAAATAACAGAGGCTAGTTTTTAGGGGTTTGGCTCAGGATTAATTGCCAACTTTCAGGATTAATCGCCAGGTCGGGTTTTCAACTATTTTCAAATACAAAACTCACACAATCATTCCTAACCTTTCCAAAACCAAATGGGAAAATCATAAATCATCCCAAATCCTCATGAACACACATCTAGCACATGAAACCTCATTCGAAACACAAATCTCAAACCTTAATCCGAAATATAATCAATAGAGCTGGAAATCCATGGCAAATTAATAGAAAACTAAACAAGATTATCATACAACCAAAACCCTACGAATTTTAGCAATAAAAACCAACATGCAAGATCATTTCATCAAATCAACCAAACCCTAGAGAGAGAATACGAATTTTGTAATACATTTTGTTTGAAGGGTTTGCTACTTACTTGTTAATGGAGAAGCACAACTTCTCTTCAAGTTCTCCTCTCCTTCTTCTTTTTCTTCTTGCTCAAGCTTTCAAGTGAGCTCACAATCTTCCTTTCTTGATTTATACGTCCAAGACAAGAGAAATGGGTTTTCAAACTCTTAATTAGAAATTAGGGCATCCTTTTATATGCCCAAGTTTTGGGTCTTTCAAATCTGCCCCTAAACAAAGCTTTTATTCAACTAAACCCTTGGATGTACCTAAGGCATACCAGGGGTACCTTAGTGTTATTCGAGTGGGGTACCTTGGTATTAAGTGGGGGTACTTTAGTGTTAAGTGGAGTGTTTGCCTTAGCCACTTCAAAGGCATGCTTTAGGAATGCTTGGGAGGTGTACCTCAGTTAACACAAAAGGGTACCTCAGTTATATGATGGGTACTTTAGTTATTTGAGGAGGTACCTTGATGTTTTAAGGGATTTACCTTAGTCATTCTAAGGGGTAAACCTTAGATAAGCCTTGGGAGTGTACCTTAGTTATATTGAGGAGGGGTACCTTGATTATTGAGGGGTGTACTTTAGTTATACTGGGGTACCTTTAGGTAATACAAGGACGTGTACCCTAGGTAATATGAGGGGTGTTCCTTAGTAATATAATGGGGTGTACCGTAGGAAAAACAGTGGGGGGTACCTTACTTATAAAAGGGGTACTTTAGTTAAACAAATGAGTATCTTGGCCATATAAGGAGGTGTACCTTAGGTAATACTAGGGGGTACTTTAGGTACACAAGTAGGGTACCTTAGGCAAAACAGTGGGGTACTTTAGTTATTCATGTGAGGTACCGTTAGGTATTACAAGGGATACCTTAAGTATAATTGGGGGGTACTTTAAGTAACACTTGGGTGGTACCTTGGGCAATACATGGATGGACTTTGGGTATACTTTGGTGATAACTTGGGTAATACTTGGGTGTACCTTGGGTAATACTTGGGCGTACTTTGGGCAAGGCATGGGGGTACTTTGGGTAATGCATGGGGGTGCTTTAGGTATAATTTGGTGGTACCTTGGGCAACACTTGAGTATACTTTGGGCATACAATAGGGGTACCTTAAGTATAAAAGTGAGGTACCTTGGGTATACTTAAGAGGTTATTTGGGTATTCTTGGAAGACACTTAAGGCACACTTGAGAGGTACCTTGGGTATACTTAAGAGGTTATTTGGGTATTCTTGGGAGACACTTAAGGTACACTTGAGAGGTACCTTGGGTATTCTTAAGAGTTACTTTAGGTACTCTTAGGGGATAATTTGGGTACACTTGGGAGGTACCTTGGGTAATGTATAGGTGTACTTCTAGCGTTATTCGGGAGGGTACCTGGGGTATATTTTGGGGTACCATGGGTATACTTGGGAATTACTCTAGGTACATATAAGTCTAACTTTTCAGAATTTGATTTCCAATTCATTAAAGCTAATTGGAGAGTATCTTAGACAATTGGAATTAAAAAATACCATTAATTAAACTTACCTTAATGTAAAACCCTGAATTTTCCTTAAATAATAAATTAAATTAATAAATAATATTATTGAGAGTTATAATTGATGGAAATATTTTATTATTGTAGGGGATGATTTAATTAGTGGAGATCCAGAATTAGACGCAGATCTGACCGTCCGATCATGAGATATCGAGGTATGTATTCTGATTGGGCGTGTGTATGGAGTTTTGTGTATGTGAGATACATGGGATCGAAGAGTATAAATACCTATTAAAATAACCTAAACTTATACGTTGTATTCTCGCTCGTCACCTTCAGCCGCAAGCGACAAACCGAGCGACCGAAGGAGAAGAAGAAGAGGAGGAGAAGGAAAGGTCTGGTTTTTTTGAGTTCTTCATCGTCCAGGGTATTGCTGGGTGATAGAGAATCGTTGTTTAGAGAAGAGAGGAAGAGGAACGTTCGTTCAAGAGGTAGGTGACACCGTTTACCTTCGTTTTTGTATTTACATGTGATTAATCGACAAAAGCATGTTTTTATGATATGTAATGATGTATATATTTAGATAATCATGTTATAAATATGTTAGAATGAGTTTAGACGAGAAAAATTATGTTTTGGAACTGATTCTGTTCGTTTTCGAATGACCGCCGACCTCGACTGTGCTCGACGATCGTCGGCGATCTTAGGCGCTCGTTATAAATCGTAGACCACCGTAGACCGCTTGAAGACGTACCGTCGGCGTTCGATTTTGAAGTACCGCCGACCATAGACCACAGGAGCAATCCTAGGCGCTCTGTTCAGATTTTGCAGATTTTTGTAATTTCAAACCCTGATTCAATTTCAAACTATTTTTAGATAATTTTAATGATTAAATAAGATGTTTTAAGACTAAAATAAATTATCTAATTCCCTGTTTTACAGAAAAATAAATTAGGAAGGTATTTAGGACATTAGTTGCCAAACTTTGAAAGAAATGGAGAAACCTAGTTTTTGGAAAACCTAACTAGTATTTATTTACTAGAACATCTTCTAAATGACACTATAAACCAGAAAACTTTATAAAGAGAATTCAGAACTCAGATGACCGAATATTGAAGTTATTGACAGATTTAACCTTTATATGCCGCTAGGCACCAACCCTTATAGAAATATTATATTTTAGGGAATTTTGGAGTCTAGTGGGCATAGCTGGTTATGGATCCATAGTTGTAGCTAGATAGCTGAGGGATATGTCATTTGGGTTGAGTTACTCCTATATGCGACGCGCTTCCTTTGCAAGTTAGTTTGTCTGGGAAGGTCCTATGTCTGGAAGGACACCCCGGTGAGCCGCTGGTGATTCCCTGTACATGTGGATAAGCGACCATCTCCATGTATTGATTCTGGTACTGCATGCTGGTGGTACATGCCAACTCTGATGGATACATGTGCAATAAGTCAATGACTACGGCTCTTGTCTAAGCTGCGCTGCATGGGACTTGAGTATCATTAGTAGCATTGCTCCTAAGTCGCACGGTGGTATAGCAATTGGTTGAGAATCATCTCAAAAGGTTTATCTATCTTTGTGAGTCCTACAAATGACGCTGAAATCACAACACTTGATATTATTATTGTATACATGCTGGAGGCATGTGATTGAGATATTGGCTGGATGCGACTGCTTAGTGCATCTTAGCGAAGTATGAATTATGTTATCGATCTTGATATTGGATTCTTATATTAGAACATGATGAAATTCATTTCTAGAACTGTTTATCAAACTATTTTGTATTCATGAATGATATGAATGATTATACGAGCCTGATTAGTCGATATTGCTTAATCGTGCATGAACTGTGTAAGACCCTGAATTTTGTGAGTATTTATTTATTTATTTAGTTATTTATTCTGATGTATAAACTGTGTTTATCAGGTTATTTTGTGGTTTGAGGGCTTAGCCCATACTCGTATGTACAGGCGTTATATAGCCATTTTTTTGAAAAATCATAGTATTATCATTTGTATTATTAAAGTATAGTTAAGTGATTATTAACGCGACTGGATGCTGAACATGTAGTATCTCCGGTGGGCAAGCATGCATAGGATCAAGGAAATGGGAGAGTATTCGAGCGCGTATGTATCAAGTAAGTGTACAAAAATGGAAAGTAGGGTTGGGTTTATGAGAATACGCTTATCATAATTCAGGAAACATTTTCGTTAAGTCTGGACATCAGGAGAGATAGCGATTTCGGCTGGAGAGGCGACTAGGGTTTCTGTTCGTGAAGAACAAGAATCGCAAGGGCTAAAAGAAGGGTTTTGGAGCTGAAGTTCATTGGGTTATTTCTCTCTGCTCGAGAAGATTTGTTTCGGTAGATTTTTCATTCGCGTGCGTGGCCGGAGAAGTGATCGGCCGAGGTTTTACCATTCGGGAATAAGCGCACTCAGGTGAGTAGCACTGATTTACAACTGGGATTTGTGTTTTCTGTTTCTCTCGAGATTATTCTGATGCATGGTTTATATATCAACTGATAGTATGAGTTTTTCTGGTTTTCTGGTTTTCGGGAAATTACGTGAACAGAGTCTCCGGATTTAATTTTATAATTGAAAATGAAAGTGTTTAGATTAATTCCAAATATGGTTGGGAAGTCTTCTGGGAGTATTAGGAGTGTATTGAAGTAACTACAGAGGTTCACAAACCGGCCAGTCATGTAGATCTCAAAATAACAGAGAAATGAAAACCACAGGGGGTATCCGCTCACCTCGCGCTCACCGGCGCTCACCTCAGAGGTAGGCGCCCCGTTAAAAACGACCCACCGCTCATCTCGCGCCCGGCTGCCGCTCAGCTCGCGCTCAGCGGAAAACGAAGCGCCCATCTCGCGCGAATCTCGCACCCACCTCACACCCATCTCGCGCTCATCTCACGCTCACCTAGCGTCGGGTGAGCGGCAGGTCGATTTTACCCTTTTTCTTTACCGCTCACCGGCGCTCACCTCGCGCCCACCTCAGTAAGTGAGCGGCAGACCTATTTTGCTTACTGAAATGGAATTTCTGATTTGACCAAGAGTATTTGCATTACTTAGGGGTTAAACCACTTCACTATTCGCTTGGTTAGGAACCTGGGAAACCATTTTGCCTATGAAATTATTAGGGGAAAAATTAGTGAACCTCTTAAGAGTTTTTAAGTTGAGTTTAGGTTACTTATGAGTATTGTGCCGGACACCAAACTAGTAAGAGTTACCAGTTGCTTTTCCTTGTTCTATACACTGTTTTGATTGAGAAGTTATTGTATTTCTGGTTTCGCTTGTTGGAAACTTTAAATGTATTGAAAGGATTTCCTTGGTATGAATGCATTGAGTTTTACTTCCATATGAATTGTGTTACGGAAATGAGAAATTACTGAATGTACTTGAGGTACTGCTTGGTCCAGAGGGACAGGTGATGAATTGTGATGAGTTTTTATATGATGTGGAATGAATGGTTTTGTTTTGATATTGAAATTGAGATTATACGATGTTTACTGTTTTGGTCTAGCTTGTCCTGGATCCAGATGTTTAAGCTTAGTAATGTGATGTTATTGTTGGTTGTTGGAATTGCATGGCCTTGTGTGTTGCCACGACCGGTGTAGAGCAGCCAGAAACCCTGAGTAGGCTTGGTTGTCAATGCAGAAACCCGGGGAGTAGGCCTGCATTGGATGACGAAACCCTGAGTAGGCCGTCATTTCAGAGTATCCGAAACCCTGAGTAGGCCGGAACTGTGTACATGGAGGTGTGGAGTGTCTACTTGGCATGTTTAATTTATCAACTAAACGATAGTCATGACATTGACCAATCGATGTGTTATTGTACTTAACTGAGATGTGATTTGTTTGATTTGAACTTGGGAAATTGATGTTGGTTGTTTAAACGTATTGTAGTGTTGTCGATGCATAGTTTTAAAATGTGATTCAACTATTTCTGCATGCATGTGCTACTCGCTGAGATATTCGTATCTCACTCTGTTGTTGTTCTGTTTTTCAGATACTCGTGGTGAGGCGATTACTGGGGTAGATCCTGCTGAGGCATATAGGGAGGAAGACTACTATTACCTTCCTTAGACTTGTAGGTTATCTGTACCGAATTTGAGAACCTTGAATAAATTGAGATGTATTAAAGTTAATTGGGGATGAACCATATGATTTCAGTTCAGTTTAAATGTTACAATTTTGCATAAATGGAAATGTGCACTCTGTCAGGTTATAGATGTATGATTATCCAGCGATCATAAATTGATTAACGATCCTTGCCTAACCTCCGTGAGACGTGTTATATCTTTAATGAACAACACGGATCCGGGGCGTTACAAACTGTTACTTTACTTATATTAACTGTTTAATCATACATGTGTTACCTATTGGGATATTCGTATCTCACCCTACTTTTATTTCATTTTTCAGCTGATACGCGAGAGGGGGATCTTAATGATTTCCAGGGAGAGGTAGCTGAGTATACACCGGAGGATTACTATTATCCGGATCTTGTTTGAGGTGGATGATTGATATAGACTTAGTACTTTTGATTAGATTATTATTCATTTGGATTTGATTTATTAGAGAGATGAAAGAGATAGTGTAACGCCCCAGATCTGAGTCACATGAAAAACTCGTAACTCGTATCCAGAGGTTATTATAATTACAGGATCGCACTACCAGAGTAAAGAAAACATGAACTAAATAGTTCTAAGCAATAGAGAGCGCTAAACAATCCCAAAGTAAAACTCACATGACTACATTTCACTACCCGCGATTATCGGCTCTCCATACGTATCTGAAAAAAAAACAGAAATAAAAGAGTGAGATACGAATATCTCAGCGAGTAGCACATGCATGCAGGAATACACATCTTCAAATTTAAAAAATTCTATGATCGAATAATCAGACGAGAAAACAAGGAATAACCGGTGAAGTCTGCGTACCCTTTTAACCGTATTGTTGACCCAAGAGTATAGGAAAACATTTAAACTATAAGCAGTTAACATTGGTAATACCTTGGTCAACAAAAACCAGATCAGTTCCAGAAAACATTATCATTATAATCCATGCTTCAACAAACCAAATTCCCACTACGTATCCCATGGTATCCAACTGATAAATAAACAACAAAACCACATGGTCAACATCATACAAATATTTGATTGGGTAATCAACATGCCAGAGCGACCTCCACACCTCCATGTACACAGTTCCGACCTACTCAGGGTTTCGGATACTCTGAAATGACGGCCTACTCAGGGTTTCGTCATCCAATGCCGGCCTACTCAGGGTTTCGGCATTGACAACCAGGCCTACTCAGGGTTTCTGGCTGCTCTACACCAGTCGTGGCAACACTCCATGGCCATGCCATTACACCAATAAAATAAAAGCATCACATTACTAAGCTTAAACATCTGGATCCAGGACAAGCTAGACCAAAACAGTAAAAAATCGTATAATCTCAATTTCAATATCAAAATAAAACCATTCATTCCACATCATGTAAAACTCATCACAATTCATCACCTGTCCCTCTGGACCAAGCAGTACCTCAAGTACTTTCAGTATTTTCTCATTTCCGTAACACGTCATTTGGAAGTAAAACTCAATTCATTCATACCAAGGAAATCTTTACAATACATTTAAAGTTTCCAAACAAGTGAAACCAGAATATAATAACTCCTCAATCAAAACAGTGTATAAAACCGAGGAAATGTAACTAGTAACTCTTAGTGGTTTGGTATCCGGCATAACATTCATAAATAACCTAAACTCAACTTGAAAGCTTTTAAGTAGTTCACTAAATTTTCCTCTAATAGTTTCCTAGGCAAAATAGATTCCCAGGGTTCCCAAACAAGTGAATAGTGAAGTGGTTTAATCCTCAAGTAACCCAAATGCTCTTAGTTAAATCAAATCTCCAATTCAGTAAGCAAAATAGGGTCTGCGCTCACTTCCTGAAGTGGGCGCGAGGTGAGCGCCGGTCGGCGGTAAGGAAACAGGTAAAAATAGACCTAGCGCTCACTCGACGCTAGGTGAGCGTGAGCTGAGCGCGAGACGGGCGTGAGGTGGGCGCGAGATGAGCGCTGGGTTTTCTACTGAGCGCGAGCTGAGCGCCAGACGGGCGTGAGCTCGGCGGTGGGTAGTATTTAACGTGGCGCCTACCTCTTAGGTGAGCGCCGGTGAGCGCGAGGTGAGCGGATACCCCCTGTGATTTTCATTTCTCTGTTATTCCAAGATCTACATGACTGGCTGGTTTGTTTATCTCTGTAATTGTTCCACTACACTCCCAATACTCCCAGAAGACTTCCCAACCATATTTGGATTTAATCTAACCACTTTTAAATAAAAGATAAAATTCAATCTCCGAACTCTGTTCATGTCATTTCCAGAAAACCCAGAAAACCAGAAAACTCATACATCATTTAAGCTACAAAACATGCATCAGAATAAGCTCACGAAAACCTCAAACACAAAACCCAGTTGTAAATCAGTGCTACTAACCTTAGTATTGAAGACCTTCTTCAAACATTCCGACCATCCGGGGGATTTGATTGCGAGACCTAACCCACCGGACTGCCGCCCTAATTCTCTCCCGAGCAGCAATTTTTTCCCAAATCCCCGAAAACTTATAGGAGCTTCCTATTTATAGACATCGCAAAGTTTCGACCTAATTTCCCTTTTATTTCCTCGAATCCCTGTTCTACCCTCTATTAGTATAGGGTTTTCCCCGGATCTTAACTATTTACCCAATTTATTTCCGGGCCCGAATGTGACCTATTTATAATTCCACTTAAACTTCTTTAACACTAATGATCTACAAATTTCCTAGCAATAAATTTTTTTTTGACTGTTAATTTATTTTATTCTATTATTTTTATTATTATTATTTTTCTCAAAACTGGGGTTTTACAGATAGTAACCAGTTTATATTACCAGACTTTAATATTAATGATTGATGATCAAACTATATGTTTACTTGAGGATTTTAAACTACACTTCCGCACATACTTGTTTCCGCAACTCTGATAGTATAATAAAGTGAATGGATTTTAATTCTTTGGTCCGGTATATTATTGATGATGTATTTGATATGGGCCAGTAACACCTCGGATTTGGTTGTTGAACTAAATTCGGGTTGTTACAGTAGCGAACCGGGTTCGGGTTGGGTGTCGGTTTGCACTGACCCGGGTTCGGGGCGTTACAAAACTTTCATATCGTTCAATTGATTTCTCTAAATCCTCAAGAATAATGCACATCTACCTCATCTTCATAACACAAGTACTTAATTAGTCTAATAATCACACTTTAGATAATCAATCTTAATAATTAAGATATAATCCAGGTCGGGGTTTTACAAATATCCCCAAGCTTGTTGACCTCTCCAAGAATACCTGAAAAAAAAAAGGGGAAAACTGAAGTGAGAATAAATCTCAACAAGTAGCAATGTGCATGAGGTAAAACAATCCATAATTTTTACAAAATAACTCATGAGGTGATACGATAAAACAAAATCACGACAATAGATTCAAAGCAATTATCAAACCAAACATGTGTGACCTGACAGGACTCATGAACTGAAATCACTTAATAAGATATTCTTGCCTTTATTGTCAACACCTCACGACTTACATGACAAATGGAGCCCGCAACTGCAGTCACTTCCATTTCCTCCGTCAACCATCAATTTGGATCACCCCCGAGATACATGGATGGGTTGGCGCATACAATCCAAGTCAATAACAACAAGCCCGCAACTGCGGAATAAACAATCCAGGGGAATACCAAACCGATCAAAGATATATGGATCCTTGACAACATGGCTAATACCAGTGCATGTGTGAGTCACAAGTTAACTTCAAGCATGGCCAAATTATAGCTCAAATGTGTGAGTCACAAGTAACCTAAAACATGACCAATATAAAACTTGTGTAAGCTGATGTCTCATTGAAGCACGTGGTGATAACCCAAATAACCAACTCGGCTAAGAAACCAATAATCCAAATAAACCGTTGCCGATAAACAAACTCGGCTAAGACCAGGTCAAGGTAACACGACGGTCTGGATTGCTGCCCTTGTCACAACTGTGACGGAATGCATACTGGGGAGTACCGGACAAGAAATAACTTATCAGACAATTTCATTCCACTTCCTAGCTAAGCTATGGATCTATACTAAGCACTGCCTGTTAGACACAACTCACAATCAAAAACATTTAATAACTTGGAATGCATAAATCAATAACACAACCCTCCTTACGAGGAGACACCAACATGTCCATTAATGTGTTCCACAATCATCACCAAAACCTCGGTTGCAAATCAACAGATATTTAAAATAACCAAAATCAGATCTTAAACAGAGTTCTAGGTCTTTAGAACAAGATAAGTATAAAACCATGTCATCTTCACCAAATATGCCAAATTCTTTGATTAATTATTAAACTGTAATTTATTAGTGTGGAAACTCCTAATTTACCCATATGGAAGTGTTAGGTTATTGGCCAAATCAGTATTTTATGATTTCCTAAGATTTATCCCCTAGTTGGTTGTTTATCCTAGATATTCACTAAAGTATACCTAAAGTTCTCCTTTTTAAGAACCCAAGGTGTCAAAATTTATTAACTCTATTATTTATTACATCCAAGAGATAACTTAGGTCTGTATTGAAGTTTTAGATTAGGCTAGGTTGCTCGAAATCAGATCTAAATAGGTTGTGACCTCATTTTACTTAGAACATCTCCAAAAATTTCATCTTTACAATCATCATCCCAAATTACTATCCTTTAATCTAAATTTAATTCCACCAATTCCTATATCTCAAATTATCCTAATTACAGGTGTTACAACTTTAAAATTTCAAGAAAAATCATTAAAAATTAGATTTGGGCTCGAATCCCAAAATCTGGAAATTTTGACAGAGGCTACTCGAAGGGCGCTCGAGCGGTCCATCGGGCGCTGGGTTTTCAAGTTTTGTTTCAAATACACAGGCGGGGTGCCTGTACCGGCACTCGAGCGGTTGTTCGAGCGCTCGGCCAAATACACTGTTTTTCGGGTTTTTCTGAGTTTCCGAACTTTCTAAAATTTCAATGGGTTTCAATTGATTCTAATCTTCTTATTTTCATCCTAAATCACTTGTAAGATAATCCTAACCTTAATTAAATGATTAGGAGTGAATTTAAGTCTTCCCATCCTCATTAAATCTCCTATAAGCAATACTTTTCTAACTTCTTAGTTGAACATGATAACATAAACCCACATATAAATCACCCACTATACCAAACTAAATCTGAAATCGAATAACCCACGATTAAGCATCTAAAACATACGGTAATCAATGCAGTTCCTCTTGTTTAAAAGGGTTTGCCACTTGCCTCAACATGTAAACTCCTTCTGAAAATCTGATTTCCCATCAATTGTTTGGGCTAGTTCACACCACATTAGACTTCTCCAAATCAAATCTCCACCGTTCAGATTGAAGTTCTTCATGTGTAGATCAAAACCTCAAAATTTCAGGTTAAACCAACGGTTGGATTTCTCTAGAGCCCCATTCGAACCTTGCTGGTCGGCGATCTGCAGCACTCCTCTTTCTTCTCTAAACTCTCTTCTCTTTTATAGGCCTACTAATGAGCAATCCTAATTAGGTTAACCTTACTTTAGATTCTAAGACTATTCTCTCTCTTTTACCCTTCTTCCCAAATTATTTCTTTTAAACTCTCTTTTTAAAGAGTTTTCTCATTAATTTTGTGCTTATTCTGATCTTAAATCTTTAATTTTACTTAAACACTTATTATCCATCTATATTGCCAAAATTAAGAACCCTAAATAATATAATTACCATTAGGCCCTTATTTCTTCTCTTAAACCTTAAATTTCTTATCTTACATTCAACTAAGCTAAAATTTGGTTTAGTTTAATTTATTTACTTAATAATTTATTTATTTATTTCTTTTACGAATTTAATTAATTGAATATGACCAAACTACCATTCTCTTTAATTTCCTTCCTAATTGCCTTTACAGCTAAATCTCTCTAATTTATTCCTTATTAAATTATTTATTCAAACTGATTACAGCTAAGAGAATTCTTGGAAACAAAAACACGGAGAGGGATAAAGAGGTGGGAAGAGGGGGGAGGGAGAGAGGGAAAGGTTACTGGATTCAAAGAACAGAGGTTTTGTTGAATATCTTGAAAGGGAGAATCAATTGGGTTTACAACACTTCTTGATATATGAAAGTAGAGAGCATAGTGCTTTCAAAAAGGGTTGTATAAGGTTGGGAATATTGGGGCCTGGGGTGTGATCCCTCCAAGGTCTCATGTTCAAAACCTCTTAGGTGCTATCAATTCTCTGGGGCTGCCTGCATAAGGTCTATAGGCCTTAGACTTACTCGGGCCATGTGGGTTGTAAGTTCTTGCATGGGCCCTTAAGGATTAGTCGGTAGAGTAGAAGCGGGCCCAAATACCCTAAGTTCCAAAAAAAAAAAAGGTTGGGAAGTTTTGCTATGGTCATTAGAGAACTAAGGGGTCGTTTGGTAGGGTTTCTGGTTTCTTGATTATTGATTATAATTTGGATTTTGAAAAACTAGATTCTCAATGTTGATTTTTAGAATCCAAAATCTTGTTTCGATACTTTGGATTTTAACTCATTTGTTTAAGTAGGACCCACCACTAAGAATTAGGGGTGCAAATTGGTTTGGGAAATCCCGAAACTCGCCCGAACCAAATTGACTTAAGTTCGGCTTTGTTTGGTTTTTTAGGTGCTCAACCTCGGTTAAAAAATCCCTAGCCCAAATTAAGTGGGTTCGGTTTTGGGTTTAATTGTAACGCCCCGAATCCGGGTCATTTTGTTTTGTTTTTTTTTTTTTTTGACTCGGATCAAGGCATTAACTTGTGGTACATTACAATCAACCCAAAAGATAGAGAAATAGAGAACTAAGATTTATCAGAGTGCTAGGAAGCTTAAATTATTCATTTGAACCTGGATCTTCCTATTACATCAATTAATCAAATGAAAGGCAACTACAAATTAACTAACTCTTAATATCCTACCAACTCATCTGTTATGATTCCAATAAAATAAATACAACTATATAAAATTGTCCTACTCTTTTCATCTGGATTTTCTAGACTTCAACCCACTACCAATCTAACCCGTGGCGTCCTCTCCAAGATGACCTGAAAAATAGAATATAAAGTAGGGGTGAGATACGAATATCTCAGTAGGTAACACATGCATGAGGAAAACCAGTTTATATATATATGGAAAATAACAGTGGTTTCATGCTCGCTAAAATAAACAAGTAATTACGGTCAATAAGATAAACGAATAATCACGATACAAAACAAACATTGAATCGGTGCCCAAATTAAAGGAAGTTAATCATGTGCATTGCATTTCAATTTAAAGGACAATGTATTATAATTCACATCTCCATGGTTTCTAATTTATTTCAATTAGTTTCTTCCTAAGAGCAATTCTACATTTTATTTGTGATTTCATAATATTCCATTTTAACAGTTCACATTAAATCATAGTAGTTCTGTTCAATTATGACATTTCAACATTTCATTTTAAATAAACAATCTTATCAAATACGTCTAAAAAAATCCACCAATTGGAGAATCAATCATTATATCAGTAATAAAATCCAACCTTCAGGTAGTAGCCTACTTCTACTACAGGACGTAAACACATAGTATCCACACATGCTCCACAGGAGAATGAACATCTCTAAGACTACAGGTACCCCCTGCAAGAGACAGCATAACTCTACCGCAAGATGTGAACACATAGCATCTACCTCTACCGTAGGAGATAGCTTTCTCACCTTCCAGTGGTAACTCACACACCCATCCTCTATGTGGGATGCAATCACGTATAATCACATCTCCCTCAGATGAGGTACCTCTCCTGTAGGATGCAATCCCATCGGATCTACATCTCCCCCACAGGAGGTAATAAATCTCTCCCGCAGGAGGTAATGTCTCCGCCACCAAGTGGGTAATGTCTTTGCTACCAAGCGGGTAAAGGTCTCTGCCACCAAGCAAGTAATAATCTCTGCCACCAAGCAGGTTATTAATAAAACTGGCCACTAAGCCATTGTACAAATCATCCACATTCCAATATTGTTTACAATCATAGTTCTTTCATGTTCAATCGGTAATCCAAAGTCTTGTTCCAAAATCAGTTCATTTGTGTGTACTTATAATGACGGGGTCTTGTTATGCGATTATTATAGTAATAGAAGACTCAAGTGATTAATGGTAGTGGTGAGATCAATTAAGGTAATTTGAAGGTTATTTATAGTTTAGAGGTGGTCCCACAAAGTAATATGGTACTTGTTATTTAGTGGAGAGAAATTAGGGTAAATCGATTTAGATTAACTAATGAGGCCTAAAGGTATATAAGGTTATTTCTCCAAATTCTATAAAGTAGTTTCTGGTTTAAAGTTTCTATCTGTAGAAATCTGGTTAATACTGTATAAGATAATGTCTCATAATTAATTAACCCAATTTATAAAGTTAGTTTGTTATAAAACTTAGAATTTCCTATCATTTACAAATTTCGGCAACTAATATCCTAAAATAACTCTCTATTTTATTTTTTTGCAAAACAAGGTATTTCATTTGACCCAAAAACATTTTATTTAATTAATAAAAGTAATTAAAAATGGTTTGGAATTGAATCAAAAATTAAATTTGGAAAATTTTTTATTTTTCTGCACTAGGCGCTCAGGATCGCCTAGGATCGCTTAGGCGTTCTAGGTCGGTGGTAGTTGAAATTTGAGCGTCAACTATATTTCAATTAGCGGTCGACGGTGGTCTAAGATTTTGTACGAGCGCTAAGCACAGAGAGGTCGGGGCTCTACGGAAAACGTCAATCCGATTGTGTAAAAACAATTTTCTTGAGTTCTAAACGTTTCTAGCATATATATAAGATCAATATCATACTAAATATATACAAACACATCTATAAAACATGCAAACACGAATCGAATAACCAAAAACACAAAACGAACGGCAAAACGAGTGCTACCTACCTCTGTTCACGCGAGATCACCTTTTCCTCTTCTTTCCAGCAATCATTTCCTCTGTTCACAGATGCAAAACACTCCTGGGATACTTAGAAACCAGGGATCACGCTCTCCTCTCCCTCCTTTTTCCTTTTCTCTTCTCGTTTTCTCTCTTTTTCTCTCGTTCTTCTTCTCTTTCGGCCGTCGAATACCCAAACAAATGATTACAATAGCAAATACTAAAATGTATTCTCTAGTGTATAAACCCTATTCTTTTATATCCCATGATCCTACACAACACACATGCATCACCCATTAGACAACCATCCAATTAGAACACAGTTTCGTAACTATTTAATTCTCACCTCGATCTATCACAATCCAACGGTCAGATCTCCGTCAAACTCCGGATCTCCTCTATCAATGTGATTATAATTAATATCCTTCAATAAAATTCTCATCTCCTCGACTTAAGGCTCCAAGTCAAACATAATCACCCATATGCCCTTATTCCAATTATTAAGCTATAAATATCATTGTTAATAGGCAATTCGCACCCAACTTAAGTCTATCATCATTTCTCAAGTCTAATAATAATTTTAATTAATGTATTTAATTATCTACCGGTAATTAATATGAATTGACCAAAATACCCTTCTTTTGATAAATTTATATCTACGTATTCAATTTCTTCCAAAATTTCCAGATGTATTCTCTTTGTCATTCTTAGTCCGTTACACATCCCGGATGAACTATAAGTACCCCAAATTCATGAACACTCCAGATATTCGTATTTAATTTTATTTATTTATTTGCTGAAAATTTGGGGTTTTACATTAATGCTCGGTTAACCAAAACCAAACTAAACCAAACCGAATTTGTATATTTTCCTAAACTGATTTGAATTTTCCTAAATCGAATCAAACCAGTTTTAGGTTTAATGTAATTTGGTTCGATTCAATTTTGGGTTTAATGTAATTCGGTTTAGTTCGGTTTGGGTTTAATGTAATTTGGTTCAGTTCGGTTTTGTTTTGGGTTTAATGTAATTCGATTTGAGTTGGTTTGGGTTTAATGTAATTTGGTTTGGTTCAGTTTAGAATTTTGGTCTTTTATTTTATTTTCAATTCGGTTTTATAATTTCGGGTTACAATTCAGTTTGGTTCGGTTTTGGGTTGACTATAAGTAATTTTGGTTTGATCTTGGATTGATCTCAATCCGGACTGAACCAACTCGAGTTGCACCCTTACTATGAATAGCTTCTTACTACTCGTATTTTTATCCTTTTAATTAACAGAATTTATAGAAAACCATAAAAAGAGGATTGTGTGTTTTGGCTAGATTTGAAAATCTGATTGTAAAATCCAACTTTTAAAAACCCTACCAAACAACTTAATAGACCATGGATTCTGGATTCTACTAGAATCCAGAAATTAGGAACCCTACCAAACGACACCTAAGAACATATGCCGGTTGAAAAATACGGTTTAGACTCCAAATACACCTAGAGGGGGGTGAATAGGTGTAGCATAGCGGAATAAAAATTTTCTATTAATTAAAGACAAGTCCTTAATTAATAGGCATGAAAAAAATCCTCAGAGTAATTCCAAAAAATCAAATAACTAATCAAAAGTAATTAACAAGCCACCCAAATTGCAAGTAAATAATTAAAGCATGTAAAGTAAGACAAAAGAAATTTGGTGACGAATGGAAAACTCAAAGAGAACTCTCTATGAGAAAAACCCTCTGGGCTATGCAGGAGCCACCTAAAAAATCCACTATGAGAAGAAGACTTACAACCTGTAGTTCAGACGACTCAACATCCATATCTTAGACTCTGCAACTCACAGACTTGAAAGTATCTGAAGAACTCCTCAGATTTGCTCCACAGCAACACCTCAAAACTCTGAAGATCTTCTCACACGATCACCCAAACAAACTCTCCTGGTATTCGTAGGAACTCCCTCGATTCAATCTCCCCAACCCGAAAATCGAAGGTAGAAGAAGAAAGAAGAAAAGAAAGGTTTTTTGGCTCAAAATAGGAAAACCTAGAAGAAGGCTTTTCCCGAAGAGAAAAGAATATTTAGGGCTTCTAAAACGTGGCTCTCTTAGGTTGAGAAGGACCCCAATCCTATTTAAAGGTTCCCCAAGAAGTTTGAAGTCAATCCAAATTAAAACAAGTAAGTTATGTTCAATTCCGCGTCTCACGATGGTCTCATGCGGGTCTCACGTTGAACCACAATTCAAACGCTAGATCAAACGTTCTCTAACGCCACTCTCGGGTTTCTCTGCAAGCATTGGACGATCAAACACTGTATCTCACGCTCTTGAACGCTACTCTCGGGTTTCTCTGCAGACATTGAATGGTCGAATGCTGTATCTCACGCTCTTGAACGCTACTCTCGGGTTTCTCTACAGACACTGACCATTCAAACGTTGGATCAAATGTTGTCTAACGTTGAGCATAAAGAGCTCATTTTAACTCTGTTTGCAACGCCGCTTGAACCATGACTTCTTGAACTCAATGTAAACATTCTAAACACACTTAAAGCATACTTTTTGGCATGGAATTAAGCTAACATAACCCACTAGACCTAACAATCTCCCCCTTTGGCTATTCCATGACAAAACCATTAAAAACAAAACAATATTAACATTCCAAGATGTTGTGAACCACCAAGCAACATCTGGAAGTTACAAATTCAAATAAAATCCTATCTAGCCTAATCTAGACAGACTCTACTTGAATAGGAACCTATTCCTGTAAGACAAACTAAAACATACCTTGTGAAAAGCAAGGGAAGAAATAAGGCAAAACACAAGGAAATGGACAATATAAGCACAATATATATTTCCAATAGTCCAATATTTCCAAGTTTAAAACAATGATCACAATAGTCACATGAGCATCAATAAGTTACATACATCTGAAATCTAAATCTATCTCGCTCCAAGTCTATCTCCCCCTAAACTACTCCCCCTTTTTGTCATGGAATAGACTAAAGAGAAAAGTCTATAAGAAAAAAACAAATCAAAAGCTCTCTGAGAGGAAGATGACTAATATGCATGATTTAATGGACAGAATTCAAAGAGATGCATGAATCACTAGTTTGCAAGGAGAATCCAAAATCAAGCAGTTTTGGCAAACTATTCTAAAATCCAGATTTTCTTACAAAACACTTAAAATACATCCTAAAAAGACTTTAAAAACATGATGAAACATGCCACAAGTATAATTTCATGAAAACTCAAAATTTTCATATTTTTTAGAACTTTTTCACCCATAATTCAAGTTTTAACAAAATCAAATCAATATTCCCAAATAACTACACACTAATGCAATTAAATCACCAAGTGTGCTTGCGTGCAGGTGCAAAACCAAACACTACAAAGTTTGCTTAATGAAGAACATGGTGAAGAGGATTGGGCCATTTATCAAGAAATCACATTATTACTCAAGTTTCTATATGAATTAAAAAGAACCCCTTCATGAATTTTGAGACCTTAAAAATTCTGTTTTTGAAACCTTCTCCCCCTGTCTTTGACACTCTTTTTGCACAAGGAGTAATGTTCTTTAGAATATCTGGGGTTTACAGCTTATTCCATGGTTTTACTCTTTTTATTTCTTTTTGAACTCAAGATGTTTGGGGTTTACAGCTAATCCCAGAGTTCTTTACATATTGCTTTTTCTTTTAATACAAGGGAGAATTGAAAAGGTCATATGCTGGGTTCCTTTTAACTTAAGATAGAAAAAAGTAAATCAAGGATTGCCTATCCACACACTCATCGAAAAAAAAATTAAGCTTACTTAATAGTATTTGGTGTGTGAGTGTGAAGTGAAAATACACACTAAGAGTTCAATCAACCTATTGTGCATTTATATGAAATCATTGAAATAAGTTTTGCAAAACAATTCTTTTAAGCAATTAGTTCTCTCAATATAAAAATTAATTGTTTTTCTAAAACATACTCATAACACAAATCATCGAAAACAAAAAAATAGAAAATCTTTTTTTATTTTTCTGAAAAATTTTAAATCAAAAACAACTAAACTAAAATGAAAAACCAGAAAAATAAAAACAAAGAGAAATCATGCATGCAAAAGATAAGATAAGCATGAAGCAAGGCTAATGCATGCATCCCAAATCCTGATCAAGGAAGAGGAGTCAAATCACTCTTCTTCACCCAAGCTTGTCAGGTAGAAGAGGATTTCTTGGTCAAGGAAACTAGTTGTTTAGAAAGAAGCCTAGCTTGTTGAGCTAAGACCTTGACTTGATTAGAAAAATCCACATTAGATTGTCTAGAAGAAGAATACCAAGATTGAGTAAGATTTTCTCCTAATCTCTAGCAACTAGGTCTTATGTGACCTAAAACACCACAATTGTGGAAGTAGGAATGAATTTCTGAAATTGACTTTCCCTAGGAAGAAGTGCCTTAGGTTGAGACATTTTGAACTGTTTAATAGGCCTTTTTGCCTTTTTGGTCTTTCCCTTTGACTCACAGGATTTCTTTTTGCCTTTTGAGGAAGAAGAAGGAGTCTTTGAAGAGGAAGGAACATCTTGGAATCCTAAACCTCTCTTATCAGTCACTGTTTGACTTAGACCACGCATATGATCAAGCTTTTGAGAACTAGAAGAAAAGTTTGCCAACTGAGATTTGCACTTCTCTAACTCAGATTTAAGAGACTTGTTTTCAGACTCAAGGGTTTCAATTTTCAACTTCAACTCACCCACATGAGAAGTAGACTCATCAAATTTAACTTGAAGTTCTTCCTTGATAAGTTCTATTTCATTGAGATTTTTAAGAAAGGCCTTGTTTTGTTTCTTTATTTTTAGGCTTTCATTAAAAAGCTTTTCATAAGCCTCTTCAAGGCTTTCCTCATCTTCAGACTCACTTTGAGAACCAATATTATTCTCAAGTGGTTTTGAGTCTTGAAGAGTGTTTCCCTCATCACTTCCCACAATAGAAGTGAAGGCCATGTAATTTGGACCCTCTTCAGACGAGAAATCATTCTCATGTTCAGATTCAGTCTCACTATCAGAAAGAGTAGCATTCATTGCTTTCCCACAGCCCTTACCTTTCAATTTCTTGTAGGTAGGACATTTAGCTCTTATATGGCCAAACCCTTTACCACCATGACACTTTACCTACTGAGATTTGTTTTCAAGGGTGCCTTTGGTGTCCCTAAGATCTTTCCTAAATTTCCTATCCTTACTAGAAGTCCCCCTAGACCAATCATTGCCCTTTTTGTTTTTGCTAATTCTAAACATTTTTCTAAAATTCTTCACAAATTGGGCAATCTCCTCATCATCCACCTCATCATCAAACTCATTAAAAATCTTTCCTTTCATGACTCTAAGAGCAATAGATTGCTCTTTTTGGTTTGAGGTAAGGTGAGCTCATAGGTCTGAATTGATCCTATTAGGTCTTCAATCCTAATTTGGTCAATGTCTTTGCTTTTCTCTATGGCTATTACTTTATGTATAAACCTCTCAGGTAAGGATCTCAAAATTTTCCTAACCACTCTATTTGGAGGAATACTATCACTTAGGTTGAAACTAGAATTTACTATATCACTGAGTTTGACATAGAATACATCAAAAGGTTCATCATCCCCCATATTCAATTATTCAAACCTAGTGATAAGCATTTGCAATTTGGAATTCTTCACTAGGACAGTTCCCTCATGATTGGTTTCTAAAATATCCCAAATTTCCTTACTAGTCTGACAAGTGGACACCCATTTGAATTCATCAGCAGATATTGTACTAAAGAGTGCATTGACACACTTACTATTGTGATTTACTTCAATCAACTCTTCTCTGGTATATTGATTTGGATCTTTGGGTTTAACCTCACCATCTACAGTTATAGTGGGTGGAGTCCATCCTTTCTCAACACTTCCCCATACCTTCTTATCAATAGCCTTAAGATAGGCTCTCGTACGAACTTTCCAATAGGCATAGTTACTGCTATCAAAGAAAGGAGGGCAGTGGACGACTTGTCCATGACATAAGGAGTCAAGGAATTGGTAAACCTGCTCCGATACCAATTGAAAAATACGGTTTAGACTCCAAATACACCTAGAGGGGGTGAATAGGTGTAGCACAGCGGAATAAATTTTTTTTATTAATTAAAGACAAGTCCTTAATTAATAGGCATGAACAAATCCTCAAAGTAATTCCAAAAAATCAAATAACCAATCAAAAGTAATTAACAAGCCACCCAAATTGCAAGTAAATAATTAAAGCATGTAAAGTAAGACAAAAGCAATTTGGTGACGAAGGGAAAACTCAAAGAGAACTCTCTATGAGAAAAACCCTCTGGGCTATGTAGGAGCCACCTAAAAGATCCACTATGAGAAGAAGACTTACAACCTGTAGTTCAGACGACTCAAAATCCCTATGCTAGACTCTGCAACTCACAGACTTGAAAGTATCTGAAGAACTCCTCAGATTTGCTCCACAGCAACACCTCAAAACTCTGAAGATCTTCTCACACGATCACCCAAACGAACTCACCTGGTATTCGTAGGAACTCCCTTGATTCAATCTCCCCAACTCGAAACTCCAAGGTAGAAGAAAAAAAAAGAAAAGAAAGGTTTTTTGGCTCAAAATAGGAAACCTAGAAGAAGGCTTTTCCCCGAAGAGAAAAGGATATTTAGGGCTTCTAAAACGTGGCTCTCTTAGGTTTAGAAGGACCCCAATCCTATTTAAAGGTTCCCCAAGAAGTTTGAAGTCAATCCAAATTAAAACGAGTAAGTTATGTTCAATTCCGCATCTCACGATGGTCTCATGCGGGTCTCACGTTGAACCACAATTCAAACGCCAGATCAAACGTTCTCTAACGCCACTCTCGGGTTTCTCTGCAAACACTGGACGGTCGAACGCTGTATCTCACGCTCTTGAAGGCTACTCTCGGGTTTCTCTACAGACACTGAACGGTCGAACGTTGTATCTCACGCTCTTGGACACTACTCTAAGGTTTCTTCGCAGACATTGAATGTTTGAATGCTGGATCAAACGTTCAGCATAAAAAGCTCATTTTAACTCTGTTTGCAATGCCGTTTGAACCATGACTTCTTGAACTCAATCTAAACATTCTAAATACACTAGTAACACACTTTTTGGCACGGAATTAAGCTAACATAACTTACTAGACCTAGCACCAGTGCTTCATGACGATTCATATTTTCTTAGTCAATCATCTTCATCACACTTTATAATTTCTCAGTCAATCAACCTCATTAGCATGCAACTTTGTTTGGAGGTATATTTGTCACTTTCTAAGGATATAAGACAAATACCAATTTCAAGGTGGAAGGATTGCTAGTCCGGCTCCTGTTAGTCATGAGCGTTCAAATAACAAGGGCCCCATTTGGCCACTTGGACATATGAGTTGTGTAGTGAATTTTGTTATATATTGTCAATTTCCAGTTATTTTAACATTTACTGTCAAATTCCCTCTTTCTTTTTTTTATTTAAATAGCTACACTAATTCTCCGTATCAGATACAAAGAATGTTTTTCTCCCTTGTTTGTGGGAATGTTTTCCTCCCTTTTAAGAAGTTTTTATTTATTGACTGCATAGTTAACTTTTAATCTCTCAAATGAAATTGTCAAACTTGTCCTAATTAGATTTTTTCTCTTCCTCAATGTTTTGTCTCCTTTTCTTCACACACGACACTTAATGCACTAAACTATTCCTATGCCTTAAAGGTTGGTCTCCATGCGAGTGAATTTATTCTAGTGCTAGAAGCTTGTTGTATGCAGTGAGCATAGCTAGAATTAGGGGAATAATTCGGTTGGTTTGGTTTGAATTTTAATTTGGCGTGTAGGTGCGGTAAAAGTCGACTTTTAGGGGTGGTAACATACCTACTGCTGGTAAAAGTCAACTCTACAAATACCACCCGAGTCTCTTCTTCTCTTCAAATAAAGGTATGTCTCACCCTCTATCTCTCTATCTCTCTATCTCTCTCTCTTTCTCTCTATATCTCTCTTTCTCTTTTCTCTCTCTATATCTCTTTCTATCTCTCTCTCTATCTCTCTTCCTCTCTCTCTCCATCTCTCTTTCTCTCTCTCTCTCTCTCTCTCTCTCTCTCTCTCTCTCTCTCTCTCTCTCTCTCTCAGTATGTATGCTGCCGAAGGACGGCATCAATTTTTTTTTTTAATATTATATTTAGCGGCAGTAATTCCCACCACTAAAAATAAGCAAGCAATAGAGGCGGTAAGTTACCGCTGGTAATGAGTACCCAATAGCAGCAGTAAGTTACCGCAGGTAATGAGCAAGCAATAGCGGTGGTAGCTTTTTTACCACCGCTATAACCATTAGGGACAGCATCTTTTACAGCAAGAGGGGTTACCGTCGGAAATGTTTTTATCGGCGGTAAATGTTTTTTTACCAGCGGTAAGCTACCGCCGGTAAAAGTGTCCTTTTTTGTAGTGTGATTAAAATAAAAAACCGCACCAAATTGAATTTCAATTTATGATTTTAAACCAAAAACAAACCAAAACTAATTGATTAACCCATAAATCGAAGCAAAAAACCAAAAGTTTACATTTATGTTCACTTTTCACATGCAATTCATACATCAACGGTGGAAAATGATTGCTATGTAAGAAAAAAACATTGATGGCCACAAAATTTGGTTTTTTGTATACATATTATATGTATTATAATAATATAGTTCAGGTTTTTCTTGGTTCAATTTGGTTTATTAGTCACCTAAACTGTAAATCAAGTCAAACTAATTCAGTTTGACCTTTTTCAAACCGAAACCGAGCCAAATTGTGAAGAAAATCAAACCAAACCAAAAATTTTCAGTTTAGTTCAATCAGAATTTAGTTTACACCAAACTAATTGACACCCCTAGTTAGATTTGTAGGGTGGAGAAGACACAAGATGGAAGATGAATGGTTAAGATTAAGGCAAAGCGGTATATGTATAAATAGTAATACTAGTTTGACATGTTATCACTACTAGTGGACGGTATGCGCAATATTTTGCACACAGATACTAAATGAATAGAAGGACACTGACTCCATGCACACTAAGTTTGTATAGTGATCTTTCTTTGTAACACTCCTCATACAGAAGTTTGGTTTTTGAATATTGATTTTTAATTTAGAAGTTCAATGACAAATAGTGTAACGTTTTGGTTTTCAGAAAAAAAAAACTTAATTTTAAAAATTTTATGATTTAAATTAAATGAATACATTTATATAACTTTTTAAATATAGATATTGTTAGATCTAAGTTCTTAATTTTTTTTTCATTTAAATAAAATGAATAACTTTGTATAACTTGTTAAATATAGATATTGCTAGATCTCAAAGATCTCTTCCTAAAGGATTGTTTATATATTTTTCCCTTTCAATCAATATATAGATAAAGAGATGCTGCCTATTAATTTTTATTTTTTTTCAATTTAATGTTATGATCTTTGATGAAATATGATAGAAATTTAGGTGCTATTACAATGTATATATTTTTTCTTTTATTTCTTTTAGGTAAAAGAAGAAAAAAACTTGCATTAGGTAATTGTAGTATTTGGAATATCTTCTTTGAATATCTCATTTTTCCAGAGAGCGAATTTCTCAAGCCAACAACAAGAAGAATAGTCTAACACAAAATTCAAAGTAACTATAGTTGGAATGGTAAAGGCTCTAAAACTGATAATACTACAAATTCCAAAGAATGACATAATCACTAGTGATCAAGTGATGGATAGCTTGTAGTCATAATATTAGCAAGTACAACAATGCTATGAATGATTTGCTAAGATTAAGACTGTCAGCTATCCGTCACTTGATCTCCAGTGATTTTGTTCTTCTTTGGAATATTTTGTATTATGAAAAACATGATAAGATTCATTCTTTGAATAAAATAGTTTAGTACATAACCTGCATATTCGATTTATATAGTTGTTCTTCTAACTTGTTTGTAGTAATAATGAGTAAAAAAAATTTAGAGGGTGTATCCCAAAATTGCACGATTTTGGATAAATCATTAGAGGAGAAATGTTTTATTGAAAATTTTCAGCTCTTAGCACTGGGCTTGTGATCCATGACTCATTTGAATTCAAAATCACAATGAAAAAGACCCAAAATCAACATTTTGTACAAAGTTAAACTTTTTGTGCTAAAATTTTGTTGACTTTTGACAAAAGGAATGAATTTTTACTAAGACAAGATTTCAAGATAAATTTTTTTTTTTGGCTGAAAATCAGGGTTTTAGTATAATTAAATTTTTGGACTTTCAAAAGTTGACAAATACCTTAGCCTTAGGGAAAATTATGGAAAAGGCCTCCTTTTTGGGAGGTCTTTCCCAAAAGGCATGTACATCAAAGTTATGATGCTGCAGGCCTCCTTTCCCCTTAAATTTATCAAAAGGGCCTCACATGCCCTTTATGACAAGACTTGTATCCTCCTATGAAAATGCTTGTATCCCCGTATGACAGGACTTGTATCCTCCTATGAAAATGCTTGTATCCCTCTATGATTATACGTGTATCCTCTTATGAAAATTCTTGTATCCTTATACTTGTTTGCCTCTATGAGTGTGATTGTATCTTACTATGAAAATAATTGTATCCCCCTATGACAGGACTTGTATCCTCCTATGAAAATGCTTGCATCCCTCATATGAGGCCCTTTTGATAAATTTAAGGGAAAAGAAGGCCTGCAGCATCATAACTTTGATGTACAGGCTTTTTGGGAAAGACCTCCCAAAAAGGAGGCCTTTCCCATAATTTTCCCTTAGCTTTACAATGGTTAAATTTTCCACAGGACCTCGAAAACTGGAATTTTTTTTTGAACTAAAAAGTTGACTTTTTATTCATTTGGAATTTGGGTCTGAAATTATTTTTGATGGATTCAAATGGGAGATATTTACTTATTTACATGTAATATTTTAAGTAAATAGAGATTAATTAAATGATATTCATATAAATAAGAATTGCCTATGAAGATGAAGACCAAAATATAATTTTATCAACGACTACTATCACCAATAAACTTTCTATTATCGACAGTAAAATGATACTACATGTGAAAATATAAATAAAACAAATACAATGGACTTTTATCGGCAGTTTTTACTATTGGTTATTAACCATCTTATAATTACCGGTGGTTGAAACCAGAATAATTACCAATTAATATTTACCAATTAAAATTCTGAGCTGGAATTTTCCTGCTTTTATGAAATGGGCATACTTTTTGATTTTAGTGAAAGTCTTTTCTACATCTCACCTGACCCTTTTCCCTGTCATATGCTCTTCCTTTTTTACTTTTGTTTTTCATTGTCTTCACGATCTAAGGTATGTTTCTTTTTTGCTCTCTTTTTTCTCATGTTCATCTCTGTAGTTCCCTCTTTGTCTTTTTTACTCTCAGTAACTATTTGAAGCTTAAGGGGGCATTTCTGCACAACAATTTAGAAATTTAGTTCCATTGGTCGGCAAACAGTAACACAAATTGTTTTATTTCTATTTCGTTAAAAAATTGTTCACACCTGCCGTAGCCCGGCGGTAGGATAAAATATTATGTGGCTATAAGTATCCCTCAATTTAGGGTAGTGGGGTCCGTTAAGGAACCCACCATTACATAGGAAGTTGGCAACAAGATAGAACTCTCTAAGAGAACATGGGAAGTGGGGTCCCCCACTTTCTAAAAACGTTGGTGGTTTGTAAGGGGGGTTTAACTTCCTAAGAGTGGGTAGTTGGGAGACTTTGTGTTCAAGCCAAACAGTTTATAAATAGAGACCTGTAGACAAGGGAAAGGGATCCCTCGATCAACACAACTACATTAGCTATTCTGGTCTCCTCAGACCCCTTATTCGGTCTTCTCAGACCACCCTACTCTCATGCTATCCTCATAGCATGAAGTAGTCTATCCTCCTCTTGCTTCCAGTCGCAACAACACATGGAGATCCCCCTTACTTCTAGACAAGGCTAAGAAGATACACCCTTCTCCATCACGGCTAGGTACGATCTCGCTTACCCCTTCAAGCAAGGCTAAGGGCAATCACTATGTGCACCCTGGAACCAGTAATCTTCAAGGCGGCCCCCGATCTCTTCTCTCTATACTACCGATCACGGCTATAGGGAAACAGGTGGCAGGTACCAAGATTTTGTTGGTGTGCGCATGTGAGATTGCACGGCGGGGTGCACGGGTAGGGCTTTTCGTGTGTGTGCGTACCTCCGAAGGATACATTGGGGAAAGGGAGTCGCCATCGTCTGATGTGGTGTAGACGGACACCTGGGTGCCTAGGTTTGTCTAATTTAGTTGGTCTGTGATTTTTCGAGATTCCGGCTAAGCTCTTAGTTACGGTCCGGGGAAGTCCCAAGACACCCCAGTCCGCCCCGTTGGTTGACGAGTCCCTCGGGTTTTCCTAGTTATCGAGTCAACTCTACACTCACCCTGACCTACTCCAGCATATATTTTGATTAAGTCTGAATGGGGACCTTTTTTGCAGGTGTAGTCCCATTTATTTTATTTTATCTTAATTACTTAAGTGACCTGGGTCGGATTGGGTTGACCCCGTTGGAAGGTCCACGGATACCTTGGTGGACTAGGCTCAGCGCACATGTCCCTTAATGGGCCTTGACTAAGCCTAAAAGGTCCTTTGGGCTTTGGTTAGTTTGGTTATTCTTAACTTAGGGTTTAAGTGGGATTTAAGTTAAGTTTTATGTAATGTTGGTTTGAATGGTTTGATGGGCCCATTGGGCCACCCCATGGTTGCCTAATGACTTATTCTCTTGTTTAAGTTTCAAAAGGTGGGCTAGGTATTGGGCTTGGGGCCCATAACCCAGACTTGGGCCGGTTGGCTCAAGATTTAAAGAATTAGGGCTTTGGAACCCTTTTATTTGGTTAATGGGCTTGGTGGGCCCGATAGGCCCTCGCCCATGGTCTCGGCCAAACCAGTCTTAAACTAAGCCTGCATGCACAATTTTGGGCTTTTGGTGGGCCTTATAATGTTTGGCCCGTTTTAATTATTTTAATTATCTTACTTAAATTAAAAAATGATCTTGGGCTAGGTGGGCCCCGTTGGAAGGCCCCCCAATGCATCAAACTGGGCTTAGCAACCCATGTCCCATCTTGGGTTTCCGGTTGACCCGAAAACCCTATTGGTTGACCCAGTTGGTTTGAAACAAATCAATTAATTAATAAACATTCAAGAATCTGATTTTTTAATTAAATTTTTAAATGTATCCGAAAATTTATTTTGGATATACAAGGAATACAGTATAGCCGAAAATTAATTTCGGCTATTGTAAGTGTGAAAACTCACACTCCAGTTATGGCAAATGATTGACAAATTAGGTTTCTAATAAAGCTTCAAGATGTGCAGATTAAACATGAAAATTCAGTAAATTCAGTAAAGAAGAAGAGTTGGTGCCACCACACTGCTACCACGCCGCTGCCACCCCCGCTGGCAGCGCATAAGGAATTTCGTGTGTCAAAAGCAAGGATCGTGCACCTGCCGCGTACTCTCCCGCTAGCAGCTCGCTAGCAGCGCGCGTCTAACAGATTCAACTCACTCTGAGCGGGACGTGAGTTCGCTACCAGCCGTCTACTTCGATCGCTTCACGACGCTACCAGCGCTCGACGCGATTTGTGTTTTTTTCTTTAAATAGACGAGTTGTAATTTTGAATTGTGACTTTTTCTTTGGATCATTTTTGAATTCGGATCTTGAGAGATTTGAGATTCGATCAAATCGTCTTTAGAGAGTCGGCGATTGAGTGAGGGGGAGATCTGAGATAGATCACCTGGAATTGAAGGTAGAGGATTCTTCTTCAATTCAGAACTTCATCCGATCGTGTGATCGCCTGGACTGGTGATCGACCTTGATTGATGCGTAGGTGGATTCCTACTGCATTGGATCGTCTCAGTGGATTCTGAGAGGATTGCTGCGATCTGGATTGATCGTGTCCTGCAGCTTGTGGATTCAAGCTGTGTTGCAGTTCGTGGATTCGAACTGTGGATCACTGGAGAGTGATTGTTTGCGATCTGGACTGATCGTGTTCTGCTGCTTGTGGATTCAAGCTGTATAGCAGTTCGTGGATTCGAACTGTGGATTGCTGTTGAGTGAGTCAAATTGTAAAGGTTAAGTATGTTCTCCTTTGTAATTGTCTTCTCATTCAATAGTGGATTTTGAAGGGTTAGTCGCCTCATATAGACTCGAGGTTTTTCCTGGATCTGGATCCAGGTTTCCTCGTATAATTCTTTGTGTACTGTTTCCGCAATTGTTAAATTCTGAATTGTTATAGATCGTGGACCTAAAGAGTATTCCTCTACTCTTTCAGCTATACTGCATTTCTAGTTTAGCCGAAAATAAATTTCGGCTAAGCTAGAAAATCCCCATATCCGATCTGAATTTCAAGATAACTGTAAAAAATCAATTTTTTTATTTTTTTAATGGAAAACAGATTCCACATGTCTTTGGGCTTGTCCAGGAACTGTGTGGGCCCCTGCGTGGGCCCAATGTGGCTCAGATGAAGCCACTTGGCTTCTTCTTTGGGATATTTAAAACTAAAATTAAAGGGAATGGATAAGGCTTCCCCTTCCAATCCAAATCAAAAGGATGAGTAGGGATCTGAATATCCCTACTTTAGCTCTTTGCTCTAAAAAGAAACAAACTCTCACATACATGGGAGAATATCAAACCAAGAAGCACATTTTCAAGTTATAATTTAACTAAACAATAAAGTAGACAATAAAAACCAAAACCGAATTTCCATGCATGCATGCTTTACTAAACAGTGCCATGCTTAAAGCAACTAAACATGTTCCTAATGCATGAGGAAACAAGCATGTTTATGGAATATGTGTGAAGCCAAATGAAATGGCTTCATGTGATAAAAAATCAGCAAACTAAGACGAAACCAAACCATGGTACAGCATGTAAAAGCAATCAATGAAACATCATTTTTTCATGATCCTAAAAGTAAGGGATAACATGTAACTCACTTTGATGGGCATATTTCACACCAATATATATGTGTGAGTGTGCTTATTGTGCTTATAAAAAATTAGGAAACAGATTTTTATATTTACCCAAAGTCACACTAAAACATAGTGCATACATAATACCTAGACATGTTCCTAACAAAAGAAGAGATAGGCATGTGAATAGGCCATATACAAGGCCAAGTATGGGTGACCTCATGAGGCCGAAAACGGTAGATAGAAAGAAACAAAGATCATGATGAACCACATAAAAACAGCAAATAAAACAAAATGTTTACATGGTCCTAAAAAGACAATACCCAAGCTATAAAGGATGGGGGCTGATAGAGAGATCTCACACATATTTAGGACAGTATCTAAATCATATACAAATGAAATTAATAATAAGATCCCACATGCTCAATATACGATTCTTAGCATGTTTATATGAACCTAACACATTCCCTTAACCAAACAAAAGGAGAGCACTTAAAGAAGGGAAGAGAAGGGGGGTTACTCATGGGATACATTAGATGAAGTATAAGAGGACCATACTCCTCTTTCAAAATTAGAAAAAAAACAGCAATAATATTATGACAAAACAGTAACCCTATGATATTTAAAACTATATCCTCACTCTCTCTTTAATTCGAACAAGATCTTCATCTTACCTCATGGGAGTAGCCACTCTTAAAGTAATAAAAAAAGGAGAGTGAAAGAAAGAGAAAACATGCCATCCCACGTAACAGAAATGTCACAATATATAGACATGTCTCAAATCATCCAATATTTACATATGTGAAATAAATGACGTGGAGAAGCTCACCTTTGGGCTTGAAAAGGTGTTTAGGGTGTTCTTTAACCTCCTCTTGGACTGGAGCAGCACTTGAGCAGCACTTCCTCTTCTCCAAATGCACTCCAAAGATCTCCTTTAGTGTTTAAAAGGAAGTAGAAAGAAAAAAAAGGGATTAGACAAGGTTTTAAAGGGGATTTGAAGGTTTGAAATGGGGTTAGCAAGGAATGGGGGAGTGGTCGGCCATGGTGTAGCTGCTGGAGAAATGGGGGAACCAAGAGTGAAGGATGGGGGGCTGGGCCCCCTATTTATAAACAAAAAAAAAGATGATCTGACAATGTACGTCGGATAAGAATGCTTCAAGGTATAGCCGAAAATATATTTCGGCTATACCTTGTCTTATGTGTGTTGTCGGTTACACATGGACACACCAATTGCAAACGCGTGGCCAGCCTTGTCCTTATCTTGAACAGCTTATGTGGGACACGTATCCCCCATGTGCAAAATTTTTAATATTTTAATATTTTCAAAATCTTTTATTTTATATTTATTTAATTAATGAGATATTGTTTGATTTTATTAATATTTTAATGAAAGATTTTTAATTCAAAACTTTTTACTTTATTGCTCTGTCTTCACTGTTTGCCATGTGTGCAGATTTTCAGAAACTTTGACTGCCCACAACTCACTCATCTGTCATCCAATTTTAGCAAACTTAGTGGCGTTGGAATCAGTGCGAGATTCCCTATCCAATGAACTCAAGTTTAGCAACAAATTCTGACTTTTAGCAGAAGTGCAAAACTGCTCCCCTGGAGCCGGTTTCTTTCATATCTCTCAATCCTGGACTCCGATTCCAGCAAATTCAGTTGTGTTGGAATCGTGTCGAGATGCTTTTTCTGTTAACATAAGTTTTGGTGGCTGATTTGGGGTTTAGCAGAAAGCCGATTTCCACTATTTCCAGGTTTGACCGGTCCATAACTTCTTCATTTGGACTCTGATTCCAACAAACTCAGTTGCGTTAGAATCGTGTCGGAAATCTCTATCTGCCGTGACAAAATTGAATGTTTGATTCAGCTTTTATCAGAAAGTCAAAACTGCTCCCCGGGAGCCGATTTTGCTCATAATTCTCAATCTGGCACCCCGATTCTAGCAAACTCAGTTGCGTTGGAATCGTGTTGAAGTGCTCTTTCCCCTGGGGCCAGATCAGACAGCTGATCTGGGTTTTAGCAGAAAGTCGGTTTCTGCTATTCCCAGTTTTGACCATCCCACAACTTCTTCATCTGGACCTCGATTTGAACAAACTTGGTGTCGTTAGAGCCGCATCGGAATCCTATATCCAATGATATGAAGTTTGGTGGTCAATTCGCATTGGATCAAAAAGTCAAAATTTTGACCCTTTCGGGTTTGACTTTCCAATTAGGGTTTTCATTTTCGGCACTTCTGGTGTACAAAAATGAGGTTCTGACAGTTGGTCTTCTTTTTACTTTTTTATTGATTCTCATCACCATCCATCCTTGAAACGACCGTCACCCCACACGGCCCATACATCCTTGAAACGGCTGTCATCCCACACGGCCCTCAATTTCTGCAGATTCTACATCAAACGGCCACCACCGTGGCTGTCGACAATCTTGCCATAAAATTGGGGGAAGAACCATGGAAGACAAACCCCAATCCTCTTTTCAATCGCAGGATCAGAAGTCCTCAAATCTACAGGCGGTCGGGTTGTATCTAAACCGCAACCCGTCTGGTTTTGCGTACGAACGGCGTTGGGGTCAAAAATTTTTGACTCCTTGCATCAGTACAAATGCTGGCACACCCGCGCACTCACATGTCCCAGAGCCTAGCCGGAAATGATGGGAACATCTTTTTGGCATGCCCGATGGGAACCTGAAATTGGCAAATGCTTTAGACTGATTCCAAATGCATTGGTAACATATTGGATCGGTACATACATTTATGACCGATTTTGCAAAATTTTTATTTTGTTTTGTTTGCCAAAACGCTCGGGGGGCACGATGACAAATATTTTTTACCGATTCCACAAGTTATGATAATCATGACTTTTTTGGCCATAATTGGTCAAGGGGTATCTAAGACGTTTTATGGCCATTCAGCTGTAATTCCTAGAAGCTAATATTCATGGCTTTTTCGGCTGTAATTAGTCAAAGGAAATTTAAGGCGTTTTATGGGTCACTTTTTCCACAAAAAAGTATTTAAAGTAATGACTGTGAAGAGTAAACGGCCGGGATATGCATTGGTAATCCCAAAGACTTGTTCAACTAAGGCCATGTTGTTTTAGACTTCAGTCACCGTCATTTTAGTTGCCTTTTATTTAAGAAAAAGGTACTTTTGGCCGATTACGGGTCGTTAGAGTTATTTCATTAGATAAAAGGTGTTTCAACTGCCTTTTATTTAAGAAAAAGGCACTTTCGGCCGATTACGGGTCGTTAAAGTTATTTCATTTGATAAAAGGTATTTCAACTGCCTTTTATTTAAGAAAAAAGGTACTTTCGACTGATTACGGCTCGTTAAAGTTATTTCATTTGATAAAAGGTGTTTCAGTTGCCTTTTATTTAAGAAAAAGGTACTTTTGGCCGATTACAGGTCGTTAGAGTTATTTCATTTGATAAAAGGTGTTTTAGTTGCCTTTTATTTAAGAAAAAAAAATACTTTTGGCCGATTACGAGCCGTTAAAAGTATCTTTTATTTGATAGAGAGTGTTTTCGTTACCTCTTAATTAAGAAAAGGTGATTTTTGGCCGATTTCTAAATTGTTAAAGAAACTTACGGCTGATTCCATGGATATTGTGCGTCGGCCACCCTTTAAAATTTTGACCGACTCTCATCTTATCACCTACAAGTCAAGTGAGAGCCATCATAGGGCTGGTCCCATGACAAGTATACACTTCCTCATCACGTCTTATTGCAGCGACGTAATGAGAAAGTTGGGGGGGAGGGGGGGGGGGCAATGTTTACACCTGCCATAGCCCGGCGGTAGGATGGAATATTATGTAGCTACAAGTATCCCTCAATTTAGGGAAATGGGGTCCATTAAGGAACCCACCATTACGGAGGAGGTTGGCCACAAGATAGAACTCTTTAAAAGAACATGGGAAGTGGGGTCTCCCACTTTCTAAAAACGTGGGTGGTTTGTAAGGTGGGGTTCAACTTCCTAAGAGTGGGTACTTGGGAGACTTTGTGTTCAAGCCAAACGGTTTATAAATAGGGACCTGCAGACAAGGAAAAGGGATCTCTCGATTAACACAACTACATTAGCTATTCTGGTCCCCTCAGACCCCTTATTCTGTTTTCTCAGACCACCTTACTCTTATGCTATCCTCATAGCATGAAGTAGTCTATCCTCCTGTTGATTCCAGTCGCAACAACACATGGAGATCCCCCTTACTCCTTGACAAGGCTAAGAAGATACGCCTTTCTCCATCACGGCTAGGTACGATCTCGCTTACCTCTTCAAGCAAGGCTAAGGGCAGTCACTATGTGCACTCCGGAACCAATAATCTTCAAGGCGGCCCCCGATCTCTTCTCTTTATACTACCGATCATGGCTATAGGGAAACAAGCGGCAGGTACCAAGAATTTGTTGGTCTTATTTTTACTTTTTTATTGATTCTCATCACCATCCATCCTTGAAACGGCTGTCACTCCCACATGGCCCATCCATTCTTGAAACGGCCGTCATCCCACACGGCCCTCAATTTCTGCAGATTCTACATCAAACGGCCACCACCAACGTGGCCGTTGTCAATATTGCCATAAAATTGGGGGAAGAACCTTGGAGGACAAACCCCAATCCTCTTAGCAATTGCCAGATCAGAAGTCCTCAAATCTACAGACGGCCGAGTTGTATCTAAACCGCAACCCGTCTGGTTTTGTGTACGAACGGCGCTGGGGTCAAAATTTTTCGACTCCTTGTATCAGCATAGATGCTGGCACGCCCGCGCACTCAAACGACCCGAAGCCGAGCCGGAAATGATGGGAACAAAAATAAAACTTATATTTTATAATAAATTTAAAATATCTAGCTATATTAGACAATAAACCTAGATAATAGTTTAGTTGCATTAGAAAAACTTCTAAAAATCCCTTATCCAATCATGATCATTTATCCATAATCCGGGAGTTTTTCTGAAGATCTAGAAGAGCACAAACTTGAACAAATGAGATCACTGATTCATGATTCTCGAATCCAAGGGAAGAAGGATAGATGGTTGCCAGGTGGATAGAATTTAAAGCCAGAAAGATCCAAATCATAACCCTAGAAACAGCGGCCATGTAAAAGTAGTTCCATTGCCAGTCCAAAAGTGCATTGCAGTGAAGGAAGGGTGCTTCTTGATCCGTTACCTAAGGCCTATCTGGATTTTGAATAGCCTTGCCTTTTTAACCTTGTTCTTCCTTAGTTGTGTTTTTAGCGAAGGATTTGCTCTCACATTGAAAAACCAGAACAAGGGGCTTGTGTGATTTGTGTCTGCCGACTGGTCCTCTCTAAGGTTAGGCAACTTTGGTGTGCCAAAAAGAAGAAGAGAGAATTACATTTACCTCCCTTATGGCTTTTGACAACCACAGATGCCTCCCTTAAGGTTTCAAAAATAACACTTACCTCCCTTATCAGATTTACAAAATATAATTTAACTATTTTATCTCTTATCAAATTTTTATTTGAAATAAGAAAATTTTAAATTTTAAATAATAAAATCATCCATGATTTTTAAACTTTTAAGAAATTATTTTAATTATTAAAGAATCTCAAAATCTTATATGTTTTGTATCTAAAGAAGGATAAATTTGTCAAAACATATTGAAATTTTAGTAAAATTCGTATAAAATGGAGATATGAAATAGACAATAAAAAATAGAGGGGAGGTAAATGTCATTTTAGAAAGCTCAGGAGAGGTATCTGTAGTTGTTAAAAACTAGAAGGGAGGTAAGTGAAAATTTCTCAAAAAAAAAAAAAAAAAAAAACTACTTAACAATATCCTTCAGAATTTTTATGCATTATAAACATTTATATAATTTAATTTGATTCGGATCTTATTGAACAGATGTGACTCAGTCCGAATTCAAATTGGTTATAAATGGATTTATTTTTTGATCCAAAACTGACCCGAAGATATTTAATAGAATAAAATTTTAATTAAATTAGATTATTTAATTGGAATTGGGTCATGATCTGACACCATCTCTCTCAAAGCACACTCCACGTGGCAACATCTCTATAGGATGTCAAAACCCGGAAAAGAGTAGTGATTGGAGAAATTGGTCATTGGCTCCCACATTTAAAACCTTAGCTATGGCGCCAAATCCCTCGCATCCTCTCCGCTCTCTCTCTATATATCGGTCTGTCGGCTTTTGGATTCTTTGCTCTTAAACTTGTTATGGTATGAACTCAAACCCTTTCACTTGAATTCTTATCGAATTCTAGCTTTTAATTGTGCTAAATTCGCTAATTTTCGAACGATCTGTATCTCTCTCGATTCTAAGCTGAATTTTCTGCAAATAGTTGGTTCGTTTCAGTGGATTTATTAATTGTTTCGTTTTAAATGTTCTAGCATAGTTGATGTCTACTGTTATTCTAATTATGAATTCACATTAATCACACGAATCCTCAATTTAGCCACCTGCACAGAGTTTATCGTGCAACAATCACAGAACGCTTCAAACAATTTTCTCCTGTTTCTGTTTAACAATCTCACAATGCTTCAAACAAATTTCTATGTTCAAACTCTGTGGAACGAATCTAACCAAAAACAAGAGACAAAAACTAAAAAAAGGGACAAACAGAGAGAGAGAGAGAGAGAGAGAGAAGAAAGTACAATAAGTCGATCTATAGACGAACTGTTTCTTCCTATGATTCTCATCCAACTTATCCATCTAATTGTCGCCTTTGAGTGCCTTCTTCATTCCTTCCTTTTTACTTGAGTTTTGAGGTTCACCTTCTTCTTCTTTTTCTTCCCTTTCACCAGGGTAGCAATATTTGCTTCTCTAATGTTGGACGTCTGATGGACCTTAAGGATTAGCAGTGGCAGTTTCTGTTTCTGTTGTCTTTGAAACCTCCACGTAAAAGGAAAGTCTAGAATTGCTACGATTGCGGAAAGCCCACAATTTGACGGTGTCCTCACAGGGTTCCAACCCATATCCACGCAGTATCACAGGATACTTCCTCCGTTGTTCGTCGTAAACATCTGCCTCTACTCCTTCATATATTTTGTCCTTCTCTTCATCATTCAACACAGGAACGACAAGAGCATCAAAATCTTCTGTAGATAATTCCGGTCCTTTCAGATACGTAGTTGTGTCATAGTCATGCCCTTTCAGTTTCTTCACTAGTGGCTTATATGTCTGCTTTATCTGCTCTATAATTTCCAATGTGAGCGATGAATATTCCCCAACTGATTCTGTGCTTATCTTGTCAATTGAGGAAACTGTAGTTGTTTTACTGAATCTCATTAACTCTGGGATAAATTTTCGTGCCATTTCAGCCAAAGTTGTAATATGTTTAAGAATCTTCAAAGCCATTGAAGTCACTTCAATGTCTTCTTCAATTAACCCCGTATCTTCTTCCCCTTCAGTCTGCTGAATCATTAAAAATGTGTAAGTTACTGAATTATTTGATAGTATTCTTTGTGAGAATAAGTGAATTTTACTCATTTCTATCCATGTTTTGGGTGCAATTGTTAGGATTTTCAGTCTCACCAGTTTACTTTCGTAGTTGAATTGCATATTAACAACAGCCCTAAAGATTTCCCAAGTCAGTTTTTGTAATGATCTATAGATTCTTAGGGAAAAAACTTGGCTAATTGTTCAATGAACTATTCGTAAAAGTCTTAACAACAATTTACCAATTAAATGAGAAAGTTGCTTTCTCACACACTTCCAAAATATGGATAAAACCGCAATCAATCAATTTTTGAACAACTCAAACAGTGCAAATGGCAAGTTCTAAATCAGAGATGTTAATGGTTATTCACCTTAACAAGAATTCTATCAATGAATATCTTATAGAAATAGTTAATGGAAGCTAAATTGAAAGAGACTGAGGTTAGGAGTATACTGGTTGTAGGGGCTGCTGGGCCTGATTCGAGCTGCTTGCTTCATCACTAGCATTCTTGTCAGCCTGATTGTTGGCCATGGTTGTTCTGTCTATATTTATTGACAAGACCCAAAACCAGTTCTTGCCTTATTTAACACTCTTCTTCTTCTTCTTCTTCTTCACTTCTTCAATAGGTTCTTGCTGTGTTCAAGAGACTTCTTCCAAATTGCTATTAGGGATCCCTAATGATGCAATTGCCTATATAAAAAACAAATAGCAGCCACAGATTTATTCAAGATTGTTCTTAGGAATGAGGAACAGAGAGAAAGAAAGAGACAGGGAGGGAGAGCCAAAGAATTTTCAAGTTTAATATCAAATAATCTCCAATACGTGCATTTTTAGAAACCCATTTATCACAAAATGCAAATAAATTTTTATAGTTCTTCCAAGAGACAAGAATGAAACACTTGTGGAAGTCTAAGAAATAGAACAAGAAAGCAATGAGAAATTCGATGGCAAAAAATATGAAAAATATACTTTGCTCACGGAAATAGTTTTTGTAACATAGATTAGAAGAAAATTTGTAAGAGTTCTTCCAAGAAAGACAACCAGAAAGCATAGGACTAACAAGAACTCGCAGTAATCAAGAAGCTGATTTATTCACATAAAACCAGAAAGGACACCAATATTTTTGAGATTTCTTTGAAGAAACAGTAACTAGAAAGGAAACCAATCACAAGAATCAAACGAAAACAAAGACAAATTTTCAATTCTACTACATTTGAATCAGCTAAAGAAATAGAAATTCAGGCTGAAACTGGAAAACACAAACATGGGGAGGGAGAGAGAGAGAGAGGTTACCTGAGGTTTTCTTGGATATCTTGAAAGATAGAAAACACATTGTATCGACAGAGCTCTTGATTTCTGAATGTATAGCTGAAAGTTCTCTGAAAGTGGCATTGGCGGCAGACTAATAATGTTTGCCGTTGGCGATCTTATAATATGCACCAAGGCTTCCTCATGCTTCGTAGTCTCTCAAGTAAAGACCATTTAGCTAATTAACGACGGTCCCGTTAGCAATCCGGGTTTTAGATGTTATAAATTGTAAAATTGTCAATCTTTCCTTCTATTTATTTAAAGTATCCAAGAAAATAACTCTTGGGAAATAGAACGTTTTCCAGCCTTGTAAAAAAATTTTGGGTGAAACTAGGGTTGAACCATGCCGGGGTTGGGTGCTATTGCCTCCCTAAACATTTTATAGAGTTCTCAATTATTTCCTGCACGGGCACGTTTCGTTTCACTCCCTCTCTTGAAAAAATAAAAAACTTATCCTAATTAGCTTTATGGCTTCCACAGTATTTTTTTTCTCTCTTTACTTACTCAATTTTTATGCAGTAATCCACAACCTCATACACCAGTTTGTAGCCCTTCATCCATTAGCCCAAGGCCTTCTTTAGGTTGGTCTTAGATACCTGTAGGCATCTATCCATAGTCTATGTTCTTCCGGTTATTAAGATCTTTCTTTATCATGCTTTTTTTTTAAGTTTTTATTTTGGATGTTTTAATGACCAATAACATATACAAGTACGAAACTTGAACAAATTAAGGTTGCGTTTGGCATTGTTTTTTGCTTATTACTTTAAAAAGCAAGAAAAGCAATTAGATTGCTTTTGCTTCCGTGAAGATCTTTTCGTGAAGCAAAATAGTTTGGTTCACATTTGATTTTGTTGAAAAAAAGCAAAAAATCATGTTTAGTAAAATCAAAACTATAAAAATTGCTTCTTAGTTAATAATATGACAAAATGTACTATTATGGTAAGGGAGGGTGGCGGTAGTGGATATATGGCTGGTGGTAGTAGTAATGGTGGTGTGGGTGATGATAGTGAGGGTGTCTCGGTGGTTGGTAGTGATGATGGTGGTAGGGGTGGTGGGTGTGTGGTGATAGTTGTTAAGTATATATTGGCATTTAATAACGTGGAATTTTTATCATGTATTAATCAGTTTTTATTTTCTAATCAAAGGTATAATCTTTATCTCTTAGACTAACAGAGATTTTAATTAAACTTTATCTCTTAGATCTGATATGTCTTATCTAATAGAAAGAGCATCTCTTAAATCAGATAGAGTTTTTCGAATCTAAGAAATAGTTATGAGATATCTTGGTCGAGATTATCTTATTTGTTGTAACAATATTCTCTTATCTGTGGTAACAATGTTACAGCAACGTAACTGTTCTGTTGAGTATTTTTCACGATATATATTGATGTTAGTTCGACAGAAACTTTAACTTCTTAGGAGTTCAAGAATAGATTTATTAGAATCATTTTGAATCTTATCATTCTTCGGAGAAGATCTTGAAGCCTTCTGGAGAAAGCAAATGCAGATTTAAGGGAGTTCAATCATGCATGCATAAGTTAAGGGGAGCTTGCTACACACAGCATATTAAAGGGAGTTCAATCATGCTTAAGTTGAGGGGAGCTCGCTGAACAAAATACTAAAGGAGTTTCTACACATTGGTGACAAAATAAAAGAGGGAGTCTTTTATATGTACAAGACCACATTGGTATATGAAAGCTTTTTAACTTTAGTGGATTTTTCCTCATCTGGACGTGGTCTCGAGGATTAGGTTAATACCGAACCTCGTTAAAATTTTCCTGTATTCTTGTGTTATTATTCTTAAACACTTTGGTTAATCTGATTAAAGGGAATAATCTGATATAAACAAATCTAACAATTGGTATCAGAGCGGGTCACTAATAATTTTTTGGTGAGATTTTGGGAAAAGATCTATTGTGCAGGAAATGGATGGTATGAAGGAAAGAGGCTCAGTTTTACGTCCACCACTACTGGATGGAACAAATTATTCATACTGGAAAGCTAAAATGAAAGCATTCATTAAAGCTATTGATGAACGGGCTTGGCGTGCAATATTGACTGAATAGACTCCTCCCACCATAACTAATACTGAAAGGAATGTCATCCTCAAACTGGAGGAAGCATGGACTATTGCAGAAGATCATCTGGCAAATGAAAATTCAAAAGCATTGAATGCTATCTTCAATGGAGTTGATGCAAATCAATTCAAATTAATTTCTACATGTGAATCTGCTAAGAGAGCATGGAATGTGTTACAGACTGCTCATGAAGGCACAACTACTGTCAAGCAATCAAAACTTCAGATGTTGGCATCCAGATTTGAAAATCTAAGGATGCTTGAGGATGAATAGATTGCTGATTTCAACTCTAAGCTATGTGATATATCCAACAAAGCCTTTGTACTTGGAGAAAATTATTCTGATTCGAAACTAGTAAGAAAAACTCTAAGGTCATTACCTGAGAGATTTTCATACAAAGTTATTGCCATTGAGGAAGCTCACGATGTAAGCAACATGAGGCTAGATGAACTGATGGGGTTTTTACAAACCTTTGAGATGAACTTAAAGCAAAGAAAGAAGGAGAAAATCATTGCCTTTCAAGCTGAAGTGCATTCCCAAACTAAGGAAGGTGAGTTTGATGTAACTGACGAATTGAATGATTCCCTTGCCTTATTAACAAATAATTTTGGAAAATTTTTGAGAAAAATTAATAGGAGGGATTCATCTACCAAACTTGGTAGATTTAATAATGCACATAGAAACAAGTCAGATGTTCATCCTACTGAATTGAAGAAGAAAAACAAAGGAATACAATGTTGTGAGTGTGAGGGTTTTGGACATATTCAATCTGAATGTGCAAATACTCTAAAGAAGAAAGGAAAGTCATTGAACATCACCTGGAGTGATGATGAATCAGATGATAGTTAAGAAGATGATGAACACATCAGTAATCACATTGCATTCACAAGCAGAAAACAAGAACAACTTGTTCACAAAGAAAAAGTTGTAGTTTCTGATTTTGAAACATATTCCAGCAGTGATGATGATGATTTGAGTACTGAAATCATTCAGGAAATGTACAAGAAAATTTATGGTAAGTGGATCTTGGTTTGTAGAATGAAAAAATCATTGGAAGATCAAGTTACCGAAATCCTTAAAGAAAGAGAGAGTTTGAAAAAGACTGCAACCAACTTTGAAGATCTTCTTGTGAAAAAGAGCAGAAAGTTCAGGAACTCAGAATCAAGTTAAAAAGAACTCAAAAGAATATTCAAAAGCTGAACTCCAGTACTGGGAAACTCAATCATGTACTGTCTCTTGGGAAGGCTCATGGTGATCATCAAGGAATTGGTTTTACAGGTGAAAACTCTTCCTAAAAAATGATCTTTATGAAATCTTCTTCGACATCATAATCACCCATTGTGTTTGGGAAAAAAACTAAACCATCATTTAAGCCTAAGAATTTTGTTCCTATTTGTCATTATTGTAGCTTGCCTGGTCATATTCATCCTAGATGCTTCAAATATTTGACTACTATTAGGAAAGGAATGAGTGTCAATATTCCATGTAGGATATCAAAAGGGAATGAGTGTCAATCTGCTGTTACTAAAAAGGTTTGGGTAAGAAAGTCAAACCTCAAATGCTTTGTGTCTTATGCTTCTTTGTCTTGTGCTACTTACTCGTGGTATTTTGACAGCGGATGTTCTAGGCATATGACAGGGAACAAAGACATTCTTGCAAAATATTGAAGTACATTGTCAGGACAAGTGACCTTTGGTGATGGTGTCAAAGGACGAGTCATTGGCAAAGGAAACTTAGATATGGAAGGATTTCCCAGGCTAAAGAATATACTACATGTGGAAGGGCTAAAAGCTAATTTAATAAGCATTAGCCAACTATGTGATCAGAACTTGTTTGTTTGGTTCACAAAGAACAAATGCTTTGTTTTTTATGAGGCTGAAACATGTGTTCTGAAGGGATACAAATCTCCTGATAACTATTATATCTTGTCACAACCACACACTTGCCATAAAATCTCTTTAGATAAAATTCAATTATGGAATCAAAAGCTTGGGCATTTGAACAACAAAAATCTGATCAAGATTGTAAATACAGGTATTGTTCGGGGAATAACAAAGCTTGATAACAAACAGCCTGGAATATGTGGATCATGTCAAATTGGTAAACAGCAGAAATCTGCTCATAAACCATTGCAACAGATTTCTACAATAAGGATACTCGAGTTACTTCACTTGGATCTTATGGATCCAATGCAGGTAGCAAGTATATCCGACAAAAGGTATGTGTTTGTTTGTATTGATGACTGGTCTAGGTTCACTTGGGTTGACTTTATTAGAGAAAAGTAAAACACCTTTGAAGTGTTTAAAACACTGTGTATCAAACTACAAAATGAGAAGTGTTGCAATATTGGAAAAATAGTGAGGATAAGAAGTGATCATGGAAGAGAGTTTGAAAACACTGTTTTTGCTAATTTCTGCAATAATCTTGGCATTGCTTATGAATTTTCAGCTCCAAAAACACCTCAACAGAATGGGGTTGTTGAGAGGAAAAATAAGACTCTTCAAGAAATGGCTCGAGTTATGTTAAATTCAAAAAGACTATCTATGAGACTTTGGGTAGAAGCTGTTAACACAGCTTGTTACATAGTTAATAGAGTTTATCTTAGACCAGGTACTACCAAAACTCCTTATGAAATTATGAAAGGCAAGAAACCCAATCTTAGCTATTTTCATGTTTTTGGCAGTACTTACTATATTCTGAATGTTTGTGAACATCTGGGCAAATTTGATGCCAAAAGTGATGAGGCAATATTTTTAGGTTATTCCACAAACAGTAGAGCCTACAGAGTGTATAACATGAGAACTCAAACTGTTATGGAATCTATTAATATTGTTTTTGATGACTATAAAGATTTTGCAGATCGCTCCAAGGAGGAAGTCATAACAAGGAAGCTGAAGTTCATAAAAGGCAGGAGGAAGTCATTCCTCATGAAACTTCTGATACAGAAGAAATTGTTACAACTGATGTTGCAACAAACACTGCAGTAGATAGTCATAATGCACCCAATTTTAATATAGGATCTATAGAATATGAATTTGGTTCTTTTGATATTGCAGATTCAACTACTTAAGAACCTTCATCCCGAATTCAGAAGAATCATCCTGTAGACACAATCATTGGAAGTCTTGATGATGAGATTCGTACAAGAGGTCGACCAAAGGTAAACTACCAGGATATGGTCAAGTATGTTTGTTATACATCATCTCTTGAACCTAAAAATGATAAGGAAGCCATTCTTGATGATTTCTGGATCAATGCTATGCAAGAAGAATTGGAACAATTTGTAAGAAATGGTGTTTGGACTCTTGTTCCCAGACCCAAAGATTTCAATGTGATTGGTACCAAGTGGATTTTCAAGAATAAATCCGATGAACTTGGTAACATTACAAGGAATAAAGCCAGATTAGTGGCTCAAGGGTATACTCAAATTGAAGGTGTTGATTTTGATGAGACTTTTGCTTATGTAGCAAGGTTAGAATCTGTAGACACCCCAAATTGCACTACAAAATGAGAAAATAATAAAAACATGTAATTAAAGCTTAAAACAGGTCAAAAATGCATAAAAATTGACTAAGCAGACTTTGCCCGTATTTCGTTCACGGGCCCGAAAATTCTCTACGGTCAGGCGCACCCGTGGAAACTATACAGTCACCATTGGACCGTAGTGCATTTACGGTCACTAAAGACATGTGCGAGTTTTGTCCTTCTCTCGATTTCCGAGCTTTATCTTTAGTCCAATATATCTTTAAATGAGCGAATTACGTATTTTATTCGCTGAAGCCACCTTGGTTGACTATGGATGGGCATTATCTCCAATTTTCACTCTATCCTGAGGATCAGGATATATCCTTCTGGACCAGCCTTGCCCCTGTGCTTGCCTATAAATAGAGGTGAGATTCTTAAGCTAAAGGCCACGAAAATTTGAAGTCCAAGGAATTCTAAGAAGCTCCAAGAGAAGAGAAGAACTCTTGCTGCCTGCCTGCTCAATCCAGGTAAGTCCCCTATCCCTTTTTATTTTCTGTCTTCAATTCTAGATGTGATAGGATCATCTCTATTGCTGTAGAATAAGGCCATATCTGTTTTTGTATTCCTAAACTTGTTTCTAAGTACCTCAAGAGTCTCTCTAGCCGTAAAACGTGAAGAGAGAACTAGGGGAAAAGGGAACAGGTGGATCCCTAGAATAGAACCCCAATATCTATTTTTTCTTTTTTCATAGAATAAGGCCTGTGATTGTGTTTGTATACCCAAACCTATCTCCAAGTACCTCAAAAGTCTCTCTAGCCGTAAAACGTGAAGAGAGAACTAGGGGAAAAGAGAACAGGTGGATCCGTAGGGTAGACCCCCATGTGCTCTAATTGGTGAGATGTGACTGCTTTGAATATCCTGATCATGTTTTAATGCTTTTTATGATATATCTGAATGAATTAAATGAATCTATGATGTTTATAGCATGAGATCCCCACTTTTTGATAAAATTTAGATTTTCCACACTTTTGCACCTACAGCACTATTTTCGTGATTTTTGTGGTTTTAGGCTAAGATCTTGGATTTATCATGATCAATATGATAGATCTGAATCTAGAAGCCTGAAAGTAAATTTTAGGGTTTCATGATGTGGTTTTTAAATCGTTTTTTACTTTTGAGAGAAGACCCTACGGTCTAAATTCTCCCATTTTAGTGTTCTTCATCAACGTGGGTATTTTTGGTTTTGATTTTTTTTTATTTAACGTGAAATTTGGGCTTTATCTATGTCTTGGACTATTCAAGTTCAATTTTGAAATATTTTATAAAAATCATATTTTTCTAGATTTCTAGAATTTTGACTTGAAGCCAGATTTTTGGATTTTTCACTTTAAATTGATTTTATTTGATTTTATCTCAATTTTATTTTGATCATGGAACCCTAAGAATGGTATGATCATATTTGATAGTTCTGGATCAATCAGAATATTCATATGAAAAAAACCATATATTTTTGCCTTTTTTGTGATTTTTATAGCAAGCTTTTTCCTTTAATTTAACATGAACAAATACCTGGCAACCACCTTGTGTGGATGAATAGGGGTGCCTAACACCTTCCCCTGTTCATAACTTAATCCCCTTACCCATCTCTGGTTGTTTTTAAAGGAGGGTTATTTTTACCCTAAAATTGCCTTTTGTGCTTATTTAATATTTTGGTGTCCATTCACACCTAAATTGAATGGTGGCGACTCTTTGTTCTATTTGATCCCACGTGATGATGGGAGGAAGTCATTAGATTGATTTTCCCATGTCTCACAGAATCCATTAGATTACTTATTGCCATAGCATGTTTGTTATGATTCAAACTTTTTCAGATGGATGTCAAAAGTGCTTTTTTAAATGGGATACTAAATGAGGAAGTGTTTGTTGAACAACCCAAAGGATTTGAGGATCCTCATCATGTATATAGACTGAAAAAGGCTCTATATGGTTTGAAACAAGCTCCAAGAGCTTGGTATGAGCGATTAACCACTTTCTTGGTTGACAAAGGTTATGAGAGAGAGGGAGTAGATAAAACACTGTTTGTTAAGAAACTTAGATAAGGCATCATCATTGCTCAGATCTATGTTGATGACATTGTGTTTGGATCTACTTTTCAAGAAAAAGTTGAAAATGAAGAATGAATTTGAAATGAGCTGGGTGGGAGAACTGAACTATTTTCTGGGTTTACAAATTAAGCAACTTGATGATGAGATATTTATTTCTCAAAGCAAGTATGCAAAAAATTTTGTAATGAAATTTAGTTTGGAGAGTTCTAAACATTTGAGGACTCCAATGGGGACCAACATAAGAATGACTAGAGATAAAGATGGGATTTCTGTGGATATCAGTTTATATCGTAGTATGATTGGTAGTTTATTGTATTTAACTACTACTCGGCCTAATATATGTTTTAGTGTTGGAATCTATGCTAGGTACCAAGCAAATACTAAGGAGTCTCATTTGTCAGCTGTTAAACGAATCATAAGTATGTCAATGGAATAGTTGGATATGGGATTTGGTACTCTAAAGATACTAATTCTAATCTTGTTGGTTTTAGTGATGCAGATTGGGCAGGAAATGCAGATGATCGCAAAAGCACTACTGGAGGGTGTTTTTATCTTGGAAATAATCTAGTGTTATGGTACAGTAAGAAGCAGAATTCCATATCTCTGTCCACGGCTGAAGCTGAATACATAGCAACTGGAAGTTGCACCCAACTGATTTGGATGAAACAAATGCTCAAGGATTACGGTATTATACAGGATAGTTTGACTGTCTGTCTATTGTGATAATACTAGTGCTATTAATATTTCTAAGAATCCAGTCCAACACTCAAGAACTAATCATATTGACATTAAACACCACTTCATTAGAGAGTTGGTTGAAAATGGAACTGTTGTTCTAGAACATGTTGTAACAGAGAAAGAACATGCAGTTTTATTTACTAAGGCTCTTGATGCAATGAAATTTGAATCCTTGAGGAAGACCTTAGGTTTGTGCATGATGTAAATACTCAGAATAGGACCTAATTTCAGTTCATCAATGTTTCATATTTCCAAGGGTTAATTTTTAATTCTTTAAATTTGAATATCTGAGTTTGATGTATATTGATCTTGATTTTTAAGCCAATCAAATAGTGCACAATAATATATATATATATATATATATTCTTGATCTGAATGCCTAAGAAGAGTTCGACATGTGATCAGTACATTCTAAACAACATCTGGATTTGCTTTTTGGTACAAAAATTGTGGATTCGGAAAAAACTACCTACACTGTTGTGTGAAGCTATCCTTGAGTAATTTGGGCCTATGTATCACAAATATGTAGAGGAAGATCTACCATGAGACAAAAGCTGCCTTGATGCTAGAGTGAAAGCTATTGAAAAAAAAAAGGGGCCATTATAGATTTCCCATGTTGTTTCAAGATGAACTGCTTTCCACAGTTGGAAATATCAAGGGGATCAGCCATAGAGAGATTGCTATTGGACACACACTCACTATTGGTTTCAATTTCAGCTCAGTATATCTCACTCACAGTTATATTCAGTTACAGTCTTAAATGTTGAATTTTGGGAAGTTAAAGTATTGACTGGTTCGACAATACGGTCTTGTTTTTTGTGTGTTGCAACATGTACTTCGTTGTCTTCGTTCTTCTCTTGTCAGTTATTTCTAACTACTCTTTGAAATGTCATGGTCCTCTGCAATATCTGAGGTTTTTGAGTGTTGCACTTCATTCTTATTGGGCTTTATTTCTCAAGCAGGATATTCATCCCCAATTTTTGTTTTGTTTTGTCTCTTTACATAGAATTTTTTTTTCTTTTCCATTCATCTTTCTCAACCCTAACCCCTGTTTTTGTGCGAGTTTTCTGTTGAAGCATGGTGGCCACTCAGCGATCGTCTGGCACTCTTCCTCCTCATCGGTCTTCCCCACCGCAGGCATCAATTCTTGTTTCTGTTGAATCGTCGTCCTCTTCTTCTCAGCAAGAATCTCCTCCGCCCACAGATTCTGTTGCTGTGGCACCGCCCCCACCACCACCACCATCTTGGTATCCTTCGAAATACCTTCGGACTGGCGCATCGTCCTCTCGCCCATCACTACCACAAACAAGGGATTCACGGTCGTCTTCATCTTCATCTTCTTAACGGTCGTCTTCGATTTACATTCCGAACGTGTGATTAATTTACCTGATCATCAACGTGTTGGAATTGTTGATTTCTTAAGGAGTCATGGTCTTCTTGGAACTGTGACCAAGGCTAGTTCATTCATTCCTAACATTGTTGTGGAATTTTATTCCAATTTGAATCTTAGTATTGTTGATCCTATCTCTTTTGACTAATGCAAAGTGTTTGTTCGAGGAGCTTTTTTTGATTTTTCTTCATCTCGTATCAATGAGTTTTATGGATTTATTCCATGTTCTTCTTATTCTCCTCGTGAGCTTGATCGCCCTCTTGATATGGACAGTGTTATTAAGGAGTTGACAGGTTTCGTTCTTGTCAAATGGCCTAAGAAACAATCTTTCAAGTCTGCTGATTTAAGTGTCTGCTATGCAATCCTTCATAAGATTGCATTAGCCAACTGGTTACCTAGTCTTCATACTTCCTTTCTTTCTTCTGATTTAGCCTCTCTTTTGTTTATGATTGATACGAGTATGCTTGTCAATATTGGCAAACATATTTTTGAGGTTATTTTTAGTCAGGCAGAAGTTGATTACACCTGTGCGCGCGTCGGAAATGCGGCACGGGAAAAATTCGGAGTCGCCACCGCCTGATGGGGTGCAGGCGGACACCTGGGTGCCTAATCTTGTTTATTAAGGCTTTGGTCTACGGCTTTTGAGATTCTAATTAGGGTCTCGGTTATGGTCCGGGGAAGTCCGTAGACACCCCGGTCCACCCCGTCGGGTGACAGGTCCCTTAGGTTTATCCTGGTTTGAGTCAGCTTACTTTGGTCTCACCCGATTCCCAATCCGATATGCAGCTTGGTTAAGTTTAGCGGGACCACCTGAGTGGTGTGGGTCCCTTTAATTGCTTTTATCTTGATTAATTAGGTAATCTGAGTCTGGTTAGGTAGGCCCTGTTGGAAGGCCCACGGTGTCCTAGGTGGGCTTAGTCAAGCCCATGTACCCTTGTGGGCCTCAGTCTAGCCTGAGAGGCCCTTTGGTCTTTGGTTAAGTGCATTGATTTTAGGTTCCGATTTGGAGATTAAGTGTTTTCCATGAAAAGGTAGGCCGGATTGGTTTGCGGGCCCCTTAGGTGGGCCCACATGGTGGCCAAGTAATTTATTGGATTTATCTTTTTAATTTGCCAAAGTGAGTTGGACACTGGGCTTGGGGCCCATAGTCCAAATCTGGGCTTGAAAGCTCAATTCTCTGAAGTCTAGGGTTTGCACCTTTCCTTGGTTTGATTAGTGGGCTTTGGTGGGCCCGATAGGCCCTTGCCCTGGGTCTCGGCCAAACCACGTATTTCATGCATCAATTCACTAATAAGTTTGGGTGGGCCGCATTAGGTTTGGCCCGCCCGGTTTAATCAGTTAATTTTACTTATCTTGATTAAGTTGCATGCATACATTTCATTGTGTTTATTGGGCCGGGTGGGCCCCGTTGGAAGGCCCACTAATGTACCAAATTGGACCGATGGCCCATGTCCCAAGTTGGGTTTCCGGGTGACCCGGAGACCCTGTTGGTTTATTTGGTTCGGCTTGGAAATGACACCCACATCCAGCAATAATCACAGAAAATATACAAAATTGACACTTTATCAAGGAGAGACCGGCTCATTATACTGGGTCCAAGAAACGAGTTGGACGTGCAGTGAACAAAGGGGGTGGGGGGGCTTCGCCCCCCGCAGTACGGTAAAGGGCATTTTCGGGTTTTTTCAAAAAATACATGTAATTTGGCATTTTAAGAGGGTGCGCTGACCTCAGGTGCTAGGTGCGAGGTCAGCGCGAGCTAGGCGGACCGAAAACCGACAAAAGCCCTTGCGCGAAAAGCGCCTCGCGCGAGCTTCGCACAAGCTTTGCGCGAGCGAAAACGCTCCGCGTGAGCTTCGCGCGAGCGAAAACGCTTTGCGCGAGCTTCACGCGAGCTCGGCGGACACCCTGATGCTCTGTTTTTTTTTTCTTTTTCTTAGAGACTGGCTTGATTTCTGGTCTCTGTAACACATCCCAGGTGCTCCTAGCATCCCCAGAAGACACTTAAACATGCTTTGAAGTTATTCTAACCTACTACAAGACACAACTCCACTTCAGGAACCAAGCTCGATTAATAAAACAAACTACAGATACACTAACAGCTGCAGGGGGTGGGGGTGGGGGGTGATGGGAGCATGCTCACAGGTGCACAAGCAGGTGACAGCAGGTGGCAAGGGGTTGGGGGAGCATGTTGGCAAGTCTAGCAAGCAATAAAACAACAAAAAAAAAACAATAACAAACAGAGATCGCCTACGTAAGATGGGAACCTAATTTTTGCACCTACGCATGTACCTGAACTCTGTGCATGCACGCAGACATTCGGAGAAGGGGGGTTTACAGGGGTACATTAGATGAAGGGAACTTGGGGAACATGCTCCCTTTTTGACGTAGACAACGCATGCATCTTCCTCTTCCTTGCTTGGTGGCCTTCATCGGATGGAAGTGAAAAGAAAAGGCATGGCAAGCTTTCATGGTAATGGTCTTATACCACCGAATAAGACTGGCTTATGAAAACCTTTAGAAAACATCACATATTCATATATGTGTAACCCAAAGTAACAAGGACCCTTACCTGGTGGTTCCTGAGTTCTGGAGCAGAGTGGGGGTGCCTCCTCAAAGCCGGACAGTAGTTGGAGCCTCCACTTTACCGCACCGACAGTAGCAAGCTTCTACTTGCTTAGGTTGAAATTGAGGAGAACGAAGGAAGGGTGAGGCGCTTGGGGTTTTTTGGAGGCAAGCAGGGATGAAGAGAGGGGGCTTCGGGTGAAGGAAGAAGAAGAAGGGAGTGAGCTGATGAAAACTCAAAACCCGACGAAGAACAACCCAAAAATCCCCGCCCAAGAAAAGCTCTTGACCAAAAATTTTCCCACACCCGAAATGATCCAACCTTTAGCAATGAAGTCTCGCGTGACTTTTATAGACGAGGAAAAAGGGGGGTCCGCTAAGCTTGCGTTCAGCGCATATCGCGCTTGCCACGTTCGCGCGAGCAGCAACATGATTGAAATTCAATCAATGCGGTCGCTCGATGGTTGAAAAATCCGATATTTTTGGATTTAGTCCCTGGCCATTTTCGATTTAATCCAATATTCTCGGATTTTTACAGATTTAGTCCCTGGGATATTTCGTACATTTGGATATTTACGGATTTGATCCCCGAGATATTTTCCTGCGCAACTCGCCACGTGTGCAGCTTTTTGCCATGCGTGCAGTTTGCCGGTTTTGCTGCTCGGAAACTTTGACAGCTCATATTTTCTCCATCCGAACTCCGATATGGGCAAACTCGGTTGCGTTAGAATTGTATCGGAGCCCTTTATCCAATGACACAGGGGTAGGCATCTGGATTGGATTTTACCAGAAAGTCAACTTTTGGCTCCCCTAAAGTTTGACCGCCCGCAGAACCTTCATCCGGACTCCGATTCCTGCAAACTCAGTTGCGTTGGAACCGTGTCGGGATTCTCTATCCAATGATATAGGGGTAAGCATCTGGATTGGGTTTTAGTAGAAAGTCAACTTCCGGCTCCGCCCAAGTTTGAGCGCCCGCAGAACCTTCATCCGAACTCCGATTCTTGCAAACTCAGTTGCGTTGGAACCGTGTCGAGATTCTCTATCCAATGATATAAAGCAAGGTGGCCAAATTTCACTTGATCAAAAAGTCAACTTTTGACCCCTCAAGGTTTGGCTTTTTGTCCATGGTTTGCATTTCTGGTTTTTTTGGGAGCGCAAAAATGAGGTGCTTACACCACCTATGGTATTCTTCCTTTTCCCTCTCTCATTTTTGAAATTCTTAAGTCTCAGTACGTGATTGTTGAATCCTTGGATTTTACTGTGCGTCCGAAGTCTTCACTTAAGATTTCTCAAAAATTGTTTCGAGGTCGTCACGTGGTTAATATTGAGGAAGAACAGTCTGCAGATATGTCTGCCTCACCCCATGGTGCTCCTGTCACAGAACCACAACCTAATGTATCTGTTCCAGGGATTGCCTTTGCTGGTCCTCATGTGTGCGCGCGTGGGAAACGCGGCACGGGGGAATTCGGAGTCGCCACCGCCTGATGGGGTGCAGGCGGACACCTGGGTGCCTAATCTTGTCCATTAGGGCTTTTGGTCTGCGTCTTGAGATTCTAAGTCTGTTCTCGGTTACGGTCCAGGGAAGTCCGTAGACACCCCGGTCTGCCCCGTCGAGTGACGGGTCCCATAGGTTTCCCTGGTTTGAGTCAACTTTGGTCTCTCACTCACTCGATTCCTATTCCAGCATGCTCACTTATTTAAGTCTGGCGGGACCGCCAAGGTGGTGTGGGTCCCTTTACTTGGTTTTATCTTCTTTAGTTAGAATGATCTGGGTCTGGTGGGGCAAGCCCCGTTGGAAGGCCCAAGGTATCCCTTGGTGGGCCAAGTGTGGCCCACATGTTCCTTGGTGGGCCAAGTGTGGCCCTCTGGACTTTGGCTCAATTTGAATTGATTTTATTTAGTGATTTCCATGCAAAGTGGGCCGGATTGCTTTGCGGGCCCCTGAGTGGGCCACGCATGGTAGCCAAGTGATTTACTGGTTTTATATTGCTTAAGTTTCCAAAATGGGCCAGGCCTTGGGCTTGGGGCCCTTTACCCGGGCTTGGGCTTGAAAGACCAAGACTTCCTGGGTTAGGGTTTTGAAACCCTAACCTTGCTTGGTGTTGTGGGCCTAGTGGGCCCGACAGGCCCTGCCCTTGGTCTCAGCCAAAACACGACCTAATTTAAGCATGCATGCCCCACATAGGGCTTGGGTGGGCCTCAAGTGGTCTGGCCCACTCAAATCTTTTAATTACATTAATTAAGCCAAATTGAATGGTTCGGGCTGGGTGGGCCCCGTTGGAAGGCCCACTGGAAATTAAGTTAGACCGGGTGGTCTAAGTCCCATGTTGGGTTTCCGGGTCTATTGGCATATTTGGTTCGGTTTGAGAATGTCACCCCGCAGCCAACAAAATTTACAGAATATGCAGAAATCATGAAATACACCAAATATACGAAAATCACATACACTGGGTCCAAGGGTATTTTCGGAATTTAAAACATATGAGCAATTCGGCCTTAAAAGGGTATGTGCTGACCTCCGGGAGCTAGGCGCAAGGTCAGAGAGGTGGGCGGACCGAAAAAACCAAAGAAAACGACCCGCGGGCGAAGTGGGCGCGAGTTGAGCGCCAAGTGGGCGCGAGCTTAGCGCACCCAAAAATAAGTGGGCGCGAGCTGAGCGCCAAGTGGGCGCGAGCTCAGCGCACCCAAAAAATAAGTGGGCGCAAGCTGAGCGCCAAGTGGGCACGAGCTCAGCGCACCCAAAAGGAAGTGGGCGCGAGCTCAGCGCCAAGTGGGCGCGAGCTCAGCGCACCCAAAAAGAGTGGGCGCGAGCTCAGCGCCAAGTGGGCACGAGATCAGCGCGAGCTGAGCGCATCCAAATTTAAGTGGGCGCGAGCTGAGCGCAAGTGAGCGCATATACCCTGATTCTCTGTTTTTTTGCCCAAACTCCATTTTTAATGGTTTTTAAGCTCTGTAATCCATTTTTAATGGTTTTTAAGCTCTGTACTCCCTCCCAGGTGTTCCCCAGACTCCCAAGAGACCTTTGAACACAGCTCACAATTAATCTAACCTAACATATTCTCACCACTCATCACTCAAATCTCTCTGCAAACCTACAAATCCGAAACAAAACATTAACAGAACATACAAAGAAGGGAACTGGGGGCTTTATCGGGGTACATGAGATCAGAGGAGGTGATCATGGGAACAGACTCCCACCTTCGAATCAAACAAGCAAGAACAAAAAAATAACATGCTAAAATGGGAAACATGCTCGATTCGTATATGTTAAAACAATAACAAAGACAGCTCACCTTGGTTCCAAACCTTTGTAAAGTAGGCCGGAGGGTTCCTTGGGGCTAATGAGCAGCTGCCGGAGCCTCCTTCTTCTCGCACCAACAGCCCGACCTCCTTCGGGTTCGTCGAGGAAGGAGAGGAAGGGGAAATGCCAAGTTTGACCTCCCGCAGAACCTTCATCCGGACCCCAATTCCTGCAAACTCGGTTGCGTTGGAACCGTGTCGAGATTCTCTATCCAATGACCTAGGGGTAGGCCTCTGGATCGGATTTTAGCAGAAAGTCAACTTTTGGCTCTGCTTAGGTTTGACCGTCCGCAGAACCTTCATCCGGACCCCGATTCCTGCAAACTCAGTTGCGTTGGAACCGTGTCGAGATTCTCTATCCAATGGCATAAAGCGAGGTGGCCAATTTTCACTTGATCAAAAAGTCAACTTTCTGTCCAGGGTTTGCATTTCTGGTTTTTATGGGAGCGCAAAAATGAGGTGCTTACATCATGCTTATGATTCAGCACCCACATTTGTTGCTCTAGAGCCTGATATTCCTCCAGCATCTGAGTTTGTTGCCCCTGTTGCCGCTGATCTGGACCTTGCCTTTGCTTCCACTGTGTCTTCGTCTTCTTAGCTTACTCAATTTCTGCAGCATGAATTGGAGACTGTTCGGCAAGCTAGGAAATAGTTAGCTCAGAAGCAGCTTTAGCTGTCTAAAAAGGAGGATATGATTGTTGGTTTTCTTCTTTAGCTTGAGTCAGCTCCTTCTTCTGCTGGTGATTCGTGAGTTTGTCTATGTTTTTGGTGTTCTTTGGCATCTTATGTGCCAAAATAGGGGGAGATAATGAAAAACTGAACTTGCTTGTTTTAGAGATTTTTTTTTATCTTAGTTTAAAAATTCAGTTTGTCTATATATGTGTTTTGTTTACTGATGCACATATGATAGTAGTTGTTCTTTTGTCCACAAATGCCAAAGGGGGAGATTGTTAAGTATATATTAGCATTTGATGACGTGGAATTTTTATCATGTATTAATCAGTTTTTATTTTCTAATCAGAGGTATAATCTTTATCTCTTAGACTAACAGAGATTTGAATTAAACTTTATCTCTTAGATCTGATATGTCTTATCTAATAGAGAGAGTATCTTTTAAACAGTTTCAGATAGAGTTTTTTGAATCTAAGAAACAGTTATGAGATATCTTGGTGGAGATTATCTTATTTGTTGTAACAATATTCTCTTATCTGTGGTAACAATGTTACAGCAACTTAACTGTTCTGTTGAGTATTTTTCAGGATATATATTGATGTTAGTTCGACAGAAACTTTAACTTCTTAGGAGTTCAAGAATAGATTTATTAGAATCATTTTGAATCTTATCATTCTTCGGAGAAGATCTTGAAGCCTTCTGGAGAAAGCAAATGCAGATTGAAGGGAGTTCAATCATGCATGCATAAGTCAAGGGGAGCTTGCTGCACACAGTAGATTGAAGGGAGTTCAATCATGCTTAAGTTGAGGGGAGCTCGTTGAACAAAATACTGAAGGAGTTTCAACACATTGGCGACAAAATAAAAGAGGGAGTCTTTTATATGTGTAAGACCACATTGGTGTATGTAAACTTTTTAACTTTAGTGGATTGTTCATCATCTGGACATGGTCCCGAAGATTAGGTTAATACCGAACCTCGTTAAAATTTTCCTGTGTTCTTGTGTTATTATTCTTAAACACTTTGATTAATCTCATTAAAGGGAATAATTTGATATAAACAGATCTGGCAATAGTCATGGTGGGGCTATGGGGGTGGTAGGTGGTGGTGTCATAGGTGGATGGTGGTAGGTAGTGGTGGGAGTGTTGTTGGTGGTTTTAGTAGAGGGGTGATGGGTGGTGGTGGTGGATGGGAGTGATAGTGGTGGTGGGTGATAAGTGGTACTAGTGATGGTGGATGAGTTGTAATGGTGGGTTGATCAGTGGTCTTAGTAGTGGTGCCCGTGGTGGGAAGTAAGGGTGGATGGTGTTAGTGGGGCGGTAGATGGAGGTGGTGGCTGGTTTTATAGTGGTGGTTGGTAATGGTAGTAAATGGTAGTGGTGGTGTGAGTAGGTTGTTGGTACTAGATTAGTAAGAACAAGCAAAAGAAGCAAAAAATAAAAAATGGGAAGCAAAAAAAGTTTGCTTTTCAAGAAAAGCAATTAGATTGTTTTTGCTTCATCATGAGAAGAAAAAGCAAGCACAAACCAAACATGCTTATTGCTTCAAAAAGCTTGATTTGGCTTAAATAAGCAAAAAGGTAAAAGCAAAAAGCCATGCCGAACGTAGCCTAAGAGAGCAATAGTTTTTTTTAAGCTCTTTTGGATAAGGGTTATTGCCTAAGTTCTTCTTAGTGGAGTATCTGGAAATCTTGATACACAAAGTACTCAAAATTTTCACTTTATTCATTCTTCACATCCTTTGATCATTCAACACCCATGAGATCCCCCTCTTTTTATTTTTATTTTTTTTATTTGGGATCTTCATCATTTGTAATTTTCATTGTCACATGCCCGCGTTGGTTTTGTCTACATGTCACGTGAAATATGAGAGAAATATTAGGTAATTTTTTTCTTTATTTTTTTTTTTTGTTAAAAGAAGAAATAAACTTGCATTAGGTAATTGCAATATGTGTAACAGTCTTCTTTGAATATCTCATTTTACCAGAAAGCATGTTTCTTAAGTCAACAAGAAGAAAAATTGTCTAACTCAAAATTCTAATTATCTTTACATCCATTACATGTACTAATATTGTTATAAATATTCTATTTAATTATAAGATGTATTAGTTGAATAATAAAATGTGTTAGGGCATAATTTGGATATTCGATTAGCATAGTGGTAAATATTACTCGATTAGTAGAGTGGTACATATCACTTCTAACTTGTTTGTAGCAAAAAATGTTATCATAGGGATGGCAACGGGTTTGGTGAAACCTAACCCTAACCCGCCCTTATTGGGTTGGTGAAGGGCGGGGCAAGTTTGACCTGGTTAGGGTATAAATGCAAAAAAAAAAAAAGCTTTCCTTCAAATAGAATATATACATTTATAACATATTTATTAATATAATATGTATTTTTATATATAACTGTAATGCCCCGAATCCGAGTTATATAGTTAAACTATAACACGTCTCCAGAGGTTAGCATGTAACACAGGACCGCAATATCAGAGTGAAGGAAAAACATGAATATAACAATAACTATATAACAGAGTGTGCTAAAATAATCCCAAACCAAAATAAACCCACATGATCAAGTAACTAACCGCAAGTATCGAGTTCTCCAAGAGTATCTGAAAACAAAACAAAACAAACGGAATGAGATACGAATATCTCAGCTAGCAGCACATGCATGCACAAATACATTTTTCCTAGTTGTAAAACATGGATTGAATTATACACAAGTAACGATGGCAATAACATGATTAATCCGACGAAATTCACAGTAATTCATCAGACAAAATGATATAGCTAATGAAAAACCAATATGTAATTCAATTTTAGTACTGATGTCAACTAATCCAAATAATCACGAAATCCAATATCATCATAAAACCACGTCTCGAGGAAACCGAATTTTCACTACAATCCAATAATATATCTCGTGCCAAATAAATCAAAACCCAACATTGGTCAATGTCATGTAGTTGTTTAAATTGGTTAATCAAAATGCCAGAGCAACATCCACACCTCCATGTACACAGTTCCAGCCTACTTATGGTTTCGGAAACTCTGAAATGATGGCCTACTCAGGGTTTCGTCATCCAATGCCGGCCTACTCAGGGTTTCGACATTGACAACCAGGCCTATTCAGGGTTTTTGGTTGTTCTACACCGGTCGTGGCAACACTCCATGGCCATGCCATTACACCAATAAAACATATACATCACATTACTAAGTGTGCGCGCCTGACTTCGGTGGGTCGCACTAGGTAAAAATGGGAAATTGGAGTCGCCACCGCCTGATGGGGTGCAGGCGGACACCTGGGTGCCTAATCTTGTCTATTAAGGCTTGGGTCTGCGGCTTTTGAGATTCTAAGTAGGGTTCTCAATTGCGGTTTGGGGAAGTTCGTAGACACCCCGGTCCACCCCGTCGGGTGACGGGTCCCCTAAGTTTATCCTGGTTTGAGTCAGCTCACTTATTTTCTCACCCGATTCCTATTCCAACATTCAATTTTGGTTAAGTCTTGCGGGACCGCCAAAGTGGTGTCGGTCCCTTTATTTGATTTTATCTTCTTAGCTTAAAGTGAAGTGAGTCGGATTGGGTGGGCCCTGTTGGAGGGCCCACGGATCCCTTGGTGGGCCAAGTGTGGTCCACATGTTCCCTTGGCGGGCCTTGGTCTAAGCCTGCGAGGCCCTTTGGGCTTTGGTTCAATGAGTTGGTTTTATCTTGAAATTCAAGTTTGATTATTTAATGATTTTCATGCCAAAATGGGCCGGGATGGCTTTTCGGGCCTCTGAGTGGGCCCCACAGTTGTTTGCCAAATGATTAGGGATTATCTTGCTTAAGTTTCCAAAATGGGCCAGGCCTCGGGCTTGGGGCCCTTTACCTGGGCTTAAAAGCCCAAGACTTCCTGGGTTAGGGTTTTAAAACCCTATCCTGGTCTGGTTCAATGGGCTTGGTGGGCCCGACAGGCCCTGCCCGTGGTCTCGGCCAAACCATGCATTTCAAACACCTCATATTGCACAAAATGGGTTCGAGTGGGCCGCATTGGGTTTGGCCCACCCGGCTTGGTTAATTGCATCATTTATTTTGCTTAGGTTGCATGTATTCATTTCACTGTGTTTGTCGAGCTTGGTGGACCCCATTGGAAGGCCCACATGTGCATCCAATTGGACCGAATGGTCCAAGTCCCATGTTGGGTTTCCGGATGACCTGGAAACCCTATTGGTTCAGTTTGGGAATTCCATCCACATCCAGCAACAATCACCGAAATCAAAAGTCAGAAAAATCATAGAATATACAAAAAGCACAAATCACAAAATATCTGGGTCCAAGGGGAGGGACCTGGGGCCCCTCTCCGCGCCAAGGAATGAGTTGGACGTGCGGTGAACAACGGGGTTGGGGGGTACGGGGGGCGAAGCCCCCCGCGGTATAGTAAAGGGCAGTTTCGGGTTTTTAAAAAATATAAGCAATTCAGCCTTTTAAAGGGGGTGCGCTGACCTCCGGGCGCTGGGCGCGAGGTCAGCGCGGGCCCGACGGACCGAAAACAGCGGAAAAAGGCGTCCGCGCATGCGCTCCGCGCGAGCTCAGCGGACGCAAAAAGGCTCCATGCGAGCTAGGCACGAGCCTCGCGAGAGCTCGGCGCATACCCCCGATTCTCTGTTTTTTTCTCAAACTCCATGATTGATTGCTTTTTAAGCTCTGTAACAACTTTCTTGGGATCCTTAGACTCCCAGAAGACCTTCGAACACAACTTGAAATTAAACTAACACTACAAAAAAGGACACTTTTAGCGGCGGTAAGATACCGCCGCTAAAACAACAATTACCGCCGCTAAAAACATTTCCGGCGGTAACTGGTCTTGCCGTAAAAGATGCCGTCACTAAAGGTTTTAGCGGCGGTAAAAAACTTACCGCCGCTATTGCTCACTCATTAGCGGCGGTAACGTTCCCGCCGCTATTGCCCATTCATTACCGGCGGTAGATTACCGCCTCTATTGGTATCACTCATTACCGGCGGTACGTTCCCGCCGCTATTGCCCACTCATTACCGGCGGTCAATTACCGCCGCTATTGTTATCACTCATTACCGGCGGTATTTCCGGCTTTTAGCGGCGGAAAATACCGCCGCTAAAACTCATTTTAAAAAATAAAAAAAATTAGATCAGATTTTTAAAGGCGGGAAATACCGCCGCTAAAAATCATATTAAAAAATAAAAAAAATTTGCTGCTGTCCTTCAACAGCATAACCGAGAGGGGAGAGAGAGATAGAGATGGAGAGGGAGAGAAAGAGAGATAGAGAGAGAGAGATGGAGAGAGAGAGAGAGAGAGAGAGAGAGAGATGGAGAGAGAGAGAGAAGTAGAGAGGGAGAGAAAGAGAGAGAGAGAAGTAGAGAGGGAGACAAAGAGAGAGAGAGAGAGAGAGAGAGAGATGGAGAAGGAGAGAAAGAGAGAGAGAGAGAGATGGAGAGGGAGAGAAAGAGAGAGAGATGGAGAGAGAGAGAGAGAGAAGTAGAGAGGGAGAGAAAGAGAGAGAGAGAAGTAGAGAGAGAGAGAGATAGAGAGAGAGATAAAGAGAGAGAGAGAGAGAGATAAAGAGAGAGAAAGAGAGAGAGATAAAGAGAGAAAACATACCTTGAAGAAAAGAAGAGATTCGGCGGGTTTTTATAGATTCGAGTTTTAGCGGCGGCACATAGATTACCGCCGCTAAACCTTACATTTTCCGCGCCCACGAGCTGAATTGAATTTGAAAATCGCGCTTAAACTTTTAGCGGCGGTAATTACCGCCCCTAAATGTACATTCAAAATTGAAACGCGGGGAAAAATCCCGCTTGTATAATTAGAAATGGTCTTTTAGCGGCGGTAAGCAAGTTACCGCCGCTAAAAATAATTTATGATTTTTTAATAAAGGTCTTTTAGCGGCGGTAATACGTTTACCGCCTCTGAAAACCGGCTTTTAGGGGCCGTGCTTGACTTACCGCCCCTAAAAATGTTGTTTTAGCGGCGCTAGATACCGCCTCTAAAGGTCCAACACAGTAGCAGTCGAGGTTTTAAAAAAAATGAAAAAAACCCTTTACCGGCGGTTTAACCGCCGGTAAAGGACGTGAAAACAGGGTTTTACCGGCGGTTCTTGAAACCGCCGGTAAAACGTGCACATTATTTCACCCACGCCAATTTTTTCGATTTAAAGCCCTAAAATCGACTTTTAGGGGCGGTAAAGAGATTACCGCCGCTAAAACTACATTGTTAGGGGCGGTAAAGATATTACCGCCTCTGAAAACCGGCTTTTAGGGGCGGTACTTGACTTACCGCCGCTAAAAATATAGTTTTAGCGGCGCTAGATACCGCCTCTAAAGGTCTAACACAGTAGTAGTCGAGCTTTTTAAAAAAATTGAAAAAACTCTTTACCGGCGGTTTAACCGCCGGTAAAGGATGTGAAAACAGGGTTTTACCGGCGGTTCTTGGAACCGACGGTAAAACTTGCACATTATTTCACCCCGACAAATTTTTTTAACGACGGTAAGCGTTTTAGAGCCCCTAAAATGGACTTTTAGGGGCGGTAAAGAGATTACCGCCGCTAAAACGTCTCTTCTGGGGCGGTAAAGACAATACCGCCTCTGAAAACGCGCTTTTAGGGGCGGTAATTAGTTTACCGCCGCTAAAACGTCTTTTCGCGGCGGCAAAGTGTATACCGCCGCTAATATGTGGCTTTTAGGGGCGGTAATAGGCCTACCGCCTCTAAAAGGGTCTTTTTCGGGGCGGCAAAGTGTTTACCGCCGCTAATATATGGCTTTTAGGGGCGGTAATAGGCCTACCGCCGCTAAAAGGGTCTTTTTCGGGGCGGCAAAGTGTTTACCGCCGCTAATATATGGCTTTTAGGGGCGGTAATAGGCCTACCGCCGCTAAAAGGGTTATTACCGGCGGACTGCTACCGCCGGTAATAAGGCTTTTTTTGGCGCGACCTTCCCGCCAACTTGTTACCGGCGGTAGATATGTTTCCGCCGGTAAAATGTACTATAGCGGCGGTAAGTACCGCCGCTAAAGGCTATTTCGCGCTAAAAAAATGCGCGCCATAAAATTTCCGCGCGAAAAAAATGGTAAAAGAATTTTTAGGGGCGGAAAGTGCTTTTACCGCCGGTAATAGTGCCTTTAGAGGCGGGAATTAGGTTACCGCCGCTAAAAGGTGCCGCTAATTCTCTTCATTTTTGTAGTGTAAGCTACTTCAACATCCCGACTCAAATCTCTTCGCGAGAATCCGAACCTCAAAACCAAACACAAATGCGACTTAACAGAGAAAGGAAAAGGGGGTTTAGATCGGGGTGCATGAGACAAGCAACAAAACGGGGGAACAAGCTCCCCCCTCAAATCAGACCAGCAGGAACATCAAATAACGTGCTAGAAAAGAAATGGGAAGCCCGATTTGTATATGTTAAACCAAAATAGGGAGAGCTCACCTTGGGCTTTCAAGCCTTCGTAGAGTTTGCGTGAGGCCTCCTTGAAGTGCACGAGCAGTTGCTGGAGCCTCCCCCTTTGAGCATCAAAAGCAGGTTCCTCCTTCGTATCCGAGCATCAAGAGGTGAGGATGAGGATGGGAAGAAAGATCCAAGGAAGGTGGGGAAGAAGTGTGTCTGGTTTTTTGGGGAAGATGGTGGTCAAGACCACCTGAGCCCGATGAAGAAGAAGCCAACAAAAAAGAAAGCCCCAACAGGAAGAAAGCCGAACTCAAAAAAACCGCCAACCAAAAAATGCCCAACCCAAAAACAGCCAACCCTTTGCAATGAAGTGTCGCGCGACTTTTATAAACAAGGAAAAAGGGTCCGCTGGGCGCCCCGCGCGTTTTGCGCTTGCCCCGTTCGCGCGAGCGACAAAATGATGAAAAAAACAATAAATGCGGCCGCTAATTGGTCGAAAAATCTAATTTTTTGGATTTAGTCCCTGGATATTTTTGATTTAATCCGATATTCTTGGATTTTTACAGATTTAGTCCTCGGGATATTTCGTACGTTTGGATATTCATGGATTTGATCCCCGAGATATTTTCCTGCACAACTTGCCACGTGTGCAGTTTGCCGGTTTTGCTACTCAGAAATTCGTCAGCTCATATTTTCTCCATCCGGACTCCGATTCCTACAAACTCAGTTGTGTTGGAACCGTGTCGGGATTCTCTATCCAATGATATAAAGCGAGGTGGCCAATTATCACTTGATCAAAAAGTCAACTTTTCACCCCTTAGGGTTTGACTTTCCGTCCAGGGTTTGCATTTCCGGCTTTTCCGGGAGTGCAAAAATGAGGTGCTTACACTAAGCTTAGACATGGATCCAGGACAAGCTAAACCAAAACAGAAAAACCATTGCATAAACTCAACACTGACATCACATTAAACCAAACATTTCCATCATGTATAATGCCACATAACCTTATCACAAGCCCCTCCAGACCAGAACAGAAATTCATGTAAACTCAGTAATTATTCTAATCCCAAAACACAAGTCCACTGGTAAAATAAACCCCTTTTTTTCTACTTGCACAAAGATAATTTGACACATACGGCTCAGCACTTGAAATCACGCAAACCCAGATTAAACGAGTTCATAAACTGGAAACGAATGTAAGCATAATTAAAATTCAGTCATTAACTCATGGCAATTGAAACAGTAAGTTACCACCCACAGTTTCCCCAGACTTGACTTGTAGAACCCACAATTCATGTAATTATATCTACGAAAGTTTTGAGTAACTTAAAATACCTCTAACATCCTAATCTAGGGTTTGGCAAAGAGATTTAATCCCTAAAGTATCAAAAATAGGCTCAACATGATCAGCCGCACCTCACTGTAGCATTTGGTGGGTGCGCTGACCTCGACGTAGTTGGCGCCAAGTTGGCGGATCCAACAGTTGCTCGCGCCAAGCTGCCGCTGAGAGCAAAGGAGGTTGGCGGCAGCTCAGCGGATACACCTTACGAAACACGACTCTCTGTTAACTCCAAAACTCCATGTCTGTCCTGGTTTCTCACCTCTGTAATGACTTTCCTATACTTCTACCATCTTCAAAATACTATTAAACACGATTAGAAATTAATCTACCAACTTTTATATTACGCCTCTAAAATTATTCCAAAACCATGTTCGAAACGATATTTCCCGAAATCATGCATTACGGCTAAACTCATAATACAAAACCCAAAACAACCGATTAAAATGATGCTACTCACCTGTATTGAGGATTTTCTTCTAGCTTCTGATAATCTCCTCCGAAGAGCAAGGTTTATCGGCCGATGCCCTAGGTCCAAGATAGTGACCAGATTTAAATACCTCTGAGTTCAGCCTCTGATTCCTTTCCTTAAATCCGAAATTTTTAATCTAGCAGTCTATTTATAGGCTTCATAGAACTCCACCCTTAACCTAATTTATTTATTGCTTGTCTTGACTTACAATTTCGAAATCCCATATTTACCCTCCCCTAAAGTTAAGGATAATATTATTTATTTGGTTTAAAATTTTTAATCACTATTAATTACAATTTAGTATTCACCCACTTAAGTTTTAAATAAAAATTCAAATTCCCCTTTATTATTCAATAGCCCGAAATCTCCACTCACAAATATTTAATTAAGTCTACCAGTTAATCTGTTAATTAAATTCTTACTAAAACTGGGGTTTTACAATAACATATATGAAAATAATATTTAAAAAATAAAAATAATAGTTAAATATATGAAGGTTGGGTTCAGGGCGGGTTAGGCTAAACCCAAACTCGCCTCTAATCCGATTTTTGGCATACCAAATGTAAGACCCCGAATTTTTCCTTAAATAATAGAATAAATTAATAAATAATATCTTTGGGAGTTATGATTGATGGAAATAATTTATTGACGTAGGTGAGCGTAATATCAGTGGAGATCAAGTGTTGGACGCAGATCCGACCGTTCGATCATGAGTTATCAAGGTATGATTCATATTTTAAATTTGTTGTGTTCTAATTGGGCAATGTGCATAGAAAATTAGTAACTGAGCTACGTGGGATCAGAGGGTATAAATACTTGTTTAATACCCTAATGCTATACGTTTGGAATACCTATCGTTGTATTCTTTTCGTATTCAGCAGCCGCAAGACAAAACAGCGACTGCTAGCGACCAGACCAGGAAGAAGAGAAGAAGAAAGAAAAGGAAGAGGGAGTTGCTCGTTTTCCACTTTTCTAAGCCGTGTTCCCATCTTGTTCTAGTTTTTGTCAGAGGAGAAGGGAGAAACCACGTGAACAGAGGTAGGGGACACAGTTTTATTGTCCGTTTTTGTATTTTCGTGTGTTTAATCTCCAAAGCATGATTTTGTGATGTATATATATGTATATAGCATGATATAATTGTTATATGTATTGTTGTAATGCTTAGAATAGGAAAAATCACATTTCTACACTCTATACAGCAATTTTTGAGTGACCGCTGACCTCACTGTGCTCGGCGATCCTCAGCGCTCTTAGGCGCTAGTTCAAAAATTGAGACCGTCGGAGACCGCTTGATGACTTATCGTCGGTGACCGATTTTAAGCTACCGCCTACCCTAGATATCCTCAGCGATCCTAGGCGATCCTGAGCGCTCTGTGCAGAAAATGCAGAATTTCGTATTTTCAAACCCTGATTCAAGTCCAAACTATTTTTAGTCAATTTTAATCATTAATTAAGATGCTTTAAGACCAAAATAATTTATCAAATTTCCTGTTTTACAGAAAAATAAATTAGGGAGATATTTAGGACACTAGTTGCCAAACTTTGTACGTACCTGTGAAATTTAGTTTTTGGGAAAATTTTACCTATCATTTGAAATACCAGTTACAGAACAACTTTAAATTACACTATCAACCAGATAATTACATAATGATATTTCAGATCATAAGTCCAACTCAGTTAACCCGAATATTGAAGGAAATGTCAGATTTACCCTTTATATGCCGCTAGGCACCAACCCTTATAGAATTATTAGACTTTAGGGATTTTTTGAGTCTAGTGGACATAGCTAGTTATGGATCCATAGTCGTGGCTAGATAGCTAAGGGATATTTCATTTGGGTTGAGTTTCTCCCTTGTGCGAGCGCGCTTCCTTTGCAAGTTGGTTTGTTTGGGAAGATCCTATGTCTGGAGGGACACCCCGGCACGCCCTGGTGATTCTCTATACATGTGGATAAGCAACCATCTCTATGTATTGATTCCGGTGCTGCATGCTGGTGGTACATGCCAACTCTGATGAGTATGTGTGCAATAAGTAGGTGACCACGGCTCTTGCCTAAGCTGATCTTCATGGGGCTTAAGTATCATTAGTAGCACTACCCCTAAGCCGCACGGTGGTATAGCGTTTGGTCGAGAGCCATCTCAAAAGGTTTATCTATCTTTGTGAGTCCTACAATAACACTAAAATCACGAACACATGTTGTTACTGTTGCATACATGCTGGAGGCATGTATTTGGTATTTTGGTTGGATGTGACTATTTAGTGCATCCTAGCAATGTATGGATTATGTTATTGGTTTATGATATTGGATTCTTATCATAGAACTTGCTGAAATTTTATATTTAGAACTGTTTTATATACTGTTTTGTATTCCATGATTGATACGAATGTTTATACGAGCCTGCTTAGTCGAAACTGCTTAATCGTGCATGAACTGCTATTTTATGTATATGAATTGTTTAAAACATGCATGTGTTACTTACTGGGATATTCGTATCTCACCCTACCTTTATCTTATTTTTCAGCTGATACGCGAGAGAGGGATCATAGTAGTGATTTCCCAGGAAAGCTTGTTGATTATTCGCCGGAGGAGTTCTATTATCCGGATTTTGTCTAAGGTTGTGAATGAAAATGGATTCAGTTATTTTGGACGGTTTATTATTCATATGTTGGTTTTGATGTATTAGAGAGATGAGAGATTTAGTGACCCTTTTATTTTACCAGACTTTAATATTTGATTTTGATGGTTATTTATATCTCAGTTTTTGAGGATATTAGACTATACTTCCGCACATTGATGTTCCGCACTTTGATAGTCATTTAATGATTGGATCATTTATTTCTTTAGTCTGGTATATTCTTGATGTTTATTTGATATGGGCCCAGTAACATCTCGGATTTGGTTGATGAACTGAATTCGGGTTGTTACAGTAGCGAACCGAGTTTGGGTCGGATGTTGGTTTTGCACTGATCCGGGTTCGGGGCGTTACACCAAACCCTAAACATTAGAGGGTGGGGCAGGGCAGGGTGGATTACCAGTTTGACTTGCCTCATTGCCGTCTCTATATGAGCACATTCTAATTAGATTAGCACCCTCTCATCTTTCTTTTATTTCTAGTTTGGTTAAAAACAAAGGGAAGAAAACATCTATTCTTTTACATTGACTACAAAAACTTAGACTAATCATCAATTCCTAAATCTTCTAACTCTTCCTGGAAGCAGCTCCTTAATATCCAAGTTTTGTGCTTTGATTTGCTTTTAGATAATCATTCCAGCAAACACATGCTTCCATCATTTTTGGCATTAATCTACTATGATACTTGTCCACCATCTAGCCACATGCACTTAAAGCTAACTCCGGTGCAACTGTAGAATTAGAACTGTTATTAGTTCACGTGCCATGGTGTCAAGCATAGGAAAGCGACCATAATGTTGCTTCAAGCATGCCAAAACATTAAAAGATTTCATTGCTTCTTTACCAAATAATTATAGTTGGGGGCCTTCTATGTTTTTGGCCAATTTTGATGATATTAGTTGCCAATTTTTCCCCCTCCTTTCTAAAATTATTACATTCTAGGGGGAATCATCTAGTAATGGTGCATGCACTTGGTGAGTTTGTCTATTTCTAGATATTTTATTGCATTTTCTTTAAAAATGTGTTTGAAAAAGATTTTTTAGTTCCGTTCATATCTATCGTGCATGATGTGTTTATATTTTCATTTATAGCTTCTATTAAACATTCTACTCCTATCAATTTAATCATAGGATTTACTATGGTTGCCAAACAATATAAGGGGGCATTTCTTTACAATATTTTAAAAATTTAGCTTCCATTGGTGGACAAATACTAAAACAAATTAGTTTATTTATTAAAAAATACAATTTATATTTTATAAATGTGCATAAAATACTTAGATATGTTTGATAATAAACCTAGATAAAAGTTTAGAACTTTAAAAATCGTTTAAATTCTAAAGTAGTGCCTAGCATAAAAAATGTTGAATTCCACATATGTTTTTACGTCTAGGTGAGTTTTGCTGCATTTTTAGGTTTCCATTACTTTAACAAAAAACTTTAAAAGTCTTTATGTAATGATTTAGGAATTCTTAAAAATCTTGCTGCATTTTAATATTTTTATTTTATCTTCTATGATTTTTATGCCATCTTACAGAATTAAATTTATAATGTGACAAGCACATCAAATATACAATAAACTTCCCTCTAAACTTAAGTTTAATTGACTTTTTAAAATAGAAATTGCAACATTATTTCCACTTGCATTATCAAATGCTAATGCTATTATTTTATTATGTATTTGTACTAATTATATTTTATATTGCATTAGCAGGCTTTTTTCAGAATGGTCATATTCGAATAAAGTAAATGTTCTCATTCTTTTTTCTATATTTCAACTTTCATATATAAAATGTAATGCTACATTTAAATAATCAATTCTTTGATTGCTTGTTTAAATACCTAAACTTAAAGCTACTGTCCATGTGGCAACATTTCTCTCAAAATACACTCTCCATGGGGCAATCTGAGGAGAAAAGTGCATAGGATGTCAAAACTTTCCTTTTTAATGTGAAGAATCAAAAAATTGGAAAGAAGTATATGCCAGAATTATACAAAACTTTCCTTTTTAATGAACCCAAACCCTATCGCTTGAATTGTTATCGAATTCTAGCTTTTAATTGTGCTTTTGAACAATCTGTATCTGTCTGGATTCGAAGCGAAATTTTCTGTAAATAGTTGATTCTTTTCCGTTGTTTTAGTTGCTTTCGTTTTAAATGTTCTAGCATAGTTGATTTCTACTATCATTGTGATTATGCAATCAAATTAATAACTCGAATCCTCAAATTAGCCATCTGCACTGAGTTTATCTGCTGTTCATAGTTTCAACGATCTGTGAATGCTTCATACAATTTTTTCGTGTTTCTATCTCTGTATTCAAACACTGTGGAACGAATCTAACCTAAAACAAGTGACAAAAACTAAACAAAATAAGGGAAAACAAACAGAAAGAGACTAGAAAGCACAATGAATCTATCTATAGATGAATTATTTCTTCTGATTCTTTTCCACGCGTTGTGTCCAACTGCTTTGTTGTCTCTTCCTTCTTATCCATCTTCTTGGTGCCTTATTCACTTCTGATGGTCCTTCAGGACTTGCAGGTGCTTCAGTTTTCAGAGTTTCTGGTTTTATTGTCTTTGATACCTCTATGTAAAATGAAAGTCTATGAGTTTGAAGACGGCGGAAAGGCCACAATGTGATGGTATCTTCAAAGGGTTTCAACCCAAAATTAAAACTGAATTCCAGCCATCCTCCAGTAAGTACAACAGCATCAAAACCTTCTTTAGGTAATTCCAGTCCTTTCAGCAATTCCATAGTGTCATACCTTTGCAGTTCCTTCACTATTGGCTTCCATGATTGCTTTATTTTCTCTCTAATTCCCAATCTTTGTGATGAATTTCCTCAATTGGTGCTTTGCTTATCGTTTCGCTTGAGGAAGTTGTAGTGGTTTCAACGAATTTCTTATATTCTGGGAGAACTTTTTTTAACGTTTCATCCGTAGTTGCAATTTGTTGTCTAATGCTCTTCAAAGCCGTTGCAGTCACTTCATTGTCTTCTTCAGTTAACTCCAAACCTTCCCCTTCAGTCTGCTGAATCATTAAAAACGTGAAGTTTCTGAACTATTTGATAGTATTCTTTGTGAGAATAAGTAAATTCCACTCATTCCAATCCATGTTTTTGGTGCAATGGTTTGGATTTTCAGTCTCACCAGTTTACTTTGCTAGTTGAATTGCTCAGTTACAATAGCCTTAGAGATTTCCCAAGTCGGTGTTTGTAATGATTTATGGATTCTTAGGGAACACTTGGCCAATTGTTCAATGAACTATCCTTATGGATTCTTAGGGACCAATTGGCCAATTGTTCAATGAACAATCCTTAAAAGTCTTAACAACAATGAACTATCCTTGAAAGTTGTTTTCTCACGCACCTTCCAAAATATGGATAAAACCCCAATGTATCAATTTTGAACAACTCAAACAATTCAAATAGCAAGTTTTTCAGTAACATGGGCACTTATGAAGTGCTCATGGAATGGGTATTTTAAATCAGAGATGTTTAAACTTCTTCACCTCAACAAGAATGCAATCAATAAATATCTTATAGAATGAGTTAAGGGAAGCTAAATTGAAAGAGACTGAGGTTAGGAGTATACTTTTTGTTGGGGCTCCTGGGCCTGCTTTGAGCTGCCTTGTCCATCTCTAGCTTTCTTCTTACCCGTATTGTTGGACATGGTTGTTCTGTTTATATAAACCAGTTCGTCCTTGGCTTATTGAGCACGCTTCTTCTTCACTTCTTCAGCAGGTTCTTGCTGTGTTTGTGATTCTTCAAAATTGCTATTAGGGATCCCTAATGATGCAGTTGACTGCATAAAAAACAAAATAGAAACCACAGATTTATTCAAGATTGTTCTTAGGAATGAGGAACAGAGAGAGACGGAAGGAGGAATGAAACAAATATTTGTAGTTCTTCCAAGAGACAACGATGAAACACTTTTGGAAGTCTGAGAAGCAGAACTTGAAAGTAAGAAAGCAATGAGAAATTCGATCGAAAAAATATATAAATATACTATTCTCACAGAAATATTTATCCTCCAATTAATCACACAATCATTATCGGACACATAAAAAATGTGAGGAAGGAGATGATGAATAAATAGATTCAGTTTATATTAACAATATGGTTTCAGCTGATTTTAAGAGAATTTTCCTTTTACTTGATAATGCTAAGTCTGCACTATATTAGTCTTCAAAGATTCCACTGACTGAAGTTACAGACATGACCCAAGAACATATACTTGAAGACAACCCTTACAGAAGAAGTTGAATTCATAGATGAGCCATGATTCTCCATCTTCATGAACACTCTTATGAATTTTAGCTCAACTTATCTCACGAAGATTCTGTTTTGTATTGGACCTAAGCCACAAGAAATTTGTGGGGTTGTTTTCAATCTTGACCATCCCGGAATCAAGAATCTATTAATGTCATAAAAGAAAGCTGAAAGTAGAAATTTGCAAGATTGGAAGCTGAATTCTTTGATGAATTTGCTTTAGAACTTGCATGGCATTTCTATAGGCCGGGGGATGGATGCCATACTTTGGAAATGAAACAAGAATGGAGTCTTCTTGGTACTCTGTTATTTTAAGCACTACATCTCTGCTGTGAATTCTTTCAAGCTTATAGTTTGATTTACCTTCTTTCAAAGGGAAGACATCGGATATCTTCTCTTTTTATGCTAGATTTTCAAATTTGGTATAAGAAATTCTGAAGGTAGGAAATGACTTTGTTTCAATCATCGAAAAGGCATTATATTCACATAAAACCAGAAACAGAGCCAGAATGGATAACAAGAACAAGAATCCAACAGAAATAAAGAGAAATTTGCAACTATAGGACATTGAATCAGCTTAAGAAACAGAAATTCTAGCTGATAAGAACTCATAGGATTCTTGAAATCACAAACATGGAGAGGGAGAGAAAGAGAGGTTACCGGACTTAAAGTGCTGAGGTTGTCTTGGATATCTTGAAAGAGAAAACAAATTGGGTCTACAGAGAGCTTCTTGATTTCTGAAAGTATAACTGAGAGTTTTCTGAAAGTGACTTTGGCGGCAGGCTGTTATATGGTTGGGAAGTTTTGATTTGGGCGTTAAGAGATCTAATAACGTGTGATGGGGCTTCCTGATGATTCATAGTCTCTCAATACAGGCCCTTTATCTAACAAGGGTTCCCTTGGCAGTCCGCACTTGAGACGGGTTTTAATTGTTATAGATCGTCCATTTCTCGTTTTTTCTCTGTAAATGTTTAATATCAAATATATAAGTTTTTTTAAAGAGTATTAAATAACCCTTGGAAATAGAAACTTTTACACCCTTTTAATAATGTTTCGGGTGAAACTGTAGGTCTCTAGCCACTGTCTACTTCTTTGGGTATTTAGATCTTTCTTTATCAGTGCTTTTTTTTTTGATGTTTTTAATGGGGAATAACATTCTTTGCATCCTTTGATCGTTCAATACTCATTCGATTCCCCTCTCTCCCTTTTTTTATTTTTATTTTTTTTCTTGGAACTCTTGGGATCTTCCTCACTCTTTCTATTACCTTTGAATGTAATCCTCGAGCTTGGCTTGAGAGAACCCCCATTTTACTTATTCATCTTTTGATTAGTGGAGATTATCTTTTTCTTATTCATCAAACTGTATTGTATGTGTGTGTTCCTTTAACTTGTTTGGTTTCTATAATTTTCTTTGAGGCTTGGACATTAGGTGTTTCTCTCTTCGTAATTCACACATAGACGGGAAGGGGTTTCTTTCACTTGCACTATTGTGTTTAGCTTTCCCAAGAAAGTGGTATCGAGCCTTGGTTGTGTGAATAAGTTGTATCTTATATATTAAGCGGGGCGGGGGTGGCGCCTGAGGTGGCAGCCTCGCAATGCTTCGCGCTGACGTGGCAGCCTCGGGAAGCTTCGGCGCCCGAACCCCTAATTTTAAAACTTTTTTTTTCTTTTAAGCGTTCTCTTCGTCTTTGCGCATCCTCGGGGTCTTCTCGACTGTTCCAGAACCTCGCCCAGCCCACGACAACCCTACCCCTCTTCTTATTTTTCCATCTCCATCGTCAGAGCCATCGTTGCAGCCTTGAGTGTTCGAACCTATCGAATTCTTTCCGTTGTTCTCTGGTGTTGTGTATTTGCGTGACAATTAGAAACTTGTCATTTACTTTGTACACAAAATGTTTGATATTTGCTGCATGTGAATTATGGAGGCTAATACAAGTAAAATGGTGAGTCTTGATGGACATTATTGTAAAATAGCATATTATTAATATGATATCTAATTTTAATTTATTTGAAATTTATTTATGAAGATAATTATATTTTTTAATTCTAAAAAAAATGGGAATATGTGTATAATTTCAGTATCCTATTAATAATTTAATTTATAAATATTAACCCTAAATAATTAAATTTATAAATTTTAGCCCACCTTTTCAGGGTGTGATTAATTATAACACAAATATTAACTTCAATTTTGTTAAAATTAATTTTGAAAAAAAGCTATTTTAATCAATTTATTCAAACGAATTAGGACAATTAAGTGAAGATTAAAAAATAAGCATCCTTATCCTCATAATCAACTTATCTATTTGATTGTCATTAAAATTAATCTCAAGCTAATTATATTTATGAATATTTGATTAATAACACACATATTCAGTGTTCTTGATATGAAAATAAGGTGATTAGTATACTATTAATTAATCATTTTATAATAAATAATGTACTTATTCGATGTTCTGTTATAAAAATTAGGTGGTAATTAATTTTTAACAAATTTCAATAACATCATTTATTAATATACGGTTTTTTAAATGTTATTGAAAAGAAATATGATGTTTTGAAAGAATATAAATAAGAATTATTGTAAAATAGCAGATTACTAATGTGATAAAAAAATTTAAATTATTTATCGAGATAAAATTATATTTTCCAATTTATAAAAGATAATAAGGATATCTATGTAATATCAATATTCTATTAATAATTATATTTTTATATATTAACCCACTTTTCACATTACATTTATCAATTTATCCAAATTAATATGGATTACTAAGTGAAGATTAAAAGATAAACATCCTTATCCTCAAAATCTACTTATCTATTTGATGAGCACGTTGACACAATAACCATTTATACCCTTCCAACAGCCAAATAACAGTCATATTCGAGAGTAGAGATGGTAAAAAGCCACTTTTGGTTTTTAATAAATAGGTCTAATCCTTCCTACTCCAAACCACACCTCTTTTCATCTCATCTCTTCTTACTTTCTTAGAGTCTTATTTAAAGATTTGGCCAATGGTTGACAGTTTGACAGAGTGCTCATGTGGGGGCGTCCTTAGGCTGACAATTGGCAAATGTTTTAACAAGACTCGAAGAAAGTTATGAAATTTTTTTTTTGCTTTCTTTATTTTCTTCTTAGAGTCATGTTCAAAGATTTTGCCAATAATCAAAAGAGACTAAGTGCTCACATGGGTGCATCCCTGAGTCCGACCATTGATAAATCTTTGAAGAAGGCACTTACAAAGTTATCATTTTGTTTTTCTTCATTTTTACCTTGTCACATCTACATATGAGTTGTAAAAGTGTTACTTGCTTCAATTATTGCTTAGACAATCAAGTAGTAATTGAAGCTTATCTAAGCAATAATTGAAGCAAGTAACACTTTTTAACTCTTCATCTCGACACAGTTTACCAATATGTAAGTATTGTTGCATTTTCAAGAATTGTTTACATGCCATCCATGCGAAGGCTGCAAGAGTAAATGACTATTTTGTTTTTCAAAAAACCATCTCTATGGTTTTTTTTTTTTCAAAAAAAAAAAATTACATGTGGCCCGCGGGTGACCCGTTAGCCCACGGGCCATGGCACGTTTACCAGCCGGGCCATGCCGTGCCCAACCCGTGGCCCTGTAGGCAGGGGCCACGGGTCGGGCCGGCCCGATAAGCAACCCTAAAAAGGGATACGGAAATCTACATGTCAACTGCAACAAATATGGTACCCCATTAGTCCAACCATCCTTGGACCAAGTTTTAATTCCAAAGCCATGAAAGGAAAACTACCTCCACCATACTATTGCCATCTCAACTGCCACTACCACTGTTGCTACTACACTCTGCCATTAGAACTACCATCACAACCAGCATCACCCGCCACCACCACTTTACCACCGATACCACCATTGCACTAGACGATCGGCTCGTCTACCACAACTGTCAATGTTACCACAATCATCACACTTACCACCTCCACCATCTCCACTCGCCATTGCCACATCACCACCACTATCATTTAAATCATCCCAAAAACTACTACCATAACCACCACCACCACCACCACTACAACTACTACCATGTCACCACTATCTACATTGCCACCACAACCACCACCAACCCTTTGTTGTGGAGGTTACATAAGGTAGAAAACTTGAAATTTGTTTTGATACATACATATTCTTTCTAGGCTAAGAAAATAAATCTAATATTTTTTTCCATCTTACATAGAAATGGTAGAAAAAGAAAAGGATAACTAGAAATACCGCTAACACCACTAACTCCTTGTTGAGGAGGCTAAATAAGGTAGAATTTTTTTTTGTTGATATTTACATATTCTTTCTAAGCTAAGAAAATAAATCAAAAATATTTTCTATTTTAAATACTAATAGTAGAAAAAAAAAGGATAAGGAAATTCTTTTCCTAAAAATGTTTCGCCCATAAAATGTTTTTCATTTGAATATATCTAGTGAAACTAGAGATGTCAATGAGGTGGATTCAATGCGGGTTTTGGTGAACTAGAACCCGCCCTTATAAAAGTTTAACAAATACCAAACTCTACCTTGTCCCTATCGGCTTGGTAGTGGGGCAGGTAGGGCGGGTCTGCCTCGCTTAGTGATAAAATTTTTAAAAAAAATGCTTTTTTAATGTAGAATATATACATTAATAATTTTTTTATTAATAATATATGTGTTTTTTATTTATGAAATATATTAAATAATATTAAAAACATATTAAAATGATATTATGATATACAAAGGTCATGTTGGGCTAAACCCGAACTTGCCCGTAATCCGATTTTAAGCATACCAAACCCTAACCATTGGGGGCAGGCAAGCGAGTTAAACAGGTAGACACCCCGAACCTGGGTCTATGCAAACAAGCACCAAACTCGTATTTGAAATGCTACTGGGCCCAAAACAATTAAATACCAGACATTTAAACTCAAAACAATTTTCAATTAATCTTAGAGTGCGGAAGATAAACATCAAATTCACTAGAAAACGTGGTTAAATGTAACATCCAAACTATCTCATCGAAAATAAAGTCATAAGTCTGGTAAAATGGGTTTCTATCACTCTTACTCTCATAGTCATCCAAATCATAGAGTAACAATAAAAAGAATCATCTGTATCAACCTCCAAGTCAAAGTCTAATCAGGATAACAGTAATCCTCTGGGCAAAAATCAGCAATCTCTCCCTGAGTGCCAACCCCAATGTCGCTCTCACGTGGATCAGCTGAAAAACAAAACAAAACAAAACACAGATGAGATACCAATATCCCAGTAGGTAACACTATGCATAATTAAAGAGTTAATATATATAAAGAAATTAACATGCATACATGCTCGATAAGATAAACGAATAATCACGATACAATCTCAACAATAAATCAATACTCCAGATAAAAAAATTTACCAAGTAAGTACTGTCTCTGATCTGAGGATATTGTCGCCATCATAATCACAACAACTATCCCATTAATGTAATACTCAACATATAAGTCAAATAAACCACTGTATGTGAAATGTCAATCATATATCCCAAAGTGCATAAATAATACTCATAACTCAACCATCACAAAATATTGTAAGATTCATGAAGAAAAGTAAGCCTTTGAGAAGATACTCTCCGTTCACTACGCCACCATGCGACTTATGATTGAAGTTAGTAATCACAAACCTCATACCAGCAACTGGGATATGAAATATGGGGCCTAGACATCGACTTATTGCGGATGAAACTCACGTACTAGCAACTACTATCTGAAATACGGAGTTCGGCATGTACCACCAAAGCATGCGGCCACTGGTATCTGAACATGGGGATGGCTACTAATCAACACATATAAGACACCTCACCAGCAGCTGGTATCTGAAATGAAACCCTATTGTACATAAAAACCCCCCAGTGCAAACTAACTCGCAAAGGAAGCACAAACGCAAACTCGGAGTAACCAACCAAAGAAAGACCTCTTCACTCTCGAGTTTAACCCTATGGATTCATATACAGCTATGCCCACTAGACACCAATAGCTATTACTCACTCAATATCAATGCACATAAGAAATAGTGCCTAGTGGCATATAGGGTTTTCAAAGCTTATTCATTACCCAACAAGTAACTTAATATACCCAAATCTGGTGTGAACTAACAATTTCCAGTACTCAAAACACTTTAAAAAAACATACTTATACAGGGTAAGATTCATCCCATTCTACTTAAATCAATTTTTGGAAAGCCAAAAATCCATATATATCCAAATTAGGACATATTTTAGTAGAACGTACTCAAAATATTTATTAAATTATTTTTAATCAAACAATCAGTGAAAATAGTTTGTATAACACTTAATATTTGTTGTTAAATAGGTTTAATTCCTTTAAAAATCATTTCAATGTGTAGATTTTCTCAAATTCAGAAATTCATATTCTTGTGTAGATCGCTCGACCCATGTGCTCGAGCGATGTGGTTGGGTGGTCTCGGTATTACAGTTTGATCAGAAAACCAATTGGCGCTCAACATGGGTGCTCAAGCGGTCATGTTAGGCGACCTAGTTATTTAAGAAAGTTTGAATTGGCGCTCAACCTCTATTGCTTAAGCGATGTGTTGAGCGATCGTTTAGAAAGGATTTATAGGCGAAGCACTTAAAAGGATCACTCAAGCGATCATGTCGAGCGCTTGTCTAACAGCGGCTATTTCTGAAAATCTGAAACATATTTTCTGTGCAATAAACCCTATTCTATCCATAAAAATCATCCCCAATACATCCCAAATCATGAATATATCACTCCAAAACATGCTATTTGATCTAACCACAATATAACAATGATTAGTGATAAAATGATGTGCTACCTACCTCTTGATTGCTCGAAGAAAGCTGTTTCTCCTTCTTCCTCTTTTGTTTCATTAACTTTGGATTTGATCTCTCCCCTTTCAGCAAATCTGAACTCCTTCAAGCATCCAGAAGCTCTCCGGCCAGCAACTCTCTCGTTCTGCCTTCTCCTTCTTTAGCCACCAGAGACAAATCAATGTATACGATTAGAGGCATACGGTTCTTTAAGAGAGAAAACCCTATTTTATTATGTGTTATCCCATACATCCCATCACTACCAGTTATCATACATCTATCCAATGAGACTTAAAATAACCTTTTAAACTATACTCACCCTTGTATCTCAAGATCCAACGGTCGGATCTGCTTCAAACTTCAGATCGCATTCATCTATGTGATCACCTATATAAATTCACTAACAGATTTTTGTAAGAATCACATTAAATATTCAGATATTTATTTAATTAAAAATTTTGAAAATTTTGGGGTCTTACAATTGCCATCCATAAATGAAATGAACAAAGTCTTAGATATCATTAATTTTCATCTTTTCATTTTCAACATTTTAATTTTTCAGTCAATCTTAATAATATTTCAATCAATTTCAACCTTTGTTCTACGGCTAAAATTTCTCCTAGAGTAACTATGTAATATTTATGACCTACTTACTGCTCATTTTTACGTGGTAAATTCTAAAAAGGTCAATAGATGAGTATTTTAAGACGTTATAAACACAAGGTTAATTTCTCCTTTCTTTAACTGTAATATTATTCTTGACATATTTTATCTATAGTTCTATACTAATACTAAAGGGGAATATTTCCTAGACCCGTCTCTTTCATTCTCAAAAGTTAGTCTTCCAAAAGACTATATACATCCTATTTTATCAATAAGTAACAATGTTTATCCCGTAAAATGCTACAACCCAAAAGTCTTACGTCAACTAGAATACATGCAGTAATACACGTGCTTTCTCTAGTCCTCATCTATATGAACGGCAATAAGATAGGTTTTGAAACTTCTTAATAGGCCCCTATAAAACTTTAAAATATGAATTTGTTTAAATAGAAAACATAAACGTGTATTTTTATGCAAGATATTAGGACTGTCACGAAAATTTGAGATCGGATTCGAATGCCCAATCCACATTCGAATTTGTTTTGATGTTTTTATATTTGTATGCGGTTCGTATTCGTATTCCTTTTCATCAAATCGTATTCGGTTCTATAATTAGATACCATGGTTCATGCAAATGGCCATTGAAATTGAACTACACTAGGAAGTAGGAACCACTTTTCTCTCATCCCACATCGGTTGGGAATGAAAGGATTCCTAGTAGAACACTCGATATAAAGGCCTTGACCAAATTATTTTTTGAAAACAATAGAATAAAATATTGAATATTGAAGACATATTTTTGGATTCATATTTGAATATTGTTTTCTGATCTTGGTCGAGTATGAACTGCTATTGTTTATTTATTTATTATTATTATTATTTGAATTTAGTTGGATCTAAAACTTGTTAACCGCATATTCAAAATCAAAAGTCATTGGAAAACAAATTCAAACTTTCTTTTAGTTGCAAAAGATTTTTTTTTTTTTTATTATGAAAGACCAAGCCTAAAATTTGCATTAACAAAAAGCATAATTAAAAAGTCACCGACAACCTGCCGAAAGATACAAAAGTGTTGGGATTTGTGCCCAAGATCACCTGTAAGTGTAAATCCCACTTACAATAGCACCTACATTCACCAGAAAAAGTAGTAAGAGTAAATAAGATGAAATATACGTGGTTCGGCAAACACTTGCCTACGTCCACGGAGAAAATAACGCGCCCTTTTTATTTGAAAATAAAACCCCGAACAAGATACAAGACCACTTTGAGTTTAAACCCAAACCCAAAAACCCTTGTGCACCCTATTCCCAATCCACAAGAGGCTACACTTTTCTCCCTCTTTTGTCTCCCTCTGTCCCTTGCTTTTATGCCTTACAAGAGATCCCTTACTCTTATTTCCAAGGGATTGATATCTTTTTGTCTTCGTACTTCTATTTATAGGTAAGGTTCTGTGTGTGTCATACGCGTTCTTTACGCGTAATGGGTATAAATGCATGAAACAATAACAACACCGGCCATCTTAAATGTTTCTCCACCACACCATCTTCCTTTCACACAATAGATGACAAAGTCTCAGCTACCGAAGAGACACGTGGGTTCCCCCTTAAATAGGGGGGACCCACATAACAATCTCCCCTTCCCACCTATGTTGGGGGACTACAAGACAAAGAAACCATTTATTATTACATAGACAAACTACACACAACACGAATTAGCCATGTCCTGACTTCCATGATTCAAACACAACCAATAAACATGTGTAGTTACACCCGAGTAAATTTCAACCCTTGACTCTAGAGAGGGACCTCGATCATCTTCCCCCTTAGTAGGAATACCATCATTTGTGCATTGGAAATACATGCACGTTGTTTCCAAATATCCATCGAGGTCTTCTAGATGACACAAACAAGGACCTTACAGCGGCACAACTTCGTCAGATGTGCCCACCACTATCGAAGTACTACCATCAACGGTATTATCCTCTTTTCTATTTCGCCGAGGACAATCCCGCTTAACATGGCCAAACTCCTTACAGTTGTAGCACTGGATGTTGTAACGCCCCGAACCCGGTTCGCTACTGTAACAACCCAAGTCCGGTTCAACAACCAAACTCGAGGTGTTACCACGAAGCTGGGGTCAGATACATACCAAGATTCACAATAATTTTAAACTTTACAAATTATATCAGAGTTATGGTGGCCAAATAAAATAAACAATTCTTTAATCAATATATTCAATTCAATTTACAATTAAGTTTATCTAATCAACATGTGACATTAATACCAATTATAATTCTACCCATCAAATTAAAACCCCATCTTCGCGATCTCTCCAAGGAACCTGAAAAATATAGGGGAAAACGGAGTGAGATTTACATCTCAGCAAGTAGCAAGTGCATGCAATTTGAAACAGTCCAATATAAGCAAATAGTCATGAGGTATTCGATTAATCAACGATAAGACGAGAAATCCAAGTTATCCATGGCAATTCCAAATAAAGCGATAAAACAGACGATCATGTATAAATACCAATAACTTGATGTTAACGGGGTAAAACCGACAAAAGCGATAAAACACGTGCCATTGCAGAACTCACAAAGATGATAAGTATTTGAGATGACACTCGACTAAATGCTGTTCCACCGTGCGGCTTAGGGGCAGTGCTACTTAATGATACTCAAGCCCCATGCAGCGCAGCTTAGGCAAGAGCCGTAGTCACCGACTTATTGCGCACGAACCTCGCAGAGTTGGACGTACCACCAGCATGCACCACCAGAATCAATACATGGAGTGTGGTCGCTTATCCACATGTACAGGGAATCACCAGCGGCTCACCGGGGTGTCCCTCCAGACATAGGACCCTCCCAGAGCAAACTAACTTGCAAAGAGAAGCACGCTCGCAATATAGGAGTAAATCAACCCATACTAAATACCACTTAGCTAACTAGCTAAAACTATGGATTCATATACAGCTAAGCCCACTGACACAAACCACGATAAAACCACATATGGGAGGACACGCTAATGTAGGAGGCATACACACTTTTACCCGTAAAGGATTACACATCTCTACACAGAGGATTACCCATCTCTGCCGTAAAAGATAGTATCAACTCAACCACAGAAGCCGTATCACCCAACCGTAAAATTAAAGAGAACAATATCATACCACATACCAATCCATACCAAAGTATCACATTCCATGTGAAATCCATGATTCAATCATAACAAATCCAATTATAGGCATTTTCAAAATAACATATGCAATTCTTCCAATTATATTCAAAATAAAACTCAAGTATCATAAATCCGATAAAATATGAGTTTATGAAATTCTAGTAGCCAATATTCCTATATAAAGCTCAAAATAAAGTAAATCCAATCTTACTTAGAGTTTTCTTTATTAATCCCTTTTATTAGAATCCAATTTCCTACCTTAGCACCTAAGCTAGTTTCTATTTGAATTTTCTGTATTTTATTTTTCCAGCATGTTCTACAGACCTAGAATGAAGTTTAAAAGATGTTTATAAGCTATAAATTTCAGTAGTATTATTTCTAGCAATATCCATACTCTTTGACTCTTTTATAAACAATCCTTTCATTATAACCTTCAATTTATTGCTTATTCTTTCCAAATTAATTTTATAATTTTTATACCTTAATTAGGTCCTTATAAAGATGCTAACATGCTTAACTAATCATAAGAATTATTGGGTATTTATTCGAATTACAAAATCCCCAAAATCTACAAATTTTACTTAGAGCGCCTACCTCTACAGGGCTGAGCGATCCTGGGCGATCCTAGGCGCTCGTGCAATTTTTAACAGAATTTTCCAGATTTTCCAATTTCGGATTCTTATGCTTTTGCTTTAGGTTTTCTTGGTCTAAATTAATATACAAACTTTCTGAAACTTACCTAGAGTCTTCTAGAGTAATTTTTATGAATTAAATACCCTCCTACCCTTATTTACATAATCCAACTAAACTTTCTTCATTAATTTGATAAATCCATCGAGAATACAAATCATGAAAATATAAGCAACTTGATTCCATGTAAATACAGTTCCGTCTAATCCATTCTAACCATATGAAATCACAGAAATCAAAATCATGCAGTTCCTCACGTTTTCCAAGGGTTACTACTTGCTTTATACGCTAAATCCTTCTTCTATTGCACCTTCTAATTCTGGACCAGAATGTTGCTCCCAACCGCACCAAGCTAGACTCTTCCAATTCAAATCTTCACCGTTCACAATGTAGTTTTATCAGTCACGAACAAAACCTCCAAATTTGAAGGCGATCCACCATACGGATTTTCCCCGATCGCGTTTTGATGGTGGCTGGTCAGATACCTCCATTAGAAACCTCATTCCTTTCTCTCCCTCTTTTCTCTCCATAAGAAACCCACGAAAATTCCCTCTTGTCTAACCTTAGTCTCCTATTTATACTAGGCTTTAGAAATCCTAAACCAACCCTAATTAGCTAATTTAATTTGTGCTAACCCAACCATGGTCTAGTTAATGTCTAATCCTTCTAATTTAATTCCTACTTTTTCTCCACCTTCTATTTTCCACTTAAACAATACTAATTAAGTTTTTTATTATCTAAACTCATGAAAATAACCTATTTTCGTGCAAAATATTTAATTAAACATTTCTATCACTTGAAACCTTATTTTCTCCAAATTAAGACGTGAAATCTCCTAATTACCCTTTTTCCCACTTTTAGGCTTTTATTAATTTCTTTTAATTTCTAACTTGTCAAAATAATTTGTTTTCTTCTATTTTCTAATTCTAATTATTATTTGATGATCTATTTACTAATTACCCTTTTCTGGAAATTACCAAAATACCCTTTTTATTCTTTTAGGCTACTCTCATAAAAATTCTTTCTTTATTTTCAACTTAGAACTTATTTGGATTAATTATCCTCTAAATCTTCACTTTTTATTTTAGTTAGGACTTAACTCATATTTTCTTTTATTTTATTTATTTATTTATTAGGTGAAAAATCGGGGTTTTACAGATGTCTCTCCATTTGACCTTAGATCTTGACCTGCCTCCTTCAGATCTACCTTTAGATGTCCTTCCTTTCCGATTCTCCCAGTGAACAATTACAGCACACCCTTGCCCATTCTCATAATTGGATTTTCTATGAGTATTATGGGACAATAACACTTCTTGTACCTGTTCTAAAGTTATTGTATCTTTATCATACAGTAAAGTGGTGACCAAATTGTCATATGAATCGAGAAGCGAGGTAAGAAGTAAAAGGGCCTTATTTTCTTCCTTGATCTTTATATCAACCTTGCGTAGTTGATCTAGCACACCATTAAACAAGTTCAGGTGCCCCATCGAATTTTGGCCTTCGTCCATATTCAGCCGATACAGTTGACGCTTTAGATGGAGCTTGTTGGTCAAGCTCTTGGCTAGGTAGAGCTATTCCAACTTGGTCCATAAGCCAGATGCAGAATCTTCATCCATAACATTATTGATAATGTTATTAGTGATGCAGAGTCGAATCATGCTTACACACTTTTGAAAAATACGGGTTTAGACTCTTTTTATCCTCATCCTAGATGGTTAGAACCAATTCCCTAGTTGCCAAAAACTCCAAAAAGAGGCCTGGGCTTGAAGAAAATGCTTTCTTTGATGAGAGGGCAAGAAAGAATTTTGAGGGATTCCTTCACCATCTATAGTAACAGTGGGTAGAGTCTAGCCACTCTCAACACTTCCCCATACCTTCTCATCAATGGCCTTAAGATTGGCTCTTATACGGACTTTCCAATAGGCATAATTATTGCCATCAAAGAAGGGTGGGGCAGTTGAAGACTTGTCCATGACTAACAGAGTCAAGGATATGGTTAACCACTCCAATATATCTAAAGAACTCTCCAGACTTGCACCCTTGCAACGATTCAGAACTTTGAATATCTTCTTCATGAAACGCCAAACGAACTTGCTCAGCAACCATAGGAACTCCCACGAGCAAACTCTTCAGGCCGGAATTCCAAGGTGAGAGAAGAAGTAAGAAAAGAAGGAACGATGTCTCAAAGGAAGAAAAGTAGGAAATAAGTTTTTATTCCTCACACATGATGATCTAGGGTTCTAAAACACTTTAAAAGATGTTTAAGAACTACCCCTAGAGGCTTATATAGGTTAAGTAGAAGTCTTGGAGAAGTTGGATTTGATTTAGAAATTTTCGGAAATTTTAAATTGATTTTACGTATTGAACGTTCGAGCGCTCTCTAACGCGGCTCTCACGTTCAACGCATGAAATTGAGTTATTTTTGTGATTTGGTGTTTGAATAAAAAATCCCCAAATTTGGGGTTCGTGTTCTTGAACGTTAGACAACGTTAGAGCCACCGCTTGAACTTTCATCTACTGTTCTTCAAGAATAAGTTATTTTCCAACAAAATTGATTTCTAAATGGTTTTTCTTTGTTTCTTTCATGCCTTTTACATTTCTTATGCATGTAGTTAGGTTTACATTTCCATATTAAATGTTTAGTTTTAGATTTATTAAAATTGATTTCTTACCTTTGAATGCAAGAGCCTCCGTTTAACTGACTTGAAAATCGTTGAAAATGGCCTGAATCCACAATCGCCACTCGCACGAAGGGTTTGGGGTTTTTAGAAACGTTCAAACCCTCTCGCACGTGACTTAAAATAAAAAGGGTTTTACTTATCCATTCGAATGCTAGATCTAACACGAGTCGAACGGTAGATGTAAGTTGGTTTTTAAAGCAAATCGTTCGAACCCCGTTCTAACTAAAAGTACCATTCGAATGTTAAAATCCAATTAAAAGCTCTTTGGGATGATTTAACTTGACTCTAGAAGAAGGTTCTTTTGTAGGAACAGGTGTAGAAGGGAAATTCTCTACAGATCTAGATGGAGTGGTTCCTACAAATTTGGAAGGTTTAGAACCTGCAGATTTGGAAGGAGTAGACTCAGAAGACTTAGGAGATTACTAAGCTTCCAGATGAGAGAGTTGTGAAGCTTACTACGCTTATAGTTGAGATCACTTCTTGTATCACAAATAGAAGTTGGGATTGCATGTTAGGGGACTTTACCCTTCCTTCTGTGGGGATGGTTAGAGAATTTTACTCTAACATTCATGATTTGAATTGGGGTGAATCATCTTTTTCCACATACTTGAGAGGGTCTACTCTTAGGACCACTCCGGATGTCATATCCTCTATTTTAGGAATCCCTAGAGTTCCTAATCCACAGTATGATTCCAACTCTTCCCACTCTTGTGTACTCAATTTTTCTGGTTTTACATCCCGACCTTTCAATACTTTAGCCTGGCCTTGTTGAACAAGGATGTCTTTTACTCTTCTCTACTAAAGAGTAAAACTGCCATTTCCATTGAACTGCTCAATAAAAAATTGCTTGTTGATATTCACCGACATGGTAACAGTACTTGTGAATAGTAATTAGTCTGGGCGGATTAACCATCCACTTAATCAAGAAACCAGTGGTAGAACCAGCCACTGTAGATAAAATCGGCGATAAAACTAGCCACAGGCGGTCAAACCGATCACTTGATTAACATAACACATAAAGGCAGTAAAACCAGCCATTTAAATAACCTTAAGCTCTAATACCACTTGTTGGGATTTGTGCCCAGGATCACCTGTAAGTGTAAATCCCACTTACAATAACACCCACATCCACCAGAAAAAGTAGTAAGAGTAAATAAGATGAAATATACGTGATTCGGCAAAAACTTGCCTACGTCCACAGAGAAAATAACCTACTCTTTTTACTTGAGAATAAAACCCCTGTAGACACCCCAAATTGCACTGCAAAATGAGAAAATAATGAAAACACCTAATTGGGATTTAAAACAGCCCAAAATTGCATGAAATTCAATAAATTGAGCCTTAACCGTATTGTCACTACGGGCTAAGCGTGCCTGAATTTTGAATACGGGCACGCAACGCTCGTAATGCATATACGGATACCGCTGGATCGTAAATCATTTACGGGCGCATTAGATTTGTGCGAATTTTATCCTTTCTCGATTTCTAAGCTTTATCTTCAGTCCAATATATATTTAGATAAGCGAATTATCTCTTTATTTCATTCGGAATATCCTTGTTGGCCATGGATGGGCATTATCCTTGTGTTTAACTCAATCTGAAACTCTATCTTGCCAAACCTTGGACCAACCATACCCCTGGCTTTGCCTATAAATAGAGGAGCTCTCCTTCAGGAAAAGGCCACGGAAATTTGAAGTCCAAGGAGCTCCAAGAGAAGAGAGGAATCCCTGTTGCTCTGCCTGCTCAATCCAAGTAAGTCCCTTTTCCCTTTTATTTTCTGTTTTCAATTCTAGAAGTAATAGGATCTTCTCTATTGCTGTAGAATAAGGCCTGATCTTTTATTCTGTATTCCTAAACTTGTCTCTAAGTACCTCAAGAGTCTCTCTAGCCGTAAAACGTGAAGAGAGAGCTAGGGGAAAGGGGAACAGGTGGATCCCTAGAATAGAACCCCATATATGTTTTTCTCCTTTTTTTTTTATAGAATAAGGCCTTTGATTGTGTTTGTATACCCAAACCTATCTCCAAGTACCTCAAGAATCCTCTCTAGCCGTATAACGTGAAGAGAGAGCTAGGGGAAAAGAGAACAGATGGATCCGTCGGGTAGACCCCTATGTGCTCAAATCTGTGAGATGTGGCCGCTTTGGATATCATGATCATGTTTTAATGATTTTATTTTATATCTGGATTAATCCTATGAGTTCATAATATTTATAGCATGAGATCCCCTCTTTTTTCTAAAATTTGGATTTTCACCACTTTTGCACCTACAACACTGTTTTCATGATTTTTGTGATTTTAGGCTAAGATCCTAGATCCATCATGATCAATATGATAGATCTGGATTTAGAAGCCTGAAAGTAAATTCTAGGGTTTCATGATGTTGTTTTTGAATCCTTTTTCATGTTTGAGAGAAGACCCTACGGTCTAAGTTCTCCCCTTTTGATGTTCTTCATCAAGTGGGTATTTTTGGTTTTGATTTCTTGATTTAATGTGAAATTTGGGCTCTACCTGTGTCCTGGACTGTTCAAGTTCAATTTTGAAATATTTTATAAAAATCATATTTTTCTAGATGTCTAGAATTTAACTTGAAGCCAGGTTTTTGGATTTTTCGCTTTAGATTGGTTTTATTTGATTTTATCTCAATTTTATTTTAATCATGAAACCCTAGGGATGGTATGATCATATTTGAAAGTTCTGGATCAATCAGGCTATTCGTATGAAAAAACCATACATTTTTGTCTTTTTTTGCGATTTTTCATGATTTTTATAGCAAGCATTTTTCCTTTATTTTAACATGAACAATACCTGGCAACCACCTTGTGTGGATGAATAGGGGTGCCTAACACCTTCCCCTGTTCATAATCTAATCCCCTTACCCATCTCTGGTTGTTTTTTTAATAGGGTTATTTTTACCCTAAAATTGCATTTTTGTGCTTATTTGATATTTTGGTGTCCATTCACACCTAAATAGAATGGTGGCGACTCTGTGTTTTTTAACCAATCCCGCGTGATGATCAGGGAAATCATTGAAACTGATTTTTTCCCATGTCTCACAACCCCGTACAAGAGACAAGACTATCCTAAGTTTAAACCCAAACCCAAAAACCGTTGTACACCATATTCTCAATCTACAAGAGCCTACACTTTTCTCCCTCTTTTGTCTCCTCTCTCCCTTACTTTTATGCCTTACAAAAGATCCCATACTCTTGTTTCTAAGGGATTGATATCTTTCTGTCTTCGTACTTCTATTTATAAGCGAGGTTCCGTGTGTGTCATTCGCATTCTTTACGTGTAATGGGTATGAATGCATGAAACAATAATGACACTGGCTATCTTAAATGTTTCTCTGCCACACCATCTTCCTTTCACACGAAATATCACAAAGACTCAACTACCAAAGAGACACATGGGTTCTCCCTTAAATAGGCAAGACCCACATAACAAAAAAGGACCCCTGGAACAACATGAGAGTTAAGGATAGAACCACCATAACAATAGCCAAATCTACTACATCTCGACATAAAAATGTTAGATTTGCAGCCGAGACTGCATAAACCAACAGTAGAATCTGATAGGGGGTCTATTCTTAGGCGGATGAAAGAAACTGTTCCCAAAAGAAGGGAAGATAACATCAACGTCTGTGACATGATGGACAATGGATGAGGAACCGGCGAACTGAGCCTCTCCCACTCAAAGAGACATAGTAGATGGTGGTTGATCATGCCAGGTCTACACCAAGACTCCCCAACCACAAAAGAAACAAAAATCCAACTATACCAACGAAGATCAACAACATGATCATCCAAAAGATAAACAAACTAACAACAAAAAACATAGACACAACCAGAAAAGGGGGTAACCATGTCTAGCTTTCTAGTCAGGAAAAACCGACGGCAATCCCCCACTTTCATCCTCGTCCGGGTCGTCAAAGGCTTCACCTATCGATTCCATCTTCAATAAGAGCAAACATGAAACGAATCCACTTGAATCAGACAATATCCAAATAAGGGTTCATAGCCAAGGCTCCAAACTCCTGCTGATGAGCTTGTGGCAATGTAGCTAGATGAAGGATGCCGCAAGGACAAAAACGAGGGGCCGATTTGAACAAAGCTCACCTAAGTTGATCAGCGAGATAGCGGAAGAAAAAAAATACTAACACCAGATCACAATCATGGGAGATGATCTCCTCAAACTCCTTAGACACTCATCTAGGGCTTCCTCCAGACGCCTCACAGCCTCCCAAGTAGCATCTAAAATGGATCCAAACCCTTTTTAGTTGCAAAAGATGGTGTATCAGAAGTACAAATAGAGATGTAATGGTTGGAAAACAAATTCAAATACTGCTAGAATGATTTTGATTATTCCAATAATTATAAGAATCGTATTAAGCGATTGGAACTTGAAAACCGTAGTGGAAAATTGAAATAGATATGGAATGTCAGCCCAAATAACATATGCTAGGTATCAAGAAAAAGATAGAAACCTACATATATTTTGTTGTAACGCCCCGAATCCGGGTCATTTTTTTATGACTCGGATCAAGGCATTAACTTGTAGTACATCACAATCAGCTCAAAAGATAAGATTAAAAGATTTAAAATTCATCAAAGTGCTAGGAAGCTTAAATTATTCATTTTAATCTGATTCTTACTATTACATCAAATATTCAAATAAAAGGCAACTACAATTTAACTAATTTTCAAACTCTACTAGATCGTCTACTATTATTCTAAGAAAATAAAAACACCTATATAAATATCCTATTTTTGTCTTCTGAATATTCTACACTTCAAGCCCACTATCAAACTAACTCAAAGCGTCCTCTCCAAAATCACCTAAAAACAAAACATTTAAAAGTAAGAATGAGATAAAAATTCTCAGCAAGTAGTAACATGCATGAAAGAAAACAGTTTATATATATATATATATATATATATATATATAAACCTTTCATGAGTTGCAAAACAGTATCACAAGTATCGCTAAATCAAGAAGACAAAGCCGTATAAGTCAAATCTACAATTTTCTCCAAATTAAGACAAATACTTTTCCTAAAACAATTTATCATGTTAATCATGTCATATTTAATATTTCTTTCAAAACCATTCTTGTCAAAATATGGCTAAACCAATCAATATATCTCTTTCTTTTTAAAAGAAAACAAATCATATATAATTAGTAATTAAAGCTCACCTTCAGGTAGTAGCCTACCTCTACCGCAGGATGTAAACACATAGCATCCATACCTCCTCGCAGGAGAATGCACATCTCTAAGACCGCAGGCACCCCGTAGGAGATAGTATAACTCAACCACAGAATGTGAACACATAGCACCTACATCTCCCCCGCAGGAGATAGCTTCCTTACCCTTCAGTGGTAGCTCACACACCCATCTCCCATGTGGGATGCAATCACGGAGTAATCACATCTCCCCCAGATGAGGTAACACATCTCTGCCACCAATCAGGTAAAAGTCTCTGTCATCAAGCAGGTTACACATGCATCTCTGCCACCAAACAGGTTATACACATCTCTGCCACCAAGCAGGTTATACACATCTCTGCCACTAAGTATGTTATCAATAAATCTGGCCACCAAACCATTGTACAAATAATCCACATTATAATATTGTATATAAAATAGTTTGTTCATATTCAATCAATAATCCAAAACCTATTACCAATACTCACTATATTTCTGGTGTGAAGTTCTTCTAAAGTTCAAAAATCAAGATACTTTAAAATATATTTTATTGAGTAAGAATCAACTCAAATCAGATTGTGAAATAGTCCCAAAAATCCTTTTATTTCCAAAGTAAGACAACCTTTTCACAAACAACCCTAAATCTTTCATCAATTTGTTTCAAATACAAAAGATCATTGAAAACAGTTGTAAACACTTAATATTTGTTGGTTCAGATATTTAAATTCATTTAAAAATCATTTGGAATTGGAATAATTCTTTAATTAGATAAAAATCAAGTTTCAGTATTGGTCGCTCAACCCCATCGCTTAGGCGATTTGGTTGGGCGGTCGACTGTTTTAAAACGAAAATTTAAAAGCAACAGGCGCTCAACATGGGCGCCTAGGCAACCTAGAGTAAAATAATTACTTTCTTTTGTCGTTCAACCCTGGTCGCTCAGGTGATCTAGTTGGGCGACTTACTAAAAAAAAAACATAGGTGAGTCGCTCGGCTACGTTGCTCAGGCGACCCTGCTAGCGCTCAACCAACTACGGCTAAATCTGGAAATCCGATTTTTGTAATTTATCTCTTTTAATTCTTTAAAGCATGATTCCAATAATTCAAACCACTTCTAGCACATCTAATATCATCTATAAATCCTATCAAATCATTCTAAACAAATCAGAATACCGATGTAAATCAAAACCTTAGAAAATCAATACTAGAAAGCATACTTAACAGATTTCATAAACCCAATCTAAGATCATTTATACCCACGAAATCTATTGTATAAAATATATAGTTTAGTATATCAAATCATCATATACTAATTCCAGATCAAACCCGAACGTTTAAACCTAAAATAATGCAATGATTAAACAAAACGGGGTGTTACTACTTGCCTCAAGAATGTGAAATATCTTCTTTTCCAATAACTGCAAGGTGTAACCGATTTTCTGAAATTTTTGCACAGCTCTAGGGATCTACAAATCAAATCTCCACCATTCAGATTGAAGAACCACTAGCCTAGAATAAAACCTCCAAATTTGAGGCCGATCCAACGGCTGGATCTCTGTAGATCGTCATTCGAAGTTTGCTGGTCGGACTTCTCTGCAACTCCTCTTTTCTCTAAAAGTGTCTTACTTTTTCTCCTTTCTCTCTCTATATTTCCCTCCCTTTATGAGCATGAATTTTCTCTTCCTTTTCTTCTAAAGGAATTGATTAGAAGAAACCCTAATTCCTCCTTAAAGCCTCCCTTTGTTCATCCAAAATAGAAGTCTTAATAGGTTTAGGAAACTTTCTAACTAACCCCACTAGGATTCCTAATCTTACTTAGAAGCTTTCCTAATCTTTTACAACTCCTAATTCTTTCTTTTTAATTCTAAATAAAAGAAACGTCTATTTTTCTTAATTTTCGTGCTAATTATTTCCCCTATTTTTTAAATATTACAAAACTCCCCAAAGCTCCTCTTTTCCTCAACTTAAGGCTCTTAATCAAATATAATTACTAATATGCCCTTTTCCCACTTATTAAGCTATAAATATCATTATTAATAATCAATTTAAGCCTAACTTAGGTCTATCATAATTTCTCAAGTCTAATAATAATGTAATTAATCTATTTAATTATTTACCAATAATTAGTATGAATTTGACCAAAGTACCTTTTTCTTGATAATTTCATATCTACCCATTGGATTTCTTCTAAAATTTCCAAATTCATTATCTATAGTATTCTTGGCTATAATACACACTTGGATTAATACCTATCTTTCTCACACTTCATATTTAACTTACTTTCCCAATTATTCTAAATTAATTCTTTACTTTTCCTGTTAATATTAATTAAAGTCAAATCTATAATTAATCATTCAATTAATTTAAATTATTATTCCAATTCCTAATAACTCGTAATTTTGATCATTTCTTTAATTTCTATATATACATTACTCGGAACATATTGCTAATCCTGCAATACTTGGATTAATTCTTTATTCCTTAATATTTTTCATGTTTATTTAACTTATTATCCAATAATTAGATTTATTTATTATATTACTATATTCAAAAATTCGGGGTTTTACATTTGTACTTTTTCTATCAACCAAATAACATATGCTGGGGTATCTAGAAAGAAACCCCTATTTCTTTGAAGATAAGTAGCACACTTCAACCCAAGTATAAATGCCAATAGACATTTCTGTGGAAAAAAACATCAACTAAGTTATGGAAAACATGATGTATGTAATGGAATTTCTCCCAATGTGAACATATTTTGAAATTTGGCGCTTTCACTTTTGCTCCATGTTCTCGGGCTGAAGATTGCACCTGTGCGCACGTTGGGCGCACGACGCTGATGCCCGGCTTTCCGTGGGTTTTTTCATTGGTTTTGGGGAGTCGCCACTGTTCATTGTTAAGAGTGTGAACAGTCACCCAATTCTTGATTTACATTTATGTTTGGGTGATGTACCAGAGATATTGGATAAGTGGCTCAGTTGTAACCTGGGGAAGTCCGTAGACACCCTGAATTACCCCGCTAGATAACGAGTTCCCATTATACGGAATTTATGCAAGTTGACTCGATTAACTTGTGTGCGGGAATCCTAAAATAAGTAGTTAAAGAGAAGGGATTTGGGGGAGATTGAGGGTACAATGGAGATACAAGAACGGGGGAACATGCTCTCCTGATTAAAGGAACAAACAATAGCTTAACAATCTTTAAACCATGAAGACAAACTCCTGTTATCCTCCATTTCTTGGTGTCCCCATTCCCTCCTTACCATGAGAGCTCTATTTCCCAAGGAGAAGATGTAAAGCATGGAAGAAGAAGGGGAAATATGCTAGTACTAAAAAAAGAACACCATATGAAGAACACAATTTATTCAAAGCACTTGGATCAAGCTTGTTTCCATATATGTTGAACAAAAGGTAAAGGGAAGTTCACCTTGGGGATCTACATACCTTCTTGAAGTGTTTTGGGCTTTCTTGAGGCAAGAGTAGCAGCTTGAGCCACCTCTTCTTCATACGAACAGCACCTCCATGCTTTTCCAAGGTTCAAGAATGGAGGAGGAGGAGAAGGGAGAGGGTTTTTGGGTATTTGGATATGGTTTGAAGGGCTAAGAGGGAGTTGGGAAGGTGGTGAGGGAGGTTTCTTACAGGGGGTGAAGGGAAGAAGAAGTGGGAATCAACCCAAAAGAAGCCAGCCCCTGTCCAAAGTTCGGGTTTGCTATTTATAGAAAACAGGGACAAAACCGCACATACAGTGCGGTTTATGTGCAATTTGGTCAAAACTGCACAGTAGGTGCGGTTTGGTCTAAACCGCAGGGTATGTGCGGTTTGGCAACGTCTTTTCAGCAATCATTAGGGGACAAACTGGTCAGGCGCAGTCTGACGCGCCATGCAACCGTACTGTATGTGCGGTTGACTTTTCGGCGCCGCTTGCTCCGATTGGCTTGCGAGGGCGGTGGCCGAAAAAATCAACCGCACACCATATGCGGTTGCGAAGCAATCGCATATGGTGTGCGGTTGCGGCAAATCTTTCAGATTTGCCTTTTTCTCTCCCCTTTTGGCTTGAGTTGACGGCTGAGGCGACTCAGCCGCCCACTCGAACGAACCATGTTCCTCCAATTTTTTTATTATTTCCCATTTATCTTAGCATATTTTGGTTTGATCAAAATTTGGGTGCTTACAGCACCTTTGCAGTAAAATTCATTGGGATTCAAATATACATTAAGTTAGGGATGGTAATCGGGCAGGGCTGGCATGACACAGGATCGTCCGTTCCAAGCCAGCTATACCGAGCCCTGGGCTTGGCAAGGCACGGCCTGTTAGGAACAACGGCTCGGCAGGCCACGGCCCGCGAAGCACGTGGGCGGTAGCTAGAACGTGCCAGCTAGTGGGCACCCGTCATGTCGACACAACGCGGGCACGCCAAATGGCTAGCCATTTGGCATTAAAAATTTTCTTTTTGGGGGTTTTTTTACCATTTTATCCCTCAACAGTTATGTAATAGTCATATCAGGGGGATAAACTTGTAATTGACTGCAAAATGACCATTTCTACCATTCCAACAACCAAATAACAGTAATATTTAAGGATAGAGGTGGTAAAAAACCACTTTTGGTATTCTATAAATAGGCCTAACCCTTCCCACTCCAAACCACATTAATCTTCTCATCTCTTCTAATTTCTAAGAGTCTTGTTTAGATATTTTGCCAATGGGCAAACTGTTTATGCAAAAAATAAGATTTTGCCTATTGGCAAATCTCTGAACAAGGACTCTTAACAAAGTTATCACTTTTTTTCTTTCTTCATTTTCTTTTGTCCTAGTAATCAGATTCTATCTTCAAAATGGCTCTTCAATAAGGAGGTTTCGAACTCTATTTAGACGTGAGATAGAACCTGATTACTAGGATAAAATATCTTGTTTTTGTGTAAGGTTTTGCAGAGCATAGGGATGCTAATCATGCCAGGCTGGCAAGGGGGAGAAGGTTTTGATATTTTGTCGTCATCTTGGTAATAGGTTGCGATAAAATATCAGAACTTTCTGCCCCTTGCTAATGCACAATGGGAGAAGGTTTCCTTTTGGATTTTATTGTATAACAGTGTAAGTATTGTTGCATCTTCAAGGACTGTTTACGAACCATCTACACTCTGCAAAACCTTCTTGGCTTTTCTCTTGTAACCTAGATGGTATGTAAAAGGTTTTTTTTTTCTGAATTTTTTTATTTATTACGTGGCTTGCGGATGGCCCGTTAGCTTGAGTGCCACGACACGGCACGACTCACCCTTAACCTCATCATGGGATGTGTCGTGCCAGGTGTTTTAGAAAATGGGCTAGGGAAGGGCTAAACGTGCCCATGCCAGGCCGGGTCGGCCTAATTAGCACCCCTACATTGAGCAAAGAAAATTGCCAACTATGAAACTAAACCTAGCCAAACTTAAGCAAAAAATTAATTTTGAGACATTAGAATAAAATTAAAGATTTTGCAATAGAAGAAATTGTCTAATATTAGAAATTATATAAGTGGTCAGTATGTAAGCCTTTTTTCTTAATACTAGGAGATTGCACGCTCATTCTTCTTAATACTAGGGGATTGCACACCACGAGCATAGCAAATCATGTGGGGCCCACTTAAAAACAACTCCAGCAAGAGATCAAATCATATGTTGTTTGGTTATGTTGATGTGGTGTAACAAATCGGTAAAAAGGGATTGTTATTGTAAGCACCCTAATTTTGCACGAGTCTAAATGGAAATGTGCACAAGTCCTAAAACTTCAAAAGAACAAGAAATTCAGAAAATGGACAAGTGAAGGGCAAAATGGTAATTTTGACACAGGGCTTTGTGCAATTATCACAAATTTAAGGGAGGCTTTTTAAAATTCTTTGGAAAGGCACATGTCACCGATTAAAAGTGCACAAATGCCACCCTAGCAGCTTGCCATGTGTCATGAGTGATGTGGATAGGGATGAATTAAAGATAAAAAAAAAAAAAAAAAAATGGAGTGTTTGAATTTAAGTAGGAGATTTAGAGATGAGAGTCCTAGAGGAGGGGAAATTAATTAAAGATAATTAAAAAATGGAGGAAAATGGATGATCCTTGGGTTCGTTGGAGAGAGAGAGAGAAAAGATAAGATTAAGAGAAATGGCGGATTAAGATAAAAAAAAAAAGAAGGGAAACGATGTTTGGTTCGTTGAAGAGAGAGAGAGAGAGGGTTAAAAGAGAGAAATGGGTGGATTAAGATAAGATTTAATAAATAAAAATAAAATAAAATAAATTAAGGATAACTCTCCCTCCCTCATGTTTCAAAAGTTGGAGACTCTCCTCTATAAAAAGGGAAAGTCCCAACGTGAGAAGGGGGATTTTTTCTTTCAAAAAAAAAAAAAAAAAAAAGAGAAAAAAATCTAGTGAGTTTCATTTTAGAGAAAGTTTGAGAGTTAGTTTTGAGGGACTGGGTGATGCGGTGAGAGAGAGGGGATTTTGAGGGACTCGGTGAGATAGAGGGGATTTTTAAATTTTCTTAAATTGTTTAAGCATCAAAATTCAAAAGTGTGAAGTGCTCATATTATAGTAATGCGGTATTATTTGTGCAAGTATACTTTGTATTATTTGCAAAGTTATACTTGTACTTGCAATAATTAATTTATTTACATTTTTGAACAAAATCTATCCCATTATGTGTAAGACAATTTTGTGAATAATAAACATATTTTTCAGAATTTTTTTAGAAGTTTTTACCATTTTTTCGTATTTTTCTTGATTTTTTTAAAAAAAATTGGGTCTGGCCCGACGGTAGCCCGTCGTGCCCCGCCTAGCATGGCCCAGCCCTAGGCGTGTCGTGGTATATGGCCGATGGGCCAAGCATGCCGCGGCTTGTCGGGCACGTGGCACACTTGGCTCACGGCCCGCCAGCACGCCCTAAACGTGCTTGGGCCGTGCCGGGCCAACCCGTTAAGCAAGCCTAAATGATTGCATGTGTACGGGTTAAACCGGGTGGACCCAATCCAACCTGGTTATACTGAAGGTTTACTCAACCACCTTGAGGCCCAAACCATTAAATGGCCCACAAGATTTAAAAGAAAGACCTCTAATAGGTCCGGTAAAATGGAACCCCAAGAATTTGGCCTACTGAGGGGCCGATCAGGAATTGGCCCACAGTCCATGGATCTAATTTGGATAAAAGACCAAAATAAACCAAACCCATAAAAGGGCTTACTTGGCCCTGGATTGAACCACACCGATCCAACGCCGGTCGAACCATTGGAGGTAAGAGAGGTGTGATGTGGCATGTTAGGATTAGTCCAACCATCAACTTGTGGGAGCTTGTACGTTGCAGGGTGACCCAAGGTGCCTAAGGACTTCCCTGGGTCACAATTGGATCACTTAGCCGGGTCTCTGGACTAGACCATTTTTAAACTCAAATGATCACCTACACCCGAACTCAATAGATGGTGGTGACTCTTAATCCAACCGGCTAAGTCTAGATCACATAGAACTGCACCAAAAGCGAGTCAGCCACTAACCCAGATTGGCACCGACGTGCCGGTGCGACCCGAACCAACGGGGGGTGCTCACAGTTATAGTTAAGGATTATTTTGTTTGTGGAGGATAATCTTTGGAAGAAAAGAGGAGAGTCAGAATTTGGGGGAATATTCTCCCCAGTTCTCTTTAGTAATAGCATACATAAACAACTAAATCCCAACCTTCTACTAAGTTGATCTTAGTCGGGCATGATATATATATATTTTTAATATTGATTCATTTAGTCTAATCTAAAAATTGTTAACCGCTTGTTCAATTCCATAGATGAAATAACATATCCGTATTCAACTATTTGGGTCGAATTTGGATCTAGAATCCTTCCTACTGACACCATATGTGAATATATATATATATATATATATATATCTTAAGGTATATATTAAGGTTGGGGTCCGGGTGGGTTCGGGTTGGGTTGAGCTAAACCCTAAACTGATTTAAGGCTGCCAAACTGGAACCATTTAGGAGCGTATCAGGGTGGGTTTACCCAATTTATCCCACCCGTTGCCTATGGCTAGAGACCTACAGGTATCAGAGACCAACCTGAAAAAGGCCTTAGGCTAATGGATGAAAGGCCACAAACTGGTGATGAGTTTATCGTTCAGTACAAAAATTGTTCAAGTAAAAAGAACAAAACGAAGCCATAGACATCCACATATATGTGTCTCATTCTTGTCTCTTGGAAGAACTATACAAAATATTTATTAATATTTCACGTTTGTGATTAAATGGGTTTCTACAGATACATGCGTTGGAGATCATTTGATCTAAAACTTGACCATTCTTAATTTGGTTATCTTTTTTTTTTTTTGTTATATATCACGATTTACTTGCTGTCTCTCCCTCTCACCCTCCATCTTTCTCGCTGTTCCTCATTCCTAAGGACAATCTTGAATATTTTTTTAATCTGTGCTTGCTATTTGTTTTGTTTTTTTATGTAGTCAATTGCATCATTAAGGATCCCACTAATGCAGGAACTGCAAAAGGATGACACCATTACTTATCTGGAAGGATTTAAATTATCTGAAGAGGATTTGGGTTGAAGCCCGATGAAGACACGATCACAGCACTTGTAGACTTCCCTTTTACATAGAGTTGTCTGGGAATAGAACCAGAAACTCTGAAAAATAAAGTAAGAAGGCACTCAAAGGCACCAAGAAGACGGATAAATTGGATGAGACAAGAAATCAGTTGGACACGACGCATGGAAAAGAATCAGAAGAAGAAAAAATTCATCTATAGATCGATTTATTGTACTTTATTTTCTCTCTCTTCTTTTTCTACATGGTATCAGAGCCTTAGGTAAATGTTGAGGTCTTGGGTTCAAACCTCCACTCCATTTATTGAAAAAAATATTCCACGGGTAGGGCCTCCCTAAAAATGGGTCCCCTAAAAAAATGGGTTTGAGTCTAACCTACGGGGAGTGTTAAAGAATATATTAAATATATAAAGTTCACTTCTACTATCAATTTGGGCTTTTAGTAGGAACAGTGCTCTGCATCCTGTTTTAGGCTAGATTTGTTCCACTTTTAACACATTGCTACTCATCTTACTTGGAATTTTTAATGATTCTGCAGGTTGATGGCAAAGAATCAGAGTTAAAGACAAGTTGTCAAAAAATTAATCACTAACCTGGGAACTAGAAGGAAGATGATGCAAACAAGTAAAAAGGAGGAGCCATAATGAATAAACTAGAATTATCTGAAGAAGATTTTGAAGCTATTATCCTTCCTTTGTTGGAAGAAGAAGAGAGAATCAAAATACATGAAGGAGTAGAGTTAGATGTTTACAACGAAGAAGTCAGTAAGTAACATATGATGCTGCCATACATTCCAGAGTTTTAAGTTTCATATTCTTACTAGAGAGTGGCGGATATCTGGAGTGAACTTGAGTTGAAACCCTATAAAGACACTGACATTGTGGGCTTTTCACCTTCATAGCATTTGTAGACAACAAATCATTTGGATATTACGAATGGAAAAGAGTCAGAAAAAGAGAATTCATCTTAATTAGTTTTTGTCTCTTGTTTTGGGTGAGATTTGTTCTAAATTTGAGCACATTAAACAGAAACATGTGAAAATTGCTTGAAGCATTGTGAGATTGTTGAAACTATAAATAGCAGATAAACTTTATAGAGATGGCTAATTTGAGGATTCAAGAGTGATTAATTTGATTGCATAAGCAGACTAATAGGAGAACAAATATTTGCGGAAAATTTATCTTCAAATCAAGACAGACGTAGATTGTTCAAAAATTAGCGAATTTAACGCAATTAAAAGCTAGAATACGGTAAAAATTCAAGTAAAAGAGTTTGAGTTCATACCATGACAAGTTAACCAGACAGAATCCAAATGCCAACAGCATGAATCCAAACCCTAATGAATATGCATACTCTCATACCTTATACATGCATCTCTAGGTCTCTGCTTTATACGACCAAACCATCTTAACCTACTCTCCTCCATTTTCTCCCTAATGTATACTATGTCTAACTACTTTCAAATGTTTTCATTTATTATTATTTTTTCTTCTTAGTTTTCTCACAAGCCTACAATGTATAAAGTTGTGTTCTTAAAATAGGATATATAAATTATATATATATATATATATATATATATATATATATATATATATATATATATGAAAATAACATTTTAAATATATAAAAATAATACTTTAATAGATTTAAGTGGGTTGGGCTAAATCCTAACCTGCCACATTACAATCATAAAGGATTTGAACTCCAGTTCTTGATTATGTGCAATTCAAAACAGATCCAAATTTTACGTAGAAATCCTCTACCATATGACTTTATTGATCTGTACTCTGTTATAACCTATACTCCATCTTTATAGTCACTGAAAGGCACCTCCCCTTGCATATTAGTAATTAGGGGTGACAATTGTACAGGCTGAGCTTTACAAAGCACATAAGTACTTTAGGGCTTGCCTAAGCCCAGCCCAACTCTTTGGGCTCATATTTTAAATAATATTGTTTTTTTATTTTTTATTTTTGGCTTCCTACTATTTTACAATCCATGTTAGAATTTTCTCTAAATCACAATAAATTTAATGTTGATCACAGCTAGAGGCATCGATGGGTTGAATTTTTATCCGACCCGATTTGAATATTCCAATTTGTATGATTGTATTTGTCGGATCGAATAAGGTTAAGGATATCAATATTTGAATAAATTCAAATACGGTTACAAAATTCGTCATATTCCATCGAATATTCAAATTATATATATACTTTAATTCTAACCTTATTTTAATCTTAATTATTTGTATTATAATAAATATTAGTACATATGTTGAATACTGGTGCAAGTTATTAACTGTGATATAAATGGTTGATTTAATCTTCATTATTTATAGTATAATCAACTATTTTAAAGGAAATAACAACGCCTTTTGTCTTTATAACAGGTTTAGAGCAGATGGGATCCTGTAGAGGCTCTATCTGCAGTCTGCGGTAGAGCCCTCTACACGATTATGCCATCTGTCCACTTAGTTTTAGTGCTGCCCATTCTCGCAACTAACGGAAACGTGTAGAAGGATCGATGTTAACGTGAAAGTTGCTCAAATTCAAAATTTGAATTTCAACTTTTGAGGCAGTTGCTTCTCTCTCCTCATTTTCTTCTCTTATTTTCGTCTTCCTCACTCTGTTCTTCTTCCAGTTTGTTTTCCTTTTTAGCTTTGTCTTTGGTTTTCTCCGTTTTAACCCATATGATGCAAAGCAAAGGACCAGTGCCAATAAGAGCCAAAGATCAAAAGAAGGTATTTTTCAGATACTGGCCTCTTTGTGGGTTTACATAGAGGTGACAGAAGAAATTGGTTGGAAAGGAAAAAATAAGCAAGCGATCGAGTAAACTTTGGGAGGAACTTGATCAGAGAAGTTGCAAGTTTTGCACCATATGAGAAGAAAATTACTGAACTTCTTGAAGTTGGAGAAGACAAGCGTGCTTTAAAGGTATAAAAGAGGGAGTTGGGAACTTACAATAGGGCAAAGAAGAAGCGTGAGGGGATGTCCAATGTTCTTCACAAAATGAGGTGAACTTTGCAGGAGTCGTGGAGAAGAAGAAATGAGGCTTACATTAGTTGTAACTGTATCTATTCTAATTTTATTTTTTTCCTTTAAAATGGAAAGATTAGCCGAAGCAATTTGTTTACATTTTTAGATGTTATAAGTAAGTTTGAAAATTTTTTTTAAAAAGGTATTCATTTTTCAGCTAGAGCAATTGGTTTACATTTTTAGATCATTTTTCAGCTGGAGAAATTTGTTTACATTTTTAGATGTTTCCTTCCTACCATTCTGGCTTTCATTTTTAAAAAAAAGGTATTTTTCAGATTTTATTTTCAGTTGAAATAGGGTTCGATTCTTTCCCTTTTCTCCTTTATCTTGGCTAAATCGTGAAGCCCGAAAATCTGACTTGTATCAGTCAAGCTCTCTCCCGAAATCCTGTTAGTCAAGCTTTTAGGAGAGATGCAGTCGTTGTGGTCATTACGAAGAAAACATGGCTATGATTAACACCAACATTAACATGTCTTCTAATGTCAATACATCCATGAAAGAAGCACCAAAGAAATGAAGTCCCACCAGGCTAATTTTTACTAAAGACAAAGTTGGTGGAAACTTGAGATCCGTTATGAAGTGAAAAATAACATGAACGTGCTGTACTCTGTTGTGTCGAGGTTAAACCATTTGTTGCACGAGCTTTTGGTGATTCATTCATCTGATTATAGGGAAGGTGATCATGTATAAATGGAAAATAAGATGTACCAAATACCATTAAACTGCTGCTCGTGGAGTATGGACGGAAATCAAAAACAAAATTCCTAGAAAAAAATACCTTATAATCTAGTAATTGGTAACTAAATAATTAATGATCTAGCAATTAAACATTCTTGAAGGAACTCTTTGCAGATAAGGCATAAAAAATTGACATTGCAGTGGCAAAAATACAGATTCCAAATATACAGATCCTTATCATATCTCCTTTTACGTTGCTACAAAATTTCCGTCTTCATGTCCCCATTCCATAGTCTGAGGAGAACAATGTAGCAGACGAAGTTGCCTCATTTTCTAAACTGCTTGGCTCATTAGGCTTGGTAGATCGTACCAGCCACTAATATTAATCAGCACGAGAAAACCACACCCTTCCATTCCCAACAATGGTGGAACTCCAACTTGGGACAAAAATATACCAGAACACTCGGAATCTATAAAAGTCCAATATGCAAACTGTAAATTTGTTTCGCGAAAATGAAGTTGCTCTGGACAAGAGGTCACTATATGATAGACTTGGTGGTGGGGGTCGGTGCCAGGATACTATTCAATTTTCATGCCGGAAAGTATGAAAAGAGTAAGAGAAGAGCGGGACAAAATCACATTTAGGTGCGCTTCAATCAGAACAAAAGTAAAATGATGTTCACAAGAAATTTCTGTTTCCTTCCCGTCGATGGCTTTCTTTGGTATTTTTCAGTTTCTTTCTTGTCGATGGTATTCTCGGATTTTGGATTTCCAAACGAAAAGGGCAACGAGTCCAACAAAATTTTTGGAGGGATATTTTCCCTCTCAATTGCTTTTATTTCTGGCCGAACGGCATGAATTTGATACGTTAACGTCGGTCCTTCTACACGTTTCTGTTAGTTGCAAGAATGGGTAGCATTAAAACTAAGTGGACAGATGGCATAATCGTGTAGAGGCTCTACTACAAATTGCAGATAGAGCCTCTACAGGATCCCATCTGGGTTTAGAGGCCTTAAGGCCTTTTGTCTGTATTATTAGAGACCAGGCGATTCAATGAATTAATTGTCAGTTAAGCCACTTAATGAACCCTCTTAAACCAAAACTGTCTCTAATAAACTAGTTAAATCTGTATATTTAAATTAAAATAAAAATAAATTAATAAAATATAAGAACCTCAAATTCGAACTCAAATTTAGTTTTTTATATTTGAATTCACTGGTATTCAACCCCGTTGACAGTCCAAGTTAGAGCCTATTAGGCTAGCTGGCTTGCTCAAAAGTATTAGAATCAATTTCAAAAGGAAAAAGAAAGAAAACTTATTTGGAGTTGAGCCGGTTTGGGACGGGCTAATATTAACTTGCCCAAACCCAACCCTAATATTTAGGAGCCTTGAAATATTTATCTTTAATATATTTTAAATATTAATTTCATTTATATTATACATAGAAATATATACTTTATTAATAAATATATTCTATTTTTGAAAAAGTAAATTTTTTTATTTTATTTTATACACCAACCAGGTTTAACTTGCCCCGCTATCAACCCAATAGGGGCTGGTTAGGTTTTTGTATCGGCTAAACTCCTATAGGGGCGGGTTCGGGTTGACCAAAAGGTCCAACACCCGCTCCTAGGTCAGACTAGCCTGACAATCCAAAGCCCAATATAAACAAGGCTAGACTGAGCGGGCCAGGCTAAAAATTTCCATCCCAAGCACTAACCGCTGCAGGCAAAAACTGCAGGTAATTTTCAGACATCTTATTGTCCCACACCAAATGATTTAAAATCCTTACCTCTGGTGCTAAATCCCTCTCTTCCTCTCTCGCTCTTTTGGCTTCTGGATTCTCTGTGCTTAAACTTTGTATGAACTCAAACCATTTCACTTGAATTCTTACCGAATTCTAGCTTTTAATTGCATTAAATTTGATAAGTTACAAACAATCGGTATCTTTCTCTGTTCGAAGCTAAATTTCGGCAAATAGTTGATTCCTTTTAGTGATGTTTTTGTTATTTGCTTTAAAATAGTTGATTTCTACTATTATTGTGATAATGCAATCAAATTAATCAGTGTTGAATCCATAAACTAGCCATCTATATAGAGTTCATCTGTTACTCAAATCCTCTGTGTTCAAATACTGTGGAACGAATCTAACCTAAAACAAGAGACAAAAAGGGGAAACAGAGAGAGAGAGTAGAAAGCACAATAAATCGATCTTTTCCCTGCGTTGTGTCACTGATTTGTTGCGCCCATCTTCTTCATTTCCGTGTCTTTTCCTTCGCCCTTGACACTTCTACGTAAAAGGAAAGTCTGTGATGTTGGAAAGCCCACAATGTGACACTGTCTTCATCAGTTTTCAACTTAAATTCACTACAGAATAACTGCCATTCTCCACCAAGAGCATACAACTTTTAACTTGGGCTTGTATTTTAGAATCATATGATACTCCCTCAATTATTCGTCGTAAACATCTGCTTCTACTCTATCATGTATTTTGATTCTCTTCTGCATTCAACACCGGAAGGGTAATAGCATCAAAATCTGCTTTAGTTCATTTCAGTCCGTTCACAGATTTTAATGTGTCATTCACTTGTAGGTTCTTCATTTTTGGCTTCCCTTTTTCACATGTTAATTAATTTGCCTTATCTTCTCTCTGATTTCCAATGTTACTGATGGATTTTCAACAACTGGTATTTCGCTTATAGTTGCACGTAGTTCATTTTTCCGGAGTTTCTTGTCCTATTGTCTTTGACCACTGCATGTAAAAGGGAAGTCTACGAGTGCTGTGACTGTGGGGATTGTTCATCTGCTGCATCATAACTTCTCCGCAAAGGCGCGAAATTTCGTAAAGGGAGCTGGCCTAGTATATGCCTCATCCTTACCTAGTTCAATATATATTTCAGTCAGTCTTAATTTTCTGATTATTGCAGATTTTGCCTTTATTTTCCAACATAAATCCCCTATTCGAAGTAGGGAAAATTTCAAAAACATGCCACTTTACAGCGATTATTACAAAAGCATGCCATAAAGATGCAAAATTTCAAAAACATGCCACTTTTGAGAATTATTACCAGAAAGGGGTCATTGCACGTTTGGGGAAATTGCCATGCCCAAAATGCCCTTGGATATAAGGGGCCATAGCACGTGCCCCGTTCTCTCCTCTCCTCTCCTCCCCTCTCGTCCTCGCGAGCGAAAATTCCCACCTGCGAAACCCTAAACCCGACGACGAACGCCGGCTAATCTTCTCAAAATCCGGCGAGCTAGGGTTGTTCCCGCGTTCTCTCCTCGTTCTCTCCTCTCCTCTCCTCTCGTCCTGTGCGGAATTTCAAAAAGTGAGAAGCCTGCGAATCCCAACCCTAAACCCGAAGCCGACGACGAACGACCGGCCAATCCCTTCTTCGCCGGCGAGCTAGGGTTGTTGCCGGAGCAAGTTTGCTTCGTCTCCAAGCCCGACGAACCCCCACGAACCCCGACCATTCTCATCTTCTTCTCCAGAAGGGCGAAACCCTCTCCTTCCCCCATTCCTCTCTTCGACGAAACCCTCTCGTTTCGTGCATTGTTTTCCTCTCCTCTCTGTTTGCACACATTGAGGAATTCGTCGTTGGAGAGCCACCGCGGTTGAAGTTTGTTGCCGTCGACGACCTGCTGTTCGTCGCCGTAGGGAGTGCTGCCGTTGGCGACCAGGTAGCTGCCGAGTGCCTCCTTTGAATTTTATTTTGGGAAATTGAATTTAAATTTGCGCATTTGCATATTTGCACATATTTAAATGGTAATCTTCTTGTAGAAATGGCTTAAATTTCAATGATTCTGTTGTTTGCCTTAGCGAAATGTGCCCTTTCGAATTTGAATATGAGTTATTTGCATTTTTTTCGAATATTGGCTGTAGTAAATGTTTACACCATCGTTGTCCAACTATAGAAGCGAGCAAGCAGCTCCATTACACTGAAAAAAGTCCATGAATGATGTAGTGCTCTGAGTTGCGAATGTATTCTGAAGCCATTAAATTTTTTGCTTCCACTCTAGCAATGGCCTTGTATAACCATGCTTCTTTAGAAGTTCTTCCCAAATTCAATGAGTTTGTTGGCTCTACCGATGAGACTTCCAATACTTAACAGATTGTTATTGGAGGTTTTTAATCTCTTCTATTTTAAACTGAAAAGCAAACAGCACCAAACAGATGTAGAGAGCTAGCTAGTGAGTAGTGACATAAATTTCAAACATTCACAAGTATATTTTAGCTTACACAATTTGCATGAAATAATGGAACTCCCACGACAATAGTATCTTCGGATATCTCTTGTGCAGGCTTTTCAGGGTTGCTTGAGATGCTGGTTTTTTCTCCTCATTTGGACCAAAAACTGAACTTTTGCTTTTGCTGTATCTTCTTCATATCCTGTGACAATTCAAATCAAAAGGAATGAAAATTTCTCATCTTATAAGAGAGGAAAAGAGAGAGCAACCATAGTCTTTACAATTTAGTAAATAAAAGGTATATTTAACAGCCACATAACATTTTGAGTCCTCCTCTTCCCCCAAGCAGGTCAGTTGCATAAGAAATATGGAACATGATAATAGGCTTTTGGAGTGTGTTGTGAGGCATTAAGAAATATGGAACATGACCGACGCCTACCTAGTCCTTACTCCATACCAAAAAATCCTTCAATCATGCCTTCTTTTAAGGGTGAATGCTCCACTCCCCATGCAACCACCACAAATACTTTCACTGTCCTCATAGATCACAACCATCATATTAGCCTCGTGTCAGGTAATGACCCATGACCTGGAACCTATCAGCTGCAGTAGATAAGACTTTATAACCTTTGTGCCAAATCAAAGATCTGATGGTGATGATACCTTTGATAACAGATCCCTATTTCCAAAGGGGTAGTTTCACAAAGTGGCCTGAATTTAACATTGCCACCTTTGTGTTCTCAGGCTTAGACTCAGGACATCTTGATAGGAGACTGCACCTCAATTTTTGTAGTAGATATTGAACACAATATAATTAAGTAAATGTAAATACTTTTAGCACAAATAAGTGTATCTATTACCTCTGTTTTACCGTCTAGTTTTTTGGTTAAATAAACATAAATAAACCCATTAAAGATAGAGAGAGGAATTAAACCTTACTGCTACTGCCATGCCAAAATCAGTTACTTTCTGCATTGCACAGAGCATCAAGCCTTACTGCAAATGTTTATCAGCAGTAGATGCTGTTATGCCCATCACCTCCTCCTCCTCATATCATTATTTTCTGCTGAATCTGAATCAAAACCCACCTCTCCTATCATCCAATCTCAATCTCCAAAACGAATTAATAGATGTAATAAACCAAAAGATAACATTGAAAACACTGAAAACAAGAATATGGATCATAAGAAATCTGAATTGACAAGTTGCCCAATGACTAAAGACTTTCAACAAATATATATAACAAAGCAACCAACAAAAAGCAGCACAACCCTCCTTTAAAGCAAGAAGATGAACAGCATCAGGTCCAATGTTACCATCTATGGGGGTTAATGGTGTGGCTACATCAATTAATTTCCTTTGAATCACCTGAAAATTTCAATTACCAATACAGGCAACTTAAAATGAACAACCAGCCAATAAGTTGTTGCAGAAATAAATCTATCAAGCAATGAAAAATGCATAAAAGCAAACAAAGAAATGAAATAAAAGTTTTTTTACAAGGAACAAACAACCAGATAAGAATTAAACAAATACAGAGAATCATAGTGAAAAAGGCATATCTTGCCAAATTTGATACCTAGTTCAGGCATTTTGTGGCCAGAAAACATGGCAGAAGAGACCCTTCACCATCTGTAATTCAGGCATTTTCCATATGGAATGGATGTAACTTAAAGGCCTATTAAACAGGAATGAGGCAAGGTGGCATCTTGTATTAAAGTTTAAAATCATATTTTGTGTGTGAATGTTATGTGCCTTAGGCATGGATTTTGCACGGGATCAGGAGCGGGCGGCAGATGATGTGACTCACGTGCCGACAGATATAGATCCGGTAAGGCAAGCCATTGCATTATTTCTTTTATTTTACACATTCTTCTATACATCTCCTTTCATCAATATGTTTTCATTGTCGTAGGTATTACGAAGTCACATTGTTCGTATGATCGGCTTTGCCCGTGACTTCACACGGCATTGTACCGACTTCGCTGCCTCTTTAAGCCACTCCCAACGACATCCACCACCGCCAGATGCTGAGCCTGACTGGCGTTGTACTGATGATGTGGCTCCTCCACCACCTCCAGATGCGGAGCCCGACTGGCCTTGTAATGATGATGTGCCTCCTCCACCACCTCCAGATGGCGATGGCACTGTTGATGCACACCCAGAGTTTTCATCACCTCCTTTTGCTGGAAGTGTGCCAACTGATGAACCCGCAACTACGTCTGAGGGTCCAAGTACGATGCAATCTTGTCCCAGAGGTAGGGGGAAGCGAGTAAAGCACCTTGTACATAAATTGAGGTCACCCTTTGTCGAGACGCATAGATTCCCCCCATTACCTGAACGAGAGACAAAAGCGTGGATGTATGCCATGACACCAGGGTTGTCGCCGATGTAAGTATATATCTTCTGTAATTGAGAGTAATTAACAGATTTACACCATTCAATATTGTGTTTATAGTTGGTTGTTGTTTTTTTTTTTTTGCCTTATAAGTGGAATTGACGCATGCAGGGAAAAACTTGTTGATTTCGGTGATTGCTTTGCGACTCGATTCGATCTACTTGGTCTTTTTCCACGACGAAGGGTTAGCGACCTGGTAAGTTATTTGTATCGAAAAGTGTATCATTTGTTTTAGGTTACAATGGTACTTGGATTAGTTTTCTCACTCAGGTGATTGTGGAATAGGTTATGCACATGTATGTGCTTGCTCGTGTCAAATCTACGCGGGAACATGCATCAACTATCCGTCATCATTACATTACACCCTACACATCTGTACGTATATAGGATTGTATGTTAGGACGCTTAGAATAATTAATTATCAATGCATATGGAGTACTACAGCGGACTAATATATTGTACTTGTGATTTACAGGCTGCAATCCTAAAAGGAACAGTGACTGTAGAAGATGCTGTACGAAGTCAATTTTCACGAGATGTTGTAGGATGTAGTTTGCTTCGATGTCATATGGTATGATAAATTTCGAATATTTTATTACTCTCATTTACATAATTATTAACGCCTAGTACACCTTGTATTGTCATTTGATAGGTTTTCCTACCGATCTTGAGGAGGAACCATTGGTTCCTGGTTGTTTTGAACATCAAGGACCAACGGGTCGAAGTGTTAGATTCGGTACCGAAGAGTCGGCCTGGTGATTACCGTGCTGTATCAACGAAATTGGTATGTAAAAAGCTATATAGTTTCAATGTAATATATAAATTGATATTGAATGGTTCAATTTTCATTGCAGACAACTTTTTTTTCAAAAGTCTTTGAGGAGCTTAAACGTGGCTGTGACAAGAGAGTGCAGGAGTGGTCAGTGGTGCCTGTGTCTGTGCCCTGTCAAAGTAGTTCGTAAGTTCCCAATTTTATCACTCATATGTTACCTTAAATTACATGACCATTATACAGATATTGGATAATGCCCTTAGGTTGCTTATTTGCTTATTTCCAAATAAGCAACCTGTGGAGCTCAAAGATGGTGTAGATGGGAAGATGGAGAGACGATGTAAACTTAGTGAGATTATACAGTTGTATATTAGGATGGGTTAGTTATTTTGAGTGGATGTATAAATTGTATTTATCAGGTGGTCATTTGTGTTTGAGGGCTTAGCCCATACTCGTATTTACAGGCGTTATATAGCCGTTTTTCTGAAAAAAATTTAAGAGGTTATTTTGTGTGTTTGGTTAGTTCTGAAGTTGGTTTTCATTACTTTGGGCCCTAAGCTAGCGCCCAGGAGCCAATATAAACCTGATATGGGTCGACCTGGTTCCGGGGTGCCACATTCTTTTAGTCGTTGAGATTGAAACTCAAATATTATAGGTATATCATTGGGTATTATGATATAAATAATTCCAATTATTAAAATTCTTTAGCAAGATACGTATTGGTGGAGTCTAATTTATTTTGATTTTATTTGTAATTCCAATTATTAAAATTATTTTAGCTAGATTCATTGGGTATTATCATCTGAATAATGGTGATATTTATTGAAGAATAAATCTTGAAATGAAATTAAAAGTATCCTCGGTGTTGCAATAATATTACATGCATAAAATACAGTGGGAAAAAACATGAAATCATTATTGTTCGATCATGAATAATTACTACATTGAATTATAGCTTTACCTTACCCCCAATAACACCTGTACTTTCTAGTTATTTGCCATGTCTACCTTCTCTTGATCTTTTCCATTTGTTGTGTAGTGACGATTGTGGTGTATTCGTAATGAAGTACATGGAATATTGGGATGGGCATCAATTGTCGACTAGGTTTGGGCAGGCAAGTATATATTTTCCTATGCAACTTGATGTGGTTAAGACTTACACAATTTTTTTTAGCAAGTGTTTCATTTAAATTGTAACAGGAAAATATTGGACACTTTCGGCATGAATTGTTGGCATACCTATTGCTCCACCCTGCAAACACAATCAAGTACCCGTTCTAATTGAGATGCTTAAACCTTCCTGAGAATGTGGATGCGTACGAATTTCGACCTTCTTGAGTTGCATTCTTTCTAAAGTCTCTTAATTTTGTGACCTTCTAATTTTTGTTTACTTTTGTATTAGATTATGAAAATTCCAGGAATTTAGTAGAAGCGATTTATATTCTTCTTTTTGAAATGCCTTTTCTGCTGTTCCTATTGCTGTCAGAGTGTTGTATCAGAAGATTCTCACTTTCATAGTATTATGAGCATACTGTCTGTAGTTGGACTCGTGGTATGTCTAGTTATGTGAAATTTTCTGAAGTCTTACTTGTTAGTTTTTTTTCTGTCAATGATTTGTAACCTTATTTTTACATAACTTTTATCTTTCAGGCTTTTGTAATAGCATAGTCGTTGGGAATGGGACCCATTCCGTGGATTATATTGTCTGAGGTATGCATAGTTTATTTAAATTGTTTACCACATCAATATAAGGAAAAATCCCTATTGTCAGTCTATTTTCACTTCAAGTCATTTGTCTTAGCACCAATGATGCTGATGCTAGTTTCGTCCTTCTTTTACGTGTCCTTCACGATGTCTCTTCGTCTTCTTACAACTTTGTTTTGTGTATGCAAGCAAGCGTGGATCTATCCAGTACGGGTTATTGAGATGCTTAAACGTTCATGATAATTTGGATGCGTACTCTTTTCCATATCGTGAATACGACTACAAAAAGGACAGGGATTACAGAAATGGGAGACAAGAAGGGATGGATGTAAAGGCCGATTGGCATAACTTTAAGGTTGTTGACTGATCAAAACCATGCGATAATGATTATCAGATCTTTATAATTGTTGATATTTTATTATTATATTTGCATATAATATATTGGTATCAAGAGAGGGTATTGTATTAGTAGGGGTGCATGTCCCTGAATCTGTTGAAGGATGAACATTAATTAATATGATCCAGTCCCGTGGTCCCGCCTATCGTTAGCTCGAGTCCCATGTAAAATAATTCGAGTCCCTTGTAACATTGCTCGAGTCCTACATATACTTAGCTCGAGTCCCATGTAAAATAATTCGAGTCCCATGTAAAATTGCTCGAGTCTCCCGTATACTTAGCTCGAGTCCCATGTAAAACTGCTCGAGTCCTACATGTACTTAGCTCGAGTCCCATGTAAATTTGCTCGAGTCCCATGTAAAATTGCCCGAGTCCTACATATACTTAGCTCGAGTCCCATGTAAAATAACTCGAGTCCCATGTAAAATTGCTCGAGTCTCCCGTATACGTAGCTCGAGTCCCATGTAAAACTGCTCGAGTCCTACATATACTTAGCTCGAGTCCGATGTAAATTTGCTCGAATCCCATATAAAATAGCTCCAGTCCCATGTAAATTTGCTCGAGTCCCATGTATCCAACTGCTCGTGTCCGATGTAAAATAGATCGAGTCCCATGTAAATTTGCTCGAGTCCCATGTATACTTAGCTTGAGTCCAATGTAAATTTGCTCCGGTCCCATGTATACTTAGCTCGAGTCCGATGTATATTTGCTCGAGTCCCATGTATACTTAGCTCGTGTCCGGTGTAAAATAGCTCGAGTCCCATGTAAATTTGCTCGAGTCTCATGTATACTTAGCTCGTGTCCGGTGTAAAATAGCTCGAGTCCCATGTAAATTTGCTCGAGTCCCATGTATACTTAGCTCGTGTCCGGTGTAAAATAGCTCGAGTCCCATGTAAATTTGCTCGAGTCCCATGTATACTTAGCTCGAGTCCGATGTAAATTTGCTCGAGTCCCATGTGTACTTACCTCGAGTCCCATGTAAAATAACTCGAGTCCCATGTACAATTTGCTCGAGTCCCACGTATACTTACCTCGAGTCCCATGTAAAATAACTCGAGTCCCATGTACAATTTGCTCGAGTCCCATGTAAATTTGCTCGAGTCCCACGTATACTTAGCTCGAGTCCGATGTAAATTTGCTCGAGTCCCATGTATACTTACCTCGAGTCCCATGTAAAATAACTCGAGTCCCATGTACAATTTGCTCGAGTCCCACGTATACTTACCTCGAGTCCCATGTAAAATAACTCGAGTCCCATGTACAATTTGCTCGAGTCCCATGTAAATTTGCTCGAGTCCCACGTATAATTAGCTCGAGTCCCATGTAAAATTGCTTGAGGCCCACATATACTTAGCTTGCGTCCCATGTAAAATTGCTCGAGTCCCTCCTACTAAAAGTCCTATGTTGGTGTCCTTGAGTCGTATGTCAAGTACGGTCGAGTCCTTAGTAAATAGGTCAAGTGCCCTCATATTTTGCGTGCTCGCATCTACTAATACAACCAACGTGTTTCACGTGGGCCTGCCTTCCGGCTCGTTTATAAATACAAGTGTGTCAAGCGAGTCAATTATGCGCTACCCTTTGTGCGAAGGAAGAATGGAAGTTTCGGCAAAGGCTACCGATCCCCACGCTCGTGTCCCATGTCCATGCGGGAAAGGGATGCTTAAAAGGAAACTCTCCCACACCTCACGTAATCCAGGGCGCTTTTTTTTCACTTGTCCATCGTCTGTAAGTATGCATTTTTACCAATCTGGCCATTCAACTATTATAAGACTGTCTAAATTAAATGCATTATTTCTTACAGGGCAATGGTGGGAATGGATGTGGGTATTTTGTTTGGTGCGATGAGTTATTACTGTGTGAATGTGGGAGGGGACCATGCCGTGTGTTAACCGCAAAAACTCCAACGAACAAAGGGAGAAGATTTTACCGATGTCCTTTTGAAGTATGTGTGGAGTTGTTTAGCACTCAAATACGTTCCTCCCACACGAGATATTTTGCACAATGGGGACTTCCTAATTGATTTTCATGTCATTGTATTTCCAGGGCGAACAAAGCTGCCATTTCTTCTCCTGGTTGAATGAAGTTGGGGTAGAAAAGGGTGAATCGTCGAATTCATGCGATGCAGAAAACACTGAACAAATACAGCCAAGGGCATGGGAAGTAGAACGACGGCTATTGCAGGAGGAGCGTGATCATGCGAGAAGGATGTCTGACATATACCGTGAGTTGCTTCACGACATTGACAAAGTTAAACTGGACGAATGAATTGGTTAACCGGTGATGGAGATGCATGTTTGGTGTGGTTGTCGTTGAGTTTTGGTTACAAAATGCTACTAAATGTAGTTTTATTTGGTCTGACAAAATGCTAGTAAATATTGTGTAATATGTAACTGAAGACCATGTATGAGAACCTAAAAGTAGTTTTATTTCCATTTTCATTGAAAAGGAACATTATGTTTGATACAATGTTCACATTCACTAAAGGTATTATGAAAAAGAACTTACATCATATAGTGCCCAGAAAATAATAATGAAGGAAATAGTGAAAATGGAGACCTCAATCACTCTTCATTGGTTAACTGCAAATTGTGAAAACGTTACCCCTGTATAAGTCCACCACTGTATGGCCCACGCCTTGTGACTTCCATTTGATTAATCAACTCCGTTGCTTTTACCTGTATCACAATTGAAGCTCCCATTCAGAAATGCAGCAGGTACCACCCAAAAGAAAAACAAAGAAACGCCCTTTCTTTTACAATCTTAGGATCTCACAATCTCAATACATAACACAATTTTCCAAACAACAAACAAAGGATTTATCTTCTCCAACAAAATTTCTGGGTTTATCTAATGACTCAGACAGCTAGATAAAATCTTTAATCAATTCATTGGCCGGACCGTGGTTCCAAAGACTGTGAAGTAACCTATTAAATCACACAGCTAGATACAGGCATTTGAATCCTGTATCTAGATAATGGAAGATACATGCATTTAAATCTCATAGCTAGATACAGGCATTTAAAGCACACTTGGGAGATACAGGCATTTAGAGCACACAACTCTGTACATTTTCTTATTGCAGAAATCCATAGCTGTTGACTGGAAAACTCCACTTACGACAAATGTGTACATTTGATTGAATGTTTCAGAAACGTAAATATTAAAAGGGGGAAAAAGTACAAGGTACCCACAAGGGTTGAGCAAACAGAGTAAAAAACAAAACAACAAAAAAGTCCAAAAACCCTTGGGAAGAAAAACCAAAACCCAACAAAAATTACTCCATAAATGCTACAGATGACCAATTGCAAAACACTTATTGTGATAAAGGTGTTGCTTTAAATATCTTGTTGTGGCAGCTTGACGAAACGTAGCTGTTAGGTGGACTTTTAAAGCACTGGCTCAATAAATTTGGGAGACATCCCAGATTCCATATGACTGAAGAAATCCAATATTTATAATTGCAGTTCCCACCATGTGGCACCTTTAGATACCTCGATCAACCTGCAAGTTCAAGGTCCCACATTTCATAAAAAGATTTAAGATTTAATGCCTCTCAAACATGGAATTTATTGATATTTAAACAATCTACAATTCCATAGAGATGATACAAGATTTGAGCCTTAAAAGCCACAAATTCGAACACAATTAGTAAGAATTAATATAATACAACACCAATGGCATTCTGCCCCAAGTGGGTATCCATGTAGTGCATTAATATCCATAGAAATTCACTCCAAATTAACGGTCTTAAACAGATAGAATCGAACTTAATTAAAGCATAATCCGGGCCACTTATATAATGATATAACAGGAGCTGTGGTTCCGGTCTCCCTCATTTTAGGCATCTCTTTTAGCATTTGATAGTAATCACTCATCGGACCAAACCTCCAGCAATTACAAAAGCCTTCAAATTAGGCCCTTGAAAAACCTCCCATAAACTTCGCCCAGATTCCTCATATGTATAGGCAGACTTCAATGAAAGTAGGGTCTCTTCTACTTGGCTCTCAGATGCTGTGTCTCCAGCAGGTCGACCTCTAAGTCTGCTGAGAGATTGGATGGCCTTTTCCTTGTATTCCTGTAAAGAGCCTTTACCTTGAACTGCTCTGGGAAGTAACCAGCGTGGAGATGGCGGCAGGAGCCACATGCCTAATCCCATTAAAACTGCAATGATATCAATGTTCCACGAATCTGACGACCAGACACGTCTCAGCAATATAAAGAGGAGCTCCATGCATCGCCTGTTGAAATCAAACAATTTGACCATGTATGTGTAAATGCTACTCTCCAATCTTAAAAATGCAATGATCATATTTGAATAAGAAAAAGTTTCAAATAATCTCACCAAACCAATACCAAGGCCATAGAGAAGCCGCCCTGTTATAAGAAGCATTCCAAGGTCTGGAGCAGAAACAGTGATCAAACCACCAAGTGCATACAGAAAGGCTACCGTAAGAAGCTCCCGTCTCCTCCCTATCAAAATCAACTCAAGAGGTTGTTCTACAAGCACTATAGTAAAATTTGAAACTTTAATTGACAGCAAATTAAGCAAGACACATACCAAGGAAATCTGAAATTGGGTAGACAATGATGGATCCAAGGAGAGCTCCATAAAGGGAACCACTAACCTGAACATAAGCAAAGTGAACATAGCTATAATATTAGATTAAGCAATTCTGCTGTTCTTCATGCATTCACCGAAAATGGAATCAAATAATTGGGTGATTCAACAAAAGGTGAGTGAAAGAACTCCATTGAAGGATCTCATGTACCAGTACCTGCAAAGAGATAGTAGGCCCAGAGGTAGCACCAATATCATATCCAAATAATAAGCCTTCGAAGGCTGGGAACAAGAACCTAACATTTTCTGTAATTAGTCCTTGCAGAGGGAACAAACACACACTGAATTTAGGTTTCCCCAATTGGTGTTCAATACCATTTTTTGGAAAAGGATAACAAGATAAAAGGAAGCATCATGGACCTGTTTATTCAATTTCAAGGTGGTGGATACATATATTAAATATCATCGATAATTCCATCCATGTAACAGCTGTGGCCTTCTTAGTTTCCTTCTGTGAAGTGTGAACCCATAAATTAAAAGAGCGCCCATCACAATACATATACAATATCTCATGCAAAGGAATCTCAGTTTTAATGTGCAAGACATCTCAAGTACTTAAAGAAAGAATTACAAATGTCCAAAAATACTTGCTCATTGGTATTATGACGTAGGAAAGGGGGGAAAAAAACAAAAATATAATAGTATACGAAACATTCACTTGGGAGCACCATGCTACCTGCAGCCTTTACTCCCAAATGATAACTTGATGGAGATTTCACGACGCTAGTCTTCTTCCTCAGTTTGTAGATGGACCTGCATTCACAGACACAAACATTGACTTAAGTAACTATAAAGAACAAAGACGAAACGAAACTAATTTTGAATGACAAGAACAGTAAGCACATGTTAAGTATTTATACAATTCTACTACAATCTCGTATCTACAAGACTTGGTTCTCGGAACCAGGTCTAGTGCGGAACATACCATCTTGCCTACCCATTTGGGATGCATAAGCGATAGCCATCTTATACTCATCCTGCATCATGCGCAACGATGCACGCATGCCATCCAACGCTTGTTGGGATGCCTAACAACAACGTATTCATAATTTAGAACATTGTAAAACATGTCAACAACACCGACGACCAACGTAGGGGGTGACAAGTCTTACCGGATCAATCCCTGGAATAGGTCCTTCATCAACATCTCCAACTCCTTCCTCAGCACGCACCGTGAGTGCCACCACCTGCATCGACTACACTATATTAATAGTCCATCCACAATAGACCATGTAGAATATGAAGGGGCATAGAAAATGATGTTTTACCTCCCCATTGCCATACCCGCCTGCTGATTTTTCAGCCTTCTCCCGTGACTTCACACGATCGTTGTCCCACCACCCCAGACGTGGCGTTGGACGACGTGATTCAATATCACCAACACGTACAACTTCATAGTAGAAAAGCTAAAACATTAATAAAATATGGTAAGTCACGGTGTATTCAGCATATACTTGTCACCTTGAACCCATACAACCAAACAACCAAAAACAAATCAGAGACGAAATTACCTATAAAAATAGGAGGCATCCACCAATGTTGGTTTTTTTTTTCTCCCGATATTTCACAATTTCATCAAACAAAACATCAAGTACAAAAGCAGCCCAATTGTACTGCCCAACCCTACTAATATTAGCTACGGCATGCAGAAAATGAAGCTTCACGTGTGGGTTCGAACCCGGGCATAACAAACATCCCACGAGAAATAGTACAAATGCCTGTTGAAAGGCATGGCCGGAACCTAGAGTGGCCAATCTGGACTCGATATCGTTTAGTGCTATGCCATGCCTATCAAAAGTAAAGCTTGCTCGAAGTTGGGCAAGCTGCTCAATGGGACCATCTATGACAACCTTGGGCCCTTCGCTCCTAAGGCCCAAGATGGTACTTACACCGGCGGGGGTAATGGGGACAACCGAGGATCCAATCCTCAAACTACGACTATGTACATCGATGTGGTCTACTAACCAGGCGCAAAGCTTCACACATAGGGATGTGCAGCGCATCTGGAGAAGAGAACCAAATCCTATCTCAACAACTACACGTCGCTGGTCCTCGTCAAGCGAAGTCATGAAATGCACAAATCGCTTTGGGGAGCATCTTGTTCCCAGAGACGCCTACACTTAGATAAACATGTGTTAGTATAACGCAACTACATACAAAACATTCGTAATGTTCAAGAAATGAAGTTATACCTTTCCTCTTATTTTTCCTGTTGGAGTCGGGGCCGCTTCCAACCACTCTGTCATTCGTTGATTGTATAAATCTTTATCCTTCTGCTTCGCACCAGCATCCATCGCTTTCCATAGGCCTTGCGCCTCCTGCGTGATCTACAAAATAGTGATGCAACTGTGTTTATTACAATTGACACTGTAAACATTATCAACTAATATATAGCACTTTAACCAACTCATCGTTGTGACATTTATGGAAGACCTACTCTTCCGAATTGTTTCAAGGTACTCATTTCTGTAAGAAGTAAGCATAACATTAGAAATCCACTTAGTTCGGATTTGGAGAGTAAAACAACAGTGCTTTATTAGTTTATACTTCATCACCTGAATATGAGGAAGGCGTTCACAGGACGCGATGGGCCACTAGAAGAACTACCCGACACGACATCCTTCTTCTTCTTACCCATTATTGAGCTGCAACTAAAATAATATAACGCACAGATACTAAAACCAAGGAAGGTTAGTAGTAATTACATACTAGGTAAGATTACAAACACAAACAGTCATAATAAGGCAACATTACAACTACCCAAGGTCATAATAAACACAAAAGCATGTTTCACAATGCAACTAACAAACCACTCGCATTGGCAGTAAAATATGTTTCACAACCAACATGTTTTACAATGTTACTAACACGACTATGTGGCAAACTAGTTCTTCATAAAACAGTAATAAAAATAAGGAATCGTGGGGTCGTTGATCAAATGTTGCCACATACTACGACCCCGAGCAAAACACATCGCGCCAACCTGCAAATTAGACGTCGGTAAGTCAAAGTTAATTACAGGCTACAGCGAGAACTTAGATGCATGAATAGATGTAAGGTGGACTACAACAACCTGCACATTAGACCATGGCAGTCTCTATATTGAAGCTCTGCAACTTGCTCGGTTGTGTCCAACACCCTTGCATCTAGAACAATGAACCTGTCGCTTGTCTTGGAATTGCGATTCAATGCGCTTCTGCTTAGGGCGCCCTGGACGCCTTGCTGTCTTTGGTGGGAACGAAATAGATGGGGTTTCACTTGAATCTGCTACGGAAACCACGTCGATGTCCTCAACCATGGGGAAATCATGTGTTGGCACAGCATGCATCAATTCGTCGTATATCAACCCTTGCGTTGCCTTGTGGTAGCATAGGTCGACAAAGTCATACACATTGAGCCTTACCAAGTTCAGGACGGCACATGCGTGGGCACAAGGAATGCCCACCATCTGCCACTGTTTGCACGTACACTCCCGACGGGTTAAATGCACCATGATATAGATCTCATCACCTCTAACTTCGTATTCGTGTTGCCCACATTGAATGACACCCAGCCCCAATGCTCTAGTGAGATTCTCCTGAATCTTGGCATCAATTCGACCACCGACATTGGACGCCCACATGTTAATACAACTCCGCTTCCTCACCAACAGCTCTGTTAGCTTCACTCGATGTGCATCAATAAACCGCATTACAGGCAATCTCCTTTCTTCCACCATCCAAGCATTGAATGATTCCGCTAAATTTGAATTCAGTTTATCCCACCGTTTCCTAGGGAACAATGAATTGGCCCAATGTTCGGGCCCATTTCTCCTCACCCAATCAGCTAGGTCAGGTGCATATTCATGCATGGCAGCCAATGCCTTATCGTAGTCCCGAGGGAGCCTTGCGTAAGCAATATCATCAAGTAACCGTAAGGCAAATTTCTTTCCCTCCCTCAAATGAAAGGATCCAACGAATTTACTAAAGTTTTCCTTCCGATGTCGAAGACAATGAGAGTGGTTCCTAGCGCCAAAGGTAGCACTTACTGCAGTAATAATGCTTTGATTCCTGTCACTTACAATGACTAAATCCTCTCTGACATCTATGCATGACTTAAGAAGTTGTAGAAACCACATCCAATCCTCATTATTCTCAGCACTAACAATTGCAAAGGCAACTGGAAACATGCCGTCATCAGCATCGAGGGCTGTAGCAGAAAGCAACGTGCCCTGGTATGGCCCGCTGAGATGACTTCCATCAATGAACAGCAGTGGTCTGCAACCGACCGCAAATCCCCTCAAGGAACAACCATAAGCAATAAACAATTGCTTAAATTTTCCATCCTCACTTGCTGCCCAACTTGCCACTGTGCCAGGATTGGTCTCTTGCAGCCGTTCACACATCCATGGGATGAACTTATAAGACTCCTCCACATTACCATCTATCCTCTGTTTCGCTTTTTCCTTGCTCCTCCAACATTGCTGATATGTCAATGGCATTGCATGATCATGATAAAAGTCCTTGCCAATTTGTCGTGGCAAGTAACTTGGAGTGTTCCTAATTGTCCTCTCAATCACACCCGAAAGCCACTTCGTTCTCACAACCGGTTTCATAGACAATTGCTCTTGGGCTGAGTGTTTATGCTCCTTCACAAACTTCATCACCCTCATAAAACTCGTATCCCTCACACGTCTTGCAGTTACCTTCCAAGGACAATCCGTGCCTGCACAACCGACACTAATGTATGCTGGAGAATTTTTTTTCATCACATATTCAAACCTATTGGCAATGGCATGCTTGTACACTGCTTCTCTAAACTCCTTAGGACTCTTAAATATCTGGTCGACCTCAGTAATTGCATCCTGCCACAGGCTAGATACAAGCGGACCTCTACTGACTTCAGTGCAACTTTCAAGAAGCGGAGTCTCCCGATCCTCTACTTCATCGTCATTGCACGGAAGTACGGAGTGACCACTTAAAGGTACACTCGTCCTGAAATTACAAAATATATGACTATCATTACATGTAATATGGAGGAAACATAATCCCATGTACGGTTAATGAAAATTACCTCCGACAAGTGTCTCTTTCTTGTGATGATCCTTCATCATAATAGACATAAATGTTGGCCCAACCCTCGTTGTAGCGAAATAGGTACGATAACGCATCTTGATCAGTGAGTGCCAGTAGAACGCTCTTGTCAAACTTGACTGAGTACTTCATACTTACACTCACCAGGGATATATTCAATAACCGACAAACAGCTTCAACTACCTCACTATAATTCATGTTGCTATTTAGCTCAATACCCTTACTACTTCCCCCACTATACCCCATTGACCCATCTTCCTTCGTGATTACTTGTCCTCCAATGTGACAAAAACAGAATAGAATCTCACCTGACATTGTGCACTGTCCAGCGAATTGAAATATTAAATTCTTCATATTAAAGTATAATGGAAAAAATCTAATTTGAAATATTATAACATACTAAAATAAATATGACTCACAAGACAAAAATACATAGATAGATCAGGTATGTCAGTCAATTCCCCTCAAATCCCCTCAAATTAATTGAAGACAGATGTTGGGGAAGACTTTAGACTAAAAAAAATTGTAAATAAAAAATAAAGGTTGTATAGTTAAATTTTAATTCTATTTCCCTAGTACGAGGTAATTCTATTTCCCTAGTAGGAGGTAATTCTATTTCCCTAGTAGGAGGTTTTCACTTCAAAACAACTACCAGAAATAGAAACAAGAGAAAAAGACTTTACAAATATTTGGTAACAAAGAATTATTTTCACAATCTACCATTATTTCTTTTGTAAAAATATTTCAAGGATCCATAAGTTATAAATTTTGCGGAAGTCATTAAAGATCCATCAGGACCATTGCAAACTATACCATAGAAAGAAACAAGATTTAGATGATGCAAGGAACTTAATACCAAATCTACCAAATCTTCCTTAAAGTGGCAACAGTTATAACATGGAAGGCTTGAACAAAAAGTCAATGTTAACAATAGGAAAAGAGAAAAGAAGATCATCGTAAAAACATTACATAACAACCATGAGTTCATGGTTTTGAGGCCAAATTACTTAAGTAACAGAAGAGCTATTATTAGAAGTAAAAAAACAAAGCCTGATAGCTCAGACATTCCACAATGCTCAAGCAGATTTGAATACAAAACTCATGCATGAAAGTGTAAACTCAAAAAGCTAAAAAATTCATTGGTCCATCAAATTGTTAGCAGAAAAAGCACTCATTGTTGAATGATATTCTACATCAAGATCGAGAATACATTTTACAAGAGCAAGTGGCTACATATATCTTACAGCTGATTGTCTCCAATCATGTTAGGACAGAGAAGAACTGTCCATGTGGGAATAAGTTGCTGACAATCGAATATGAGAAAAGTGAAGGGCAATTAGTGTAATCAAGAGGGTACACAATGGGAAATTTGCACAAGCCTAACAAGCATCAAAGAAGAACAGAAAATACTAAGAAATTGGGGCAGAACTGATGAGCAGTGGTGCACAAACTGATATCTTTATGGCATTAACAAATTGACATCACTGCTTAGAAAAGTATAATGTGTAAAAATAAGTCAATATACATGTTATTAGAAGGAATGTTCAAGACATGTCCTTAATCTGAAGTTGCCAACCAGCTCTGTTGTTCAGGTTTCTTACTGTTTCAAGTATAGACTCAGTTCTATTTTACTACAAACAGACAAGAGAGAGAGAGAGAGATCATTTGTTCATATGTTTTTTGTTGACATTGTTCTACAGCTAAGGATTCCAAGCCCCTTTTTTATGGTTAAAGTAGTAGCATATCCTTCTACATCCACACTTTGTGGTCTTACGTTTATGGAAAGCAAGTATTGTTCATGTTAAATAGGTGCAAATATGCAAATGCGCAAATTCAAATTCAATTTCCCAAAATAAAATTCAAAGGAGGCACTCGACAGCTACCTGGTTGCCAACGGCAGCTCTCCCTACGGCGACGAAGAGCAACTTCGATGATACAGCAAGGTTGCCCGCGGCAACACTCCACACCGCAATGCAAAACCAACTTCGATGAAACAGTAGGTCGTCGACGGCAACAAACTTCAACCGCGGTGGCTCTCCAACGACGAATGCCTCTCAATGTGTGCAAACAGAGAAAGGGGTTTCGATTACAGAGGCTTACTTAACGACGGAGAGGGAAACAATGCACGAAACAAATGGAGGAGAGGGTTTCGTCGAGGTTGCGAAGGGGTTTTTGGAGAAGAATAGATCAATGGGGAAGGAGAGTGGGGGAAAGCTGGTCGGCGTTCGTCGGCCTTGAAGAAGACGAAAATCCGAGTGGGGAAACCACTCGCATTCGCCGGCGAAGAGAGGAATGGGGGAAGGAGAGGGTTTCGGCCTTCTGGAGAAGAAGATGAGAATGGTCGGGGTTCGTGGGGGTTCGTCGGGCTTGGAGACGAAGCAAACTTGCTCCGGCAACAACCCTAGCTCGCCGGCGAAGAAGGGATTGGCCGGTCGTTCGTCGTCGGCTTCGGGTTTAGGGTTGGGATTCGCAGGCTTCTCACTTTTTGAAATTCCGCACAGGACGAGAGGAGAGGAGAGGAGAGAACGAGGAGAGAACGTGGGAACAACCCTAGCTCGCCGGATTTTGAGAAGATTAGCCGGCGTTCGTCGTCGGGTTTAGGGTTTCGCAGGTGGGAATTTTCGCTCGCGAGGACGAGAGGGGAGGAGAGGAGAGGAGAGAACGGGGCACGTGCTATGGCCCCTTATATCCAAGGGCATTTTGGGCATGGCAATTTCCCCAAACGTGCAATGACCCCTTTCTGGTAATAATTCTCAAAAGTGGCATGTTTTTGAAATTTTGCATCTTTATGGCATGTTTTTGTAATAATCGCTGTAAAGTGGCATGTTTTTGAAATTTTCCCTTCGAAGTATTATCCATCCATATACGTAGGATGATTTAGGGTTCCCGAACGAGCCTAGGAAAAAATATTTTTGTTGACTTTTTGAAAGATTTTGGGTGTAAGGGTTTCGACCCAACTCTTGTCGAAAAATTTTGATTGGACTTCAAAATATTGGATAGATCGCTTTATTTGACCACAGGCCATTAAACCATTCGATTTGATTATAAGGTTATTATGAGCATCGCTTTGATTTTAGATTTACGGTGACCATTAAGGCTGCTCAAAATAATTAGAAGCAAAAAAATTTTGCTTCTCAAAATAATCAATGAGATTGCTCTTGCTTCATCAATAAAAGCAAAAGTAATTGTTAACCAAACATGCTTATTGCTTCTAAAAGTTTGATTTTGCTTAAAAAGTAAAAAAGCAAAAGCAAAAAACAATGCCACACGCAGCCTAAATCTGCTTTAAGATATGGGAAAGGATATGAAGAATAACGTTGCACATAATAGAAGAATGGGAAATTTGCATTTACACCCCTTGAGGTTTCTGACAAAGACAGTCAGACCCCCTTAGGTTCAAAATCGATCACTTAGCTCCCATGAAGTTTGCTAAATGTACACCTTCACCCCTTACCGTCAATCAACAGTTAACATCGTTGCTTGTATATACAAAAAGGACAATACCCATCGTTTTTGTTTTGTTTGATTGTTTTTGGGAGCTAGGTCCTTCACAACGAAAACAATAGGTGACCGCCATGTTTCTGTATAGTTTGGAATTTTAACTGTGTTTTCCTCTTTGATGGATGGTAAATCTAAGAATCCAAATCAACGCCTCCTTTTCCATGACTCTATGGCAAAAAGCACCCCTACGACATAGGAGGATTTGCTACTCATGACTGTTTGCACGAAGAGTAGACCTTTGAAATGGAGGATTTCTGTGACTCTGCACTATGAGCAAGAATGGAAGGGGAGAACTTAATGGAAAACACAAAAATTCAACGAATCCCCTAGTCTGGCAAGTTCTCTAGTAACTGTTGCATCATCAATGTCTCAAAATCAAAGCATCAAGCTTACAAGACAAATTACAGATATTGGTTCCCCAACCCAAGAGAGAGAAACCCAAACCCCACTTGTGTTCATCAGCCTAAGACATGTATGTCACTAGATTCTCTCCACGATTAGTAGCACAAGTAGAATACAGTTAAGCAATAACGGCAACAAACTAGTGCCAAAACCCTTAATCTTTTAACAGATCTTCAATCAAGAATATTGCTCTAGATTAATTGAGCACCACAATAGATCTATGGGTATGAGGGAAAAAAACAGATGTGGACCTTGTAGGTCACAAGAAATATCTGGATGATCTGAGTCTGATGCACAACAACAGAAATTAACGAAAGGATCAGATGCAAGAAGAGGGGAAAAACCTAACTCCCAGATGCTAATAAAAAGCAGAAATAGAAGGCCAAATGTGTTCTTCAAGGGTTACAGAAAAGTTCCCACGATGAGCTTCTTCGTTCAAGTCATCTTTACCAGGCCTGGCCTGAGAACAAAATTAATAGTGTTCAAGTTGTCTTCTTGAACAAGCGACCTTAGGCTAGGCCTGATGATGGCATTACCAACATCTACGAAATTTGTGAACATAGCCTCCTGGATTCCTTCAGATTTTGTTTTCTGGGTTTCAAGCTAATCACATCTTTTCCTTTTGAAAGATTTGTGTTCCTTGTAGTTTGGAATCACATGTGAGGCCCCAACCGAATCCTCGTTGCCCCGTTTCACCTATTCTTTTTGGATTCGTTTTCATGATTAAGTCTTGGTTTATGAACCTCGGAGATTAATTTTCGAATGAAGAAGCGATCCCCGGCAACGGTGTCTAACTCAGAAGAATCTTAAGTAGCATCAGCCATGGTCGTGGGAAACATACAGTTCAAAAAGTTGTTAGGTGTAACATGGTTTAAAATTGAAGGGCATTTTGGTCTTTTTTTTTACATACAAGCAACGCCGTTAACTATTAATTGATGGTAAGGGGTGAAGGTGTATATTTAGCAAATGTCAAGGGAGGTAAGTGATCGATTTTTAACCTGAGAGGGTCTGACTGTCTTTGTCAGAAACCTCAAGGGATGTAAATGCAAATTTCCCTAGAAGAATAGATGGCATGTTAATGATATCTAAATTAATTAGCCCTTGGAAAGAGTTAGTGCCCAGGTGCCTTGAATAAGTATGATTAGAAATAATTGTTAACAAATAATTTTACAAACAAATTAATTTATTAGTTCAAGGAATTTATGATCGACAGGGAGAGTAAGTAGGTAGACCCATAATTGCATGCTGAAGAGGAGAGTAGATGAGTAGGGATGGCAATGGGTGGGTTAATTGAGTAAGCCACCCCAATCGCCCCAAATGGTTAGGATTTGGTAAGCCCAAAATGAGGTTATGGTGAGGGTTTAGCCCAACTTGACCCCAACCCACCCCGAACCCGACCTTAATACGTCAAAATATATATTTTTGATGTCTATACTGTATAAAATTATATTTTCTGTTTAAAAGTAGTCATATTTTAAAGTTTTATAGTACAGCTAGATCAATTCAATCTGTCTAGTTACCAACCTGATGAGGTTAGGAGCAAGTCTGGAATGAGACCCTTTCAACTGGTGCCACCTAGTGTTACCAGCGTGACACGCATGATGGATGCCCATTTCAGGATGGGCCCGCACATCCAAATTCCATCATAGCCGGAATCTTGCACCGGAGGAAACGCGTTCATTTGGATTAGGTTAAACCTTTACACAGGGTGGTTAGGGTTATTTAAAACCCACATTGAACCTTCCATATTGCCACCTATAGGTGAGGATAAAATATATAAAGGACGATGTTCCGGATAAAGAAATAAGAGAAGTCAACTTTAGTTTACACTTTTCAATGACATATAATGCTCAATTAGTATATAACTTCTTTAAAAAGAGAACATCTACTGACTTCTAAGAACTCACCATTTTAATATTACAAAGTTACTCTAGGAGAAAGTTTAGTTTATAAGATACATGGAAATTGATGGAAATATATTAAGATTCATTGAAAAAGGAAAATGGTGAGAACGAAAGGATGAAAAATTATTGATCTTAGACTTTTGTTTCAGTATAATATATTTTTTATGAAAAATATTTTATGGGTGAAAATTTTCTAGAAAAGGATTTTGCTTATTCCTATTTTTGTTCTACTAGCAATCATGAACGTGCATTGCACGTTTAATTGGTTTACATTTATTGCAATAAGTGTTTCTTATTTTTTTAAAGTTTATATATATGGATTGATTACCTTATTTATATGGTTTTGATTTAAAATAAACATATATTAATGTTCTAATATGGGCATAATAAAAAAGATATTAATTAGATATATATTGATGTTATCATTATTAATTAAATATATATGAATATATAATTTTAAGAATTTAAATTATATGAGAAGAAGTCTACATTCCCAAGAGTCATGATATTAGAATTAAGAGTTTATTTAATGATTATTAATTAAATGACTCATGGCAGCGATAAAATTATTTTTTTTCATTTTCTAAAATTAATATTTTATTTTAATATTGTAATTCTTAACTATCAAATCTTTATTTATTTAGGTGAGCAATTCTATTTTTTTGAACTTTTATTCAATTTCTTCAGTTTTATCAATAAAATAAATTATCTTATTATGAATTTTAAGTATGTAAGAAAATTTTTAATTAATCTTTTATTTTGTTAATTTTAAATATGATAAATATTTTATTTAGCTGCAATCGTTGAGTATCATAATATGAATAATAGTTATCCTTATCTTTTTCTTTTTCTTTTTTTTAACTTAGTAGGATTTTATTATTAATTCCAATATTCTTTTAGTTGGATAATTTTTGGAGAAGAAATTGGATTTTATTAGACTCATTAAAGAAAAAAAAAAGGATAACCATGAAATTAGACATTTTATAATTATATTATTCAATTAATAATTAATGTTTATATTGTCTAATTAAAATTCTTTTAGTTAGATAGGGAATTTTCAAATAAATAATAGTGATTGTTATCTATTTTTTTAATTTAGATAAGTAAAAGTATCAGGGAAGAAATTTAATATAATAGGACTCATGTTGTAATTGGAGAAGAAAGAGGATTTAATTATTTTATATAAACAATACTTATAGATATCTATTTTTTATTTTATTTAATTGGAAAAGAAAATAGATTCACATCAGTAGTAAAAAAACAAAAAGAAAGGATAACTTGAAATTATGTATTTTAGAACTATCAGTAAATGTACAAAATTATTGTCATGAAATCATGAATTAATAATTATTACATTAAAGTATAATTTTTGGATAAGTATAAGTATTAGGGAAGAGATTTGATTCAATTGGACTCATGGTGTAATTGGAGAAGACATAGGATTCAAATAAGAGCATATTTAGACAAATTTAAGAAACTTATCCAAGCTTAACCTACTAAATGAAACTCACCTTTATTTATTAATTTATATCCTTGTTTAGACCATTGCTTGGCTTTCCAAGCTTCAAGTTTGTGCTTCCACCATCTCCACCTTCATGATACAAGGCAAATTTTTCTTATCATCTCATTAGCTACACAAATTAATTTCTTAAGCATACAAGTTGGAACTTGGGATTTCACATCTTCTATGTATCAAGAAGTCTCTAGAACAAATTTTGTTTTGGAGTTTTCTTTAGGTTGGTGATCTTTCATTGTAAACCTTTAGGAATTGTAGGTAGTCCATTTTCCAGAGTTTCTTGTCGTTTTTCCATTAACTCCTCTTTATCCAACTCAATATCTTTTCAGAAAAACCTTCAGGAATTGCTTAGTTCTTTTTCTAGAGTTTCTTGTCTTGGTATTGTTCCACTAATCTTGAAGATCTCTACAAAACTTAATCTCTCCTGATTTTTTGTGATTTCAGGATGTACTCAAGGAGGCAGAACAAATATGCAACAACAAAAGCAAAGTGAAAAGATCAATAATTACATGCAATTAATCTCAAAGAATTTCCGAATACAAATTAGGGATTTTAAGCATACTTCAAAGACTACCAAGATTGATTCACATACCAAAGTACAATATATTTGGAGAGTCATAAGGCAAGTCATGGAAAGATCCTGGCAACTGAAGTACCTCCATGATCAGAAGTATACTAAAATTGGATTGGAAAGCCAAAGCAGATTGCAGAAAAAGAGAAAAAGAAAAAAAAAAAAAAAAGAAACAGCATGGCATTTGGAATTAAATCTAAAAATGAGCATTTGAAAATTCCACCATCGACAATTCAGAAGTGATCAGAAACATTTGCAATGCAAAATTTGAGAATCATGCAATTCAATAAGCAACTCAGTTGGAAGTCACCACTGGCAAGAAATCCAATGTTCTCAGTTACTATCAATTTGAGGACATAGGTTTGCAAACATATTTAAGAGATTATCAAAGCTACAATCAAGATTTCTACAGTATGCAATTGATCAAACAATGAGAGATTCAACAAAAAAAAGAGAAAGAAAAAAAAAGGATGTTCTTTTGGTTTGCTTACCGATACGGTTGAATAGCAAGAACAAGAGATGAGCGTCTGATGGCAAGTGTGAAATCAGATCAGTGAGGAGCAGGAAGTGTCGCCTAGGTCGCCAAAACTCAGAGGAAGTCACCGGAGCGAGCACGACGGCGTCTGGTGGTTGAATCACCGAAAATCATAGAAGGAAAAAGGTTTGAGGGCAATCGAACTAGGGCTTGGCAATAAGCAAACACTGGAGTTTAGGAGAGTTGCAGGAGTTAGCAAGGAGCCACCGGAGCTAAGGGGAAGTCGCCGGAGAGGGAAGGAGGACGATGTTCGTCGGAGAATAAGGAGTATGTATCCGCCCTTGTCGTTCGGAGAAAAGGAAGACAAAATGCAGGACGCGGTCGCGCTCGCAAGTATATAACCTGTTGTATTCGACAAAGCATTTTGGATACAAATAGAAGTTGGCATATCCGAACACCTATTTCGGATACAGAGAAAAAAAGAAAAAACAAAAGAAAAAAAAGAGGAAAAAAGAAAAGAAGAAAGGGAAAAAAAAAAGAAGAAAAAGGGAAAAAAATGAGAGAACAGGGAAAAGAGAAAAAAGAGAAAAAAGAAAAAAGAAAAAAAAGAAAAGAAGAAAAGGAAAAAAAAAAGAAAAAAGGAAAAAGGAAAAAGGGAAAAGAGAAAAAAGGAAAAAAGAAAAAAGAGAGAGAGAGAAAAAAAAAAGAGGATCTTATATTTTGGTCAAAATATTCAGTCAATTTTAATCTGGTATGGTTTGCTGCAAAATCAGTTTTTTCAAAAATCTTATATTTTGGTCTTAAATCCACCTCATAGCCACGATAGCTCAGTGGAATTTAAGGCGGCTTGGAGAAATGCCCCTCTTAAATTTAGGGCTTTTTGGCAAATCTTCACCCAAAATTGTTTTGCAAAATTAAATTGAACAAGGCAGATCATGGTTGAGAGAGTGCAATTTGGGTTTGTCTAATATTTGTTGCTCATTGTTTTACAATTCCAGCAAAGAGGGGCAGTTGTAGACACCCCAAATTACACTGCATAAGAGAATGAATAATTGGCCGAAATCATAAAAAGCAAGTCTTTCTTTTGTATCTGAAATCAAATTTCGGATAAAGGTTAATCTCTTTGTATCCGAAATCTATTTTCGGATACACACTTGTCTATTTGTATCAAAAATATAATTTCTATTTGTATCCGAAATATGATACAAAGAGACTTGTTTGTATCCGACCTGTTTTGTCGAATACTAATGTTTTGCTCCAAATCAGAAAATCCTGAGAGTTTTCATGTTTTTACTATTTTACCTCTGTTTGAGAGGTGAGGATTCCCAAATTTAGCGTCCGGAATTAACCCTATTCTCACAATTCCATACTTTAGGGTTAAGTTGGACGGTTTTAGACACATGTTTGTGTCTACCATTAGGGCTGCATTCCTTTAAGTTTGCCCTAATCCTTGCCTACAAATAGAGGGCCTCCCCTCAAGCAAATGGCCAGAAAGTTGGAGATTGAAGAGCTCTGAAGAAGGGAATCCCTGCCTCTCTGCTTTCAGAACTCTAGGTAAGCCTTGAACCCTTTTCTTTTCTAGTTTTAATTTCTAGGATTATTCTGTCTTCTACTTTCTTCTATAGAATAAGACCTATGTGTGTGTTTATTACCCAAACCTACTTCCAAGTACCTTAAGACTACTCTCTAGCCGTAAAATGTGGAGAGAGAGCTAGGGGAAAGGGAGACTGGTGGATTCATAAGGCAGACCCCCATATGTGATAATATTAGAAATGTATAGTTTTAATGTTTGGTTTAGGTTGTGTGATGATTTATTGATGAAATATGGAGGAATACTATAGATCTACGTTGTTCACAACACTAAATCTCATTTTTCTCATATATTTCTATTTTTCACATTGTTTTCTCCCTTTTTATGGTTTTTGATGTTTTTAATCGTTTGGGGCTAAGATCTTGGATCCGCCATTGTCCATATGGTAGATCTGGGATTAGAAGCCTTCCAATAATCTCTAGGGTTTCATGAGGTGGTTTTTGAGTCATTTTTGGTTCTTGAGAGAAGACCCTATGGTTTAAGCTCTCCCCTTTTGATGTTTTTCATCAATGTGGGTGTATTTGGTTTAGATTTTTTTATTTAATGAAAAATATGGGCTAGATCCATGTCCTGGATTGTTCATATTCAATTCTGAAATTTTTGTAAAAATAATATTTTTTTTTTGGTTTTTTGAGAGAAGACCCTACGGTCTAAGCTCTCCCCTTTTGATGTTTTTCATCAACGTAGGTGTATTTGGTTTAGATTTTTTTATTTAATGAGAAATATAGGCTAGATCTATGTCCTGGATTGTTCATATTCAGTTTTGCAATTTTTCGTAAAAATAATAATTTTTTTTATTTATTCCTAGACTTCAAGGATTTAATTTAAAACCAGATTTTCGAAGTTTTTATTTTAGATTTGTTTTCTTTGGATTTTGATCAGTCATGAAGCCCAAAAAATGGCTTTTGTTTTCATAAAGAAGGATCTAGAATTAATTGGATCATTCACATGAAAATAAGCCATACATTCTTTTTTCCCTTTTACTTTTGTTTTGATTTTTATTAGCAAGAATTTTTATAGCATTGACAACACTTGGCAATCACTTCGTGTGGATGAATAGGGGTGCCTAACACCTTCCCCTATTCATAATCTAATCCCCTTACCCATCTCTGGATTTTTATTTTAAAGTAGAGTTATTTTTACTCTAGTTTTGCCTTCTTTTTTTTTTGCTTTATTTGATGATTTTGGTGTCCATTCACACCTTAAACTTGAATGGTGGCAACTCATCCCTTTTATGAATCCCGTGTGATGATAGGAAAGTCACGAGATGGATTTTTCCATGTCTCACAATTATTAACCCCTCTTGATAGATTGCCCTCTTTGGTAGTTTTGAATGCATGGTGAATGACACATTGCACACACTCCTCCACTTTGTACTTGCTGTTTTTGGTTCATCTTCTGCACCTGAAATGAGTGTCAATTTGTGCATAGCACATGCCTAGGTCCATCTAGTGAGCTTGCTTAGGTCTTCCCCGCACTTTTATTCCACATGTATGCACATGAGCACACACACACACCCATTCTATTAACTGCTGTTTTAGCTTGCTTTCCATCTCATTTAACTTGTCTCTATATGTTGGTTTTTTAGCTTGTTTATTGCATGAATGAGTGGTTTGGTCGTGACCTAAAAGCAAGTGGCCTACCGGGCGCTCAGAGTGTTCTCTTGAAGGAGGGCATCTCTCTTGCTTAAAGCCAGGTGGGGGAACTCACCCCCACCCGAAATCAGTGAGTTAAAACTCACAGGAAAGGAGGGAAAGGCCCCAAGCCTCCTCACTTCTTCCCCCCTTTGGAAAAAACACACAAAAAAAATGAAGTTTTGGCTAAAAAATGGAAGAAAGGTAGGCCACTGTAGGTCAACACAGTGACCCACAGACAAGCCTAGACTCACTAGAGAAGGGGCGTCACGGCTCCCCAGAAAATTAGTTTTTTAGCTCTTTTGCACTATCCACAAACACAGAGCGGATAGGCCTTGCCAGCACATACAGTGCGGGCAAGCCCTGCCCGCACTTAGTGTGCGGACGACACACAGCAAGTTAGAAAATCTGATTTTTTTAGGGGTTTAAGCAAATCCAATCTAACCTAATGAATTGACCTTAACCCATTTGGGCCTTTGGGCAACTTGAGGCCCTCTTTTGAGACTTGGGCCCACCCGGGCCCAATAAGACTCCTTTGGGGGCCTTCCAACGGGACTGACACCAAAGTCACATCACCCCAACTAAAAGATAAAATCAAATAAAGGGCGACCCACACTTCTCAAGTGGTCCCCACCAGATTTGAAATAAAATGTGCATGTTTTGGCTTAGGAAATTGGGTGAGACAGACCAAAGTTGACTTGAACCAGGGAGACCCGAAGGACCTGTCAAGCCGGTGGGGCGGACCGGGGTGTTTTCGGACTTCCCTGGACCGTAACCGAGACCTTAACCAGAATATCAAAAAGCCACAGACCATCTAAATAGACCAACCTAGGTACCTAGGTGTCTGCCTACACCCCATTAGGCAGTGGCGACTCCAATTTCCCAATTTACCCTTTAGGAGGAGTCCCTCTTTGCCAGAGTCACCTTGGGGATGAATGGCAAAGAAAAAGAAGAACCTTGTTTTTGCGCCTTGCATTTCTGTCGACATGATGGACGAGCTTAGTCCTTTTGTTGTTTTCAATGGGGTTGGAGACGCAAAAGCGTTGATCTCCGAATTAGTAGAAACACAAAATGGTTTCTACTAGGCTTTGAAGTTTGCTCACCCACTTCGGGCTTCTGGGAGCAACTTCTAATTTTGATTCAGATTAAAAAAGGATGGGGTTGGACTTAAGCTCATCAGCCCGTCTCGACGTTGATGCAAGGCACTCAACAGTTTTCTCTTTCTCTTGTTTGTTTCATTAAAGCTTTTAGGTGATTTCAGACTTCTGATTTAGGATCTGATTTCAGATTTCGGGTTTTTAGACTTGGGACCTTTGAGGACAGTTTTATTATTATTATTATTTTTTTTTTAAAGGGTTTGGATTAGGGACTGGAAGGAACGAAGGAGGAGATGCTCTTGGCGAGGAGGTGCTCTCAGCGCTGCTCGGTGCCTCAAGGGAGCTCACACACCTGTCCTATTGTATTTACAAAAGTGGGAAAAACAAAAAATAAAAAATTTACAAAAGGGGCCATCTTGCCCAGAGATTTCTTCTTTTTGTCTTCTTCACGAGAGTGTCTTCATTTCTTTCTTTTCCCTATCTTCTTTTCCAAGGGGAAGGATGCTTTTGCCAGTCTCCGTTTTAATGAGGTAGGGGCTTCCCAGTTCGAAGCAACTCCACTGGGGATCGGTGGGAGTCCCTACCCTTTCATTTCCTTGCACAGTTCAGTCCCTTCTTGTCGGGTGTGAGTTGATTAGCCTTCTTGCTCTTGTCTTTCTAGGAAAGGGCCCTCCCTGTGCTAGGGAGGAGACCATCATTTTAGCAAGTACTGGGACTACTTCACTGGGGATTCATGGAAGCCTTCTTGTCCCGGTCCTTCCTTTGCAAAACCGGCCTCTTCAGACTGGGCACGGTCTTGACATGCTATTCCAAGTTCGAGAATTCTGCTAGGGAAAGGAAGGGAAGTCTTTGCCATTATTGACTTTTCTTTGTTTTGCCTTCTTTCTGCCGTTGGCTTCAGGGCACCCCTTGATTTCTTCTAGTTCTTTCGCCTTGCCTGGGCCTACAAAATTCTCACAGAATAGTGAGGTATCTGCAATTCAAAGGGGCAAGCACTTACAGCTTGCTGTGTGTGCAAGTGCATATGATTGACATGAAGCATTTTTTTTTTCAGCTTTTCAAAAATTTGTACAAGTGATTTTAAAAGAGAGGCAGGACTAGTGACCATGGTGAATTGCCTTGTTAGCTTGAGGTGTTCCAGGACGGTGTGCTCGACACGAAATCCCATGAGATTCTCAACTTGTGCCAATGGAGGCTTTATAAGACGAGGGGTGTTTCAAGGAGTGTTCCCCCCTTTCCCAATTTTGGTTTTCTCTTACCTTGAACCAATTTTTCAGGGTGGTTTCAGGATTTTGCAATTGAGGGTTTTTCCCTTTTTCTTTTCCCTTGGGTTAGTGCCAGTCCTGGTTTATGGGTTTTGGCCAACTTGTGCATCATGTCCCATAGATCTGAGAGGTCTTTATATTAGTACGAAACATCGGCTTGGTTTTAAATCTGAGAAATGAAGGGATATAAGGCCCAAATTCTTATCTTTTCATTTTCAGGTTTTGCTCTGTGTCTTGCCAAAGCTTGTTCTTTTTTTAAATTCCTTCATCATAGGCCTGCATGAATTCCATTGTCACATTTTCTGCAATTAGAAAGGACTTTTTGATAGGACGAAACGAAGGCTGAGGTTTTTAGTTTATGAAAGAAAGGGAATATGGTTCAAAGTTTCTTTGTAAATGGGTCGAGTCATGTTCTACCCTCTTCTTGGTTGCTTGGGCTTTGCCATTTCCTTTTTGCTTTCCTCTGTTTTCCTTTTTGAGGACTTTTGTGACCTTTGGTTTTTTTCTCTGGCATTTTTACCTTTCTTTTCCTTTGCTCTGGATCAACTTGCCTTTCTGCTTTGATCAGCAAGTCCCAGTGTATTTTCCGCTTTCTTCCACTTTCTTCTTTGTTTCTACTCATTCATGACTTTTCTTCTTTACCCAGCGCCAGATTTAGGGCTCATGACTCAGTGGGTTAGAAGAAAAAAAATTAGGCTCAAGTGGTTTGACTAGAGATATGACTTTGAAAACTGGGGAAATAAAGCAAGGGTGGCCTTTCATCCTTTTGCAGATGTTGTGAGAACTCGGAATGCTCATGCAAATTAATTCAAGAATCTATTCGTCCTTTTTATTTTCTTTTTCAGCTTTGCCCCAGTGTGGGGTGGCTAGACACAACACGGGTATTTGAATGATACGGTCAAGCTCAAAGTGTTTTGACTAGCGGATTTTGAAATTCAAGATTCATGAAGGATGGCCTCTCATCCTTTCTCAAAGACATGATGTTAAAGCTGGCCTCAGCCCTTAACTGGTTCTTGCACTTTCACTTTCTTTCTTTCTTTTCTCTCAGGGATCACTCCGCCTATTGCAAAGATAGGTTGTTAGGAGGGAAATTATGGTTTGGATCGGGAAGCCTGCCCTTGGCTCATTCAAGGTTCTCATGGGACAATGTATTGCACCCAGCTGAAGACATCTTTGAGCAACTCGGCATTTTTCCATGATCGTGGTCATTGCCAAAAAAGGGGGTGGTCTCAGAGCAGTGTCATCACCGACCAATCACTTGCATTATTTTCAAAAAGTATTTTCTTTTCTTTTTGTGTTCTACAAAAGCTTGCATGAAAGTAAAAAGCATTTAAAATATTTACAAAACGGACACTCCTACCAGGGATGCTTGGTGCAAAAAGCAAAGTTCAACTTATCCTGGTCATGGTAGACTTGAAGATTTTGGATTTTGGGATTGCTCTCTGCCTTGCAGTCTTACCAACTTGTTCAGCTGGTGCCACTCGAAGACGCCTGATTGTGGTTAGGGAGAGGATTATTCTGAATCCTTGTCGCGGGAGTTGTCACTGGGGGATCGACCGAAATCCGTTTGTTGTCGATCAAATCTTGGACATCGTGCTTCAGTTCCAAGCAGTGATTGGTATGATGTCCAGGGGCTCCCATGTGGTAGTCACAATACACATTGGGGTTATAGGAGCGACTGTTGGATGGTTGCCGAATTGGCTGCTTCTTCTGTAAGTACCCTTTCTTCAATAGGGTTGGCAGCAATTCTGACAAGGGATAAGGTAAGGGTGCGAACACCCGGTTCAACCTTGCTTGGAATTCCTCCTTGGTCCACCTCAGCCGACCTGCGGATTGTGCCCCCTGGCCACTGTTCTGATTCTCCCTCCTATCGGGTTCCAAGAAGTGGAATGGCCTATTCTGCTGGACATAGTTGACATTCTCGTCCTCTCTCTTTCTATCCATGCCTCTTCCACTGGTAGGGCTCCTTCTTTGCTCTGTTGCAAAGCCAGACACTCTGCCAGACTTCACCCCATCTTCTATTCTGTCCGCTACCACTACCAGATCAGCAAAACTGGCGGCAAACTGCCCCAATAGAAGTGTATAGTATGGCTGCCCCAGCGTTGAGATGAATAGTGTTACCATCTCCTTCTCTAGCATGGGTGGTTGCACCATTCCGGTCATTTCTCGCCATCTCTTTGCATATTCCCGAATGGATTCAGTGCTCCTCTTGGTCATTTTTTGCAATTCCATTCGAGTGGGCAGGACCTCCGTGTTGAACTTGAAGTGTTCAAGGAATGTGCTAGCCAGGTCGTCCCAAGTCCTGATCTGGTTCCTGTCCAGACTGGCAAACCATTTCTGAGCTGAACCTATCAATGAACGCTGAAAGAACTGTATCATAATTCTCTCATCATAGGCGTATTGACACATATCCCCGTAGTATGCCTTCACGAAGTCTGGGCATCTGAACTTTGGTAGAAGTTACAGATTACGGAAGAATCCTAGTCTGTCCAATGAGGCTTCCTTCGGCATTGGACCTTGGTTCACATTCCGCATATGTTCTTTTAGCATTTGCACATCTGCTTGTACCTGGGCTGAGATACCTGCTGCTTCCCATGCTTGGTACCACTCTTCTTCGTCGTGCCCCATTCCTTGTGGTATTACTTGCTGTGGTCGTACGGCGGGGGTGGCCGGAATTTGTAAGGGCTACTCTGGTTGAACTGGCAAATGATGTGGGATCTGTGGTTCTGGCGGCTATAGGTTCAACTGTGGGAGAACTGGTGGTGGCTGCTCTGGTCGTGGCTGTTGTACCGGAGGTACCAGCTGCTGTGGCGGAGGCACTGCTAGTGGTGGCTGTACAAGCTGCTGTGGCGCTTGCATTCTCTCTGTGCGCCCGTCGGAAACGCGGCACGGGAAAATTCGGAGTCGCCACCGCCTGATGGGGTGCAGGCGGACACCTGGGTGCCTAACCTTGTCTATTAGGGCTTTTGGTCTGCGGCTTTGAGATTCTAAGTAGGGTCTTGGTTGCGGTCCGGAGAAGTCCGTAGACACCCCGGCCCACCCCGTCGGGTGACGGGTCCCTTAGGTTTATCCTGGTTTGATTCAGCTTACTTTGGTCTCACCCGATTCCTAATCCGATATGCAGTTTGGTTAAGTCTGGCGGGACCACCTAAGTGATGTGGGTCCCTTTAATTTCTTTAATCTTGATTAATTAGGTAATCTGAGTCTGGTTGGGTGGGCCCCGTTGGAAGGCCCACGGTGTCCTTGGTGGGTTTAGTCAAGCCCGTGTACCCTTGTGGGCCCTGGCCTATCCTAGGAGGCCCTTTGGGCTTTGGTTAAGTGTTTTAATTTTACTTTAGGTTCAGATTTAAAGTTTAAGTGTTTTCCATGAAAAGGTGGGCCGGATTGGTTTATGGGCCCCTAAGGTGGGCCCACATGGTGGCCAAGTATTTTTATTGGATTTATCTTTTTTTATTTGCCAAAGTGAGTTGGACACTAGGCTTGGGGCCCGTAGTCCAAATCTGGGACTGTAAGCCCAAGTTACTAGAAGTTAGGGTTTGCACCCTTCCTTGGTTCGGTTGGTGGGCTTTGGTGGGCCTGGTAGGCCCTTGCCCTTGGTCTCGGCCAAACCACGCAATTCATGCATCAATTTCACAAGTCTGGTTCGGGTGGACCGCCTTAGGTTTGGCCCGCCCGGTTTAATCGGTTAATTTTGCTTATCTTGATTAAGTTGCATGCATACATGTTTATTGGGCCGGGTAGGCCCCGTTGGAAGGCCCACTGGAAATCAGGTTGGACTGGGGGTCCAAGTCCCATGTTGGGTTTTCGGGTGACCCGGAAACCCTGTTGGTTCATCCGGTTCAGTTCGGAAATGCCACCCATATCTAGCAAAAGTTACATCATATAAGTCACAGAAACATATCAAAATCAACATTTATCAAGGAGAGACTAGCTCATTATGCTGGGTCCAAGGGGAGGTACCCGGGGCCCCTGTGGGCGAAGCGAAGCGGAGCCCATGGGGCGGGGAGGTACCCCGTACCAAGGAACTAGTTGGACGCGCAGCGAACAAAAGGGGTGGGGGGTGCGGGGGGCGAAGCCCCGCGGTACGGTAAAGGGTATTTTCGGAAATTTTTTTAAAAAAATAGCAAATCGGCATGTTTTAGGGGTATGCGCTGACCTCGGGCACTAGGCGCGAGGTCGGCGCGGGCCGGGCGGACCGAAAACCCGCGGAGCGCGAAAAGCGCTCGCGCGAGCTTCGCGCGAGAGCTCGAGCCTCGCGCGAAGTGAGCGTGAGCTTTGCGCGAACTCGGCGGACACCCAATGCTTACTATTTTTTTTTTAAAACTCCATTTTTTAACTGGCTTTGAAGCTCTGTAACTGGTTTTTAAGCTTTGTAAGCCTTCCCAGGGCTTCGACCACTCCCCAGAAGGCACTTAAACTTGCATTGAAATTAACCTAAGCTACTTTACTACACAAGATCCCTTTACGAAACATACCAACCCGACTGTTATCAAACATGACCGCTATGGACATCTGGTTATGGGGTGCTGGGGGCATGCTTATAGTGACACAAGGAGCATATAGCAGGTGGCAGGGGTAGGGGAGCATGTTAGTAAGTCCAGCAACATAAAATAAAAAACATACAGACATCACATACATGCACTTTCATCCGCACGACTGGACCTCCGAGTGTGTACACTAATCACTACACACTACTCACCCGAAGAAGGGAATGAGGAGGGGGGTTTACAGGGATACATTAGATGAGGTGAATGAGGGGTCGATTCTTCGTGGGAGTGCCAGGTACCTCGTGAGCATTCGATGGAGCAATAAACCGTTATCTTCTTAAAGGGGTCATGCATGGGTCTCCCTTACCCTGGGAGACCTCCATGTCACCCGAAATGGAGGAGCAAAAGGAAAAATGCATGACAATGAAAGGAACAAAAAAAAAACAGTAGTGATAACATGCTTATATGACTCCCATTTTTATTTATGTAAACGAGTGAGGAGCAGTACCTGAGGTTCCTACACTCTTGTGCAAGGCGGCGGCTTCTCCTTGAGGTAGCACGATCCTTGGAGCTCTCCTCTCTTGCACCTCCAACAGCAACCGGCCTCCGTTTGTTTGAGTGAGGATGAAGAAGAAGCAAGACTAGGGGGGTGTTGGATCAAGGTGGGGGCTTGGGGAGGCCGAAGCCACTGAGACAAGGAGGGTTCGGGTGGGGAAGAAACTTGGGCACGGCACCTGGAGCCAATGGAAACTCCCAACCAAAAATCCTCCAACCAGATTTTTTTTCAAACCCAAAAATCTTCGAACCCTCAAAAAATCCGAACCCTTTGCGCGAAAAGTCGCGCGGCTTATATAAGGGGAAAAAAAAAGGGGGGGCGCTCACTCGCTTGCCACGTCCGCGTGAGCGGCATAATGATGAAAAATCATTTAATGCCGCCGCTCGCCGGTAGTGAAAATCTGAAAAATTCAGATTTAGTCCCTGGCCAATTTCAATTTAATCCGATATTCTCGGATTTTTACAGATTTAGTCCCTGGGATATTTCGTACATTTAGATATTTACGGATTTGATCCCCGAGATATTTTCCTGCGCAACTTGCCACGTGTGCGGCTTTTGCCACGTGCGCAGTTCGCCGGTTTTGCTGCTCGGGAATTTTGTCGGCTCATATTTTCTTCATCCGGGCTCCGATCTGGGCAAACTCAGTTGCGTTAGAATTGTATCGGAGCCCTCTATCCCATGGCCTAGGGGTACGCCCCTGGATCGGATTTTACCAGAAAGTCAACTTTTGGCTTCACCCAAGTTTGACCGCCTGCAGAACCTTCATCCGGACCCCAATTCCTGCAAACTCAATTGCGTTGGAGCCGTGTCGAGATTATCTATCCAATGACCTAGGGGTAGGCCTCTGGATCGGATTTTAGCAGAAAGTCAATTTTTGGCTCTGCTCAGGTTTGACCGCCCGCAGAACCTTCATTCGGACCCCGATTCCTACAAACTCAGTTGCGTTGGAACCGTGTCAAGATTCTCTATCCAATGACCTAGGGGTAGGCCTCTGGATCGAATTTTAGCAGAAAGTCAACTTTTGGCTTTGCTCAGGTTTGACCGCCCGTAGAACCTTCACCCGGATCCCGATTCCTGCAAACTCAGTTGTGTTGGAACCGTGTCGAGATTCTCTATCCAATGACCTAGGGGTAGGCCTCTAGATCGGATTTTAGCAGAAAGTCAAGTTTTGGCTCTGCTCAGGATTGACCGCCCGCAGAACCTTCATCCGGACCCCGATTCCTGCAAACTCAGTTGCGTTGGAACCGTGTCGAGATTCTCTATCCAATTGCATAAAGCGAGGTGGCCAATTTTCACTTGATCAAAAAGTCAACTTTTGCTCCCTTAGGGTTTGACTTTTCTGCTGTCTTTTAGCACATTTTTCTCTTTATTCTGGTTTGATCAAAATTTGGGTGCTTACAGCATGCACTCCACGTGCGCTTCGCGATGCGGCCCTGCGCACACGGGACTTAGGCTTTCTCTAAAGCCTAAATTGACATCTCCATGGGCCTTCCAACGGGCCCCACACTCCAGACCCAGATCACTTGAGCTAAAAAGATAAAATCAAAGTTAAAGGGACCTACACCACATATGTGGTCCCACCAAGACTCAATCAGATATGCATGCTAGTTTAGGAATGGGAGAGAAAAGTGAGTTGACTCAATCAAATTTAAAACCAGGGATAACCTGTGGGACCCGTCACCCGATGGGGCGGACCGGGGTGTCTACGGATTTCCCGGAACTGTAACCGGGCACTTAAACAGAATCTCAAGCTGCAGACCACCCAATAGATAGCCTTTTAGGCACCCAGGTGTCTGCTTGCACCCCATTAGGCAGTGGTGACTCCCATTCCCCATTTCTCCCTAGGAGGTCCTACCATGCAGACGTGCGGCCCACAGATCAACGCGCGCACAAGTGTTTTGACCATATCTTTTTAATATGGACTCCGATTTGCGCAAACTCAGTTGCGTTGGAACTGTATTGACATCCCCTATCCCATGGCATATGGTTTGATCATGAATTAGAGCTTGAGTAGAAAGTAACTTTCTTGTTTAGGGTTTAGGCCTGTCTTCTAGTGTTTCACTTTTCTGATTTTTTTTAGGGATGCAAAAATGGGGTGTGGACATTTATTTTATAGTTTAACCAACTTGTGTTTTCGGCTAAACTGTAAAATCCCCCAAAAGTGGTTTCCAAGTAGGGGTTCTGGGGCTTTGGTCCCTTGGGATGGTTAGGGCTTCTGAGGGCCATCTGGTGGGCCCATAGTGGTCAGTTGGTTGGTGGTCAAGCCCAATTCGTAAGCCTAAATCGATTCTTTGCGCACGTCGGGAGATGCGATGTGAGGGCGCACGCGATGATAATGCGAGGGGAAAGGAGTTTAGGAGTCGCCACTGCCTGATGGGGTACAGGCAGACACCTGGGTGCCCTAAGGATGTCTACTTTTGGTCTGCGGCTTGAGATTCGGGCTAATGTCTCGATTACGGTCCGGGGAAGTCCGTAGACACCCCAGTTTGCCCCGCGGTTGACGGGTCCCATGTGTTTCTCTAGTTCGAGTCAATCTTGGTTCAACTCACCCTTATGTCCTAAACCAACATGCTCACTTATTAAGTATGAATGGGACCTTCAAAGGTGTGGGTCCCTTTTATTTTAATTGATTTTATCTTTTTATCCAAGTGATGTTGGTCTGATTTAGGCCTCGTTGAAAGGCCCATTGGATACCAAATAGGGCTTAGGTCAAGCCCAATTCCCATTTGGGGTTATGTTGGATAACCCCATTTATTGGATTTGGTTATGTGGTTTAGAGGTTAATGGAATGTACAAGGTAATTAGTGGGTTCAGTTATTGGAAATGGGGGTCTACTGGGCCCAACCGCAGAACAGGTGCGGTTTAGGGATGAACCGCTCTGTGTATACGGTTTTGACACAGAACGCCCAAAAGGGAATTTTTTATGGGGGCTTTGGGTTCCTGTGTCTCTTGTGATGTTTCAGTAGTTGTGTGGGCCCCTGCGTGGGCCCACAGTGGTTCAGTGGAAGGCCTTATTTTTTAGCTTTAGGGTTCAAGCAAGAGGGGGAAGAAGACATGGGTGATCGCCTTCTCCTATTTGAGCCACATATGATAGGCAAACAGGGACCATGTGTCCCAGTTTTTGGTCATTTGATATTGTCAAAACAACAACCAAATTGGTACAGAAAGTAACATGTTGCTAATCCTAGACAAAGGCATGCTAAGGAGCTGTGAGTGATGATAAAAGAACATGTGAGGACAACAAAGTATTTGGTGGATGGGGACCCTGTCAATCATTCAAAAACAGCAAGCTCCAGGGCAAACAAGGGTTCATGTTCATGCTGGGAATAAAGGTTAAACAACGGGAAAAGAGGAAGCATGGGGTAAGGGTCATACCAATGGATTCAAACAGCAATACATGTTATATATACACACATGAAAAGTAAACAAGAAACCTGCTGTAGAAAACAAAAACAGCAACTAATGGAGGGAGCTCTAATGAGGTTTTAGCATGCTAGAAGGGATGGGAAGTGCTTAGGGATTGTGGGAGAAGGGTTACATTCATGCCTAGTACTCTATGGGTTGGATTTAAGGTGCTGGGGGTGCATGAGCGCACTATGATAGCAACTGTTGAAGGAGGGTTCAGGCATGCTAAAGATGCGAAGTAGTAAGACAGGAGAGGGGGTCTGCTGCTGTCCCTAGCAGCAGCTCCTACAAATCAAACGATAGGGGATTATGGGGTGAAGGAAGCATACTTATCAACCACAAAATAGCAAGTGATATAAAGGGGCTGGGTGATCATGGCCATGGGGGTTTACACATGCATTCAATAGATTTGAAGGCTAAAAAAAAACCTGCTGCAGTTGTTGGGAATAGCAGCCCCCAGAGGAAGTGTAACATGCTAATGGGGCTGAAGGCAACACCAAGGGAGGAGAGGCTTGGTGGGGGTTAAGCTGCTGGAGATAGCAGCCAACAAAGGGGACCAAGGAGGGCTTCTACATAGCCCTAACGGCAGCATTAAACAGGGAATTCATGATAAGACATAGGTGTGTGTGTGTGTGTTAAAAAAAATAGAGAACAAGAGCCAAACCATGAGATGGAATCATGTGAAATCATGAAGGATCAGCATTCCTATAATCCTACAAATAATGCTAGGAAAACAAGCCATGCATATGCATTCATATTAAAGATTCAAAAAGCTATGCATATGCTAGGAAAACACAGCAACATTCTACCATGTGTCACCTACTGTTATGGCAAGACCTGAACCCAGACCTCATGCTCAACTCAAGGACATTTAGAGAAGGGAAAGATAATAGGGGTTTTCATGGGGTACAAAGGATGAAGCATGAGGAAACATTATTCCTCTTAAAATTACTCGGTCATGCCCAAAACAGTAGCTTGAGGAGGCCAAAACTATGATGGATCATCTCTCATTCTCCCATTGAATCAAGCGTAAGGTCCCCTTACCTTTAAAGACTTCCACATGGTGAAATAAAGAAATAACACACCCAGATAAGGTAGAGACAGCAGCTCCAAGTGAGGTTAGTCCAAACATCATATTATAGGTTCATTTTCACATATATAGTACAAAACACCACAAGAAACAATACCTGAGGGTGAGGAGGTCCTAGAGCAGTGTATGGGACTCATTTGAAGCAAAACCAAGTGTTGGGAGGCTCCCTTCCAACAGCAACAGCAACCTCCTTCTCTTGTCTCGGTGAGAGAATTGAGAAGAAGAGGTGAACAAGGGGGTGGAACAACCTTAGGGTGGTGTAGGGAGGTGATGGAGGCAAGGGAGGTAGAAGAGAGAGGGTTCGGATGTTCAATGAGCAGGGAAGAAGGAGAAGGAACAGTGGAAAACCAACCATCCTTAGTCCCATGCTCGGATTTTGCTTTTATAGCAAACAGGGTCAAAACAGCATACTCAGTGCGGTTTGGCCGAAATGAACAGTAATCGCACATACTGTGCCGTTTGGTCGAAACCGCAGGGTATGTGCAGTTTTGGCCCTATCTTTTCAGCAATGATTAGGGGACAAACTCGTGCAGGCACAGTCTGACGCACCATGCAACCACATTGTAAGTGCGGTTACTTTTCGCGCGCTGCTTGCTCTGATTGGCTCGCGCGAGCGGTGGCCGAAAAATCGACCGCACTTCATATGTGGTCGCGAAGCATATAACTTTTTCTCCCCCTTTTTTGGTTGAGTTGATGGCTGAGGTGACTCAGCCACCCACTCGGACGAATTAGACTTCCCCAATTTTTATTATTTCCCATTTATCTTAATTAGTTTAATTAAGATATTTTAACTTTTACTGATTTGCCCCTAGGACTGTTTTGCTCATATCTTCTCCATTCGGGCTCCGATTCCTGCAAACTTAATTGCGTTGGAACCATGTTGGGATTCTCTACCCATTGGGATCAGGTATAGCAATCAATTTGGGTTCAGGAAACAAGTCATCTTTTGCTTCTTAGGGTTTAGACCTGTCTTTTAGGGTTTTGCTTTCGGGCTTTTTAGAGGGGTGCAAAAATGAGGTGCTTATAGATTCCTAACCAAGTAAGTGGAGAACAAGGCTAGGGGCCTTGCTTTCTCATGCATTGAGGCAATTCCATGTCTCTGAACAGAGGTCATGGCACCTTTGTTCTGGTGTTTTGTGGGAGTACTTTTCCTCCCAAAGGAGGGAAGGAAGGGTGGCCCAAAAGGCCCCTCCACCACAGTCCATACGGCCATACCATTTTATATATCCAATCATCACAGCAACATAAAGTGAAATTAGGAAGAAAACATGCTGAAAGAAATTCTAGACATCAGTGGGTGTGTTGTTTACATACAAGTGTTCATGGGATACCATAATCAAGGCCAAAGAAGAAGACACCTAAACATGTTTATAAGTGATGGGGACATGCATGTGCATCATGGAGTGTACATGAGTGAGGACTATAAAAAAAACAGTCCAAACAGAAAAAACAAGAAGAAAATATCATGTAGCCACTATTGTGGTGTGTGACAAATTCCTTGTGTGCATGCAAAGCTAACATGCCCAGTCAACCATTCCAACAAAATACAGCAAAGAAGTTATACTAAATCTAGCTAAGAAAACATGTAAAGAAGGGAATGTGGGGGTTTAAAGGGGTACATTGGATCTAGATTTATAGGGGGGGAAGAAGACCTCCCTTTCACTTAGAAAGGAGCCAAAAAATGAGTTATAACCCTACTACAATGACACCAATGCCTACTCTCCAACTCCCATGTACGACCACTCCTCCTTGCTTACTTCAAGGGGGTGTTCTCTTGCCAAGAACATAACCACCATGGCCATGAAGACAAGGAAGGTAAAAATGAAGGGAAATAAGGGGTTGAAGCTCATGCATTTCTCATATCATGTTGCATGCAAGCAAAATTTTATTATGTTACATACAATGGTAAATGAAAGACTCAACTTAAAGAGTAAAGTCCTTAGGTGAGGTCTGGAGCTCCTTACAACTCTGGAACAACAACTTAAAGCCCTCCTTTTATTCACTCAGCAGCTTCACTAGGGTTCCTTTGGCTTGGATAAAGGTAGGGGGAGACTTAAGTGAAGTTTGTGGGTATTGGGAGGTGGTTTTAAGTGATGGAAGGCTTGACGAGGGGAGGAGATATTCTTTGGTTCAGAGGACGGAGAAGAGAGCCGTAGGAGTAGAGCTGTAAGTTTGGCCCAGACTGCCCGAAGCCTGCCCAACCCAGCCTGAATAACAGGCCGATTTAAGAAATAAGTTTGGGTTTTGGTTTGGGTTGGGTTCAATCTTGAGCCCGAAGTTGAGTTCGGGCTGGGCTCGGGCTCACAAGGTACAGCCTGAAAAAACCCAAATAACCCGAAATATGTATACCACTAAAACCCCATCCTGCAAACCTCCATACGATTGTCTCCTGCAAACCTAAAAGTTTCTCGTCCTCTCCCATATCTCTACCACGGAAGTTGGTCGCCCCTCTCATTGACTCACTGTCCCTCTCTTCTATTATCAATACCTCACATCTCAAAGACAAACTAGCTATAGAAACCCCGAACAAAGGAGCTCGATCGGTAGGAACTAGCAATACAGTTGCCGTCGGCGTCGCTGTCAGTACAATGCCTCTGCCAGTCTGCCTATCTAGGAAAATAAGTTGCCATCGATATAGTTCCGGCAGCAGCTAGCGTCTAGCGATACAGTTTCGACAGCAAGGGATTTGCAATTGCTCACAAGGGATTTGCAATTGCTATTTTTTGTCAAATCGGGTATCTCATATTTCTCCATTTGTTCACTGCTTTCAGGTACTGTTTTATTCCTCTCTTTTCTAGTACTTGATTTGGATGAGATCCATTAATGTGTGCTTGGGAGGGTCTGTTTCTTTTCCTCGGCTATGCACCATATAATCTAAAACTATATACCTACCTTTGACTATAGAGTTAGTTCAGATACTTCAATCCCCAGTCTTTTACTGCTGGATGCAAAATTTCATTAAAATTTGATTTCTGATAAGGTAGCAAAACAGAAAATCTTGTTAATTTAGTAGTATTTTATTTTATGTTATTTTTAACATCAATATATGTCCCCTAAAATCTTGGTTTATTGTTCTTGTTTGGTCATATGCGAATGAGTTATGTGTTTCTTACGTAATTTCGTGGTTCTAATATTTGGAACGTAGATTCTAAAGTAATTGGAAGAGATAGGAAACATGAATGTTAAGTCTATTTAAACTTACAAAAGTTGATTGATTTTGTAAAATGTATTATTTTTAGATTAAGGTTTGAATACTTAAACACGATGCAATGAAACTAATTCTGGAATTTCAAATGGGGTAGGTCCTGTATGCAACATTGCAATTTTTGTGGAACAGTGATTGAGTGGGAAATGTAGGGATGCCTTGCTAATCAAGTAATCATACGCTAGTTTGCCTGATACCACAGGTTCACAACAAGCTCAAAAGTTTGGTGGACTTATAGAGATCATTTTTTAATCTAATACACAAACAAATCAATGTATACCAATAAACTTTATTATATATATCAAAATATTGTAGTCTTATATATGTGAATGTATCATTGTATCAAGTAGAAAAAAAAGTTTGGGTCAGCCCGATCCCAACCTGAACTCAAGAAATAATTTTAGGGTTGGGTTTGGGCTCAACGAATTTGGGCTAGGGCGGGCCGAGGAGAGTTTGGGTTCACCAATTTTAGTTAGAGTTGAGCCCGAACTCATTGAAACCCAGCCCAGCCCGCCCTACTTACAGCTCTAAGTAGGAGGCTAAGAGAAAATATGCTGGATCCCCTGCAATGAGCTACAATTTTGTTTTTATAGTTCATATTTTTTAAACCTAAAACTCAGTTCGGTTGCAAGCATTTTTGCTTGTAACCGATAACATAAAATTCTTGCAACCGATAACATATTTCGACTATACCTATTTTGTATTTTGACCGAAAAGCTAGGTCGGTTCGGCACGTGTCGACCACGCGCAAAAAGTGACCAACAAGGCTCTACACAGTCCCGACAAACCAATGAGTAGACCGACGCCTAGGTCAGATCACAATCAATAAGCCGAAATGGTTCATCAGCCAAGCATGTTTTCTTTTATAACCGAACAAGAATTTAGGTCAAGAAGGGGACTTTACATATTCTTTTGACCGAACGAGATTTTGGTGACATTGTATTTTGCTTATAACCAAAATTTAATTTTAGTTCAGCTCGAGACTTTTCAACTTCTACTCTTTTCTCTCTCCTAGTGAGTGGGATTGCATGGGGACGTGTTCCAGACATGCAATAATGCTTTTCATGCATTATTTTATTCTTTCTTTTTTTTTTTTTGTTGATAATGTTATTCTTTCTTTCACTTTTAATTGATTTAATAAATATCCTTATTTTAAATTACCATTTTACCTCCAGACATTCTCTTTTGTCCCTTGACTTTTCCTTATTTTGTCATTTTGTGCTCTATTTTGTCACTTGGCAAATGTGACTTGTACATTCGCCACGTGGCCAATCTTTCTGCATAAAATTACCATTTTGCCCTTAGAAGTGTTTTGACCATATCTTTTCCATACAGACTCCGATTTGCACAAACTCAGTTGCATTGGATTCGTGTTGGCATCCCTTATCCAATGGCATAGGGTATGATCATGAATTAGATCTTGAGCAGAAAATCACTTTTCTTCCTTAGGGCCTAGACCTGTCTTTTAAGGTTTCACTTTTCTAATTTTCTAAGGGATGAAAAAATGGGGTGCTAACAGGAGGGCTTTTGGAACTCTCTTGTTTCGAGGAGACTTCAAAGAACAAATGTCAAAAGTTCTTTGAGCAGTGGTCGACCAAAACTATTTATAGACCAGGTTGTAACCGTATAGTATATATAGTTATTGCATAACCATATATATCATGCGGTTACATCTGTCCCTTTCAAATGATTGCTTTCGACCACTTGTCCCGACTTGCACAGAAGGTAAAATTTTGATCACAGCAGTCATAACCGTATTGATAATACGGTTATGTGTATTTTAGCTGTAACCATATTGCCAATACTATTACAATTATCTCTTTTCATCTAATTCGATCTTCTAAAAGATCTACGAATATTTTCACCGTATATAAAATACGGTGCTTGTATAATCGTATATAGTATACGATTACATTAGATCTTTATTTGATCTTCTGACAAATATGAGCATGATTTGGGGAGATATTTTTTAACCGTATAGGCTATACAGTTACCTCTCTCTTGGCTGTATTTTTCCTATTTTGTCTTTTTGCACTTTAATTTGCAACTTGACAAATGTGGTTTGCACATTCATTACGCAGCTTGTCTTTCTACATTTAATTACAATTGTTGCCCTTAAAACTGTTTTGCTCATATCTTCTTAATTCTGAATCTGATTCGGGCAAACTCAGTTGCATTGGAACCGTGTCGGGATTACATACCCATTGGAATAGGGTATGGCAATCAATTCATGTTTAGGCATAAAGTCAACTTCTGCTCCCTAGAGTTTGGCATGTCTTTTAGGGTTATTATTTCTAGCTTTTTGAAGGGTGCAAAAGTGAGGTGTTACAATGAGGAAAGATGAATAGAACATCAAATAAAAAAAAAATTTCGTAAAAACCCAGAAAGTACCAAAATTGGCCTTGGCATCTATCCTGTGCTCAAGCGCTTGTCAAGCGTAGTAACCTTTTGGCCTAAGCGCCCATCTCTCACTCAGGCACGACCTTAGGCATTGTTGCGCATTATTGTTAAAATTTTTGCAGAACCTGAGAATTAAATCCCACTCTAGACCCGCGCTGTAGCCCTGCTCGAGCACCAAATTGCCAACTTTTGAGCTTTCTGATACGCGCCCTACCCCGCTCGAGTGTGAACCTTTTGTCTTGCACCTACCCCATGCTCGAGCGACAATGTTTGATTATTTTCTTTTGGCATCTGATGCTCGTATGTCTTGGGCTCGAGTGCCATAAACGAGAAAATTCAGAAATGCGTATTTTCAACCCCAAACCTATTTCAATGTTTCTAAATGAATTTTAATGATTGAAACACTTATGTTAGGTTGGTTTTAACTTCTGAAAATCTTAGTTTAATTATTTTGAAAAAGAGAAAGATTTTGGAACATGATTTGGATGTTTCTTGCTAAGTTACAACATGAGGCTTTCTTCTTGTGAATTATTTGAATTTCAATGAGTTTTTATATGGTTTTATGTCATTGTTTTGGATATATTAGTATGGAAAGGTTTCTGAAAAGATGTGTTTACATCTAAATTTGGTTTTGGTACTTATTGTTATTGGTTTGGACTAATTAGGTATGGTTTGAAAATCGGAACTTGGTATTCGGTTTTTGATGTTCATAGGCTTAGCTTGGGATGTATCCATACTACAGCTAGATAGTGAAAGTAAGATTAGTCTTTATCTGGTTATTTCGTTGTGACTATTATGCGTTGCAACCATGGGGCGAGGTCTTTCAGAGGGGAATGACTGCGGCAATCCATTGCTACCATTGGGATGAGGTCTATTCATTATTTTATAATTTGATTTATATATAGGTTTACGGACTGGATTGTACTTACTAGCCCAATACTTGTATCAGGTTTGGGTTCTTCGATATTATGTCATGAGGCAACAATTGGGCTATGGACTTAATCTTATAAGAGGCCTTGATTTTCATGAGGCCTATTCGATACTTGGTTTTATCATGGATTGTTAGTTTGGATTATGACTTGTTTAAGTTTTTTTTTTTTTTTTTTGGGATTACATAAATTTGGTTGCTTTTATTGGATTAATCTCATCATGGTATTTCAATGGAAATGTATGGCATTTTATTAAAGTGCATGTTGTTACTTACTGGGATTTTATATCCCATTCTGTTGTTTTCATATCTTCCTGGTAAGGACGATCCAGAAGGGATAGATCCAATTGGGAATTGTGAGGATCTCAATGAAGACCAGCTAGAGGATTATATTTGCCTTTTGTAGAATAGTTTACAACTGTTCCCTCCCTTATTTTTCTACATATGTGAAATATTGCATGTGCAAAATTGGTAGTTATTATAAAGAGAACCCTAAAGATTCTCTCGCCCTGCATCTTCTCCTACGACCCCTCTCTTCTATTTTTACTGCACCAATACTTATGCTCCACGTGTCCTCCACTTTAAGAAGAAGGACGAAAACATTAGTCGACTTTGCAAAGCATACAGAGTTCTCGTGGTTAACCCTCCTCCATGGTTAACGTGTTAATGTTAGTCGACTTCTTCCTAAAATGCCCTGCAACCTCTCCTCATAAGCAAAACAAAGTTCCCACTTCCCTTCTCATCAGAATGTCTTCTTCCTCACGAACAAAAGGGAATCATGCATGATTGTTAAAGTACCTTGTTAAAAACCCTTAAAAACACATTGTTTTGTTTTATCTTCTGTTTTAGTCCTGTCTAGGAAACTTAACCATTTTCCTTGATCGATGCACACAATGAATAAGCTGCACCAAATTATGTTGTCGAAAAAAATTTATAGTCGTGGATTCAAAGAATTCCAGGTAATAGTTGTACCTCTGAGTAAGATTCTTAAAGAGGAAACTGGAATGCAGGATATCATAAGTTCAAGGGTATGTATTGAAAGCTTCACACCAGCTTTCCGCTTCAAATGGAATTAGTAAGTGTTGCTTCTCTTCGATTGAATTCATAAGGAAGAAGATGAGCAAATCAAAGGGGGTGGGAACTCCGTTTTGAAGAAGTTACTGTTCATGAACGTTTCCGTTCTTCCTTCTTAATGTGGAGGACAAGTGGGGCATAAGTATTGGTGCAATAAAAATGGAAGAAAGGGGGCGTAGCCGCGTAGGAGAAGATGGGGGCAGATTCTCCATTGAGATTTGCTGCTTACATTGTCCCTCACATATTATTCTATCCACTTTTATCTCCCAATTACTTACTTAGACGTATATAAGTACTTCCTATTGTCCAAAATACCCTCTATTTTTACTTTTTTTTTTCTTTTATCTCACAATTAATTTTGCCTACACTTATCTAATTATTTTGTTACGTATATAATGTGTGCCTTTATCCTATCTAAGAAATTGCTTAGATCTGGAATTGAAAAAAACTGCATTATGAGAAGCCCTTCTTTTCCACGATGCAGTTTCTCATCATTCAAATGCAGCCTTAATTAGCGAATTGGATGGGTGAAATGGGTCATTGGTCCCTGTCTATCCATATTATATATAAGGAGAGATGCCCCTGTGGAATCACGCCAAGAAAAATGTGCAAGTTTCCAAAACAACCCTTACATATCATTGTGAAGATTCATTAATAAAAGGATACAATAGTTAAAACTGCTTCAGTTTTTAAAAAACTTAATAATCAGTTGCAAAACTATTCCTTCCCTTCTACCTCTTTCTTACGTGCAGTGCTGCACGTATACCCCACTAGGTCCCTTTGATCGTAGGAGATACTTGGATACTGGGATTTGAACCCAAGCTCACTTTACCCTAATCCAATGATTTTCAATCATTTAGGCCCAATCCTCCAATTCTTATATATCCTTGTTACATCTGACACTGGATTTGGTGTTAAAAAAATAAAAACAGAAAGGGAAGCCACCACTACAAAAAAAAAAATTTAGTTTTTCGTGGCGTTTGCAACAATGCCACGAAATCTAAAATGAACGCCGCCGTAACTTTTGGTGACGAACATAGTGACACACGCACTTTTGTCAACAAATGCTATGTCGCAAATGATTATTTTGCGGCATTCTTAATGTGCGTCGGTAAAGTTTCATATTTGCGGTGTAAATTGTGTGTCACTAGGACTGTTGCCGTATGTTGTTGCATTAGCGACCTTATATAAACTCCGCCAAATTTATACATTAGCGGCGTACACTATCCGTTGTGATATGTTTGCATTAGTGACATTTTTTTGGAATGCCACTAAAAGTTTATCAATTGATGGCATGCACTGTCCACCGCAATATAGTTTCTTTAGCGTCAATGATAAAAACACCACCAAAAGTCTCTATTAACGACATGTACATTTTGCCGCTATTCATATGTATCAGCGGCATACGTTTGTGTTGTCTTATTAAACCCAATAGTACATAAAGGTTCTCACTGTAATTATTTGCACTTTCCTTTGATTTTTTCCAACAACAATTAATTAACCAATATAATTGGTAATGCAATAACAATGATCAACATTGAATATATGAAAAATTAGACTTCTACATTATTTTGAGCTAAATCTAATACAAATAAAGTTGACAAGAAAAAAAGAAGAAAAGTTACTAAGTCCAATACAAAAAGAAGAAACAAGTATAAGAAAAAAAAGGTGCAAATCCTATATGAACAAGAAAAAAAAAAGACAGTTCTCAAGCTCGCTGTTTCTCCTTGTTAGTCAATCCTCCATGGAATTTCTAGTAAGAAATTTGGAGAATATATGTTAAAAAAACAATAAATATTAAATCTTTTTCTTAGACTTTTACAATAAATTGTGAAGACAAATTTCTTACCAATGTTCTTTCCATTTTGTTGATTCGATGTAAAAGGACTACCATAGTTTTGTTAATCAAGGTTATTTCTGTGTCCTTTGCTGCCATGGATTCATTAATGGAGGCTATTTCTACATCCTTTGCAGTCATTGATTCTTTCAGCAAGGGCCATTTTTGCATCTTTGGCTTCAAGCTCTTCCTTTAATGATTTAACTGTATCCTACAATGCAATATATCTACTTGCACTTCCTTGAGTTATAGAAGATCCCTACAAGGTGCTTGGAGTTGGGCCCAACCCATATCCACGTACTTGGCCACGCCTCTTTTATGTTCCCATAACTTGAGAATAAACTTCATTCCTCCCGGTATTATCTTGAGATTCAATTTCAGTTGCGGTAACAAATCTTCCATTCACCTCTGCAAAGCCAATATCAAAATAGAAACACAGAATAAATTCTTTCATAAAATAATAGATATAAAAATTTTTATGCATAATAGTGTTAATTAACATTATAGAATTGTTAATTCATGATGTACCATTGCTACAGCGAGAAATATATAGACATGGAAGCAAGATTACATGAGAAATTATAGTTTCATTATCCAAAGACAAAAGCGTGGTTACTAGAGTTAGGTTGTGCACTCAACTACTACTTTCCATGTCATTTAGTGGTCTGCCTAACTGAGAATGTATTAATTATTTCCATTTACCTAGAACAGCAAAAAAGGCAATCAGGTAAGTTGGCAGTCAAGCACTCACTTCACCAACTAGATAACAATTTCTGGTAACCACAATACATGAAAATTAAACCATCATTAAAGATCCAAAGAAAAGAATAATGCCTTTAGAATCTCTACTCTTAATTGTGAAGTCAATTTCAGCAATCAATTCACCATGTGCAAATCAAAATCTCCAGCAATAACATTAACGAAAACATAAAAGGGAAAAGAAAAAAGAACTCCAAATTTAGCCCTCAAGATACTAAATGAATGTATTTTGATTGGAAAAACAGAGATATACTTGATGCTAAATAAAAAATTAGGGACTCTGATCAAGTGGAGGCACTTCCTCATGAAATTTCACCTTACTATTCAAAATGAACTTTGAGTTTATAAAAAATTCTTCCGTCACTGACCAAAATTTTTTTGGTATATATGCTATTCTAGGGATTCCCAAGCACAAATGGTTTAATGCCTATATTTTGGGTCCTTCGCAGCTGATTGCAGCTTTAATGGGCAATTGCAAAGTGTTACAAATGGATGGAGATTAACTGCTAACATCTCCCAAATACAGCACGTTCATAAAAATCAGCTTTTGATGATAACAAATGAAGCAATGAATGCAGCAAGAAGTCTCGAAACTTGTGGAAAAAATGGCTACTTTTGCAGGAGAAACAGAAGCCTAGATCTGGCCTACCTTTTTGAACCAAATCTGGGTCATCTGCATCCCCATTTCTTGTCATTACTTTCCATTTAAACATCATCAATGCTTTTAATATACACTCCAATACGTGTTTTTGTAAGGACCTGGTCAAGCATAGTAAATTAATGCTAATAAGAATTTGACCAAGACTATGAGTCCTCAATAATACAAATTTCTATTGGTTGTGTACGGTTGTATTAGTGGTTGCACATACACCGTACATATTTATTCTATTGAGATCTGAAAGGAAATCAACGACTAAGATCTATTCTCTTTTAATGAAGGGTAATAGGGTTGAATTAGGAAGAGGAGGAGTCCCAAAAACCCTATTTTCGTTTTTGGGAGAATCCAGAGTTTGAGAAGAAAAGTGCAGAAAAACCTTGGATTTGCTACTTTTGATCAAAGCTTTATTGAAGGTAAGTGGTTTTAATCCATTCTTTATGCTAGTAATGCTTAATTTCTCTTATTATCATCATTGATTTTTGTTGTATGAATCTGAATCATATGGAAATGCTCTTGATGTGTTAATATGATTCTAAGGGAATGATATTATATTTTTATGAATTATAAATATTGTAGTACTTGAGATCATGTATAAGAGGAATCTGAAGTTTTTTTTTATTATATGGTTGAATCTATTTCACTGCCACTTTGACGTTTTGTGAATGTAAGAACCGTGGAAACACGATGAAAGTGGGTTTTTCATTGACCGCACCATGTTTATATTATAATACTTTATTTGCTAATTCAAATAGCTCATTTGGGTTGATGAAACGACCATGATTGGTCAAGAACGGGACACAGTGGTTGCTTCGGATGTTGGTAAAACGTGAATGATTTAGAGAGAACTTAATTTCAATTAGTTCTGTTGTGCGTTGGGCTTGAACTCATTCCTAGTTATTTGCTTTAGGTAAACTTATTTTTAATTAATTGAGTACTTGACTCTTGATGTGAATGCTTCATAGAGTAAACCAAATTTCAATTTGTTTTGTTGAACAGAGTGGATTTTTGGGAGTTGAACTAGTTCATAAATATTCTGGTTGTACAGTGTCGTTGATTTTGAAGTTAACCTTATTTGAATCACTTTTGAAGTTAACCTTATTTGAATTACTTTACCCTACAACTTTTAGGTGGAACCTGATCTTAATTATTTTACTCATCATTCATGTGCAACTTTTTGGGTTGAATTTGATTTGTAATTACTTTACTTTTCATCCGTGTTATGAGTTATGGTGAGATTTGTGAGACACGGGAAAAAATCACCGGAATGATCATCCCTCCGTAAACACACGGGGCTCAATGTAAAAATTGGGAGAGTCGCCACCATTCAGAATTTTGAGGTGAGAATGGACACCAAAAGATTAAAGATAAACAAAAGGAGCTAAAAGCACATTCTAGGGTAAAAATAACCCTACTTGAAAATCAAATCCAGAGATGGGTAAGGGGATTAGATTATGAACGGGGGAAGGTGTTAGGCACCCCCATTCACCCACACAAGGTGGTTGCCAAGTGTTTGTTCATGCTAAAAGAAAATATGAAGCTTGCTAAAAAATCATGAAAAGCCTTGAAAAAGGAACAAGTGTATGATATATTCACATGAAGATCCAAATGGATTTTAGATTTTCTCTTATGTCAATATCACTTCTGGAATATCACAAAAATATGGAAATCATAGCAAAAGTTGCACAAAACCAAGTTGAGGCAAATCCGAGAAATTTGGTAAAAAGTAATGCCATTTGTCTTGAAATCATTCAAATACAATTTTAAATCAAATCAAACCAAATCCATTTGAAAGATTATAGTAAATAAGGGTCTCATGCAAAATTTCACTTCATTCCGATAAAAATCCTAGGAGTTATGCTCCTTTAAAGTTGCTGTTGGGGATAATCAAAAAGTGATAAGTGGACAACTTTGGAAAATTGTCTATAAAAATCCACTCCATAAAAATCCACGAAATTTGGTGTGATTGAAGTCTGTATGACCATATTTCAAAAGAAACTAGCCTCATACAAAAATCCCTTCGGATGTGCCTTGGGTGATCTCCCAAACAGGCCCCGAAGATCACAGATTTACCCAGAAAAATGCCATTGAGCAGTTCTGAGTAAATCGGCTACCAATAATTCAAATGGGGTCAAAAAATTATGAAATCAACTGGATTTGAAAATAGACTCATAAAGGAGTGCCCAGAAACAAAAATCATTCAAATCGGACATAAAACGAACACATGGCGCTCCGTCGAAGTGACAAGTTCTGTATTTGAACCTGAACTGTCCACTCAACTTCGACAAAGAGGTGTCAAAAATCCACTCCATAGAAATTTATGAAATTTGGTGGACATAAACTAGACAGCCTCACCTTTCCCATGGTTCTTGAATCGCTCCAAAATTCATCCGGACTATGAAGTTATGAGCGTCCGAAGTAAGGGTACAGGTGCTGTCCAGTTAGGCCCTTTTTGAGTAAAACCAACTCAAAATTGTGATAAAGTGTGTGCCATTCATGCAAGATGAACACAAATCTTTGAAAAATCATTTGAAAACATTCCAGAATTGATTGAGGCCATTTATTTGAGATTTATCACAATAAATGCAATAAACCCCAAATATGAGCCTATCTCACCAAAATGGTACTATGTATGTGCAAGTGTGAGAAACCATACAAGATCAATACAACAACATAGCAAGCATTCATATTCATCAAAATGAAGTTCTAGAACAACCTAGGGTTCCATTCCATTATCGTTTCCCTTTGTTCTCTCTCCCCGTTAAACACGGTTCTTCAAGATAATCAAGGGTACTTTGAATATGAAACGGTTTACAATCAATCAAAAGGCCTTATGCTACATAGGTTCTAGCACTAGGGTCAATCCCCAGTCTCGTTTCTCCTAGATCCCGCCTCCACGTTTTACGGCTAGGGGGAGTCTCAAGATACTTTGAGCCGGGGAAGGATTTTCATACACAAAGAAGGCCTTATTCTACAGAAAGGTAGAAGAAGAGATCTAGATCTAGGAATGTAAAGACAGAAAATAAAAGAAAAGTTTGAGGCTTACCTAGGTTCTGGATGCGATCCCGCAGCAGTTTTCTTCTTCTCTTGGAGTTCTTCTTGGCGAGAATTCAAAACAAGAGTTAATGGCCATTTGCTTAAGGAGGAGCCTCCTATTTATAGGCAAAGGTTAGGGTTAGGGTTGGTGAGAATGGTAGACACAACATAAGGTCTATAGCCCACCAACCTTAACCCTAAGGCTATTTCCGAGATTTCCCCTCATTTAATGAAGGACATGATGGTAAAAAGTGAAATCTCTCGGAAAACCCTAATTTTGAGCAAAACTAGTGTATCCGGCATGTCAGGCCAGATACACAAGTGCCTTAATGTATCCGGTCTATGATGCCGGATACACTGAGGTCTACTTGTATCCGGCATTTTCCACCGGATACAAAGAAGGACACTTGTATCCAGCCTGAGTTGCCGGATACAAGGAAAAAAGCCTTTTTTTTCGAATTTTAACACAGGCAATACTTATTTACATGTAATATCGTTTAAGTAAATGTCCTCGTATTTTTAATCTCCATTTACTTAAGATATTACATGTAAATAAGCAAACACCCCCCATTTGAATTCATTAAAAATAGTTCCAGACCCAAATTCCAAGTGAATAAAAAGTCAACTTTCCAGTTCTAGGCAAAATTCCGATTTTTCAGGTCTGGAAAAAAGGTTCAATATGTTAAAACCGTGGTATTCGTCAAGATTTAAAATCTCAAAAAATTCATTTATGCAATAACATTGCTAAAAACCTGATTACCGGGAAAAATTATCTTGAAATCTTGCTTTAAAAAATATTTCATTTTCTGGGGTCAAAAGTCAACAAAATTCAACCGGAAAAAGTTTGACTTTGCACAAAAGATAGAATTTGGGTCTTTTCCTTTACGGCTTTGGATTCAAATGGGTTAATTATCTCAAACCCAATGCAAAGAATTGAAAATCTCAATAAAATATTTCTCTCCTTCAAGATTTATCAAAAATCGTGCAATTTTGGGGTGTCTACAAGATTCCGGAGGATTACGGAATGACATGGAAATACAGTGTTGTGAACTTTGTGACATTTTATTTTTGTAATCTATTTCTGAGATGAGTATACTGCTAGTGGTAAAACTGCTGGGATGAGTTTGTACTGCTAGTTAAAGCATTGGTTCAGTACCCACCGTGAATAAACGTTGGGAGATTTATGATGATTGTACTGCTAGTTGAGATACTAGTTCAGTACCTAGTTTGGGAACACTTGTGGGATAGTATTTGATGTACTTCTAGTATTTGTCACGTACTAGTTAAGTACCCACAAGGATTACCGATGGGAGGATTGTACTCCTAGGGCATTACCTAGTTGAGTACCTAGGGAGGGACGCATACTGGGATATAGATTTTGATGAGTACTCCTGGCTTAAAGCTGGTATGAGTACCTGGTGTGACTTTGGGTCTACTGGGAAATGTGGCTATGTAGTACTCCTAGTGTAAATTACTAGTCAGAGTACCCTGTGACCGGATGGTCTATTGGGAGATTGAGATATGGTATTCTGATCTTATTGTAAACTTGGTTTAATTTAATCTTTTAAATTTTATTCTGTTTAGTATTATTGTTATTGTTTTTGTCATGTAAATAGCTCATTGTCATAGTGAATTTCATTCATAATATATTCTATTTAATCCTTTTGATGTTAAATTGTTAAATTCAATGTTGAATTGATAGAAAGCATGATCCCTTATATTTAAGAATTATGTATATGGTATATGTATATCTTGGCTATAAACGAACCTAGGAAATACATGCATGAGTATGGTTTATTATACACATATATATAATATTAGTTGTATTTATATTAAGTAAAGTGGAAATTCAACATGTAATCATATGGAGTGCATTAACTCCACTTACAAAGTTTATGTAAACTCACCCCTTATTATTTTACAGGAAACTATCATAATCGTGGAGACGAGAAGAAATGAGAAGTTATAGAGTTAATGATGTATAAGGGATCTTATGAACATGTTACTATTTAAGATTTGAATCTTTGGTATTATGTATGATTTCATGTAATAGCTAGATGGTTTAAACTTGGTTTGGATTTTTACTTTATTTTTTTTTATGAAATTCCGCTATAACTCTAAAAATTAAGTTTATTAAAGAGAATTCCATGTTTCGAGATGAAATTAATTCATAGGTTGTTTTCGCTTACGAGCAAGGTTACGTCCGGACCCACATGTGCATAGTTATATGTGATGTGTGGTTTCAGGGCGTGACAGTTTTCAAGTGGAACACATGGCTTTAAGTTTTGGAAAATGTTGAATCTTCATTTTGAATGCACTCCTCTGTTTCAAAAAAATTTTTTTTTGGTGCAATCGTTCTGTTTGCTGGAAACTAAAAATGAGTCAAGTGAACATATACGTATAATACACAGGCTAAAAAATTTGGGTTTAGAAGCCTTAACTCCCAAAATTGGGTTTGACAAGTATATAGCAATGGGCCAATATACTTTTCCCAGCAAACAATCATAAAAGTGCAACTTGATCTTAGTTAGTTCAGAAGGCAACCAAAAAATGTGACTTCTTTTAGTAGCTAGATAAGGGCAGCCCAAGGTTTTACCATTACTTGGTGTGATGGTATCTAAAACAAGTAGCCTCAGAAAAGTTGGGCCGAAGACCAGGAATTTAATCCTTGTTTCTCACACAGATATCATGAAAACTATAAATTTTTTCTTCAATTCCATAAAGAGGAGACACAATTGAAAATTGAGTTTCTTTTCTAAGTTTTCAGTTGGATAATATATATCATGAGTACAATTTCTCATAATTTCTGAAGAAACAACCAGTAAACCTATTTTTGAGGTTCCACACACTTCAAATGTCAGCCATGACAGATTAACAAAGCAATTTCATCTCAAGTTATCACAAATATATATGAAGCTAATTTCTTGTGAAGCATTTGGGAATGCAGGGTGGCAGCCTATCTACATACTGGGATCCAACATAACCTCTAGTTATCACAAATAGACAATTTTCAGATTCATAGCAGTCATAGAGAATCCAAACAGGTTATTGCCAATTGAAATCAGATGGCATCTCTAAACCATTGCTATGCCTAGATTCAAAGAAAAATGGTTCACATTAGGAAATGAAATCTTCTAAGGTTGGTGCTTTATTTTGTTTGCTTTTTAGCCTCACGAATGTTGAGATTGAAGCAGAATTTATAGCTTGATATACACCTGAAGCATTCTGGTTGGTTCAAAATGAACTAGTCAATTTATTTCATTTTTCATGGTTGGTTCAAAATGAATTAATCAATAACAAACTTAAACAAGTAAGAAAAAGAATGTCTGAAGATTTTTCATAATTTTAGTGCAAAATATAGATAACAATGAACAGAAAATTTATTTTATATACCAAACATAATCTCTCAATTTCATTAATAAAAATTAAGTGATAGTGAAAATGAATGAAAGGAAAGCATACTTACAATTTTTTCGCCTACCCACTGATTTATGGGTTCTCCATTTTTACGCTTCTGTGTTTGAAGAAATACTTTTGACCGTGTAATGTTGCTCCTGGAATCTTCTCCTCCTATAATTCCAAAAAAAAAAAACATACACAAATAGCTATAGGAACAAACAATTAACAGCATATAAATTAAGTTGATGAGAAATTAAAAGAAACAAAATTTTATGGTCAAATTTACCAATTCATGCCAAATACGGTGTAACACCCCGAACCCGAGTCTATGCAAAACTAGCACCAAACCAGAATTCAAAGTGCTACTGGGCCCAAAGTGAATTAAATACCAAACAATGAATTCATAATAAATAACAATTAATATCAGAGTGCGGAAGATAATCAACAATAAAGTCAATAAGCGTAGATAATTGTATCATCCAAACCATCAATCAAAAGTAAATCATAAGTCTAGTAAAAATGGGTTTTATTACTCTCACTCTCATAATCATCCAAAATATATATAGTAACAAATAAAATTATAATCTGTAACAACCTCCAATAAAAAGTCTACTCGGGGTAATAATAATCCTCCGGGTGAAAATCAGCAATCTCTCCCTGAGTACCAACCCCCAAGTTGCCCTCATATAGATTAGCTGGAAAACAAAACAAAATAAAACAAAATACGGATGAGATACGAATATCCCAGTAGGTAACACTATGCATGAATAAACAGTTTATATATAAAAATAATCACTTACATGCTCGATAAAGTAAACAAGTAATCACAATACAATCACGACAATAAATCAGTTTAAAAGCAATTCACCAAGTAAGAACTATCTCTGATCTGAGGATATTGCCGGCCATCATAATCACGACAACTATCCCATTATTGTAATTCTCAACACATAAGTCGAATCAATCACTGTATATGAAATGTCAACCATATATCCCAAATTGCATAAACCATATCTGAAATTTAACCATCACAGAATATTGTAGGATTCATGAAGAAAAGGAGGCTTTTGAAAAGACACCTACTATTCACTACGCTACCATGCGACTTATGAGCGAAGCTAGTAATCATAATGTGAGACATGGAAAATCACCTACGTGATCTCCTCATCATCACACGGGATTCATAAAATTATGGAGTCGCCACCATTCATGTTAAGGTGTGAATGGACACCAAAGTGAGCATAAAAAGAACAAAATAGAGCTAAAATAGCTTTAATTCATGGTTTAGTCCAGAGATTGGGTAAGGGGGTTAGGTTATAAATAGAGGAAGGCATTAGACACCCCTACTCATTCACACAAGGTAGTTGCCATATGCTATTCATGCTTAATAATTGCTTGCATACAAAAATCATTCAAAAGTATGTAAAAAGGTGACAAACATATGTGTAATTCTCCCATATAAGTAGTCCAATAGATTCTAGACTATCTTTATGGATATATCACCTTTAGGACTTCATGATCAAGTAAAAATCAAAGTAAGACTTGAAGAAAAACAAACTAAAACAAATTTAGAAAAATCAACTCAAGATTAAGCCATTTGATTTATTGGAAAACTAAATCAGTCATAAATCATTCAATTAAAACTAAAATTGAGTGAAACCAAAGTCATTTGAAAGCTTATATGAAGTAAAAGATTCAGTGAAAATTTCACTTAAATCTGATTGAAATCAAAGAAAATACACTTGTTCAAAATTGATGTTGTAAAACGGTAAAAGCGGTGAGTAGTCAACTTTGAAAGCCTATTAGTGGAGATTGATTACATATAAAACCTTGAAAATTGGTGTGAATGAAGTATGAGGTGCCCTCTTTCAAATGGAATAGGCTTCACTCAAAACTTCATCCATTTGTAGCTTGTGTGATCTCTCAAACATGCTTAGAGGATCACAGATTGACTTTGTAATCTGCTACTAAGTAGTACAGGGTCAATCAAGCACACAGAGCTCAAATTAAAGTGAAAACTCTTGAAACCAATTGGATTTAAAATTAGACTCATAAATGAAGACTTAGAAATTGAAATCACTTAAATCAGAAATGGGCCTTTGGTGCTTAATCAAAGTGACAAGTTCAGAAATCTGATCTGATCTAACTTATAAACTTTAATCAAATGGTTTGAAAAATTGGCTTCATATAAATTGCTAAAATTTTACATGATTAAATTAGACATCTTCACCTATCACATGTCTCTAGAATTATTCAAAAATTCACCCATATGACGAACTTATGAATGATTCAAGACAGGGTACAGGTTCCGTCTAGATCTATAAAATTTAAGTAAAACCAAACCAAAACAGTGTGTGTGTGTGTTTGATCCATATGATCTGATTTGAAATCACTTGAAATGAGTTGAAAATCACTCCAAAAGATTTAGGGAATGGATTTGGCTCAGATCTCTCATTATTAGGACAGTGAGAGCCAAATCTACCAAAATTGGTGAAAATTAGCTTAAATCGAAGAGATTAGACCATGAAGTCTTCTCTAAAAGATAGAAATCAATTAAAATCAACTTAAAAAATCCTGAGTAGTTGCTCTAAGGCCTCTAATATCAAATATACTATATTGAGTATAGTAGATCTAAGATCTATGCCTATTTTGACAAAATTAAGTGAATGTGTGCATTGAATTGTGTAGAAAATCAGATTTTAAGGAGAGAATTGAGATATAATGCTATAGAGAGCATAGATCTATGTAATTCTTCCAGATTTGAAGACAACAAATACAAATAGCATCTACACATGAATTTAAACAAATCATGCAAGTGTTTCATGAGAAATGGTTCTAAGCCTAAGGATCCATTCCAACACTTGTTTCTCTATCTCTCTCTTCACATTTTACGGCTAGAGAGGATGCTTAAGGTACTTTAAGCAAGGTTTAGGGTATCAAATACATAGAAGGCCTTATCTACAAAAAAGTAGAAGAGGAGAGAGTGCTTGAATTGAAATAAAAATGAAGAGAGAAAGGATTATGAGCTCACCTTGGTTGCTTGAGTGCTTAAGTGGAGAATTGGGCAGAGGTTCCCTTTTTCTTCAAGAGCTCTTCAAACTTCAAAATTCCAACCTTTTGCTAGAGGAGAGACCCTCTATTTATAGACAAGAGCAAGGGCATGGATGTCCCAAGGGTAGACACAAAAGTGTCTAGATCCTTCCAACTCAAGTCTAAATCATGAATTGCGAGAATTTGGTCAATTTCGGAGGCCAATTTGGGGAATTCAGACTTTCCAGAGAGAGGTATGGATGTAAATAAGTGAAAACTCACAGGGTTTTTCAATTTGAAATAAAACACTTATATCTGACAACTCAAGTCGGATAAAAATAAATTCTTTATAGCTGAAATATAATTTCGGCCACAAAGAATATATGTATATCCGAAATAAAATTTCGGTTACACATAAAATTGAGTTTGACTGAACTAAGTTTTCGGTTTAGGGCAAAAATGACTCTCTGTACAGCTTCTGCATAGCCCTGACCTTTACCTGCATAGGTAATACTTATTTACATGTAGTACCATTTAAGTAAATGTCCTCGTACTTTTTATTCTCCATTTACTTAAGATATTACATGTAAATAAGCAAATCCCCCCCAATTTGAATCCATTAAAAATAGTTCCAGACCCAAATTCCAAGTGAATAAAAAATTCAACTTTCCAGTTCAAGGCTAAATTCCAATTTTTCTGGTTCGGTAAAAAAATTTAACATGTTAAAACTAAGGTATTTGTCAAGATTTAAATGCTCAAAAAATTCATTTATGCAATAACATTGCTAAAAACTTGATTATTGGGAAAAATTATGTAATGCCCTAGATCCAGGTTATTTAAAAACCTAAACCCAAACCTTGAACGTTAGGATGAAGGCCCAAAATAACTAATCCAGACTTAAACAATTCCTATAAATATAATCAGAGTGCGACAATAAAAGAGATTTTCTTCATAGAAGCGCGAAATGTAAAAAATAAAACATCCAATACTAATCCTTCAAACTAAGTCTGGATGGATCAACTAAAATAAAAATGGTCCAAATATCCATCAAAGTCATCTAACATAAAATACTCCAATACAACCATCCAAAAATATTAAGTCAACAAATAAAAGTTTCCTTGAACCTACACAAGAATAAAATAATCCTCTTCCTGATAATCAATAAAATCCCCCGGAGTATTTACCCCTGCAGCGTCCTCTCTCAAAATATCTGAAAACAAAACCGATAAAACAAGTATGTGAGAAACAATATCTCAGTAAGTAGTCATGCAAATAAATTTAAACAGTTATAAGATATGCCACGTTAAATCAGTCTAACCATGATAGATTCAAACACGGTGAAATATAAAATGATACAATCATACGAATAGTCTTCAAGAAGTTTCCCGCTGAGTACACGAACTGAGGATATAAGGCACACACCATGAAATAACATGCTTCCCACCGAGTACATGGATTGAGGAAGTATCCCACCGAGTACATGGACTGAGGATAAAAGGCACACGCCATGAAGTAACACGCTTCTCACCGAGTACATGGATTGATGAAGTATTCTACCGAGTACACGGACTGAGGATAAAAGGCAAACGCCATGAAATAACACGCTTCCCACCGAGTACACGGATTGAGAAAGTATCTCGGTGAGTACACAGACTGAGGATATAACAATGAGACAGCCGCAATAGCGGAGACACAATAGTGCCAGAAACATAACTGTAATGGCGGAATAAATAAATTAGGCAATCGCCTAGTCACAATAGTGAGTCAAAATTCCACATACGTGGAGTCAAATACATATCTCAAAATCACGGTTTCAATGGGCAAAATAATCCGAGTGTATATTAAATCATTTGGAGCTCAAAACATGTTCAGATAGTTCAAATACAGATGTAGGAACTCTTGAATCAAGTTTCGTATAAAAGGGAATTGTTGGGAACAAGGAAACTCGGTTAAAAGCCACTTTAGTAAAACGTACCCAAAATCTTTATAAAAATTTATTTTAATGATCCGCTAGTGCAAACTATCTCTAAACACTCTAATCTTAATGGTACGCTTTGGAAAATCTGTCAAGGGGTGCTCGAGCGGCATTGGGCACTTGAACAGGCGGCGTTGAAAACTAGATGAATTCAGGGTGGTCGCTCGAGCAATGCTTCGGGCGTTTGCTTTCTGGGTTTTGATCACTTTTGGGTTTTGAATTTTCAAAAAAAAACACAGGCGTGTCGCCTCGATAGCGCTCGAGCACTTGATGAAACCACTTCTCGACGCCTATGGGTGCTCGAGCGGCAACTCAAGCGACCGTTGAAAAATCCGATTTCTACAATTTCCGAAATGTTGCGTAAATCCATATAAAATCGAAAACTCTTTGTTCAAGACAGCAAATCAATTCGAAATAACTTGAAATTATTGGGTAAACTTGCTAGGATAGTTTAGAACAATTAAACACACTTATATAGTTCAAATGAATCAAGATTTGTCCATGGAAATCATGCTTGGACAGAATTCTGTGAAGACTGAACCCTACACTAATCAATTCGAAAATAAATTCTAATCATGGGAAACTATCATCCAATCATCCTAAAACGTTTCTAACATTCACAGACATGAGAACTAATCATTTACACTCTAGATTATACAATAACAAAATTGTAAAGTCACAATTTATCTCATTCATCGATTAAACAGTGAAGATTTTTGTTTATGCACTTGAAGGGACTGCTTACTTCTTCTAGGATTTAATCCTTTTCTAATAGTACTGCAAATCACTCCACAATTGATCCACACGAACTCAGCAACTCCTTATATCATACGATTACATTTTTAGAACTTGAATCAATCTTAAAACTAAACAAAACCGGAAATCTACATTGCTTATCTTAAATCCAAACAAGATCTCTCTCTTTCTCCTTCTTCATCTGATCTACTCCAAGAGCTTATGAGATTAGGGTTGAATCCAAGGTTTTCAACTTCGATTTCGATGGGCATGCCGATCCTTGAAAAAATCGGCATGCTAGTGGCATGCCGACAAAACCCTGGAAAAATCAAAAGGCAAAAAACTAGGAAAAAAATTGATTTTTTTTTATTTTGGCGAAATTTCACCAGCACGCCACTTCGTTTCGCCTGCACGCCACAAAAAATTGCTAATGAAAATTTTAAAAAATCAATTTTTTTCTCTTTATATGCAAAGATCAATTTTTTGCTCTTTTTGGCCCGTTTTGCTCGGCACGCCGAAAAAATTGAGAGATTTTAAATAACCGATTTTTTGGTGTCGAAATGCATCGAAACTTGAAAAAAAATGATTTTTCGGCGGCACACTGTGGCGTGCCGCCAAAACTAAAAACCTTGGTTGAATCACACATATAAGGGAAAGAAAGGGTGTGCGGCTGCTTCTTCTTTTTTTTCTTCCTTCTTGTTTTTGAATGTGAATAACAAATAAACCCAAACCCTAAGGCCTTAATTACTAAATAACCCTTCATCATTAAACCTAAGATCAAACCCTGTAAAACCCCGGTTTTAGATTAATTATCTAATAATTTTAAATATATTTGATGGTGGAAATACAGGATATCGAAGTCAAGGGTAAATATGGAATTTTGCAAATCGGGGATTCAAAAGCTAAATAAGATGAGCAAGCTAAGTGCAATTTAATAAATTTATCTTAGTGTTTTCATCGACATTAAGTGTGGGTTGTTTTAAAATTAAGTTGGTGAATAGGATATCAAAGGAATCAAGGCTGGTGATTTGGTGATGTAGGGAGATCGGTGGGCGAGCATGCAACATATCATGAAAGGAGGGGGCCAACGACCACTATAAGTAAGCATCATTTCGGGAGTTAGGTTAGCTTATCGTTGGTCGGAGGAAATTGCAGCTACTGCTCTGTAAGACCCTGAATTTTGTGAGTATTTATTTATTTATTTAGTTATTTATTCTGATGTATAAACTGTGTTTATCAGGTTATTTTGTGGTTTGAGGGCTTAGCCCATACTCGTATGTACAGGCGTTATATAGCCATTTTTCCGAAAAATCGTAGTATTATCATTGTTACTATTAAAGTATAGTTATGTGATTATTAACGCGAATAGATGCAGAACATGTAGTATCTTCGGTGGGCGAGCATGCATAGGATCAAGGAAATGGGAGAGTATTCGAGCGCGTATGTAACAAGTAAGTGTACTAAAATGGAAAGTAGGGTTGGGTTTATGAAAATACGCTTATCATAATTTAGGAAACATTTTCGTTAAGTCTGGACATCAGGAGAACTCGCGATTTCGGCTGGAGAGGAGACTAGGGTTTGTGTTCGTGAAGAACCATAAATCGCAAGTGCTAAAAGAAGGGTTTTGGAGCTGAAGTTCATTGGGTTATTCCTCTCTGCTCGAGAAGATTAGTTTCGGTAGATCTTTCATTCGCGTGCGTGGCCGGAGAAGTGATCGGCCGAGGTTTTACCATTCGGGAATAAGCGCACTCAGGTGAGTAGCACTGATTTACAACTGCGATTTGTGTTTTATGTTTCTATCGAGATTATCCTGATGCATGGTTTATATGTTAAGTGATAGTAGGAGTTTTCTGGTTTTTCTGGTTTTCGGGAAGTTACATGAACAGAGTCTCCGGATTTAATTTATATTTGAAAATGAAAGTGTTTAGATTAATTCCAAATATGGTTGGAAAGTTTTCTGGGAGTATTAGGAGTGTAGTAGAACCATTACAGAGGTTCACAAACCGGCCAGTCATGTAGATCTCAAAATAACAGAGAAATGAAAACCACAGGGGGTATCCACTCACCTCGCGCTCACCGGCGCTCACCTCAGAGGTAGGCGCCCCGTTAACAACGACCTACCGCCGAGCTCGTGCCCGGCTGGCGCTCATCTCGCGCGAAGTAGAAAACGCTGCGCCCATCTCGCGCGAATCTCGCGCCCACCTCACGCCCATCTCGCGCTCATCTCACGCTCACCTAGCGTCGGGTGAGCGGCAGGTCGATTTTACCCTTTTTTCTTCACCGCCGACCGGCGCTCACCTCGCGCCCACCTCAGTAAGTGAGCGGCAGACCTATTTTGCTTACCGAAATGGAATTTCTGATTTGACCAAGAGTATTTGCATTACTTAGGGGTTAAACCACTTCACTATTCACTTGGTTAGGAACCTGGGAAACCATTTTGCCTATGAAATTAATAGAGGAAAAATTAGTGAACATCTTATGAGTTTTTAAGTTGAGTTTAGGTTACTTATGAGTATTGTGCCGGACACCAAACTAGTAAGAGTTACCAGTTGCTTTTCCTTGTTCTATACACTGTTTTGATTGAGAAGTTATTGTATTTCTGGTTTCACTTGTTGGAAACTTTAAATGTATTGAAAGGATTTCCTTCGTATGAATGCATTGAGTTTTACTTCCATATGAATTGTGTTACGGAAATGAGAAATTACTGAATGTACTTGAGGTACTGCTTGGTCCAAAGGGACAGGTGATGAATTGTGATGAGTCTTTACATGATGTGGAATGAATGGTTTTGTTTTGATATTGAAATTGAGATTATACGATGTTTACTGTTTTGGTCTAGCTTGTCCTGGATCCAGATGTTTAAGCTTAGTAATGTGATGTTATTGTTGGTTGTTGGAATTGCATGGCCTTGTGTGTTGCCACGACCGGTGTAGAGCAGCCAGAAACCCTGAGTAGGCCTGGTTGTCAATGCCGAAACCCGATGAGTAGGCCGGCATTGGATGACGAAACCCTGAGTAGGCCGGAACTGTGTACATGGAGACGTGGATGTCTCCTTGGCATGTGGATTAACTAATTTAAGCAATAGGCATGTCAATGACCATTCGATGTTTATTTGATATTGCTGTTGGTCTCTTGTTGAAAATGGATATTGGAATTATGCGGACTTTGGTTTCTCGATTATATTTCTACGGATTATTGGTACTCGTTTATTTATCGTGGCATATTTTTAGAAACTGAGATAACTGTTTTGCATGCATGTGCTACTCGCTGAGATATTCGTATCTCACCCTGTTTGTTTTTGTTTGTTTTCAGATACTCGTGGTGAGGCTACTGCTAGGGTAGATCCTACTGACACCTATAGGAAGGAGGATTATTTCTACATTCCATAGACCAGTAGGTTATTCTTGATTGTCATATGGATTGGATGTGTTTGAAAAACTTGTAATAATGGATAGGTGGATTATACTTGATGTTCCTTAATCAAATATGTTGCCGTGCCTCCTTTTTGATAGTTGTTGCACTCTGATGTAAATACTCATATGATTAAACCAGCGATCATGTGAGTTGTAGGCCCATGCCTAACCCCCGTGAGACGTGTTATACCTTTATTGAATAACACGGATCCGGGGCGTTACAAACCCCCCCCCCCCCCCCCCCCATTAGCCCAATGGTCCAACCACAACATCAATACCTAATCAAATCTAGCCGCCCAGATCAAAGTTGGGTTTGGCCAACCCATTCTTTTATTTTATTTTATTTGTAACTTTTGCACACCTTTTAAAATTTAATTGAATTATTTACATTAATGAAAAATTATTAATTAAATTCAAAAAAATCCTAGCTTACCTTTTTGGTTTAAGTCTCCACTTGCGTTGGGTCAAATGTAACGTCTCCGGTTTGAACCTGGTTCTCATTCTCTGTGTAAATTAACAACACCTCAAATTATTTATTTAATTACTTAATTTCCTAAAATTCTGGGGTTTTACAAATTATCTTGAAATCTTGTCTTAAAAAATATTTAATTTTTTGGGTCAAAAGTCAACAAAATTCAACAGGAAAAGTTGACTTCGTGTAAAAGATTGAATTCGGGCCTTTTCCTTTGTGGTTTTGGATTCAAATGACTTAAGGATCTCAAACCCAATGCTAAGAATTGAAATTTTCAATAAGATATTTCTCTCCTTCAAGATTTATCAAAAATCGTGCAATTTTGGGGTGTCTACACATAACCCTCATACCAGCAACTAGAATTTGAAATATGGGGCCTAGACATCGACTTAATGCGCACCAAACTCAAGTACCAGCAACGATATCTGAATATGGCTGCTAATCAACACACACAGGGCACCTCACCAGCAACTGGTATCTGAAATGAGACCCTATTGTACATGAAGACCCCCCAATGCAAACTAACTTGGAAAGGAAGCACGAATGCAAACTCTTAGTAACCAACCAAAGAAAGATTATTTCATTCTCTCGCTTAACCCTATGGATCTATATGCAGCAATGCCCACTAGACACCAGTTGATATAACTCACTCAATAACAATGCAACTTAGAAATAGTGTCTAGTGGTATATAGGGTTTTCCAAAGCTTATACACAATCCAAGAAGTAACTCAACATACTCAAATCTAGTGTGAAGTTTTTCTAACAATTTCCAGTACTCAAAACACTTTAAATACTTACTTATACAGAGTAAAATTCATCCGTTCATCTGAAATCAAGTTTGGAAATCCCAAAATCCATTTATAACCAAAATAGGACATACTTTAGTAGAATGTACCCAAAAGCTTTATTAAATAATTTTTAATCAAAGGGTCAGTGAGAACTATTTGTAAACACCTAATATTTGTTGGTACAAAGATTTAATACCTTTAGAAATCATTTTATTATGTAATTTTTCTCAAAACTCAGAAGTTTAGAAATTTGTAACGATCGCTCGACCCACACGCTCGAGCGAAGTGGTTGGCCGATCATGTTTGAAAGACTAAATTAGAAAACAACATGGGTGCTCAATATGGGCGCTCAAGCGATCATGTTGGGCAACCTAATTATTTCGTAAGTTTTAAACTAGCACTTAACCCCCATCACTTAAGCAATGCGTTGAGCGACCAATTAAATAAAAATTACAAGCAAGTTGCTTGACAGGATCGCTCAAGCGATTGTGTCAAGCGCTCATCAAATAGCGACTAATTCAGAAATCTCGAAGCATGCGTTCAGGGCAATAAAACCTATTCTGTGCATTATAATCATTTCTAGCAACATCCAAATCATACAAATAATGCTCCAAATCATGCTATTCGATCACAATGATATTAAACAACATTAATGACTAAATGGTGTGCTACCTACCTCTCGATCGATCGAAGAATGCCGTCTCTCCTATTCCACTTCTGTTTTCTTAGCTTTGGATCTGATCTCTCTCTCTCTCTCTCTCTCTCTCTCTCTCTCTCTTCAGCAAAACAGAGTTCCTTCAAGCTTACAGGAAATTTCTAGTAGCAACTCTCCTTCTCTCGTTCTTCCTTCTCCTTCCTTAGCCGCCAGAGACAAAACGATACGTAGGGTATATGTGTCAAGCGTATGCTACAATAAGAGAAACCTTATTTTATTATAGGTTATTCCATGTATCTCATCTCTATTAGTTACCATACATCTATCCAATAAGACTTAAGATAATTCTTAAAATTATATTCACCCCAATATCTCATGATCCAACGGTTGGATCTGCTTTATACTCCGGATCTCTTTCATCTATGTGATCACCTATGTAAATTATTAAAAATTTTAGTAAGGATCACATTAAATATTCAGATATTTATTTAATGAAAAATTTTGAAAAATTTTTGGTCTTACACATGGGCATAACTCTTTCGTCCGGATGTATGCAAAAGTTTTTGCATGGCTCGAACTTGTTTATTCTTTTCGCAATTTAGTTAATATTTATTAGATATAGAATTTTAATCAATTTAGTTAATATTTATTAAATATAGAATTTATTTTATTTAAGTAAAATATTTAATACCTTATGCTCTTCATCTTACCACCATTCGACAAGTTGTGGCCATTGATTAGGGACGACATTAGGTGGTACATTCTTCAACTTCTCATCATGTGTAGCATATGGATCAAAATACTTACGCTTGCATCATGTGGCCATTGTTTATTTTGTTTGCTTTTCAGCCTTGTGAGACATGGGGAAAAAATTGATTCAATGACTTTCCCCGATCATCACATGGGCTCAATAAAAAAACAAGGAGTCGCCACCATTCCTTTTTAGGGTGTGAATGGACACCAAAATAATCAAATAAAATAAATAATAAAAGAAAACAAATTAGAGTAAAAATAACTCTAATTCAAAAGAAGTAAACTAGAGATGTGTAAGGAGATTAGGTTATGAACAGGGGAAGGTGTTAGGCACCCCCATTCATCCACACAAGGTGGTTGCCAGGTATTGTTTATATTTTTTAAAAAAGCTTGCTAATAGAAATCAAAACAAAAGTAAAAGAAAAATAAAAGAATGTATTGCTTTTTTCCATGTGAATGATCCAATTAGTTCTGGATCTTTCTTATGAAAACAAGAGCCATTTCTTAGGCTTCATGATTGACTGAAATTAAGATAAAGAAAACAAATCTAAAGTAAAAACTTAAAAAATCTGGCTTTAAGTTAAATCCTTGAAATCTAGGAATAAATAAATAAAAATATATTATTTTACCAAATATTGAAGAATTGAATCTGAACCATTCAGAGCATAGATCTAGCCCATATTTCTCATCAAATACAAAAATCTAAACCAAAAATACCCACGTTGATGAAAAAATCAAAAGGGGAGAACTGAGACCGTAGGGTCTTCTCTCAAGAATGAAAAATGACTCAAAAACCACCTCATGAAACCCTAGAGATTACTTGAAGGCTTCTGAATCCAGATTTACCATATTGACAATGGCAGATCCAAGATCTTAGCCTAAATGACTAAAAACATCAAAAAACATAAAAAGGGTGAAAACAATGTAAAAAATCAGAATCTAGAAGGAAAAAGAGATCTAATGCTGTGAACAGCATAGATCCATGGTATTCCTCCATATTTCATCAGTAATCAATTATACAACATAAACAAAAATACTACGACTACATATTTCTAAGATTACAACATATGGGGGTCTACCCTACGGATCCATTCCTGTCCTCCTTTCCCCTAGAACTCTTTTCACGTTTTACAGCTAGAGAAGATACTCAAGGTACTTGGATTAAGGTTTGTGGTTACAATCACACACAGGCCTTATACTACAGAAAGAGAGAAGATTAGAACTATCTTAGAAATTAAAACTAGAAAGTAAAGAGGTTAAGAAGCTTACCTGGACTTGAGAAAGCAAAGACGCAGGGGTTCTCTTCTTCACTTGGAGTTCTCTTCTCAGCAATTCTTAGCCACAATTCTAACCATCCAGCATTCAATTCTCAGCCACAATCTTCCACCACAATTTCACAGCCATTTGCTTGAGGAGAGGCCTCCTATTTTTAAGCAAGAGCAGGGGCAAAGGTGGTTCTAAGAGTTTTTAGAATGTTCTAATTCGGTTTTAGAAACATGCATTTGTGAGACATGGAAAATCACCCAGATGATTCCCTTCATCATCACACGGGCTCAACAAAAATGGGAGAGTCGCCACCATTCTTTTTAGGTGTGAATGGACACCAAAATCATCAAAATAAGCATAAAGGCAAAAACTAGAGTAAAAATAACTCTAATTGAAAATAAAATCTAGAGATGGGTAAGGGGATTAGATTATGAACGGGGAAAGGTTTTAGGCACCCCCATTCACCCACACAAGGTGGTTGCCAAGTGTTGTTCATGCTCGAAATAAAGAAGGCTAGCTTAATTTAAAATAATCAAAAAGTTTGAAAAGAACTAAACGCATGTATGATACCTTCACAGGAGAAGTCCAATGAATTCCAGATCCTCTTTTATGTAAGTATCACTTCTGGGACATCACCATTTAAATAGAAATCAAAGCAAAACTTGAACACAAACAAATTAAGATAAAATCCAGAAAATTCGGTAAAAGATGGTGCCCTTTGACCATAAATCATTCAAATCAAATTCAAATCAAATCAAACCAAATCCATTTGAAAGATTATGATAAATTGAAGACTCATGAGAATTTTCAATTAAATCCGGTTAAAACCCTAAGAGTTATTCTCCTTTAAAATTTGCTGTTGGAAATCAGTAAAAGTAACAAGTGGGCAACTTTGGAAATTCATTTGGAAAAATTGGCTCCATATAAATCCGTGAAATTTTGTATGAATGAAGTATGTAGGACCATATTTCAAATGAAACTAGCCTCATACAAAAATTCATCCGGATGTGCCTTGGGTGACCTTCCAAATAAGCCCCGAAGATCACAGATTAGCCCAGAAATATACTGTTGAGCAGTTATGAGTAAATCTATTACCCTAGACACAAATGAAATCAAAAATTATGAAACCAATTTAATTTGAAAGTAGACTCCCAAAGGAAAACGTAAAAACCAAAATCACTCAAATCAGACTTGAATCGAGCAGATGGTGCTCATTTGAAGTGACAGGTTCAGCAATCTAGCCTTAACTGACTTGTCAACTTCGACTGAATGGTGTCAAAAATCCAGTCCATAAAAATGGCTAACATCTTACAGACATAAACTAGACAGTCTCACCTTTCCTATGCCTTTGGAATCACTCCAAAGTTCATCCGAATGATGAAGTTATGAGTGTCCGAAGTTAGGGTACAGATGCTGTCCAGTTTTGCCATTTTTAAGTAAAATCAACCCAAAATAGTGATGAAGTGTGTGGAATCCGTGCAATCCAAACCAAAATCATTTGAAAAAGTATGGAAAAACCTCTCGGAAGAAATAGGGTACAATTTTGGCTCACCATTCTCTTCGATTGAAGAGAATATGCCAAAAACCCTAAAGCGGAGCAAAAATGCCCAAATCCGAGAGGTTAGACCTAGAGGTCTTCAATACTCAAGATAAACTTGTTTGAAATCAATAAGAAATATCCCAGAAATGCTTGGGGCTATTTATTTTAGATCTATCACAGTGAATACGATAGATCCAAAATACAAGCCGATTTCGACAAAACGAGTGCAATATGTGCATGTGTACAAATTAACTTTTCAATCACATACATAACAACATATAGCATTCATATCAATCAAATGGGGTTCTAAAAAACCTAGGGTTCCGTTCCATTCTCGTTTCCCTTAGTTCTCTCTCCCCGTTCTACGGTTTCGAGATAGTCTTGGGGTACTTTGAGTATGAAACGGTTTTCATAGAGTCAAAAGGCCAATCAAGAGGGTTATATAACTAAGGATCAATTCCCAATCTCGTTTCCCCTAGATCCCTCTCCACGTTTTACGGCTAGAGGGAGTCTCGAGGTACTTTGAGTAGGGAAAGGGTTTTCAAGCACAATCAATAGGCCATTATTCTATAGAAAGGTAGAAGAAAAATCTATTTCTAGAATTTAAGAACATAAAAGAAAAGGGGTTTTAGGCTTACCTGGCGGTGCTAGAAGCAATGGGGCAGAGGTTTCCCTTCTTCACTTGGAGCTCTTCAATCTCCAACTCTTGGAAAAAATTCTTGGCAAAAGTTCTTGGCCATTTGCTTGAGGAGAGGCCTTCTATTTATAAGCAAAGGCTAGGGTTAGGGGTAACCCTAATGGTAGACACAAGGAATTGTATAGAATCCCCCACACTTAACGCTAAGGCTATTTCCGAGATTTCCACTCCTTAAACAAAGGATATGATAGTAAAAAGTTAAAACTCTCGGAAAACCCTAATTTTGAGCAAAAACCTTGTATTCGACAATTCAGGTCGGATACAAATGAACATATTTGTATCCGACATATGTCGTCGAATACACTTATGTCTACTTGTATCGGACGACTTCTGTCGGATATAAACTCCTTTGTTTGTATCCGATGCCTTCTGTCGGATACAAGGGAAAATGTTCCAATCCAAAATTTTGCATTGGCTACAAGAAAACAAACTATTTTTTGATGTTTTGGCCATTTATTCATTATTTTCTCAACGCAATTTTGGGGTGTCTACAACTGCCCTTCTTCGCGGGAATTGCAGAGCAATGATCTGCAAAGATGAGACAAGCCCCAAATTGCGCTTCCTTAACCATGATTTGTTTGGTTCAATTTAATTTTGCAAAATAATTTTGGGTGAAGATTTGCCAAAAAGCCCTAACTTTAAGGGGGCATTTCTCCAAGTTGTCTTAAATTCCATTGAGCTCTCATGGCTATGAAGTGGATTTTAAGCCCAAAATAAGATCTTCGAAAAACTGATTTTTTTCATCAAACCATGTCAAAAATTGAATGAATATTTTATTTTTGACCAACACATTTCTCCAAGTTGTCTTAAATTCCACTGAGCTCTCGTGGCTATGAAGTGGATTTTAAGCCCAAAATAGGTTCTTTGAAAATAGTAGATATTGCAGCAAACCATGCTTAAAATTTCGACTGAATATTTCCTTTTTGACCAAAAAGACACTTTTCTTTTCTTTTCTTTTCTTTCTTTTTTTTTTCTTTTTTCTTTTCCCTCTTTTTCTTTTCTTTTTTTTTCCTTTTCCCTCTTTTTCTTTTCTCTTTTGTTTTTTCTCTTCTTTTCTCTTTTTTTTCTGTTTTTCTTTTGTACCCAACGTATTTGGTCGGATAAGAAAACCTTCATTTGTATCCGACGTAAGTTGTTGGATACGTTAGGTTATATTAGTCGCGCGCGACCGCGACTCTTCACCTTCTTTTCTTCTTCTCCGATCGATAAGAGCGGACACAGGCCCTTTTCTTCCTGACAACGGCACTCGATTTCTTCTTCCTCCGGCGACTCCGGTGATTCCCATTACGTCCAACGACCGTCCCTAGTTTTGGCAACTCTCCGTTAAGTCCAGCAACTTCTGTCGATTAGGATTTGCTGCCAAGCCCTAGTTCGGCTTTTCCTCCTCTGACTTCCGGTGATTCAACCACCCGACGTTGTCATGCCAGCTCCGGTGACTCAACTCAACTCCAGCGACCTGCTCTTTGCCAATCCGACTTCCATTGCAATCCAACCGAGTCAGTGAGCATACACATTTTTCTTTGCACATATTGGACGAGCATACATTTTTTATTTTCTTTGTTTGCTGTGCTAAATCCATCAATGCATATCTATGGTTCCACTTCATTGATCACATGTGGCTTGTTTCTTTGGTGATGCCTTGACAGCACTGAATTGTATGATTTCCAATGCTTTTGCTCACTTCGAACTGGATTGCCAATGGTGCCTCAATCTGTCTTTACTTCCCCACATTTTTCATACCATGCTATTGCTGCTTCTTCTTCTTCTTTTTTCTGTTCTACTTTGACTGCCTTGCCAATTCTTGATCTGAATTCCTGCAATTTGGTTGCCCTCCAGTGATGAACTGAATTTTTTATTTCACATTGAATTGTATGCTCTGATGGGAACATGATTTCAAATGCCCATTTTCAAATTGGATCCAAATGCTACGATTTGTTCTTCTCCTTTTCTTGCAACATGTTTTGATTTTTTTGTTCTAACTTTAGTGATGTGATGCTCCACCTGACATGATTTTTCCATGACTTGTTCCTGACTACACTTTGCATGACCACTTCGATATCTTTGAAGTAGGTTCTCCACTCATGGTTTTATATCTTGAAACTGATTGCATGCTTTTTAGATTGTATGGATCTCTTAATTGCTAATATCAAGCTGGGATTTTTTTCTTTTCTGCAATTTGCTTTGGCTTTCCAATTTGTCTTTCTAATTCCTGATCTACAATTCCTTTAGGCTGATTGCTGGTGACATTTTCCCACTGAATTGCATGATGTTCCAATGCTTTTGAATTGCCGGAAAAATTGCCTACTCAGATGCCTTGCTATGATTTGCTATTCTCGATATGATTTTAGCTTGTCTTTGACTGTCAGAATTTTTCCATGATTGGCCCTTGGATCCCAAACTTTGTTTTGATCTCTAATCAACTAAGACCTTTTACTTTTTCATAACTGTCCTATTTTCATGTAGCAGTCCTGAAATAAATTAGCAAATATTAAGCCTTTTAGGATAAAATGTTTTTTAGAACCCGAATTTCTGATAAACAACTTAACACAAAATTGTTAGTTAGACAGAAATATCAAACACTTCCCTGTTTCTTTTAGATGGCTAGAGATCGCTCTCGTGTGCGAGAGGAGGCTAATCCAGCTGATCAGTCCTCTTCGTCCCGAGCTAGGATCGAGTCCGATCAGAGTGTTACCTTGTCTGATCCACTAGATGGTTCCAGAGAGAGTTCTGGAGAGGGCTCTGCTGAGGCAGGCTTCCCAATTTTTTCTTTTCCCTCATTCTATTTTTTTCTACACAAACCTTCTCATTTCATGCTTTTGACTTTTTGCCCGTTCTGGCTCCTGCTCAAGGTCGTGGGAGAGGCCGAGGTTGAGGCCAAGATGGAGATCGGGCTGCAGAGGCCATTAGAGGTAGAGGACGAGGCCGAGGTAGGGGCCGAGTTCAGGATCCGGCCCATGAGGGTGAGAGACCCCGTGGCGGAGGCTGAGGATGTGGCAGGGCCAGAGGTGCGGTTCAGGATCAAGCCCCTGTGGGTGATGCCAGGGGGTTCCGTTTAGTCTTTCCTAAGGAGTTGAGAGCATCTGTTCAGGACACTGAGCTTCTCAGTGGATTGGATCATCATCCTTCGATGTGTGTCCGAGCAAATCTTCCTCTTCGGTATCCCCCCTCTCATTTGCGAGGTAGTTGGGGGAGGTTCTTTGAGCTGTATCAGACCCTATCTCCCGGACTCAGACGGGAGTTCCGTAGATGCTGCTTTGATCATTTTCTCCTCATCCCCTCGTTCTGAGCTGACCGCCCTCTCATCTTTGCCATGCTGGAGCGATACTTTCCTGACACACAATCTTTCCATCTGCCAGATGTTGAGCTGGGGATTCGTCCTTCAGATTTTGTCATGCTCATTGGCATCCCCTTGACGGAGAGGACTATAGAGATGGAGCGCCCTTCAACAGCGGATATCGGCACCTTGTTAGGGTATGGGGATCTTCCTGAGGCTGCTTGGGATGGCAGGAGGGGTTGGATCTCTATTAGTTGGTTATGTGGCAACATCATTGATCACGCTGACCGGAGGCATGCTACTATTACTGAGGATCATCACAGTTTCGCTCCTCTATTCCGATGCGTCTTTCTGCTAATGCTTGGTAGCTGCTTCTTCCAGGAGGACACGACATCAGTCAACCCTGTCTTTTTGGATGTCCTAAGAGATCTCCAGCAGGCCAGGCGGCTAGCATGGGGCCGATTGATATATGGGACTATATTAGCCGGACTGAGCCGTATTATCCGCGGTCTGGCTGCTTCGAGAGGGGATGGTATCAGCTGCCGATTTTTTCTGGCAGATCTTACAGGTAAGGAATATTTTTGCTTAACTTCCTTTAAAAATTCTTTTATCTCCTTCTAACTTGTTTTCTTTCCTTGCCAAATATTCATGTATACACACATGACATATTTCCGCCGTTCCCTTGTGCCCGGTGCCGCGGAGTTCCCTGTAGCTATACTGTGGTTTGTTCTTGAGAAGGACGCGGATAGGAGCCAGCCGCGATCTGCCTGGGTGCATTTAGACCGCTCTCGCCGTTCCAATGTAAATTTTCCTCACCCTTCAATATTCTGTTTTTCTCCAAACTACCTTTGTATCTGACACTCTTTATTTTGATTGCAACTTATACTGGCCCGCTTCCAGGACGTAGATGACGAGGTTGCTCATCAGGAGATGGTACATTACGCTTTGAAGCGAGATGTGCGACGCCAGTCCTACCAGTGTTTCATCGGGAGACTTGGGAGGATTATGTACTTAGGCGAGCGCCTGTACTTCCAGCATACCAGTGTCCCTCGCATTCCTGTTTATCCACCTCCCGTTGGTCCTACCATCCTCCTACCCGGATTTGATGCTGCACAGTTTGATCAGTGGGAGGATGCGGAGGCACTTACTGTAGCCGGGGATTACGTTGAGTGGATCTAGAGAGTATCCATCGGCTATTTGATGGACCGGTCGACCCGTGCCGGGATGACTGAGATAGGTGGGATTTTTTTCCGGGTTCATGACGACACTGTGAGTTATCTTCTCCTATCTTCTTTCCTTTAGTTCTGTATTTGTGACTCTAATCCCCTTCTTGTTGGCAGGTAGAGGAGTTGAATGCTCTTCGTGACCGGTTCCAGAGTCAGCGGGCCACTGTGGATGATTTGATTGCTGAGCATGATGCGGTTGTGGCCCAGCGAGATGCCCGGATCAGGGAGCTAGAGGCTTTGGTTGCTGAGCTTAGGGCTAGACAGGTATCTAGTTCTCCATTTCTTCCATTTCCATGTTTTTCTGCTGTTCTGATATGAACTTTTGGACTTTTGCAAGATCCGGTCCCACATCACGGTGTTGCCTTTGATCCAGATCCTCCTGTTCCTGGTCCATCTCTGGTTCGGATTGCTGATCCCGAGGATGCCCCAACTGCTGACTCGGTTATATCTCCTGTTCCTGCTGCTGCAGCTGTCAGTTCTACATCTCCTGTGATGGCTCCTGATTCTGAGGACATCCAGGTTGCCGACTCGGTTGCATCTCCTGTTTCAGTTGCTCTTGCGGATCCTGCTGGTACCTCATCTCCAGTGATGGTTCCTGCTCCTGCTCCTGATGCCCCCGGTAAGTTTTCTTCAGTTTCATCTCTTAGGTTCATTTTTGTACTTCAATTTCTGACTTTATTTCCATTAATCCAGCTGTTTCTGTTCCTGATCTTCCTTCAGCTACTACCGAGACTTCTGGAGCTGCGGAAGTGGAGACTGCTGTGGCTGAGGACCCAGTTGAGCCCGAGGCGGCTATCCTGCCAGCCGAGCCTGTTCCTGCTGAGCCTGAGGCTTCCTCATCAGATTCTGTTCCTGGCCCGCCTCCTGACAACTCGGCCTACTGCCTTGAGTATCAGATTCTGTCCTTTTTGGGCCAGAGACCGCACTATATGGCTGAGCGCCTTCTGACACATGTCTTTAGGCGCCGACCATCTCGAGGTAGAGGCCGCAAAGGAGCGCATGGCAGAGGACGCGGGGATGATCTTGCACAGGATCAGTAGATTAGGATTTTTTTATATCATCATTGTACAAACGAGACTTGCATATATATGAAAAAACTTTTTTATTCATTCTCTCTTGTTTTGCTCTTTTTCCTTCTCATTTTTATGCAATTATAACTTGTACACAAGTAAAACAGGTAAAAAATTCGAATCTTTCTTCTTTCTCTCTTTTTTTTTTGCCTTTTTTCCTTGTATCCGATATAACAAATCGGATACAATAACCCTTTTTTGTATCCGACGTGATATGTCGGATACAAGCAATTTCTCTTGTATCCGACATTTTGCGTCGGATATGAACAAAACCTTTTGTATCCGACCTGATATGTTGGATACATTAAAACCTGCTAAAAAAGTAATTGGCCTCGGGATTTGAGTCATTTTTACAAGTTTTTGAGTTTAGAAAATCCCCTTTTCGCCTCTTTCCTCCTCCCATTGATTCTTAGCAAGCTCCAATCATCCCTAATGGCTTCCGGATCATCTTCTGCCCCATTATTGTCTGTCCACGCAGCCTCCCCTGCAAAACAACCTTTTTAGAGCAAAACCCCCTAATCTCACTAGGTACAACCCCGTAGATTCATTCTACACTAGGTGGGTAAACTCTATGACCCTTGATGAAGAGATTAAATGGGATTCTATTCACCTAGGTCACACCTTGCTCATCCCTTCCATCCCGTTCAAGTGGGAAATTATTGAGGCCATGATTGGGCATTGGGTACCTGATTTGAATCTTTTTCGGTTTGGGGACAAAGAGATGACCCCAACCATTGAAGAGGTTGAAACCATCCTGGGTTTGAGGTTTGCAGAGAAAGTAGTGAACTCACCCCTTAAGCCTAGCTACAAGAAAGAGGCTTCCACCTTTCTAGGCATAGGGAAGAAGGATTTAGGGGATTCTGACACCCTTTTAACCTTATCCAAGTCTTTTTTGACTGAGAAGCTCTTGAGGGGGGACAACAAGGAAGCTAGGTTTAATGCCCTGACCCTGATAGTGGTTAACCAACTGCTTTTTCCGCGGGATGACGATGAAGTTGACTTGGCCCTTATCTCAGTCGTCTGCTAGGTTAGGGAGCAGGAGAGATTGGCCCCTATGATTTTGGCAGGGATGTACCAGGCATTGACTGATTGTTATCACAGGAAGAAGAAGCGCTTCCTGTCATGTGCCCCTACCATGCAGGTAAAATTCTCCTTTTTGCCTTCTTTTTTTTCTTTTGCTTTTTTTTCTTTACCATATATTGAACTATTTATCCTTTTCTGCAGCTTTGGTTACTTGACCACCTAAGTCAAATTGAGGAGATCAATCGACACTTCTTTCCAAGCCTGAAAGTTCCGGTTTTGATGAGCAACCGGGGGTGTCCTAACATTCCAGGAGGCAAATAGGGTTGGTTCTCTTTCTTGGATACACTCCAGGATGATCAGGTGAGGTGGCCTGGTACTTATAAACCCAATGCAATGACCGTGATCAGTTTCAGAGATAGCAACTTTTTGGTTCTAGCAGGCCTGAGATATACTGTGCTCTACCTCCCCTTGCGAGTTCTTTGGTAGTTCAGAGCGACCCAGGGGATTATAATCCCGGGTGGATACGAGGACTACCTTGGGCCACGTTCACCCACCACCATGAAGCTGAACGCTTGGTTGATGAGGGAGTGGTCCTATGTTTGTTTCATGCGGGGCTTGGTCTTCTCAGAGTCCCATGTGAAGGACTACCTCTTCTGGATCAAGGAGCAGATTCAGAGCCAGGCCCCAGTACCCGAGGATCCGCCTGCAGTTTTGGCTCCCACTTATGAAGACATTTTGGAGTCCGAAAGAGCTTCTCATAAGCGACTTCAGCAGATATGGGTACGAGATGCCCAGGAGCTTAGGATACGAGGCCTTGATCTGGAGAGGCAACTTGAAGAGCAGGTATCTTGCCGTACTGCTTTGGAGAAACAACTTGAGGAGCATAGGCAGGCTCGCTGCTTTGAAGTCCGAGTGCTGCGGCCAAAGCACCAGGATGCCTTAGCCAACCTTAGAGGCATGAGGATCAGGTAGGCCCTGTCAGATGAGGTCATATCCTTTTTGAGCGATTCGGATGCAGAGGGGGCTTCTGGAGTTATTGCAGCTCAAGTAGCTCGGATTCAGGAGCTTGAGGAGCAGCTAGGGGATAGAGGTTAGCTCACTTTATTGCATTTTTTCCATACCTTTGTATCAAAACAAACTCCAATAATGGAAAGACAAAGGATTTTATTCAAAAATAAGTTTTTATACTATTGGCCTCAGAATTCTCAGATGCTTGTAAAAACAAAGGTTTTATAAAAAGTACTTGATTTATCATCACTGGCCAAAATATAGTTTTTTTGGCTTTTTTGTATTTTATTATTTTTTTGAATTTTTGTTCAAAACACTTAATCACATACAATTAAAAGAATTGAAATCAAGTTGAATAATGAAAGGGGTAATCCAAGTAATAGGAAGAGATCAAATCCGTCTATCTTAGGACCTTTAGAGTCATCCCCAAATGGCTTTTCTTCCATACTTGACCCCGTTATTCCCAATCTGCTCAGTCTCAGTACTCGTGCTGATTTCACTTCAAGCTTGGATGTCAATGATCAACTCAACCTTTGATTGTTTTTTTTTCTTTTTTTATTTTTTTATTTTTTTCTTTTTTTCTTTTTTCCTTTTTTTTTTCTTTTGCCAATATTGCCCCTAGCGCTAGTTATGGTTTTCACTAGGGTCAGCTTCTGCATTCCGTCATCACCAATCTTACTTTGAAATTTGCATGAATATACTAGAATCACCGAGGGCTTAAGAATAGGACGAAACAAAGGCTAGGCTCGGTTTATGAAAGAAAGGTATTAAAGGTTTAAAATTTTCCAAATGTGAAAATAGGTCAACCGGACTTACAGTCATGATGAATTTGCCCCATTTCCCCAAAATGTATCATTTTCTTCCCTTTTTTGCCTTTGGCTTTCATTTGCCACTTTTCTTTGCTGTTTCTTTTTTTTTCATTTTTGCCCCAATTTGTTTTGCCCCAGTATAAGACTGTAAGTCCAGTTTAGGTTTATCAAAGAAACGAACCGGCTCGACTTGGCTAAACTAGGGATTAAAATTGGAGGGAAATACAGAAAAATGGCCTCGGATCATTTCCTAGTAATATTCATTCAAAGAAAATACCTCTTTACTGCATCAGAGTTAATTGGCTCAGGAAAATCCTTCCCATCCATTTCTGTTAAGATGAGTGCACCCCCTGACAGGATCTTCTTGACGACATAAGGCCCTTCCCAATTTGGCTTGAACTTCCCGCGAGGATCATCCAAAAATGGTAAGATTTTCTTTAGTACCAAGTTTCCTTCTTGGAAAGTTCTGGGCTTCACCTTCTTATTATAGGCCTTGGCCATTCTCTTCTGGTACAATTGGCCATGCCAAAGCGCCTTCAAACACTTCTCTTCTATTAGGTTGAGTTGATCATGTCTTGACTGTATCCATTCAGGATCTTCCAATTCAGCTTCCATGAGCACTCTAAGTGATGGGATTTCTAGTTCCACTAGCAAAACTGCTTCCATCCCATAGACTAGGGAATACGGGGTTGCCCCAGTTGAAGTCCGGATTGAGGTTCTATAGGCATATAGGGCAAGTGGTAGCATTTCGTGCCAATTCTTGTAACTCACTACCATTTTCTGAATGATTTTCTTTATATTTTTGTTTGCTGCTTCTACTGCCCCATTCATCTTTGGTCTATACAAAGCTGATTTGTGATGGGTAATCTGGAACTGCTCACACATCTTCTTTATGTTCTTGTTCTTAATATTTGAAACGTTGTCTGACACTATGGCATTTGGCAAACCATAGCGACAAATAATGTTGTGCTTCAAAAATTTAAGAACATGGCTACTTGTGATATTCGCATATGAAGCCGCTTCTACCCACTTGGTGAAATAGTCAATCGCTACCAGGATAAATCTGTGCCCGTTCAATGCCTTAGGGGAAATCATGCCGATGACATCTATGCCCCACATGGAGAAGGGCCATGGTGATGTCATGTTGTGCAACTCACTTGGGGGTGCATGCTTGTTATCTGCATATATTTGACATTGATGGCACCTCTTGACATGTACACAGCAATCGTGCTCCATTGTCGACCAATAGTATCCCAATCTTAGAATCTTTTTTGCAAGCATGTGACCGTTCATATGAGTTCCACAGATTCCTACATGTACTGTTTCAATCAATCTCTCCGACTCAGCCTTGGCAACACATCTGAGCAGAATATCATTATGTGACCTTTTGTACAAATGTCCACCACTTAGTAGGAATTGACCGGCTAATCTCTGAATTATCCTTTTCTCAATAGAAGTGACATTTTTTGGCAAACTTTGATCATTCAAGAAATTTTTGATGTCTTGAAACCATGGTGTTTCCTCTTCTGGTGCTTCCTCTAGAACAAGACAATAAGCCGGTTCATTTTTGACCTCAATTTCCAGTGGTTTAATATCTACCCCTTCTGGCATGCTGACCATCGAAGCCAATGTTGCTAGCGCATCTGCGAACTGATTCTTGGCCCTTGGCATATAGTTAAAGGAAATTCGAGTAAATTTAGTGCTCATTTCTTCCAAATACTGGTGATAGGGGATCAATTTGTGATCCTTGGTTTTCCATTCACCAGTTGTTTGGAAGATGATGAGACTCGAATCCCCATATACGTCAAGTTCCTTCACAATGGTCTATGGCGGCTTGCAACCCAATTATGCATGCTTCATACTCTGCAATGTTGTTTGTACATTGAAATCTCAATTTCACTGCGATTGGGATGTGTGACTCATCTGGCTTGACCAATACTGCCCCAATTTCATTTCCATTCATGTTGGCAGCCCCATCGAAGAACATCTGCCAAGAGCTTTCATTTTCCTCCTCTTCAGTAAATAAAATTGCCTCATCGGGAAAGTTGGTCTTCAAAGGTTGGTATTCTGGTAAAGGATGTGCAGCCAGGTGATTAGCAATGGCTTGACCCTTAATCGCCTTCTGAGTGATGTATGTGAGGTCAAACTCGGAAAGCAACAATTGCCACTTTGCCGTTCTGCTAGTTAGTGCTGGTTTCTCAAATAAATGCTTCAGAGGGTCCATCCGGGATATCAATAATGTGGAGTGACTAAGGAAATAATGCCTTAGTCTTTGAGTAACCCACACTATGTTGACAAGTGTTGTTGATATTGTTGTTGATGTTAATAAAATTAAATTTCATGTCTTTTACATTCTGATATAGATCCTGCGATTGTATTATTTAACACCTCGGGTACGAGTTACGGTTTCGATATGTAAAGTCCCAAATTTTAATGAGATTAAAATTTATTATTTTGGTAATTAATTAAGGCCAAATTGGAAAATTATGCAGAATTGGAGATAGAGAGGGTTCGTTTGAGGTTCCGGGTGAATCGATTTGGGAAATTTTATTTAATAAAGGTGAGGAAAAATTAGTTAATATTATTTGGGAGATTTAAATTGGTTTAATGATGTGGAAAATGGGTGATATAAATTAAATTAGGTTGCTGGTATAGGGTTTTCTGTGGAGTGGCGCATTGGCGGATTGTGAATTGAGTTGTTGAGGACAGCAACTATAAATATCGGAGCATTGAGTTCGTTGGTTCCATTTTTTGAGCATCTGAATAACTGAATCTGAGTTCTGAGAGGAGAGGAAGAGGAGAGCAAGGGTTCTAAGAGAATGATTTAGTCTGCAGTGGTGATCAGAGAATATATAGTTGGTCGTTGAGAATTGTTTGAATTTGGAGTGAAGAAATTCGGCAGCAGCATATCAATTCGTCCAGGAGCAGAAGAGAAAGGGAGGAATTGAGGAAGAGGCCGGATCTGGAGTTGCTAGACTGCTCAAGGAGTTGCTGTAATTCTATCTTCTATCTAAGAGGAAGAGAAGAGGAATCTGCCGCAGCTGAGAAATTGAAATTGTGTCTTCTTCCAAAACAATTTCATTGGAGCAAAGGAAGAGCTCGAATGAAAACATAGATCGGATTGGGAGAGTGTGCTGGGCGACTGTGGGAAATCAGAAGTTGGATTGCTTAAACAGGTAGGTAGCATAGTTACTTCTCAGATTTGTTGTTTATTATTGAATGGATTTCGTTTATACTAGTGGAGGTTTTTATGAAATCTGATCTGGAGTTCCAGATCTGTTTATGGTATAAAATGGTAATTGAATGAATGGTTTATCATGGGCGGCAGGTGATATATATACAGTGTTCTTTTTCTATGGTGAATAAGATTGGAAGTAGCACAATTAACTCAGTTAGATGATTTAAAACTTGATATAGCTTCAGTTTTGAGCTATAGTTTTGGCCGCTCCTTATGTTACAAGGTTTCTGGCGACTAGGCAATTGAACAATTGTAGTGTTGAGTTAATTCAACCAACAATAGGTTTATTGTTTAGGTAATGGAATTGGTTAGATGCTTTTAATTATACTGTGGTACAGAATTTGCCTAACCATTTGCTCTCCCTGTTTCTGGTAAGTCACTGACACATGGCATGTTTAAATTCTGAATTTGGTGCAAACCAGAATTTCAAAGTAAGGTTGCTGTTTCATTAAGTAATTTGAATGGTAATTGGAATGTATAGCAGATGAATGAATGGATTAGATCCATTGGGGATTAAATCCTAATTGATATTGCAGAATTTTTAAACAAAATACTACGGGGGCCTGTTGTTTGTGCTATGGTTTGAGTGACTTAATTACACCCAAAGTGAGTCAAATCCAGTAAGTGAAGACTTAGGAAAACTTCTGAAATTAATTGTGAGTGAAACTTTAGATACATTTATAGAACTTTGATTTTGGCATTGACTAGGATGGTAATGTGTTGCTGGTACTCAGGTTTGCGGAGCATGGCTGAGTGGTGCTCAGCTACAGTTCCAATAAATTAGTTGCTATAAATCAGCTTATTTACAGCTCATATGTATAGGGTTGTTAAAAGTTACTTTGGGAAGTTCTTGGGAAGTATATTAAATGGTAAATGCTGGATTTTGATGGATTAGAATTACCTTAGGTGCTGTTCTACAGTTATTAGTTGCTTGTGCAATTACCTTAGGCGCTGTTCTACAATTATTAGTTGCTCACTTTAGGTGTTGTTGTTCAGATGTGAACCTAAACAGGAAAATGCCCAGGTTAAGAGGAAGAAAACCTGGTTCATGGCATTGGGTCAGTAAGGGTTTTAGAAGCTGGGTGCCTACTTATGTAGAGGTCGGCAGTAGCCTCATCTTTATATGTTTATACGGAGAGTTAACAGCCATGATATTATAAATATTACGGTCCTTATTAAGAGTTTTTTTGTAAACTCAGAATCTAGAAATATTATGCAAATGTCTAAAAGTTGAGGGGAGGTGTTCATGTGAGAGGGAACCAGGTGCTGAGTGTTACCATCTGGCGTCAGGTATTTTGTGGGCAACTCAGTTGCAATTCTAGTTAATTATGGATTATCATGTTAGTGTTGAAGGAGGTTACTTGTAGAATATTAGGGGATGTCAGTAAGGTTAGATATTGGGTCAAACTCTAGGGAAAATATGTTAGGTTGGGATTGATTTAATTCTTGGTGCTGCTGAGGAGTGCTTATCCTCATTAGCAGCCTATATTTGGGTCCTATTTCAAAGCTACAGTTAGACTTACTTGGAGAGCTAATTTGGGTGTTATGTTGAGATCTTACTTAGTGTTTTGGAGTGCTTGGGTTGAAGTGGTATTAGTACATTTCGTCACACAAAACTGGGTTAGTGATGAATGGTGCCTACCTCTAGAAATAATGGAAACTTAAATGAGTGTAGGAAAGGGAAATAGGTCAAATAAGATTGGTGTATTTCAGATTCTGGTATAACTAAGTTTTGAACCTTAAAAAATTCAAGGTAAAGACCATTGTAAAGGTTGTTTAAAGTTCAAATTTCATCTGAGTTATTGGAAGCATCTTAGAGGATAAGAATATATCTTAAGTTAACCAAAAAGTAGAAAGCTCAAGATTACATAAGTTTGAGTTATTTGTGTTAATAAAAGATGTCATTGGTTTATGTTAAAGAGAGAAAGTAAGAGTAACATTTATAGAAATTTCCGTTCGAGTATAAAACAAGTGTTTCAAGTCTGAATTTAACAATGCTACTACATTTTGATATCTATATGCAGATTTGCCGGTTTAACCGAGTTTTGGCAGTGTTACCAAATTTTGACTATAAAAGAGGATTTTAAGCACTATTTTGGAAAGGACTTTTTAAACAAATTTATTATGGACAAATCCGATATTTGAGAATTTTTATACACTTGGAGGATGTTCTTGTGAGTTGTGATGGTTTGATGGTTATCTTACCTCCGCGTATCTCGGAGATGCCCCGTGTATCTCGGGATGCTATTGCCTCCGTGTATCTCGGGGATGCCTCGTGTAGCTCGGGATGATATGATTGAGATTGAGATGGGTTGTGCTTACTGGATTTCTCTGCTGATTTTGGTTTTAGAGTCTAGTGGGCATAGCTCGATATGGATCCATGTTAGGAGCTAGATAGTGGGAAGGATTGTTCTTCTCTAGTCGTAACACTTTGTTCATGCACGCGTTTCTATCGTGTATCTCGATGAGGCCTTCTCTGTATCTGGTTGGTTGCGGCTATGAAAGGATAGTACATGCCAACCCATTACTGTATCTGAATGGGTTCTCCCGCAATAAGTCGATGACCGTGTAGCTCGGCTTCGCTCATAAGCCGGGAGGTGGCATAGTGAGCATGGTCTTACACTAGTTAAAGGCAGTCTTATTTCATGAGTCCTGCTATGACTTATCAACTGTTGATTGGATGTTACATATATATTTGTTGAACTGGATTATTTCTGTATTTTATATTGATTGATTGGATTACTGTTGAATTACTCGGATTATTCGGAACTGAGGTGTTATCACTACTGTTGCATGATTTACAACTGTATCATATTTTAGAACTGATGAACTGTATTTGAGCATGCATGTGCTGCTTACTGGGATATTTGTATCTCATTACGTTTTGTTTTGTTTTGTTTTCAGTTTCTGGTAAGGACGGTACCAGCGGGTGTATGCTTGTTTCATGTGAGTTAACCTCGGTTATGTTATTTTATATTGGAGCTTGGGTTATAGTGCACTCTGATTACCCAGTTATTGTTCTGATTACCCAGTTATTGTTTTATTTATGTTTTCCTTCACTCTGATATTGCTATCCTGGGTTATATATTAACCTTCGGAGATAAGTTACGATTTTCTCTATGTAACTTGGATCCAGGGCGTTACAGATGGTATCAGAGCATATCAGAGTTTTGAAAGGAAACATGACATAGAAATAGGAAGCCCTAGGATGGACTTGGGGGTTGTGTGCTCGATAGATAGCACCTCTAAATAGGAAATTTAGGTTGAGAGTGTTCATTCTACAGCTATAGAAATAATTATTATTGTTAAAGGTAAGTTATTTGTTCCCTTACACTGCATCTATATATGATGGTATGGATTGTTATTTGTGATGTGGAATATTAATATTAATTTTGCATGATTAGAGGAAGGTTATTGAAGTTTTATTCCGAAGGAAATATAAGATCTTGAGGAGTGGATTTATTGATAAATAGTAAAATGGAAATTTTGGAGGTGTGAGATAAATCTCAATTATTGTTGATCATATTTGAAGCATGCAATTGGTGATGGTTGATTACGCATGCGAGCTATTGTATGCTTAATTGGATGATGAGCCAGATGTATATAGCTGTACTTGAGTAGTGTAAGGCATCGGCCAATGCTGAACATATACTTGGGTATTAAGCTTTATACAAATGGGGTATGTAATGTAATATTTATATATAAACTAGAAATTGTTTTGTGCTATATTGCTTAATTTAAGCTAGAAGGGGATCTACATGATTTCTTCCCTATTCTTCATATAAGTGCACATATATGAAAGGGTGGGTGACAGCAAGTCATGATATTTTCTTCTGAGCTATTTTATTTTGTAGTGTGTATAAATATTGAGAGTAAGAAATTATAAGTGATTGGATTTATGAGGATTATTGAGGATTCATTGGTAATTCAGAAAATTAGTGAAGAAGCAGCGGAAGCATAGTGGATCTAAAAGATAAAGAAGGAAATATCTATCATTAGAAGAATTTCCCCTGCTCGAATTTAGTGTTGGCAAATATGTTCAGATTTATAATATTTGGAGGAAATAGCTTTGAGAAATAAAGAGAGGTATACCAATCATAAGAATTCGATGTTTTCAGTAAGTGTGTTAGCATGGGCAACAGGTGGTAATTAGAATTGTTCTTTTTCTGTTGTGAATGGGATAAAATTAGCATGAAATGGTGTGGTTCAGATTGTTTTTAATTGAGTCATTCTTCTAAAATAAGCTTAGATGCATTGCAGTCCCTGTTCTTGGTTAGGCATGGGCATATGGTACTTTAGGTTATGAATGTGGTGCAAAACAGAATTATTAAGGCAAGTTACTATCTCCATAACCAAATTGTATGGTATAGGGACTGTAGGATAGGTGTTTGAGTGGATTTGAATCCATTGGGAATTAAACATTTGCTGGTATTGCAGAAATCTGAAGTGAATATTTATGAGTGTTAACTGTTTGTGTTATAGCATGAGAGACTAAATTAAACTCAGCAATGGTCACATATATGAGGTGGAGGTTTAAGATTTAGGTAGAGGTAAATTAGGAGTGAAGTTAGATCAGTTTTAGGGAAACCTTTAATTGTACAAAGTATGGAAATGAAATAGGTGGCTGGCGCCAAGGTTGCTGATCATGGCCGAGTGGTGCCCAGCCCACCTTCAACTCTATAGGGATGTGTTTTAGTCTAAGTGCAGTCTTATGTTGACAAGTGTTGTTAAATGTATTTTGGGAACCTCTTAGGAACTTATTAAAATGTTGTTGCTGAACTTTCAATGGAAAGGGATATTCTATAAATGGGAATTTGGATTTGAGGTCAGTCAATAAAGAAAATCAATGTTGTTGTAGCTGAGTTCAGATTTAAGAAATTGCATGAGCATTCAATGTAGTAGCATTGTTTAGTCTTATTTTGCATGATATAATTGAGGTTTGAGTTATTAAAATTGAATGCTAAATCTGAACCTATTCTAGCATGGAATGGTGTTAATTTAGTAGAGAACATCTTTGCATGTTAATTCATTTCGGATACTTGTTATATTAAAAGTTTAAAGTAGAGCATATGTTATTTAAATAGGTGTTTGTAATACAATAGAAATATTAGTTTACTTGCTGGGTTATTGGAGGAATGGATTATCTGCTGAGTGGTGCCTACCCCTCCAAAGGTTGGCACCAGCTCACTTATATTAATAATTGTAATTGTTAATAACATACAGTTAGGGGTTTTGCCAATGGGATTTAATTAGGGGTTATATGAAGGCATTGTATGCTTTGAAGAGCTGTGTTGGAAGCTCATGTGAAGCCATAAACTCTGAAACCAAAAAGATTATAGGGACACCAGGTGCTGCTGTGGTTGGCGCCCAGCTCACCAGCAGCACTATTGTGTTGGTTTAAGTACTCTTGTAGGGGTTCATTTGAAGATGTAATGAGAGGTTATTAAGGGGTTGGGTAAGTAGAAAATACTGGTATTGGGAGCCTTCCGAGTGTCAAGTAAAGAAATCAGAAAAACTTCATTAGTAATCAGATGAGTGTTTCTTTTTGAGATCTGAAATTTGTTCAGCTCAATACCAGTTTGCTTCCAACTATTTGAGTGCTGTTAGAAACTCACCTTGGGAATTATTAGAGGTTTTGATTAGTGGTTAAAGGAAAGGTTTGTTGTTATGAGAAGAAAGACTATAAAATAGGGATCAGACCTGAATTTTAATTCATGACATTGGGAAAATCTGGTTGGGTGCTGATTGGCGCCTATCTCCACAAGTGTTGGTGTCAACTCTCCTATTTTAGTTTGTGTGGTTATTATTAATTGCAATTAAGGGATTATCTCTTAGGGAACCTAAATATATGTAATTGAATGTATCTTGGAGGAAATGTAGGTGCTTGGAAACTGGGGGTATACTAGTATAGTAAGTATTGAAACCTGAAAAGTGGCTAGTTAGGGGTTTGAGTAACTTTTAGGTGCTGAAAATCTTCTCCAGCACATACAACTTTTGCATGGCAAACTAAACTTGAGAGAGTAAGTAAAGAACTATTTAAGGATAAATAAATGGGATTTGAGTGAACCTTAGGAGGCTGAAGTAAGTGTACAAAAAGGAGTTACAAAAGAATACAAAGATGGCATTGAGGATTAAAGAATACAAAGGGTTAAAAGAAGGCATTGAGGATTAAAGTAGAAAATGAGTGTTTGAGTATAAAGTGTCTATCGAAAAGCTACTGTTTAGACATAAAACCAGATTTGTTTGTCAAATTTCAGTAGGAGATGTAAATTCTGATTTTTCACATTTGAATGCCGGTTTAACCGAGACTTAACAGTTTTTACAAACTTTTGACTAAAAAGGAGATTTTTTGAAATATTTGGATAAGGAACTTAAGAACAAATTATTTTGGGATAAATCTAATTACTTGGAATTTTCATATACTCGAAGGATAGTTTTTAGTGTTTCTGATGAGAATATGTTATTTTACTTCCGTGTATCTCGGAATGGGTTTGGAACCTCTCCATGTACCTTGGATTGAGGATTTCTTTTCTCCATGTATCTTGGGGGTGATGATGGTTGGTTGGTACTACTGGAACTGGTTTGATTATTTTGATTGTTGGTTTTGAGTCTAGATGGCATAGCTCGGTGTGGATCCACATTTGTCAAGTTAAGAGCTAGGTAGTGGAATAGATTGATCTTTGCTAGTTGTAATACCTTGTTCACGCACGCGTTTCCATCGTGTAGCTCGATGAGGCCTTCTCTGTATCTGGTTGGCTGCGGCTATGTTAGGATAGTTCATGCCAATCCATTTCTGTATCTGAATGGGTTCACCCGCAATAAGTCGATGTCCGTGTAGCTCGGCTTCGCTCATAAGCCAGGAGGCGGCATAGTGAGCTTGGTTTTACACTAGTTAAAGGCAATTTATTTCATGAGTCCAACATGCACTTATTCCTAATGAGTGCACATTTTGGCTTTCGATTATTTAGTGATTGTAAACATCTTCCTTTATCAGTATATGTTGGTTTCGGATTATTCGGCTTAACCGGTAAGGTTGGATGTTGTTATTAATGCATAGTTATTTCAGGAGCATGTTTGAAAACTGTTAATAAATGTTTTTATGCATGCATATGCTACTTGCTGAGATATTCGTATCTCATTCTAGTTGTTTTTGTTTTGTTTTCAGATCCTGGTGAGGACGATATCCGTGGGGTTGAGCCAGTTGCAGATTACCCCGAATATAGGGGAGAGGATTACTTTGTCGAGTGACCTTTGAGAGTTATCCTTGGTTTTGATTTCCTTTGATATAGTGAGTAAGCTTTGAATTGTAATTCTTCCTTTAATTACGAATTGGTGTGGGTATTAGTGACGAACTCTGATATTGTTGTTGATGTTAATAAAATGAAATTTCATGTCTTTTACATTCTGATATAGATCCTGCGATTGTATTATCTAACACCTCGGGTACGAGTTACGGTTCCGATACGTAACCCGGATCCGGGGCGTTACAAAGATTTAAAATCCTGAATTTTTAATAGAATTAAAAATTAGAAGTTATGGTGGATTAATTTAATTAATTGATGGAAAATCTCATAAATGGGGAAAAAGGGGTCAAACCAGAGTTTTTGGGTGAACCGATTGGATAATTTTATTAAAATAGGTAAGGAGCATGGGTAAGAAATTCTATTGGTAGATTTTATGGTGATTCAGTGGTGTGGCATGTGTAGAATCAAGGTTTCTTAGTGTGCATGTGTAGGAGAGATGTGGTGGAGTGGCACTCATGGGAGCATGAATTAAACTTTGCTATTGGGCGGCAACTATATAAGCCAAGGGGAAGAAAAAAAAAATTTCAGTCGCTGGTTTGCATTGGACGAACTGAACTTGAGGAGAGGAGAAGGAGTTAGGGTTCCTGGCCAGATCTGGAGATTTAGAAATACTCAAGAGGAGTTCGTATGGTGGTTCGATTGCTGTCCAAGAGAGTGAAGAGAAACTCCAGCAGCACCTGATGTAGGCCGGAAATTGCAATCGGAGCAATCGTGTTCTTCTTTTAACTCAGGTAGGAGATTAGCATTTGAATTAAAGTTTTAGTTAAGTCTTATTGTAAATTCGAAATCATACCTCAGATCTGATTTCTTTTGTTGGATTGAAGTTCAAAGGACAGAGGAAGAGGGCGGCTAATTGAATCTGGAATTGGGGATTGAGTATGTCGATTGAGAGGGTTCAGAATTGTGGTATTGCATTAAGCTGTAAGTAGCGTTTTCTTTTTCTTTCAATTGCTGATTTCACGTTTGAAATTTGGTGTCGATTTTCTACATGTTGAAAAACTCATGTTTAATTTACATTGGTGTGCTTAAATTTTTGTTTAAGATGATAATTGATGATAGCAATTGGTTTAAAGGCATTTGGTAAGAGGATTTGATCAAGAAAAACCTTCGAAAATCACAAAACACCGACTGGTTCGCCATTCGTTTTGGAGAAGATGAAGTTTCCAAAATATTTAATTTCTGGTGCAAAACATCTATAGTAATTAAAAAGTGATGTGTTAGTTTAGGAAATAATTAAGTTTAGTATAAAACTTATACTGTATTGATAAATTAGTATGCAGAACTTAAATAAGTAAGTTTTAGTTTAGATTTTAGTTAGATTCAGCAAATATGTTCAGCCCCCAAATAAATAATTACATTTTAGTTATAATTTGAAAGAAAAAAATCAAAACTCAAAGAAAAAGTGTTTCAAAGTGATTTTTAGGATTTATAACTTAATTAAAAAAGTAAGAGAAGGTCAATTTAATAATAATAAAGAGAAAAGAAATAGTTAAGATGCAATCTGACATATTGCACAAAAAGGATTTTTAAGAAGGTGATCAAAGAATTTTGGGAAGGTAGTAGTTGAGAACAACACTTTTATTCAAATTTGACTCTTAAAGGGGTTTTATGGAAGTTAATGGAAAGAACTTATAAAGTAAATATAAATGAAAATTTTGGTTATCGGAGGGTGTGCCAAGCCTTTGGAGAACTACAGAAATTAATACTATTTTGTTGGGGCAAGAGAAGGCTTATTTGAACAAACCAAGTCAAATTGAAATAAGAAGGAATGGAGTAAAATACTATGATGAAACTCTTTATAAAAATTTAACTGTTAAATTAGGTTGGGAAAATACGGTAATTAAACAAGGAAAATGTTAGGGGGTTTAAATTGTACTTGGAAAGATTAAAAGAAAATACTTGAAAAACGTATTATTTGGATAAAGTTGTGTTTATAAATTTCTGATCTTGGGATACGGAAAGAGGATTTTAAATTGAATATGGATGTTTGGTTTTTCTGGTTTGGAATTGGTTTTTCCTCCATGTACTGGAGAGACGGATTGTGATGCCCCGTGTATCTCGGGATGTTGTTACCTCCGTGTATCTCGGGGATGCCCCGTGTAGCTCGGGATGATATGATTGAGATTGAGATGGGTTGTGCTTACTGGATTTCTCTGTTGGTTTTGGTTTTAGAGTCTAGTGGGCATAGCTCAATATGGATCCATGTTAGGAGCTAGATAGTGGGAAGGATTGTTCTTTGCTAGTCGTAACACTTTGTTCACGCATGCGTTTCCATCGTGTATCTCGATGAGGCCTTCTCTGTATCTGGTTGGCTGCGGCTATGATAGGATAGTACATGCCAACCCATTACTGTATCTGAATGGGTTCTCCCGCAATAAGTCGATGACCGTGTAGCTCGGCTTCGCTCATAAGTCGGGAGGTGGCATAGTGAGCATGGTCTTACACTAGTTAAAGGCAGTCTTATTTCATGAGTCCTGCTGTGACTTATCAACGGTTGATTTGATGTTACATATATATTTGTTGAACTGGATTATTTATGTATTTTATACTAATTGATTGGATTACTGTTGAATTACTCAGATTATTCGGAACTGAGGTGTTATCGCTACTGTTGCATGATTTACAACTGTATCATATTTTAGAACTGATGAACTGTATTTGAGCATGCATGTGCTGCTTACTGAGATATTCGTATCTCATTCCTTTCCGTTTTGTTTTGTTTTCAGTTTCTGGTAAGGACGGCATCAGCGGGTATATGCTTGGTTCATGTGAGTTAGCCTTGGTTATGATATTTTATATTGGAGCTTGGGTTATAGTGCACTCTGATTTTATAGTTATTGTTTAATTCATGTTTTTCCTTCACTCTGATTTGCTATCCTGGGTTATATAATAACCTTCGGAGATAAGTTACGGCTTTATCTACGTAACTTGGATCCAGGGCGTTACACCTTAGTCTTTGAGTAACCCACACTAGAGCGCAACAGGTCTTTTCCAATGGTGAGTACTTGACTTCATATTCCGTGAACTTTTTACTCAGATAGTAAATTGCTCTTTCCTTTCTACCAGTTCATCATGCTGCCCCAAGACACATCCCATCGATGTTTCCAATACCGACAAGTACAGGATCAATGGTTTTCCTAGAGTTGGTGGCACTAGCACATGTGGATTCAGCAAATATTTCTTTATCGTATCAAAAGCCTGCTGGCAATCCTCATTCTAAACTGTCGGGTTATCCTTTCTTAGAAGCTTGAAAATTGGTTCACAGATAGCTGTGAGCTGTGCTATGAACCGGCTTATATATTGAATTCTTCCAGGAAAACCACGAACCTCCTTCTCTGTTCTGGGTGATGGCATCTCAATTATGGCCTTGGCTTTAGTTGGGTCGATCTCAATTCCTCTCCGGCTCACTATAAATCCCAGCAATTTCCCTGATGTAGCCCCAAAGACGCATTTAGCTGGGTTAAGCCGTAGACTGTACTTCCTAAGTCGATCAAACACTTTCTTCAGATTGATCAAGTGATCCTCTTCTTTGCATGATTTGGCAATCATATCATCCACATAGACCTCCATCTCCTTATGGATCATGTCATAGAATAGTGCTGTCATGGCCCGCTAGTATGTTGCCCCGGCATTCTTGAGCTCAAATGGCATGATAGTATAGCGGAAAGTGCCCCAAGTTGTGATGAAGGCTGTTTTCTCTTGATCTTCCTTAGCCATCTTGATCTGATTGTACCCAGAGAAGCCGTCCATAAATGAGAATAGGCTATGTACAGCAATGTTGTCCACCAAGATGTCGATGTGTGGAAGCGGAAAATCATCCTTTGGACTTGCCTTGTTCAGATCTCTGTAGTCCACGCACATTCTAACTTTCCCGTCCTTTTTGGTATTGGCACTATGTTTGCGAGCCACTCGGGGTACAAGGAGACTGCCAAAAATCCTGCTTAAAATTGTTTGACCACTTCGTCCTTGACCTTCAGGGTTCATTCAGGCTTCAATCTTCTCAGCTTCTGCTTAATTGGCTTAACCCCTGGCAAAATTGGTAACTTGTGCACCACCATGTCAGTGTCCAACCCTAGTGTGCGCGCGTCGGAAACGCCGCACGGGAAAGTTTGGAGTTGCCACCGCCTGATGGGGTGTAGGCGGACACCTAGGTGCCTAATCTTGTCTATTTAGGGCTTTTGGTCTGCGGCTTGAGATTCTAAGTTTGGTTCTCGGTTGCGGTCTGGGGAAGTCCGTAGACACCCCAGTCCACCCCGTCGGATGACGGGTCCCGTGGATTCCCTGATTTGAGTCAGCTTTCTCTTTGGTCTTCACCCGATTCCTAATCCAGCAAGCATTTAAGTTAAGTCTTGGCGGTATCACCTGAGTGGTGTGGGTCGCTTTTAGTTGATTTTATCTTTGCATATCTTAAGTGGTCTGAGTCTGGCTGGGTGGGCCCCGTTGGAAGGCCCACGGTGTCCCTGGTGGGCTTGGGTAAGCCCGTGTACCCTTGGTGGGCCTCTGTCTAGCCCTAAGAGGCCTTGTGGGCTTTGGTTAATGAGTTGATTTTTCTTAGTTGTTTCAGTTGGGGTTTAAGTATTTTTCATACAAAGTTGGGCCTGATCGGTTTGTGGGCCCCTTGGGTGGGCCCACATGGTGGCCAAGTAATTTTATGTTATCTTTTTAATTTGCCGGAGATGGGCTGGCCACTGGGCTTGGGGCCCGTGATCCAGGTTTTGGGGCTTGAAAGCCCAATTCTTTGGAGTTTAGGGTTCGCACCCTAACTTGGTTCGGGTAGCGAGCTTTGGCGGGCCCGATAGGCCCTAGCCCTTGGTCTCGGCCAAACCATGCAATTCATACATTCATCCACATATCCAAGTTCGGACGGGCCACATTGGGCTTGGCCCGTCTGGTTCAATTAATTCGCTTTACTTAACTTGTTTAATTGCATGCTTTAGGGTTCATTGGGCTTGGTGGGCCCCGTTGGAAGGCCCACGGGTGTTCCGAGTCGGACCGGCGGTCCCGGTCTCAAGTGGGGTTTCCGGGTGGCCCGGAAACCCTATCGGTTCGATTGGTTTGGTTTATATTACCACTAAATTCCGCAAAACATCAAGAAACACAAAAAAACACATTTCTGTGTGTATCCAGCAACTCAGGCCGGATACACAGGGTCTGTAAGTGATCCGGCCTCACTAGCCGGATACACAGGGGCCATAGGTTATCCGGCCTTAGTTACCGGATACGCCTAGGCCACTGGTGATCCGGCTTGAGTTGCCGGATCACCCTGGAATGGCCTTTTTCGAGACTTCTGCCATTCGGGGTGTTTCTAGGGGCTCCTGTAGGTCTTCTACTAGTCATGTGGGCCTTTGGGCAGGCCCACATTGGTTCAGATTTGATGGAGAAGCCTCATTTGGCTTCTTTCATGGCTTCCAGCAAGGTCAAAGGGAATATAAAAAAGGGGAAGGGGGGGGGGGGGGGAAAGGGAATCATGCTTTCATACGTATGTTCGGAAAACAGCACATGACAAAGCCCCCATTAGCAAGCCTAACCTATAGCATGCGTGATTTAATGAAACACTAAGGGCGTAGCTAATCGGAACCATAGAGTCATGCTTGTAAAAGAAAAGATAAAATCAATAGGCAAGTAGGCATGCCAAGAGGCAGTAAGGCAATCCCATGGCTTAGCATGCATTCTCTACACCTTGTACTAGTATATAAACCCAACACTCATGCTTGAATCTCACGAAAATCAGAGAAAGGGGAGGAGAAGGGGGCTTATATGGGGTACACTGGATGGAGAAAGGAGGAACATGCTCCTCCTAATACGAAGCCTAGGATGTGCCCATGAATCAGCAACTAACAGGTACCAAAACATGCAAAAAATGAGTTCCCATGCTCCCTAAAACGTTTTACGTGGACCCCTTACTTGTGGTGATCCCCATGCCATGAAAAAGACACTAACACATGCTCATATCACCTTAGAGAAGAACTCATGCAAGGAATGAAACTACGCTTGGAAATGATTTTAGAAAATTCTTATTTTAAGATATGTGCAATAAAAGGCCACTGAGAACCTCACCTGGTGGTCCTTGATCTCCTGAGCAACGTGGGGGTACCTCCTTGGAGCGGGACAGCAACCAGAAGCTCCTTCTTTTGACAGCCACAGCAGCAGGCCTTCTTCTTGTTTCAATGGAGAAGATGAAGAGGAAGAAGGCAAAGGTTGGGTGATCTTAGGGTGAAGTTGGGAGGTTATGGAGGCCAAAAGGGGTTGAAGAGGGAGAGATTCGAGTGAGGAAAAGTGGGGGGAGAAAGTGGAAAAACAGCAAGAAAAAGCCAACCTCGGACTGAGCTGCTGTTTTGCTATTTATAGAAAACTTAATGTATCCAGCAACTCAGGCCGTATACACTAAGTCCTTTCCTTATCCGGCCTTCATGGCCGGATACACTAGTCTTCCTTTTTATCCGGTCTTGAAGTCCGGATACAAAACATAATCATTTGAAAATTAAATGCCGCCGTGAATTTGTCGGGCGATCGGCGCGAATCTTGCGCGAAAATCTTCTTGTATCCGGTATTAAATGTCGGATACAAATCGAAAAATTACGGATTTGCCCTTCGACTTGACTGATTCGACCGATTTGACACCTTTGGATATCTACGGATCACCCCGTACGAATTTTTGATATTTAAGATTTAGTCCCTGAGATATTTTGCTGCGTTTGTTTCCACGTGTGCAGTTCTTGCGCCACGTGTGCAATTTCCGGTTTTGCTGCTCGGGAACTTCGACAGCTCATATCTCCTTCATCCGAACTCCGATTTTTCTGGGAGATGACATTAATTTCATCCTCCCCTTTCTCTTGGAAGAAACGGACCTTGACCGAGGTCCCCATGGGAGCTATCAATTGAGATCGGTCAAAGACCCTTCTCGTGTAAGATATGGTCGCGATGGAGTTGGACAGGCCTGCCCCATTATTATAAGGCAGAGGGTTTTGACCAATATCATTTCCTGATGGGGCAGGTGCAGCAGTATTAAAGACCAGGGCTTTCTGATCCAATAGATCCTAAACCGCATGCTTCAGAACCCAACAAGTGTCTGTAGAGTGCCCCGGTGCATCCATGTGAAAGTCACAAGTGACTGCTGGATCAAAATTCCTCCCCTTCGAGGCATTCGGGCTAGGCTCTTTCAAAGTCAGATACTCCCGTTTCAACAGGGTTGGCAACAGTTGGGAAAGAGACACAGGAAGGGGGGGTAAAAACTTTGCTCCTCCTTGCTGCCATCCAGGCATCCCTCTCCTCCTTAGTAAAAGCCCTCCTCTGATTTGCAGGCATGGAGGGGGAGAAATTGACATTGAGTGGCGTCTGGTATGACCAATGGGCCTACTGGGGTGCAGACACATTAATGTTGAGTGGCCTCTTAGGAGGAGGAGCTTGCACCAAGTTCACTTCTCCTTCTTATCTTGCCCCATTCTTCTTGAACCCAGTTCCCTTCTTCTGTGCTAGGGAGGTGGAGGAATCTGATTGTCTTGCCAAAGTAGAGTAGTCGATGAGTTTTCCTGACCTGACCCCCTCCTCGATCCGGTCAGCCACCTGTACTAGGGCTGCAAAATTGGTGGTAATTTGACCTACCAAATGATTATAGAAGGGTTGCCCCAGTGTGCTTACGAACGTTGAACGTTGAGATCATCTCAGGCTCCAACATAGGGGGCATGACCTGTAAGGCAGCCTCTCTCCACCTCTTGGCATATTGCCTTACAGATTCCTCCTTTCCCTTGATCATTCTCATCATGTCGTACCGGTCTGGCACGATCTCCGAGTTGAACTTGTACTAGTCTAAAAAAGCGTCGGCCAAGTCCTTCCACCTTCTGATCCTTCCATGGTCCACCGTGGCAAACCACCTCGAGCCGATCCTGTCAAACTCCTCTGGAAGAGTTGGATTAGTATGCTGTCATCCAGGCCAAACTGACACAAAGCCTCGCAGTATAGTTTCAAGTGGCTCATTGGGCAGCCCGTGCCATCATATTTGTCAAAGTCTGGGCACTTGAACTTTGCCGATAGGCATGCATCTAGGTATATGCACATGTCGTCGAAGGTGGTGTCTCCATAACTGTTTCCTCCCTTCAACTCCTTGAGTTCTTCGTGGGTCCTCTCTATCTTGTGTAGAAGTTTCCTTTCCATCTCCTCCCTGGCTTTTTCCTTTTCCATCTCTTTCTCATACTCTACAGTATTTTCCCTGATCAGGATAGGTTCAAGGACAGGTTCAGAAATGGGCTCAGGTATGGGTTGAGCTGGAGGTGGAATGCAGGCTAGAGGTGGCGGTGCTTGATGGGAAGTAGAGGCTCCTGTTGGGCCTGAGCCGCCAGTAGGTCTCCTAGCATCTTGGCCACTCTAGCCACTTTCCCTTGCAGTTGAACGAAGTCCTAAGCGGGAACAGCGACTTGGGCTTGGTTCTCTTCAGTATTCATTGCTCGAGCTTTGGATCTGGTCATGGGAGCAATGATTGCAAGTAAGTGTACCTGAGGAAGAAAAAACAAAGAAACATGTTAGCTTCTATTTAATCCGAGTCACAATCCTATAAATGTAGATAAGTAAGTTAGGTGAACACAAGTCCGGATTTATTTGTTTTTTTTTATATATTTTTCTATTTTTTTTAATTGTTGGAATATTTTAGGGCTTCCAAATGTCCCACAAATTTTTGATTTGATTGGTACTAGTGACCAAACAAAGGTTTTTTGGAAGATTCTAGGGCCTCCAAGTGTCCCACAAAATTTTTGATTTGATTGGAGAAAAGAACCAACCAAAGGTTTTTTTTTTTGGAAATATTTTAGGGCTTCAAAGTGTCCCAAAATTTTTTGATTTGATTGGATAAAAGGACCAACCAAAGGTATTTTTGGAATATTTTAGGGCTTCCAAGTGTCCCACAAATTTTTGATTTGATTGGAGAAAAGGACCAACCAAAGGTTTTTTGGAATATTTTAGGGCTTCCAAGTGTCCTACAAATTTTTGATTTAATTGGAGAAAAGGACCAACCAAAGGTTTTTTGGAATATTTTAGGGCTTCCAAGTGTCCCACAAAATTTTGATTTGATTGGAGAAAAGGACCAACCAAAGGTTTTTTTTTTTGGGAATATTCTAGGGCTTCCAAGTATCCCACAAATTTTTGATTTGATTGGAGAAAAGGACCAACCAAGGTTTTTTGGAATATTCTAGGGCTTCCAAGTATCCCACAAATTTTTGATTTGATTGGAGAAAAGGACCAACCAAAGGTTTCTTGGAATATTCTAGGGCTTCCAAGTGTCCCACAAATTTTTGATTTAATTGGAGAAAAGGACCGACCAAAGGTTTTTTTGGAATATTCTAGGGCTTCCAAGTGTCCCACAAATTTTTGATTTGATTGGAGAAAATGACCAACTAAAGGTTTTTTGGAATATTCTATGGCTTTCAAGTGTCCCACAAAATTTTGATTTGATTGGAGAAAAGGACCAACCAAAGGTTTTTTTGGAATATTCTAGGGCTTCCAAGTGTCCCACAAATTTTTGATTTGATTGGAGAAAAGGACCAACCAAAGGTTTTTTTTTTTGGAATATTTTAGGGCTTCCAAGTGTCCCACAAATTTTTGATTTGATTGGAAAAAAGGACCAACCAAAGGTTTTTTTGGAATATTCTGGGGCTTCCAAAGGTCCCACAAAGTTTTGATTTGATTGGTACTCGTGACCAACCAAAGTTTTTTTGGAATATTCTAGGGCTTCCAAGTGTCCCACAAAGTTTTGATTTGATTGGTACTCGTTACCAACCAAAGGTTTTTTTTTTGGAATATTCTAGGGCTTCCAAAGGTCCCACAAAGTTTTGATTTGCTTGGTTCTCGTGACCAACCAAAGGTTATATATATATATATATATATATATATTATTTTTATTTATTTTTATTTTTTAGATTTGCTGAATTTCCTCAGTTTTCAAGGTCAAAAGTTTGATTGAAACATGATTGAGGTGGATTGGTATCAAGAAATATGACACCTTGGTTCCCTTTTTATGTATCTTCCTTAAGCTTGAGGGAAAAATGGTAGATTTGTGTTTCAAAATTAGGTTAAATCCTTAGTGAGATTTTTTTTCCTTTTTTTTTTGAACACTTGAATTATCTTTTCATATTCTTTTTCGGGTGCCCACAGATCATTTACAGTGTTTTAGGCATTTTGTTCTCAAAAGATTGGGATAAAAAAAATTCAATTTATGAATTTCTAGACTATATCCAACATATGGTGTCGGCTAAAGCTATGCCTTATTGTATCCGATGCAAATGATCGGATACATACATATATCTTCTTTGCCGATGACATGTGTCGGATAAGAAGGGAATGTTGTTTAACCGACCTGAGTTGTCAGTTAATGCCGAATTGGCCTTTTTTTTGACTCATTTCTTTCACTAGATTATGTTTTATTCATTCCCACTTAATGTTCACCTTGGCTCGGCCTGTAAATTCAGTCCCAAATTATGCTTTGACACCATACTTGCAAAAATGCACAAATTCTTAAGGGTACATGCTCCTCCAAAGTTAGACACCAATTCATGGATCTTGTACTTGCCTCCTACATGGACTTTGGGTAGGATGACTTCTAAATTGAGTTGAAAAGTCTTCCTATAGGTTACACCAACCTTAGGCTACAAACACTTTTGGGAAAAATTTCATCCCAAGTATATGGACACCATGGCTTTAAATTTACAGGAAGCTAATTACAAAATATGGTTTTACCTTGCCACCTTGTGTTACCTTCAATATGGTATTCATATTATACCTTGGCCTGCGAAACATGCAAACGGCATTCCCACAATTACACCCAATTCCCCAAGCGTAATTGTTTACTTTAGCTGAAAACGTGTTTCTCCACCTTCAAGCGTATGGTTTTTGGGTTTTAGCTTAATTGGCAACTTAGAACTCAAGTCTAGTGATGCCCAGAATCGAATCACAGATCCCATTGTCATCACATCATTGACTCAAATTCTAAGGTAAATGTTTTCACTTTCGCTTTCCGAAGTATCAACCTCGTTGTGCCATGCTACACACATTCGGGTTCAACTTCCTATAAGTAATGGGTAGGCTGTGCAAAGAGTTTAAAGTGCGCAAGTGCATTTAAAATTAAAGGTGCATTCAAAACGTCCCAGCCCCTTGCCACTCTTTTCGTAGCCATGCATACAATTTCAAGCCAAGGCAAATACAACATTATATTGGAATTAAAACACGAGCCAATAAGATAGTGAAACACCTAAATATGCACATAATTATTACATACCCAAAAAGTAGCATACAAACATGTTATCATATTGTACAAACAACAATCAAAACATGGAAAGCATGCTTGAAACCCCAAAAGCATTACCTAAATTTCCAGATTTCATGCTCAAAGTGCATCATTTATACCCCAAATTAAAAGCCTAAAAATACTGCACCTAATAATATGGTACAATAAGTGTTTTGTTAGGGGAAACATGCTTGAAAACTCCCAAAAACTACACTAAATTTCCAGATTTCATGCTCTTCATTTGGATGCTTAAATTACATTGTTTTATACCCAAATCAAAGCCTAAAAATACAGCACCTAATAGTATGGTACAAGAAGTGTTTTGTTAGGGGAAACATACTTGAAAACTCCCAAAATTCCCACCAAGCATTTCAGAATTTCTGCTCATTGTTTTCATGCTCAAATCATGTCATCCCATACCCCTAATCAAAGGCATGCCATAAAAAAACATTTAAGCACTAGAAAGCATTGTTCATGGGAATCATGTTTGAATACCCCAAAAGTTACATTAAATTTCCAGATTTCAGGTTTTAAAATTTTTCATGCTCAACTCATGGCATTGAAACCCAAAATAACACATGCTATCACAAAATATAGCAAAGTCATATTACAAGATGGGTTTTCCCTTAAACACATTTCTAGACACAATCAAGCAACATACCCATGCTTTTATCCATGTGAATTTTCTAATCATACAAATCAGATTTGAGATTCAATATACACAAGTAAAGTAGGCAAAATAGCAAGCATTCAAAAGTAAAGAAAAAGCATGAACAAATACACCAATCATGGCTTAAATCCACAAGTCCCCAGCAGAGTCGCTGTGAGACATGGGAAAAATCAATTCAATGACTTCCTGGATTGAGCAAGCAAAGCAGCAGGGATTCCTCTCTTCTCTTGGAGCTCCTTAGACTTCAAAATTTCGTGGCCTTTTGCTTGAGGAAAGGCCCTCTATTTATAAGCAAACTCAGGGGCATGGTTGGTCTAGGGTTTGGCAAGATAGAGTTTCAGATTGAATTAAACACAAGGATGCCCATCCATGGCCAACAACGATAATCCGAACGAATAAAAAATATAATTCGCTCATTTAAAGAGATATTAGACTGAAGATAAAGCTCAGAAATCGAGAAAGGATAAAATTCGCACAAATCTAATGCGCCCGTAAATGTATTACGGGCAAGTGATGTCCGTATTTGTATTACGGGCGCTGCGTGCCCGTATACAAAATTCGGGCGCGCACAACCCGTAGATACAATACGGGCAAAGCTTAAATTATTGAATTTTATGCATTTTTGGCCTGTTTTAAATCCCAATTATATGTTTTCATTATTTTCTCATTTTGTAGTGCAATTTGGGGTGTCTACAACTGCCCCCTCTTTGCTGGTAATGGGAACAAATTACGAGCAGAGAGCAAAAAGACCCACCAATTGCACTTTTTGAGATTTTTGTCTAACTAATTGCATTTTGCAAGGATTAAATGGATGATTTTGGAAAAAGAATTTATTGCGGAAGATTTGCTGAAAAGTCCCTAATCTTAAAGGGCAAATCCTCCTCTTTAGTCTCACTGAGCACTCGTGGCTATGAAGTGAGATTTGGGATAAAATTTTTAAACAAAAGTGGGTAAGGTGGCAATCCTTGCAACTTACAACTGATATAAACATTAATCTCCTGAAAAATGTGGAGAAAATGATGAAAATTGCAATTTTCTGCTTTGCCCGTATTTGCATTGCAGGCAGATGATGCCCGTAATTTGTATACGGGCGAAGTGGATCGTATTACCATTACAGACGCCTGTTGCTCGTATTACTTTTACGGAATTTGGCTTCCTTCTTAACCGCGGCTGCGAACAGTTCTTCATTTTTGCTCGTATTTCTGACTTAACTTCTCTGCGACCGTAACCTTTTCTCCGGTCCTCGCTTCCTCCAATAGTGACTCGACGTCTTCTTCTCTGGCGACCACTGTTCTCCGGCGACCACTCCTGTTTTCCGGCGACTTCCTTGTTGTCAAGCGACCATTCAATATCTCCGGCGATGTCTTGCTTCCTTAGGCGACCACTCGAAACATTCATCGACCGTGGACGGCTTCTGTGGGTGAGCAAACTTCTTGCTCGGGTGAAACCAAGCTCACATTTTTCTTTCACAATTAAGATCAACAGGTATGTTTTTTCTTAGATTTTTCTTGTAAACAGTTCGTCCATGAGTTATTCAATCTCCTGTTTTAATTCTCTGTCCTTGATTCCGATTTGTTTCATGGTTCAACATCTGATTTTTGTGCCAATGTTACATCCGAAAATTGTTGTATGGATGCCTTGAATGCTTGTATGATCTTCATGAGTAAATCCTCAATTTTTATATTTGACCAAATGATTTTTTGCTCTTGGGCTAACAGATTTGGCTTTTGAGCAAATTCCTAAATTTCTGAGTTTGCTCCCTGCTGACTGAACTGATGTTTGCAATTTTTCTGATTGAGACTGAATTTCTGCTTTATTTGCTGTATGCTTTCAATTGAAATTTGGATTCCCTTTTTCCATTGGTAGATTGAGCACTTTCATGACCTGTATTGTTCTGATTTTTCTGCCAATGCTCCATCCGAAATTAGACCTTTGATTCCTCAAATTTTTGCTGCATTGTTCAATACTGAATGATTCTTTGATTCTGAATACATGATGCTTTGAATAAGTCTCCAAATTGCTGGGTGTGCACACTGTTGCATCATTCTAATTTTGAAAATATACTGCATATGCTGATGCTTCTGTATCCTAACTTCCATGTTTGGACCATGACTGATGTTCCACCTTCTTCTGATTCCTGAATGGGAAATGGGAATTCTTGTCTTTCATTTTTTGTCTTGGTTGAATTCCTGCTTTTAGTCCATATTCTTCAGATGCCTTATTTCCTTGCATATTGTTGAGGCTTGAACTTGCTTAGTGTGGAATGAGTACAAACTCCAAATCTTGCATACCCTTTTTGTGAGAACATCCTATCCCATTGTTTTGGCATGAACCAACTGCCTTAACTATCCTGAAACCAAACAACATTAGACAATCAGGTGTTCCAAAACATAAAATTCCAACATTAAAATCAAATCCTTAACACACTTTTTTTATTCTTTTTTCTTATTTTTTATTTTTAGAATATAAAGCCAATAATAAAAATGAACTGCTTCAGTTGATCCCTGAGTGGTTCGAGATTTTTGCAGTACATTCTTCCATTCTCCATTTTTCTTTTTCCTGCAAATCAATTAATCTTGGTTAAAATGAAAAACAAGCAAATAAAACTTTAACAAGAATAATTAAACATCTCCCTGATTTGAACCGCAGATGGCCCGCATTCGATCAGCTTCCAGGGATCCTGCTGATGAGCCCTCTTCCTCCAGGGTTCGGAGGGATCCCACTGATGTGGCGTCTTCTTCGGGAGCAGCTAGGGATTCTGATTTTGATATCCCTGATCTTCCTTCTGGGGATTTGCGTGAGGCGACCCCAGAGGTATATTCTAACCCTTCTAAATTCAAACTTCCTTCACCAAATTCACCACCCTGATTCTTTCTTCTTTCCGATTATTTCCTTAGCCGGCCGTGGAGGCTTCAGGCAGAGACAGGAGCCGTAGCAGGCGCCGAGGTGGAGGCAGAGATGGTAGCCATGATGATAGCCATAGAAGAGGCCACAGAGGAGGCCGTGGCAGAGATGAGGCCAGGACCAGGGTTAAGGTCCCTGAGGCGGTTGCTGCCCAGATTAGGGATACTGATATTTTGCATGGCTTGAGGACTCATCCCTCAGCGTGTATTAGGGCAGATATCCCTTTGGAGTATCCCATGTCTCATTATCGAGGGAGCTGGGCCAGCTTTATTAGATTTCTCCGAGATTGCAGTTCAACCTTCCGCCAGGAGCTAGGCTTGTATGGTTTTGGCTTATTCATCACTATCCCAGATGTTCGCTTGGACCGAGCTCTTATTGCTGTGCTGCTCGAGAGGTTCTTTCCCGAGACACTGAGCTTCCACTTTCCAGATGTCGAGATAGGGATCCAGCCGTCTGACTTCACTATTATCACTGGGATTAAGATGACCGGTGGTATTATTCCCGAGATGGTGATGCCGGATGTCGAGGAGATCGCCTCTTATCTTGGCTATATTGTGCTGCCTTCGGAGGCCTGGGATAGAGGGAGAGCGAGATTGTCTCTGACTTGGTTGAGAGAGACCTTCCTGGGGAGGTAGCTTGGCCAGCTTGCCGCCAGTGATCCAGCTTTTCCATTCGCTTTCCGTTTTATCTTCTTGTATATGATGGGCTCCTGCTTCTTCCCAGAGGACACGACTTCTGTCAGTCCTCATTTTTTGAGTTTATTGGGAGACTTGCAGTGAGCGAGGAGGTATGCATGGGGCCCGCTCATTTTTGGCACTATTCTGCCCGGCCTGCGACGATCAATTAGCGGCCTCTCTACTTCCAGAGGAGCTGGAGTTGGGTGCAGATTCTTCTGGCCCTTCCTGCAGGTGAAATACCTATTTCTCTTCTATTTCTTTCTCTTTTCTCCTTTTCTATTCTTCTGACCCTTTTTCTTCTTTTTGCAGTTTTTTGCTAGGGTTTATATTCCTTATTTCCGCCCTACCTCTACGATGCCAGAGGAGACATATCCCATGGCTCGTAGATGGCGTCACGTGGAGCACGACTCTGAAAAGAGTCGTCCTAGGTCTACCCGGGCCCACCTGGACAGGCTATATCGGTCTGAGGTAATCTTCTTTAATTCTTCTTTTTTTCTTTTTTCTTTTTTTCTGAATCACATGTCTAATATTCTTCTTTCTATTTTTCAGCTCTTCGTCCCCCGGATGGAGGACATTCATGAGGTGCTGGCCCTGCATGCGGCCAGAGATGATGCTTTTGCCCCTGACCAAAGACGTCAGTGCTACCAGTTTTTTATTTGTCAGATGGGCAGCATCTGGTATTGCGGCAAGCGCTTCTTTTACCAGCATATTGGAGAGCCTCGGATTCCTGCAATCCCTCCAGATACTACTCCTTCTTTTCCTCCTATGCCTATTGATCCTGCCCAGTTCCTAGATTGGATTGAGGTAGAAACATTGTTGGAGGAGGGTGACTATGATGCTTGGTTCAGGCGGACTTCAGTTGGGTGTCTCATGCCACCTATGCCTGTCCGTGGCGGAGTCACGGAGATAGGAGGGGTAGTGATCAGGGCCTACGATACGACGGTATGCCTTCTCCTTTTTTAATCTTCAATTCTTATATTCTATTTGACTTGGTATTTTCTGACACCTTCTCTTCTATTTCAGGAGGCTCAGTTGGCAGAGATCCGGTCTCAGTACGCTGATTTAGAGCGCCAGCGAGATGCTGTTATTACCAAGCGGGACGTCCTCTGTAAGCACCTTATTTTTTCACCCCTGGAAGGGCTAAAAATGGAAACCCTGGCAGAAAGTCAAACCCTGAGGGGACAAAAAGTTGACTTTTTGATCAGGTGATAGTTGACCACCTTGCTTTATCTCAATGGATAGAGAATCCCGACACGGTTCCAACGCAACTGAGTTTGCAGGAATCGGAGTCCAGATGAAGGTTCTGCGGGCCGTCAAACTTGAGGGGGAGCCGAAAGTTGACTTTCTAATAAACCCCGATCCAGGTGCTTAGCCCCATGCCATTGGATAGAGGGCTCTGATACGATTGTAATGCAATTGAGTTTGCCTAGATCGGAGCCCGGATGAAGAAAATATGAGCTGACAAAATTCCCGAGCAGCAAAACCGGCAAACTGCGCACGTGGCAGAAAGCTGCACACGGGGCGAGTTGCGCAGGAAAATATCTCGGGGATCAAATCCGTAAATATCCAAACATTCAAAAGATCCCAGGGACCAATCTGAAAATATCTGAATAAAATAATATTAAATCCAAATATCCCAGGGACTATATATTAATTTTCCGATTTTTTAAACAAACGAGCGGCCGCATTAAATGCTTTTTCATCATGCTGCCGCTCGCGCGGACGTGGCAAGCGGTATGCGCTAAGCTTGCGCTCAGCACAAGCTTAGCGGATACCCCTTTTTTTTTCTCTCCTATAAAAACCGCGCGACCATTCATTGCAAGGGGTTTGGATTTTTAGGGTTGGGCATTTTCTGGGGTTGGCTATTTTTCGGCATTCAAAGGTTGGGCATTTTCTGGGGTTCGGCATTTTTCTTGGTTAACAGTCTTTGGGTTGGGTATTCGAAGATGGTTTTGACCACCATCTTCCCCAAAGAAAAAACCAGACACACTTCTTCTCCACCTTCCTCGGATCCTTCTTCCCATCCTCACCTCTTGATGCTCGAAGGCGAAATACTCTTGATGCTTGAAGGAGGAGGCTCTAGCAACTGTTTGTGCACTCCCAGGAAGCCTCACGCACACCCTACAAAAGATTGAAACCCAGGTAATGTTCCCGACGACCTCTTGTCCAAAATAAATAAGTTCATTGCGATATTTTGTTTCTAGCATTTTGTTCTTCACTGATATTACTTCAATTCGAAGGGGGAGCATGTTCCCCCATGATTTCTCCATCTCTTGTATCCCGATAAAGCCCCCCTTTCCCTTCTTCATTATTCATGTTCTGTTGATTCATGTTCTGTTAGTGTTTTGTTTTCGGATTTGTAGGTTTGAGATTTGAGTCGTGAGGAGAAGTTAGGTTAGATTAATTTTGAAGTGGGTTCAGGTGTCTTCTGGGAGTCTAACGATCCCCAGAAAGCAGTTACAGAGCTTAAAAACCTTAAAAACCAGTCAATCATGGAGTTGGAAAAAAAAAAACAGAGAATCAGGGTATGCGCTGAGCTCGCGCCTACCTTTTTTTGGGTGCACTGAGCTCGCGCCTACCTTCTTTTGGGTGCACTGAGCTCGCGCCTACCTTTTTTGGGTGCGCTGAGCTCTCCTGCGGGTGCTTTTTTCGCTGTTTTCGGTCCGCCCACCTCGCGCTGACCTCGCGCCTAGCGCCCGGAGGTCAACGCATACCCTTTTAAGGCCGAATTGCTCATATTTTTTAAATTCCGAAAATACCCCTATACCGTACCGCGGGGGGCGCCCCCCGCACCCCCCAACCCCTTTGTTAGCCGCGCATCTAACTTGTTCCTTGGTGCGGGGAGGGACCTCGCCCCGTGGGCTCCACTTCGCTCCGCCCACAGGGGCCCCAGGTCCCTCCCCTTGGACCCAGTGTATGTGATTTTTGTATATTTTGTGTATTTCATGATTTTTGCATATTCTGTAATTTTTGTTGACTGTGGGTTGACATTCCCAAACCGAACCAAATATGCCAATAGGGTTTCCGAGTCACCCGGAAACCCAACATGGGACTCAAACCACCCGGTCTGACTTGATTTCCAGTGGGCCTTCCAACAGGGCCCACCTAGCCCGAACCATTGAATTATGCTTAAATAAGATAATCAAAGGAACTGGGCGGGCCAGACCACTTGAGGCCCACCCAAGCCCTATGTGGGGCATGCATGCTTAAATTAGGTTGTGGTTTGGCCGAGACCACGGGCAGGGCCTGTCGGGCCCACCAAGCCCATTGAACCAGACTAAGATAGGGTTTTAAAACCCTAACCAAGGAAGTCTTAGGCTTTCAAGCCCAAGCCCAGGTAAAGGGCCCCAAGCCCAGGCTTGGCCTATTTTGGAAACTTAAGCAAGATGAAACCAATAAATCACTTGGCTACCATGTGTGGCCCACTCACGGGCCCGCAAAGCAATCCGGCCCACCTTGCATGGAAATAACTTAATAACCCAACTTGAACTTCAAAATAAAATCAAGTCAAATTGAACCAAAGTCCAAAGGGCAACACTTGGCCCACCAAGGAACATGTGGGCCACACTTGGCCCACCAAGGGATACCGTGGGCCTTCCAACGGGGCCCACCCCACTAGACCCAGATCATTCTAACTAAAGAAGATAAAACCAAGTAAAGGGACCCACACCACGTTGGCGGTCTCGCCAGACTTAATCAAATTGCATGCTGGAATAGGAATCAGGTGAGTGAGAGACCAAAGTTGACTCAAACCAGGGAAACCTATGGGACCTGTCATTCGACGGGGCGGACCGGGGTGTCTACGGACTTCCCCGGACCGTAACCGAGAACTTACTTAGAATCTCTAAGCCGCAGACCAGTCTAATAGAAAATCTAGGCACCCCGGTGTCCGCCTGCACCCCATCAGGTGGTGGCGACTCCAATTTCCCATTTTTTACCCAGTGCGGCGACCGAAGTCGGGTGCGCACACCCTCTTCATTACTATTTCCGACCTCCGGGGACAGCTTGCCAGGGCACAGGGCCAGGCGGGCCCTTCTGGTGCACAGGACCAGGCGGGTCCATCTCATACCCAGGTTAATTCTTTCACCTCTTTCCATTCCTGTTCTTATATCTGTTTATCCTATTCTAACTAAAATTCCCTTTCTTATTTTCAGGATGACACAGCCGGCCCTTCTTCACCTGCTTCATCAATGCCCATGCAACTTTGTGGCGAGGTTTTTTTTGTGGCACGGATGGAGTTTGTGACTTCTCCTAGATCGGTAGAGGCACCTGCAGCGGAGCCTGAGATCGAGGCCGATATAGCACCTACTGCTGAGGATGTGCCAGAGTCTGCTCTAGCACCTGAGACCACTCCTGATGCGTCTGCAGATATGGATATGGAGTTGGCCAGGGATGCCGCTATGGTGGAGCCTACCGAGGAGGCTGTGGTGATAGAGGAGGCTGCTGCTGATCCTGTAGAGCCTGGTCCTGATGCTGATGTGCCTAGGGCGTCTGTTCCTGCTGATCCCACCACGGAGCCTACTGAGACAGAGGAGACGCCTGCTGTCGCCGATCCTGTGACTAAGTCTGCCCCTACGGATTCTGATACCCAGTCTACCGGATATGTAGATACTTTAGGGTACGTTCCTCCAGATCATCCCACTGCTGGCCTTGTGTCTTTATATATGTGGTATGATATTCAGTCTATTTTGAGCAGGATGACTCGTAGTACGGCTCGTAACATTGTGCGGCATGTTTTTGAGCGCCAGTGATCTCCAGGCTGTGGTCGAGGTAGAGGATGTAGCCGTGGCCGTAAGGGTGAACCTGTATAGGCAGTAGATTAGGATTCATTCATGTACTTGTATTTTGACAAAATGATGTACACCTTCGTATATATAAAAGCAGTTTGATTCATTTTTTCTTCATTTATGCTCTTTTCCTCTTTATTTCTTACTTCTATTGCATGATACATGTTTAAGCAGGGACAGGTGAAACTTAGGAAAGCATTAAAATTGAAATTTCCCATTTTTTTGCATTTTTCCGAAGCAACCATATTTATGTTACGAGCAAGTCGTGCCCGTAATGTTAATACGGGCGCACTTTGCCAGTAAATTTTTTACGGTCACAGTGTGTCCGCATTCTCTATACGGGCACGCCATGCTCGTATTATAAATACGGATTTTACTACCTTTTTGAATTTTTCTATATAAACTCATGGGGAACGTCACTGTGACGTTTTTAAAAGTTTGAAAACTCCCTGAGCCTTTCGTTTTCTACTTTCCTTGGCTTCTTTGGTGCTTCCATGGCTTCCCTCGCCCCTTTCTCTTCTACTGATGAATCTTCTCCTGCAAGACAACCTGTTAGATCAAAACCTCCTAATCTCACTAGGTACAATGTTGTGGATTCCTTCTATGATAGGTGGTTAACTCCATGACCCTTGATGAGGAAATTCGCTGGGATTCCATCCACTTAGGGCACATCCTACACATCCCTAAAATTCCCTTTAAGTGGGAAATCATTGAAGCTTTGATTGGACACTGGGTTCCTGAATTGAATCTCTTCTGCTTTGATGACAAAGAGATGACTCCTACCATAGAAGAAATTGAAACCATCCTTGGCCTAAGGTTTTCTGAAAAAGTTGTGAACTCGCCCCTAAAGCCTAGCTACAAAAAGGAGGCCTCCACCTTCTTGGGTATAGGGAAGAAGGACTTAGGAAATTGTGATACACTAGTGACCTTGTCCAAGACCTTTCTGACTGAAAAACTCCCAAGGAGTGAGGACAAGGATGCCAGGTTTAATGCCTTGACTTTGATAGTGGTCAATCAGTTGCTTTTTCCACAGGGTGATGACCAGGTTGACTTGGCTCTCATCTCAGTTGTCTGCCAGGTTAGGGAACGTGAGAGATTGGCCCCTATGATATTAGCAGAGATATACCAGGCCCTGACTGACTGCTATTTCAGAAAGAAGAAGCGCTTTCTTGCTTGCGCCCCTATCCTACAGGTAAAAAGGAAATAAATACTACTTTTTTTTTCTTTTTCTTTTTTTTTCTCTTCTTTTTTTTTTTCTTTCTCTTCTTTTTCTCTTTTTCTTTTCTCTCTTTTTTTTCTTTTTTCTTTCTTCTTTTTTTTTTGACATAAATTGAAATACTCCCCTTTTTTGCAGCTTTGGTTGCTTGACAACCTGAATCAGGTTGAAGAGATAACTCGCCGCTTCTTTCCAAAATTGAAAGTTCCTGTTTTGATAAGCAACAGGGGGTGTCCTAATATTCAAGGCGGCAAGCAGGGCTGGTTCACTTTCTTGGGTACTCTCCAGGATGATCAAGTGAGATGGCCTGCCACTTATCAGCCCAATCCAGAGACAGTGATCAGCTTCAAAAATAGGAAGTTTCTGATCCTAGTAGGCTTGAAATCTGCTGTTCTCTATCTTCCTTTGAGGGTTCTTCGGCAGTTTGGAGTGACCCAGGGAATTATGATCCCAACTGGCTATGAGAACTTTGTAGGGCCACTTACATCAGCCACCATGGGGCTAAATGCTCAATTAATGAATGAGTGGTCCTATGTTCGCTTTCTGCGGGGTCCAGTCTTTTTTGAGTCCCATGTGAAGGACTATCATTTCTGGATCAAAGAGCAGGTGCAGAGTCATGCCCCAATACCAGAGGATCCCCCTGCAGTTCTTCCCCCTACTTATGAGGACATTCTGGAGTCTGAAAGGGCAACCCACAAGCGGCTTCAACAAATTTGGTTACAAGAAGCACAAGAGCTCAGGATAAAGGGTATTGATTTGGAGAGGCAACTTGAAGAGCAAAGGTCTTGCCACATTGTCATGGAAAAGAAACTTGAAGAACAAAGATAGGCTCGTTGCTTTGAAGTTCGAGCGATGCGGAAGAAATATCAGGATTCCTTGGCTATCCTTAGGGCTTTGAAGATCAAGCAATCTCTTTCAGATGAGATCATCTCCTTTTTGAGCGATCTTGATGCAGAGGGAGCTTCTGGAATCATTGCAACTCAGGCAGCTCGGATTAGGGAGCTTGAGGAGCAGTTGGGGAGTAGGGATTAGATTCTTTTATCTCTTTTTTTTCTTTTTTTTTTCATACTTTTATACAAAAGCAAACTCCATTAGTATAAAGACAATAGATTAATATTCAAAAATAGGTTTTATATTATTGGCCTTAGAATTCTCAGATGCTTGTAAAAACAGAAGTTTTATGAAAAATATTTAATTTCTCATCACTAGCCAATTTATAGTTTTTTTTTTTTTGAAAGCTGATCCAAAACACTTAATCACATATAATTAAAGTAATTAAAATCAGGTTGAATAATGAAAATGGTAGGCCAAGCAATAGGGAGAGACCAAATCTGTCTATCCTGTGACCTTTAGAATCATCCCCAAATGGCTTTTTATTCATGACTGATCCTGCTAATCTGCTCAGTTTCTAGTGCTCATGCTGACTTCAAATTCGGACCACATGATCAACTCAACCCTTTATTCTTCTTTCTTTTCTTCTTTTGTTTTTTTTTTCTTCTTTTTTTTTTTCTTTTTTTTTCTTTTTTTTTCTTTTTTTTTCTTTTTGCCAATATTGCCCCTAGCGCCAATTACGGTTTTCACTAAGGCCGGCTTCTGCATTCCGTCATCACCAATCTTACTCTGAAAGTTGAATGAACATATGAAAATTACCGAGGACTTGAGAATAGGACGAAACAAAGGCTAAGCTCGGTTTATGAAAGAAAAGGTATTAAAGGCTCAAAAATTTTCTAAGTGTGAAAATAGGTCAACCGGACTTACAGTCATGATGAACATGACCCCATTCCCTTTTTTTGTATTTGGCTTTCATTTGCCACTATTTTTCTTCTTTTGTTTATTTTTTTTTCTCTTTCTCTTTTTGTCCCTATTGGCTTTGCCCCTATTGGCCTTGCCCCAGTATAAGACTGTAAGTCCAGTTTAGGTTTATCAAAGAAGACGAATAGGCTCAAATTGGCTTGACTAGGGATGAAAATTTTGGGAAATATAGAAATGTGGCCTCAGATCATTTCCTAGTAATATTCATTCAAGGAAAATATCTCTTTACTGCATCAGAGTTAATTGGCTCAGGAAAATCCTTCCCATCCATTTCTGTTAAGATGAGAGCACCCCCTGATAGGACCTTCTTGACCACATAAGGTCCCTCCCAATTTGGTTTGAACTTTCCACGAGGGTCTTCCAAAAAGGGTAAAATTTTCTTCAATACTAAATTTTCTTCTTGGAAAGTTCTGGGCTTCACCTTCTTATTGTAAGCCCTAGCCATTCTCTTCTGATACAATTGGCCATGACAGAGTGCTTTCAACCGCTTCTCCTCTATTAGATTGAGTTGATCATGTGTTGACTGTATCCATTCATCTTCTTCTAATTCAGCTTCCATTAGCACTCTTAGTGAAGGTATTTCCACTTCTACTGGCAAAACCGCTTCCATCCCATAGACCAAGGAGTACGGGGTTGCCCCTGTAGAAGTCCGAATCGAGGTTCTGTAAGCATGTAAAGCCAGTGGCAGCATTTCATGCCAATCTTTGAAACTCACTACCATCTTCTGAATGATCTTCTTTATATTCTTATTCACTGCTTCTACTGCCCCATTCATCTTAGGTCTGTATGGAGCTGACTTGTGGTGTGTGATCTGAAACTGTTCACACATTTTCTTCATATCTTTGTTCTTAATATTTGAAGCATTGTCTGATACTATGGCACTTGGCAAACCATAGCGACAAATGATGTTGTGCTTCAAGAATTTCAGAACATGGCTACTTGTGATATTTGCATATGAAGCTGCTTCTACCCACTTAGTGAAATAATCGATTGCTACAAGTATAAACCTGTGTCCATTTGATGCCTTTGGAGAGATCATTCCAATGACGTCTATACCCCACATGGAGAAGGGCCATGGAGATGCCATGTTGTGCAATTCACTTGGGGGTGCATTTTTTTTATTAGTGTACACTTGGCATAAATGACACCTTTTGACATGTATATAGCAATCGTGCTCCATCGTCGACCAGTAATATCCCAATCACAGAATCTTCTTGGCAAGTATGTGCCCGTTCATATGGGGTCCACAAACTCCTCCATGTACAGTTTCAACTAACCTTTCTGACTCAGTCTTGGCAACACATCTGAGCAGGATATCATTGTGTGATCTTTTGTACAACTGCCCACCACTTAGTAAAAATTGTCCTGCCAGTCTCTGTATTGTTCTTTTCTCTGTAGAAGTGACATTTTCTGGAAAACTCCGATCATTCAGGAAGTTCTTAATGTCTTGAAACCATGGTAATCCTTCTTCTGGTGTTTCTTCTAGAACAAGGCAATAAGCAGGTTCATTTTTTACTTCAACATCCAGGGGTCTAATATCAACACCTTCTAGCATACTGACCATTGAAGCCAATGTTGCTAAAGCATCTGCGAATTGGTTCTTGCCCCTTGGCATATAGTTGAAGGAAATTCAAGTAAATTTAGTGCTTACTTCTTCTAAATACTGGTGATAGGGGATCAATTTGTGATCATTTGTTTTCCATTCACCAGTTGTTTGGAAGATGATAAGACTCGAATCTCCATATACGTCAAGTTCCTCTACTTCATGGTCTAAGGCTGCTTGTAACCCAATTATGCATGCTTCATACTCTGCAATATTGTTTGTGCACTGGAACCTCAGTTTTACTGCGATTGGGATGTGTGCCCCATCTGGCTTGATCAAAACTGCCCCTATTCAATTTCCGTTCATGTTGGCGGCCCCATCAAAGAACATTTGCCAAGAGCTTTCACCTTCTTCTTCTTCAGTAAACAGGATTGCCTTATTGGGAAAGTTGGTCCTTAAGGGTTGGTATTCTGGTAAAGGGTGTGCAGCTAAGTGATCAGCAATGGCTTGACCCTTAATGGCCTTCTGAGTGATGTATGTGAGATCAAATTCAGAGAGTAACAGCTGCCACTTTGCCGTTCTGCCAGTTAAAGCCGGTTTTTCAAATAAATATTTCAAAGGGTCCATTCGGGATATCAATAAGGTGGAATGACTAAGGAAATAATGCCTCAGTCTCTGAGTTGCCCATACTAAAGCACAACAGGTCTTTTCCAAAGATGAATACTTTGCTTCATATTCTGTAAATTTCTTGCTTAGGTAGTAAATCGCCCTTTCCTTTCTGCCTGTGTCGTCATGCTGTCCCAAGACACACCCCATTGACGTCTCCAAAACTGACAAGTATAAGATCAATGGTCTTCCTGGAGTTGGTGGCACTAGCACAGGTGAATTCAATAAATATTCCTTTATTGTGTTGAAGGCTTCTTGGCAATCGTCATTCCAGACCGTCGGGTTATTCTTTCTTAGAAGCTTGAAGATTGGTTCACAGATAGCAGTGAGATGTGCTATGAACCAGATGATGTACTGAATCCTTCCAAGAAAACCATGAACTTCCTTCTCCGTTCTAGGTGATGGCATTTCAATGATTGCTTTAGCTTTAGCTGGGTCAATCTCAATTCCCCTTCTGCTTACTATAAAGCCCAATAATTTTCCTGATGTAGCCCCAAAGACGCATTTCGCAGGGTTAAGCCTTAGACTGTATTTCCTGAACCGGTCAAACACCTTCTTCAATTTGATCAGGTGGTCTTCTTCTTCACATGATTTGGCTATCATATCATCTACATAGACCTCCATCTCCTTACGGATCATATCATGGAATAAGGCTGTCATGGCCCGCTGGTAGGTTGCCCCGGCGTTTTTAAGCCCAAATGGCAGACAGTGTAGTGGAAGGTACCCCAAGGTGTAATCAAGGTTGTTTTTTCTTGATCCTCCTTAGCCATCTTAATTTGATTGTATCCAGAGAAACCATCCATGAATGAGAACAGGCTATGTACAGCAGTGTTGTCCACCAAGATGTCGATGTGTGGAAGTGGAAAATCGTCCTTTGGGCTTGCCTTATTCAAGTCTCTATAGTCTACACACATTCTGACGTTTCCGTCCTTTTTTGGTACTGGCACTATATTTGCAAGCCATTTAGGGTACGTAGAGACCGCCAAGAATCCAGCTTGGAATTGTTTAACCACTTCATCTTTGACCTTCAATGTCCATTCAGGTTTCAACCTTCTCAATTTCTGCTTAACTGGCTTAACATTTGGTAGAATTGGTAGCCTGTGCACAACCATGTCCGTGTCTAACCCTGGCATATCCCGATACGACCATGCAAATACATCTTCATAATCAGCCAAGAACCGTATCATTTCATCACGCTGTACTTCAGATAGGCATACCCCAATCTTCACTATTTTCGGGTCATCTTCGGTCCCTAGGTTTATTGATATGGTCTCTTCAATATTGGGTTGGACCCCCTTTTCATGACGCTCCAATTGATATGTGATTTCTTTTGGAGGGTCATCTTCTTCGTCCTCGGTCTCTTCTTCAACTCCTACTAGGTCAAAGTCGAGCTCGAGGTCGAAGTCATACTCAACCTGATCCAATTCCGTTTGCTTATATGGTTCATAAGTGGTTTGGACCTTTTTGAAAAATTTAATTTTTCTAAACAAAATTGAAAAATCTTTGTGTTTTTTGAGAGCCTTCTAAAAAATCTTTTCCTGAAGACGAAGGCTCATTATAACCTTCAGGAAAAGGGCATTCCACTAATAGAGTTTTTTTTTTGGAAGCCATGTCTGTTTGCCAAACAAACGCGGCTTCAAAAGTAAAGGGAGTTTCCTCCCAATTCTTCAACATAAAAGAATCTGGGGCGGGGGTACAAGCCTGCTCCTCAAGCTCAGGGTTCGCATCCAAAATCACCAGTACTGGGTGAGTTGCATCTCCTACTTCTTCTGTAGGGCTTGTCCCAAATGGAACTTCTACTGCAGTCCAGTCAATGAAGGGTAGCTCCTCTGCTCCTTCTTCTTGGTTGCCTTCTGTCATAGCAAAAAAGGCTCCGACGTCCTCGGAAAAGTCATGCTCCTGTTCTATATATGGCCTAGGCCCACCCAATGCTTGTGGAGGTGAATGTGGAACATATGGCTGCATGGTTGAGGACTTGGGTTTCTGGAATGGGTTGATGTTATAATATGGGGGTTTGGACTGATCCTGGGGAGGAGACAGCTGAATCATATGAGAAAGTTTAGGAAAAGTTTCCCTGATGTGAAGGAATTTCATGTCTTCCATCTCCTTCTGTCTTCTCCAATTCCTTGGCTTTGACCCCAATCCTGCTCTAGGGACCATCTTCTTAACCTTCACTGGTTCTATCCTTCCTTATAGGTTAACCCCCAGACCTTTTCCCGAGTGGAAATTGTACTTTCCCAGTACTTTCTTGACCATCTTCTCAGCACAAGTCAATTTTCCTTCTTTTTCCTAATACCCCCCAGGTATAAAATTAACAATTTCAAACTGGAAAGAGTGAAATGTCATCTTGTCAGCAGTCATTTCCATGTTTATGTAGGGTACATCAGGGGACCATATGGGAGGAACCAAGTTTTCAGCTAGGAGAGTAATCACCTTTTGCCGTCTAATATATTTGACTATTTGGTGGAGGGTAGATGGTATAGCCCTAGCTGTATGAATCCACGGCCTTCCTAGGAGTAGGTTGAAGGCTGCAGGTATATCCATCACTTCAAATGTGATGTTAAAAATATACTGTCCAATAGTAACCGGCGATTCAACCTCCCCTAGGGAGTGTGTTTTAGAGCTATCAAAGGCTCTTATGATTCTTCCATTTTGCTTAATTTTGTTTTGCTCCAGACCGAGCTTAACAAATGTTATCAACGAGCAGACATTCAAAGCCGACCCATTATCAATCAAGACCCGGGCTATCATGCAACCCTTACTGAGCACAGCTATGTGCAAATGATCAACATGATGGTACCCTGATGGACTGATCTCGGTTTTAGAGAAAGTTATGACATTATGGGATAAAATCTGCCCAACCATCTTGCCTTGTTGGTCTGGTTCGATATTTTTAGGCACATGTGCCCCCTGAAGTATCCTTAACAGAGAGTCCCTATGTTTTTAAGAATTTAACAATAAGCCCAGTATTGAGATCTGGGCAGGGACTTTGTTCAACTGCTCGACAACATTGAACTCACTCTTTTTTATGATTTTAATAAGTTCAGCAGTCTCACTATCAATTACTTGGGGGGCATCATCCCCTGCCTTAGTCTTTCCCTTGTTTTTCTCTTCTTCCTTTTCCTTCTCTGTTTCCTTTTGTTTTTCCTCCACACCTACACATTTTCCTAACCTCATCATGAGATTCACTTCTTTCTTGCTTTCTGCCTCAGCTGCAGGAAATGTAGTGGTGAAGGCTTCGCTGTAGTTCCATGGTACAGTCGATTCAGAGTAAGAAGGCTTAGGGACATTTATCACTAATGGGGGAAGTTTGGACTTAGATGATGAAGTCTGAGTAAGAGGAACATCTACAACCAATGGTGGACATTGTTTTGGTTAAGGGGTTACAGAAGTGACTGATGCATTGAGATGGTCACAATTTATGACCAGTGGTGGTTTTGATAGAGTGGGTGAAAAATGGGTGGATGGATTGCAATTGATTACCAGAGGTGGCTTTGCAATATTCAATTGGGCCATGAGAGAGGAGGCCCGGTCCAAAGCAGAGCTAATATTCTCAGCAGCACTCTCATTCTTTCTTGAAATTACATTTATTTCTTTGGTATCATTTCCTCTGTCAAAATACACTTTGACAGTTGTCCCTATAGGAGCAATTAACTGAGATGGGTCAAAGGTTATTTTATCAGAGGAGATGACCCCTATAACATTAGACGGGCCTCCCCCATGATGCTGGGGCAAAGGGTTTTGGCCAATGTCTGTTCTGGGAGGATGGGGAGCCCCTGTATTGAAAGACAAGGTATTCTGGTCAAGCAAGTCCTGAATAGCATGTTTCAAAGGCCAACACTTGTCAGTAGGATGCCCAGGTGCACCCATGTGGAAATCACAAGTGGTGGAGGGGTCAAAATTTATCCCCTTAGATGCATTCGGATTGGGTTCTCTTAAAGTGATATACCCTGCTTGCAATAAAGTGGGTAGCAACTGAGACGGAGTCATTGGAATAGGGGTGAAAACCCTATTTCTCCTTGCTGCGAAATAGGCATCCCTTTCCTCTTTAGTAAAAGTCCTTTTTTGGTCTGAGGGTGCTGTTGGAACATTAACCCTCAGGGGCCTGGGTAGATGGAGCAGATGGAGTAGGAAAATGAGCGGGTATATTGATTTGTATGGGCTTGTTAGGGCCCAACGGTGGCTGTACCATGTTTACCTCACCCTCTTTCTTGTTCCCATTCTTCTTTATCCCGTTTCCTTTCTTCAGATTGGGGTCCTGTTGACTGACCATGTCAGAGTGGTCAATTATTTTACCTAACCTGATCCCATCTTCGATTCGGTCAGCCACTTGCACTAAAGCCGCAAAATTAGTGGTGGTCTGACCCACCAAATGGCCGTAGAATGGTTGACCCAGTGTACTGATGAAAGTAGAAATCATCTCCTGCTCTAGCATGGGTGGCCTAACCTGGGAGGCAGTCTTCCTCCATCTTTTGGCATACTGCCTTACAGATTCGTCCCTTGCCTTACTCATTCTCATTACGTCGTACCTATCTGGCACGATCTCTGAATTGAACCGGTACTGAGCTAAGAAGGCATCTGCTAAGTCCTTCCATCTTCTGATCTTTCCATGGTCTAAAGTGGCAAACCACCTCAAAGCCGTTCCAATCAAGCTCCTTTGAAAGAGCTGAATCAATACGCCCTCATCCTGACCGAACTGGCATAGGGCACCGCAGTACAGCTTCAGATGGCTCATGGGGCAGCCAGTGCCATCATATTTGTCTAGGTCTGGGCACTTGAACTTGGCCGGCAGGTTAACATTAGGGTATAAGCACAGTCTTCGAAATTGGTGCCCCCAAAGTTGTTCACCCCTTTTACCTCTCTCAGTTCGTCTTGGATCATTTCTAGTCGGTGCATGAATTTCCTTTCCATTTCTTCCCTCATCCTTTCCTTTTCCTTTTCTTTGTCTGATTCAACGGTCTCATCCCTGATTAGTATAGGTTCAGGGGTGGGTTCATAAATGGGTTCAGGAATAGGTTGAACCGGAGGTGGAATGTTGATTTGGGGTGGAGGTGCTAGGTTGGAAGTGGATGCTTGGTTCTGGGCTTGCACTTGCTGGGCCTGCACCGATAGTATATTCTCTAGCATTCGGGCTAATCCTGCCACTTGCTCCTGAAGCAGGGCTACATCTGGGTGAGGAGCATCAACTTCATTCTCGATGGGATTCATGGCTCGAGCTCTTGATCTGGTTATAGGAGCTATGGTTGCAAGTGTACTTGGTACCTAGCAAAAATAAAGGAAAAATATCAGTGCCTATTTAATCTCATTCACATGCCTATGAATGCCTATGTGCAAGCTGGGTGAACACGAGTTTGGATTTTTTTCTTTATTTGTTTTTTTTTTAAATTGTTGGAATATTCTAGGGCTTCCAACAGGTCCCACAAAAAAAAGAAAAGGATCTGAAATTTAAAGGCTTTCAGGGGCTCAAGGGTATTTTGGAAAAGGTCTGAAATTCAAAGGCTTTCAGAGGCCAAGGGATATTTTTGGAAAAAGTCTGAAATTCAAAGGCTTTCAGAGGCCCCGAGATTTTTGAGAAAGGTCTAAAATTCAAAGGCTTTCAGGGGCTCAAGGAAAAAGATCTGAAATTCAAAGGCTTTCAGAGGCCCAAAGATCTGAAATTCAAAGGCTTTCAGAGGCCCAAAAGATAAAAATCTGAAATTCAAAGGCTTTCAGAGGCCCAAAAGATAAAGATCTGAAATTCAAAGGCTTTCAGAGGTCCAAAGGAAAAAGGTCTGAAATTCAAAGACTTTCAGAGGCCTAAAGAAAAAGATCTGAAATTCAAAGGCTTTCAGAGGCCCGAAAGAAAAAGATATGAAATTCAAAAGCTTTCAGAGGCCCAGGGATATTTTTGAAGAAAGTTTGAAATTCAAAGGCTTTCAGAGGCCCAAAGGTTTTTGAGAAAAAATCTGAAATTCAAAGGCTTTCAGAGGCCTAAGATATATATATATATATTTGTTTTTTTGTTTTTGGTTTTGAAGCATTTTATTCAAACTCATTTCCCTTTATCATCATTTAAAGGTTAAAGGAACAAAATTTAGTGGGAAAAACTGATTAAAGTTGAATTTTCCACTAAGACCGCATATTCAGTACGGTCCGGCCTTGCCCATATTTAAATTACGAGCAAGCCGCGACCGTATAGTTAACACGGGCGAGCCCAGCCCGTGTAACAAATGCAGTTTACGGAGCTCTTTTCTGTTTTTTCAGCTTTTTACATGATTTGATCACTTTGATTGCTCATCCACACATACGGTTCACCCTTACTAGGCTTCTAAACTGTCCCAAAGTGGACTTTGACCTATTTGCAAAATACATGTTTAGGAGGGCACATGTTCCCTCCTAATTGACACCATATTCAGGGGTATAGTACCCTTTGGTTGCCTCTTGTATGAACATTGGGTAAGATTGATCTTGAACAGAGTTAAAAACTCTTCCTATGGGATACACCAATTTTAGGAAACATGCCTATTTGGGACCACTTTTATCCCAAACCGATGGACACCATGACACCCTCTGACATGAAAATAAGGTAAAAATTAAGGTTACCTTGTTTACCTTCAATATGGCATCTGCATTATGCCTTGGCTTGCGAACCATGCAAACGGCCTTTCCACAATTACAAACCCATATCCCCACGTAATTGTGTACTTTAGCCAAAAACGTATATCTTCACCTTCAAGCGTAGGGGTTTTTGGGTTTTGGCTTAATGGCAACTTAGCACTCAAGCCTAGTGATGACCAGAATCAAATCACGGATCCACGTTATCATCACATCATTGGCCCAAAGTTCTAAGGTGAATGTTTTCACTTTCGTTTTCCGAAGTATCGACCTTGTTGCACCAAGCTACACACATTCGGGTTCAACTTCCTATAGGTTATGGGTAGACTGTGTAGAAAATAAAATGTGCACAGTGCATTTAAAAAAGTAGGTACATACACAACGTCCCAACCCCTTGCTACTCTTTTCGCAGCCATGCATATACAAACCAAGGCATAATAGGAAAGCATATTTAAGTAAGCAAATAAAGTAATCCTATAGCACCTAAAACATGCTCACAAGAATCACCCCAAATCATTCAAACATGTGATCATGTTATACACCAAAAAATCATCATGGAGATCACGCTGAAAATTAAAACATGCTATTATAAAAATACAGCAAGAAATCAGCATGGTTTAGCAAAACGAACCTCCCCTACGCATGCATCTAGAAACAATCCTATAAATCAGAATTAAGCATGTTTCTACCCCCATGAACTCTTAAGCAATAAATCAAATTTAAAACATACCAAGCATGCTTAAGAACACCAAATAGCCAGAAAAACAATAGAACATATCAAACATGCTAAAAACACAAAATAGCAAGCAAAACCAAAATATCAAAACATGAACAAAAACCAAAAGGCTGAAATCCACAAGTCCCCAGCAGAGTCGCCAGTTGTGAAACATGGGAAAAATCAATTCAATGACTTCCTAGATTGAGCAAGCAAAGCAGCAAGGATTCCTCTCTTCTCTTGGAGCTTCTTAGACTTCAAAATTTCGTGGCCTTTTGCTTGAGGAAAGGCCCTCTATTTATAAGCAAACTCAGGGGCATGGTTGGTCCAGGGTTTGGCAAGATAGAGTTTCAGATTGAATTAAACACAAGGATGCCCATCCATAACAAACAAGGATAATCCAAACGAATAAAAGATATAATTTGCTCATTTAAAGAGATATTAAACTGAAGATAAAACTCAGAAATCGAGAAAGGATAAAATTTGCACAAATCTAATGCGCCCGTAAATGTATTACGGGCAAGTGGTGTCCGTATTTGTATTACGGGCGCTGCGTGCCTGTATACAAAATTCGGGCGCGCTCAACCCGTAGATACAATACGGGCAAAGCTTAAATTATTGAATTTTATGCATTTTTGGCCTGTTTTAAATCCCAATTACATGTTTTCATTATTTTCTCATTTTGTAGTGCAATTTGGGGTATCTACAGTCACCAGTTGTGAGACATGGAAAATCACCTAGATAATTCCCTTCATCATCACACGGGCTCAACAAAAATGGGAGAGTCGCCACCATTCTTTTTAGGTGTGAATGAACACCAAAATCATCAAAATAAGCAAAAAGGCAAAAACTAGAGTTAAAATAATTCTACTTGAAAATAAAATTCAGAGATGGGGAAGGGGATTAGATTATGAACAGGGGAAGGTGTTAGGCACCCCCATTCACCCACACAAGGTGGTTGCCAAGTGTTGTTCATGCTCGAAATAAAGAAGGCTTGCTTAATTTAAAATAATCAAAAAGTTTGAAAAGAACTAAACACATGTATGATACCTTCACATAAGAAGTCCAATGAATTCCAGATCCTCTTTTATGTAAGTATCACTTCTGGGACATCATCATTTAAATGGAAATCAAAGCAAAACTTGAACACAAACAAGTTAAGATAAATCCGGAAAATTTGGTAAAATATGGTGCCCTTTGACCATAAATCATTCAAATCAATTTCAAATTAAATCAAACCAAATCCATTTGAAAGATTATGATAAATTGAAGACTCATGAGAATTTTCAATTAAATCCGGTTAAAACCCTAAGAGTTATGCTCCTTTGAAATCTGCTGTTGGAAATCGGTAAAAGTAACAAGTGGGCAACTTTGGAAATTCATTTGGAAAAATTGGCTCCATATAAATCCGTGAAATTTTGCATGAATGGAGTATGTAGGGCCATCTTTCAAATGAAACTAGCCTTATACAAAAATTCATCCGGATGTGCCTTGGGTGACCTCCCAAATAAGCCCCGAAGATCACAGATTAGCCCAGAAATATGCTGTTGAGTAGTTCTGAGTAAATCTGTTACCCAAGACACATATGTACTAAAGGATAAGGATTGCTTCAAGCTAGCAGACATAATAAAACATTGCTAAAAATCCTTTAAGACTTAAGACCTGAATCGTCTTTTCAATCTTTTTGATACATTAGGATGGCAAAAGAGTATTCATATTGCCAACACAGACTAGTTAGGGTTAGCAATTTTGGTGATGCTGATCAGGGTTTAACTAAAATAATGAATTACTACAGTAGTCGTTGTAAAAATTTTAATGTTCAGTCTCCAATACCTACAAATGCTTCAACCCACTAAAAATACATTATTAAGGCCCAGTTTATTATATGACAATCATTAGAAATTATTGCATATCTTTTGCACTTCATTATTCCACCTCACTTTAGTCGCAATTACATTTGAACTATCACCTCCTACTCTTTTGACTCTTACCATCGTGGGTTGGAAGTTAAAAACCAAGACCATTGATAATAGATATCCAAAGGTGAGGCAAAACACAAGTAAAAAATGTGGCCTGTATCATGGAAATCACTTATGAAGTAACAAACAAAATTATAAAAGATCACTATATATAAAACAACACAAGTGTAGTTTACACATGATGGAATGGATTTGAAAAAACTCTACAACATGAATTTCACATTACAAGTTTGATTGGTTCGGTGGTGGACCAGAGTGGCAATTTAATCCCAAATTAGGCTACAACGAAGGCATCTTCATTATGTCTGGCAAGCTGTTCTAGATTTTGTTTCGGAAAAGAGGAAACCCAAAATTTTGGGTTGGGAACAATGTCTTGGCCCTATTTCTGCCATAGACTTAGGGATGCTAGAACACCATAAACAAATCAAGAAGAAGAACAAAGAGGCAAGAAACAAAGAAAAACAAAACAATACAAACATACCTTTCGATTGACTGAGAATGACAAGTGTGCAATCCGATCGATCGAAGGAAGACGTCCGGTAGGTGCTGAGCATAGGTACGCAAGAATACACAACAAAAAAATAATTTAAATAGAGGACGACTGTAAAGGCCCGGATCCAGGTTTATTTAAGAACATAAACCCGACCCTAGAACGTTAGGGTAGTGGCACAAAATGACTAATCCAGACTTACACAATTTCATTCAATATAATAAGAGTGCGGAAATAACAAAATATTTATTTTTCTTTCAAGAAGCGCGGGATACACAAAGAAACCTCTAACACCAATTCCTTAACTAAGTCTGAAAAGGGTTAACTAGAATAAAATGAACATCACCCATGTCATCTAAATAAAAGTAATCTAAAGCAATGCTTCTAATACCAAGTCAACTTTATTGATGTAAATCCCTAAACCTATACAGGAATAAAGTAATCTTCGTTCTGGTACTTAGTATAATCCCCGGAAGTGTCTATCCCTACAACGTCCTCACCAAGAATATCTGAAAACAAAACCGATAAAACGATAATGTGAGAAACAACATCCAAGTAAGTAGTCATGCAAATAGTTGACAACAATAAAACATATGCAGCATTTAATCAGGCTAAACACGATAAAATCAAATACTGTGAAATATATCCACAACCATAGTGAGGTATCCCGCCGAGTACATGGACTGAGGATAAAAGGCAACAGCCACCAAATAACCATCTTCCCACCAAGTACACAGATTGAGGAAGTAAATACCAATAACAAGCTTCCCATCGAGTACACGAATTGAGGAAGTATCCCGCCGAGTACACAGACTGAGGATAAACAAAAGTAACCGCTTCCCACCGAGTACACGGATTGAGGAAGTATTCCGCCGAGTACACGGACTAAGGATAAATAAATGCCAATAACCAAATCCTCCCTGCGGAAACAATAATCCAGGCACTCGCCTTGTCACAACTGTGACCCAAAAACCCACACAAGTGGAATCAAATATATATCTCAAACTCATGGTTTCAATGGGCAAAATAATCCAGGTGTGTGTACAATCATTCAGCACTCAAAACATATCCAGAAAGTCCAAATACAGGTGAAGGAACCCTTAAAATCATCTTTGCTTAAAAATAGAAACATTTAGAACAATGGTATTAAGTAAAAGTGCCTCTTTCGAAACATCTACCCAAAATCTTTATAAAATTGAATTTTAAACATTCGCTAGTGCAACCACTTCCCAAATACCTCAATCTTGATGGTACATAGGTTAAATTTGGATAAAAATAGCTCCGTAGTGAAAAACTAGGTTGAAAGAAAATTTTCAAAAATTTTGACAGTCAGGGCGCTCGAACGGCTAACAGTTTGGTCTTTTCAAGGTTGGTTGCTCGATAGGTCGCTCGAGCGACTGTTCAGGCGACAGTTTAACCTGGAAAAATAGCTCTCGGGTTCCAAAAACAAACAAAGGGCACTCGAGCGACTGCTCGGCGGCCTGATACGTTAAAAATTCGCAACTTCACGAAATTCAATAGAAATTCCAAAACTCAATATCCCGTGCATAAAATCCATTCTAAAACACTTTATAAACATGCTAGAATAATTTCTAACAAATAAAACATCATAAATAACAAAAACAATTCATCAAATCTCCAAATAAACATGAATATGGATTAAAAACGAATTTATTTTGTGCAAGAGTTAAAGGGACTACTTACCTAGTTTTGGGAACTAAAACCTTCTCTAAAAGCTCTAAGATATCACCCCAAATACGCTCCAATTGATCTCAGAAGGCCTTGATCACGTCTGTGTTTTAAGGCACGAAAATCCTCTCTTTTCCTTCTCTATGACGGATCCAACAGGTTGTTTTAGGGTTAGGTTTGATCACAAGAAGCTAGGAGAAGAATAGAGGCAACAAGAGAAGGAACGTGCGGCTGCTTCTAAACTTGTGTTTAAATGACTAGTTCATGCATAATTAGGTTATTTAAATATTTTGTTTCCTTTTACCAATTTACCCATACTAACTCTTCCACCCTAATATGCATTATTTTTACAAACTTACCCTCCTTTAAACCAACTTATATCAACATCAAACCAACCCAATTTAAAACTTACCCAACCAGATCTGGGTCAATCCTCTCTTTATGGGTTCAACCACTCCCTTTCACGTACACTTTATATTTTATTTTTATCAATTACATCCTACACTATTAACCAATCATTAAATTAAAATTTATACTTAATCCAAAATCATGCTCTTACTTTAAATAGGTTCCCTAATTTCCTCCAGTTCACTTTGAACTCCTTCGGTTTGAACCAATATCTTATCTCCTGCATATTATTAACCCAATTAGCCTATTTAATAATTAATTTTATTTATTACTAAAATTTGGGATTTTACAACAAGAGTGAGTTGCCCTGTAGTTTCAATTTTGATAGATATAACTAAGACAAAAAGAAAACAAAAACACAAATGAACCTTTTGATCGATCGACTGATTTTATCAAGCTTGCAATCCGATCGATTTAGTATAGCAAAAGCACTTGAAATAGGTGAGACCGATCAAAACAGAAAGAAACATCAACAGAAGTAAAGAAGATAAGAAGAAAAATATGGAGATGAACCTGTGCTTGATCAATTGAGGTTTTGAAGGAATCGTCAGCTCAAATTGACGATATGATGCTTGCAATACCAACAAATAAAGCGACTAAAAAAAACAGCACTGATTGATTCCTCCAAAATCAAAGTGGAACTTATCGATTCGTCCTCTCTTTCCCAATCTCTCAGTTTCCATCCATCTCCTTGCTAACATGCCTCTCCCTTTCTCTCTCTTTTGCCCGACTCACAAATTGCCTTAGATAAGATCGAGTGCTCAAGGTAGTTTGATCAAAACGGATAAAAGAGCCCCTTTGTTTTCTTATCTCATTTGTTTCCAATCGGGCGCGGGAAACAAACATGTGGTGTGTTACAGCGGCGAAACTTAATAAGTGCCACTAATAATATTTTAATTGACGGTGATTTTTAGTGAATATCACAAATATTTTTTTAGGATTTTTTTATTAATTTAAATGTTATTTTCTTTAACAACGAACATTCAAGTACGTCACCATATGATATTTATCGCGACATATATTTATGTTCGCCGCAAAATTTTTATCAACTAAAAACTTAATTTTTTGTAGTGTACATGGTTGCTTGGGACTGCTGCATGAAGAGAATGTCGTGTACTTACGCAAATATAACCGACAAGAGCATGTGGTCTATGCTGTAGTGAGAAGTGAAAGCCAATCGATAGATCCGTACAGATCGACGTTGGGAGAATGTGTGGTAGGAACTACTCGCAGATCTGTTTCTCCCATACTGACCAACCAATCCATTATACTTTTAAAATATAAAAAAACTCTAAAATCATTCTAAACCTTCAAACGATAATATTTTTTTTCAAAGTTTTGTGAAATTATTATTTATGTTCTGTCCTTATTTTTCCTCATTGCCCCTATATTATCTTGTTGTCGGGCAACCAAAGAAAGGTGGCCGCAAGGGAGCCAAATCATTAACACAAGACTGATTTTAATTTCCAATTTTTTCCATTTCTTTTTCGGCTAAATCGTACGAAGATTCAATTATTTATTTAGTTTTTTGTTTTGGGAAAATTTTTTTTGGCTATTCAAGATTTAATGGTATGAAATCGTCAGCGCCATTTATTGTTGCAATCCATACGGTGCAAGTGAAGTGGAGCATCTCATAGTTAAGCATTTTTACAAATTATTATTATTATTATAATTATTATTATTTACATTTTCAAAAGCACAATTGGACGCTCCATCAGTCAAAATCTGAATCAAACTACACTAGCAACTATAATAATTAAAGGCGGTTGACGATCTTAAACTGGGTTTAGTACCTTGATGTCATGACCAGTTGAATCATACTGGTTGGTATATATTGGCTGTTGTTGGCCAATATTTAGTAAAAGGGGTACCGGTAGGTACCGTTTACTCAAAGTCATGGACTATTGAATAAGAACATGGCATATGGATATTGGATGTCAAGTAAGTGGGATGACACACCTTCAATGCTTTACTGCATTACTATCTACTGTGGCTGTGAGTTGATACACATGAAATATTTACAACCATGAACAAACAATGGCCATGAGATGCTGTACACGGCAGCATCTCAGGGCCACAACAGGTAGCAATGTAGGAAGCCTTGCAAAAGATTTCATCCTCAAATAATTGTATTTGATTGCAATATGACTAGGGGTGCTAATCGCACCGTGCCGGGCCCGCGCTTTTCAAGGGCTCGGGTCAGCACGGGCACGGCCCACTCCCCGAGCCGTGCCATTATTATTGGGCACGCGGCCTGTTAGGGCACGGCCTAGCGAGCCGTGGCCCGTCTGGCACACGGGGCACAGCCCACATCAAGCGGGCCCGATGGGGTCTGCCCGCGTGCTAGCTCGACGTCCCGGCCCACTAGGCACATCAACGACTAGATATTTGGCTAGCCGTTTTACCCCTCAAAATGGTTCAAAAAGTATTTTGTTTTTACAATCATATTTGAGGGTAGAGGTGGTAAAATGCCACTTTTGATTTTCTATATATAAATAGGCCTAACCCTTCCCACTCTAAGCCAAACCTCTTCTCATCTCTTTTCTTCTCTTCTTACTTTATTAAAGTCTTGTTTAAAGTTTTGGCCAATGGCCAGTAAACTCGGTAGAGTGCACACATGGGGGGGTAGGGTGTCCCTAGGCCGACCATTAGCCAAACTTTTAACAAGAGTCTAAGAAAGTTATAAATTTTTTTTTTTGTTTCCTTCATTTTTTTTCGTAGTCACAGTGCTCCTTGAACCCGACCGTTAGCAAATCATTGAACAAGTCGCTTCACGTCTACACAAGAATTGCAAAAGTGTTACTTGCCTTGATTACTGTTTCGACAACCAAGCAGTAATTGATGTAAGTAATACTTTTACAATTCCTCTTCTTGGCACAGTTCAAGAGGTAAGTAAACATATTTTTTATGGTCCATTTTTTCTTTTCTTTTTTTATAAAAAAAATACCCAAGCCCGCCGCCTCGCTTGGCATGGCACGGTCCAGCCCTAGGTGTGCCACGGGTTGGGCCGTGCCGGGGTTTTGGCTAATGGGCCGACACGAGCTAAACGGGCCTGAACCGGCCGGTTTAGCAACCCTAAATATGACTCAATCCTTGGAGTCGAAAACCTAGCTCTCTTACTTTGAGCTCTTTACATATTCACATAACATAAGCCTCAACTGCGATCCTAAGTTACCCAAGAGAGAGTAAGGAACAAGTAGCAACTTGTCCCAGTTGGTATGACTTAGTACTATATAAGATTTAGAACAATCTATTGGAATCTATTTTACTAGATCATACCGATAATCTTACACTTTCAAATCGAATTTTGACTCTTCTGCCTTATCTCGGGTATGACCCGAGTTTAAGTAGTTGGCCAAATTCTAAGTTAACTCAAGTCTTAAAGTCATGACTGTAATAAATGTACTGTTATTAAGATGGTTGCAGGTTGATTGGAACGGATCTCATTAAAGGGGCTTGCAATCTCCTGCCACGTTGACCAGCATTGTTTTATCTTATGAGCGCGAGATGCTTCCATATGGAGCACTAGTACTTCCAGTGTTTTTTCAAGTAGGCTTCACATGAAACATTAAAAAACAATAAAAAGACATGGATTGTGAGATGCTACACATGACATCATCTCATATCCACACATAAAGCAATGGGTAAACATTGCAAAAGATTTCATCCACTGTTAAATTGACAAACAAGATCTCAAGCACTGTTTTAGCAAGATTTGTGTGGACTACAAACAAACAAGAAGCTGAATAGAAACAAGCGACTTAATTGGAGAGGGACAATGCAGCTGCCATGATTTTGAATTTTGTTCAAGTTCCGGCTGGTTATGCTCTTGCCAGCTTTCGAATAATGGGATCTTTGTAGGGGAGTCAAGACAAGTCTGTTTCCCTAAGAATTTATTCATGCATGCACGAGCACCTGAATATGACTTCTGCGCAGCATATTCCTCCTGTAGATCTCTCTCTTCGCATGACGCAATCTTAGAGGATGTAAACCCTTTTTCTTCATATACTTTATCACTCTTTTTTTTTTTCTTTATTCTTTTTTTTCAAGTTTCAGTTTTTTGAAACTAACAATTAAGCGTAAACTGTTACTCATTGGTTTGGCATTCATCTGGAGATTGGAATGAGTTCCAAGGCTTAGAGTAAGTTCCTGTCGCAAAATAGTTGTTTGCTTGCAATTCAGGAATGAGTTTCCCCAAAATGAGTTCAAAAAAATTAACAGTGAGGAATTACCCCGAGAGGAATCATTCCCAAACCCGTTTTTGAGTTTTAAAGGTTCATTTTGCAAAAGTACTGTGACATATTTATAATATTTAAAAACTTTGAAGGATAAACTTGAAACTTGGTTTTACGTGATACTTTTTCAAAATAATTCTGATTTAGTCGTCCAATTCTTAGTAATTGAGAATTATTTATACTTTTTAAAATAATTGAGAATTATTTTAGTATTCACGAAGAAATATTTATTCCGAAAATGCCCTCAAAAGATTTGTAAGCTTCACTTGTAACAAAATGAGTGAAAGTTTTCGAAATCTTTCGAAGGCATTATCAGAATAAACTCTTTGTGAACATTTAAATGATACTAATTCTCAATTATTTTAAAAAAGTTTAAGTAATTTTCAAATACTAAGAGCTGGACGACTGAATCTGAACTATTTCGAAAAACTATTACTTATAACCAATTTTCTCTAAAAACTTCTTTACATGCCAACATTAGAATTCTCATTTACGAAAAGTTACTTTTAAATTAAAACAATTGCAAACTCATAATGTTAAAACCTCTACAGGAATCAAATGTCCTTCACTAAATGTCAAACCCAACTTCTCTTTATCTTGTGCAAACTTATTTGAGAATGATTTTCATTTCCCAATCCAAAACGAATTCCAAACGATGCCTTAGCTTAGTGGGGATAGTTTCGTACATATATGGTTATAGTTTTAAAAGCTAAAAACTGAACTAGACGGTTAATTAAACCAAAATTAATAGAATTAATGCGAGTTTTGTAAATGAAAGGCTGAACCAGAACGATGATTAACTATGAAAATTAAAAGCGGCAAATGAGTTAACTGATAATGAGGCGCACACATTTCATTTCATTTTTCAATTGGGTCCAACGTTGGTGGGTCCAACGTTGGTCGTTCCTATTTTGAGATAGACTTGCCTACTCATAAAAAAATGTCAGGTAGGCCGTGCTTGGGCTAATATTTTTTTATGAGCCATCAATGCATCGTCTACGTAAATAATTATTTTTATGTAAGTGTCAAGATCTACCAAAAAGAAAAAAAAATGTAAGTGTGAAGTTGTCATCGAATTTTTGATTGATTTTTGTCTCATGTAAAATATTATTTTCTGCAAACTAAAGGTGGAAATAAAATAAATATATCTATCCTATGGGAGAGGGCCGCTTGGAAAACGTGCAAAAACAAAGCTTTCGTAAAGGTTTATTTGATTGTTATAGTGTGTTTATATTGATAAGCAGATTGGAGTGTTCTGAAAATGCATTGGATCATGTTAACTTTTATATAAATAAATATAGGCTAGTAGCTGAGGGTTTATCGTTCATGACGTCTCAGCTCTAGAGAGAACAACAAAAAGAAAATAAAGAGGAGTAGAAAGACGGAAAAAGGGATTTCTAGCTTCAGGAAAAAGAAATTCCATGTTTCAAGCGTATGAAAATCTATTCTATTTATATAATTTAACTTCTAATGGTGTGAAGATACTATATTTGATATTTATAAGTTTTTGTGGGTTAATCTTCCCTTTAGAATTAACTTTTTAAATCCCAATCCAATAGCACTTGAGCCCAAAGCATTCTAATTCCAGAATTCAAACTATAAATAATATCAGAGTGCGGAAGAATTAAAACCAAAATCAACTAATGCTTCAAATTTAATTAAAATAAGGTTTCATGACATCCAATTACCAAAATAAAGGCCACTAATCAAATCTAGAGTAAAGGTTCAACTACAACTATAAACTCACTCCTTAACTCAAAATAAAACCATAAATATCGTAAAACACTACAACTCCTCTGACACATAAATCAACTATCTTACATCAAGCAATAATATTCATTCTCTATGTAGTCCTTTGGATGATCCTCACTGTGACCTGGTGTCTCTACCCTAAGATTACCGTCCTCCCCTGGAATATTTGAAAACAAATAGTGAGATATAACATCTTAGCAAGTAATACCATGCATGATATAAAACATTTTTATAGCATATTTTGCAAAACAATAGCATGATATTTTAACAATAAATCCATTGCAGCAAAACAAGTATAACCTAATAGTAATAACAAATTCATGTTCAAATCCATTAGTTCAAGTGTTTCCAAATTCATAAGTTTCAATATTGCAATACAAATCCACTATGATGTGTTACTGATGAAAATGCAAAATGTCATATTTTTCTCCCTTAATGTTTAATCTTTTATACTTATTTTGTGCTTAAATGTACTTATTATTCTTATATATGATTTAGGATGCAAATGGAGGCGTTAAGTGCAAACGAAGCTAATTGGGCGATTTTGGACAATTTCAACATCGCTTCATAATCTAGGCATAACTCTATCTCCGAAGCTCCAATTGATATGATTCAAAATGAAATGGAATGCAGAGACAAAGCTTTACAACTTTCATGTTTTGAGTTTTGAGAGATATGTGCTGCATCAAGGTCAAAATCGGGCTTGAAGTTGCTGCACCTGCACTGCTGACGTACCGGAACGTTCCTTAGCCTGCAATTCTAATACACGGATCTTACACGGTTTATTTTCAGAAGTTTCCAAGATCTGGTGCACAAAAATTCTTTCTAAAAACATCACTTTCATAGTTATATTAGGACTTTATTTTATTTTTAATATTTTCCTTAATGAGTCAGATTTGGATATTGTTATTTTAGGATAATATTTACAATATTTTTAGGAGATTTTGTAGGCTTCAAAATTGAAATTAACGTGAAAAGGGGGGAGCAGAAATCTTCAGATTCACACACACCTCTCTCTCCCCTTTTCTCCTACTTCTCCTTCGAGTTTTCATTATGGCCCTGCTTGGCTAAGCTTTTATAATTGGTCGAAGGAAACAGAAGCCTTGGAATCAATAAAACTGTGAGCTCTAATTTGTTTTTATTGTTCAATTTATGCTTTGAGTATCGGATGTTCTTCTGTGCCTATTTTCATGATTGTCTTGTTTAATTACTAGGAGGCCTAATAGTTTATTATTCGCTGCAATCTACGACTAGGTTAGATATCAAATACGTAATTGTTTAAACCCTCTAATTTGTGAAGCAACTAAGATTTAATGACTCGTTACATTAGAATTTATTTGATTTTAGGAAGAACACTTGACTAAATTAAATACAACCGCTTGTGTTTGTGTTGTTCAGCTTCATTGATCTCTCTAATTCTTAAGGCTACTACTTGATTAAATCTTTAGCACTTGTCTTGAGTTGTTTAGTAGTTAGGGTTTATTAGATCACTTGTTTTCTAATTAACTGCAACTAAAGAGAGATAGGAAAATAGTTCCAATGGTGGATGTTGACTTAGACCAAGGCTTGTCCTTTTGATTGATTTTGATACTTTAATTTGAATTATTCCTTAGTTGTTTTTCTTGAAATTGTTTTCGTTATACTCAAACACCCCCCCCCCCCCCCCCCCCCTCCAAATCTTTGTTCACGTAGTATAAAACTAGGCTAGATACTCTCTGTGGGAACGATCCTTACTCGCACTGCTATATGTATTTTTAAGAGTATAGGTTTTATTTTTGGTTGCCTGTGACAGCACACCAATTACATCACATGACTTGTGGATTGACATATTTTCACAAGGATAAGGTCCTGATCCAATTGCCAGCTCACATTTTATGTGTGAAGCTGAGGTACACGGTCATCGACTTATTGCAGATCACCCAACCAAATATACTATTGGATTGGCAAGTACAAACTAGTCAGACTGCAGCAATATCAAAGATTGAAAGACTTCACTTAGATACACAGCAAGGGATTGATAATGTACAGCTAGATATAGGAATGCCTCGCCGAGATACACGATGGGAGCATATATGGAAAACAAGGTTAACTTAAAAAAGAATATCCCATTTCACTACTTGGCTAAACTATGGATCCATAACTAGATATGCCCGCTAGACACTAAAACCAAACTACTATACTAACTTTGTTTCGGTAGTAACAAGTGCCCAACAAAGCATAGACTCATTCCAAGATACATGAAGGAAAGAAATACAATTCATTTCAAGCTACATGAGAGAGAAAACACCCTATTTAGAGATACATTGAGGGAAAACCAAGAATTCTTTCATAAGATCAATGAAAACCAGTTCAAATCCTTCTAAGAAAGTGTAAAGATTAATGAAATCAATCAAATTTGAAAAGAAATCCACCAAGTATAGTAAAACCTCAAAACTTGACTCTTTTTAGTAAAACATACCCAAAATCTTTATTAAAATCCAAAAAATAGTTTTGCCAATGCAAACCCTTCCAAAATACTCTAATCTAAGTGAGCATTGAGTTAAATTGTATAAAAATAGGTTTAGAATAAAAAAAACTAGGTAATTTGAATATGAATTTCGAGGCTTTTACAGTTGAGCCAAGGCTAGGCGTAGGTCGAGCGTGGAGACTAATTTTGAATCAAGAAGTTTACACACATTATCATGCTCGAGCAACTATCATGCGTAGGAAAATCTAGGTTCCAAGTCTCAGGGGTCGTGTTGGCGCTTGATGGAAATCATCAAGCATGAAGAACATAAAAGGATTGTTGCTCAAGCGAAGCTCATGCGGATGTTGAGCATCTGAAAACCAATCTCAGGTTCGAAATAAAAACACAGTCGCTGGAGCTTGGATCAGGCGATAAGAAAATAAGACGTTAAGCTCGATTTGGCGCTCAAGCGAGGCTCAAGTGTCAAGACCAATTTTGGCAATTTTTCTAGGTTTTTGTTCTAGGCTAAGTTTTACAATTTCTAATCATATGAACACAATTACAACCCTTCAAAATCAAATATAAATCTATCAAAACATGAAGATAATGGTTCTACTGTTCAAAATCAATGAGAACTTCAAGCAAAAGCATGAATGTAGGTCCTTGTCAAATCAAAACTTTCAATATATTCAACGAATTAATGTCCAAAAATAAAGAAATTGGAAAATCTTTGCTTGGAATGCAAATCCTAATGCTAACCTATCGAATAAATCAAATAATGATCCTAAAGCATATAGAACATAAAATTATATACTTAGAAATTAAAAGAAGTAAATGAGAAGAACTAATAGAACCATTCGAATGAAATGCTACAAAATTTCTATCAACAAAATACTTACTGTTGTTTTCAAAATAGATGTTATCATTTATCTGATTAACCAAATTCTGATTTCTGAACTCCGAACAAGTCAAACTTTTGCTTCGCTTTCGTATTCTTTCTCATACTAGTCTTGGATTTGCTCAATTTGCAGGGATGATGAACAAAACGGCTCACCTCAGGGTTTTAGTTTTAAAACTCTCCTCGGTCCGATATCTTAGTGCTAAAAACAAAGGTCCTCTAAGCTCTTAGATTCTGAAACTCAAATACACCATAACTATCCTCTAAACTTACTAACCAATAAAAATTTACCAAATAATTCAAATAATTGCTAAACTTACCAAAGCAACCTAATGTTCACCAAATACTCAAAATTACTAAATCAACTCATAATATATATATATATATATATATATATATATATATATATATATATATATATATATATGCATACCCAAATAAATGATTTACTAAAATAGTAATTGAAATTCTCATAATACAAAGCAACAAATGTTAATCAAATTTATAGGCCAATCATAAAGTAAGAATTAACATCATAAAACACTCATAAGCATAAAAAATTAATTTCAAAAAACCCAAAATGAAGCCAAGGCTGAAATCTTGATGACAAACCCAAAATGGCTTTCCTTTTATGACACATATATATGAATTCCTTGTTAGAAGTTTAAGCTAGACACTTTCTTGGGTGTATTAAGTTTGAGTATAGTTGCTATGGTCTATAAGCTAGTCTCTAGTGGGAGTAGTTAGCTAGTATTAATTGTCACTTGGGGAATGTAATAGTTGTTTACTATCTTTATGTTTGATGCTTAGGTAGTTAGGTTTATTGTGTTGGAATGTGTTGATTAGTCAAGTCAGTAAAATCTCGTTTTTGAATGTAGTAGGAGAAACTAAGTCTTGTATCTTCTTTCTTATGAAGTTAATCATTGAAATTTCAAGTCATTGTTGTAGGGTAATATGTTAGGCTTCTTTTCTTGAATTTGCTAGCATCAAGAGCACACTTTCTCTTGAGTTTTTTTGCCCTCATCCCTCCAACTTGCTGGTTTCATCCCAACAAAGTGGTATCAAAGCCAAGTTGAAAGAAAATCATGGCTTCCAACAACAACATGTTGCAGCCATAACTCCTTCGATTCAATGGCAAGAATTACAACCAATGGAGCATCCAAATGAAGGTATTGTATGGATCTCAAGACTTATGCGATATTGTTGAGACCAGATATGTAGAACCGGTTGATTCAACAACTCTCACTCAACAACAACTCACTGAGTTGAAAGAGAATCATAAGAAGGACAAGAAAGCATTGTTTTTCATCTATCAAGTGGTAGATGAGGTTATTTTTGAAAGGATTTCGTTGGTGAACTCAGCTAAGGAAGCATAGGATGTACTTTATGCATCATACAAAGGTGATGATAAAGTAAAGATGGTGAGATTACAAGCCCTTAGAAGTGAGTTTGACACACTAAAGATGAAGGATTCGGAATCCATTGAAGATTATTTTAGTCGGGTGGTTTCCATTGTGAATCAATTGAGGGTAAATGGAGAGAAAGTTGAAGATCAAAGAATTGTGGAGAAAATTCTAAGAATCTTGACTCGAAAATTTGAGTCCATTGTTGTTGTAATTGAAGAATCAAAAGATTTGTCTACACTGTCGGTGGAGAGTTTGTTGGGATCAGTACTTCAATCCCATGAACTCTGTATGAAGCAATATGATTCTTCACCTCTAGAGCAAGCATTTAAAACTCAAGTCTCTTTTAGAGGAGGAAGAGGTTCTTATCGTGGAAGAGGAAGAAGCAATGAAGGAAGACATCAAGAAAAACAAAATTATGAAAGTGAGTCTTATTCATATAGAGGAAGAGGGAGAGGACGTTCTTCTTTTGCGCATGTTCAATGCCACTATTGTCACAAATTTGGCTACATTGCAAAGTATTGTAGGAAGAGCTTGGCGGAAGAAAACAAGAAAGATTCAAGTTTTATGCATGAGAAGGAACAAGGTAAAGAAGATGATACCTTATTTCTTACTTGCAATGTACAAGAAGTTACCTTGGATGAAATTTGGTATGTTGATAGTGGATGTAGTAATCATATGACGGGAAATAAGAAGGTGTTTGTATTCTTGGATGAATCAATTCAAAGTGAAGTGAGAATTGGTGATGACAAAAGGCTTTCGGTGAAGGGAATGGTGATATTCTCGTTCAAACAAAGAAAGGAGCCAAGCACATCTCTAACGTTTTCTATGTGCCCAGCCTCAAGCACAATCTTTTGAGTGTTGGACAACTTCTTTTGAAGGGATATAAGGTCCATTTCAATGAATATATTTGTGAAATCAAAGACAAGATTGGGGTCCTCATAGCCAAGGTGAGAATGATCCAAAATAAGATGTTTCCTTTGAAGTTTAGAAGTGAAGTTAGTTCTTGTCTCAACACTTTTATTAAAGACAAATCATGGTTATGGCATTTTCATTTTGGACATTTGAGTTTCAAGACTTTATCCTTGATGTGCAAGAATAATATTGTGAAAGGTATGCCTAACATTGATCTCCAAGATCAAATTTGTGAAGGATGTGCACTTAGAAAGCATCATAGAAGCTCTTTCCCGGTTGGGAAGGCTTGGAGAGCAAAGAATCCACTTGAGCTAATACATTCGGATCTTTGTGGGCCTATGAACACCACTTCCATTGGAGGTAATCGGTATTTTATTACGTTTATTGATGATTATAGCAGAAAAACATGGGTATTTTTTCTTAAAGAAAAATTTGAAGCATTTGGATGTTTTAAAGGCTTTAAGGTCTTAGTTGAACGGCAAAGTGGTTTCAAATTGAAAACTTTGCGTTCCGATTGTGGTGGTGAATATATGTCTAATGAATTTGAAGCTTTTCTAGAAGAAAATGGTATTAGACATCAATTTACTGTTCGGTATACTCCTCAACAAAATGGAGTTGCCGAAAGGAAGAATAGAACAATCATGGACTTGGATAGAAGTATGTTGAAAGCTAAAAGAGTGCTTAAAATTTTTTGGCCTACAGCCATGTCATGTGTGTAGACACCGCATGATTTTTGATAAACCCTGAAGGAGAGAAATATTTTATTGGAATTTTCAATTCTTAGCATTGGGTTTGAGATCCTTAAACCATTTGAATCCAAAACCATAAAGGAAAAGGCCCAAATTCAATCTTTTGCGCAAAGTCAAACTTTTTTTAGTTGAATTTTGTTGACTTTTGACCCTAAAAAATGAAATATTTTTTAAGGCAAGATTTCAAGATAATTTTTCTGGGTAATTAGGTTTTTAGCAATGTTATTGCATAAATGAATTTTTCAAGCCTTTAAATCTTGACAAATACCTTGGTATTAACAAGTTGAATCTTTTTATTGGACCTGAAAAACCAGAATTTAGCCTTGAACTGGAAAGTTGACTTTTTATTCACTTGGAATTTGGGTCTGGAACTATTTTTAATGGATTCAAATGGGGGGTGTTTGCTTATTTACATGTAATATCTTAAGTAAATGGAGATTAAAAAATATGAGGACATTTACTTAAATGATATTACATGTAAATAAGTATTGCCTGTGCATGTAAGGATCAGTGCCATGCAGAAACTGTGCAGAGAGTCATTTTTGCCCTAAACAGAAATTAAAGTTCGGATAAAAGAATTTTTCTTTGTATCCGAAATTATAGTCCGGATAAAAGCATTTTTCTTTGTATCTGAAATTATATTTCGGATAAAAGCATTTTTCTTTGTATCAGAAATTATATTTCGGATACAAAGATTTTTTTTTGTATCTGACCTGAGTTGTCGGATACAAGTATTTTGTTCAAAATTGGAATATCCCGTGAGTTGTCACTTATTTGCTTCTATACCTCTATCTGAGAAGTGGGAATTCCTGAATTCAGCCTTCGAGATTAGCCAAATGCCTCTGAACTAATGCTTTCAGGGTTAAGTTGGAAAGTTCTAGACACACTTTTGTATCTACCCTTGGGACTTTATTACCCTTGCTGTTGCCTATAAATAGAGGGTCTCCCATCAAGCAAATGGCTGAAGATTGAAGTTAGAAGAGCTCCTCGAGAAGAAGGGAACCCCTGCCTCTCTACTCCCTCAAGCAATCAAGGTGAGATCTCCTCTCCTCTTTTCTTCTTTTTCAATTCTAGGGTAGTCTCACCTTATACATTTCTGTAGTGTAAAGCCTGTGTGTATTTGAAACCCCAAACCCATCTCCAAGTACCTTAAGACTCTCTCTAGCCGTAAAACGTGAAGAGAGAGCTAGGAGAAACAAGAACGGGAATGGAACCCTAGGTATAGAACCCCTTTTGAATGATGTACATTGAGATTCATATGTGCTTGTTAATCTTGTGAGTTTGATTTCATTTTCTGGAGAGAATACCAAGATCCATGCTTTTATAGCATCGTGCTTCATCCAAAAGTGTTCAAGATATGACATCTCAAGAAGCTTAGAGTAGACAAAAGCCATGTGCTAGTCACTTGAGAATTTTTGTAAGTGTTGCTTATTCTCATGTGCTGGATGAAAGAAGAAAGAAGTTGGATGACAAACCTGAAAAATGCATTTTTGTTGGCTACGGTGAGAATTCAAAAGCATAAAAGTTGTACAATCGCAGCATTAAGAAACTTATTATAAGTAGGGATGTAAAGTTCAATGAAGAAGAATGTTGGGATTGGAATGAGAGTGAAAAGAAAGAAAAATCAGTGTATGTGGATGTGGATGAAGAAATTGATGTTCAAGCTAGTGATGGAAATGGTGGAAGTGAAGAGGTTACTAATCCTACTTCCTCTCCAATTTCTTCTCCATCATTGTCAAGCTCCAACACCCCACCTAGAAAAACAAGAAGCATAAGAGAAATTTATGAACATTCAAGATGCATACTAGATGAAAACTTGGCCAATTTTGCTTTGTTTGCCGATGCCAATCCAATTAGTTTTGAAGAGGCATCCAAAGAAGAGAAGTGAAAGCATGCAATGGATCAAGAAATGATTTCCATTTAAAAAAACAAGACATGGGAGCTTGTGGGCCTTCCAAATGAGAAGAAGTCAATTGGTGTGAAGTGGGTGTACAAAACAAAGTTGAATTCAAAAGGAGAATTTGACAAGCATAAAGCTTGGTTAGTGGTAAAAGGTTACAAGCAAAGGCAAGGCATTGATTTTCAAGAAGTATTTGCACCCGTAGCTCATCTTGAAATAATCCGTATGGTTTTAGCTTTGGCTTCCCAAAGAAATTGGAAAGTTTATCAAATGGATGTCAAATCAGCCTTCCTGAATGGGTGTCTTGAAGAGGAAGTGTATGTGGATCAACCACCGGGCTATGTGAAGAAAGGTGAGGAAAAGAAGGTGTGTCGTTTGAAGAAGGCATTATATGGACTGAAGCAAGCGCCAAGGGCATGCTATAGTCGCATTGATGGCTACTTCTTGAAGAAAGGTTTCAAAAGGTGTCCATTTGAACACACTCTCTACATTGAAGAAGGAAGCCGAGGTGAGTTTTAAATTGTGTGTTTATATGTTGATGATTTGATTTTTACTAGAAGTAGTTCAAGTGTGTGTGAAGATTTCAAGAGAGTCGAGATGTTTGAATTTGAGATGACCAACATGGGCCTTCTTCATTTCTTTCTTGGTATTGAGGTGAAGCAACAAAAAAATGGAATTTTTATTAGCCAAAAGAAGTATACAAGAGATTTATTGAGAAGGTTTAGAATGGAATGTGCTACACCAATTAACACTCCCATGGAAGTTGGCTTGAAGCTAAGTAAATTTGATAATGAGAAAAGTATGGATGGAACTCTTTATAGGAGTCTTGTTGGTAGCCTCATGTACTTGACAGCAACAAGACCGGATCTTATGTTTGCGGTTAGTGTGCTTAGTAGATTCATGGAATCACCAAAAAGAAGTCATTGGGATGCTGGCAAGAGAATTCTAAGATATGTAAGTAGAACCATTGACGAAGGGATTCATTATGGAAGAGTTGAAATTTCAAGGTTGGTTGGCTATTGTGATAGTGATTAGGGTGGAAGTGTTGATAATAGCAAGAGCACTTCTGGTTATGTTCTTAACATTGGTTCAGGTCCAATTTCTTGGGCATTGTAGACACCCCAAATTGCACTACAAAACGAGAAAATAATGAAAACACGTAATTGGGATTTAAAACAGGCCAAAAATGCATGAAATTCAATAATTTGAGCGTTGCCCGTATTGTACCTACGGGCTGACCGTGTCCGGATTTAGTATACGGACACCACTGGACAGTAAATCATTTACGGGCGCATTAGATTTGTGCGAATTTTATTCTTTCTCGATTTCTGAGCCTTATCTTTAGTCTAATATCTCTCTAGATGAGCGAATTATATCTTTATTTCATTCGGAATATCCTTGTTGGCCATGGATGGGCATTATCCTTGTGTTTAACTCAATCTGAAACTCTATCTTGTCAAACCTTGGACCAACCATGCCCCTGGGTTTGCTTATAAATAGAGGAGCTCTCCTTAAGCAAAGGGCCACGAAAATTTAAAGTCCAAGGAGCTCTAAGAGAAGAGAGGAACCCCTGCTGCTCTACTTGCTCAATCCAGTTAAATCCCTTTTCCCTTTTATATTCTGTCTTCAATTCTAGAGATAATAAGATCTTCTCCATTGCTATAGAATAAGGCCTGATCTTTTATTCTGTATTCCTAAACTTGTCTCTAAGTACCTCAAGAGTCTCTCTAGCCGTAAAACGTGAAGAGAGAGCTAGGGGAAAGGGGAACAGGTGGATCCCTAGAATAGAACCCCATATCTGTTTTTCTCCTTTTCTTATAGAATAAAGCCTTTTATTGTGATTGTGTACCCAAACCTATCTCTAAGTACCTCAAGAATCCTCTCTAGCCGTAAAACGTAAAGAGAGAGCTAGGGGAAAAGAGAACAGGTGGATCCGTAGGGTAGACCCCCATGTGCTTTAATCTGTGAAATGTGGCTGCTTTGGATATCCTGATCATGTTTTAATGATTTTATTTTATATCTGGATTAATCCTATGAGTTTATGATGTTTTATGGCATGAGATCCCCACTTTTTTTCTAAAATTTGGATTTTTCATATTTTTGCACCTACAGCACTGTTTTCGTGATTTTAGGCTAAGATCCTGGATCTATCATGATCAATATGATAGATCTGGATCCAGAAGCCTGAAAATAACTTCTAGGGTTTCATGATGTTGTTTTTGAGTCGTTTTTCATTATTGAGAGAAGACCCTACGGTCTAAGTTCTCCCCTTTTGATGTTATTCATCAACGTGGGTATTTTTGGTTTTTATTTTTTGATTTAATGTGAAATTTGGGCTATATCTATGTCCTGGATTGTTCAAGTTCAATTTTGAAATATTTTATAAAAATCATATTTTTCTAGATTTCTAGAATTTAACTTGAAGCCAGATTTTTTAAGTTTTCACTTTCTTTTGGTTTTATTATGTCTCAATTTTGTTTTAATCATGAAACCCTAGGAATGGTATGATCATATTTGAAAGTTCTGGATCAATCAGGCTATTCGTATGAAAAAACCATACACTTTTGTCTTTTTTGATTTTTCATGATTTTTATAGCAAGCCCTTTTTTCCTTGTAAAACATGAACAATACCTGGCAACCACCTTATGTGGATGAATAGGGGTGCCTAACACGTTCCCCTATTCATAACCTAATCCCCTTACCCATCTCTGGTTGTTTTTTTTAGAGGGTTATTTTTACCCTAAATTTGCCTTTTGTGCTTATTTGATATTTTGGTGTCCATTCACACCTAAACAGAATGGTGGCGACTCTTTGTTTTTAACCAATCCCATGTGATGATCAGGAAGTCATTGAATTGATTTTTTCCCATGTCTCACAGGCATCAAACAAGCAAGCTGTTGTGACTCTTTCGACAGCGGAAGCGGAATATGTTTCATTGGATTTAGCATCTTGTCAAGCTCTTTGGATCAGATGGATTTTGGAAGAACTCAAGCATCCTCAAGTGGAAGGTACTACTCTATTTTGTGATAATAGTTCAGCCATTCCCCTTACAAAGAATCCCGTTTTTCATGGCAAAAGTAAGCACATAAGAATCAAGTACCATTTCATCTGTGAGTTGGTTAAAGATGGAGATATCATTGTCAAATTTTGCAAGACTCAAGATCAAGTTGCAAATATCTTTACAAAGGCTTTGAAGAGTGAGACTTTCAACAAAATGAAGAAGAAGCTTGGTATGGTAGTTGTCTAGCTTAAGGGGGGTTGTTATAAGTTTAAGCTAGACACTTTCTTGGGTGTATTAAGTTTAAGTATAGTTGTTATGGTCTATAAGCTAGTCTCTAGGTATTAATTGTCACTTGGAGAATGTAATAGTTGTTTACTATCTTTATGTTTGATGCTTAGGTAGTTAGGTTTATTGTGTTGGAATGTGTTGATTAGTTAAGTCAGTAAAATCTTGTTTCTGAATATAGTAGGAGAAACTAAGTCTTGTATCTTCTTTCTTATGAAGTTAATCAATGAAATTTTAGGCCATTGTTGTAGGGTAATATGTTAGGCTTCTTTTCTTGAATTTGCTAGCATCAAGAGCACACTTTCTCTTGACTTTTTCTGTCCTCATCCCTCCAACTTGTTGGTTTCATCCCAACATTCCTACTATTTTAATACCTTTTGATAACATGCATAATTCTATGATGCTAGTTGCTTTTGTTTTAATACAATCTTTCCCATTTTATGCCTGTCTGCTTCTATTTAGATGCAAACATTCCCATTTTACCACATTGCTCCTGGATTGATTTCCTCTCTACCTATACTTTGTTCTTTATCCCATTGCTTCTGTATGAAAGAGACTCTTTGACATGCTTGCTTTAAATGTTGTCTGGCCTACTGTTATTGACTTGTTCCATGAAGGTGATTGAAGGATGTGCAATATGGTGGAGGAAGAAATATCTCATATTTCATTCTTCTGTTACTGATGTGTTTCACAAAACAAGGTCATGTTGTGTTCTGTCAACTTTTGTTTTCCAAATTTTCCTTCCCATTTAGCCAAAATGGAAATCATCCATCAATAAGCTACGTGCATTTGTATCGTATTGATTTTATCATTAAGGTTTGAAAACATAGATTCATGGTGTATGGTTTCTATTTCCTCAGCCAATTTATACGAAATTTCCACCATCTTAATACATGGTAAGCCTTCTCCATGGTACCTTGCTCTCTAATAAAAATGGTTTCTCATTGTTCGGTTGCTGATTTTATTAAGGTTTTGTTGCAGAGTGGGTTAATTGATGTGTGGTCGTTTGAATTCTTGTGTTTGTGCCAATAATCATCATTGAGATTTCATCCCTGATTTGCATATATAAATAATTACAGAAATGGGATTTCTTTTAATTACCATGCCTTTTTGAAACATTAGGCAATAGGAATACTATGCCTTCCCTTTACAGTATATACTAGGGAGCACGCACTACACACACACGTAGCAAATCACATGGGGTCACCTAAAAACAACTTCAGAAAGAGTTTAAATCCCATGTTGTTCCATTATGCTGATGTGGCAATAGGTAAAGTAATAGCGGATTTAAATTTGAACATGGGAGGAGCGAGTTGTGGCGGGTCGTTATAGCTGGGGATTGTTTTGTTTGTGAATGACAATCCTTGAAAATAGAAGGGAGGGATAAAATCTAAGATAGATAGGTCCGAGAGAACAATTCTGCGGAAGTTCTAAATGAATTAAGGGAATTTTAACTACCATACCCCTTTATTAAAAAATCTTAACAATGATGTATAAGGGCTTTTTAGGAAAAGGGCACATGTATTAAAATCACATGGATTATCTTAGAATATCAATTTTGAAAATTTTAATTTCATGATAGGATCACATTAATTCATAAGTGAAACTAAAGGGAGAAATATATAAAAGTTAATCATGAAATTCTTATCAGATTCCAGAACTGGACAAAATTCCTGTCCCTAAACGAGCACTACATATACGCAACACCATTTCACGGAACCTCTGGTGGCTACTGAGCTTTTGTTCCCAATATCATTCTCAAGATAGAGATGAAGTTCACAGTCATGGCTACTTCCCATGGAGGTATCTCTCAGCAACCCATTTTCTTTGGCACTGAACCTTCTTTTTCTTACACATCATTTCCACCAAAAACCAGTCAGCGAGTCACGGACGATTCACTCTCTTCTTATAACGAATTAAAGACCATGAGTCAAGTAAGACCTGGTAACAGAGTCCATGATGCAGATGAGATCAGCATCTTCGACGCCGAGAAATATTTCAGTGAAGGCCAGGTCCGGAAAGAGAGTCAAATATCCTCTGTGGGTACTGCTAATCTTGACAGAATCACAGACGTCTCTTCAATTCCAAGGCTTTCTTCCGTCTCATCTGCAGATGGGTACGGGAGAAATTACAGAATCGGATCGTTTAATGCGACACCAACAGCTTCATCTGAAGCTAGCTGGAACAGCCAGGCTGGTCTGTTGTCGAATCCTCCTGGCTCAATTTCAGTTTCTATGAGAAACCTTCCTTCGGATGAGAAGAAGAAAGGGTCTGTGACTGCAAGAAAATGGTTTTCGGGACAAAATTGCCCCTGTTCTGGTAAGAAATCTGTTCAAGTTGAGGAGAGATCCACAGAACCCAAGACCCCAGTTCGTTCTAACGACAAAAGCTCTAATGGGAGTATCAAATCAGATGAGACCAGTCTCAGAACGGAACCCAAGAATGAGAAAGCAAGAGACTTCCGGCCGGCGAGCTTCAGCATCAATGGAAGCATTAAAAAGAGCGTAGTGACCGCGAATTGGGCTAAAGAGGACGAAGCAGTTAATGATTCGGCACACTTCCCCGCGGAAAATGGCTTCTCTTCGGAGATTTCTCGACGGGTAGTCCCCTCCGGCAGGCCCTTCAACGACGGTGGTGGGTTCTCCTTCCCAATATTAAACCCTCCGGCTCCAGCAATCACTCAGCTGGAAGACCCACCACGGGAATCATTGGAGGTTTTCCGACCCTCAGATGAATCTTCACGAAACAAATCAACTGAACTTCGCCGGAGCATGTTGATGCCGATTCCGGGCAAGGGCGAAAGGCGGAGCTTCAATTTACCTGCGAGCCCCAGATCAGGAATGACGATTACTGAAGATGACATAGCAAGCGATGCGAGCTCAGACTTGTTTGAAATCGAGAGCTTCTCAACCCAGACGACCTCCTACCCCAATTACCTCCGGCAGGAATCGCTCGACGAGATTTCAAGTGTCACTGCAAGAAGGTTCAATTTCCGGCGAAGTCTCGACGAAACCATGACCCCGTCGGTCACACCCACTGAATGCTACGAGCCAAGCGAGGCTAGTATCGACTGGAGCGTCACCACAGCGGAGGGATTCGACCGGGGAAGCGTCACAAACTTCTCAACGGCCGCATCAGATTACGAGGACGTGATGTTCATAAGGCCAGAATCCGAGAAGGTCACCACCGGCGCTGCAGTCGGCAATGGTAAACGGAGGGGAAACGGGATGTTGAGCTGCCGTTGTGAGAAGGCAGTTAATGTGGGGCCTCAGCCAGTGAAGTTTGTGCCGGAGGAGCAACACCACGGTGGCGTCCCATTTTTCATGGAGGAATCCGATCGGACTCCGGTGGCTGAAAAGTTCGGTAAGTTGGGCCTTAACCACATGCCAAAGGGATTCAGTAAGCCACCACCCGGACGGTCGCAATCGGCTCGCATGGCTCGTGCGTTCGGGACACAGTGATGCGTCCGACATGTCGTTTGTTGGGTTTAATCTCCGCGGTTTCAGTTATTCATTAAATGTGGGTGTGAAATAGTAAAAATGGACAGAATAATGTGGATTTTCAATGTTTTTGGTTTGTATATTTTTGTGATGTCTCTTCGTTGGTGTTTAATTTTAATCAATTTGTTGAACGGAGCTAATCTCCACATGCTCAAATTCAATGCACTATGTTATTATCCATTACTATTATAAAGCCAACCTTAAGTATTCTCTTGGAGCCATTCCTCTCAAATCTTCTATAGTCTCTTGTATTGTGCTCTTAATTGCTTTAGGAATTTAAAAGGGAAAATTATGAAAAAGGGTCATTTTTGTCTATAATTATAAAAATAGTCCATTATAATTGAGAATTATAGAAAAAAGGTCATGTGAGACATGGGAAAAAAAATCAAATCCATTTTTGACTTCCTCCTATCATCACACGGGATCAAATAGAACAAAGAGTCACCACCATTCAATTTAGGTGTGAATGGACACCAAAATATTAAATAAGCACAAAAGGCAATTTTAGGATAAAAATAACCCTCCTTTAAAAACAACCAGAGATGGGTAAGGGGATTAAGTTATGAACAGGGGAAGGTATTAGGCACCCCTATTCATCTACACAAGGTGGTTGCCAGGTATTTGTTCATGTTAAAATGAAGGAAAAAGCTTGCTATAAAAGTCACAAAAAATCACAAAAAAGGCAAAAATATAAGGTTTTTTCATATGAATATTCTGATTGATCCAGAACTATCAAATATGATCATACCATTCCTAGGGTTTCATGATCAAAACAAAATTGAGATAAGATCCAATAAAATCAATTTAAAGTGAAAAATCCAAAAATCTAGCTTCAAGTCAAATTCTAGAAATCTAGAAAAATATGATTTTTATAAAATATTTCAAAATTGAACTTGAATATTCCAGGACATAGATAGAGCCCATATTTCACATTAAATCAAAAAATTAAAACCAAAAATACCCACGTTGATGAAGAACATCAAAAGGGGAGAACTTAGACTGTAGGGTCTTCTCTCAATAATGAAAAACGATTTAAAAACCATATCATGAAACCCTAGAATTTAATTTCAGGCTTCTAGATCCAGATCTATCATATTGATCATGATAAATCCAAGATCATAGCCTAAAATCACCAAAATCATGAAAACGGTGCTGTAAGTGCAAATATGTGGAAAATCCAAATTTTAGCAAAAAGTGGGGATCTCATGCTATAAACATCATAGATTCATGTTATTCATTCAGATATATCATAAAAAGCATTAAAACATGATCAGGATATTCAAAATAGCCACATCTCACAAATTAGAGCACATGGGGGTCTACCCTACGGATCCACCTGTTCTCTTTTCCCCTAGTTCTCTCTTTACGTTTTACGGCTAGAGAGACTCTTGAGGTACTTGTAGATAGGTTTGGTTACACAAACACAATCACAGGCCTTATTCTATGAAAAAGACAAAAAACAGATATGGGGTTCTATTCTAGGGATCCACCTGTTCCCCTTTCCCCTAGTTCTCTCTTCACGTTTTACGGCTAGAGAGACTCTTGAGGTACTTAGAGACAAGTTTAGGAATACAAAAACAGATATGGCCTTATTCTACAACAATAGAGATGCTCCTATTACTTCTAGAATTGAAGACAGAAAATAAAAAGGGATAGGGGACTTACCTGGATTGAGCAGGCAGGCAGCAGGAGTTCTTTCTCTTCTCTTGGAGCTTCTTAAAATTCCTTGGACTTCAAAATTTCGTGGCGTTTTGCTTGAGGAAAGGTCCTCTATTTATAAGCAAACACAGGGGTATGGTTGGTCCAAGGTTTGGCAAGATAGAGTTTCAGTTTGAGTTAAACACAAGATCATGCCAATCCTTTATCCACAAGGATAAATAAGATAATTCGAATAGATAAATAAGAGAATTCGCTTATCCAAGAGAGATATTTGGGTGCAGATAAGGCTCAAAAATCAAAAAGGTAAAATTCGCACAAAGACCCCAGTGCCCGTATATATATTACAGTCGTGCCCTGCCCGTATTATTAATACGGGCACGCCGTGACCGTATATCAACTGCAGGTATGACCAGTCCGTAAACAAAATACGGTCATGACCAGTTTGGCAAGATTTTACACTTTTTTGATCTGTTTCAAATCCCAATTAATATTTTCAATTATTTTCTCATTTTTAGTGCAATTTGGGGTGTCTACAGCTGCCCCCTCTTTGCTGGTGATTGGAACCAATTACCAGCAGAGAGTAAAAAGACCCACCAATTGCACTTTTTGAGATCTTTGTCTAACTAATTGCATTTTTCAAGGATTAAATGGATGATTTTGGTAAAAAGAATTCATTGCGGAAGATTTGCTAAAACGTCCCTCAGCTTAAGGGGAAAATCCTCCTCTCTCTCCTCTCACTGAGCACTCATGGCTATGAAGTGAGATTTGAGACAATTTTTAAACAAAAGAGGGTAAGGTGGTAATCCTTGCAACTTACAACTAATATAAACATTAATCTCCTAAAAAGTGTGGAGAAAATGATGAAAAAGACAATTTTTCTGGGTGGCCTGCAGTTGTAGCACAATGAACAGACACAACTCAAAATTACACATTTGAAAAACATCTCATTAATTGAACTTGCTTTGGTCAAACAAAGAAATGATAAAAACATGGCTTCGAAGATAGCCAATGAAACCCCTGCCTGAAGTCTGATGGGGTGGCGTCTCTTCCTTATCTCAGATTTCTTGGAGCTTTCGTGGCTATGAAAAGAAATCTGAGACAAGCAAATTTTGAAAAGAATGTGGATTTAAAATTGACCACTGCAAACTCAATTGATTTTGATGTTTTTCACTTTTTGAATTTTCCTGATTGATTTTCTTATTTGATATACCTGGGTGCCATTTGATGCCCGAACCTGTGCTTGAATATTCTAGAACTTGCTTTTGCTTCTTTATCTTCTTGCTCTCTCAATAACGATGTATGTGCCCTTATTGCCTATAACCTGTCTTCATGCTTTTTAACTGCCCAAGTGAATGCCCTCATCTTGATTGATGGATCATGATCTGTTGATCTAACCTCATGCCTTCACTACCCATGATCTCTTCTTCATGCCTTTTTGCTGCCCCAGTAAAATCCTTCTTCATGATTGAAGAATTGGGAACCCTTGTTTAACATGCAATTGCCTCGAAGCTTCCTTTTTTTTTCAAATCCAAGGACTAAGGCTTGACTGCTTCTTCCAAATGTTGTAATTCATTCCAATGAAAACCCAAAGGGAAAGACGCTGAGCATGCCCCGGTTTTGGTTGCTTGAAGAAGTATTTGCTGCTCAGCAGAGATGATCCTCTTTTTTCATTTTTTCATTTTTTTTTCATTTTTTCATTTTTTCTTTTTTTATTTTTCTCTTTTTTTTTATCTTTTTTTTAACCTTTGCCAAAAAGAAATCCTAATAGAAGAATGCAAATGCAAACATAAGAAAATATGTTTTATACTAGTGGCCTCAAAATTCTCTAATGCTTGCAAAACAAATGTTTTATGAAAAGATATAGATTCTCATCATAGGCCAAAGTATAGGTTTTTTTTTTTTTAAACTGATCCATAACACTTAATCACATATAATTAAAGGAATTAAAATCAGGTTGAATAATAGAAAGGGTAATCCAAGCAATAGGGAGAGACCAAATCTGTCTACCCCGCGACCTTTAGAGTCATCCCCAAATGGCATTTCCTTCATGACTGACCTTGCTAATCTGCTCAGTTTCCAGTGCTCATGCTGATTTGAAACTTAGACCACATGATTAACTCAACCCTTGATTCTTTTTCTTCTCTCTTTTTTTTTTTTTTTGCCCCTAGTGCCAATTACGGTTTTCACTAGGGTTGGCCTCTGCATTCCATCATCACCAATCTTACTCTGAAAGTTGAATGAATATACTAAAATCACCGAGGGCTTAATAATAGGACGAAACAAAGGTTAGGCTTGGTTTATGAAAGAAAAGGTATTAAAGGCTCAAAATTTTCTAAGTGTGAAAAATGGGTCAACCGGACTTACAGCCATGGTGAATTCAATCCCATTCCTCTTCTTTTGTATTTGACTTTCATTTGCCCCTATTTTTTCTTCTCTCTTTTTTTTTTCTTATTATTGTTTTTCTTTTTGCCCCTATTGCTTTGCCCTTATTGGCCTTGCCCCAGTATAAGACTGTAAGTCCAGTTTAGGTTTAACAAAAGAAGACGAACAGGCTCAAATTGGCTTGACTAGGGATGCAAATTTTGGGATATAAGGAAAGATGGCCTCAGATCCTTTCTCAGTAATATTCATTCATGGAAAATATCTCTTTACTGCATCAGAGTTGATTGGCTCAGGAAAATCCCTCCCATCCATTTCTGTTAAGATGAGAGCACCCCCTGACAGGGCCTTCTTGATAACGTAAGGTCCTTCCCAATTTGGTTTGAATTTTCCACGAGGATCTTCCAAAAAGGGTAAAATTTTCTTCAATACTAAATTTCCTTCTTGGAAAGTTCTGGGCTTCACCTTCTTATTGTAAGCCTTGGCCATTCTCTTCTGATACAATTGGCCATGACAAAGCGCCTTTAATCGCTTTTCCTCTATTAGATTGAGTTGATCATGTCTTGATTGTATCCATTTAGCTTCTTCTAATTCAGCTTCCATTAGCACTCTTAGTGAAGGTATTTCCACTTCCATTGGTAAAACTGCTTCCATTCCATAGACTAGGGAATATGGGGTTGCCCCTGTAGAAGTCCGAATCGAGGTTCTGTAAGCATGTAGAGCAAGTGGTAGCATTTCATGCCAATCTTTAAAACTCACTACCATCTTCTGAATGATCTTCTTTATATTCTTATTCGCTGCTTCCACTGCCCCATTCATCTTTGGTCTGTAAGGAGCTGACTTGTGGTGGGTAATCTGAAATTGTTCATACATCTTCCTCATGTCTTTGTTCTTAAGGTTTGACGCATTGTCTGTTACTATGGCACTTGGCAAACCGTAGCGACAAATGATGTTGTGCTTCAAAAACTTAAGAACATGGCTACTCGTAATGTTTGCATAAGAAGCCGCTTCTACCCACTTGGTAAAATAATCGATTGCTACGAGTATAAATCTATGTCCATTTGATGCCTTTGGAGAGATCATTCCAATGACGTCTATGCCCCACATGGAGAAGGGCCACGGGGATGTCATGCTGTGTAATTCACTTGGGGGTGCATTTTTGTTATTCGCGTACGCTTGGCATAAATGACACCTTTTGACGTGTATATAGCAATCGTGCTCCATAGTCGACCAGTAATATCCCAATCGCAGAATCTTCTTGGCAAGCATATGCCCATTCATATGGGGTCCACACACTCCTCCATGTACCGTTTCAACTATCCTTTCTGACTCAGTCTTTGCAACACATCTGAGTAGTATATCATTGTGTGATCTTTTGTACAACTGCCCACCACTTAATAAGAACTGTCCTGCCAACCTTTGTATTGTTCTTTTCTCTGTAGAGGTGACATTTTCTGGCAAACTCCGATCATTTAAGAAGTTCTTAATGTCTTGAAACCATGGTACTTCTTCTTCTGGGATTTCTTCTAGAATAAGGCAATAGGCTGGCTCATCTCTGACTTCAATTTCCAGTGGTCTAATATCAACACCTTCTGGCATACTGACCATTGAAGCCAGTGTTGCTAGAGCATCCGCAAACTGATTTTTGGCCCTTGGCATATAATTGAAGGAAACTCGAGTAAACTTGGTGCTTATTTCTTCCAAATACTGGTGATAGGGGATCAATTTGTGATCCTTGGTTTTCCATTCACCAGTTGTTTGGAAGATGATAAGACTCGAATCTCCATATACGTCAAGTTCCTCTACTTCATGGTCTAAGGCAGCTTGCAACCCAATTATGCATGCTTCATATTCTGCTATATTGTTTGTACATTGGAACCTTAGCTTTACTGCGATCGGGATATGTGCCCCATCTGGCTTGATCAGAACAGCCTCTATTCCATTTCCATTCATATTGGCGGCCCCATCAAAAAACATTTGCCATGAGCTTTCACCTTCTTCCTCTTCAGCAAACAGGATTGCCTCATCTGGGAAGTTGGTCTTCAAGGGTTGGTATTCTGGTAAAGGGTGTGCAGCTAAGTGATCAGCTATGGCTTGACCCTTAATGGCTTTCTGTGTAATATAGGTGAGATCAAATTCAGAGAGTAACAATTACCACTTTGCTGTTCTGCCAGTTAAAGCTGGTTTCTTAAATAGATACTTCAAAGGGTCCATTCGGGATATCAGTAAGGTGGAATGACTAAGGAAATAGTGCCTCAGTCTCTGAGTTGCCCACACTAATGCACAACAAGTCTTTTCCAAAGGGGAATACTTTGCTTCATATTCTGTAAACTTCTTGCTTAGGTAGTAAATCGCCCTTTCCTTTCTGCCTGTATCGTCATGCTGCCCTAAGACACACCCCATTGATGTCTCCAAAACTGACAGGTATAAGATCAATGGTCTCCCTGGAGTTGGTGGCACTAGCACAGGTGGGTTCAATAAATACTCCTTTATTGTGTCAAAGGCTTCTTGGCAATCATCATTCCAGACTGTTGGGTTATTCTTCCTTAGAAGCTGTAAAATTGGTTCACAGATAGCGGTGAGCTGTGCTATGAACCGGCTTATGTACTGAATCCTTCCAAAAAAACCACGGACTTCCTTCTCCGTTCTAGGTGATGGCATTTCAATGATTGCTTTAGCTTTGGCTGGGTCAATCTCAATTCCCCTCTTGCTTACGATAAAGCCCAACAATTTTCCTGATGTAGCCCCAAAGACACATTTTGCAGGGTTAAGCCTTAGACTATATTTCCTAAGCTGGTCAAACACCTTCTTCAAATTGATCAGGTGGTCTTCTTCTTCACATGATTTGGCTATCATATCATCCACATAGACCTCCATCTCCTTATGGATCATATCATGGAATAAGGCTGTCATGGCCCTTTGGTAGGTTGCCCCAGTGTTCCTAAGCCCAAATGGCATGACAGTGTAGTGGAAGGTACCCCAAGGTGTAATGAAAGCCGTTTTCTCCTGATCCTCCTTTTCCATCTTGATCTGATTATAACCAGAAAAGCCGTCCATGAATGAGAACAGACTATGTACAGCAGTGTTGTCCACCAAGATGTCTATGTGTGGAAGTGGAAAATCATCCTTTGGACTTGCCTTATTCAAGTCTCTGTAATCTATGCACATTCTAACCTTTCCGTCCTTCTTTGGCACTGGCACTATATTTGCAAGCCATTCAGGGTAAGTGGAGACCACTAAGAACCCAGCTTGGAATTGCTTAACCACTTCATCTTTGACCTTCAATGTCCATTCAGGTTTTAACCTTCTCAGTTTCTGCTTAACTGGCTTGGCATCTGGTAGAATGGGTAGCCTGTGTACAACCATGTCCGTGTCTAAACCTGGCATATCCCGATACGACCATGCAAATACATCTTCATAGTCGGCTACGAACTGTATCATTTCATCTCGTTGTACCTCAGATAGACATACCCCAATCTTCACTATTTTTGGGTCATCTTCGGTCCCTAGGTTTATTGATATGGTCTCTTCAATATTGGGTTGGACCTCCTTTTCATGACGCTCTAATTGATATGTGATTTCTTTTGGAACGTCGTTTTCTTCGTCCTCGGTCTCTTCCTCAACCCCCATTAGGTCAAAGTCGAGCTCAAGGTCGAAGTCATACTCATCCTGACCCAATTCCGTTTGCTTATATGATTCATAAATGGTTTGGACCTTTTTGAAAAATTTATCTTTTCTAGAAAAAATTGAAAAATCTTTTTGTGTTTTTTGAGAGCCTTCTACAAAATCTTTCCCTGAAGACGAAGGCTCATTAAAACCTTCAGGGAAAGGGCATTCCACTAATGGAGTTTTTTTTGGAAGCCATGTCTGTTTGCCAAACAAACGCGGCTTCAAAAGTAAGGGGAGTTTCCTCCCAATTATTCAGAATAAAAGAATCTGGGGCAGGGATACAAGCCTGCTCCTCAAGCTCAGGGTCCGCATCAGAAATCACCAGTACTGGGTGAGTTGCGTCGCCTGCTTCTCCTGTAGGGCTGGTCCCAGATGGAACTTCTACTGCAGCCCAATCAATAAAGGGTAGCTCCTCCGCTACTTCTTCTTGTTTGCCTTCTGTCATGGCAAAGAATGCTCCAATGTCCTCTGAAAAGTCCTGCTCTTGTTCTGCCTGTGGCCCAGGCCCACCCGATGCTTGTGGAGGTGGCGGTGAAACATATGGTTGTACGGTTGAGGATTTTAGTTTCTGGAATGGGTTGACATTGTAGTATGGAGGTTTGGACTAATCCTCAGGAGGAGACAGTTGAATCATATGAGAAAGCTTTGGAAAAGTTTCCCTGATATGAGGGAATTTCATGGTTTCTATTTGCCCCTGTCTTCTCCACTTCCTTGGCTTGGACCCCAATCCTGCTCTGTGAACCATCTTCTTGATCTGTACCGGTTTTATCCTTCCTTGTAGGTTAACCCCCAGACCTTTTCTAGGGTGAAAATGGTACTTTTCTAGCACATTCTTGACCATTTTCTCAGCACAGGTCAATTTTCCTTCTTTTTCCTGATACCCCCCAGGTATATAATTCACAGCTTCAAATTGAAAAGAATGAAATGTCAACTTGTCAGCAGTCATTTCCATGTTTATATAGGGTACATCAGGGGACCACATGGGAGGAACCAAATTCTCAGCTAGGACAGTAATCACCTTTTGCCCTCTAATATATTTGACTCTCTGGTGGAGGGTAGATGGTATAGCCCTAGCTGAGTGAATCCACGGCCTTCCTAGGAGTAGGTTGAAGGCTGCAGGTATATCCATCACCTCAAATGTGATGTTAAAAATATACGGTCCAATTGTGACCGGCAGTTCAACCTCCCCTAGGGAGTGTGTTTTAGAGCTGTCAAAGGCTCTTATGATTCTTCCATTTTGTTTTATTTTGTTTTGCTCCAAATTGAGCTTAACAAAGGTTATCAATGGGCAGACATTGAGAGCCGACCCATTATCAATTAAAACCCGGGCTATCATGCAACCCTTACTGAGCACAGCTATGTGCAAAGGATCAACATGATGGTACCCTGCTGGACTGATTTCAGTCTCAGAAAAAGTTATCACATTGTGGGATAAAATTTGACCAACCATCTGACCTAGTTGGTCTGGTTCAATATTTTTAGGCACATGGGCCCCCTGGAGTATCCTTAACAAGGAGTCCCTATGTTTTTCAGAATTCAACAATAATCCCAGAATTGAGATCTGGGCAGGGACTTTATTTAAGTGCTCAACAACATTGAACTCACTCTTTTTTATGACCTTAATGAGGTCAGCAGCCTCACTGTTAGTTACCTGAGGGGCCTCTTCCCCTACCTTGGCCTTGCCTTTATTTTTTTCTTCTTATCTCTTTTCTTTCTCTGTCTCTTTTTGTTTTTCTTCCACCCCTACACATTTTCCTGACCTCATCATGAGGTTTACTTCTTCCTTACATTCAGCTGTAGGGCATGTAGTGGTAAAAGCTTCGCTGTAGTTCCATGGTACAGCCGATTCAGAGTAGGAAGGCTTAGAGACATTTACCACTAATGGAGGAAGTTTGGACTTGGATGCAGAAGTCTGGGTAAATGGAACATTAATAACCAGAGGTGGAAGTTGTTTTGATGGAGGAACATTAACAACCAAAGGTGGAAGTTGTTTTGATTGAGGGGTTGTAGAAGTGACTGATGCACTAAGGGGGTCACAGTTTATGACCAATGGTGGTTTAGCTTGAATGGGTGGAGTAAAAGTGGATGTATTGTAATTAATGACCAAAGGTGGCTTGGCAATGTTCATCTGGGCCATGAGGGATGAGACCCGGTCCAAAGATGAGCTAATGTTCTTTGCAGCACTATCATTCCCCTTTGAAATCACATTTACTTCTTTGTCTTCATTTCTCTTGTCAAAATATACTTGGACCGTTGTCCCTATGGGAGCAATTAATTGAGATGGGTCAAAGGTTATTTTGTCAGAAGAGATGACTCCTATGACATTAGATGGGTCCGCCCCGTGATGCTGGGGCAGTGGGTTTTGTCCAATATCGGTTCTTGGAGGATTGGGAGCCCCTGTATTGAAAGAAAGGGTATTCTGGTCCAGTAAATCCTGAATGGCATGTTTCAAAGGCAAGCACTTGTCAGTAGGGTGCCCAGGTGCACCCATATGGTAATCACAAGTGGTGGAAGGGTCAAAATTTCTCCCCTTGGATGCATTCGGATTAGGTTCTCTTAAGGTGACATACCCTGCTTTCAATAAAGTGGGCAGCAACTGAGAAGGAGTCATGGGAATAGGGGTGAAAACCCTATTTCTCCTTGCTGCAAAATAGGCATCCTTTTCCTCCTTAGTAAAAACCCTTTTTTGGTCTGAAGGTGCTGCTGGAACATTAACCCTCATGGGGGCCGGGGTAGATGGAGCAGGTGGAGTAGGAAAATGAGCTGGTATGTTGATTTGTATGAGCTTGTTAGGGCCAGATGGTGGCTGTACCATGTTTACCTCACCCTCCTTCTTGTTCCCATTCTTCTTTATCCCGCTTCCTTTCTTCAGATTAGGGTCTTGCTGACTAACCATGGCAGAGTGGTCAATTATCTTACCTGACCTGATTCCGTCTACTATTCGGTCAGCCACTTGAACCAAGGCAGCAAAATTAGTGGTGGTCTGACCCACCAGGTGGCTGTAGAATGGTTGACCCAAAGTGCTGATGAAAGTAGAAATCATTTCCTGTTCTAGCATGGGTGGCCTGACCTGGGAGGCCGTCTCCCTCCACCTCTTGGCATATTGCCTTACAGTCTCGTCCCTTTCTTTGCTCATTCTCATGACGTCATACCTGTCTGGCACGATCTCTGAATTGAACCAGTATTGAGCCAGGAAAGCATCGGCTAGGTCCTTCCACCTTTTGATCTTTCCATGGTCCTGTAGACACCCCAAATTGCACAAACAATCATCAAAAATCATTATCTCCTGGAAAGCCAGCACAGAAATTGAAGAAAATAAACTTTTACCTGTATCCGGATACTCAGTCCGGATACAAGTACTCCTTCCTGTATCCGGATACTCATACCGGATACATGTGAGCCTTAGTGTATCCGGTACCATGTACCGGATACCTTAAGGCCATTTTGTATCCGGTCTGATATACCGGATACTTTAAGTTTGTTCAAAATTAGGGTTTTCCGAGAGAAATCACTTGTTACCATCATGTCCCTCATTAAATGAGGGGAAATCTCGGAAATAACCTTAGGGTTAAGGTTGGGGGGGGGGGTTCTAGACATTAAGTTGTGTCTACCAATGACCTTAGCCTTTGCCTATAAATAGGAGACTCCTCCTTGAGCAAATGGCACTCAACTCTTGTTTTGAATTCTCGCAAAGAAGAACTCCAAGAGAAGAAGAAAACCGCTGCGGAATCGCCTCCAGAACTCAGGTAAGCCTCAACTTTTCTTTTTATTTTCTGTCTTTACATTCCTAGATCTAGATCTCTTCTTCTACCATTCTGTAGTGTAAAGCCTTGTTTGTATGTGTGGAAATCCTTCCCCGGCTCAAAGTATCTCAAGACTCCCCTAGCCGTAAAACGTGAAGGCGGATCTAGGAGAAACGAGACTGGGGATTGACCCTAGTGCTAGAACCCATGTAGCATAAGGCCTTTTTGATTGATTGTAAACCGTTTCATATTCAAAGTACCCTTGATTATCTTGAAGAACCGTGTTTAACGGGGAGAGAGAACAGAGGGAAACGATAATGGAACGGAACCCTAGGCTGTCTTAGAACCCTATTTGGATGAATGCATGCTATTGATCTTGTTTGGTTTTTTACACTTGCACATACATATCACTATTTTGGCGGGATAGGCTCATATTTGGGGTTTATTGCATTTATTGTGATAAATCTCAAATAAATGGCCTCAATCAATTCTGGAATGTCTTTTGGATGATTTTAAAGTATTTTTGTTCATCTTGCACGAATCACACATTTTTATCAATTTTCGGATTTGGTTTTTTCTTCAATGATGGCTTAGCTTGACAGCACATGTACCCTTACTTCGGACACCCATAACTTCATCATCCGGATGAATTTTGGGGTGATTCCAGAACCATGGGAAAGGTGAGGCTGTCTAGTTTATGTCCACCAAATTTCATGAATTTCTATCAAGCGGATATTTGACACCTCTCTGTCGAAGTTAAGTGGACAGTTCAGGTTCAAATACAGAACTTGTCACTTCGACGGACCGCCATGTGTTCGTTTTAAGTCCGATTCGAGTGATTTTTGTTTCTGAGTACTCCTTTATGAGTCTATTTTCAAATCCAGTTGATTTCATAATTTTTCGATTCCATTTAAATTATTGGTAGCCGATTTACTCAGAACTGTTCATTTGTACTTTTCTGGGTAAATCTGTGATCTTCGGGGCCTGTTCGGGAGACCACCCAAGGCACATCCGAAGGGATTTTTGTATGAGGCTAGTTTCTATGGAAATATGGCCATACAGACTTCAATCACACCAAATTTCGTGGACTTTTATGTAGTGGATTTTCCTAGACAATTTTCCAAAGTTGCCCACTTACCACTTTTAAAAATCCCCAGCAGCAACTTCAAAGGAGCATAACTCCTAGATTTTTCATCGGAATGAAGTGAAATTTTGCATAAGACTCTTATTTACCCTAATCTTTCAAATGGATTTGGTTTGGTTTAATTTAGAATTGGATTTGAATGATTTCAAGGCAAATGGCATACTTTTTACCGAATTTGATTTAACTTGGTTTTGAGCAACTTGAGCTTTGATTTCCATCTTTTGAGATATTCCAGAAATGATATTGACATGAGAGAGGATCTAGAACCCATTTAGATCTTCATGTGGAAATATCATACATTGGTCTTTTTTTCAAGGTTTTCTATGATTTTAGCAAGCTTTCTTATTTTTGCATGAACGTACACTTGGCAACCACTTCGTGTGGATGAATGGGGGTGCCTAACACCTTCCCTCGTTCATAATCTAATCCCCTTACCCATCTCTGGATTTGATTTTCAAGTAGGGTTATTTTTATCCTAGAATTTGTCTTTTGGCTATTTTTGCCTACTTTTGAATCTTTGGTGTCCATTCTCACCCCAAAATCATGAATGGTGGCGACTCTCCCACTTTTGCGTTGAGCCCGTGTGATGACAGAGGGAAGATCATTCCGGTGATTTTTTCCCATGTCTCACAACTGGCGACTCTGCTGGGGACTTGTGGATTTAAGCCATTTTGTGTACTCATGCTTTTTACTTATTTTTGAATGCTTGCTACTTTGTTTAATTCATTTGTATATATTCTTGTATTTCAAATCAGATTGGGATGCTTTTGAATTTTATATGAATCAAGTCATGTATGTTTTGCTTGATGTTGCCTAAAGGTTGATTTAGAAAAAGCCTATCTTAAAGCATGATTTGGTTGTATTTGGTGATAACATGCTCTAATTTGATTTTTGAATACCATGGTTTGAATATGAGAATTAGAAGCATGAAATCTAGGAGTTCAGAATTTTTGGGTATTCAAACATGATTCCCATAAAGCATGCTTTTTTTGTGCTTAAAAATTTTTGTTATGCCATGCCTTTGATTTGGGGTATAGGGGGATTTGATTTGAGCATGAAAATCAAGAGCATGAAATCTGGAATTTTAGTGCACATTGTGGATTTTTTTTTTAGCATGATCACCAATATACCATGCCAACTAAGTGCTAAAATTTTAGGCTTCAATTTGGGGTAAATGGTACACTTTGAGCATGAAAAAGAGCATGAAATCTGGAATTTTAGGAATGCTCTTGGGTTTCAAGCATGCTTACATGATTTAATTATTGTTTGTACAAATAACATGTTTTGTATACCACTTTTTGGGCATGTAATATTTTTTGTGCATATTTAGTTGTTTTGGTGCTTGTTTGCTTGTATTTAGCTTCATTATTTTGTCATATGTACCTTGGCTTGAAATTGAATGCATGGCTATGAAAAAGAGTGGCAAGGGGCTGGGACGTTGTGAATGTTACCACAATTTAAAATTGCACTTGAGCACTTGAAACAATTTGCACAGCCTACCCATTACCTATTAGGAAGTTGAACCATGAATGTGTGTAGCTTGGCGCACCGAGGTCGTGACTTCGGAAAGCGAAAGTGAAAACATTTACCTTAGAATTTGGGTCAATGATGTGATGACAATGGGATCTGTGATTCGATTCCGGGCATCACTAGACTTGAGTTCTAAGTTGCCAATTAAGCCAAAACCCAAAAACCATACGCTTGAAGGTGGAGAAACACGTTTTCAGCTAAAAGCACACAATTGCGTTTGGGGAATTGGGTGTAAATGTGGGAAGGCCGTTTGCATGTTTTACAGGCCAAGGTATAATGAGAATACCATATTGAATGAAGGTATTACAAGGTGGCAAGGTAAATCCATGTTCTTTTCATGAATGTATGAATTGTGGATAGTATGATGTCCAAGCCCAATTTGGGGCAAGTTTTGAAGGTCAAGTTAAGGTGAACACCAAGAGGGAATGAAAAAATCAAATCTGGTAAAAAAATGAGTCAAAATGGCCATTTCGGCATTAACCGGCAACTCAGGCCGGTTAAGAGCACTTTCCTTCATATCCGGTATATATTTCCGGATACAAAGACATATGCGTGTATCCGGTTAGGGTTACCGGATACAATAAGGCATATTCTTATCCGGTATATTATACCGGATACGTTCAAAAAATGCACAAATTGGCTTTTTCAGCCCGAATTTTCAGAATAAAAATGCCTAAACACTGTGTATAACCCTTAGGCACCCCAAAGAAAATATAAAAATGTCAAAAAAATAAAATAAAACAAATATATATATATATATATTCTTGAAGGATTAAACCTAAGGTTGAAACTCAAAGAATGAGCTAAGGTGTCATATTTTTTGACATCAATTCAATTCAAACATGTGTCAGTCAAACTTTTGAACTTGAAAACTGAGAAAATTCAGCAAATTTGAAAAAAAAAAAAACCTTTGGTTGGTTATTTTTATCAATCAAATCAAATCAAAATTGGGACCCTTGGAAGCCCTAGAATATTCCATAAAAAACCCTTGATTGGTCTCCTTTTTACCAATCAAATCAAATCAAAATTGGGACCCTTGGAAGCCCTAGAATATTTCATAAAAAACCCTTGATTGGTCTCCTTTTTACCAATCAAGTCAAAAAAAAGTGGGACCACTGGAAGCCCTAGAATATTCCATAAACCCTTGATTGGTCTCCTTTTTACCAATCAAATCAAATAAAAAATTGGGACCCTTGGAAGCCCTAGAATATTCCAAAAAAAAAAAAAAAAACCCTTGATTGGTCTCCTTTTTACCAATCAAGTCAAAAAAATTGGGACCCTTGGAAGCCCTAGAATATTCCATAAAAAACCCTTGATTGGTCTCCTTTTTACCAATCAAATCAAATCAAAAATTGGGACCCTTGGAAGCCCTAGAATATTCCATAAAAAACCCTTGATTGGTCTCCTTTTTACCAATCAAGTCAAAAAAAGTGGGACCTCTAGAAGCCCTAGAATATTCCATAAAAAAAACCCTTGATTGGTCTCCTTTTTACCAATCAAATCAAATCAAAATTGGGACCCTTGGAAGCCCTAGAATATTCCATAAAAAACCCTTGATTGGTCTCCTTTTTACCAATCAAGTCAAAAAAAGTGAGACCTCTGGAAGCCCTAGAATATTCCATAAACCCTTGATTGGTCTCCTTTTTACCAATCAAATCAAATCAAAATTGGGACCCTTGGAAGCCCTAGAATATTCCATAAAAAACCCTTGATTGGTCTCCTTTTTACCAATCAAGTCAAAAAAAGTGGGACCTCTGGAAGCCCTAGAATATTCCATAAACCCTTGATTGGTCTCCTTTTACCAATCAAATCAAATAAAAAATTGGAACCCTTGGAAGCCCTAGAATATTCCATAAAAAAACCCTTGATTGGTCTCCTTTTTACCAATCAAGTCAAAAAAAGTGGGACCTCTGGAAGCCCTAGAATATTCCATGAACCCTTGATTGGTCTCCTTTTTACCAATCAAATCAAATCAAAAATTGGGACCCTTGGAAGCCCTAGAATATTCCATGAAAACCATGGTTGGTTATTTTTATCAATCAAATCAAAAAAAAATTTTTTTTGGGACCCTTGGAAGCCCTAGAATATTCCAACACAAAATGAAAACAACAAAAAAAAAAAGAAAAAAAAAACAAAAAATTTTTTGGACTGGTGTTCACCTGACCTATCTGTCTACATGTATAGGGGTGTGTTTCAAATTAAATGGAAGCTGACTTGTGTCTTTGTTTTTCTTACTCAGGTACATTTACACTTATTTGCAATCATTGCTCACGTGACCAGATCGAAAGCAAGAACAATGAATGCTGAAGAGAACCAAGCCCAAGCTACTGTCCCTGCTTAGGACTTTACTCAACTGCAAGAGCAAGTGGCCGGTCTGGCCAAGATGCTGGGGGACCTACTGGCGGCTCAGGCCCAAGCCCAGAACCAGGCATCTACTTCCCATTAGGCACCACCACCTCAGGCCTACATTCCGCCTCCGGCTTAGCCCATGCCTGAGCCCATTTCTGAACCAGTCCCTGAACCCATTCTGATCAGGGAAAATATAGCGGAGTCTGAGAAAGAGCTGGAAAAAGAAAAGGCCCGAGATGAGATGGAAAAGAAAATGCTGCTCAGGATAGAGAGGATCCAGGCAGAGCTAAAGGAAGTAAAGGAGGGAGGCAGCCATGCAGGCACCACCTTCGAAGACCTGTGCATGTACCCGGACGTCTGTTTACCGGCTAAGTTCAGGTGCCCAGACTTCGATAAATTTGATGGCACGGGCTGCCCATTGAGCCATCTCAAATTATACTGTGGGGCCCTGTGCCAGTTTGGCCGGGATGATGGCATACTGATCCAGCTCTTCCAGAGGAGTCTGACCGGGTCAGCCCTTCGGTGGTTTGCTACAATGGACCATGGAAGGATCAGGAGGTGGAAGGACCTAGCCGACGCCTTCTTAGACCAATATAAGTTCAACTCTGAGATCGTGCCGGATCGGTACGACATGATGAGGATGACCAAGGGGAAAGATGAACCGGTACGACAGTACGCCAAGAGATGGAGAGAGGCCGCCTCCCAGGTCAGGCCACCTATGCAAGAGCCGGAGATGATCTCCACATTTATGGGCACACTGGGGCAGCCCTTTTACAACCATCTGGTGGGTCAGATCACCACCAACTTTGCAGCCCTAGTGCAGGTGGAGGACCGGATCGAGGAAGGGGTCAGGTCAGGAAGGCTGATAGACTACTCTACTCTGACTGGGCAGTCTGATTCCTCGGCCTCCATGGCCCAAAAGAAGGGAACTGGGTTCAAGAAGACAGGGGCCCGAAAAGAAGGAGAGGTGAACCTGGTCCAGGCTCCTCCAGCCAAGAAGCCACTGCACGTCAACATCTCTGTACCCCACCAACCCCAGCAGGCTCAACAGGCCCAGCAGTCTTATCAGGGCCCGCAGAATGTCAATTTCACTCCCTCTGTACCAGCAAACCCAAGGAGGACCTTTACCAGGGAGGAAAGAGAGGCCTGGTTAGCCAACAGAAAGAACCGGGTTTTCACCCCTCTACCCATATCTCTTTCCTAACTATTGCCAACCCTGCTAAAGGGTGAATACTTGACTCTGAAAGAGCCCAACCCGAATGCCACCAGGGGGAGAAATTTTGACACATCGGTCACCTGTGATTTCCACATGGGTGCACCGGGGCATTCTACTGATAACTGCTGGGTATTGAAGCATGCAGTCCAGGATTTGTTGGACCAGAAGGCCTTGGTGTTCAACACTGCTGCACCGGCCCCGTCCGGGAATGATATTGGGCAGAACCCTCTGCCTTACCACAATAGGGCAGGCCCATCCAACTCCATCACTGCCATATCCACCACGAGAAGGGCCTTTGACCCATCTCAGCTTATAGCACCTGTGGGGACTACAGTCTAGGTCCGATTTTTCCCAGAAGAGGAAGAAGAGGAGATCAACATGGTCTCCCAAAAAAATAATAATCTTGCTGCTGAGGACACAAGTTCCTCTCTAAACCGGGTCTCTTCACTCATGGCCCAGATGAATACTGCAAGGCCCCCATTGGTCTTCAATTGCAGTCCATCCATTTGCTCACCATCCAAGCCGTCTAAGGCTCCACTGGTCAACAGCCTTGACCCCACCACTGCTTCCATCACTTCTTCTGTCCCCACAAATTCCAAACTTCAACCCCTGGTTGTAAATGTGCAGTCAGCCCAAACTATCCCTAAACCGGCCCATACATCCCGGTCCAAACTCCAGCCACTAGTGGTTAACATCCCTAAACTAGCCTATTCTGAGGCCGCTGTACCATGGAATTACAGCGAGGGAATCACGGCTACGGTTCCAATGGTCAGGAACCAGAACCAGGAGGAGGTGAACCTCATGACGAGGTCGGGGAGATGTGCAGGGGGTGAAGAGAAAGAGAAAGAGACAGAAGTAGAAAAAGAAAAAAAAGAAAATGAAGAAAAAAGAAAACAGAAAGGAAAAAATAAAGTAGGAGAAGACACCCCCCAGGGTGCAGAAAATGAGGCAGCCGACCTCATAAAAATAATAAAAAAGAGTGAATTTAATCTTGTGGATCAGCTAAACAAGGTCCCCGCCCAGATTTCAATACTGGGCCTTTTGCTGAATTCCGAAAAACACAGGGATGCATTGTTAAGGGTGCTACAGAGTGCACACGTGTCCCAAACAATTGATCCGGACCAGCTTGGTAAAATGGTTGGTCAAATCTTGTCACATAATGTGATAAGTTTCTCAGAGGGTGAGATCAGCCCAGGTGGGTGTTATCATGTGGACCCTTTGCACATCACTGTGCTTTGTAAGGGCTGCATGATTGCACGGGTTTTAATTGACAACGGGTCGGCATTAAACGTTTGCCCGTTAATTACTTTTACCAAGCTGGGTCTGGACCAGTCAAGGATCAAACAAAATGGGCGGATAGTTAGGGCTTTTGATAGCTCCAAGACCCATTCCCTAGGGGAGATTGAACTGCCGGTCACAATTGGGCCGAATATCTTTAACATCACATTTGAAATGATGGATATACCCGCAGCATTCAATCTGCTCCTAGGAAGGCCGTGGATACACTCGGCTAGGGCAATACCATCCACGCTCCACCAAAGGGTGAAGTACATAAGAGGGCAAAGGGTGATAACAGTCCTAGCCGAAAACTTGGTGCCGCCCATTGTGTCACCTGATGTACCCTTGATCAATGTGGACCTAACTGTCGACAAGATTGCATTCCACTCATTCCAATTTGAGGCGGTAAATTTCATACCTGGGGGGTGTGATAACAAGAAGGAAAAGGGGACCACTGCAGAAAAAATGGTCAAGAAAGTGATGGAGAAATACCACTTTCACCCAGGGAAAGGCCTGGGGATCAATCTGCAAGGGATGGCGGAGCCAATCACGGCTAAGAAATTGATCCCCAAGGTAGGGTTGGGCTTCAAGCCCAGAGGCTGGAGAAGAATGAAACATGAAGAAGGGGAGAGCAGAAGCAAAGGAAAACTCCCGCATTTGAGGGTGAACTTCCCAAAACCCTCCTATATAATCCAAATTTCTCCTCCCATGGACCAGTCCAAACCCCCATACCGAAATGTCAACCCATTTCAAAAGCCTTTGGTTTCGGCTCTGCAACCTTATAACCCCTCTCCAATACTGGGAGCAGCAGATGGGCCTGGGCCACAGCCCGAGCAGCAGCTGGACTATTCTGAAGATGTTGGGGCTTTCTTCGCCATGACTGAAGGCGAAAAGACAGGGGCAGACATGGAACTGCCGTTTATTGACTGGGCCGCAGTAAAGATTTCGGAAGAGGTCATTTCTGGACTGGGCCCCGTATCAGAAAAGGGCAGTACCCACCCGGTGATGATGGCATCGGATTCTAGGTTTGAGGAGCAGACTTTCCCTATTTCCCCTGCTCCCAAAAATTTTGTAATGAACAATTGGGAGGAAACTCCCCTTACCTTTGAAGCAGCGTTTGTTCGGCAAACTGACGCGGCTTCCAAAAAAAAACTCCAATAGTGGAATGCCATTTCCCTGAAGGTTCTAATGGGCCTTCATCTTCAGGGGAATTATGTTTAGAAGGCCCACAAAAAAACCAAAAAGATTTTTCTATCTTTTCTAGAAAATTTAAATTTTTCAAAAAGGTCCAAACCACTTATGAACCATATAATCAGACCGAATTGGACCAGGTTGAATATGACTTCGACCTTGAGCTCGACTTTGACCTCATGGGGGTCGAAGAAGAGACCGAGGTCGAAGAAGAAGACGTTCCAAAAGAAATTGAATACCAATTGGAACGTCATGAAAAGGGGGTCCAACCTAATATTGAGGAGACCATATCCATAAATCTTGGGACCGAAGAGGACCCAAAAATTGTGAAAATCGGGTCATGCTTGTCTGATGTGCAGAAAAATGAAATGTCACAATTCTTGGCAGATTACAAGGATGTGTTCGCTTGGTCATATCGGGACATGCCGGGGTTGGACACTGACATGGTGGTGCATAAGTTGCCAATTTTGCCAGGGGTTAAGCCAATCAAGCAGAAGCTGAGAAGATTGAAACCTGAGTGGACTCTGAAGGTCAAGGACGAAGTGGTCAAACAGTTCCAAGCTGGATTTTTGGCAGTCTCTACGTACCCGGAGTGGCTCGCAAACATAGTGCCGGTACCAAAGAAGGACGGGAAGGTCCGAATGTGCGTGGATTATAGAGATTTAAATAAGGCAAGCCCAAAGGACGATTTTCCGCTTCCACACATCGACATTCTGGTCGATAATACTGCGGTACATAGCCTGTTTTCCTTCATGGATGGTTTCTCAGGATATAATCAGATCAAGATGGCTAAGAAGGATCAAGAGAAAACAGCATTTATCACACCTTGGGGCACATTCCACTATACAGTCATGCCGTTTGGGCTTAAGAACACTGGGGCAACATACCAGCGGGCCATGACTACACTATTTCATGACATGATCCATAAGGAGATGGAGGTCTACGTGGACGATATGATTGCCAAATCATGCAAAGAGGAGGACCACTTGATCAATCTGAAGAAAGTGTTTGATTGGCTCAGGAAGTACAGTCTACGGCTTAACCCGGCTAAATGCGTCTTTGGGGCTACATCAGGGAAGTTACTGGGGTTTATAGTGAGCCGAAGAGGAATTGAAATTGACCCGGCTAAAGCCAAGGCTATAATTGAAATGCCAGCACCCAGAACCGAGAAGGAGGTCAGGGGCTTTCTTGGAAGGATTCAATACATAAGCCGGTTCATAGCACAGCTCACTGTTATCTGTGAACCAATTTTCAAACTTTTGAGGAAAGATAACCCTACGGTCTGGAATGAGGACTGCCAGCAGGCATTTGACACAATAAAGAGGTATTTGCTGAACCCACCGGTGCTAGTGCCACCAACTCCAGGAAGATCGCTGTTCCTGTACTTGTCAGTGTTGGAAACGTCGATGGGATGTGTCTTGGGGCAACATGATGAGATGGGTAGAAAAGAAAGGGCCATTTACTATCTGAGTAAAAAATTCACGGAATATGAAGCCAAGTACTCACCATTGGAAAAGACTTGCTGTGCTCTAGTGTGGGCAACTCAGAGGCTAAGGCATTACTTCCTTAGTCACTCCACACTATTGATATCCTGAATGGACCCGCTGAAATATTTATTTGAGAAACCGGCACTGACTGGCAGGACGGCAAAGTGGCAACTACTACTGTCCGAGTTTGACCTCACATACATCACCCAGAAGGCGATCAAGGGTCAAGCCATAGCTGATCACCTGGCTGCACATCCTCTGCGAGAATATCAACCCTTGAAGACCAACTTCCCAGATAAGGCAATTCTGTACACTGAAGAGGAGGACAGTGAGAGTTCTTGGCAGATGTTCTTTGATGGGGCCGCCAATATGAATGGGAACGGAATAGGGGCAGTCTTGGTTAAACCAGATGGTTCACATATCCCAATTGCAGTAAAGCTGAGATTCCAGTGCACCAACAACATAGCAGAATATGAAGCATGCATAATTGGATTGCAAGCAGCCATGGATCATGGAGTAGAGGAACTTGACGTATACGGGGATTCGAGTCTTATCATCTTCCAAACAACTGGTGAGTGGAAAACCAAGGATCATAAATTGATCCCCTATCACCAGTATTTGGAAGAAATAAGCACAAATTTCACTCGAATTTCCTTCAACTATATGCCAAGGGCCAAGAATCAGTTTGCGGATGCTCTAGCAACCTTGGCTTCAATGGTCAGCATACCAGAAGGAGTAGACATCAGACCGCTGGAAATTGAGGTTAGAGATGAACCGGCTTACTGTCTCGTTCTAGAGGGAGCACCAGAAGAAGAAGCTCCGTGGTTTCAAGATATCAAAAATTTCTTGAACAATCAGAGTCTGCCAGAGAATGCCACTGCTACTGAAAAGAGGACAATACAGAGATTGGCTGGTCAGTTTCTGCTAAGTGGTGGACATGTGTACAAGAGGTCACATAGCGACATTCTGTTAAGATGTGTAGCCAAGGCTGAATCGGAAAGGTTGATCGAGACGGTACATGGAGGAGTCTGTGGGCCCCATATGAGTGGGCACATGTTGGCAAAGACGATCCTGAGGCTGGGATATTACTGGACGACCATGGAGCACGATTGCTGTATACATGTCAGGAGGTGCCATCAATGCCAAATCTATGCAGATAATAAGCATGCACCCCCAGGTGAGCTGCACAACATGACATCACCCTGGCCCTTCTCTATGTGGGGCATAGATGTCATCGGCATGATCTCCCCTAAAGCATCGAACGGGCACAGATTCATCTTGGTGGCAATTGATTATTTCACTAAGTGGGTGGAAGCAGCTTCATATGCGAACATCACAAGCAACCATGTTATTAAATTTTTGAAGCACAATATCATTTGTCGCTATGGACTGCCAAGTGCCATAGTATCAGACAATGCTTCAAATATTAAGAACAAGGACATGAAGAAAATGTGTGAGCAGTTTCAGATCACCCATCATAAGTCAGCTCCGTACAGGCCAAAGATGAATGGGGCAGTGGAAGCAGCAAACAAAAATATAAAGAAAATCATTCAGAAGATGGTAGTGAGTTACAAAGATTGGCATGAAATGCTACCACTTGCTCTACATGCATACAGAACCTCGATCCGAACTTCAACTGGGGCAACCCCGTACTCCCTAGTCTATGGGATGGAAGCAGTCTTGCCCGTGGAAGTGGAGATCCCATCACTCCGAGTGCTCATGGAAGCAGAACTAGAAGAAGCCGAATGGGTCCAGTCGAGACATGATCAACTTAACCTGATAGAAGAAAAGCGGTTGAAAGTGCTTTGCCACGGACAGTTGTACCAGAAGAGAATGGCCCGGGCTTACAATAAGAAAGTGAGGCCCAGAACTTTCCAAGAAGGAAGCTTAGTGCTAAAGAAAATTCTACCATTTTTGGAAGACCCTCGTGGTAAGTTCAAGCCCAATTGGGAAGGCCCATATGTCGTCAAGAAAGTCCTATCAGGGGGAGCACTCATCTTAGCAGAAATGGATGGGGCAGATTTTCCTGAGCCCGTTAACTCTGATGCAGTAAAAAGGTATTTCCCTTGAGTGAATATTTCTGGGAAATGATCCGAGGCCATTTTTCTTTATTTCCTTCAAAAATTTTAATCCCTAGTCTAGCCAAGTTGAGCCGGTTCGTTTCTTTGATAAACCCAAACCGGATTTACAGTCTTAAATTAGGGCAGAACAAATTGGGGCAAAGTAAGGAAAGAAAAAGAAAAAGAGAGGAAAAGCAATGGAAATGGCAAATGAAAGCCAAGTGTGAAAAAAGATGCAAAAAATGCAATTTGGGGAAAAATGGGTAAATTTATCATGACTGTAAATCCGGTTGACCTATCTCCGTACTTGAAAAATTTTGGGCCTTTAATACCCTTTCTTTCATAAACTGAGCCTAGCCTTTATTTCGTCTTATTTTTAAGCCCTCGGTAATCTTAGCTTGTTCATTCAAATATCAGAGTAAGATGGGTGATGACGGAATTCAGAAGCCGGCCCTAGTAAAAACCGTAACTGGCGCTAGGGGCAGTATTGGCAAAAAAGGCAAAAAGGAAAAGAATAAAAGAAATGAAAGAAATCAGAGGTTGAGTTGATCATGGAGATCTGAGCTTGAAGAAAAGTTGGCATGAGCAAAATGGGGTCAGTTTTGGCAGTTGGGGATGACTCTAAAGGTCCTAAGATGGACGGTTCTAATCCCTCAGTATTTTGTGGACTACCCTTTTCATTATTTAACCTGGTTTTACTTCCTTTGATTATAGGTGATTAAGTGCATGGACCAAATTTCAAAAAATACAAAAAAATATAAAAAGGAAAAATTATACTTTGGCCAGTGATGAGAAATCAAATACTTTTCACAAAACCTTTGTTTTTACAAGCATCTGAGCATTCTGAGGCCAATAATATAAAATTTTTATTTTGAATTAAATCCTTTGTCTTTCCACTATTGAAGTTTGCTTTGGTACAAAGGTATGAAAAATGTGCAGGAAATAAAGCTAGTCTCCTAGCCGCTCCTCAAGCTCCCGAATCCGAGCTGCCTGAGCTGCAATGACTCCTGAATCCTCCTCTGCAGCGGGATCACTCAGGAAGAAAATGACCTCATCTGAAAGAGCCTGCTTAATCCTCATACTCCTAAGGCTGGCCAAAGTAGCCTGGTACTTCTGCCGGATCATACGGACCTCGAAGGAACGGGCCTGCCTCTGCTCCTCCAGCTTCTCTTCAACGGCAATACGGCATGAGATCTGCTCCTCAAGTTGCCTCTCCAGATAGGCGCCTTGTATCCTGAGCTCCTGGGCCTCCCGCACCCATATCTGCTGAAGCCGCTTATGAGAAGCCCGCTCAGACTCTAGAATGTCCTCATAGGTGGGAGCCAAGACTACAGGAGGATCTTCGGGTACCGGGGCCTGAGTCTGTATCTGTTCCTTGATCCAGAAGAGATAATCCTTCACATGGGCTTCCGAGAAGACTGGACCATGCATGAAGCGGACATAGGACCACTCCTTCATCAACCAGGCATTCAGCTTCATAGAAAGGGGCCCAAGACGATCCTCATATCCACATGGGATGATAATCCCCTGGGTCGCACGGAACTGACGAAGGACCCGCAGAGGAAGATACAACACTGCATGCTTCAGGCCCGCTAGGATCAAAAAGTTGCGGTCACGGAAGCTAATCACGGTCGCTGCGTTGGGCTGATAAGTGCCAGGCCATCTCACCTGGTCCTCCTGAAGTGAGCCCAAGAAATTGAACCAGCCCTATTTGCCCCCTGGAATATCGGGGCACCCCCTGTTGCTCATCAACAATGGGACTTTTAGACTCGGGAAGAAGTGTCGATTAATCTCTTCAATCTGGCTCAAATGATCAAGTAACCAAAGCTGCAAAGGAGAAGGGATATTTCAGTATATTGTAAAAAAAAAAAAAAAAAAAACCAAAAAAGGCAAAAATAAAGCCAAAAAGCAAGGAAAAAAGAAATAAAAAAAAAAAAAAAGAAAAATTTTTTTTACCTGCAGGATCTGGGCACATGCTAAGAAGCGTTTTGACTTCCTGTTGTAGCAGTCGGTCAAGGCCTGATACATCCCAGCCAAAATCATAGGGGCAAACCTCTCCCGCTCCCTAACCTAGCATATCACTGAGATCAAGGCCAAGTCCACCTCGTCATCCTCCCGTGGGAAAAGTAACTGGTTGACCACAATCAATGTCAAGGCGTTAAACCGAGCCTCCTTATCTTCCCCCCTCAAAAGCTTCTCAGTTAAAAAGGCCTTAGATAGGGTCAAAAGGGTGTCAGAATCCCCCAAGTCCTTTTTCCCTATGCCCAAGAAGGTAGAAGCTTCTTTTTTGTAACTGGGCCTAAGAGGTGGATTCACCACCTTCTCATCAAACCTCAGGCCCAGGATGGTTTCCACCTCCTCAATGGTTGGGATCATCTCATGGTTCCCGAAACGGAACAAGTTGAGGTCAGGAACCCAATGACCAATCATGGCCTCTATAATCTCCCACCTGAAGGGAACCTTGGGAATAAGCAGGATGTGGCCTAGATTAGTAGTACCCCATCTCCTCTCCTCATCTAGGGTCATAGAGTTAACCCACCTTGTGTAAAAGGAATCCACAGGATTGTACCTAGTGAGATTTGGGGGTTTAGATCTAAAAGGTTGTTTTGCAGGGGAGGCAGTGTGGACAGATAGTAATGGGGCAGAAAATGATCCGGATTCCATTGGATGTGATGGGAGCAAGCTAGAACTCAAGAGGAGGAAGAAAAAGGCGAAAAAGGGGGTTTCTAAACTCAAAAACTCGTGAAAAATGCTCAAATCCCGAGGCTGGTTGCATTTATAGCATCTTTTAACGTATCCGGTAACTCAGACCGGATACAAAAGGCTTTATTAATATCCGGATAAGTATACCGGATACAAAATAGGCTACGAGTATCCGGTATATTATACCGGATACAGGGAGCAATCAATGTATCCAGTATGTCAGACCGGATACGAAGAAAAACAGCAAAAAAAGAGCTAAGGATGAAAAATCCGAATTTTTACCTGTGTTACCTGTGTACAAGTCATAATTGCATAAAATTGAGAGCAAAAGATGTGCAAGACAAGATAGAATGAATAAAAAGTTTTTTTTCATATATATATGCAAGTTTTTGTACAAGGAATGATAAGATCAATACATGAAAAGAAAAAAATCCTAATCTACTACTCCTGTGCAGGGTCATCTATGCGTCCTTGGCCGCGTCCACCTCTACGGCCTCTCCCTCGAAGCGCTCTGCCCCTAGAGTAGGCAAGAATACGCTCGGCTGCATGGCGAGGATGCCGACCCACCACCTGCTGGAGCTGATACTCCAGGCAATACTCCTCGATGTCCCGGGGCAGAGCAGGAGTGGAATCGGGGGAGGAAGCCTCTGGCTCAACAGCAACCGGCCCAGCTGGGACCTCATCCATAGCAGGCTCTGCTCCCGCAGCTCCAGAAGGCCCGGCATCAGAAGAAGGGCCAGGATCAAAAATATCTGTACCAAATGGGAAAAAATCAGGAATTGGGATTCTAAAATGAACAAAAAAGAAGAAATTAAGGAAAACATACCAACAGGCACTATGGGATCCGGATCCACTGGGTCGGCAGCAGGGACCTCCTCTGGCTCAGGAACCATCACTGGAGCATCACCAGGATCAGCAGCTGGGACATCCACAGAATCCGTAGCCCGAACAGGAGACGGGTCAGGAATGAGGAAATCAGGCTCGAAGGCAGCATCCTGATCTGGGACCGGGCCCTGCACAAGGCAAACAAGCATATCAGAATAGCAGAAACAGGAAAATGAAAGAAATAAAAATATGAGAAGGCCAGATACCTGTCTAGCCTGAAGCTCAGCAACTAAGGCCTCCAGCTCCCTGATCCGGGCATCCCGCTAGGCCACGACCGCATCGTGCTCAGCGATCATATCATCGATCGCAGCCCGCTGGCTCTCGAACCGATCCCGGATAGTATTCAGCTCGTGTACCTGCCAACAAGAACAGAAGCATGGTCAGAAATGCATAAAGAAGGAAAAGGGGATGAAAATGGGAAGAGTACAAGGCTTACCGTGTCCTCATGGATCCGGATACGGATCCCGCCAATCTCTGTCACCCCAACACGAGTGGGTCGATCCATCAAGCATCCTATAGATACCCGCTGGAACCACTCGTCGTAATCTCCAGCTACTGTGAGCCCCTCCGCATCCAGGAAGTGATCGAACTGATCAACATCAAAGCCAGGGAGGAGTGTGTCGGGACCCACAGGAGGAGGAGGGACGGGGATGCGAAGTGCGCTGGTGTGCTGAAAGTACATGCGCTCTCCTAAGTACATCACCCTACCAAGCCTCCCGAGGAAGCACTGGTAGGGCTGACGTCGTCGATCTCTATCGAAGGCGTCCTGTACCGCCATCTCACGAGCCACTCCAACATCCACGTCATCAAATCGGGACAGAAGGAGCTGCAAAAAAAGGGAAACTGTCAGGTACAGTCAAAATACAGGAAAGGAAAAAAAAGATAGAGGACTTACATCAGATCGGCGGGCACGGTCTAAGTGCACCCGGGCAGTACGAGGCTTGCTCCTATCAGCATCCCGGACCTAGGCCGACCATCGCAAAGCCACTGGGAAATCTGCGACCTCAGGTACCGGGGATGGACGGAAGAAAGTCATGTAGGTGTACATGAACACCTGGTAAAAGGAAAATCGGTCAGGAAGGGATAAAGCCTAAACGAATTAACCAGGACAAATGAATTCAATACCTGTAGAATCTGCCAGAAAAACCGGCTGCTGACTCCATCACCTCTCGGAGATGCTAAGCCTCGAACCGCTCGGCACAGCCCGGCCAGGATGGTCCCATAGATCAGCTGACCCCATGCTAGCTGGCGGGTCTGATGGAAATCTCTCAAGGCGTCCAAAAAGAGCGGACTGACGCCAGTCGTATCCTCCGGAAAAAAGCAGCTCCCAAGCATCAACAGAAAAACATGTCGGAAGATCGGTGCAAAGGCTGCATCCTCCACAGAGACGGTCTCGTGCCTCCTCTCAAAATGACGAGCCAGACTCTCCCGCAGCCAGCTAATGGAGAGCCGGCCACTCCTCCCATCCCAAGCAGCAGGTGGCAGGGCCTGATATCCCAAGAGAAGGCCGATGTCCTCCGCGGAAGGTCGCTCCAAGATGATGGTCCGCCCAGTCAATGGAATACCGGTGATCATCACAAAATCCGAGGGGCGGATCCCCAGCTCCACGTCTGGCAGATGGAACGACTGAGTCTCTGGGAAATACCTCTCCATCATGGCGAAGATGAGCGGACGATCAGCTCTGAAGGATGGGATGCTAAGAAAATGATCCAGGTGGCACCTCCCAAACTCCCGCCTGAGTGCCGGAGAAAGCGACTGAGCTAACTCTCTAAATCTGCCCCAGCTACCTCGTAAGTGGGAGGAATGATAGGGAAGCGGCACATCTGCCCTGATGCACATAGAAGGGTGGCTATTCAAGCCACGGAGGAGCTCTGTATCCTGAACAGAGGCCCTCAACTCCTCAGAGACCCCTGCCAGAGCCACAGCAACCCCCTCCTGAGCCGTATCTCTGGCTCTGCCTCGGCCTCGACCACGGCCTCTTTCGCCCTCAAGGGCCTAATCGTGAACCCTGCCTCGGCCTCTGCCTTGATCTCGAGCCGGTGCAACCACGGGCTAAATTTCAAAGGAACAAGGTGAAGATTTGTGTAGAAAGAAGATAGAAGAAAGAAAGAAAGAATTTGAAAGCCTACCTCAGCAGAGCTCTCCCTGGAGACATCTACTGGCTCCGACAGGGTGGCGCTGGAACTCGCCTCTGTCCGAGCTCGCGAAGTAGAGGGCTGATCAGCAGAGTCAGCCTCCTCTCTAACACGGGAACGAGTCCTAGCCATCTACACAGGGAAGTGTTTTATGAATTTCAGAAATTTTATCTTGCTTCCAGTCTAGTTTCTAGGTCACATTTAACCTTACATGATTTGTCAAAATTATCATGAATTGTGTTGCAGTTATTTTGTTCAAGGTTTTATTTCTGTTCTAGTTCTGCAGCTTCTTGTCTTAAGGATATGTGCAAAGCCTAATGTCTGCTAGTGGATTTCAGGACCGATACAGCTGATCGAAACACCAATCATAGAATAGTTCCGGCAGTGGGAGAGCCGTATTGATCTAAATACTAGGCAGAATGAAAAAAGAGGGAACCAATCCCAACATATCAAAAGAAGGATTGCAACATGGTCAGAATTCCAATCAGGGAAAAATGCAGCGTGATTCAATTGCAGCATGATATGAAGGTCCAAATGCAAGAAAAATCATAGCATATGCAGCATATCATTCAAAAGACCAGGCAATTCGGATTCCACTGACAGACAACTCAAAAACTGGTAAGATCGATGTAGAAGTCAAAGGAGCAGCATGGTATTCAACAGGCAAAAATTCCTTACTAGCAGAAATTTGGATCAATCCAAACAGAAATTAAAACATTGCATAAGCATGTTACAATTCTAGCTCAAGTTTGGCAGTAAATGGGAATAAATTGGCTACTCAATTTCGGCAAGGACATTGAGGAAATTGGCAATCAACTACAGTTAACCACAACTAAGGGAGATCATTGCATGACAAGATTGCTTGGATATAGCAGTGAAGCATATTGCAAGGAAAGAACAACAACAAATGGCATCAAAATTCTGGCAGCAATCAGGCCAAATTCATCCAAGAGGTCAATTACAAATGAACAGTCCAAGTGTGTTTACTGACCCTGCTTACATGAAGAAAATAATCGATCAAAGGCAACTTAGCAAAGTGGCCATTCGGTGCTTAAGCTAAACAGGAGCATGATTCGATTAAAAATGCCAAGCTACCACTGTTTGATTAACAAGGAAATAAAAGAAGAACCTGGGATTGCTGGAACTTAGATGGAACCACCGAAAAGTGGAAGAAATCAGGCTAGGGCTCGACTGCTGCCTTGAATGTGCGAACAGTGAAGTCGCCGGAGTTGCAGACTCTCGCCGGCAGCAATAGGGGGCACCGGAGTTGCTGGAGATCGCCGGAGAATGTTGAAGAGCCGTCGGGTGAAGAAGAAGAAGGAGATGGCCGGTTTGAGTAATCGGAGCAAGAAGAAATGAAATGAAAAGTCGCGGTCGCGCGCGACTTAAGTAAACCTGGAGGATCCGGATACTCAGGCCGGATACCCGCAGACCCTTGATTATCCGGATATACATACCGGATGCCAAAGAAAAAAAAGAAAAAAAAGAGAAAAAAGCAGAAAAAAGAGAAAAGAATAGGAAAAAGAGAAAAAAAAAAGAAAAAAAAGAAGAAGAAGAAAATAGAAAAAAAAAAGAGAAAAAGGAAAAAAGAAAAACAAAATAGCAAACTTGTGCTATAATTCTTACTATTTTCTCAAAATCCTATTGTTGTCTTGAAATCCACCTCACAGCCACGAGAGCTCTGTGGAATTTAGGACAACCTTGGGAAGTGTGCCTGGTCAAAAGGATGATATCCACTCAATTTTCAACTTGCTTTGATAAAAAATCAGTTTTTCAAAAAAATCCTATTTTTGAGCTTAAAATCCACTTCATAGCCACGAGAGCTCAGTGGAATTTAAGAATTATTGGAGAAATGCCCCCCTTAAAATTAGGGCTTTTTGGCAAATCTTCACCCGAAAATTGTTTTTCTACAGAAATTGAATTGAACCGAGCAAATCATGCTCAAAGGAATGCAATTTGGGCTTGTCTACTCTTTGCAGCTCACTGCTTCGCAGCTCCCACAAAGAGGGGCAGTTGTAGACACCCCAAATTGCACAAACAATCATAAAAAATCATTATCTTCTGGAAAGCCAGCACAGAAATTGAAGAAAATAAACTTTTACCTGTATCCGGATACAAGTACTCCTTCCTGTATCCGGATACTCATACCGGATACATGTGAGCCTTAGTGTATCCGGTACCATGTACCGGATACCTTAAGGCCATTTTGTATCCGGTCTGATATACCGGATACTTTAAGTTTGCTCAAAATTAGGGTTTTCCGAGAGAAATCACTTGTTACCATCATGTCCCTCATTAAATGAGGGGAAATCTCGGAAATAACCTTAGGGTTAAGGTTGGGGGGGGTTCTAGACATTAAGTTGTGTCTACCAATGACCTTAGCCTTTGCCTATAAATAGGAGACTCCTCCTTGAGCAAATGGCACTCAACTCTTGTTTTGAATTCTCGCAAAGAAGAACTCCAAGAGAAGAAGAAAACCGCCGCGGAATCGCCTCCAGAACTCAGGTAAGCCTCAACTTTTCTTTTTATTTTCTGTCTTTACATTCCTAGATCTAGATCTCTTCTTCTATCTTTCTGTAGTGTAAAGCCTTGTTTGTATGTGTGGAAATCCTTCCCCGGCTCAAAGTATCTCAAGACTCCCCTAGCCGTAAAACGTGAAGGCGGATCTAAGAGAAACGAGACTGGGGATTGACCCTAGTGCTAGAACCCATGTAGCATAAGGCCTTTTTGATTGATTGTAAACCGTTCCATATTCAAAGTACCCTTGATTATCTTGAAGAACCGTGTTTAACGGGGAGAGAGAACAGAGGGAAACGATAATGGAACGGAACCCTAGGCTGTCTTAGAACCCTATTTGGATGAATGCATGCTATTGATCTTGTTTGGTTTTTTACACTTGCACATACATATCACTATTTTGGCGGGATAGGCCCATATTTGGGGTTTATTGCATTTATTGTGATAAATCTCAAATAAATGGCCTCAATCAATTCTGGAATGTCTTTTGGATGATTTTAAAGTATTTGTGTTCATCTTGCACGAATCACACATTTTTATCAATTTTCGGATTTGGTTTTTTCTTCAATGATGGCTTAGCTTGACAGCACCTGTACCCTTACTTCGGACGCCCATAACTTCATCATCCGGATGAATTTTGGGGTGATTCCAGAACCATGGGAAAGGTGAGGCTGTCTAGTTTATGTCCACCAAATTTCATGAATTTCTATCAAGCGGATTTTTGACACCTCTCTGTCGAAGTTAAGTGGACAGTTCAGGTTCAAATACAGAACTTGTCACTTCGACGGACCGCCATGTGTTCGTTTTAAGTCCGATTCGAGTGATTTTTGTTTCTGAGTACTCCTTTATGAGTCTATTTTCAAATCCAGTTGGTTTCATAATTTTTGGATCCCATTTAAATTATTGGTAGCCGATTTACTCAGAACTGTTCATTTGTACTTTTCTGGGTAAATCTGTGATCTTCGGGGCCTGTTCGGGAGACCACCCAAGGCACATCCGAAGGGATTTTTGTATGAGGCTAGTTTCTCTGGAAATATGGCCATACAGACTTCAATCACACCAAATTTCGTGGACTTTTATGTAGTGGAGTTTCCTAGACAATTTTCCAAAGTTGCCCACTTACCACTTTTAAAAATCCCCAGCAGCAACTTCAAAGGAGCATAACTCCTAGATTTTTCATCGGAATGAAGTGAAATTTTGCATAAGACTCTTATTTACCCTAATCTTTCAAATGGATTTGGTTTGGTTTAATTTAGAATTGGATTTCAATGATTTCAAGGCAAATGGCATACTTTTTATCGAATTTGATTTAACTTGGTTTTGAGCAACTTGAGCTTTGATTTCCATCTTTTGAGATATTCCAGAAATGATATTGACATAAGAGAGGATCTAGAACCCATTTAGATCTTCATGTGGAAATACCATACATTGGTCTTTTTTCAAGGTTTTCTATGATTTTAGCAAGCTTTCTTATTTTTGCATGAACGTACACTTGGCAACCACTTCGTGTAGATGAATGGGGGTGCCTAACACCTTCCCCCGTTCATAATCTAATCCCCTTACCCATCTCTGGATTTGATTTTCAAGTAGGGTTATTTTTATCCTAGAATTTGTCTTTTGGCTATTTTTGCCTACTTTTGAATCTTTGGTGTCCATTCTCACCCCAAAATCATGAATGGTGGCGACTCTCCCACTTTTGCGTTGAGCCCGTATGATGACGGAGGGAAGATCATTCCGGTGATTTTTTCCCATGTCTCACAGGTCCAGAGTAGCGAACCATCTTAATGCGGTTCCAGTCAGGCTCCTTTGGAAAAGTTGGATCAAGATACCCTCATCCTGCCCGAACTGGCATAGGGCACCGCAATATAACTTTAGGTGGCTCATGGGGCAACCAGTGCCATCATACTTGTCCAAGTCTGGGCACTTAAACTTAGCCGGCAGGTTAACATTGGGGTATAGGCACAGATCTTCAAAACTGGTGCCCCCAAAGTTGTTTACCCCTTTTACTTCCCTTAGTTCATCCTGGATCATTTCCAGTCTTTGCATGAACTTCTTTTCCATTTCTTCCCTCATTTTTTCCTTTTCCTTAGCTTTTTCTGATTCAACTGTTTCATCCTTGGTCACCATAGGTTCATAAGTGGTTTCATGGATGGGTTCAGGAATTGGTTGTACTGGGGGTGGAATATTGATTTGGGGTGGAGGTGCAGGGTTGGAAGTGGATGCTTGGTTCTGGGCCTGCATTTTTTGGGCCTGCACTTGTTGGGCCTGTACTGACAGTATGTTCTCTAGCATTCGGGCTAGTCCTGCCACTTGCTCTTGTAACAAGACGATATCTGGGTGAGGAGCATCAGCTTCGTCTTCAATGGGATTCATGGCTCGAGCTCTTGATTTGGTTACAGGAGCTATGATTGCAAGTGTATTGGTACCTGGTAACAAAATAAAAGAAAAAATATCAGTGCCCAATTAATCTCATTCACATGCCTAGGAATGCCTATGTGCAAGCTGGGTGAACACGAGTTTGAATTTTTTTTCTTTATTTGCTTCTTTTTTTTTTTTTTTTGTTTTTTTTTGAATTGAATTGTTGGAATATTCTAGGGCTTCCAACAGGTCCCACAAAAAAGAGAGAAAGATCTGAAATTCAAAGGCTTTCAGAGGCCCGGGGGTTTTTTAAAAAATGTCTGAAATTCAAAGGCTTTCAGAGGCCCAGGGATATTTTTGGAAAAGGTCTGAAATTCAAAGGCTTTCAGAGGCCCAGTGATATTTTTGGAAAAGGTTTGAAATTCAAAGGCTTTCAAAGGCCCAGGGATATTTTTGGAAAAGGTCTGAAATTCAAAGGCTTTCAGAGGCCCAGGGATATTTTGAGAAAAGGTCTGAAATTCAAAGGCTTTCAGAGGCCCGAGGGTTTTTGATAAAAGTCTAAAATTCAAAGGCTTTCAGAGGCCCAAAGAGTTTTTGAGAAAAAGTCTGAAATTCAAAGGCTTTTAGAGGCCCAAAAGGTCTGAAATTCAAAGGCTTTCAGAGGCCCAAAAGATCTGAAATTCAAAGGCTTTTAGAGGCCCAAAAGATCTGAAATTCAAAGGCTTTCAGAGGCCCAAAAGATCTGAAATTCAAAGGCTTTTAGAGGCCCAAAAGAAAAAGGTCTGAAATTCAAAGGCTTTCAGAGGCCCAAAAGATCTGAAATTCAAAGGCTTTCAGAGGCCCACAAGAAAAAAGTCTGAAATTCAAAGGCTTTCAGAGGCCCAAGGATTTTTTGATAAAAAGTCTGAAATTCAAAGGCTTTCAGAGACCCAAGGAGTTTTTGAGAAAAAGTCTAAAATTCAAAGGTTTTCAGAGGCCCAAGGATTTTTTGATAAAAAGTCTGAAATTCAAAGGCTTTTAGAGGCCCAAGGAGTTTTTGAGAAAAAGTCTGAAATTCAAAGGCTTTCAGAGGCCCAAGGATTTTTGAAAAATCTAAAATTCAAAGGCTTTCAGAGGCCCAGGAGTTTTGAAAAAGTCTGAAATTCAAAGGCTTTCAGAAGCCCAAGGAACCTTTCTCTCACATTTTTTTTTCAATTATTTTTTATTTTTATTTTTTTGAAGCATTTTATTCAAACTTGTTTCCCTTTATTATTATTTAAGGGTTAAAGGAAGATTTTAGTAAGAAAAACTGATTAAAGTTGAATCCTCCGAGAAAACCGTATATTCACCACGGTCCGGCCTTGCCCGTGTTCATATTATGAGCAAGCCGTGACCGTATGACCAACACGGGCGAGCCCAGCCCGTATAACCAATACGGGCGAGCCCAGCCCGTGTACTAAACGCGGTTTTACGGAGCTCTTTTATGTTTTTTCAGTTTTTACATGGTTTGATCACTTTGATTGCTCATCCAAACATACGGTTCACCCATTGCAGAGCTTCTAAACTGTCCCAAAGTGGACGTTGACCTTTTTGCTAAAACACATGTGTAGGAAGGCACATGTACCCTCCAAATTGACACGATACTTATACTTTGGTACCCTTTTGTTACCTCTTGTACAAACCTTGGGTAGGATTGATTCTAAACAGAGTTGGAGACTCTTCCAATGGACTACACCATGCTTAAGAACAGACATATTTGGGACCAATTTTGTCCCCAACCAATGGGCACCATGACACCCCTATGCCATGATAATAATGCAAAGCAATAGGATTACCTTGTTACCTTGTTTACCTTCAATATGGCATCCGCATTATGCCCTGGTTCGTAAGCCATGCACACGGCCTTCCCACAATCATACAAACCCATATCCCCACGTAATTGTGTACTTTAGCCAAAAACGTGTAACTCCACCTTCAAGCGTAGGGGTTTTGGGTTTTGGCTTAATGGCAACTTAGCACTCAAGCCTAGTGATGACCAGAATTCCAAATCCACATTATCATCACATCATTAGCTCAAAGTTCTAAGGTGAATGTTTTCACTTTCGCTTTCCGAAGTATCGACCTCGTTGCGCCAAGCTACACACATTCGGGTTCAACTTCCTATAGGTTAAGGGTAGGTTGTGTAAAAAAATAAAAAGTGCACAGTGCATTGTAAAAATAGGGTGCATTCACAACGTCCCAAACCATTGCCACTCTTTTCACAGCCATGCATAAACAAACCAAAGCATAATAGGAAAGCATATTTAAAGTAAACAAATACACAAACAATCTTATAGCACCTAAAACATGCTCCTAAAAAAAATCATCTAATCATGCAAATATATGATCATGTTATACACCCAAAATCATCATGGAGATCATGCTGAAAATTAAAACATGCTATCATAAAAATATAGCAAAAAATAAGCATGGTTCAGCAAAACGAACCTCCCCTACGCATGTTTGTAGAAACACTCCTATAAATCAAAATTAAGCATGTTTCTACCCCCTATGAATTCTTAAGCAATAAATCAGATTTAAAACATACTCAACATGCTTAAGAACACAAAATAGCAAGCAAATCAGAAAATCAAAAACATGAACTAAAACACCCAAAAGGCTCAAATCTCTACTCCCCAGCAGAGTCGCCAGTTGTGAGACATGGGAAAAAAAAATCAAATCCATCTTTTGACTTCCTCCTATCATCACACGGGATCAAATAGAACAAAGAGTCGCCACCATTCAATTTAGGTGTGAATGGACACCAAAATATTAAATAAGCACAAAAGGCAATTTTAGGGTAAAAATAACCCTCCTTTAAAAACAACCAGAGATGGGTAAGGGGATTAAGTTATGAACAGGGGAAGGTGTTAGGCACCCCTATTCATCCACACAAGGTGGTTGCTAGGTATTTGTTCATGTTAAAATAAAGGAAAAAGCTTGCTATAAAAGTCACAAAAAATCACAAAAAAGGCAAAAATATATGGTTTTTTCATATGAATATTCTGATTGATCCAGAACTATCAAATATGATCATACCATTCCTAGGGTTTTATGATCAAAACAAAATTGAGATAAGATCCAATAAAATCAATTTAAAGTGAAAAATCCAAAAATCTGGATTCAAGTCAAATTCTAGAAATCTAGAAAAATATGATTTTTATAAAATATTTCAAAATTGAACTTAAATATTCCAGGACATAGATAGAGCCCATATTTCACATTAAATCAAAAAATCAAAACCAAAAATACCCACGTTGATGAAGAACATCAAAAGGGGAGAACTTAGACCGTAGGGTCTTCTCTCAATAATGAAAAACGATTTAAAAACCATATCATGAAACCCTAGAATTTACTTTCAGGCTTTTAGATCCAGATCTATCATATTGATCATGATAAATCCAAGAGCATAGCCTAAAATCACCAAAATCACGAAAACAGTGCTGTAGGTGCAAATATGTGGAAAATCCAAATTTTAGCAAAAAGTGGGGATCTCATGCTATAAACATCATAGATTCATGTTATTCATTCAGATATATCATAAAAAGCATTAAAACATGATCAGGATATTCAAAATAGCCACATCTCACAAATTAGAGCACATGGGGGTCTACCCTACGGATCCACCTGTTCTCTTTTCCCCTAGTTCTCTCTTCACGTTTTACAGCTAGAGAGACTCTTGAGGTAGTTGTAGATAGATTTGGTTACACAAACACAATCACAGGCCTTATTCTATGAAAAAGACAAAAAACAGATATGGGGTTCTATTCTAGGGATCCACCTGTTCCCCTTTCCCCTAGTTCTCTCTTCACGTTTTACGGCTAGAGAGACTCTTGAGGTACTTAGAGACAAGTTTAGGAATACGAAAACAGATATGGCCTTATTCTACAGCAATAGAGATGATCCTCTTACTTATAAAATTGAAGACAGAAAATAAAAAGGGATAGGGGACTTACCTGGATTGAGCAGGCAGGCAGCAGGAGTTCTTTCTCTTCTCTTGGAGCTTCTTAAAATTCCTTGGACTTCAAAATTTCGTGGCGTTTTGCTTGAGGAAAGGTCCTCTATTTATAAGCAAACACAGGGGTATGGTTGGTCCAAGGTTTGGCAAGATAGAGTTTCAGTTTGAGTTAAACACAAGATCATGCCAATCCTTTATCCACAAGGATAAATAAGATAATTCGAACAGATAAATAAGAGAATTCGCTTATCCAAGAGAGATATTTGGGTGCAGATAAGGCTCAAAAATCAAAAAGGTAAAATTCGCACAAAGACCCCAGTGCCCGTATATATATTACGGTCGTGCCCTGCCCGTATTATTAATACGGGCACGCCGTGACCGTATATCAACTGCAGGTATGATCAGTCCGTAAACAAAATACGGCCATGACCAGTTTGGCCAGATTTTACACTTTTTGATCTGTTTCAAATCCCAATTAATATTTTCAATTATTTTCTCATTTTTAGTTCAATTTGGGGTGTCTACAGCTCACTTTTCGTAGATAATTATAAAACTATCCATCATAATTAAATTATAAGATCATTTTTTAAAAAATTATCTATTTAATCATTTTACGTAGGATACGAGCGCATCATACATGGACACAAGCACATTCTACGTGAGATATGAGCACATCATACGTGAGCGCATCATACCTACAATAAAATGACACTATTTTTAAAATTTTTTTTTTATAAAAGTGACCCTTCAAGTCAATTACTTTTGAAAAGCAACTCTTTTTTGTAAAATGAGATCTTTATGGATTGTTCTTATAAATACAAGCAAAAAAGTGACCATTTTTTCATAAATTTCTCAATTTTAAATGCAAGAAAAGCTTGCAAATTCAAGGGGTATTGTATCGATCTTATTGGAGACTCTGATACAAGAGACTATCTGAGAGGAATTACTCCCTTTTCTTGCTGACATTCACTTCCCAAAAGGCTTTTCAATTCTTTTCAATTTTACTCCACTAACTTGGTTTTGTTATTGCCATATGTATCAGTATCATAGCTAATTGCCACGTAAGGCCTATTTGTTTCTAATTTTTTTCTGCGCTATTCTATTGATTCCCCTAGTTATTCATAAATGTTAAATAAATTACTCTTTTATTACTTGTTGATTGATGACCTAAAAAACTCAGGAGCAACATTTGGTTTATTGAGATTTTCCTGTTTATTATTGCTTAAATTACAAGACTTGGTCTTGACCCTGTGTTCCTCCGAAATTGGGCTGGTGTGGACACGTGGTGATGTTGATGATGTGTCTCTGCGCGGGCATGCTAGTATCATTTTATACAATGATTTCGGATCGGGTCTTGACCCCGGGCACCTGTTCTGAATCTAAACCGGGGTGTTAGTTCAGTAGTACTGCAAGTCACCTGTAATAAAACCAGTCAGACGATAATATGAAGACTAGGGGTTTGGTCTTCGTTTGGTTTTTGTAAGTGTTTGAAAGCGAAAGCAACTAATGGCACAAAACTCTTTTATTATAAAATCGGCCGATGGCCGTAAACTACAACAGATAATCCCCAAAAGGGAATAAAAAGCAAGAAGAAAACTAACAAAGCTTGCAGGACCGGTCTGTCCTGGTCTTATAGCCGTGATCGGGGTATAAGAGCATGAGGAAGGGGGCGGCTGCTAACAAAGCCAATTCGGGGGGTTCACCTTGGATTGCTAAATATGCAAGTCACCTGGCTTGATCAAAGTGAGTCTTGGGACCGGCTGCTCAGGATTCTGTAGCCGTGTTTGGGGTACAGAACTGCTAGTTAGGGGCGGCCTCAACTTACTCTCCGATGGCAGGATTCTAGCGTTGATTGGAGTAAAGAGGGGTCTAAGGTGTCACTGCGACTGGAAGCAGTGAGAGAAGTCCTAGTTTATCCTTCTGGCTACAGTGTAGGAGAGGGGATAAAGATCACGGATGATCAAAATAATATTAGGTTAGATGGATTCTGTCCTCGAGCTCTTCGAGTTTGTGCCTTTTATAGCCAATCTTTGACAGTTGCTCAACGTCCCACTCTTACACGATCTTCATGGAGGCTGGTCATCCGCAGTCTTCTGTTCATGAAAGATAACTGTCCCGGCCATGATATTAAAGTAGTTATTCTCAAACAACCGGTGATACGATCCTTTGAACCATATGTATATGGTTCGTTGCATAGGCTTACGTGGCTTTAACTGAAATCTTGGCCTATATGTATGCTGACGTGGCCTACCTGACTGAACAAAGCCTATGTGTGCTTATGACATGGCCTCAGTAGGCCATGGCCTTCTCTTATTCGTCGATCTGTACAGGGTGTAAACACCCTATGATCAAGTTACTTAAAAAGAACATGAGTTTTTTTGTCTTTTCAATTCAAAAAAAAAATATTTTTTGGTTGTAGTTACTAAAATATCATAGCATGGAGCAACAACAAGGACAATATGTGCAATTGACTCAAGTGAATTCACCAATCCTCTAGGACATTCCCATGACAAATGGAACATTGAGCTTTTGAAGATGGTAACGATACTTAGCAAATTAAATGAACTTGTGCTTTTAATAGAGGAGAATCCCTCTGGGATATGACATTACCAAAAAAAAAAAAAAGCCCTCAGGGATATGAGCCTGCTGTTTCTATGTAGTGTGTAACGCCATGGGACTCGTGATAATCCTCTCCCTCGCTCGCAGCCAATTGATGACCAGAAATGAAATATTCTGCAATTTTTCCTTGCATTGGTTCCTAATGCTGGAGTGAGATGTAGCCACTTGAAACATCTAATGGTTAGTAATTTCTTTTTTTTTTTAATTTGCTAGTACTTAAAGCAGATTTATTGTAGTGTTTAAAATTTTTTTAAACACAAATTTGCTAGTACTTAAAGTGAGATGTACTGTTTAAAATTTTTTTTAACACAAATTTGCTAGTACTTAAAGCAGATTTATTGTGTTAACTCAAATCAACAGAATTCCAAGTGAGGCAGCTATCAATAGAGTTCAAGTCTACAGTTTGGGCCTATGATTTCTCCTATAACTTGAACCATCGTAAAATAAGAGCCCTATTTCTCTAGCGACCAATTTCACACCTGCCAATGCAAGGGAATAAAAGGGGCTGAAATTGTCTACAATATTTTCATGCGTTACTTATGCTATGGGGCGTTAGAGTACGTTGTCAGTGGAGCATCTCACGACTATTGCTTATTCAAATGAGTCCCACGTGAAAGCTTTTAGAACAAGTGAAAAACATTAGTTTTAAGCAGTCTTTTGGTAGGGTTTCTTTACTAAGTTGTTTAATAGGGTTTTTGAAAGTTGTATTCTAAAATCTGATGTTAATTGTGTCCAAAATCCACAATCTATTTGTTATATAAATTTTGATAGTTAAAAGTGGTGGGTCTCACCTGAACACGAGTACTAATGAACTATTAATGGTGGTAGGTCCCACTTAAACAAGGTGCTAAAATTCAAAATATTGAAACAAGATTCTGGATTCTAATGATTTGTATTGAAAATCTTGATTTTCCAAAATCCAAATTATAATCCCGAAGCCATACCAAACGGACCTAATCTAGCAACATTGATTAACAAGTAGTTCGCTGAAGCGCATAAGGGGTTACGAGTAAGCGTAGACAATAGTTAAGGGAAAAGGAAAAAGGAAAAAGGAAAAATTGCTCTTCCATCGTATACTTTGATTCCTTAGACATCATACGATCTACTTTTTATTATTATATTTAGAGTTATATCTAGATCCTCTTACTAGGTTCTGATCTTTAAAAAAAATAAATAAATAAAGTTCTTTGTCCTATTAGAACCTCCAAAAGGATCAATCCTTGTTATACAGGTCTACGTTGTTTAAAAAGGATCCTCATGCATAATATATTAAGACGAACTGTCACAATCATTAATGAAGGCAAGCCATGTGGTTCAATTCGGTTTTTTGTAGCATAAAAAAACATAGATTTGTGTACATAAATTAGCCAAGTCTTTGAGTGGTATGGTGGAAGTTTATGATGGATATCTTGTCTAGTATTTGTCCAACATATTTTGTTCTAGTACCCTGGCTATCTTCTTCAAGTACCAAGAAGGAAAGAGCCTCTTTCACCTAATTTGTCCGGCAAAATTTGTGTATTTCCCAGCCTGTAATGGGTTTGGACGCACTGATCCAATCAGATAAGGAATAAGGTGAAAGCTAAGAATTTCAAAATTAAGGTTGTGTCTTGAACCTTGTAAATTCGACTCATCCTAACAGCAAATTAAGATCAATATTTTGGTCGTCCTCTTTTTTTATTTCCTTTTATATGTAACAAGATAATCATTTTCTTTTAGTGATTTTTGTATTTTGAATATTAATAATGTGTTCAATGGATTAATATTTTTTCAAAGATTAAATAAGCAAATTATCATTTGTGAAGGTTATTATGGTCAGTGATTTTTTTCTCCCTAGCTATGGGGGATATTATGTTCAAAAAATATTTTCCTTTCGCTATATTCACACTAAAAAGAATTTGTTAAGAGAATGGTAAGGCTCACTCAAACTTCTAGTGATCTGCCATGAAATTGTATTTATAATTTCTGTACTAAGAGTTTTTCAAGAAGGTAATGTACACAAATAATGGAGGTTCCTTGTCTTCAGATGAATTGGAAAGTTCCTTAACACCCTCCCTCAAGCTCAACGAGGAAGAAATCAAGTTGAGTTTCTCAAGTAGTTGAAGAAAACATGTGGCAAAAAAAGGCTTGGTTAGTGCATCAGCTAGTTGTTCCTGGCTAGACAGAAATCGAATTTCCAAGTTTTTCTTCTACACTTGCTCACGGATGAAGTGATAATCCATCTCTATGTGTTCTGTACGAGCATGGAATACTAGATTAGTAGAGAGATACGTGGCTCAAATATTGTTTCACCACAGAACCAGACATGAGTTGGATGTCATTTGAAGTTCACTAAGTAAAGATTTCGGCCATTGAATTTCGAAGGCAACATTTGCTACATCTTTGCATTCTGCTTCCGTTGATGATCAATCTACAACGGGTTGTTTCTTAGACAATGAAGAGTTAGACTATGCCCAAAAAAATACACAGTAAGTACTTGTGGATTTACGATCATCTAAGGAACCAGCTGAGTCAGCATCAGAGAAAATTCGGAGTTGAGTTGTGGAGAGTCAAAGCAGTAGCAGACCAAAATGAATAGGGGCTTTCAAATAGCGTGGAATCGGTTTGACACCATTACAATGATGATCACTGGGCTTGTGCATCAAGTGGGACACTTTTGTTAACTGAAAAATCAATGTCCGGGCGTGTAAAAGAGAGGTACTGTAGAGAACCAACCGCACTACAGTATAGAGCTGGATTTGAGAAAGAGACTCCATCAATTCAGGAGAATTGCATGGAGGAAGACATGGGCGATTTAATAGGCTTCGATTCCAATAGAATTTTAATATCTTGAATTTTTTGAATATAATAATATAATTAAATAAATCTGAAAATATTTTGAAATAAAGATTTATTCTAAATATTTAGAGGAATAATATTATATCCAAAAATTATATAGATAATTAAATAAATGAATAGTAGTGATTTTGAATAATTGGAAATTTAAAATAAGAACTTCAATTAATTGAGAGTAATTATACTTTGGGAATTTAGTGAATGTAAAAAAAATTCAAAATCATATTATAAATAGATATAATAAGAAGATTAAATTTGAATTTAGAAGAAATCAAATCGTTTTAAAAAAAGAAAGGGTATTTTGGTAATTTCCTAATGAATTAATTAATAAATTGAGTAATAAAATAATTATTAGACTTAATAACTTAAATAGATATAACGTGCGTTTAATTTGAATTTACATAGCATGATTTATTGCCTAATAGGTGAGAATAGGACCTATTTGTAATTATAATTAACTAGGGGCCTTAAATTTTGGAAAAAGTGAGATTTTGGGGTGATTTAATAATATTTTAAAATAGGGATTTAAATTAGCACGATAATTGATTAAAATAGAAGTTGAATTTATAAGGGATTTAGGAGAAATAATTTTCGAAAGAGAGTTGAGATAAAATAGGAAAGCATGTTAGAAGGAAAGTTTCTAATTCAACAAGGACTCTTATTTGGGTGTAAATATAAAAGAGAATGATAATAATAATTAAGGGTTTTTTTTTTATCCTTAAGGCTAGAAGAAGAAGAAAAGAGAGTTCTTGGACGTGGAAGAGATGAAGGAATCAAAGCCTATTAAATCACCTAATAGGGAGTGGTTGAGACAAAGGTTGAGCGCCCCTAGATTTTATGATTTTTGTTATTTAACCTAGATTTTGATTATAAAATAATTTTTGAGCAAATCTAATACATGTATAAATAAGATTTGGGTATTTATAAGTTTTTTTCAAAGGCCAAATAATTTTATAAAAATTATATAAGATTTTGAGTGCGTTCTACAGAAATAGCTCATGTTTGGGTTCCAAGAGGGAAAATGACTTTAGAATTGAATTTTTTTTTGTAATTCATTGATTTCAACACTTGTAATAGTTGGTTTTGAATATATTTTAAGTCCTAGAATTGTATAAAAAGGTTTTCCTACAACTTTGGGTAGATTGAGCCTATTTCCTGGATTTTGATAATTTTGAGTAAATTAGTTTTCTACATGAGGATGAGTGTTTTACCTATTATTTGTTCTCCGTGATGGAGAATATTTTGCTATGAAGGTAGTAACGTAAATTTATCTCCATGAGGGAGTTAGTTTTGAATGAGGGCAATGTAACACCCTGGATCTAGTAGTTTTTTTTTTCAACGGATTACGGCATTACTTGAATGATAATAAAGCAATTAAGAACAAAAGCACAGAGGTAAGATAATTCAGAGTGCACTAAGAAACTTCTCTTTATTTCATTAAAATCCTCAAAATAAGATTACATCATGTTCTTCTAATATAAAGGGTAACTATGGCTTACTATCTCTCAAAACACTCAATTAGACCTCCTACTACTACTCTTAGAAAAGAATTAAACTCCTACTAATCACCTTTAAATCTTTAAGTCCTCAAACCCGCTAGCCTTCTATTCCACGGCATCCTCTCCAATGATACCTAAAACAAAACATTTGAAAACAATGATGAGATATAAAATCTTAGCAAGTAACAACATGTATGAAAGAAAACAGTCTATATAGTTTGAAATCATTTTTCATGAGGTTCCAGCTGTAAATCCAAATGCCAAATATCCAAGAATAATATCATGAACCAAAATCAACATACTTACAAATTAAAATTAACAATGAATACTTAAATAATACAATCAGCACACCACACAATTGTGACATCACATGACTCGTGAAATAAGACATCTTTGAGAAATTAAAAATTCGATTCCAAATGCCACCTCCCGACATATTGTAGCCCCCTGGATCCGAGTTGTTCATTAAAGATATAACTCGTCTCACGATAACACTATGCATGAGCCCATAGCAAGCCAATGCCATAATATAATTCAATAATTATATCAATATCAGAGTGTGGAAACAAAAGAGAATTAAAACAAACTAATCTGAATCTTTATTACTTCATAAATAAAAGTACTAATGATCCTCAAAACAAACTTCTGAATTCAACACATCAAATCTGAAATTTTGAAAGACAACTACCTATTCTAGACACTTCTCAAAACTACCATAAAAGAAATAACTCCTAAAAAAATCTCCTATTATAATATAAAAGAATAATAATAATCCATAAGGTGCTCATCAAGGTCCTTTGTTGTACCCTCTGAATTTTCTACCCGAACTTGCACATCCTCTCCAAGAGTATCTGAAAACAAATATTAAAAAAAGGGTGAGATCAAAATCTCAGCAAGTAGCAACATGCATGCTATAAAACAATTCATATAATTTATAAACCATTTCCATGAGGTACAATGAATAAACCAAAGTTCATAATCCAAAAATACAGTATAAAGTCCAAAATCCAACAAGTATAATCCAAAACCAATATAATATTCACACAACAAGCCACACAATTGTGATATCACAGGACTCGTGAAATATGATCACTTTGAGAGGTTAGATCCAGTCCCAATCGCCCCCTTATGTTCTTACTGTGATGAACTGGCTTACTTTGGGTTTCGGTCACCATGAAGCCGGCCTACTCTTTGTTTCAGTCTTCGCTTTACACAACGGATCACTTAAACCTGATACAAGTATTAAGTTGGCAAGTACAATCCCGTCAAAGAACAACGCTGCAACATATTCAACAAAAGGCCTCCCCATCTTGGTGGAAATGAATCGCTGCAGCTCATTCCCTCTTAGAATAGCTTCTCCCTCTTGGAGGAAACGCATAAATAGAACTAAACTTAATCCAAACAAAGATATACATACCTCATTATCTAGCTAAACTATGGATCCATAATGAGCTAAGCCCGCTAGACACAAGTCAACCAAAAACAGTTATATAATTGGAAAACATAAATCAATAATTTCCATAAATCATTCATTCATGAATATAAACTAACAAACACTTCCCTCTTGGCAGAAATACTCCCTCATGGAGATAGCAAATATCATTACTTTCATCAAAAAGCCAACCATATTTCCTAAGTCCACAAGTCAACTCCAAGATACATGGAGGAAAAACTAAGTCACAAACCCAAGTTACATGAGTGAGAATAACCACTCCGAGGTATACGGAGGAAAATAATAAAAATTCTGTCATAACAACTCTGTAAACATCTTTAGGTAGGTCAAATATAGTGTAGGAACCAATAAAATCAAACTAAGTTAAAAGGAAAACGATTTAGAATGATAAACTCAAATAAAAGTCATTTTAGTAGAACGTACCCAAATTCTTTATAAAAATCCAGATAAATCATCGGCCAATGCAAACACTCTCAAAACACCCTAATCTTATTGGTACATGAGTTGGAATTCAATAAAAACAATTTTATAATCAAAAACTAGGTCGAAAGGCAAAATTCCAAAAATCTGTCAGAGATCGCTTAAGCGCTGACGGGCAACATGTTAGGTGCTGGTAGAAAATCCAATTCAGTGTCTTGGTCGCTTGAGCGCAATTCCGGGTGCTCGGTCTAATAAAAACTTTTGGGTTTCAGGTTCTGAGTTTTCTAAAAAAACACAGGCGGGGGGGCGCCTTCAATGGCACTTAAGCGTGATTGTGGGCGTCTGTATAAATTTGTAAAAATTTGGGTTTTACAAAACTTTACGAATTTTCTATTTATTTTTCAGTGAAAACCTTTTCAAAATACCTTCCAAAACTTTAGAATCTATTTGGATATTCAAAAATATCATATGCAAACACAAAATAAACTTTAATGAATTATTATAGAATTTTAATCATGTAAAGGTCAAATCTGTCACCTACGAACAAGTAATGTTCTAAATATCATAACTCGATTGTTTATTAACCAAATTACCTAAAATTTGACTCATAGGATTTTTAATTCATAGTACTAAAATAACCTACTGCAGATTTTCAAAATTCTATGTGGTTAATTAATTATAGCTTTTTAAAGTCAATTTTTAATAAAAATCTGTGCATACCAGTAAGAAATAAAAATTAATTAAAAATTACTAAACAATAGAATATTATTTAAACTATATTGTTTCGTGAAACTAGACACAAAACCCTACAACTTTCATGAAGATCATGTTGTGCGTGAGGTCGCACCACGAGGCGCACGTGGATTGTGTGCCTCCTAAAGGGTAAATCAGGAAATCAGAGTCGCCACTGCTTGATGGGGTGTAGGCAGACACCTGGGTACATAGGTTGGTCGATTCAGATGGTCTGTGACTTGAGATTCTGACTAAGATCTCGGTTACGGTCCGAAAAAGTCCGAAAACACCCCAGTTCGCCCCGCCGGTTTGACGGGTCCCTCAGGTCTTCCCTATTTCAAGTAAACTTGGTTTATCTCACCCAATTCATAAGCCGAACATGCACACTTTATTTCAAGTATGAGTGGGGACCACCAGAGTGGTGCGGGTCCCCTTTTCATTTGATTTTATCTTGTTTTATTTAAGTGATCTGGGTCGGAATGGGTGGGCCCCGTTGGAAGGCCCACATGTGCTCAAGCTGAACCTGACAGGTCCAAGTCCCATACTAGGTTTCTGGTTAATCCAGAAACCCTACTGGTTTAATTGGTTTATTTGAAAGCGGGTAAGAAATGACCAAGGGTTGAAAAAAGGAACTTTGGGATTTTCCTACATGTATCCGAAATACTATTGTGGATACATACAGGCTAAGGGCTTATTCGACTTGAGTTGTCGGATAAGCCCAGTAAACCCCTTTTTTGGGCTTTTCGGGAGGGGGTTGACTTCTATGCTTTCTTGGGCATATCAGCAACTGTGTGGGCCCATAGTGGTTCAGTGGTGGGGGAAGACACATTCTTGGCCATTCTTTGGGTGTTTTGGAATCTAAGAGAGGGGGAGAAGGCTCGGACCTTGCCTTCTCCCTTTTTGAGCCAAATACAAAAGTAAAACAAGGACTTGAGTGTCCCTGCTTTGGCTTCTTCCGTTCCACATATCAGCCATCAAATGGGGTGAAAGAAAACCAACCCAACAAATATTGAAAGCATGCTTTAAACCATGATAAAGGTATGTGTATTTTCACATACTACATGCATACAAAGTGAGGTGTGTGCTCATAGGCGTGCAAAGGGAAAATATAGATGATCAAGAAGGAAACCAATCTAACATGCTTCCTACAAGTATATGAACATGCATGCTCTCGGTGGAAATAAAGAGGGGAGGGGGATCATGCCATGTTACAACATATGAATAACATTAGTCTCATGCAAGTATGTTCCATAACATGCAAAATCTTAAGAAAACAGCAAGCTATGAAGTAAAAAGAGCTCTGGGAGAAGGGATAGTGGGGGTTACATAAAGGGTACAAGAGATGAAAGAGGAGGGAACATGCTCCCTCACTAATAGGAAGCAAACAGTAGCTTTAAAAGCTTTAAAATATTGAAAAAGTCATCTCTCATTCTCCCTTAGAGTCATTTGGACACTCCCCCTTACCATGGGGTCAAATCCACTTTTGTAGGGACATGAACAAGACAAGAAAAAGGAGAGAACATGCCTTAACATAAAAATAAGCACTTTATATGTATAAGATGAATCCAAACACTCTAAACATGCTTATATCCACATATGATGAACAAAATACATAGGAAAGCTTTACCTTGGGATCAAATGATCTTTTTGAAGTGTTGAGGACTCCCTTGAGGCAAGAACAGTGGCTGATCTCCTTCTTGGTTCAAGCCAACAGCATCTTCACTCTCTTCCAAGGTGTGGAAATGGAGAAAGAAGGTGGAGAAGGAGGCTTGATGGAGCTTGAGGGTGGTTTGAGGTCTTAGGAGAGGAAGTGGGGAAGTGGAGAAAGAGGCTTTTGAGAGGGGACGAATGGGAGAGCTTGGAGAGAGTTGGGAGGGAGTTGGAAGAAGATGAGCCAAAAGTTAAAGGGCCTTATGGGGTTGTGTGTGTGTGAAGGGTTAGAATAGGGGGCTATTTATAGAGGGGAGAGATCATTGAGGGAAGGACACATGGAGGAGAGAGAGAGGGTGAGGTGTCAAATGGAGAATTAACACATGGAGAATTGTGAGGGAGGGACACATGGAGGGGAGAGAGAGTGAGGTGTCAAATGGAGAATGAGCACATGGGGAATTGTATTATTTTATTCAAGATCTTTTTAACATATTAATATTATATTCTACTAAATATTATTTTATTCAAGATATTTTTCAAGATATTAATATTATATTCAAGATATTTTCTTTTGTTGTCATTTCCGTCCTTTCTTCACCATGTGGCAGATTTCTGCACATTTGCCACGTGGACAGTTTTCTGCAACTACCCTCGAGAGCTTGAACTGCTCATAACTCTCTCAGCCGAGCTCCGATTCTGGCAAACTCAATTGCGATGGAACTGTAGACACCCCAAAATTGCACGATTTTTGATAAATCTTGAAGGAGAGAAATATTTTATTGGAATTTTCAATTCTTTGCATTGGGTTTGAGATCCTTAACCCATTTGAATCCAAAACCGTAAAGGAAAAGGCCCGAATTCAATCTTTTGTGCAAAGTCAAACTTTTTCCGATTGAATTTTGTTGACTTTTGACCCCAGAAAATGAAATATTTTTTAAAGCCAGATTTCAAGATAATTTTTCCCGGTAATCAGGTTTTTAGCCATGTTATTGCATAAAAGAATTTTTTGAGATTTTAAATCTTGACGAATACCTTGGTTTTAACATGTTGAATCTTTTTACCAGACCTGAAAAATCGGAATTTTGCCTAGAACTGGAAAGTTGACTTTTTATTCACTTGGAATTTGGGTCTGGAACTATTTTTAATGAATTCAAATGGGGGGGGGGGGGGGGTGTTTGCTTATTTACATGTAATATTTTAAATAAATGGAGATTAAAAAATATAAGGACATTTACTTAAACGATATTACATGTAAATAAGTATTGCCTGTGTTAAAATTCGGATAAAAGCTTCTTTTTTTTGTATCCGACAGATAATGTCGGATACAAAACATCTTTATTGTATTCGACAAATAATGTTTCTGTCGGATACAAAGGATCTTTATTGTATCTGACAGATAATGTCGGATACAAAGAGAATTGCTTGTCTTCGACTTGACATGTCGGATACAAGCTTTTTGCTCAAAATTAGAGTTTTCCGAGAGTTTTGACTTTTTACCATCATATCCTTCATTAAAGGAGTGGAAATCTCGGAAATAGCCTTAGGGTTAAGGTTGGTGGACTCTAGACATCATTTTGTGTCTACCATCATGCAAACCCTAACCCTAGCATTTGCCTATAAATAGGAGGCTCCTCCTCAAGCAAATGACCAAGAAGTTGGAGATCAAAGAGCTCCGAGGGAACCGCTGCTGTATTGCTTCCAGAAGCCCAGGTAAGCCTCAAACCTCCTTTTATTTTTCTGTTCTTACATTCTAGGTCTAGCTCTCTTCTTCTACCTTTCTATAGAATAAGGCCTAATCTGTGTGTATGAAAAACCTTCCTCTACTCAAAGTACCTCGAGACTCCCCCTAGCCGTAAAATGTGAAGGCGGAATCTAGGGGAAACGAGACTGAGGATTGATCCTAGTGTTAGAACCTTGTTGGAATAAGCCTTTTGATTTTATGCAAACCGTTTCATATTCAAAGTACCCCAAGATTATCTCGAAGAACTGTTAAACGGGGAGAGAGAACTAAGGGAAACGATAATGGAACGGAACCCTAGGTTGTTTTAGAACCCCATTTGATTGATATGAATGCAAGCTATATGTTGTTATATTGTTGAAGAATGGGTTTTTACACAAACACACATAGCACTTGTTTTGTCGGATTTGGCTTGTATTTTGAATCTATTGCCGTCATTGTGGTAGATCTGGATAAATAGCCCCAAACAATTCTGGAATGTTTCTTATTGATTTTCAACATGATTTCAAGCAAATATTGAAGACCTCTAGGTCTAACCTCTCGGTTTTGGGCATTTTTGCTCATTTTTGGGGTTTTTGGCATATTCTTTCCAATCGGAGAGAATGGTGAGCCAAACTTGTGCTCCATTTGTTCCTAGAGGTTCTTCAATATCTTTTTAAAATGATTTTGGTTTATCTTGCACGGATTCCACACACCTTAACACTATTTTGAGTTGATTTTCTTTGAAAAGGCTTAACTTGACAGCAACTGTACCCCAACTTCGGACACTCTTAACTTCATCGTCTGGATGAATTTTGGAGTGATTCCAAAGCCATGGGAAAGGTGGGGCTGTCTAGTTTATGCCTGTAAAATTTCATGAATTTCTATCAAGCGGACGTTCGACACCTCTCTGTCGAAGTTGATAGGTCAGTTCAGGTCTGATTACAGAACCTGTCACTTCGACTGAGCGCCATGTGTTCGTTTTAAGTTTGATTCGAGTGATTTTTGTTTCTAAGTTTTCCTTTGGAAGTCTGGTTTCAAATCCAGTTGGTTTCATAATGTTTTGACTCCATTTGTGTCGTGGGTAATAGATTTACTCAGAACTGCTCAACAACACTTTTCTGGGTCAATCTGTGATCTTCGGGGCCTGTTCGGGAGACCACCCAAGGCACATCCGAATGAATTTTTGTATGAGGCTAGTTTCATCTAAAAGATGGCCATACATGCTTCATTCACACCAAATTTCATTGATTTATATGGAGCCAATTGTTCTAAATGATTTTCCAAACTTTCCCACTTGTCAATTTTAATTATCTCCAGCAGCAGATTTCAAAGGAGAATAACTCCTAGGATTTTAACCGGAATGGATTGAAAATTTGCATGAGTCTTCTATCTATCATAATATTTCAAATGAATTTGGTTTGATTCAATTTAAATTAGATTTGAATGATTTCAAGACAAATGGTTCTTGCTTTTACCGAATTTTCCGGATTTGACTCAACTTGGTTTTGTGCAACTTTTGATTTGATTTCCATCTATTGACGATATTCCAGAAGTGATATTGACATAAAATAGGATCTGGAATTCATTTGGATTTTCATGTGAAGATATCATACATCTGTTTTATCCTTTTTCAAGGTTTTTAATGATTTTAGCAAGCCTTCTTATTTTTTAGCATGAACAACACTTGGCAACCACCTTGTGTGGGTGAATGGGGGTGCCTAACACCTTCCCCCATTCATAATCTAATCCCCTTACCCATCTCTGGATTTGATTTTCAAGTAGAGTTATTTTTACTTTAGTATTTACCTTTTTAGCTTTTTTTGCTTATTTTTGAATCTTTTGGTGTCCATTCTCACCTCAAAAAATCTGAATGGTGGCCACTCTCCCATTTTACGTTGAGTCCGTGTGTTGACGGAGGGGAATCATCCCGGTGATTTTTCCATGTCTCACAACTGGCGACTCTGCTGGGGACTTGTGGATTTAAGCCATTTTGTGTATTTGTTCATGCCTTTTTCTATATTTTTGAATGCTTGCTATTTTTCATACTTTACTTGTGTATATTGAATCTCAAATCTGATTTGTATGATTAGAAAACTCACATGGATAAAATCATGGGTATGTTGCTTGATTGTGTCTATGAATGTGTTTAAGGGAAAGCCCATCTTGTAATAGGACTTTGCTATATTTTGTGAGAGCATGTGTTATTTTGGGTTTCAATGCCATGAGGTGAACATGAAAAAATTTAAAAACTTGAAATCTGGAAATTTAGTGTAACTTTTGGGATATTCAAGCATGAATCTCGTGAACAATGCTCTCTAGTGGCTAAATGTTTTTTTTGTGGCATGCCTTTGATTTGGGGTATGGGATGACAATGATTTGAGCATGAAAGCAAGAAAAAAATCTGGGAATTCAGTAGCCACTTTAATGTTTTTCAAGCATGTTTTCCCCAACAAAACCTTTATTGGACTATGTCAAGTAGTTGCTGGGTTTTAGGCCTTGATTTTGGGGTATAAATAATACACTTTGAGCATGAAAATGAGACCACTGAAACCCAGAATTCAGTAGAGGTTTTGAGGGGTTTTTCAAGTATGTTTCCCCAGTTAAATACTTCTTGTACAAAATGCCTAGTTGCTGTATTTTTTAGGCTTCAATTTGGGTAGAGATAATGCACTTTTGAGCATGAAAAAATAGCATGAAATCTGGAAATTTATGGGATGTATTGAGGTTTTACAAGCATACTTTTCATGATCTAATGGTTGTTTGTGCAATATGATGCCATGTTTGTATGCTACTTTTGGGTATGTAATAATTGTGTGCATATCGAGTAGCTTTTACTACCTTGCTTGCTTGTGTTTTTGCTTTCAATATAATGTCCTATGCCTTGGCTTGAAATTGTATGCATGGCTACGTGTGCACCGGGTGAAATCGCAGCACTGGAAAATTTGGAGTCGCCACCACCTGATGGCGGGTCTCAATTGCGGTCTGGGGAAGTTCGTAGACACCCAATCTGCCCCGTCGGATGACGGGTCCCATAGAGTTCTCCTGGTTTGAGTCAACTCACCATTTTTCTCACCCGATTCCTAGTCTAATATGCGACTTTGATTAAGTCTGGTGGGACCACCTGAGTGGTGTGGGTCCCATTTAGTTGATTTTATCTTGTTAATTAGGTGTGCGCGCACCTGTTTTCGGGTCGCACTAGGAAAAAATGGGAATTTGGAGTCGCCACCGCCTGATGGGGTGCAGGCGGACACCTGGGTGCCTAAGTTAGTCTATTAAGGCTTGGTCTGCGGCTTGAGATTCTAAGTAGGTTTTCAGTTGCGGTCTGGGGAAGTCCGTAGACACCCCAGTCCACCCCGTCGAATGACGGGTCCCGTAGTTTTTCCTGGTTTGAGTCAACTTTTGGTCTCTCACTCACCCGATTCCTAATCCAGCATGCCATTTGGTTAAGTCTTACAGGACCACCGAAGTGGTGTGGGTCCCTTTACTTGATTTTATCTTTTATTTATTTAGGGTGATCTGAGTCTGATTGGGCAGGCCCCATTGGAAGGCCTACAGATCCCTTGGTGGGCTTGGTAAGCCCACGTGTTCCCTTGGTGGGCCTTAGTCTAAACTTGAGAGGCCCTTTGGGCTTGGTTCAAGTGAATTGATCTTATTTGATGGTTCAAGTTTGAGATTAATTTTAATTCCATGCAAAAGTTGGTCTGGATTGACTTGCGGGCCCATTGGGTGGGCCACACAATGGTGACCAGGTGATTTTAATTTATCTTGATTTATTTGCGCCAAAGTGGGCTAGGAATGGGCTTAGGGCCCATTATCTAGATTTGGGCTTGAAAGCCCAAGGCAATAGTGGATTAGGGCTTTGGACCCTATCCTTTGGTTTTGTGGGCTTCCCTTGAAGGGAGATGGGCCCGATAGGCCCAAGCCCGAGTCATGGCCAAACCAGACCTAGACTAGCAAGCATGCTTCAATTTGGGCTTTAGTGGGCCTCACATGGCCTGCCCACTGGATTGATTTAATCTGCTTATTTAAGACGATACGAGTTTGTTGGGCTTGGTGGGCCCCGTTGGAAGGCCCACTGTGTATCAAATTGGACCGGGTTGGTCCATGGCCCATCTTGGGTCTTCGGTTGATCCGAAAACCCTATTGGTTCGTCCGGTTCGATTGGAAGAGTAAGAAAATTGCACAAAACCAAGCAAAATGAGAAAAAATGAATTTCGGCAATGTAGCTGGCCTGAGATGCCGGCTACACATAGAGACCAGTGTATCCGGCATTCTTTGCCGGTTACGAACAGGTCTCTGTTGATCCGACTTGAGTTGCCGGATCAACACACAGAAGCTATTTTTTTGGATTTTGACAATGGGGTTGGGTTTCTAGGCTTCATGGGGTGCTCCGGGATTGTGGCAGGGACCTGAGTGTCCCTGTTTAGGTCTTCATCTCTCACATATGAATGAATTAAACATGTAAATGCAGCTCTACTAATCCAATCTAGCATGCATCTCAGCCATTATAAACACATGCATTTTTACGGGGTTTTGCACATGAAATAAAGTGTGTGTGTGAGCATGTGTTAGAAAGGAAAGAGAAGGGGGTTTACGTGGGGGATACAAAAGATTAGACGAGAGGAACATGCTCCTCTATCAAATAAGAGGATAATCATGGTGTAAGCACCTCATTTTTGCGCTCCCAAAAAGCCAGAAAATGTGAAAACCCGGCCAAGAAGTCAAACCCTGAAGGGGTGGAAGTTGACCTTTTAATCAGATAAAATTTGGCCACCTTGATCTATCCCATTGGATAAAGAATCTCGACACGGTTCCAGCGCAACTGGGTTTGCAGGAATCGGGGTCTGGATGAAGGTTCTAAGGGCAGTCAAACTTGAGGGAAAGCCAAGAGTTGACTTTTCCTCGATTTCCGTGCCAAATACCTTACTTTAGCCCAATGGATAGAGAATCCCGACACGGTTCCAGCACAACTGGATTTGCAGGAATCGGAGTCCGGATGAAGGTTCTAAGGGTAGTCAAACTTAAGGGAAGGCCAAAAGTTGACTTTTTCTCGGAATCCGTGCCAAGTACTTAGCCCCATGTCATTAATAGAGGGCTCCGATACGAGTTTAACACAATTGAGTTTGCTCAAATCGGAGTTCGGATGAGGGAGATATGATCTGTCGAAGTTTCCGAGTAGCAAAAGCCGGAAACTGCACACGTGGCGCAAGAACTGCACACGTGGCAGCCAACGCAGCAAAATATCTCAGGGACTAAATCTTAAATATAAAAATTTCGTACGGGCGATCCGTAGATATCAAAAAGGGTCAAATCGGTCGAATCGATCAAGTCGAAGGGCAAATCTGTAATTTTTCGATTTGTATCCGGTCACATATACCGGATACACTACCTATCCTTCATGACCGGACTCAAGGACCGGATACATAAAGGTGTTCGCGCGAGATCCGCGCCACTTGGCCGACAGATTCGCGGCGGCATTAAATTTCGAAATGATTCAGTAATGTATCCGGCCTGAGTTACCGGATACAAAGGGAAGCTAGTGTATCCGGACTTGGAGTCCGGATACGAATAGGGCTTAGTGTATCCGGTCTGAGTTACCGGATACATTAATGTTTCTATAAATAGCAAACCAGCAGCTCATTTCCGGGGTTGGCATTATTTTTCTTGTTCTCCAGCCCTTCTCCCCCACTTGCTCCCCTACGAATACCACCTCTTCCCACCCCTCTAGCCTTCTATCAACTCCCCTTACCACCCCAAGCCACCTTCATCTCCTTCTTCTCTTCTCCATTCCTGCTGAAACAAGAGGAGCTGAAGTGCTGTGGTGGCCAAAGGAGGAGTTCCAGTTGCTGTTCAAGCCAAAGGAGGAGCCCCCACATTGCCTAGAAGATCAAGGACCATCAGGTGAGGTTCCTAATAGCCTTGTGTTGCACATATGTTAAAATAAGAATTTTCTAAAATGATTTCCAAGATCGGTCTCATCCCTTGCATGAGTTCTTCTCCAAGGTGACATGAGCATGCATGTGGTATTCTTTTCATGGCATGAAGTCACCACTGGTAAGAAGTCTACGTAGGACTGTTAAGGAGGCATGGGGATCCACTTTAATCCTTTTTTTTTATCTCCAGTGGTTGCTGTCCACATGGTCGTATTGAGTTTTGGGAGGAGCATGTTCCTCCTCCGTATGTGATCCTTTGTACCCCCATATGCTACCCCCTTCTTCCCTTTCTTCTTTAAGCGAAAATGCATGATTATAGCTGGTAGGACTTTGCTGAGAATCACACGTGGTGCATGATAGCTTAGGTCCTTGTCTTGTTGTATATACGTGGTTTAGTTATTTGTCCATGCATGCTAGAGCCACCCTCCCTTAAAGCATGCCTTTCCTCATAGCTAGGACCACACGGGTGTCTTATCCCTCTCGCTGTTTCGTGCAACTTGCCATCCATACCCCATGCGTAGCTACTGTTTTATTTTAATCATACATGTCACTGATTAGGTGCATCAATTTTACGTTAATTTCTTGCTATTTTTGGCATGTGTGCATGCAAGCATGCCCCCCATTCCCCTTCCCTCTTGCTGGAAGCCAGGAAAGAAGCCAAGGAGGGCTTCTTTACACAATCTGAACATACGTGGGCTCATCCAGGAGCCCACAAGACCCTTAACATGCCCCTGGAACCCCCTGGGATCAGTCCCAAAAGGCCAAAACCCGAAAAGGCCAATTCCAGAGTGATCCGGATACTCAGGCCGGATTACCTACGGCCTCTGAGTATCCGGATACACTGGCCGGATCACCCACAGACCCTGTGTATCCGGCCTGAGTTTCCGGATACACACAGAAGCCTGTTTTTTATACATTCTGTTGTATTGCCGAATTTTGGTATGTGTTGAAGTAAACTAATTGAACTGATAGGGTTTCCGGACCACCCGGAAACCCAATTTGGGACTCAGAGCAACCGGTCCAACTCGGCACACTCGTGGGCCTTCCAACGGGGCCCACCAAGCCCAATGGACACCAAAGCATGCTAATTAATTAACCTAAGCAGGAGTGAACCAGTTGAATCGGGCGGGCCAAACCCAATGCGGCCCGCCCGCACCTTGAGATGAATGAATGCATAAATTGCATGGTTTGGCCGAGACCATGGGCTAGGGCCTGTCGGGCCCACCAAAGCCCGCTAACCGAACCAAGTTAGGGTGCAAACCCTAAGCTTTGAAGCACTGGGCTTTCAAAGCCCGAAGCCGGGATCATGGGCCCCAAGCCCAGTGACCAGCCCACTTTGGCAAGACTAAAATGAGATAACAGAAAATCACCTGACCACTAGGTGGGCCTGCCTAAGGGGCCCACAAACCAATCCGGCCCACCTCCTGCATGAAAATAACTTAATAATCAAACTTGAACCCCCATGTAAAATCAATACATTAACCAAAGCCCACAGGGCCTCCTAGGATAGGCCGAGGCCCACAAGGGCACACGGACCAACTCAAGCCCATTCAAGACACCGGTTGGGCTTTCCAACGGGGCCCACCCAATCAGACTCAGAAAACCCTAAAATGAAAGATAAAATCAACTAAAGGGACCCACACCAACTCAGGTGGTCCCACCAAGACTTAACCCAATGCATGCTGGATTAGGAATCGGGTGAGAACCAAAAGTGAGAAAAGCTGACTCAAGTTAGGGAACCCACGGGACCCGTCATCCGACGGGGTGGATTGGGGTGTCTACGGACTTCCCCAGCCCGCAACCGAGAACCGACCTTAGAATCTCAAGCCGCAGACCAAAGAGCCCTAAATTAGACAAGATTAGGCACCCAGGTGTCCGCCTGCACCCCATCAGGCGGGTGGCGACTCCGAATTACCCCGTGCCGCGTTTCCCACGCGCGCACACATGGCCAAACGGAAATTCCAGCAGCTCAAATGACTTGATAGGGTGTTGAAAACCTCTCACCCTCTCCACCACACCCATGAATCCTCTAACCTTGGAGAACTCCATGGGTTACCAATGGAAAGGAAATACATGGAGATTATGCAAGAAAATAACACAACAGAAAGGAGAGAGCATACTTTTTCTAAAAATCATGCTAGAGGCTCATTTTCATATATATGGTGTAAATGGTTATGGGGAACAATACCTTGGGGCTTTGAAGCCTTTGTGTGGTGTAGAGATTCCTCTTTGAAGCTCAACAGTGGCTGGAACCTCTCCTTGTGCCACCAAGAACAGCAAGTCCTCCTTTGGGTTTGAGTGGAAATGAAGAGGAAGAAGTGAGGAGAGAGTGGGAGAGTCTTAAGGTTGTGCTTGAGGGTTTAGGGAGCCAAAGGGAGGTAAGGTGAGGGGTTTTCAGAGTGGGCACAGAGGGGGAAGAAAGGTGGAAACAGCAAAATGAAGCCAATCCTCGAAATGGGGCTGCTGTTGCCTTTTTATAGAAAACTTAATGTATCCGGCATTTAATGTTGGATACACTACACTTCCTTTGTATCCGGCATATTATGTTGGATACACTGCACCTCCTTTGTATCCGGCATATTATATCGGATACAAACACAATTATTTCGAAAATCAAATGCCACCGCGAATTTGTCGGGGAATCGGCGTGAATCTCGCCGGGCAAATCTTTGTATCCGACATTTGATGTCGGATATGAAGAGGAGCAAGTGTATCCGGCATATTTGGTAGGATACAAATCGAAAAATTACGGATTTGCCCCTCGACTTGACCGATTCGACCGATTTGACACTTTTGGATATCTACGGATTGCCCCCTGCGAAATTTTGGTTTAAACCCTGGGATATTTTGCATGTTTGGATATTTACAGATTGCCCCTCGAGATATTTTCTTGCGCCACTCGCCACGTGTACGGCTTTTTGCCATGTGTGCAGTTTCCGGTTTTTCTGCTCGGAAACTTCGACAGCTCATATCTCCCTCATCCGGACTCCGATTTGAGCAAACTCAGTTGCGTTGGACTCGTATTGGAGCCCTCTATCCAATGATATAGAGCTAAGCACCTGGCTTGGGGTTCAAAAAAGTCAACTTTCGGCTCACCCTCAAGTTTGACCAGCCCACAGAAGCTTCATCCGGACTCCGATTCCAGCAAACTCAATTGCATTGGACTCGTGTCGGGATTCTCTATCCATTGAGATAGGGCAAAGTGACCAATTTTCTCTTGATCAAAAAGTCAAATTTTGACCCTTCAGGGTTTGACTTTTCTGCTGTCTTTTAGCACACATTTTTTTGTTTTCTTCTTCTTCTTTTTTTCTTTTTGGTTTGATCAAAATTTGGGTGCTTACAAGGTGGTCTGAGTCTGCCTGGGTGGGCCTCGTTGGAAGGCCCATGGTTTCCTTGGTGGACTTAGTCAAGTCAACATATCCCTTGGTGGCCCTCTGTCTAGCCTAGAAGGCCCTTTGGGCTTGGGTGAAGTGAGTTGATTTTACATTAAGGTTTCATTTAAAGATTTAATTGTTTTTTTCATGCAAAAGTGGGTCGGCATCGGTTTGCGGGCCCCTGGGTGGGCCCCCATGATGGTTGCCAAAATTTTTTTAGGTTATCTTTATTTATCTTTGCAAAAATGAGTTAGACCTTGGGCTTGGGGCTTGTAGTCCAATTTTGGGCTTGGAAACCCAAGTTCTTTGAGGTTTAGGGTTTGCACCCTTCCTTGGTTTAGTTGGTGGGCTTTGGCGGGCCCAATAGGCCCTAGTCCTGTGTCTCAGCCAAACCATGCAATTCAAATACATCATTCCACACATCCAGGGGGTGGACCGCATTGGGTTTGGCCCGCCCGGTTTGATCAATTGATTTTTGCTTAACTTGCTTATTTGCATGCATTAGGGTTTATCGGGCTTGGTGGGCCCCGTTGGAAGGCCCACAAATGTTCCGAATTGGACCGGTGGTCCAAGTCCCATGTTGGGTTTCCAGATGACTCGGAAACCCTATTGGTTCACTTAGTTTTAGTGTAAATATCATTCAAATTCAACATGGATCAAGAAACATGCAAAAATGGCATTTCTGCCATGTATCCGACATTCTTGGTCGGATACACATAGACCATAGGTGATCCGACCTGAGTTGTCGGATCACCTTAAAGTTGTTGGGTTTGGCAATTGGGGTGGCTCCATGGGCTTCCTAAGGGCCTTCTACAAGTTGTGTGGGCCCCTGGGCAGGCCCACATTGGTTCAGATATGGGGGAGAGGTCTCCACTTTGGTCCCTTTTGGAGGTTTCTACAGCAAAGAGGAGGGAGAGGCATCAAGGTTGCCTCTTCTATTTTAGATCATGTATATCAATAAGGTAGGGACCAAGGTATCCTTGCTTTGGTTTCTGAGGCTCCACTACAGCACACACAACAAAGGTCCATGGAGAATCTATTAGATCAAGAACTTGAAGCATGCTTCAATAAATGTCCAAGACATGCATGCTCAATACCTAGGGGACAGCCACTCATGCGTGCATTCAAGTGGGTAAGACCTGAGTGGAAAGTCACTTGGTTTGTTCCCCAAAGCAAGGAAACTCATACATACACTTATGACAACCAAACAACGCAGCATATCATGTATACACAGATAGAAAGTGATAAAAAAATCTGCTGTAGGTGCTGGGAACAGCCACTGTTTGGAGGGGATTAACATGCTTCCAGGGGCAGGAACTAGTGGGCAAGTGGGGTGGGGAGCATGGCAACGGGATCTCCCGCTCATGGTACAAGCATTGCATACATAGCATATGAATTAGACCTATTGAAAAAGGGAACCATGGGGGACTGCGGCTGCTCCCAATAGCAGCCCCAAAATACCCTATGTGCTTACTAATCTCACATAAAAACAATGGAAGACAAAAAAGAAAACATAACTCTCCATGTGAGTTTCAAGAACAACCACTACAGATGGGAGGGAGAGACACAACAATGATCCACAACCCATTATTACCAAAACAAAAAAAAGACAGCAAATGACAACCATGCATAGATCTTACTGGCAAAAAAAACATACGAAAGAACTCATGCTCAAACACATACAAGGATGCAAACTAGTTTACATTCATGCAATTGCTAGATGGAAACAATCACCATGAGCCAAGCATGTTGGCATATCTCTAATGCCTGAGAACACATGCATACACATCTAGCATAATCACATGGACTGGCTTTTAATTGTTGAAAACAGTAGCTAGCATGACATGAAAACCCGATTAAGCATGTAAAAACAGCAATAGCTAGATGCTCACCAAATCCTAGCATGTATGACCTTGAGACAAGGGTAACCTTATGCATACACACCACAACAATCACATGCACGTGAGCCATCCTATACGAGCTAACCTATTTCACCACCATAAGATATGTTCAAGACAGCAACCCGTCTAACAAGAGATCAAACCAAGAAGAAGGGTAGAGAAGGCGGGTTTTATAAAGGGTACATTAGCTCTTCATGCTAGGGGGAACATGCTCCCCCACAACTAACTAAGACAAAGCCCGAAACAGCAAGTTTAGTGGCCAAAAGTGAGGCAACCAAACTCTCATCTCCTCATGGGGTCGTGCATGGGGTCTCCCTTACCCTTGGAGACCTCCATGTCACCAAAAATGGAAGATCATGCATGAAACATAGATGTTAACATGGGGGTACAGCAGTGAGAAACCAAATCCGTCAACATGCTTGGACAATCCCCATTTTCATATATGTAAAGTAAAAAAGGGTGAGAAACAATACCTGAGGGTTCCCAAGCCCTTGTGCAAGGTGGAGGCTCTTCCTTGAGGTGAAACAACTGCTGGAGAGTCCCTTTTCTTGCACCAGCAGCAGCCATGCTCCTTGTGTTGTGGTAAGGAAGTGAAGGAGAAGGATAAGGCCAAGGTTTGATGGTCTTTAGAGAAGGTGGGAAGGCAATGGAGGCAAGAAGAGCTGAGAAGAATGGGGTTCGGGTGAGCAAGGGAGGGGGGAAAAGAGAGCAAGGCCAGCAACCCCCGGCCATGGGGTTGCTGGCTGTATTTATAAACAAACTTATTGTATCCGGCCTTGAAGGCCAGATACACTAGGCTTTACTTGTATCCGGCATTAAATGTCGGATACAATTAAATGTCGGATACAAGACATAATAATTTCGAAAATTCAATTCCACCACGAATTTGTCGGGGAATCGGCGCGAATCTCACTAGAAAATCTTTTGTATCCGGCAATATATGTCGAATATGAAGAGATAAGTGTGTATCCGACATTAAATGTTGGATACAAATCGGATATTTACAGATTTAGTCCCTGGATATTCGTAGATTCATCCGATACACTTGGATATTCGCAGATTTGGTCCCTGTGAATTTTTGATTTGATCCCTGAGATATTTAGTATGTTTAGATATTTAAAGATTGCCCCCTGAGATATTTTCTTGCACCACTTGCCACGTGTGCAGCTTTTTGGGCTTTGCTGCTCGGAAATTTCGACAGCTCATATTTTCTTCATCTGGACTCTGATTTGAGCAAACTCAGTTGCGTTAGAACCGTATCGGAGCCCTCTATCCAATGACATAGGGCTAAGCACCTGGTTTGGGGTTCGGCAAAAAGTCAACTTTCGGCTCCCCCTCAAGTTTGACCGGCCCATAGATCCTTCATCCGGACTCCGATTCCAGCAAACTCAGTTGTGTTGGAACCGTGTCGAGATTCTCTATAATTGAGATAGGGCAAGGTGGCCAATTATCACTTGATTAAAAAGTCAACTATTCACCCCTTAGGGTTTGACTTTCTGTCTAAGGTTTGCATTTCTGGCTTTTCTGGGATCGCAAAAATGAGGTGCTTACAGCGCCCCTCTTTGCCAGAGTTGCCTTGCGGATGAATGGCAAAGAGAAAAAAGAATCTCATTTTTGCGCCTGGCATTTCTGCCGACAATGTTGACGAGCTTAATCCTTTGAAGTTTTCATTTAAAAGGGAAGTGTCCAAATGATGTGAAGTCACTTCCTGGCTTCAGAGTTTCCTTACCCTTTACTTTTCGAGTTTTTGTAGGGCAACTCTTCAGCGTTTGATTTAAGTTTGAAAAAGATTAGCTTGGACTTGAGCTCGCCAACCTGTTTCGGCGTTGATGCCAGACACTTGACAATATTCTTTTCTTCTTGTTTGTTCCATTAAAGCTTTTAGGTGTCTTCAGATTTCTTTTGGTCTTTCACTTGAGGCTTAGTTTTTTTTTTTTTTTAGATTGTGGATTGGTGGCCAGGGGTTGGTTTAGGATGCGGGACGAATGGAGGAAGGAGGAGGGAAGAACGGAGGAGGAGCTGCTGTTGGTGAGAAGGTGTGTAAAAGCCCGAATTTTCACATAATAAATAAAAGGAAACATGAGTTTAAGTCCTAGTTAAAATAAAAAGTGAAGATCTAGAGGATAAGTAATTCAAATAAGTAGTAAGTTGTAAATAAAGAAAGAATTTTAAGGAAATTAGCCTAAAAGGGTAAAAGGGTATTTTGGTAATTTTCAGAAAAGGGTAATTAATAAATAAAGCATTGAATAATAACTAGGATTAGAAAATAGAAGAAAATAATTTATTTAGACAAGTTAGAAATTAAAAGGAATTAATAAAAGCCCAAATGTGGAAAAAGGGTAATTAGGAGATTTCAAGTCTTAATTTGGAGAAAAATAAGGTTTTAGGTGATATTAAGGTTTAATTAATTATTATGCACGAAAGTAGGTTGTAAGTAGGAGTTTAGATGATAAGAGAATTAATTAATAATGTTTTAGTAGAAAAATAAAAGGTGGAGAAAAAGTAGGAATTAATTAGAATGGGTTAGACTTTAACTAGACCTTGGTTGGGTTAGCCCAAATTAAAGTAGCCTATTAGGGTTGGTTTAGGAATTCTAAAGCCTAATATAAATAGGAGATTAAGGTTAGACAAGGGAGAATTTTCAGGGGTTTATTATTGAGAGAAAAGAGGGAGAGAAAGGAAGAAGGCTGCTAATGGAGATGTCTGACCAGCCATCATCAAATCGTGATTGGGGAAAATCCGTGTGGTGGATCCCCTTCAAATTTTTGGGCTTTGTTCACGACTGATGGAACTACAATGTGAATGGTGGAGATTTGAATTAGAGAACTCTAGCTTGGTACGTTTGGGAGTAAAGGTTAGGTCCAGAATTAGAAACTTCAATGGAAGAAGGATTTTAGCATATAAGGCAAGTAGTAATCCTTGAAAACTGGAGGAACTGCATGGTTTCGTTTTCTATGATTTAATATGGTTTGAATGGATTAGTTGGAAAGGATTTTACGTGGCTATAGGATTTTGTATGCTTGAAGGATTTGTTAAAGTAATGAAGGAAACTTGGTTTGATCATGCAAATAATTATAAGATGGTACTTAATTGATGAGAATTAATTTAGAGGGCTTTAGGTATGTTTTAGAATATTAGTAGATTAATTTAGACCAAAGAAACATATAGCAAAAACCTAAAAATCCGAATTTTGTAAATCAAGAAATTTCTATTAAAATTTGCATGAGCACCTAGGATCGCCCCGGACCGCCTAGCCTTGTAGAGGTAGGCGCTCTATGCAGAATTTGTAGATTTTGGTGATTTTGTAATACAAATAAATATCCAATAATTTTTCTAATAAGTGAAGCATACTAGCATCTTTATAAAGACCTAATTAAACTATAAAAATTTATAAAATTATATTTTCAAAATAACCAAGTAATTGGAGGTCCTAAGGGTAGGATAGAATATGAAAGGGACTAATTTGAAGGTAAACAATGGGAATGATACCAGCTTGTATTTATGGATTAAAAGCATCTTCTAAACTTTATTTCAGATCTATAGAGTATGCTGGAAATTGTAAATACAAAGAATTTGAAATAAATACTATCTTAGGTAACAATATGAGAACTTGGATTACAATAAAGGGATTAATAGGGAAAACTCTAAGCAAGACTTGAATTACTTCTGGTTTGTACTTTAAATATGAATATTGGTTTCTGGAATAGCATAAACTCTGATTTTTATCGAAATTATGATACATGAGTTTTATTTCGAATATAATTGGGAAATTGCATATGTTATTCCAAAAAATGCTGTATTTGGGTTTTCAAAGATTGAATCATGGTTTTCTCTTGGAATTGAATATTTGGGTATGAATTGGTATGCGGTATGATGTTATTAGCTTTTATTTTACAGTTGGGTGATACGGCTTCTGTGGTTGAGTTGATACTAGCTTTTACGGCAAAGATGGGTAATCCCCTGTGTAGATATGTGTAATCTTTTACGGGTAAAAGTGTGTATGCCTCCTACAGTAATGTGTCCTCCCGTATGTGGTTTTATCGTGGTTTGTGTCAGTGGGCTTAGCTGTATATGGATCCATAGTTTTGACTGTTTAGCTAAGTGGTATTTAGTTTGGGTTGAGTTACTCCTATATGCGAGCGCGCTTCCCTTGCAAGTTAGTTTGCTCTGGGAAGGTCCTATGTCTGAAGGGACACCCCGGTGCGTCACTGGTGATTCCCTATACATGTGGATAAGCGACCATCTCCATGTATTGATTTTGGTGCTACATGCTGGTGGTACATGCCAACTCTGTTGAGTTTGTGCGCAATAAGTCGGTGACTACGGCTCTTGTCTATAGCTACGCTGCATAGGGCTTGAGTATCATTAAGTAGCACTGCCCCTAAGCCGCACGGTAGTATAGCAGTTAGTTGAGTGTCATCTCAAATACTTATCATCTTTGTGAGTCCTGCAATGGCACGTGTTTTATCGCTTTTGTCGATTTTACCCCGTTAACATCCAATTACTGGTATTTTTACATGATCATCTGTTTTATCGCTTTATTTGGAATTGCCATGAATAACTTGGATTTCTCGTCTTATCGTTGAGTAATCGAATACCTCATGACTATTTGCTTACACTGGAATGTTTCTAATTGCATGCACCTGCTACTTGCTGAGATGTAAATCTCACTCCGTTTTCCCCTATTTTTCAGGTTGCTTGGAGAGATCGCGAAGATGGGGTTTTAATTTGATGGGTAGAATTGTAATTGGTATTAATGTCACATGTTGATTAGATAAACTTTATTGTAAACTGAATTGATATTATTGAATAAAGAATTGTATTACTTTCCACCACAACTCTGATGTAATTAATTAAAGTTTAAAAATTATTGTGAATCTTAGTTTGTTTCTGACCCCAACTTCATGGTAACACCTCGAGTTTGGTTGTTGAATCGGCTTGGGTTGTTACAGTAGCGAACCGGGTTCGGGTTGGGTGCCGGTTTGCACTGACCCGGGTTCGGGACGTTATAGAGATGGTATCAAAGCAACGAGATCTAAACCTAGGAAATAAATTCTTAGGTGGGTAGTGGGATTGAGTGCACGTTAGTTAAAAGCATGTTATTTTAGGATGAGAGACTTGAATTTTTTTTGCATGTTTTGAATACTATTGTTTGATAATATTATTATGCTATTGATGTTATTATTATTATTGGATGCTAAATTATTGACCTAATTAAATTGAAATTTTGCAATATTGTCCTGTAACTATAAACAGATAAATTCCTACATAAGGAAAATAAATAGAAAAATTGAAATAGGCAAAATTTAACAAAAAAAATGATTTGATATATATATCTGTAAGATGAATAGGTGCAAAGCTTGATGTAGCTGTATCCTCAATAGAATAAAAGACCTAGGAATTAAATACAACCAAAGGAACCAAAAAGTGTATACACATTTGTCCCAAAAAGTGAAAAAGGAAGAAATAGAAAATACAAGTCTTTAAACAAGAAAAATAAAATTAGCTAGATGGTCCAACACCATCTCCTCCATGTCCAGCATCCTCCCCTGTGCCAGCATCTCCATCTCTAGTCCCCGTAGCTCCATCACCATCACCATCTCCTCCCTGGTCTCCAGCACTAGTAGTATCATCCCTAGCCGCAGTACCCTCAGACTCTCCGGAATTCCAGATCTCGGGGCAAGAAGAACCTCCAACCCGCATGTAGGTTCGAACAATTCGGAATAGTCTGCACTAGGAATCATATAGGGTCTCTATCCGGTGCTGCATCTCCTCCTAAGTCCTCATGATGGCCACCATCTACACCATCACCAAGGGCATGTGCGTGGATATCAAATTCATCCGCCTGTGTAGGAGCCTCACATCAGCTGCCATATCGTGAAGGAAGGCGATATTTGTAACAGGAATAGAAGGAGGAGGAGCCTCAGCTGAGGAAGAAGGAGCATCGGCTGTAGTAGAAGGTGGAAGAGAAGAGGAAGGGACATCAACTGATGGAGGAGTAGGAGAAGAAGGGGGAATATCAATAGAAGTAGGAGCAGCAGCAGAGGAAGAGGGAACAGCTGAAGGAGTAGAGGAGGAAGGAGCGGTACCAATATCAGCAGGCCTCCTGGAATGAGTAATACCCGTGGTGGCTCTGCGAATAGGCTAACTTTGGATCAAGGGTCGGGATCGAGGATACCGAGCTGAGGATGCTGATATGAGTCTAGCTATCAGAAATCCATAGGGGAGAGCAATAGATCTCTTAGGGTCCTCGTAAACCCCAAGAATAGTAGAAATGATCACGGAGGGAAGGTCTATAGAATCACCATTCAGGAGGGTATAAAGAAAGAGGGAACGAGAACTAGGAAGAGAGGAAAGGTGAGAAACAGGCCAGAGGTTCGTGAAAACGATCCTCAGTAGAACACTAGTGGTAACAGGAAAGCTGGAAGTGCGGAGAGGTCCCACTCCATCATACTCCGTCGCCCCCCTGTCAGGGAAGTGGCTATAGTAGAGAAGTCCGAGGTGGTCTCACCTGAATACGGATAGACAGGGTGCTCTACCCTGGGAATATGAAGGCTAGTGGAAATATAGTCGGGAGAAACCATAAATCTAGTAACTCTAATATAGGTGTAACGCCTCGAACCCGGGTCAGTGCAAACCGGCACCCGACTCGAACCCGGTTCACTACTGTAACAACCCGAATTCAGTTCAACAACCAAATCCGAGGTGTTATGTAACGCCCCGAACCCGGGTCAGTGCAAACCGGCACCCAACCTGAACCCGGTTCGCTACTGTAACAACCCAAGTCCGATTCAACAATCAAACTCGAGATGTTACCACGAAGCTGGGGTCAGATACATACTAAGATTCACAATAATTTTAAAATTTATAAATCAATTACATCAGAGTTATGGTGGCCAAATAAAATAAACAATTCTTTAATCAATATATTCAATTCAATTTACAATTAAGTTTATCTAATCAACATGTGACATTAATACCAATTATAATTCTACCCATCAAATTAAAACCCCATCTTCGCGATCTCTCCAAGCAACCTGAAAAATATAGGGGAAAACGGAGTGAGATTTACATCTCAGCAAGTAGCAGGTGCATGCAATTTGAAACAGTCCAATATAAGCAAATAGTCATGAGGTATTCGATTAATCAACGATAAGACGAGAAATCCAAGTTATTCATGGCAATTCCAAATAAGGCGATGAAACATATGATCATGTATAAATACCAGTAGCTTGATGTTAACGGGGTAAAACCGACAAAAGCGACAAAACACGTGCCATTGCAGGACTCACAAAGATGATAAGTATTTGAGATGACACTCAACTAAATGTTGTTCCACCGTGCGGCTTAGGGGCAGTGCTACTTGATGATACTCAAGCCCCATGCAGCGCAGCTTAGGCAAGAGCCGTAGTCACCGACTTATTGCGCACGAACCCCGCAGAGTTGGACGTACCACCAGCATGCAGCACCAGAATCAATACATGGAGTGTGGTCGCTTATCCACATGTACAGGGAATCACCAGCGGCTCACCGGGGTGTCCCTCCAGACATAGGACCCTCCCAGAGCAAACTAACTTGCAAAGGGAAGCGCGCTCGCAATATAGGAGTAAATCAATCCAAACTAAATACCACTTAGCTAACCAGCCAAAACTATGGATCCATATACAGCTAAGCCCACTGACACAAACCACGATAAAACCACATACGGGAGGACACGCTAATGTAGGAGGCATACACACTTTTACCCGTAAAGGATTACACATCTCTACACAGAGGATTACCCATCTCTGCCGTAAAAGATAGTATCAACTCTACCACAGAAGCCGTATCACCCAACCGTAAAATTAAAGAGAACAATATCATACCACATACCAATCCATACCAAAGTATTCCATTCCATGTGAAATCCATGATTCAATCATAACAAATCCAATTATAGGCATTTTCAGAATAACATATACAATTCTTCCAATTATATTCAAAATAAAACTCAAGTATCATAAATCCGATAAAATCTGAGTTTATGCAATTCCAGTAGCCAATATTTCTATTTAAAGCTCAAAATAACGTAAATCCAATCTTACTTAGAGTTTTCTTTATTAATCCCTTTTGTTAGAATCCAATTTCCTACCTTAGCACCTAAGCTAGTTTATATTTGAATTTTCTGTATTTTATTTTTCCAGCATGTTCTACAGACCTAGAATGAAGTTTAAAAGATGTTTACAAGCTATAAATTTCAGTAGTATTATTTCTAGCAATATCCATACCCTTTGACTCTTTTATAAACAATCCTTTCATTATAACCTTCAATTTATTGTTTATTCTTTCCAAATTAATTTTATAATTTTTATAGTTTAATTAGGTCCTTATAAAGATGCTAACATGTTTAACTAATCATAAGAATTATTAGATATTTATTCGAATTACAAAATCCCCAAAATCTACAAATTTTACTTAGAGCGCCTACCTCTACTGTACTGGGCGATCCTAGGCGATCCTAGGCGCTCGTGCAATTTTTAACAGAATTTTCCAGATTTCTAAAGTTCTGATTTTTATGCCTTTGCCATATGTTTCTTTGGTCTAAATTAATCTAATAACATTCTAAAACATTCCTAAAGCCTTCCAGATTAATTCTTGTTAATTAAATACAATCCTATAATTTATTTCATGATCAAACCAAGTTTCTTCCTTACTTTAGCAAATTCTTCAAGAACACAAAACTCTAAAATATAAACAATTTGATTCCATGTAAATACTGTTTCGACTAATCCATTCAACCATAGGAAATCACAGAAATCAAAATCATGCAATTCCTCACGTTTTCCAAGGGTTACTACTTGCCTTATACGCTAAATCCTTCTTCTATTGCACCTTCTAATTCTGGACCAGAATGTTGCTCCCAACCGTACCAAGCTAGACTCTTCCAATTCAAATCTCCACCATTCACAATGTATTTTTATCAGTCACGAACAAAACCTCAAAATTTGAAGGCGATCCACCGTATGGATTTTCTCCGATCGCGTTTTGATGATGGCTGGTCAGACACCTCCATTAGAGACCTCCTTCCTTTCTCTCCCTCTTTTCTCTCCATAAGAAACCCACGAAAATTACCTCTCTTCTAACCTTAGTCTCCTATTTATACTAGGCTTTAGAAATCCTAAACAAACCCTAATTGGCTAATTTAATTTGGGCTAACCCAACCATGGTCTAGTTAGTGTCTAATCCTTCTAATTTAATTCCTACTTTTTCTCCACCTTCTATTTTCTACTTAAACAATACTAATTAAGTTTCTTATTATCTAAACTCATATTTATACCCTATTTTCGTGCAAAATATTTAATTAAACATTTCTATCACTTAAAACCTTATTTTCTCCAATTTAAGACGTGAAATCTCCTAATTACCCTTTTTCCCTATTTTAGGCTTTTATTAATTTCTTTTAATTTCTAACTTGTCAAAATAATTTGTTTTCTTCTATTTTCTAATTCTAATTATTATTTGATGATCTATTTACTAATTACCCTTTTCTGAAAATTACCAAAATACCCTTTTTATTCTTTTAGGCTAATTTCATTAAAATTCTTTCTTTATTTTCAACTTAGGACTTATTTGAATTAATTATCCTCTAAATCTTCACTTTTTATTTTAACTAGGACTTAACTCATATTTTCTTTTATTTATTATTTATTTATTTATTAGGTGAAAATCGGGGTTTTACATGTTACTGGCCCATATCAAATTTACATCAAGAATATACCAGACCAAAGAATTAAAAATCCATTCACTTTATTATACTATCAGAGTTGCGGAAACAAGTATGTGCGGAAGTGTAGTCTAAAATCCTCAAATAAACATTTAAGTTGATCATCAATCATTAATATCAAAGTCTGGTAAAATAAAATGGTTACTATCTCTCTCATCTCTCTAGTACATCCAATCCAAATGAAAAATTTTCTATCAAATATGACTAAGTCTAAATCAATCATCCACCTCAAACAAGATCCGGATAAAAGTAATCCTCCGGTGTATACTCAGCTATCTCTCCCTGGAAATCACTAGGATCCCCCTCTCGCGTATCAGCTGAAAAATGAAATAAAAGTAGGGTGAGATACGAATATCCCAGTAGGTAACACATGCATGATTAAACAGTTCACATAAGTAAAATAACAGTTCATGCACAATTAAGCAATATCGACTAAGCAGGCTCGTATAATCATTCGTATCATTCATGAATACAAAACAGTATGATAAACAGTTCTAGAGATGAATTTCAGCAAGTTCTATTATAAGAATCCAATATCCAAATCGATAACATAATTCATACTTTGCTAGGATGCACTAAACAGTCACATCCGGCCAATATCTCAATCACATGCCTCCAGCATGTATACAATAATAATAACAAGTGTTGTGATTTCAGTGTCATTTGTAGGACTCACAAAGATAAACCTTTTGAGATGATTCTCAACCAATTGCTATACTACCGTGCGGCTTACGAGCAATGCTACTAATGATACTCAAGTCCCATGTAGCGCAGCTTAGACAAGAGCCGTAGTCACTGACTTATTGCACACGTACCCATCAAAGTTGGCATGTACCACCAGCATGCAGTACTAGAATCAATACATGGAGATGGTCGCTTATCCACATGTACAGTGAATCACCAGTGGCTCACCGGGGTGTCCCTCCAGACATAGGACCTTCCCAGACAAACTAACTTGCAAAGAAAGCGCGTCGCACAAGAGAGAAACTCAACCCAAATGACATATCCCTCAGCTATCTAGCAACAACTATGGATCCATAACCAGCTATGCCCACTAGACTCCAAAATTCCCTAAAATATAATATTTCTATAAAGATTGGTGCCTAGCGGCATATAAAGGTTAAATCTGTCAATTATTTCAATATTCGGGTCATCTGAGTTATGAATTCTCTTTATGAAGTTTTTTGGTTTATAATGTAGTTTAAAAGATGTTCTAGTAATTAAATACTAGTTAGGTTTTCCAAAAACTAGGTTTCTCCATTTCTTTCAAAGTTTGGCAACTAATGTCCTAAATATCTTCCTAATTTATTTTTCTGTAAAACAGGGAATTAGATAATTTATTTTAGTCTTAAAACATCTTATTTAATCATTAAAATTGTCTAAAAATAGTTTAGAATTGAATCAGGGTTTGAAATTTCGAAAATCTGCAAAATCTAAAGAGAGTGCCTAGGATAGATCAGGATCGCCCCGGTGGTCTGTGGTCGGCGGTAGTGCAAAATAGGACGCCGACGATACGTCTTCCAGCGGTCTTCGGCAGTCTAATATTTTTAACTAGCGCCGAGGATCGCCGAGTACAGTCAAGGTCGGCGGTCATCCAAAAACAAACAGAAACACTTCCAAAACGTGATTTTTCCTATTCTAAACAATCCCATAATACTTATAATGGTTATATCATGCATCATACATATATCTACATCATAAAAACATGGGTTGAAGATCAATCGAACGTTAAATACAAAAAATGAGTGTAAACGGTGTCACCTACCTCTTTCGTGCGTGGTTTCTCTTCCTCTTCTCCAAACAAGGGTTCTCACAGGCGCGAGGTAATCCCTGGACGATGAAGAACACAACCCAGCATCCTTCCTTCTTCCTCTTCTTCTTCTTCTCCTTCGGCTTGGTTTGTGTTTGTCGCTTGCGGCTATTCAATACGAGTGAGAATACAAACGTGTATGATTTAGGTTATTTAATTGTTATATATACTTCTTGATCCCATGTATCTTACATGAAAACTCTCCTATACACTCTGCCCAATTAGAACACATACCTCGATATCTCATGATCGGACGGTCAGATCTGCGTCCAACTCTGGATCTCCACTAATTAGATCATCCCCTACAATAATAAAATATTTCCATCAATTATAACTCTCAAGAATATTATTTATTAATTTAATTTATTATTTAAGGAAAATTCGGGGTTTTACAATAGGAATAAAAGGAATACCGGTCGGGAGCAATCTCATGAATATTACTGTAGAACTCCCTAACCAACTCCTCACATGTGGGAGCAAAACCACTAAAGAAGGATAGCCACCCTCTACCCTCAATCAGACTCAGAACAGTAGGAGCAAAGTCCTCAAAAACAACACTCCTATCTAATAGAATCATCCTAAGATGGAAATGCTCATCATATTTTCCCTTCTCCATATCAAAATAAAACCTAACATCCCTCTGGTCCACCCTAGCTCTCTTAGGAGGATTCCCTACTGTAACGCCCCGAACCCAGGTCAGTGCAAACTGGCAACCAACTCGAACCCGGTTCGCTACTATAACAACCCAAGTCCAGTTTAACAACCAAACTCAAGGTGTTACCACGAAGTTGGGGTCAGATACCAACTAAGATTCACAATAATTTTAAAAACTAATTAAATATATATCAGAGTTCTGGTGGCCAATAAAAACAATTCTTAATTCAATAATATCAATTCAGTTTACAGTAAAGTTTATCTAATCAACATGTGACAACTACCAATTACAATTCTACCCATCAAATTAAAACCCCATCTTCGCAATCTTTCCAAGCAACTTGAAAAATAGGGGAAAACGGAGTGAGATTTACATCTCAGCAAGTAGCAGGTGCATGCAATTAGAAACAGTCCAATGTAAGCAAATAGTCATGAGGTATTCGATTAATCAACGATAAGACAAGAAATCCAAGTTATCCATGCCAATTCCAAATAAAGCGATAAAACAGATGATCATGTACAAATACCAATAATTGGATGTTAACGGGGTAAAACCGATAAAAGCGATAAAACACGTGCCATTACAGGGCTCACAAAGATGATAAGTATTTGAGATGACACTCAACTAACTGCTATACCATCGTGGGGCTTAGGGGCAGTGCTACTTAATGATACTCAAGCTCCATGCAGCGTAGCTATAGACAAGAGCCGTAGTCACCGACTAATTTCGCATGAACTCAACAGAGTTGACATGTACCACTAGCATGCAGCACCAGAATCAATACATGGAGATGGTCGCTTATCCACATGTACAGGGACTCACCAGCGGTACACTGGGGTGTCCCTCCAGACATAGGACCTTCCCAGAGCAAACTAACTTGCAAGGGAAGCCCGCTCGCATATAGGAGTAACTTAACCCAAACTAAATACCATTTAACTAACAAGCCAAAACTATGGATCCATATACAACTAAGCCCACTAACACAAACCATGATAAAACCACATACGAGAGGACACACTACTGTAAGAGGCATACACACTTTTACCCGTAAAGGATTACACATCTCCACACAGAGGATTACCCATCTCTACCATAAAAGTCAGTATCAACTCAGCCACAGAAGCCGTATCACCCAACCATAAAAGAAAAACTAATGACATCCTACCACATACCAATCCATACCCAAATATTCACTTCCATATGAAAACCATGATTCCATCCTTACAATTCTAATTAAAGCCTTTTTCAGAATAACATATGCAATTTCCCAATTATATTCAAAGTAAAACTCATGTATCATATGTTCGATAAAATTCAGAGTTTATGCAATTCCAGTAGCCAACATTCATATTGAAAGCTCAGATAAAGTAAATCAAATCGTACTTAGAGTTTTCCTTGTTAATCCATTTATTAGAATCCAATTTCCTATCTTAACACCTAAGTTTCTACTTAGGTTTTCTGTATTTTTATTCTCTAGCATATCCTACAAACCTAAAATAAAGTTTAGAAGATATTTATAAGCTATAAGTACCAGTAGTATTTTTTCTATCAATATCCATACCATTTGACCCTTTTATGGACAAACCTTTCATTAAAACCTTCAATTTATTGGTTAATCTTTCCAATTTAATTTTATAATTTTTATACCTTAATTAGGTCCTTATAAAGATGCTAATATGCTTAACTAATCAGAAGAATTATTGGATTTTTATTCTTATTACAAAATCCCCAAAATCTACAAATTTTACATAGAGCACCTACCTCTACATGGCTGGGCGATCCTAGGCGCTCGTGCAATTTTTTTAACAAAATTTTCTAGATTTACAAAGTTCAGATTTTTAGGCTTTTGCTATTGTTTCCTTGGTCTAAATTAATTTACAAACATTCTAAAACATACCTAAAGCCTTATAGATTAATTCTTATTAATTAAATACCCTCCTACATTTATTTGCATAATCAAACTAAGTTTTCTTCTTTAATTTGACAAATCCATCAAGAATACCAATCATTAAAATATAAACAATTTGATTACATGTAAATACTGTTTTGACTAATCCATTCAGTCACTGTTAAATCACAGAAAACGAAATCATGTAGTTCCTCACGTTTTCCAAGGTTACTACTTGCCTTATACGCTAAAATCCTTCTTCCATTGAAGCTTCTAATTCTAGACTTGACTTTTGCTCCCAAACGCACCAAGCTAGAGTTCTCTAATTCACATCTCTACTGTATACATTGTAGTTCCATCAGTGAAGATCAAAACCTCCAAATTTGAAGGCAATCCACCGTACGGATTTTTCCCGATAATGATTTGATGATGGCTGATTAGACATCTCCATTAGCAGCCTTCTTCCTTTCTTTCCCTCTTTTCTCTCAATAATAAACCCACGAAAATTCTCTCTTGTCTAACCTTAGTCTCCTATTTATATTAGGCTTTAGAAGTCCTAAACCAACCCTAATAGACTACTTTAATTTGGGCTAACCCAACCATGGTCTAATTAAAGTCTAACCTATTCTAATTAATTCCTACTTTTTCTCCATCTTTTATTTTTCTACTAAAACATTATTAATTAAATCTCTTATCATCTAAACTCCTACTTACAACCTATTTTCATGCATAATAATTAATTAAACCTTATTATTACCTAAAACCTTATTTTCTCCAAATTAAGACTTGGAATCTCCTAATTACCCTTTTTCCACATTTGGGCTTTTATTAATTCCTTTTAATTTCTAACTTGTCTAAATAAATTATTTTCTTCTATTTTCTAATTCTAGTTATTATTTAATGATCTATTTATTAATTACCCTTTTCTGAAAATTACCAAAATACCCTTTTTACCCTTTTAGGCTAATTTCCTTAAAATTCTTTCTTTATTTTTAACTTACTACTTATTTAAGTTACTTACCCTCTAAATCTTCACTTTTTATTTTTTCTAGGACTTAAACTCATATTTCCTTTATTTATTATTTATTAAGTGAAAATGCAGGGTTTTACACTGCCTGTTAGTAAATTAAACTTAATGTATATATAATCTGTGTGATTCTTAGTGTGGATTTATTCAAGAATGGATCAATGGGAAGTAAGATTTAGGGGATCCTTGTAATCCAAATAAATTCTAATAATTTTTCTAGTAACTTAATTATTCTAACATCTTTATAAAGACCTAATTAAGGTGTAGAAATTATAAAAATTAAATTTGGTAAATAACTAATTAGTTGGAAGTCCTAATGATAGGTTAGAGTATGAAAAAGACTAAATTGAAGGTAACAGCAATAGGAATAATACTAGCTTGTAATTATGGATCAGGATTACCTTCTAAATTATATTTTAGGTTTAAGGAAGGGGTTGTAAATTAAAAATACAGAAAATTGGATTAGTGGTTATCTTAGGTATTAATATAGGAACTTGGATTATAATAAGGGGATTAATAAGGAATTTAAGGGTAGAATTTAGAGATGAATGTTCTACATGTTTGATGGATGATGAGCCACTTGTATTGAGTCATACTTGGGTAGTGCAAGGCATCGGCCAATGCTAAACACATGTTCAAATATTAAACTTGATGCAAGTGTGGTAGTGTAACTACAATATATATATACATATGTGTGTGAAAGATGTGTTGTGATGTATTATCTTCGATTTAAGTTAAGTTAGAAAGGAGCCACGTGATTTTCTCGTCAAGCTTCATATAGACGCGTATATATGTAAAGGATTGATGGTAGTGAAATTATGAAACTCTCTTCTAAATTATTTTATGGTTATAAATAGTTATGTAAGACCCCAGTTTTGAGTAGAAAAAAAAATATAATAATAATAAACAATATAAAATAGTAGATAAAATAAAATATATGCAAAAGTATGAACACATGGATTTATGGACAGGCTTAATCAAAATTTATTTATTGCTGGAGATTGTGGTCACTAGTTGTCAAAGAGAATAACCTAAGTGGCCGGAACATGTAGGGTTTCCAGTGGGCGAGCGCGCATAGGATCAAGGAGTTAAAGAGTGATCGGGCGGCGTATGTATCGCAAGGGAAATATACCAAAAAGGGAAAGTAGGGTTTGGGTTTAAACGAATGCTCGTATCATACTTATGGAAAGACTTTTGCTAGTCTCGTTATCTGGAGAACTGGGCGACTTGGCGATTGCGGCTGGTAATGGCGATTAGGGTTATACCTGTGAAGAACGAGGATCGCAAGGACTACTAGGAGGCTATTGGAGTCGGAGTTCTGCGGGTTATTTCTCTCGCGAGCAGAGGATCCGTTCGACTGCAGTTTCATCCTCGCGCACAGCCGGAAGTCGTGCTCGGCCGGTTGTCGAATAAGCTTTTGTTTTGGGGATTAAGCGCATACTGGTGAGTAGCACTGATTTACAACAAGGTTTTTGAGTTTTATGTTTCTCTCGAGATTATTCTGATGCATGATTTACATATCAACTGATAGTATGAGTTTTTCTGGTTTCTGGTTTTCGGGAAGTTACATGAACAGAGTGTTCGGATTGAGTTTTATAATTGAAAATGAAAGTGTTTAGATTAATTCCAAATATGGTTGGGAAGTCTTCTGGGAGTATTAGGAGTGTATTGGAGCAATTACAGACCTAAACCAACCGGCCAGACTTGTAGATCTTGGAATAACAGAGAAACAAAAATCACAGGGGGTATCCGCCCACCTCGCGCTCACCGGCGCTCACCTAAGAGGTAGGCGCCCCGTTAAACACGACCCACCGCCCACCTCACGCCCAGCTGGCGCTCATCTCGCGCGAAGTAGAAAACCTTGCGCTCATCTCGCGCCCACCTCACGCCCATCTCGCGCTCATCTCACGCTCACCTAGCGTCGGGTGAGCGGCAGGTCCATTTTTGACTGTTTCTTCACCGCCGACCGGCGCTCACCTCGCGCCCACCTCAGGAGGTGAGCGCATAGTCCAATACACTTGCCGAATTACATAATTTGTTGAAAATAGCCCCTTAATTACATGAAAGACATTTAAGTAAATGTCATGTGTATTTATTTCTCCATTTACTTAAGTCTTTACATGTAAATAAGGTTTTACCCCCCATTTGGAACCAATAAAAATACTTCCAAGGTCTAATTCCCAGCCAATAAAAAGTCAACTTTCCAGTTCATGCCTAAATCCCGATTTTAATCAAAATGCCCGGTTTGGGTTTAATACCCAGATGAGTGATTCAGGAGCCCAGAAAATTCTAGGAGATGTGTTTACCCACCAATAGACTACAACCAAAATTTGAGCCCGAAACTCCTTGTAGATTTGTCTAGAAAAATTATATACCAAAAGTCAACGTTTTTAACCAGACTTAGAATATTTTGAGGTCCGAAACTTTTTGTCTCAGAATTGATTGCTTTTTGGTATGGTGACCTTATAGGGGATCCTAAGACTATTCCACTCATCCAAAATGTGTTTCTAGGGTTTTATGACATTCATTTGATTGATTTGGATTATGAAAGCGAAATTTAGAATCTAGGAGCTGTTTTGCTGGATTATGTTTAATCGAAGTTTGGATGCTGAAATCACTTCTGTATAATGTGCTTTATTCTGAAAGTCAGTTTTGAAACCATATTGTTTTGCTGAAATACATCTACACTATTATGCTAGTTCACCTTTGAATGCACGGTGCACTTCAGGAATGATTTACTTGAACATGTTGATCTATATATATATATCAGTTTCACATGATGGAAAATACATTGGGTTGATTTGCTAGTTTTATACTTACTACTGGTTTCACTTGTTTGGAAACTTTAAATGTATTGTAAAGATTTCCTTGGTATGAATGAATTGAGTTTTACTTCCAAATGACATGTGTTACGGAAATGAGAAGATACTGAAAGTACTTGAGGTACTGCTTGGTCCAGAGGGACAGGTGATGAATTGTGATGAGTAATTACATGATGTAGAAATGAATGGTTTGTTTTGATATTGAAATCGAGATTATACGATGTTTACTGTTTTGGTCTAGCTTGTCCTGGATCCAGAGTCTAAGCTTAGTAATGTGATGTTATTGTTGGTTGTTGAAATTGCATGGCCTTGTGTGTTGCCACGACCGGTGTAGAGCAGCCAGAAACCCTGAGTAGGCCTGGTTGTCAATGCAGAAACCCGGGGAGTAGGCCTGCATTGGATGACGAAACCCTGAGTAGGCCGTCATTTCAGAGTATCCGAAACCCTGAGTAGGCCGGAACTGTGTACATGGAGGTGTGGAGTGTCTACTTGGCATGTTTAATTTATCAACTAAACGATAGTCATGACATTGACCAATGTTGGTACTTGATTTGGTTTGACGTGATATGTTTTATTCGCTGGTTTGTTGGTATTTATGGTTCATGGAATATGGTTTACCGATTATTGGGTATTGTACCTTCCGCCGGTGTAGAGCAGCCAGGAACCCTGAGTAGGTCTGGTTGTCAATGCAGAAACCCGGGGAGTGGGCCTGCATTGGATGACGTAGTCATTTCAATATCCGAAACCCTGAGTAGGCCGGATATACATTTGGAGGCGTGGGCATGGTTATGAGAAGACTTGGTGTTATGTGACATTGGTATATCTGGAATTATATCTTGAGATACAAAATTATGCTTATTTGCTATGTTGTTGCCAATTAATCATTATTTTATCGATATCTTCGGGATTGGAAACGGATTGTTATTGCTTGATTTACCTGATGGTTTTCCGCACTGATATGAATTGGATTATTGAAGTTTAGTCGGATTATTCGGAATATGCGTATTATCCTCATTGTACATGGTTATAATCGTGGCATGTTTTAGAACTGAAATAAATGTATTTGTGCATGCATGTGCTGCTCACTGGGATATTCGTATCTCATTCTGTATTGTTTTGTTTTGTTTTCAGCTGCTCCTGGAGAGGACGATACTTGCGGGTAGTTACTTGGTCATGTGAGTTTATTTCCGGTTGGGATTATTTTAGCGCACTCTGTTATATAGTTTTTGTTGTATTCATGTTTTTCCTTCACTCTGATATTGCGATCCTGAGTTTTATAATAACCTCTGGAGACGAGTTACGGGTTTTTCATGTGACTCGGATCCGGGGCGTTACAAGTTAGGTGTTTGATAGTAGTAAATATAAGCGTAGCAGAAGCATAGTGGATATAAGGAGATGAGGATGTTGAAATTTTGAGGTCGAAATTTATTTGTTAGGTGGGTAAGATGTAAAACCCCGAATTTTCCCAAATATTAAAATAAAATAATAATTAATATTCTTGAGGATTATTATGGATGGAAATAATTTATTATTGTAGAGAATATCGTTATTAGTGGAGATCAGGAGTTTGGCGCAGATCGGAGCGTCTGATCGCGAGTTATCGCGGTAAGATTAATATTTTAAAGCTAATGTATTTTGATTGGGCGATGTGCGTTGAGTTTGCTGTGCGTGAGTTGCGTGGGATAGAAGGTGTATAATAAATTGAAATAACCTAATAGAATACAAAGAGTATCCTAATCGTATTCGTATCCTTCAGCCGCAAGAGAGAACTGCTGAGAGCGACCGAAGAAGAAGAAGGAGGAGGAAGGGGAAACCAGGTTTCTCCTTGTTCTAAGGCCTGTCCTGCAATCGTGAAGAGGTGTGAGTGTTGTTGTTTAGAGAAGGAAAAGAACGCACGAACAGAGGTAGGGAGCACTATTTTATCGAGCGTTTTTGAGTTCTCGTACATGTTTAATCTCTATTGCATGTTTTAGTGTTGTATATACATGTATTTAGTTTGATATCAATCATATAATTATGTTAGAAGCATCTTGGACATGAAAAATCGGATTTTGAAACATTGAATGTTCATTTTTGGGAGACCACCGAGCTTACTGTGCTCAGCGATCCTCGGCGCTCCCAGGCGCTCGTTGAAAAATTGAGACCACCCGAGACTGCTACCTGGCTTATTGTCGGCGATCGGTTTTGAACTACTGCTGACCCTAGACCGCCCAAGCGATCCTGAACGCTTTATATAGAAAATGTAGATTTTCGTATTTTTAACCCCTGATTCAATTCTAAACTATTTTTAACCAATTCTAACCTTTAAATAAGATGTTTTAAGACCAAAATAAATTATCTAATACCCTGTTTTGGTAGAAAATAAATAGGGAATTATTTTAGGTAATTAGTTGCCTAAAATTGATCTTAAATTAGAAATTCTAAGTCTAATGCAGATAAAACTTTATAAATAAGATTAATTAATTAAGAGACATTAATTTATATATCAATAACCAGATTTCTACAAATAGACACTTTAAATCAGAAACTACCTTATAGACATTGGAGAAAGGACCTTATATACCTTTAGGTCTCCTTAGTTAATTGAATTGGTTTGCACTCAGTTTCTCTACTAAAATAACACATACCTTATTATATTATATCACCACCCCTAAAATAATACCTGAACTACTTTATAAATAGCAAGAACCATATTATCCCTAAACGTAAGTAAATAGCAAATATCTTATTACCCCTAAACTTTACCTTTACATTACTTTATAACTTTACATAACCTTGAAGTTACCTCAATTGACCCCGTCACTACCTCTAATCACTCGAGTCATCTAATACTTTGATTATCCCATAATTAGACCCCATTAGTGTGACTACAGACTAATGAACTAATTGTTGAATAAGGTTTGAATTATAAACTGATTGGGTTCAAGTTGTTATGAATACTCAAAATATAATTTGGACTGTGGATTGGATGCCTTGATGGCTATAAGAGATATGTGACCACCTGCAGGTGAGATGAGACCTCCTGTTGGGGGAGATGTAATCCGGTTTGGATTGCATCCCACATGGGAGATATATTACCACCTGCGGGTGAGATGAGACCTCCTGTTGGGGGAGATGTAATCCGGTTTGGATTGCATCACACAGGGGAGATATGTGACCACCTGCGGGTGAGATGAGACCTCCTGTTGGGGGAGATGTAATCCGGTTTGGATTGCATCCTACAGGGGAGATATGTGACCACCTGCGGGTGAGATGAGACCTCTTGTGGGGGAGATGTAATTACGATGTGATTGCATCCTATAAGGGAGATATATGTGATTACCACCTACGGGTGAGATGTGACCACCTGCGGGTGAGATGTGATGACTCCTGCGAGAGAGACCTCATGTATGGTGGATGTGATTACTAGGTGATTGCATCCTACATGGGAGAATGTTGATATCAGATTGTGAGATTCACTATTAATTATGAATGACATGATTTACATTTAAATACACTCTCTTTAATTCAAGCACTGAATAAATGTTGGTTTCGTATGGTGATTACTCGTTCTTATTATCGACCGTGACTACCCGATTATTTTGTCATGCATGAATGATTACTTTTATATACATATATAAACTGTTTCTAGCATATATGTGTTACCTACTAAGATATTCGTATCTCACCCTATCTCGTTATCTTATTTTTCAGCTGTTTCACGTGAGAGCGTCCTTGGGATTGACACGAGGGGGAGTTGCAGATTACTGAGCTGAGGATCTTTCTTATTTCATTTAGATCTTTCTTTTAGAGGTTGATATAGATGTACCTTGATGGATATCTTATGATTTAATTGGAAATGAGAGAAAGTGTGTTAGAAAACTCATTTACCAGATTTATGAATTTATATTGATAATTTAGTTTGATGGTTATATTTAGCCATGCATATTGATGAAATTAATGTTTTAATTCTCCACACTCTGATAATTAATGGAATTAGTGGAATTTAAATGTCTGGTAATTAGTAGCTTTGGGCCAGTATCACTTCGGATTCGGGTTTGGTGCTTGTTTGGCATAGACCCGGGTTCGGGGCGTTACATGGATTATTTGCTGATTTGTGAATTTAGTAAGACCAAAGCAAGGACACCAAAGCCCCGGCTTTGCTGCCATTTGTGGTTCAAATGGGAGAAGGCAACTCCCCATGCCTTCTTCCCCCTCTCCTTGTTACAAAATCCCAAAAGAGACCTGGATGGGGAGTTCCCCATTCCCTAAACCAATGTGGGCCCGTGCTGGGGCCCACAAAATTTTAGAACCCTCCTAAGAAGCCCACAGAGCGACCCATTTACAAAACCCCAAAAAAGAACAGTTTCAGGCTGATCCGACAACTCAGGTTGGATCAGCTGAAACCTGTGTGTAGCCGACCTTCAAGGTCAGCTACACTGTCTGTTGTGTGTAGCCGGCCTTCATGGTCGGCTACATTATTGTTTGTATGTAGCTGACCAGCAAGGTCGGCTACATGGCAGTAAATGCCATTTTGTGCCCTTTTGTGATTTCGCATCCTTTTTTTATGTTCCTACAATCAAACCAAGCAAGCCAATAGGGTTTCCCGGTCACCCGGAAACCCATGATGGGACTTGGACCGACCCGGTCCAACCAGGCACACTTGTGGGCCTTCCAATGTGGCCCACCCAGCCCGACAGACGCAATGGAACATAAATAAGAAACTTAAGCAAATTAACTAAACCAAGTGGGCTAAGTCCAGTGCGGCCCTCCCAAAAGCCCGATTTGCAGCATGTTAGCTTACTTGTGGATGGTTTGGCCGAGACCGCGGGCCAGGGCCTATCGGGCTTGCCAAGCCCACTAACCAAACAGGTATGGGTTCAAACCCTAACCTCAAAACCTTGGGCTTTCAAGCCTAAGTCTGGACTACGGGCCCCAAGCCCAATGTCTAGCCCAAATCGAAGGATTAATCAAAGATAAACCTAAATCATTCGGTTACCATTGTGTGGCCCACGTAGGGCCCACGAATCAATCCAGGCCCACCTCGCATGAAATTAAACTTAATCTCCAACTTGAACCCTAAAATAAAACCAACTCACTAAACCCAAGCCCAAAGGGCCTCTCAAGCTAGACTGAGACCCACCAGGGGACATGTGGGCTTGACCAAGCCCACCAAGGAATCTGTAGGCCTTCCAACGGGGCCCACCCTATCAGACCAAGTTCGCCTTAATTAAACAAGATAAAATCAATTAAAGGGACCCACACCACTCAGGCGGTCCCACTAGACTTAACTAAACTGTGCATGTTGGATTAGGAATCCGGTGAGTGAAAATCGAATTGACTCAAACCAGGAAACCTATGGGACCCGTCATCCAACGAGGTGGACCGGGGTGTCTACGAACTTCCCCGTACCGCAACCGAGACCTTAGAATCTCAAGCCGTAGACCAGCCTACTAGACTAACTTAGGCACCTAGGTGTCCGCTTGCACCCCGTCAGGCGGTAGCAACTCCAACATTCTTGTTTTACCCATCCGGAGGCACGCAAATCCGTGCGCCCCGTGGTGCAACCTTTCTGATGCGCGCACAGCCTGGAGACTCCACTGGGGATTTCTCAGCCCAGTAGAACCCCTAGTTATAATGAGTCAATGTAAGAGGGATTTAATTGGTCTTAGGGATTCCTACTGTCTCATCTTAGTAAAGCGTAGAATATGCGCAAATACACTTTTTGGGGAGTCATGTCATAAAGAACGAGATAATTGCCTAAGGCAATTGGATTTTAAGCGAGACCATTATGACCCCTCCAATTAGCTGGGGACTCTCCCGGAACCTCGTATTGCATGCCAATTCTGCACCTTACTGTATAAGATAGTAAAAATTCCTTTACCAACAAAATCCAAACCCTACTCGTTCGATTAGACACAGCACTCAGCCCAACTGCACACATGGGCACACCACCGCACCGTGAATGGATTTATTTTTCAATTTTCATGATAAACTGCGTGGGGTGACATGCACGAGGGAGACTGCTTGAATGATTCGACCCAGAATGGATGGTTCTACAGATATTGCATCTTCTTCACCAAAACTTAGACCTCTCTAGCAGCCACCCTTCTGATTCCTATGAACTGACTTTTGGGATGGTATTAGCCATACACTCTCATGGCATGCCGGGGAAAGTAGGGTAAACCCATCTCCCCAGGTTTCTGGATTCCTATAGAGCCACTGGTTTCTTGCCGTGGTACGCGAGGGTCTAGTACTTGGTCCAGACCCTTGTAGGTGTATGTCTCGGGCTGGGTATCCTTCCCCACCTATCGGTTCTAAATAAACCGCAATTTTGTGAATGTGATTGAATGATGAATACAAGAGGAATAAAATCAATATAAAAACCAAGAGTCCATTAGGGGCAGCAACCCCCGCTTTTGCATCAAATTGAGTAAACCCTAGATTCTGGGCTACCTCAACCCTAATTTAGGAAGCTAACTTTGATCAGGGGACCACCCCAGATCCATGCATTGAGTTCGGTGAGCCGTGGGCCTCGACCCATTGAGTCCGCTGGAGGCACCCTAAGTCCAGATCAGCCTTTTTGAGCAGATGAAAGCCGGCCAAATCAGACAGACAGATGAAAGCAGGCCAAATTAGAACAAGGGCAGGAAACCCTAGAGCTAGTAATTATTGCTTTATTTTTCTCTTTTAATACATCACTTACTTTCCAAAAAAAAGCTTACCCGCCTTGGAAGCAAATTGTACCCTTCTTTTGGGCTCCCGACGGCCCTAAAGATGAATTCTTTGCAAATTTTGTAAATATCTTGTAAAATTTCGCCCTCGCTGGCAAGTTGTAAGTTTCAATGTGGTCCGACACCAAAAGCAGATGAAAGACAAAAGGCTGATCAGGACTTGGACGTGCTTCCTTACACAAGTATGTCTAGTAGTCGTGCCTTGATAGGCACCAACCTTTTTAGGACTGTGCACACACTTTTGGGTTTTTTTGATAATTGTTTGTTAACGTAGACTATCAAGATGGTAATAGTACCTAACTTTCACTTTACTTGTGTATATGCCATTTATACATTAAGTGCACGCACTTTGAAATCGTTTGCACAAATGTTTTCAGCCAAACCGCTTTAAAAATTGCACAAATAGCCTTCAGGCATACATCAAATCGCCTCTAGGCGTACATCAAGCCGCCTTCCGAGGCGCACATCAAAGTCGCTTTTTCAAAGCACACAATAAAATGGCCTCTAGGCCTACATTGAATCGTCTTCCATGACGTACATTAACATCATCTCTTGCGACATGCAATAAACCATCAGCTGTGGTTATATTGAGCTAGCCATATAGACGAAAATCAAATCACCTATCTTGTGGCGAACACTTTCCATGCCATTTATGGCATGATATGGGCTGTCCAGAATACGCCTCCTGATTTTTATAATTCTATTGCTACTACATGATTTCGAAGGATTTTACAATCGCCTCCAATCAAGGCACGAATTCTGAGGTTTAGTCCTCGCAACTTGTTTTTCAAGGATTTCCACTCATAAAGCACATGTTGCACAATTTTTGAAAACCATCAAACAAGGTGTGGTCTCCGGAGTTTCAGATCTCTAAGAGACCATGTTGCAAGCTTTCAAACTTCACAAATCCTAGGAGTTTTCAGGTCAACTGGAGCACTGTCACACACTCTTTGCAGTGTTGTTTTGTCAGGTCATGATTTTCATGCATGAACCGCCTTGTATTTGTTTTTGCCAATTTTGGCACAAGAGCACCACTCATGGTGTAATGATCTCGTCACACACGAGACCTCATCCATAATTAGAAAAGGAACTAATCAAGATTTCTGATAAACAGGTATAGTTCGGATATTTCACATTCAGAGCACCATTCCTAACTCTGCATTCATAGTGAGAGAGGACTGCAATGAATTCTTTCGAGGCCCCAATTCCATCATCATCACGGCAAAGGGCTGAAGAACAGCCGGTCATAACGGATCTAAGCCAACAAGTGGCCATGATGCATGCCACAGGCATTCGAATGCCAGAAATCCAGCAGGGGCAACCCCCTTAGCCAGCACCCATGGTAGCACATCCGCCACCATGGGGCACTCCATTCCCACATCGAGCAGCGATTCCCGTCCATCCTCCACAACAAGAACCATTTGTGCTTGTCCAACTGGGGTAGGAAGAGCGAAACCGGAATGGGGCACGGGAAGCTCGGCTTGAAGAAATATTGGTAGCAATAAGGGAAGACAATAAAGCCCAAACGGCCGCAATGAAAGAAGACCCCTTGAAGAAACTCCATCCCAACCCAGTGCAGGATGAAGCCACTCTGGAGAGCCTGCGTCTCTTCCCAGACATCCAACTGCCAGCGAAATTCCAGTGTCCTGAGCTGCATAGCTTCGACGACACTGGCTGCCCTCTGATACATCTACGATCGTATGTTGGCGACATGTGCCAATATGCGAAGGATGAAAAGATAATGGTTCAATTCTTCCAGAGATCCCTAACCGAGGCAGCACACTCTTGGTTCCTAAGTCTGGATAAGTAGAAGGTCAAGACATGGAACAACCTTGCTGCGGTGTTCATCCAACGGTACCGTTTGAACAGCCAGATGATTCAAACTCGGGTAGAATTGCAGAGGCTGTCAAAGAGGAACAACGAGTCTGTGAGAGACTACGCTAGAAGGTGGACGGTACTAGCCAACGTGGTGCAACCCCCTCTTCTCGAACAAGAGCAGACTTCCTTGTTCATATCCTCGCTAGGGCAGCCATATTTCACAATGCTATTGGGACAATGTGCTGCGAACTTCACCGACCTAATCATGACAGCAGACAGGATCGAAGATGCAATTAGGGTTGGAAAGGTAAGAGGCTCCATGACAGGATCCTCCCAAGGAGGAAAAGAAGGCATAAGATACGAAGGAACAATCAACCATGTCCGATCTGCTAAGTGCAAGAGAGGAAGCAATCACCCCCATGCAAGTGTCACCCTGGCTCGGCTGAAAGAGCCTTTGACCAAGGAAGAAACAAAGAACCGGGTGTTTACACTACTCCCATATACCCTCGCAGAATTGTTGCCCACCTTGTTACAAGAGGGACACCTAAAGCAAGTTCCACCAAATCCGAGGGCACCAGCAAGTAGAGGGTATAACCTAGCCAAAACATGCGGTTACCATAAAGGAGCACCAGGGCATGACATGGATGAATGTTGGAGCCTTCATCATGCAGTCCAAGACCTTCTTGAAGCTGGGGAACTCAAAATTGATCCTCCGTCAGATTAAAAAAAATCTCTCGGAATATGCAACTGAATTCCAAGAACGCTGATTCGCATCAGCCACCCCTTGCATAGTTTGCTGCTCTTTTTTGTTTATCTTTTCTTTTCATTTTAATTCTGAACTTGATAACATGTTTGTTTTGCAAACTCATGAAATCTTTTGGGAAAATCACTAAAGTGTTGGAGCACACCAAGGCAGGACTGTGATCTCGGGACAAACCAGAACAATCAAATTTGACAGATGGAATGTGCTAAACAACACAAACTGTGTAGGTCTCGACATGGCCAAAGGATCCCCCAAGCACCACATTTCAACCCTAACTTGCCAAACACAGGGGCAAGCTGTGATATGAGAGGAAAAAAGAGAAAGGGCAAGGTGCCCATACTAGTCTAGGGCCACTGACATGATCCAGGATCAATGATCCCAATGAAAGGATGAGAGGTCGTTTTGGCTGAGATACTTCAAATAAATTCCCCTAGTCAAACGTGTTGAGCTTGATCGTCTCATTTTTAACCCAAGTTATGTCTAGCCACCCCGAATTGGGGCAAAGTCAAAAATCAAAGAAAAAAAAGAGCACAAAGAGCAAAAGGAAAAACAAGATGAATAAAATGGTTCTTGAGCCAGTCAATTGTGCAAGGACGAGTAAGCGTTACATTCTCTATGAAAGGATGAAAGGCCATCCTTGATCTTCTCCATAAATCATCTGACACAAGATGAAACCCTAGCAAAATATTTTGGGCCTAACAATTCCTTCATTAACCCTACCATGTTTTGTCTTCCAAATTGGGGCATGGAGCTTCGTGAAATTCAAGACACAAGAAGGACAAAAGTGAAGATGGGGCAAAGTGAAAAACACCCTAAAAACAAAGGGGCAGAAAGGAGGAATGGGTAAAAACCCCAGAAAACAAGGATACGAAGAAAGAACTGGGGCAATCCCTTGAAGAAAAAAGAAAAGAAAAAAAAACAACAACAAAAGCCGGGGCAAACCTCGAGAGCAAGAATCAAGGCTTGGGGCAAAGGACCCAAGAAAGGAGGAAAGAAAGAAAAGAACAAAGATGGAAAAAGGAGAAAGGAACTACAAATCAAAGTTGGACACAAAGTTGGAGGAGCCGAAGACGAAGCAAGCCCTAACGAGGAAAGTGGACAGGACATGGCTTTTAACCCATGCATTAATTTTGAGCCTTCATATCATTTCTTCTGGACCTTTGAACCCAGACTACATTTCATCCTACTGTGAAGTCCTTTCTGATTACAGAGAATGTAACACCGAATCTTGGACAAACTAGCAATGACAGAACCAAAAAAAAAAAAAGACAGAGAAGAACTTTGGCTAGACATAATGGTTACCCATAGAGTGAAGTTATATAGGGTTTGAGCCTGTTTATCCTTCATTTATAAACACTGGAACCAAAGCCTACATTTCATCCTACTGATAAGTCATCTCTGATCATTGGGTCATGATCCATGGAAGTTGACAGGGCCCTCAAACTGAGGCAAGGCACCAAACCCAAGAGAGAAAACCAATGAAAGAAAAACCACTTCACAACCCCCAGACAGGGGTAAGGAAAGAAAAAGAAAAACAAGAGAGAAATTCAAAAGAACTGGGGAAAGGCAGTGCCAAAGAAACCCCTTGAACAAAAACAATTCCCTTCTTTCCAACCTGGGGCATGCTAATCGAAGATGAGAAGGTTGAAACCCTTACAGGGAGTGCTGGGAGGCACCATTTCATAAGTCTAAATGAGAGTGTTAGGTGACTGACCCAAAGATTACTGGTCCTGCCATGAACCCATTTCAACAAAGGAAATCCCAAATGCTTGGTGAATTCTCAAAAGATTTCAATCAAAGAGAAATGGCTTGAATTTGCACATAATTCTGATGATAAACCAATAAATTCTGGTTGACTAAATTTCACTTAAACTTTTACAGGTACTGACAGAACTTGAGATAGACAGAAAAAGCCATCACTATGTATTCACACGTTGATGCAAAGAAAAGAATCGCCACCATGTATATTCATACATGGGACGCAGAAAAGTCATCACGGCGTATTCATACGCTGATGCAAAGAAAAACTGTCACCGTGTATTCACACATGGGACGCAGAAAAGTCATCACGGCGTATTCACACCCTGATGCAAAGAAAAACCGTCACCGTGTATTCACACATGGGACACAGAAAAGTCATCACGACGTATTCACACATTGATGCAAAGAAAAACCATCATTGTGTATTCACACATGGGACGCAGAAAAGTCATCACGGGGTATTCACATGCTAATGCAAAGAAAAAACCGTCACCATGTATTCACACATGGGATGCAGAAAAGTCATCACGGTGTATTCACATGCTAATGCAAAGAAAAAACCATCACCATGTATTCACACATGGGATGCAGAAAAGTCATCACGGTGTATTCACATGCTAATGCAAAGAAAAAACCATCACCATGTATTCACACATGGGACGCAGAAAAGTCCTCATGATGTATTCACACATTGGATGCCATCACAGCGTATTCACACGCTGATGCAAAGAAAAATCGTCACCATGTAGTCATACGTGGGGCGCAAAAGAAAGTCATCACGATGTATTCACACATTGATGACATAAAAAGGATCGTCACCATGTATTCATACATGGGACACAAAAGAAAAAAACCGTCACAGTGTATTCACACATTGGATGTGGAAGAGATTGATGCCAAAGCCGTCGACGGATGAGTCGGAGATTGGTGGAGGGATGGCATAAACCAAAGTTTGTAATACTAAAGCCACCGACGGATGAGTCGGAGATTGGTGGAGGGATGACATAAACCAAAGTTTGTAATACTAAAGCCACTGATGGATGAGTCGGAGATTGGTGGAGGGATGACATAAACCAAAGTTTGTAATACCAAAGTCGCCGACGGATGAGTCAGAGATTGGTGGAGGAATGTCCCTTGCATAACCAAAACTTTGTGATGTCAAAGCTGCCGACAGATGAGTTGGAGATTGGTAGAAAAAACTTCCAAAAAAAAAAAAAGAAGAAGAAAAGAAAATAGACAAAAACAATAGAAGCAAGATATCTCCCGAATCGAAGAATCAAAGAGCGAAAGGTCTCCAAAATTGAAGAAGCAATGGACAAAGATAGAAGGAGCAAGATATCTCCTAAAAATCGTCACCATGTATTCTCACATGGGACACAGAGAAACATTTTCATCATGTATTCACACATGGGACATGAAAATGCCATCACGGCGTATTCACACGCTGATGCAAACAACCGCCACCATGTATTCATACATGGGATGTGGAAAAGTCATCATGGCGTATTCACACGCTTATGCCAAAGAGATTGGAACCGAAGCCGCCGATGGATGAGTCGAAGATTGGTGGAGGAAATTTTAAATACAATCAAGAGGAAAAAAAAAAGAAAATAACTGAGACAGAACAAGAAATGGACAAGACAAAATCAGCACCATTTATTTTGCTCTGTGCTCTGGAGCACAAAGCAAAATACGCCACTGTGTATTCACACATGCGACACAAAAAGAGTCATCACAGTGTATTCACACATTGGTTGACAAAAGCTTACGAAGCCAAAGCCGCTAGCGGATGAGTCAGAGATTGGTGGAGGCAATTTTGAATGCAATCAAAAAAGAAAAAGAAATAACCACGTTATAATAAGTAATGGACGAAGACAAAAGGAGCAAGATATCTCCTAAAAATCCGTCACCATGTATTCACACATGGGATGCAGAAAAAGTCATCACGATGTATTCACACTATCAGCACCTCATTTTTGCACCCCCCAAAAATGAAATAATAAAATCCTAATTGAAAAAGTCAAACCTGAAGGGGTCAAAAAGTTGACTTTTTGATCAGGTGCAAATTGACCACCAAACTTCATACCATTGGAAAGAGGACTTCGATACGATTCTAACGCAACTGAGTTTGCTAAAATCGGAGTCCGGATAAAGAAGTTATGGGCTGGTCAAATCTGAAAATAGCAGAAATCGGCTTTCTGCAAAACTCTGAATTAGCTGCTCAATTTTATATCAGTAGAAAGAGCATCTCGACAAGATCCCGACGCAACTGAGTTTGCTAGAATCAGAGTCCCGGATAAGGAGATATGAGCAAAACTGGTTTCGAGACGCGACTTCGCACTTCTGCTAAAAAATCCGAATTTGCTGCTAAACTTTGACTTAGTGGGTAGAGCATCTCGTACTGATTCCAATGCTACTAAATTTGCTGGAATCGGATACCAGATGAAAAAGTTATGAGCAGTCAAAGTTTGAAAAATCTGCACACGTGGCAAATGCTGAAGCAAGAGCAATAAAGTAAAAGTTCTGAATTAAAAAATAATATTTTTTAAAATCTAGTTAAAGCATTTAATTAAAAATAAATAAATAAAATAAAAAATGTAAAGGACGCATGTGCTCAAAACAAAAGAAAAAATCTTAATAAAATAATCTTAAAATCAAACAATATCTCATGAATTAAATAATTATAAAATAAAATAAAATGAAAAAAATAATAAAAAATTCTTTTTAGCTCATGGGGGAATATGTGTCCCCTTAGCTGTAAGATGTAAATAATGGAAGAGAATATAATCATGAGTTTTTTTTAAAAAACAACATGGAATCATAGAAATTTTAGGTTCTAGTTATAAGATAAAGAATATTTATGTTTTAGTTAGTTTTGTTAATTGCCTATAAAAAGGGGGTCGGCTCATTTTTTTGGAGGATCTCTCTCACCTCTTTCACTTCCTCCTTTCCTCTCCCATTTGCTCCCACACGACCCCCCATCTTCTACACTTTCCTTCATCACTCAATCTCTCCAAACTCTTCAAAAATCATCCCAAAGCCCTCCTACTCTCATCCCTCTTCATTCTCAACTCAAGGAGAGTGTTTGGTGCCCTTTGGTGCTTGAAGAAAGATCCTTGAAGTGCTTTTTTTGTCCTATAAGGAGTTCTACACATTAACAGAGATCATAAATCTCCAAGGTGAGATCCCTTGTATCTTTTATTTAACAAAGTTGAAGATCAATGAAATATGAGCTCTTTGATATTTTGTATGCTATATACTTGCTATTTACTATTATTTTGGTTTGTTAGCTCATTTTTTCTTCATTAATCCATCATCTTCACATGCAAGCAATAGCAACGAGGCCCAAATCCAGTCCGGCCCAAACCAAAGCGCGTTTCAATAACGAATCTGAGGCCATTTACTTAATTGCCCGTGGGCCAAGTTCAAGCCCATTGGGCCCTAAAAACTTTAACCCACTAAATTTTTGTAAATAAAATTACATCGAAAATCAAATACCAAATCCAATAAAGGTTACCCAATAACCCTAATGGGCCATGGGCTTGACTTAAAGCCCAACTTGGCAACCAATGGGCCTTCCAACGGGGCCCACATCCGACCCACTTCACTTTAATGGCTAAAAAGATAAAAATGAATAAAAGGGACCTACACCTGCAAAGGTCTCTACCAGACTTAATCTGATACATGCTGGGCTAGGATCAGGGTGAGACTGAGTTGACACAGAACCAGGGAGACCCAAGGGACCCGTCATTCGACGGGGTGGACCGGGGTGTTTTCGGACTTCCCCGGACCGTAACCAAGAACATACCAAAATCTCTAAAAAAACCGCAGACCAGCTAATCTTAGACCTGTATAGGCACCCAAGTGTCTACCTGCACCCCATCAGGCAGTGGCGACTCCGATACCTTCCCATTTTCAGTGAGGCGCCTCGCCGGGACGTGCGCACACACACATTGATACAAAATCATCACCTTGTATTCACACATGGGATGCAAAAAGAGTCATAACGGCGTATTCACACGTTGATGCAAAATCATCACCTTGTATTCACACATGGGACGCAAAAAGAGTCATCACAGTGTATTCACACATTGGTTGACAAAGTCTTGTGAAGCCAAAGCCGCTGACGGATGAGTCGGAAATTGGTAGGGGAAATTTCAGAAACAACCAAGACAGAGAAAGAAATGAGCAAAGAAATGAGGAGCAAGGCGTCTCTCAACCACAGAGAGCAAGGCATGTCTCAAGACTGAAAGGACAAGGCATCCCTAGAGTGAAGCAACCCCAAATTAATGGAGCTAGATATATCCCAAAATCAAAGACATAAGGAGCAAGGCGTCTCCCACAACTGAACGACACGGAAATGTGTCCCTAAGGAGCAAGGCATCTCCCACCATTTGAACAACACAGAAATGTGTCCCTAAGGAGCAAGGCATCTCCCACCATTTGAACAACACGGAAATGTGTCCCTAAGGGGCAAGGCATCTCCCACCATTTGAATGACATGGGAATGTGTCGCTAAAGAGCAAAGTGTCTCCCAATACCAAGAGACAAGGCAGCCCTGGAGCAAAGTGTCTCCACAAAATTGAACGAGATGTTTCCATCTCTGAGAAAGACAGAGGAAGAAGACGAAAACAAAACATCAAGGCAAAAAAAAAGTGAAAAAAAATGAAGAACTTCTGGGCCCAAACCGGCCCCATTTGTAAAATTTAAATTTCCCACTTTTGTAAATAGAGTAGGACAGGTGTGCGAGCTTCCTTGAGGCACCGGACAGCACTGACAGCACCTCCTCCTTCTCTCCTTCTCTCCTTCTTCCTCCTCCCTCCCTTCTTCCACCCCCTAACCAAATCCCTTAAAAAATAATAAATAATAAATAAATAAAGAATACTTGTCCTTAAAAGTCCTGAATTAAGAGCCTGAAATCACTTAGAAGCTTTAATAGAGCAAATGAGAGAAGAAAACATTGTCGAGCGTCTGGCATCAACACCAAAATAGGTTGGTGAGCACAAGTCCAATTTAATCCTTTTCAAACAAAAGCTAAAGGCCAAGGAGCTGCCCTACAAAAAACCCCACAAATCAAGGATAAGGAAGCTCCAAAGCCGGGAAGCAAGCCTACAAATCAGTACTTCCCTTTTCAGTAAAATCAAGTAAAGGACTGAGCTCGTCAATCATGTCGACAGAAATGTAAGACGCAAAAACGAGGTTCTTTTTGTTCTTTGCCATTCATCCCCAAGGTGATTTCGGCGAAAAGGGGCGGTTGTAAGCACCTCATTTTTTCACCCCGGAAGTGTCGGAAATGCAAACCCTAACTGGAAAGTCAAACCCTAAAGGGGCAAAAGTTGACTTTTTGATCAAGTGATAATTGGCCACCTTGCCTTGTCTCAATGGATAGAGAATCCTGACACGGTTCCAACGCAACTAAGTTTGTTGGAATCGGAGTCCGAATGAAGGATTTATGGGCCGGTCAAACTTGAAGGGGAGTAGAAATTGACTTTCTGCTAAACCCTAGATCAGGTGCACAAACTTGTCCCAATGGACAGGACATCCTGACACGGTTCCAACGCAACTGAGTTTGCTCAAATTGAAATCCCGGATAATAAGTTAGGAGAAAAACAAGAAACCCTAAAAACTGCCCACGTGGCAAAAAGAGTAGAGAAAACAGCAGAAAAAGGTGCCTGGGGGCAAATCTGTAAATATCAGGACATTCAAAAATATCTGAGGGCATATTTGTAATTGCTTAAGGATGAGTCTGTAAATATCCAAAATGCTAAAAATATCTGAGGGATTAATCTATAAATATCAAAAGTTCTAAAATATCTCAGGGATGAATCTGTAATTATCTAGGGATGAATCTGTGAATATCCAATTGATGAGAAAATAGCTCAAGGGCCAATCTGCAAATATCAAGATTTGCTCTCTTTTTCTCATGATTAGTGTTCCCCATGTGCATGCATGTGCATCCCATCATGCATACACCTCTCTCTCTCTCTCTCTCTCCCCCATGAGCATCCATCATCACATCATGCATGCAACACCCCATCTCTCTCTCTCTCTCCCCTCTCCCCCATGAGCATCCATCATGCATATCTATCTATCTCTCTTTCCCCCCATGAGCATCCATCATCACATCATGCATGTGTTCCTCCGAAATTGGGCCGGTGTGGACACGTGGTGATGTTGATGATGTGTCTCTGCGCGGGCGTGCTAGTATCGTTTGATACAATGATTTTGGGTCGGGTCCTGACCCTGGACACCTGCTCCGAATCTAAACCGGGGTGTCGGTTCAGTGTACAAATATGTGCATGTGTGCACATGTATAAGTTCATGTGCGTGTGTACACATGTACAAGTATGTGCATGTGTGCACGTGTACAAGTGCATGTGCGTGTGTGCACCTGTGCATCCTAATAAGTTAACTCATTCTAAACTCCAATTGGGTTGACCCAGTCCCCAGTGGAGTCGCCAAGCTGTGCGCACGTCGTGCCCGTGCGAGGGCGCGCGCGAAAGGGAGGGGAGAATGGGTGTTAGGAGTCACCACTACCTGATGGGGTGCAGGCAGACACCTGGATGTCCTAAGGATGTCTATTTTGGTTTGTGGCTTGAGATTCTGAGAAAGGGCTCGATTACGGCCCGGGGAAGTCCGTAGACACCCCGGTCCACCCCGTCGGTTTGACAAGTCCCTTGGGTTTCCTAGTTTGTGAGTCAACTCAATTCTAAATTCACCCTACTTCTATGCCAGCATGCACATTTTATTTGTCTAGGTGGGGGCCACCAAGGTGGTGTGGGTCCCCTTTTCTTTTTATTTGATTTTATCTTTTTATCCAGGTGATGTTGGTCTGACATGGACCCCGTTGGAAGGCCCACAAGATGCCAATTTGGGCTTTAGTGAAAGTCCAAGTCCCATTTGGGGTTACGTTGGATAACCCCATTTATTGGATTGGTAATTTGGTTTGGGGGTTGATTAATTACACAGAATTGGTGGGTTTACTGGGCCTAACTACAGAATAGGTGCGGTTTGGCCCGAACCGCACAGTATATGCGGTTAGAGCCAAACCACTCTGTGTATGCGGTTTTGGCACAGGAAGCCCAAAAGGCAATTTTTCATGGGGCTTTGGGTTCCTGGGTCTCTTGTGATGTTTCAGCAAGGTCTGGGCCCCTGTGTGGGCCCACGATGGTTTAGAGAGGGGAACACCCCTCCTTTGGTCTCTTTTGAGCTCTACGATTCAAGCAAAGGGGGAGGGGAGAAGGCCTAGGGCTTGCCTCTCCCCTTTTTACACCACAACCAGCAGGGAAGTAGGGACTTGATTGTCCGTACCTTTGTTCCTTTCATGCCACATAACAGCAAGCAAATGGGGGGTATAACAGTAGGTACGTTGAGGGCATGCTAGCATACAAATACAGTAAGTTAAAAGGGGCCAAGGGGAGGCATGTTAAGGATTCAAAACAACAGCACACTAAAGGGAGGAGGGGACCATGCTCACATATACAAACATGCATATTTTGCCATCCCTAAACATGCCGAAACCAGTACCTCATTGGGTGCAAAAGTATATCACTAAGAAAGAAAGAGAAGGGGGGTTACATAGGGGTACAACGGATTGGCCATGCAAGAGGGAACATGCTCCTCCAAAAGTAATCAAAACACACCAAAATAGTAGCTTAAATGGCCTAGAAGCATTCGAGAAAGTCTCTCACCCTACTTTGGAACCAAACGTATGGTCCCCCCCTCACCATGGGGGACTCACTTATCTTAGTGGGATCACAAACAAGGGAAGAGAAAAAGACAAAGAGGATAGATGCATGCTATGAACATTAAACAAGCTAATGAACACTAAACCAACTCATTTCAATTTATGTTAAGCAAAGTGCAATGGGGAACATTACCTAGGGTTTAGACACCCTGGAGAAGTGTATTTGAACCCCATTTGGGCAAACAAAACGGCTGGAGCTCCTCCTTTTGGCACCAACAGCAGCTCTTCCTCTTATTCTCCAAGTTCTTGAGTGGGAAAGAAGAGAGTGGAGAGGGGTAGGATGGTCAAAGGAAGAGTGTTTTGGGTTTGGGGGAGCAAGGTGGGGCAAAAGGAGGGTTTTCGGATCAGAGGCAGTGGGGGAGAAGCAGTGGAGATCAGCCAAAAGAAGCCAACTCTCGTCTACTGTTCGGATTTTCTATTTATAAAAAACAGAGACAAAACCGCATACTCAGTGCGGTTCTGCCAAAAATGAACAGTAACCGCACATACCGTGCGGTTTTGGTCAAAACCGCAAGGTATGTACGGTTTTGTCCCTTGTAAAACCCCGAATTTTCACCTAATAAATAAATAAATAATAAATAAAAGAAAATATGAGTTAAGTCCTAGTTAAAATAAAAAGTGAAGATTTAGAGGATAAGTAATTCGAATAAGTCATAAGTTGTAAATAAAGAAAGAATTTTAATGAAATTAGCCTAAAAGAGTAAAAAAGGGTATTTTGGTAATTTTCAAAAAAGGGTAATTAATAAATAGATCATTAAATAATAACTAGAATTAGAAAATAGAAGAAAATAAATTATTTTGACAAGTTAGAAATTAAAAGGAATTAATAGAAGCCTAAAAGTGGGAAAAAGGGTAATTAGGAGATTTCAAGTCTTTATTTGGAGAAAATACGGTTTTATGTGATATTAAGGTTTAATTAAATATTATGCATGAAAATAGGTTGTAAGTAGGAGTTTAGATGATAAGAGATTTAATTAATAATGTTTAAGTAGAAAAATAAAAGGTGGAGAAAAAGTAGGAATTAAATTAGAAGGGTTAGACTTTAACTAGACCATGGCTGGGTTAGCCCAAATTAAAGTAGCCTATTAGGGTTGGTTTAGGACTTCTAAAGCCTAATATAAATAGGAGATTAGGGTTAGACAAGAGAGAATTTTCGTGGGTTTATTATTGAGAGAAAAGAGGGAGAGAAAGGAAGAAGGCTACTAATGGAGATGTCTGACCAGCCATCATCAAATCATGATCGGGGAAAATCCGTACGGTGAATCGCCTTCAAATGTCGAGGTTTTGATTTTCACCGATGGAACTACAATGTGAGCGGTGGAGATGTGAATCAGAGAGCTCTAGCTTGGTGCATTTGGGAGCAAAAGTAAGGTCCAGAATTAGAAGCTTCAATGGAAGAAGGATTTTAGCGTATAAGGCAAGTAGTAACCTTGGAAAACGTGAGGAACTGCATGATTTCGTTTTCTGTGATTTAACAGTGATTGAATGGATTAGTCGGAACAGTATTTACATGGAATCAAATTGTTTATATTTTAATGATTGGTATTCTTGATGGATTTGTCAAATTAAAGAAGAAAACTTAGTTTGATTATGCAAATAAACGTAGGAGGGTATTTAATTAATAAGAATTAATCTAGAAGTCTTTAGGTATGTTTTAGAATGTTAGTAGATTAATTTAGACTAAAGAAACATATAGCAAAAGCATAAAAATCCGAACTTTGTAAATCTGGAAAATTCTGTTAAAAATTGCACGAGCGCCTAGGATCGCCCAGGACCGCCTAGCTTACCAGGGTAGGCGCTCTATGCAGAATTTGTAGATTTCGGGGATTTCTGTAATACGAATAAATATCCAATAATTTTTTTGATTAGTTAAGCATACTAGCATCTTTATAAAGACCTAATTAAGATATAAACATTTATAAACTTAAATGGGGAAATTTAACCAGCTAATTGGAGGTTATAATGTAAGGTGGGTGCATTTGTACTTTAAATATGAATATTGGTTTCTGGAATTGTATAAACTCTGAGTTTTATCGAACTTATGATTCATGGGTTTTATTTTGAATATAATTAAATAATTGCATATGTTATCATGCAAAGGCTGTATTTGGGTTTTCAAGGATTGAATCATGGTTTTCTCTTGGAATTGAATACTTTGGTATGGATTGGTATGTGGTATGATGTTATTCACTTTACTTTTACGGTTGGGTGATACGGCTCCTGTGGTTGAGTTGATACTAGCTTTTACTGCAGAGATGGGTAATCCTATGTGTAGAGATGTGTAATCCTTTACGGGTAAAAGTGTGTATGCCTCCTACAGTAGCGTGTCCTCCCATATGTGGTTTTATCGTGGTTTGTGTCAGTGGGCTTAGCTGTATATGGATCCATAGTTTTGGCTGGTTAGCTAAGTGGTATTTAGTTTTGGTTGAGTTACTCCTATATGCGAGCCCGCTTCCCTTGCAAGTTAGTTTGCTCTGGGAATGTCCTATATCTGGAGGGACACCCCGGTGCGCCGCTGGTGATTCGCTGTACATGTGGATAAGCGACCATCTCCATGTATTGATTCTGGTGCTGCATGCTGGTGGAACATGCCAACTTTGTTGAGTTCGTGCGCAATAAGTTGATGACTACGGCTCTTGTCTATAGCTGCGCTGCATGGGGCTAGAGTATCATTAAGTCGCACTACCCCTAAGCCGCACAGTGGTATAGCAGTTAGTTGAGTGTCATCTCAAATACTTATCATCTTTGTGAGTCCTGCAATGGCACGTGTTTTATCGCTTTTGTCGGTTTTACCCTGTTAACATCAAGATACTGGTATTTATACATGATCATCTGTTTTATCACTTTATTTATAATTGCCATGGATAACTTGGATTTCTCGTCTTATCATTGATTAATCGAATACCTCATGACTATTTGCTTACATTGGACTGTTTCTAATTGCATGCACCTGCTACTTGCTGAGATGTAAATCTCACTCCGTTTTCCCCTATTTTTCAGGTTGCTTGGAGAGATCGCGAAGATGGGGTTTTAAATTGATCGGTAAAATTGTAATTGGTATTAATGGCACATGTCGATTAGATAAACTTTATTGTAAACTGAATTGATATTATTGAATAAAGAATCGTTTTATTGACCACCATAACTCTGATGAAATTAATTAGTAAAGTTTAAAATTATTGTTAATCTTGGTTTGTATCTGACCCCAGCTTCGTGGTAACACTTCGTGTTTGGTTGTTGAACTGGACTTGGGTTGTTACAGTAGCGAACTGGGTTGGGTTGGGTGCCGGTTTGCACTGACCCGGGTTCGGGGCGTTACATCCCTGTCTTTTCAGCAATGATTAGAGGACGAACTGGTCAGGCGCAGTCTGGCACGCCATGCAACCACACTGTAAGTGCGGTTACTTTTCGCGCGCCGCTTGCGCTGATTGGCTCGCACAAACGGTGGCCAAAAAAAATCAACCGCACACAATATGCTATTGCGAATTTCTCTCCCCTTTTTGGCTTGAGTTGACAGCTGAGGTGACTCAGCCGCCCACTCGGACGAATCATGCCCCTCAAATTTTTATTATTTCCCATTTATTTTAACTAGTTTAATTAAGATATTAAACTTTGACTTATTTGCCCCTGGGACTGTTTTGCTTATATCTTTTCCATCTGGGCTCCGATTCACGCAAACTTAATTGTGTTGGAATCGTGTCGGGATTCTCTACCCATTGGGATAGGGTACAGCAATCAACTTGGGCTTAGGTAAAATGTCACTTTTTGCTCCTTAGGATTTTGACCTGTTTTGCTGTTCTTTAGCACATTTTTTGGTTTGATCAAAATTTGGGTGCTTACGCTACCCATCAAATAAAACACCATCTTCATGATCTCTCCAAGCAAACCTGAAAAATAGGGGAAAACGGAGTGAGATTTACATCTTAGCAAGTAGCGGGTGCATGCAATTAGAAATAGTCCAATGTATGCAAATAGTCATGAGGTATTCGATTAATTAACGATAAGACGAGAAATCCAAGTTATTCATGGCAATTACAAATAAAGAGATAAAACAGATGATCATGTACAAATACTAGTAATTTGATGTTAACGGGGTAAAACCAACAAAAGCGATAAAACACGTGTCATTGCAGGACTCACAAAGATGATAAGTATTTGAGATGACACTCAACCAACTGCTATACAACCGTGCAGCTTAAGGGCAGTGCTACTTAATGATACTCAAGCCCCATGCAGCGCAGCTATAGACAAGAGCCGTAGTCACCGACTTATTGCGCTCGAACTCAACAGAGTTGGCATGTACCACCAGCATGCAGCACTAGAATCAATACATGGAGATGGTCGCTTATCCACATGTACAGCGAATCACCAGCGGCGCACTGGGGTGTCCCTCCAGATATAGGACATTCCCAGAGCAAACTAACTTGCAAGGGAAGCGGGCTCGCATATAGGAGTAACTCAACCAAAACTAAATACCACTTAGCTAACCAGCCAAAACTATGGATCCATATACAGCAAAGCCCACTGACACAAACCACGATAAAACCACATATGGGAGGACACGCTACTGTAGGAGGCATACACACTTTTACCCGTAAAGGATTACACATCTCTATATAGAGGATTACCCATCTGTGCCGTAAAAGCTAGTATCAACTCAACCACAGAAGCCGTATCACCCAACCGTAAAAGTAAAGTGAACAACATCATACCACATACCAATCCATACCCAAGTATTCCATTCCATGGGAAAACCATGATTCAATCCTTACAAATCCAATTAAAGGCTTTTTCAGAATAACATATGCAATTTCCCAATTATATTCAAAATAAAACTCATGTTTCAAAAGTTTGATAAAACTCAGAGTTTATGCAATTCCAGTAGCCAATATTCATATTGAAAGCTCAAAATAAAGTAAATCAAATCTTACGTAGAGTTTTCCTTATTAATCCCTTTGTTAGAATCCAATTTCCTATCTTAACACCTAAGGTAGTTTCTATTTAGGTTTTCTGTATTTTATTTCTCCAGCATGTCCTACAGTCCTAGAATAAAGTTTAGAAAGTATTTTTATCCTATAAATTCCAGTAGTATTATTTATATCAATATCCCATACCATTTGACCCTTTTATGGACAAACCTTTCATTATAACCTTCAATTTATTGGTTAATCTTTCCAATTTAATTTTATAATTTTTATACTTTAATTAGGTCCTTATAAAGATGTTAATATGCTTCACTAATCAGTAAAATTATTGGATATTTATTCGTATTATAAAATCCCCAAAATCTGCAAATTTTACATAGAGCGCCTACCTCTACAAGGCTAGGCGATCCTAGGCGCTCGTGCAATTTTTAACAGAAAATTCCAGATTTACAAAGTTCGGATTTTTAGGCTTTTGCTATATGTTTCTTTGGTCTGAATTAATCTACTAACATTCTAAAACATACCTAAAGCCTTCTAGATTAATTCTTATTAATTAAATACCCTCCTACATTTATTTGCATAATCAAACTAAGTTTTCTTCTTTACTTTGACAAATCCATCAAGAATACCAATCATTAAAATATAAGCACTTTGATTTCATGTAAATACAGTTCCGACTAATCCATTCAAACCATATGAAATCACAGAAAACGAAATCATGCAGTTCCTCCAATTTTCCAAGGGTTTCTACTTGCCTTATACGCTAAAATCCTTCTTCCATTGAAGCTTCTAATTCTAGACCTTACTTTTGCTCCCAAACGTACCAAGCTAGAGTTTTCTAATTCACATCTTCACCGTACACATTATAGTTCCATCAGTGAAGATCAAAACCTCCAAATTTGAAGGCGATCCACCGTACGGATTTTCCCCGATCACGATTTGATGATGGCTGGTCAGACATCTCCATTAGCAGCCTTCTTCCTTTCTCTCCCTCTTTTCTCTCAATAATAAACCCACGAAAATTCTCTCTTGTCTAACCTTAATCTCCTATTTATATTAAACTTTAGAAGTCCTAAACCAACCCTAATAGGCTACTTTAATTTGGGCTAACCCAACCATGGTCAAATTTAAGTCTAACCCATTCTAATTAATTCCTACTTTTTCTCCACCTTTTATTTTTCTACTAAAACATTATTAATTAAATCTCTTATCATCTAAACTCCTACTTACAACCTATTTTCGTGCATAATAATTAATTAAACCTTAATATCACCTAAAACCTTATTTTCTCCATATTAAGACTTGAAAATCTCCTAATTACCCTTTTTCCCACTTTTAGGCTTTTATTAATTCCTTTTAATTTCTAACTTGTCAAAATAAATTATTTTCTTCTATTTTCTAATTCTAGTTATTATTTAATTACCCTTTTCTAAAAATTACCAAAATACCCTTTTTTACTCTTTTAGGCTAATTTCATTAAAATTCTTTCTTTATTTACAACTTATGACTTATTCGAATTACTTATCCTCTAAATCTTCACTTTTTATTTTAACTAGAACTTAACTCATATTTTCTTTTATTTATTATTTATTTATTTATTATGTGAAAATTCGGGGTTTTACAGGTAGCTAGGCCACGTCCCTATTACATGGAATCCTGGGTTAGGCTTGGGTTGGCGGAGATAATCTTCTATTCTACCTTCTATATCCCTTTCAATCCCATTTTGCTCGGTGTGGCTTCATTCTTCTGGTGTCGGGGTTCCAACACTTTCTCTTTCCATCATAGTCTCATGACTCCAACACTCTTAGATGTTTGTTGTATCACCGGTCTTCCGATTCTTGTGGAGGAAATAGATCATCGTCTATCTCCTTTCTCTACTTCTGTCTTTAGTACCACCTATGCCTCTTTGGCTTTTGGCACCTTTGTTCGTGCTAAGCACACCTTGGATGTTAATACCACTCCTTCTTTTCAAGAGCATTGCTCTTTCCTGCTGATGCTTTTTTGCCATTTTGTCTGCTGTGGCCCATTTGCTCAGATGGTAAAGGAGTTCGCTGGTATTGCGGTGGCCCTTGCTCAAGGTCGCCGTCTAGCTTTAGCTCCTTTCTTTCTCAGCCAAGTCTATCGTGGCTTGCATAGTTTATCTTCTGGCCGATTAGAAATTGCTAGCGACCCTCTCTGGTTTTTACAATTTTTGTTTTATGAATACTTTCTCGACTTCTTTTGTGAGGCCATGGACAATCCCTTTCTTGAGTGTCATTACGTCGGTCGTCGCTGGCTTACTGCGGTACCCAAACGTTTGCCTTTTAATGATGTTCTTCATTTCTTTTTTGTGGGTGTACAAGAACAAAATCAACCCTTATTTTATCGCTTTTCCTTGGAGGAATTTCATGGGTCCCCTCTTTATGCTGCCATCAATTCTTCTCCCGAGACTCGCCGACGTGCTATGGCCAGTTTCCTCATTGCCCGGGAGCTTCCCTTTGGCTTGCATAACTGCGATGCTCCTTCTACTTCTAGAAGAGAAGGAGTTGAAATCTACCTACCGCATTTTGTTAGCTGGCAGCTTGGATATGGCCAAGGCATTCCCCTTATTCGATTCTCCTCTGTCAATGGTGATTCTCGGTCGGTCCTCAATCCCCACTATTGGTCTTTAGTCACCAATCGGTTCCGCGATCTCTCCCACCGTTTCCGCAACTATCCTCCTCCTCGGGAATCCTCGGCCAAACCTTCATTTCGGTCATGGTGGGCTCAAACTTATTCTGGCTTTGTCAAGCTTGACTTTGCCTCGTATACTGAGCTCTTTCGGCCGACCGAGGCCGATGTTGCAAGTATTGGCAAACTCCTTAAGTTTTATGAGACTCGGTATTCAGGTAACTCTTTTTAACGCCTTGTGAATTCATTTTCCTATATCCATTCGTGTTAACCTTTTCAATGTTCACCAGATGGTCGTCGGTCAACCAGTTCACAAAGCAAGAAAAGGAACGGCCAAACGACGCCGACGGTCACTGCAAGCCGAAGCAGACCATCGAAGGCCACTGCCAGCCAGAGCCAACCATCATCCAAAGGATCGCCACTGAAGAAGCGAAAGATTAGCGAGATATCTGGGAGCTGACCTTATGCAACTTGTTCTAGCATGCGGTTTCGGGTTCAGCATCCGGGTGAACATATCACCGTTTCTGATGATTCTTTAGATGAGGAAGAAGATATTGACTTATCTCACCCTTGGTATGGTCCTCCCGTTGGTTCTGGAAGTAGCAGCCGGTCGTCTCCCATGCCGACTCCTCCTCATTCGTTTGATTATGTCACCCCTCCATCATGTCTCTTAGCGAAGCCTGTCATTGCCCCGGCCAATACTTTGCCTAGCGCGTTTAGGCAGGCCACTCCTGTTCCTCGCCCCGACCTTGATGAAGCTGGTCCGTCTACTCTCCCTGGCAATATTTTATCGGATTCTTCTTCTGATGGATTACCTTCTGAACCAAAAGTTCCCATGGTTGGCAAAGATGATCTCAGTGATCTCCCTGTCACTTGTTTTGGATTTGTTAGATCATGGTTTGCAGAGATAGATCGTTGTCTTAAATCTCCCGAACTTAACGATCTTCGTCCAACATTCCTTCTAGACTTTGACAGTCGAGATGAACTTCGATCTCTTGTTCTTCGCCGGCCTGAAGATATCTCTGATGATGAATTGAATGAAATCCGAGCATTGCTTGTTCAAGCTATGGGAACGAATTCTCATGGGGATTTCACGGTCGAAGGTCAGCTACTCTCTATGTTTGAATTTTATAGAGCTGTGCCACGGTTGAGGGAAGCTATGGATTTTCTTCGTTTTGTCATGACGAGGTGCTCCGACTTTCATCAAGAAATCCATGAGGTGTTCAGTCATCATTGTCAGATTGAAGGTCTGAGGCGAACTCTTCATGCCAATTCTTATGAACAAGCCTCTCTTGCTGACAGTCTATCGGTGGTTGCTCCGGCCGAATTATCTTGGCTCAAGTCCGAGGAAAAACGTCTTAAAGAATCCATTAAAGCTCGATGGATACTAATTGAGTCAGGCCGTCATCGTTTGGAAGGGCACATGGGAGATGAACGGGAGGTGGAGATACGCCGAGCTGAAGCATAGTACCTGTTGGAGTGGGCGAAGTATGATCATGCCCGATTTAAGTCTTTATTTGAAAGGTAAGTTCCTTTAACAATATACCGTTTGTTCGGTATTTAATTTTTAAAAAGTGCCATATGTATGGCCAACTTTTTATTTCTTAGCCGGTTAGTCAGCCTTTAATTTTATTTGGACGGTCCATTTTGCATGCTTTATAACATACTCGTCGTTTTATTTATATCTGCTGCTTGGTACGTATTAAGACAAACTGAAACAATAATAATCAAAATATATTTATTTCAACATTGATCTTTCATACAACCAAAGCTGAGCTCTTCTGGCTCTTTCATACAACCAAGGTTGGATAATCCAGCCGGGGCCAGAAGGTTCTTCCTATTTTCTCCTCTGTCAATGGCTCTTGCTCAGGGTGAGCGAAGGCCAATTTAAGCAGAGGGACTGGAGAGGGAGGAATGGCAAAAATCCGACTGACGTAAATGTCGGTCGGAGAGGAGAGCTCTCTTCTCTTCACAAACCTCGGTGGGAGAACACCTACCGTGATGGGGTCAGCGAGAGTAGAACCGCCTTTTCCAATTCCGCCCATTCCTAAAAATATCGGCTAGGTTTGCTTCATAGTTCCCGATCATCTTCTGCGTCCGTGGTCGGTCTTTGATCCTTCGCCATACTTCTTTTCGCCATTCTACTCACTTTTCTTCTCTTCCTTATGATGAAGATGGCCAAAGCTAACTCTAGTATTTATAGAACAAATACTCAGAGGAAGACCAATGGGCTCGAGCGAATCTCAAGAAAATCTTTTGTTCAGTTTTATTCTGCACCGTATATTGACAACGCTTCGATTTGACAATGCTATGATTTGGCTTTGCTTATACTGAGCCATCAGGAATTAATGTATTCCTGGTTTTCCTCCAGTTCATTATTATTTTCGCGGCTTTCCCATATAGTGAGATAATACTGTTTCAAAAACTGGCCATTGATATTCTTCTTTCCTTGGCCATCTAACGACTGTATATAGTATGCCCCCCCGGGCATTACTTTGCTGATTTGCAATGGTCCTTCCCGTGTAGGTGATCACTTCTCGTATAAGGAGTCCTTTTTCCCTATTGGCAGAAGGGTTTTCCAAACTAGGTTCCCTTGAGCAAATGACTTATGTTTCATTCGGTGGTTATAAGATCTGACAATTCTTTGTTTAAATGCCATCTGTCAGTCTAGGGCTAGCCTCCTCATTTCTCCCAAGCCTTCTAGCTCAACTAACATGGCTTCTGTGTACTCCTTGGGGGTAAAATTATTTTGAATAGCCACCCTTAAAGATTTGATCGTGATCTCTACTGGAATAACTGCCTCATGGCCGAAGGTTAAGGCAAAAGGGGTAGTCCAAATAGACATTTTGTAAGACGTACGATATGCCGACAAGGCTTCAGATAGAAGTTTGTGCCAACTTCTTGGCTTATCTTCAATCATCTTCCTCAAAATATTCTTCAATACCATGTTGGTTGCTTCAGCCTATCCATTCGCCTGTGCATAATAAGGCGTCGATTGAATCATTCTTATGCCATATGTTTTGGTAAATTGAGTCACTTCCTCTCCCACGAAAACGGTACCGGAATCGGTCGTAATGGTCTCTGGGATGCCATATCTATGAATTATCTGCTCTCTGATAAACTCAATTACATTCGATTGTTCCACCTTTTTCAAAGGTTTGGCTTCTACCCATTTAGTGAAGTAATCGGTAGTGACTATGATGAAATTATGTAGCCCAGATGAAGGAGGATATACCTTCCCAATTAAATCCATTGCCCATCCTCTGAAGGGCCATGGTTTGACTATTGGTTGCAACTCGAACGCTGGTACCCTTTGAACGGGTCCATGTTTTTGGCATTCTTGACACCCAGTGGCAAATGTTTGGCAATCCTTTAAGATCGAAGGCCAATAATAACCATGCCAACGTAATAACCATGACATCTTGATTCCAACTTGGTGTGCACCATAGACTCCTTCATGTATTTCGACCATTACTATCATGGCTTCCGTAGGGCTGACACATCTGAGTGGAATGTCATCGAAACTCTTTTTGTATAGCTCACCGCCCAGAATGAAATAATTGGCAGCTTTTCTTTTAGTTGCTCTGCTCGTCTTTATAATAGGATCTTTAAGATACTCCCAGATTTCACCTCTCCAATCCTGTCGTATTGTCTGATTACAACATGCCAATGAATCCACCAAGAATGGTCTTTTTTCAGAGTTCGGGAGAGATTGCATGGTCAATGTTCTGATTGGATTGCGTAACCTGAGTCCAGACGCTATCTGGGCCAGTTCATTAGCTTGGTAATTTTCCTTTCTTAGCCGATGTTCAAACTCAATTCTATTGAACTGTTGGGCCAAAAATATCGTCCTTCGCAGCAAAAGTATTAAAGATTCACTACTGCAATTATATATACCCTCCATTTGCTTCAAAACCAGCTGGGAATATCCAACAATATTGACCGCTCAAGCACCTATTTCCCATAAGATTTCCAACCCTATAATCGTAGCTTCAAATTCCGCTTGATTATTCGTGGACAGTTCTTCGAGCTGAAATTCATATTCGTGCTTATCGCCGATCGGTGAAGTTATTATTACTCCAATCCCAGAAGCAAATTTTGTTTTTGAACCATCAAATTCCAGCGTCCATGGCTAGAACTTGGCATAGAAAAAACTGGCATGGAATACTGGGATATCAAGTTCTTTCTCTTGTACACTGGATGGGTGATCGGCCAAGAAATCGGCCAATGCTTGCCCTTTTACAGCTTTCTGTGGTATGTATTTGAAGTCAAACTCCATTAGAGTCAGAGTCCATTTTCCGAGTCTACCACTTACGGTGGGCCGAGTGAGCATATACTTAACCACTTCAGTGGCTGCTATGACAAAAATCTATCTGGCCGAAAGGAGATAATGTAGTAACTTATTAGCCGCATAGTAAAGTGTAAGACACAACTTCTCCAGATTAGTGTATCTTTCTTCCACTGGACTAAGGAATCTGCTAAGATAATAAATAGCCTGCTCGAACCCTTGGTCGTTCTCTTGCGCAAGCAAGACTCCAATTGAATCATTCGCAGCTGCTATGTAAAGTTTTAGTGGCCGTTATTTTGAAGGTGGCACTAAGATCGGTGGTGTTGCCAAATAGTGCTTAATGCTTTCAAAAGCAGCTTGGTGTTCCTCATTCCAAATAAATTCTTCGGCATCCTTGATCTTTAGCAATGGAGATAGAATCTTGATCTTTCCGGCTAAGTTTGAAATGAATCTCCTCAAGAAATTTACTTGGCCGAGCAACCTTTGTAATTGTTTCTTATTGACCGGTGGCTTGGCTTCTATGACCGACTTTGCTTTATTTTTGTCAACTTCTATTCCTCTTTGGTGTACAAGAAAGCCTAGGAAATTTCCGGCCGATACACCAAAAGCACATTTTAATGGGTTCATCTTCAAACTGTATTTTCGAAGTCGCTCAAAAACCCGCCTTAAATGTTGCAAATGGTCTGTTTCAGTCTGAGACTTTATTACCATATCGTCAATATAAACCTCAAGTATTTGACCGATCATATCGTGGAAGATAAGATTCATTGCCCTTTGATATGTTGCATTAGCATTTTTTAGCCCGAAGGGCATGACTACCCCACAATAAGTTCCTAATGCTCCAGGACAATGAAATGCCGTTTTAGCTACATCATCCTCGGCAATAAAAATTTGATTATAACCAGAATGGTCATCCATAAATGATAAAAACTTATGCCGTGATGCATTATCTACTAAAAGATTAGCGATGGGCATAGGGTACTCGTCTTTGGGGGTTGCAGAATTCAGATTGCGGAAATCAATACATACCCTAATTTGACCATTCTTCTTGATTACAGGTACAATGTTTGAAAGCCAATCGGCATACCGTATTGGCCTAATGAACCCGGCTGCTAAAAGTCGTTCTATTTCTACCTTTACCATCCTCCTAGAAGGCTGTTTGAATGGTCTAAATTCTGGCTTGATAGGGAGCCTGTGTTCTACCATTTTTCTATTCAATCCTGGCATCTCCTGGTAAGTCCAAGCAAAACAGTCTGAGTATTCGGCTAACAATTGTTTCATTTCTTGCCTGACTGAGGGTGGCAATAACTTGCTTATGAAAACAGGCTTCCGTTCCTAAGTTAACTTCTTCCAAGGGATCTTGGGTATCTACCTTCAGGTCTTCTAGCTTTGCTGGTGTTGCTTGTAGATCGGCGAGAGTTATCTCATCCCGATCTTATATCCCTTCATCGTTTTGTTCATTGATGAATTCGGCCGAGTTTACCATTATCTCGCCGTTTCTCAGCCATTCATTATCCTATTGAAATTCCCTCACCTTTTCCTCCTGCATATAAGCCGTCATCTTTCTCAAGACGGCTTTTGCAACTTCTGATGGTTCAACCATCATTTGGTAGTTCTTTGAGTTCGGCAACTCCGGCTACCTCTATGAGCCGTTGTTGCGCCGTTTTTAGCATAACCGAACTTGAAGCAATCGGCTGCCTGTTCTTGTCATACCCATTAAATGAAATTGGTTTTACCCCTTCTTCATAAAGGGATACGTGTGCGGCATTAGAGTCTATGGCGAAAGGCCGCTTGTCGACTTTTACTTCTTCGATTTTGCCATCTTTCCAAAACAGCAACGATTGATGCAAAGAAGATGGTACACATCCATTCGAATGAATCCAATCTCTTCCCAGCAATGCGTTGTATCCGGCTGATGATTCAATCACGAAGAATGCCGTAAGAGATTGCAGCGCCCCAACCGTTAGTTTGATTGGGAGGATTGCTCTTGTAAAACCCCGAATTTTCACTTAATAAATAAAGGAAATATGAGTTTAAGTCCTAGCAAAAATAAAAAGTGAAGATTTAGAGGGCAAGTAACTTAAATAAGTAGTAAGTTAAAAATAAAGAAAGAATTTTAAGGAAATTAGCCTAAAAGGGTAAAAAGGGTATTTTGGTAATTTTCGGAAAAGGGTAATTAATAAATAGATCATTAAATAATAACTAGAATTAGAAAATAGAAGAAAATAATTTATTTGGACAAGTTAGAAATTAAAAGGAATTAATAAAAGCCCAAATGTGGAAAAAGGGTAATTAGGAGATTTCAAGTCTTTATTTGGAGAAAATAAGGTTTTAGGTAATAATAAGGTTTAATTAATTATTATGCACGAAAATAGGTTGTAAGTAGGAGTTTAGATGATAAAAGATTTAATTAATAATGTTTCAGTAGAAAAATAAAAGATGGAGAAAAAGTAGGAATTAATTAGAATAAGTTAGACTTTAATTAGACCATGGTTGGGTTAGCCCAAATTAAAGTAGCCTATTAGGGTTGTGTAAGCACCTTATTTTTGCACCCCTGGAATTGCTGAAAATGAAAACCCTAGCAGAAAGTCAAACCCGAGGGGACAAAAAGTTAACTTTTTGATCAAGAGAAATTTGGCCACCTTGCTTTATATCATTGGATAGAGAATCCCGACACGGTTCCAACGCAACTGAGTTTGCAGGAATCGGAGTCCGGATGAAGGTTCTGCGGGAGGTCAAACTTGAGCAGAGCCAAAAGTTGACTTTCTGCTAAAATCCGATCCAGATACCTTGCTCTATGTCACTGGATAGAGAATCTTGACACGATTCCAACACAACTGAGTTTGCAGAAATCGGAGTCCAGATGAAGGTTCTGCGAGCCGGTCAAACTTGAAGGGAGCAAAAAGTTGACTTTCTGCTAAACCCCGAGTCAACTGCTTAGCCCTATGCCAATGGATAGAGGACTCCGACACGGTTCTAACGCAATTGAGTTTGCCCAAATCGGAGTCCGGATGAAGAAGATGTAAGCAGTTGAAGTTCTAGGGCAATGTGCTGGAAAACTGCACACGTGGCAAAAGTCTGCACACGTGGCAAGCAGCAGAGCAAAAAGGTCTCAGGGATTAAATCTGTAATTATCCAAATCAGTGAAAAATATCTCAATGGTAAAGCTGCAGATATCCAAGGGTATCAGGGACTAGATCCATAAGCATCAAAACTTGAGAAAATATCCCAGGGACCAATCTGTAAATATCCAAAAGTATCAGGGACTAAATCTGTAAATATGAAAAGTATCAAGGACTAAATCTGTAAATATCCAAAAGTATCAGGGACTAAATCTGTAAAAATCCAAAGTTCTAGGGACCAATCCACAAATACCAAGATTTGCTCATAATTGGTGTCCCCTATGGGCATGCATGGGCATCATCCATGCATGCCACCACTCATGCATCTCTCTCCCCCTCTCTCTCCCCCCATGACCAACCATGCATGCCTCATACATGCATCCCCCTCTCTCATGGTGGATGGGCATGCATGGGCATCATCCATGCATGCCACCCCTCATGCAACTCTCTCTCTCTCTCTCTCTCCCATGATTATGCCCCCCATGCATGCATGCCCATCCTTTGTACCACATGAATAAAACCCCCCCAAGCCCCATACGTATGGGGTTCCTCTCTCATTTTGGAGCACACTTTTGATCTCCCACCATTCTTCTTCTCCAAGAGCTCCAACCTCTCTCCCATCTCTCCCAAGCTCTCTCATCTCTCCCAAGCACCTCACCTTGCTCCATCTACCACTTTTTTCTTCTTCTTCTCCACTCTCACTCAAGCAAAGGGGGAAGGCTTGCTGTTGGTGGTGCCAAGAGAGGTTCCAGCCTTGGTCCTAGCTCCAAGGAGGCTCCACACATCTTCTACAAGGGTTCAAAGCCCAAGGTGAGTCCTCTTAGACCATTTTATTGAACATATGTAAGATTTGACTTATTCAAAGCATGTTGAATATTATGCATGTTGTGGGATTTCTGTTCTAGAGTGTTCTTTGCATTTATCTCCCCATCATGCTCTCTTTTCTTGATTTTATGTGAGTTGATACTTCCGTAAGATAAGGGATGGTTTTCGGTTGATCTAAAGAGAGAAGAAGAGATTGTCTTTTTCTTGCTTGATTTCCAATGTTTAGAAGTTGCTGTTTCTATCCTCTTTTTATTCAATGGGGAGTATGTTCTCCTTCTTTGCTATCCCATGTACCCCCTTTAGCAATCCCCTTTTGTTTCCCTTCTTTAGATATTCTTATGTTAAGCTAAATGAATGAGTTAGGTTGGTGTGATCATATTATAATTCATGTAGGAATGTGTTGGAGTTTATTTCTTTTTATTTTATCTTACTAACCTAAGGCATGCATGATATTGCTTATCATCCATATGGAGTATGCATATGCATACGAGTAGGGTTTCCTCTCCTTAGGTTGCTGTTTTGTACACTTTAGTCATGGCTTCATTTTATTTGTGGTTATTGTCTTGTTCATGAAAAAATCAGCAATAGCATCTCTTCTCATATACTCCATGCATATGCACATATACCCATGCCTTAGGAGTTTGATTTAGATCACTCTTTATGTATATATATATATATTATGTAATCAGTTTTTTATGTATGTGAAGGGTTATTTTAGTATATGTATGTAGCAAGTACACACACCCACTTTAGCATGAAGTTGGTTTTTTTTAAAGTTCTTTCATACTTTATCTTCTTACCAATGTGGCTACTGGTTTTTAGAATGAAGAGGAGGCCAAGAGAGGGACACTCAGTCCCTATGTGCTTGTTGAGACAAGGGAAGGGAACCCCCCACTCATTCCCTTGTGTTTGATTTTGGAAACCCCAAGGAAAGTGGGCCAAATGGCCCCATCTGGACCACTGTGGGCTCACACAGGAGCCCATACGACCCCCAGAACATCCTAGGAGACCCAAGAAACCAACCCCAATGCCAAAATCCGAAAAAATAGCTTCTGTAGATTGATCCGGCAACTCAGGCCGGATCAACTGAAGCCCATGTATAGCCGGCTAAGGATGCCGGATACACTGAGACTTGTGTGTAACCGGCATCTCAAGCCAGCTTCACTGCTAGAATGTTGTTTTTGCTTTTTTTGTGTTTTTGTGCTATTTTGTGCTTGGTTTGACCAAACCACATGAACCAGAAGGGTTTCCGGGTCACCCGGAGACCCAAGATGGGCCATGGACCGACCCGGTCCAATGTGAATTCCAGTGGGCCTTCCAACGGGGCCCACCAAGCCCGACAAACCTATTATGCTTAAATAAGACAATTAAAGGAATTGAGCGGGCCAGACCCTGTGAGGCCCATCAAAGCCCAACTGGGGCAACATGCATGCTAAGATCTAGGCTTGGTTTGGCCGAGACCAAGGGCAGGGCCTATCGGGCCCACCAAGCCCATTAACCAACCAAGGTTAGGGTTTCAAAACCCTAACTCGGGAAGTCTTGGGCTTTCAAGCCCGAGCCCAGGTAAAGGGCCCCAAGCCCAAGGCCTGGCCCATTTTGGCAAAGGTTAATCAAGAATAACTCAAAACACTTGGCAACCAGGGTGAGGCCCACTCAAGGGCCCACAAACAGTCCCGGCCCACTTGTGCATAGAAATCACTTAAATAATCAAACTGGAATTTAAATAAAATCAATTCACTTGAACCAAAGCCCAAAGGGCCTCTCAGGTTTAGACTGAGGCCAACTAAGGAGACACGTGGGCTCAACCGAGCCCACCAAGGAATCCGCGGGCCTTCCAACGGGGCCCGCCCAATCAGACTCACATCACTTTAATTAAAAAGATAAAATCAAGTAAAGGGACCCATACCACTTTGGCGGTCCCGCCAGACTTAACCGAATTGAATGCTGGATTAGGAATCGGGTGAGTGAGAGATCAACTAAGTTGACTCAAACTAGGGAAACTTATGGGACCCGTCACTTGACGGGGTGGACTGGGGTGTCTACGGACTTCCCCAGACCACAACCGAGAACCTACTTAGAATCTCAAGCCGCAGACCAAGCCTTAATAGAAGAACTTAGGCACCCAGGCGTCTGCCTGCACCCCATCAGGCAGTGGCGACTCCAAACAAACCCCGAGGCACGCATCGTTTTGCGTGCGCCTCGTCGTGCGACCGAAATCGGGTGCGCACAGGTTGGTTTATGACTTTTAAAGCCTAATATAAATAGGAGACTAAGGTTAGACAAGAGAGAATTTTCGTGGGTTTATTATTGAGAGAAAAGAGGGAGAGAAAGGAAGAAGGCTGCTAATGGAGATGTCTGACCAGCCATCATCAAATCATGATCGGGGAAAATCCATACGGTGAATCGCCTTCAAATGTCGAGGTTTTGATCTTCACTGATGGAACTACAATGTGAGCGCGGTGGAGATGTGAATCAGAGATCTCTAGCTTGGTGTGTTTGGGAGCAAAAGTAAGGTCCAGAATTAGAAGCTTCAATGGAAGAAGGATTTTAGCGTATAAGGCAAGTAGTAACCTTGGAAAACATGAGGAACTGCATGATTTCGTTTTCTGTGATTTAACAGTGATTGAATGGATTAGTCGGAATAGTATTTACATGGAATCAAATTGTTTATATTTTAATGATTGGTATTGTGCGCACCCGATTTCGGTCGCACGACGAGGTGCACGCAAAACGATGCGTGCCTCGGGTTTTGTTTGGAGTCGCCACTGCCTGATGGGGTGCAGGCAGACACCTGGGTGCCTAAGTTTTTCTACTAAGGCTTGGTCTGTGGCTTGAGATTCTAAGTAGGTTCTCGGTTGCGGTCTAGGGAAGTCCATAGACACCCTAGTCCACCCCGTCAAGTGACGGGTCCCATAAGTTTTCCTGGTTTGAGTCAACTCAGTTGGTCTCTCACTCACCCGATTCCTAATCCAGCATTCAATTTTGGTTTAAGTCTGGCAGGACCGCCAAAGTGGTGTGGGTCCCTTTACTTGATTTTATCTTTTTAATTAAAGTGATGTGAGTCTGATTAGGCGGGCCCCGTTGGAAGGCCCACGGATTCCTTGGTGGGCCAAGTGTGGCCCATATATCCCCTTGGTGGGCCTCAATCTAAACCTGAGAGGCCCTTTGGGCTTTGGTTCAAATGAACTGATTTTTATTTGAAGTTTAAGTTTGATTATTTAAGTGGATTTCCATGCCAAAGCGGGCCGGGATTGCTTTGTGGGCCCTTGAGCGGGCCCCACAGTTGTTTGCCAAATGATTTGAGATTTATCTTGCTTAAGTTTCCAATGTGGGCCAGGATTTGGGCTTGGGCTTGAAAGCCCAAGACTTCCTGAGTCAGGTTTTTGAAACCCTAACCTTGGTTGGTTAATGGGCTTGGTGGGCCCGATAGGCCCTGCCCTTGGTCTCGGCCAAACCAAGCCTAGATCTAAGCATGCATGTTGCCTCAGTTGGGCTTTGATGGGCCTCACAGGGTCTGGCCCACTCAATTCTTTTAATTGTCTTATTTAAGTACAAATAAGTTGGTCGGGCTTGGTGGGCCCCGTTGGAAGGCCCACCGGAAATCGATTTGGACCGGGTCGGTCCATGGCCCATCTTGGGTTTCCGGGTTCTGGTTTGCTTGGATTGGTCAACAAAGCACAAAAATAGCAAAGATCATCAAAAATAGCAAAAATGCAATCTGGCAGTGTAGCCAACCTGAGATGCCGGTTACACACAGGGCTCTGTGTATCCGGCATCTTTAGTTGGCTACACATGGGTCTCAGTTGATCTGGCCTGAGTTGCCGGATCAACCCACAGAAGCCTTTTCTCGGATTTTTGCATTGGGGTTGGGTTTCTAGGTCTTCTAGGATGTTCTAGGGATTGTGTGGGCTCCTGTGTGAGCCCACAGTGGTTCAGGTGAGGCCCTTTGGCTCTCTTGAAGGTGTTTTGAGAATCAAAGGGAAAAGATGGGGGCTGGGATTTGCCTCCTCCTCTTTTCTATCCCCAATCATTGCACAAACAGGGATTCAAGTATCCCTATGCCGGCTTCTTTTTCCCACACAAACACATCATTAATATTGCATGAAGCAACAAACAAACTAAGGCATCCCTAAGCATGTTGCAAGCTAAAATTGAACTAAGTAAACAATGGAATATGCAGAGCACCTAGTTATATCTTCAATGCATGCAAAAGTAGACCTATCCATGAAATATGTACAAGGCCGAATGGGTCTTTTTTATGACTCAAAACAGTGACTAAACCGAAGTGGAATCATGGTGTAAACACACAAAACAGTCGGTAAAAGTAGATGTTGACATGATCCCTAAAAATGGTAAAACACATGCCTTAAACATTGATTAATCCATGCATGCATACAACCTCAACTTAGACCACGTGCAAATGAAAACTAGAACATAAACTCAATGTGCAACATCCTATCAATGCAAATTATTCATTTATTCTAACAAAGGACATTTAAAGAAGGGAACAAGGGGGATTACTTCAAGGGGTACATTGGAAAAGGCAACCATGGGGGAATATACTCCCACCTTTGAATAAGACAACCAATAACAGCAAACATTATGTTAAGAAGCCATTAGAACATGCTTAAAATATCATGCTTAAAGTGGAACATTCTCATCCTAGAAACCGGAGATATGCTCCCTTTACCAAGGGACTTTCTCATGCCGAAAATGATGAACACAAGTGGAGGGAGAAGACATCAACATGCTGGGAAAGAAACGGGAAACATGCTAGAGAAGAAAGTAACACTTTAACATGCTTGAAATGAGCCTATTTTCATTTATGCTGACAACAAGTTGTAGGGAACATTACTTGGGGGTTATTGGAACTTGGAGTGACGTATGGAACTCCCTTGAAGCAAAACCGGTGCTGAAGTCTTACCTTTTGCACCACCAACAGCAGCCTATCCTCCTCTTGGTTGTGAGAAAATGGAGAAGAAGAGGGAAAAGAAGGGTTGGATGGTCTTGAGATCAATTTGGGTGAGCTTTGGGGTGAGTGGAAGTGACCAATGGAGGTGCACTAGAGGGGGCAGCCATGGGAGAGCTTGGGAGAGATGGGAGAAGATGGGAGAAAGTGGGAGAGATGCCCAAAAAAAATCAGCCGCCCCCGTAAAATTGTGCTAGGGTTTCTTTTTATAATGCTTGACTAAAAAAGAATTATTCTTGCATTTCATCACCAAAACCCTAATCCTTTCATTTCATGCCACCCTTTTTTAAGAAAAGCCATCATTGCATTTTTTCTTAGCCTCCAAGTAAACTTGGAGGCCAAGTTTGCTTGAACGAATTCTCCACATGGAGAATTCGTCCAATCATTTATTTTTTATTTTTCTTTTTTTCTTTATTTATTTAATTCATTTGCTTTTATTATTATTTTATTAAGATCTTTGTTTTAGGTTTTGGATGAACATGCATCTTTTAATTTTTTTTTCTTTTTCTTTTATTTTAAATATTTTAATTAGATTTTTAGCAAAAATATTTATTTTTTAATTCAAAACCTTTTACTTTGCTACTCTTTCTTCACTATTTGCCACGTGTGCAGATTTTCAGAAACTTTAACAGCCCACAACTCGCTCGTCTGATATCCGATTTTAGCAAACTTAGTGGCGTTGGAATCAGTGCGAGATTCCCTATCCACTGAATTTAAGTTTAGCAGCAAATTCGAGTTTTTTAGCAGAAGTGCCGAGCCGCGTCCGGGAGCCAATTTTGCTCATATTTCCTTATCCGGGACTCCGATTCCAGCAAACTCAGTTGCGTTGGAATCGTGTCAAGATGCTCTTTCTACTAGTATCAAATGAGGTAGCTGATCTGGGTTTAGCAGAAAGTCAATTTCTGCTTTTCTCAGATTTGACCAGTCCATAACTTCTTCATCTGGACTCCGATTTGAGCAAACTCTGTTTCATTAGAATCGTATCGGAATCCTCTTTCTAATGGTAGGAAGCATGGTGACTGATTTACACCGGATAAAAAGTCAAATTTTTGACTTTCTCAAGTTTGACTTTTCAATTAAAATTTCATTTTCTGCATTTTGGGAGGTGCAAAAATGAGGTGCTTACAGGTATTCTTGATGGATTTGTCAAATTAAAGAAGAAAACTTAGTTTGATTATGCAAATAAATGTAGGAGGGTATTTAATTAATAAGAATTAATCTAGAAGGCTTTAGGTATGTTTTAGGATGTTAGTAGATTAATTTAGACCATGGAAACATATAGCAAAAGCCTAAAAATCCGAACTTTGTAAATCTGGAAAATTCTGTTAAGAAAATTGCACGAACGCCTAGGATTGCCTAGCCCTGTAGAGGTAGGCGCTCTATGTAAAATTTGCAGATCTTGGGGATTTTGTAATACGAATAAAAATCCAATAATTCTTCTAATAAGCATATTAGCATCTTTATAAGGACCTAATTTAGGTATAAAAATTATAAAATTAAATTGGAAAGATTAACCAATAAATTGAAGGTTTTAATGAAAGGTTTGTCCATAAAAGGGTCAAATGGTATGGATATTGATAGAAATAATACTACTGGTACTTATAGCTTATAAACATCTTCTAAACTTTATTTTAGGTCTGTAGGACATGCTGGACAATAAAAATACAAAAAACCTAAGTAGAAACTATCTTAGGTGTTAAGATAGGAAATTGGATTATAATAAAAGGATTAATAAGGAAAACTCTAAGTAAGATTTGATTTACTTTATTAGAGCTTTCAATATGAATGTTGGTTACTGGAATTGCATAAACTTTGAATTTTATCTAACATATGATACATGAGTTTTACTTTAAATATAATTGGGAAATTGCATATGTTATTCTGAAAAAGGCTTTAATTGGAATTGTAAGGACGGAATCATGGTTTTCACATGGAAGTGAATATTTGGGTATGGATTGGTATGTGGTAGGATGTCATTAGTTTTTCCTTTACGGTTGGGTGATACGGCTTCTGTGGTTGAGTTGATACTGACTTTTACGGCAGAAATGGGTAATCCTCTGTGTAGAGATGTGTAATCCTTTACGTGTAAAAGTGTGTATGCCTCCTACAGTAGCGTGTCCTCCCGTATGTGGTTTTATCGTGGTTTGTGTCAGTGGGCTTAGCTGTATATGGATCCATAGTTTTGGCTGGTTAGCTAAGTGGTATTTAGTTTTGGTTGAGTTACTCCTATATGCGAGCCCGCTTCCCTTGCAAGTTAGTTTGCTCTGGGAATGTCCTATATCTGGAGGGACACCCCGGTGCGCTGCTGGTGATTCGCTGTACATGTGGATAAGCGACCATCTCCATGTATTGATTCTGGTGCTGCATGCTGGTGGTAATGCCAACTCTGTTGAGTTCGTGCGCAATAAGTCGGTGACTATAGCTCTTTTCTATAGCTGCGCTGCATGGGGCTTGAGTATCATTAAGTAGCACTGCCCCTAAGCCGCACGGTGGTATAGCAGTTAGTTGAGTGTCATCTCAAATACTTATCATCTTTGTGAGTCATGCAATGGCACGTGTTTTATCGCTTTTATCGGTTTTACCCCGTTAACATCCAATTATTGGTATTTGTATATGATCATCTGTTTTATCGCTTTATTTGGAATTGCCATGGATAACTTGGATTTCTCGTCTTATCGTTGATTAATCGAATACCTCATGACTATTTGCTTACATTGGACTGTTTCTAATTGCATGCACCTACTACTTGCTGAGATGTAAATCTCACTTCGTTTTCTCCTATTTTTCAGGTTGCTTGGAGAGATCGCGAAGATGGGGTTTTAATTTGATGGGTAGAATTGTAATTGGTATTAATGTCACATGTTGATTAGATAAACTTTACTGTAAACTGAATTGATATTATTGAATAAAGAATTGTTTTTATTGGCCACTAGAACTCTGATATATATTTAATTAGTTTTTAAAATTATTGCGAATCTTAGTTGGTATCTGACCCTAGCTTCGTGGTAACACCTCGAGTTTGGTTGTTGAACCGGACTTGGGTTGTTACAGTAGCGAACCGGGTTCGGGTTGGTTGCCGGTTTGCACTGACCCGAATTCAGGGTGTTATAGCTCTAGTTCCTGTAACACCACCTGCAAAGTTAGTAATGATGATTTCGGAAGGAATTAAATCCGAATAAGACTTACCTAACTTCTTCACTGTGGAGATCGGAATGAAATTTACTGCTACCCCATTATTAATTAGAACTCTATTGATATGGATTTCGTTCATATATGCCTTTATAAATAAAGGTTTCAAATGTTGAGTCATGGCTAAGGATAGTTTAGCAAAACATACCTCTTCAACCGGGCCGATTTGGTCATTATCGGCCGGTTTCTGATTTCTTTCCTCTTCCTCAAGGTGTTCCGGATTGATCACATACAACGCTGCTGGGTCCCCTTCATCACTGATTTCTTCTAATCATGGTAAATCCATGCTTGCCTTGAAAGTCATAGGTAAAGTGAGGAGCATATGACAGTCGAGTGGTATTGGAGGCATCCGGCCGAAACAAATTTCGGCTATTGACACATCAGCACTCAATGGTGGCTGACTCAGTGATTCACTAATCTCATCCTTCAGGGCTTCCAGCATAATTTCCTCAGTTACTTTTACCGTGGAGGGAGTCGACATCCTGCTATATTCAGTTAACAACTGTTCAACTAGCAACTGTTCCCCTTCCCCTCCGGCGAAGTTATTCGTCAAATCATCGTCGGACACCAGTCTTTCAGTTACTGAAGTTACTGCATTGGAACTATGTTCGGGTGCAGTATCCGGAGCAGCTGATGAACTAGGTAACGGGCTCTTCTTGAGCTTTTGTGGTTTTGGGGTGCGCCTTTTGGCGGTAAACCTAGACGACCAATACGGCTCGGAAGATCCAGTACTCTGTTCCTGGTATCGTCTTTTAGCTTGTTGTCACTACCAGCGTCGCTTTTGCGTTCTGCTCAATTCCGCGACATTTCCCTGTGAATAGAAAGGAAACTTAGGATGAGTCAATTTTTTCCAGTGACCATCTCGAATAATAGGGGGTTTTACCATCCTAGGTTTGACCTTGTTTACCATCATATATTGTTCATAAGTCATATAGCCGCTTTCCCAAGCTGAGCTATATGGAGCCACCGACCTTGTCGGCGAGCGTACTTGTCTTCCAGAAGCCAAGTAAAGTGGCCTCTTGCCCCCCTGAGTATGATGTGTATCTTCGTAATTTAGGGACTTCCCTTTGTCGCGCTGAGTACGTTGATATCTTGTTATCACTTTTTGTTTGCACTCCTGACAAAGGTGATCTGGTGATACTTCTATTTTCTCTGGGATTTTACATGATGTATCCTGATTAAAGGAAGAATCCTCTGAGGACTTGGCAACCGTTTTCGGTCGCTTTGTGGTTACAACTTGAGTGGAAGAGAACTCAGAAGAAGCTGAAGTCAATTTCTTTGTTATCGTTTCGTTAGAATCTCACTTTCTGTTTTCTTCCATATCGGGGTCGTGCCTGGACTTGTGCCACCACTCACCCCAGATTTCACCTCTCCTTTCCTAACGCCATGATCGGCCTTGTGTGGCCGGATATCTCCAATAGTTTCTTAGTCGCAAGTTCACTTGGTTTTGAACCAGTTGTGTTCTTTTTTCCAAATTTTCCAAAGAGGATCCGTCCAGGTCGATTTTAATGGCCGGAGTGCATTTCGGCAAGCCAATGGTGACCATATTCGCTGATACCTCTTTAGGGAATGGTTGCTTGTCAGCATCTTCCCCTTGTCAGCCTCCGCAAACTTCAGGAGTCCTTTATCAATATTTTCTTGTATCACATTACGAAGCACAGTACATTCATTAGTTTCATGAGTCTTCACTCCGTGCCATTTACACGTTTTACCCTTGGCCGCTACATTGGCCGGGATAAAGGGGTGGTCTTTGGTTAGTCTGAAAAATCCCTGTTTTAGAAGATATTCAAATATTTCGGCCGTCTTATTTATATCAAAAGAATAATTTCGGCTAAAAGTATTTGTTCCTTCTGTATCCTTGGTTTTTCGGATAAGAATCGAACAGGTAATTGATTGCTTTCCCATGACTTCTACCACTCCGTACTCAAAATTTGGGTCCCTGTAATAAGACCCGTAAGATGAGGCTTTCTTTTCGTTGTCTTCCTGTAACAGCCATTCATATTTGGTGGCTCTGGCCGACAACTCAAATAAATCTTCAAACTGTTCACCTTCGAACTTCTTTCGGAGTTCAAAGTGTAGTCCGTTTAAGGCTAGATTTGCAAATTCCAATTCCGATAAAAGAATTCGGCATTTGTTTTTCATATATTTGAATCAAGCGATGTACTTATCGACCGATTCCCCTGGTTGTTGTCTTAACCGAGCAAGATCAACCATGGTTACTTTGGGTTCCATTCGATAAAATTGGGAATGGAATTTTTCCTCCATCATTGCCCAATTTGTAACGGAATTAGCCGGTAATGTAATGTACCACGTAAAGGCCTGTCGGGTTAATGAATTTCCAAATAGTCTGAGTTTGAGGAAGTCATTACTGGACGCCTCTCCACATTGAACCATAAATCAGCCAATATGTTCAATGGTAGATTGTTGGCCTTCTCCTGAAAACAAGGTGAATTCAAAATTTTTGTATCCCCTAGGAAATTCAAATTATTGGTCAATCCAAGTTGGGTAAGGTTTCCGATACACTGGCCTAGTCATTCGTCGGTGATATTGATCTCCGATCATCTCTTGAATCACATTCTGAATGTAATTACGGTTCATGGCCATATTTCTTACACCAATGTCTTCTCTATGGTTCTCCTATGCCTCCCTTTGCCCCCCTGGGTGTACCTCGACCGGAGGCACATTAGGAGGAATTGGGATACCAGGAGGTATTTCTCCCCTAACAGTAGCAATGTTGGCTGGTTCATTTCAACTGTTACCGCCCAAGTTTATGGGTGGTGGTTGCTATGGGATATTCATCCTCTCATGAGCATTCGAACCAGCAGCCGATGTCTCGGCTCGTTCGGCCATCATGGCGGTCTTGCCATTGTGGAGAATCCTTCCAGATCAAGAAAAGGATAGAATGGAATCTCAGAGAAACGAGGATTCAATTAGATCATCTATTTCGTGTCAGAATTAAGAGACTCAATTGCACGTAGACTAGCTAGTGCATATGGATTAGCACAATGGTGATATTCGATACTTGTTTAGTTATTTGAATGTAATTAAATGACTATTTTATGAATCTTTTATAATATTAGACTTATATTTTTGGGTATATTTCTAAGTACAATACATAAATTGTGTACAATATTTTTATGGAAGCAAAAAGCAATTTCTATGTTACTACAATTACCAAACATGCTTTTTTGCTTCTTAGAAGCAAAGCAAAATTTTACCAAACACATTTGCTTCAAGAAAAGATCTTTCAAAAAGCATAAAATTGCTTTTTTGCTTTCTTGCTTTTAGAAGCAAAAAAGCAAAAGCGTTACCAAACGCAGCCTAAGGGTCCCACCGGGCATGCCAAAAAGGGATGTTCCTCCGAAATTGGGCCGGTGTGGACACGTGGCGATGTTGATGATGTGTCTCTGTGCAGGCGTGCCAGTATCATTTGATACAATGATTTCGGGTCAAGTTGACCCCGGGCACCTATTCCGAATCTAAACTGGGGTGTTGGTTCAGTCGTACTGCAAGTCACCTGTAATAAAACCGGTCAGGCGATAATATGAAGACGGTTGCTCATTCTTCGAGTTTGTGCCTTTTATAGCCAATCTTTGACGGTTGCTCAACGTCCCACTCTTGCACGATCTTCATGGAGGCTGGTCATCCGCAGTCTTCTGTTCTTGAAAGATAACTATCCCGGCCATGATCTTAAAGTAGTTATTCTCAAACAACCGGTGATACGATCCTTTGAACCATATGTATATGGTTCGTTGCATAGGCTTACGTGGCTTTAACTGAAATCTCGGCCTACATGTATGCTGACGTGGCCTACCTGACTGAACAAAGCCTACGTGCTTATGACATGGCCTCAGTAGGCCATGTAGATATCACGTGGCCTTCTCTTATTCGTCAATCTGTATAGGGTGTAAATTGCATGCAACACCCCATCTCTCTCTCTCTCTCTCTCTCTCTCTCCCCCCATGCATGCATGCATCTCTCATGCATTACCCCACTTTAAAAACCCCCATGAACCTGTACGTAGGGGAGGTTAGCTCATTTTGTGGCTCATTCTCCCATTCTCTCCAACATCTCTCCCATCTCCTTCTCCCATCTCTCCCAAGCTCGTCCCACCTCCCACACCCTCTAAGCATTCCCCCTTGACTCCTTTGCCCTCATTCCCTCCTTTCTTCTTCATCTTCACCCAAGAAAGAAGATCAAAAGCTGCTGTTGGTGTTGAAGAGGGGAGCTCCAGCCCATGTTCTGGCTTCAAGGAGGTGCTTACACACCACTCCAGGGTTCCAGAACCCCCAGGTATTGTTCCCCATCATCTCCTATAACGCATATATGAGAATGAGGCCTTTTTCATGGAGTTTAGAAAAAGTGTAGTCTCTCCCTTGTTTTGAACTGTTTTCCTACATGATCTACATGCATTTGCTTCTCATTTTGTCATGTGGGAGTCTCTGGAGGTAAGGAGAGGTATACGTTTGGTTCTAAGGGAGGGTGAGAGACTTTCCCATATATTTTTAGGTCTTTGATGCTACTATTTTCACAAGTCTTGTTTCATATTTTTCTTAATGAGGGAGAGTGTTCCCTCTTGCATGAACAATCTATTGTACCCCTCATGTAATCCCCATCTCCCTTTTCTTGTGTTCTCTCCTTTCTCATGTTTTGTTTCTTTCTTGGTGCTTCCATGGTGGTGGTGTAAGACCCCGAATTTTCCTTAAATAATATAATAAATTAATAAATAATATCTTTGGGAGTTATAATTGATGGAAATAATTTATTGATGTAGGTGAGCGTGATATTAGTGGAGATCAAGTGTTGGACACAGATTCGACCGTCCGATCATGAGTTATCAAGGTATGATTCATATTTTAAGTTGTTGTGTTCTGATTGGGCAGTGTGCATAGAACGTTAGTGAGTGAGCTACGTGGGATCAGGGGGTATAAGTACTTGTTTAATACCCTAATTTTATATGCTTGGAATACCTATCGACGTATCCTTTGTATTCAGCAACCATACAAACCGCAACCACGAGCGACCGCTGGCGATTGGAAGAAGGAGAAGAAGAAAAAGTGAGATAAAGAACATTGAGTTTGGCCTTTTGAACGTTGCTTGGTGTTAGAGTTCGTTGTTGTTCAAGAGGAGAAGGAGAAATCACGCGAACAGAGGTAGGTGACACCGTTTTACCATCCATGTTTGTATTTACATGTGTTTAATCTCCAAAACATGTTTTTGTGATGTAGATATATGTATAAAGCATGATATAATCGTTATATGTATTGTTGGAATGCTTAGAATAGGAAAAATCGCATTTACAAACACTTTCTGATCGTTTTTGAGTGACCGCCGACTTTACTGTACTCGGTGATCCTCAGCGCTCTTAGGTGCTAGTGCAAAATTCGAGACCGCCCGAGACCACTTGACGATTTATCGTCGGCGACCGAAATTGAACGACCGCCTACCCTAGACGGCCGGAGTGATCCTAGGCGATCATGGGTGCTCTGTGCAGAAAATGCAGAAATTCGTATTTTCAAACCCTGATTCAATTCCAAACTATTTTTAGTCAATTTTAATAATTAATTAAGATGTTTTAAGACCAAAATAATTTATTAAATTTCCTTTTTTACTGAAAAAAAAATTAGGGAGATATTTAGGACACTAGTTGCCAAACTTTGAACATAATTGTGAAATTTAGTTTTGCGGAAAACCTGACCTATCATTTGATTACAGAACATCTTTAAATTACACTATCAACCAGATAATTACATAAAGAGATTTCAGATCATAAGTCCAACTCAGTTAACCCGAATATTGAAGGAAATGTCATATTTACCCTTTATATGCCGCTAGGCACCAACCTTTATAGAATTATTAGACTTTAGGGATTTTTGGAGTCTAGTGGGCATAGCTGGTTATGGATCCGTAGTTGTGGCTAGATAGCTAAGGGATATTTCATTTGGGTTGAGTTTCTCCCTTGTGTGAGCGCGCTTCCTTTGCAAGTTGGTTTGTTTGGGAAGGTCCTCTGTCTGGAGGGACACCCCGGTGAGCCGCTGGTGATTCCCTGTACATGTGGATAAGCGACCATCTCCATGTATTGATTCTGGTGCTGCATGCTGATGGTACATGCCAACTCTGATGAGTACGTATGCAATAAGTCAGTGACTACGGCTTTTGTCTAAGCTGCGCTGCATAGGGCTTGAGTATCATTAGTAGCACTGCTCCTAAGCCGCACGGTGGTATAGCGTTTGGTTGAGAGTCATCTCAAAAGGTTTATCTATCTTTGTGAGTCCTACAATGACACTAAAATCACAAACACTTGTTGTTACTATTGCATACATGCTAGAGGCATGTAATTGGTATATTGGTTGGATGTGACTGTTTAGTGCATCCTAGTAATGTATGGATTATGCTATTGATTTATGATATTGGATTCCTATCATAGAACTTGCTGAAATTTATATTTAGAACTGTTTATTATACTGTTTTGTATTCCACGATACGAATGGTTATACGAGCCTGCTTAGTCGAGATTGCTTAGTCGTGCATGAATTGCTATTTTTATGTATTTGAACTGTTTAAACATGCATGTGTTACCTACTGGGATATTCGTATCTCACCCTACCTTTATCTCATTTTCCAGGGAGAGCTAGCTGATTATTCGCCGGAGGAGTACTATTATCCGAATTTTGTCTGAGTTTGTGGATTGATAAGGATTTAGTTATTTTGATCAGATTATTATTCATATGTTGGTTTGATGTATTAGAGAGATGTGAGAGTAGTGACCCTTTTATTTTATCAGACTTTAATATTGATTTTTGATGGTTAATTATATCTCAATTTCTTGAGGATATTAGACTATACTTCCGCACACACATGTTCCGCACTCTGATAGTTAAGTAATGAATAGATCATTTATTTCTTTAGTCTGGTATATTCTTGATGTTTATTTGATATGGGCCAGTAACATCTTGGATTTGGTTGATGAACTGAATTCGGGTTGTTACAGTGATGAACCGGGTTCGGGTCGGATGTTGGTTTTACGTTGACACGGGTTCGGGGCGTTACAGGTGGTTTCTCTCTCATGCTGTGAAGTGTATGAAAAGTGAGTGTACATGTGTATGTGCAAACCCCTATGTTCATGCTCCACCTCCCCCTTTGGTATGTTGCTGATTTCGTGCCCTAGCATGTCCCCCTTCCCTTCTTGGCAGCTGCTGATTTCAGCATGTTCATGCACCAATGTAACGCCCTTGATCCGGGTTACATAATTTAACCGTAACACGTCTCCGGAGGTTAATATAAAACACAGGATCGCAATATCAGAGTGAAGGAAAAACATGAATACAACAATAACTATATAACAAAGTGCGCTAAAATAATCCCAAATGGAATAAAACTCACATGACCAAGAACTACCCGCAAGTATCGAGCTCTCCAAGAGTATCTGAAAACAAAACGAAAACAACAGGGTGAGATACGAATATCCTAGTGAACAGCATATGCATGCGCAAAACCATTTAGTTCAGTTCTAAAAACATGCCACGGTGCAACACATCTACGATGACGATAACACGTCTAATCCGAGTAATCCAATAGAATCCCAATAATCCATGTTGTAAGAACCTCATTTTTGCGCTCCAAAAAAGCCAGAAAATGCAAAAACCCGGCCGAAAAGTCAAACCCTGAGGGGAGCAAAGTTGACCTTTTAATCAGAGAAAATTTGGCCACCTTGATCTATGCCATTGGATAAAGAATCTCGACACGGTTCCAACGCAACTGGGTTTGCAGGAATCGGAGTCCGGATGAAGGTTCTGTGGGCGGTCAAACTTAAGGAAAAGCCAAGAGTTGACTTTTCCTCGATTTCCGTGCCAAATGCCTTACTTTAGCCCAATGGATAGAGAATCTCGACACGGTTCCAGCGCAACTGGGTTTGCAGGAATCAGAGTCCGGATAAAGGTTCTGCGGGCGGTCAAACTTAAGGGAAGACCAAAAGTTGACTTTTTCTTGGAATCCGTGCCAAGTGCTTAGCCCCATGTCATTAAATAGAGGGCTCCGATACGAGTTTAACACAATTGAGTTTGCTCAAATCAGAGTTCGGACGAAGGAGATATGATCTGTCGAAGTTTCCGAGTAGCAAAACCTGGAAACTGCACACGTGGCGCAAAAGCTGCTCGCGTGGCAGCCAACGCAGCAAAATATCTCAGGGACTAAATCTTAAATATAAAATTTTCGTACGGGCAATCCGTAGATATCAAAAAGGGTCAAATCAGTCGAATCGGTCAAGTCGAAGGGCAAATCCGTAATTTTCCGATTTGTATCCGGTCACATATACCGGATACACTGCCTATCCTTCATGGCCGGACTTGAAGACCGGATACATAAAGGTGTTCGCGCGAAATCCGCACCACTTGGCCGACAGATTCGCGGCGGCATTAAATTTTGAAATCATTAAGTTATGTATCCGGCCTGAGTTGCCGGATACAAAGGGAAGCTAGTGTATCCGGACTTGGAGTCCGGATACGAATAGGCCTTAGTGTATCCGGCCTGAGTTGCCGGATACATTAAATTGCCTATAAATAGCAAAACAACAGCTCAGTCCGGGGTTGGCCATTGTTCTTCCTTTTCCCTGCTCTCTTCTCTCACTTACCCCCTTCGAATCCCACCCCTCTCAACCTCCTCAACCCCCTTTCACCTCCAAAGACCAAGCAAAGCTATCCCCAGCCCTTGCCGTCTTCTTCACCCTCTCCATTAAGACAAGAGGAGGAGTTGCTGTGCTAAAGAGGAGGCTCCAATTGCTGTTCGAGCCGAAGGAGGTGTCCCCACCTTGCGCAAGAAGCCAAGAACCTTCAGGTAAGGCTCCCTAGCATGTTGTGTTCATCATATATTAAACTTGTATTTTTCTAAAAATATTGTTTGCATGGCTTCCTTCTTTGCATGAAATCATGTTGTTACCATGCTTAGCATGTATTTTTCTTTGTTTTTATGGCATGAGGGTTACCACACGTGGGAAACCCACGTAGGATCGTTTGAGAAGTGTGGAAATCCGGTTTCACACACACTTCTCAAGGTCTTGTAGTTGCTGTTTAGACTTGATGCTAGGCTTGTTTTGACAGGGAGCTTGTTCCCTCCTTTCAATCTGCTGTACCCCTTTAATCCCCCTCCTCTTCCCCTTCGATGGTGGTTTCGTGATGAGCCATACACCTAGGCACGAGCCTAGCCGGATACCCCTTCTCGGCTGTGATCTCTTACTATGTTTTGCATGTGTATTCAGTCCAGCATGTAAAGCATGTTTTGTTTATTTCTTTCTTAATCATTTTGATATGATGCTATCATGTGAAGTCATGCGTGCCTTGGTGAGGCCTGAAGATTGGATGGGGGTGCTTAGGTCCCCTTCTCAACCAGCTAGCTGGCCAGAGATGGCAGGGAGGGCAGCAAGTTCCCCCCATTTGTTGTGCTAAGAAATCCATGAAGGAGAAGCCAAAGGTGGCTCCTCCCACAATCTGAACATACGTGGGCTCATCCAGGAGCCCACAAGACCCTTAATATGCCCCTGGGAGCTCCTGGGATCAGTCCCGAAAGGCCAAATCCCAAAAAGGCCCATTCCAGGGTGATCTGGTAACTCAGGCCGGATCACCTGAGGCCGTAGCATATCCGGCCACCAAGGCCGGATAACCCTTAGGCCCTGTGTATCCGGTCACTCTGACTGGATCACCTGTGGAACTTGTGTATCCGGCCTGAGTTACCGGATACACACAAAAGCATGTTTTTTTTGCATATTCTATTGTATTGCCGAATTTTGATTTGTAGTTTGCCAAAACCAGTGAACTAAGAGGGCTTCCGGGTCACCCGGAAACCCAGCTAGAGATCCGGACCAACCAGTCCGACCCGGCACACTTGTGGGCCTTCCAACGGGGCCCACCAAGCCCAACGAACCAAAGCATGTTGATTGAATAACTTAAGCAAAATGGACTATTTGAACCAGGCAGGCCAAGCCCAATGCGGCCCGCCCGTGCCCTATGATATATATGAGTACATGAACTGTGTGGTTTGGCCGAGACCATGGGCTAGGGCCTGCCGGGCCCGCCAACTAAGCCAAGGAAGGGCTCAAGCCCTAACTTCATTGAATTTGGGCTTCCAAGGCCCAAAACCGGATTACGGGCCCCAAGCCCAACGTCCCAAAAGACTTTGGCCCAAATATAAAGATAAGTCTAAAAAAAACCCTTGGACACCATGTGGGCCCACCTAAGGGGCCCACAGATCCATCCGGCCCACTTTTGCATGAAAACAAACCTAATAATTCAAATCTAAACCTAAAGCAAAATCAATTCACTAACCAAAGCCCACAGGGCCTCCTAGGGTTAGACAGAGGCCCACTAAGGGCACACGGGCCAACTCAAGCCCATCCAGGACACCGGTTGGGCCTTCCAACAGGGCCCACCCAAACAGACCCAGATCATTTAAGATTAAGACAAGATAAAACCAACTAAAGGGACCCACACCATTCAGGTGGTCCCACCAAAAATACATGCGGGATTAGGAATCGGGTGAGAACCAAAGAGAGAAAGCTGACTCAAAGTAGGGAACCCACGGGACCCGTCATCCGACGGGGTGGATTGGGGTGTCTACGGACTTCCCCAGCCCACAACCGAGAACCAACCTTAGAATCTCAAGCCGCAGACCCAAAGGGCCTCAATAGACAAGATTAGGCACCCAGGTGTCCGCCTGCACCCCATCAGGCGGTGGCGACTCTGAATTACCCCGTGCCGCGTTTCCCTTGCGCGCACAGCCTGGCGACTCCACTAGGGACCACCCAGCCCAGTAGGACCCTACTTAGGACCGAGTCAGCTCAAGAGGGACTTAGGCGATATTCTAGGAACTTTTGTTACCCCGCTTAGCAAGGTGCAGAATACACGTAACTACATGTTCTGGGGAGTCCTGCCACAAGGACGCGATAATTGCCTAAGGCAAGTGGAATTTAAGAGGTCCCCTGTGACCCTCCACTTACCTGGGGATTCTCCCAGGACATCGTAAAACGTGCCAATTCTACACCTTACTATACGAGGCAGTAGGGATTCCTTTATCACCTAAATCCAGACAAAACTCGCCCGTATAGGCACAGCACCCAGCCCAACTGCACACACGGGCACACCACCACACCGTGGATGGATGATGGCATAGATGTAAAATTAAATTTCCGCATTGATGTGATAAAATTGCGTGGGGTGACACGCACGAGGGAGGATGCGTGAATGATCCGATCCTTGATAGCTGAGCGAAGCGGATATTGCAATTTCTTTACCAAAACCTAGACCTTTCTAGCAGCTTACCCTTCTTCTTACTATGAACTGATCTTTGGGATGGTATTAGCACCTACGCTCCTGTGGCTTGCCGGGGAAAGCAGGGTAAACCCATCCCCCCAGTTTACTGGAGTCCGTTAGCACCACTGGTTTCTTGCCGTGGCACGCGAGGATCCAGTACTGGTCCAGACCCTTGTAGGCTTATGTCTCGGGCTAGGTATCCTTCCCCACCTAACGTTTCTGAATGAACCTTGCGTTGAGCATGAGAGGGTGAGTAGGATGTGAATGATGAATAAAATTGGAATAAAATTCAGAGTCCATCAGGGGCAGCAACCCCCGCTTTTTGCATCAAATGAAGTAAACCCTAGATGCTGGGCTACCTCGGCCCTAGCTTAGGAAGCTCACCTAATCGTGATCAGGGGAACCACCCCAGATCCATGCATGGAGTCCTGTATGCTATGGGTTTTGACCCATTAGAGTCCGCTGTGAGCACTTTAAGTCCAGATTGGTCTTTTAGAGCAGACGAAAGCCGGCCAGATCAGATAGACAGATGAAAGCATGCCAGGGTACTAAACCCTAGATTCAGGGATTTTTTAGCCTACCCACCTTGAAAGCAATTTGTATCCTCCCTTTTGGCTCCCAACAGCCTTAAGGATGAATTCTTTGCAGCTTTTGTAAATATCTTGTAAAAATTCGCCCTCGATGGCAAGTTGTAATTTCGCTATGATCCGACATCGAAAGCAGATGAAAGAACAGATGAAAGACAGAAAGACTGATCGGGACTTGAATGTGCTCCTCTACACAAGTATGTCTAGGAGTCGCGCCTTCATTGGCGCCAACCCTTAGGACCACACACCATGTGTGCCTGAGTTAAATTCCGCATTGCTTTGTTCTTTCTTCATTTGGTGAAGTATGCTAGAACTGATAGTGATTATCTCTTTTGCTTAAAATTATGCATGTCTTAGGACTAACTCAGAGTCTTGGTGTGGAACCTTAAATTGATTCGGAATTTCGATCGGATAGTTGGCATGGCGTCCACATCCTCATCTGAGAGAACCCGTTTCCCTAGGATAGAGAAGTGCGCTTGGGATACCCCCTGGATCCGTTCTTGGACAAGGCAGCTCCAAGGGAGTGAGCAGATTTAATGGGAGCACAAATACCACATGGGACAGACTTTGTCCCTATTAAATGTGCCGATTAACTGGGATATGATCCAAGCAGCCCTGCTTTTCTAGGATCCCCAGCTTTCAATGTTTCGATTCGGGGTCAACGAGTTGACTCCCACAATTGAGGAACTTGACCTGTTCCTCCGATTTCGTGATCTAGGAGAACCCGCTAGGCCAAGTCTCAAAGAAAGTTACAAGAATGAAGCTTGTGTTTTCTTTGGCCTCTCAAGGGGAGAATTCCAGACCTTAGGAGGTGACAAATCATTTACTCGGGTCTCTAAAACATTCCTAGCTGAGAAAATGAGAAACAAAAAGCAGGAAAGACCCCGGGCTTGGTTTGACACCTTCACCCTTGTGGTTCTGTCACAAATCTTCTTTCCAACTGGGGGAGACACCATTAATTTGGCCCTCATGGAAGTTGTGGATCAACTCAGGGCAGGGTACCGAATCATGCCACTAATCCTAGCTCAACTGTTCCACTCCCTAACTTTGTCCAAAAACGGAACTCGGAGGTTTCAAGGGTGCGCTCCCCTTCTCCACATTTGGCTGCAAGACCACCTGACGGTGTCATCACCTGTCAGTGCATACTACAAGGCAACCGGCAACAACATCCATTGGTTGGCCCAAAGAGAGATCAAACCAGACCTACCCGCCCGTGAGGATTGGTTTAACCACTTTCTCCACCTGAAGGGAGAAACGGACATCAGATGGTGGGGTACATACAACTTCCCCTATACCCCCATCATAGCTTTCAAGAAAAGAGAGGGGCTTGCCTTGATAGGTCTTACCCATGCCGTGCCATACTATCCGATTCGAGTTCTGAGACAGTTTGGGAAACCGCAGGGGATCCCGGTCAAGGACGACTTGGGCAATTTGATTGGTCCACTCACCAAGGGACGAAGGACCCAGCTACTGATGGAGTGGAAGACAGTGTGTGTATATCGAGAAGACATCTTCACCGAATCACATTTTCGAGACTATGAGCAATGGATAGCTCGGGAATTTGGCCACGATGGCCCCCCACCTCTTCAGCCTGTCGCATCAGGCGACATTCCAGTTCCGCCTCCTAACACATATAGGGACAGGGTGGCCAAACTGCAGGAGACCCACTCACGTATCCATTCAGCTTATGTGGATTCGGAACGGGAGAGTAGGCAGGCCAATATGGCCTTGCAACACGAAATGGAATTGGTGCGCAAGCGCGCTGAGGAGGACCGACGTCTGCGAAACAAGCTTCTGCGAGCCTTGAGAAGGCAAGACGTGTCCTCCCACTATGATGATGACCAACCTAGCTAGACTTTGGCTTTTTTGTATTTTGTTATGAATGATGATGTACTTTGTGCCGCAGCGGCACTCTTTTTGATTAAAGCATGAATTTACTTTCACTACTCTATGTTCTTCAAACTTAACAAAACAAGAACAAGAAATAAAAGGATTAATTCCCTCCAATAGGGCAACTCGGTCTCCGACAGACCACCTCTTCGCAAGATAATTGCAATATTCCTGGTCGCTGCGACCACATAATTTCCTTTAACTGCATCTCTCTCATTGAGATCGCAAAACCCAGCAAGTGTTAAAAAACACCCGAGACTTTGGGCTCAGATCACACCCGTCTGCATCTTTTCAAGATCATGCGGTCTAACCTGTAGGGCACCGAAGCCGCCGACGGATGAGTCGGATATTGGTGGAGGAGCGTCCTGGCATAGCCTACCCCTTTTAGTGACACCAAAGCCGCCGGTGATTGAATCGGATATGGGCTGCGGAGCGTCCGGGTACTACTAGCCGAATCCTTGGGGCACCGAAGCCACCGACGGATGAGTCGGATGTTGGTGGAGGAGCGTCCTGGCATAGCCTACCCCTTTTAGTGACACCAAAGCCGCTGGTGATTGAATCGGATATTGGCTGCGGAGCGTCCGGGTACTACTAGCCAAATTCTTAGGGCACCGAAGCCGCCGACGGATGAGTCGAATATTGGTGGAGGAGCGTCCTGGCATAGCCTTCCCCTTTGTGAGGCGCCGAAGTCAATGGTGATTAAACCAACGACTAGCTAAGGCACGCCCGGGAACTACTAGCCGAAGTTTGGCACCGACGCCGCCAGTAAATGAACTGGAGATTGGCTGAGGTGCGCCTAGGTGCTGATTTTCAGCTTCCCCCTGCAGAGACCCTGCATTGGTCCAACCCCGTGATTCTGAGCTCAAACAAAACCCCCTTTAATCGAAGGTTCTCTTTCCTTGCCTAAACAGCTAAAATAGATCCGGTTATTAGGGTTCTCTCTCCCCGTCGCTTCCGAGCGACTAAAATAGATCAGCTTTCAAAAGATAGGGTTCTCTCTCCCAGTCGCTTTCGAGCAACTAAAATAGATCAGTGTTCAAAATTCTCGGGGTTCTCTTTCCCAGTTGCCTGCGGGTGACTAAAATAGATCAGTGTTCAGAATTCTTAGGGTTCTCTCTCCCAATCGCTTTCGAGCGACTAAAATAGATTAGTGATCAGAATGCTTAGGGTTCTCTCTCCCAGTCTCTTCCGAGCGACTAAAATAGATCAGTGTTCAAACTTCTCGGGGTTCTCTTTCCCAGTTGCTGCGGGTGACTAAAATAGATCAGTGTTCAGAATTCTTAGGGTTCTCTCTCCCAGTCGCTTCCGAGCGACTGAAATAGATCAGTGTTCAAAATTCTTTGGGTTCTCTCTCCCAGTTGCCGGCGAGTAGCTAAAATAGATCCAGTTACTAGGGTTCTCTTTCCCGGTCACTTCCAAGTAACTAAAATAGATCAGTTGATTCAAAATTCAGGTTCTCTTCCTTTGTTGCCTTAGGGTAGCTAAAATAGATCAGTTAGTCAAATCATCTCATAAAACAATAAATAAATAAATAAATAAATAAATTCAATCAGATAAAGTTGTGTAAAATTGCACTAATGCCTGCAAACTGTCCCCTCAGGTACCCAAAAATTGCTTTCAGAAGCCCGTACCTGTTAAGATCGAGGAGAAGGCTCGATATGGAACAGCAAGGAGAGCAGACGCCGCCAGGGCAGCAGCCTGCAGAGCCCAGTCATGCGCAAGTAGTTAATGAGATGCAACAAAGGATGGACAGCATGAGTACCATCATCCGAGAACTAACGACAGAGCTGAGAGAGTTGAGGCAGGCCCCGCCAGTGGCACCAGTTGCTCAGCAGCCACAGCCACAGTTCCCGCCACAAGCGGAAGTGGCGCCACCGCCACGCCTAGTGAACCCCCCTCCCCTAGCACCACCACCACCGGCAGCACCGTTCCACATTGCACAACAGGATCAGTTTCTACCTATCCATCTGGGGCAAGGCGATGAGGACTGGTACAGAACTCAGGAGGTACAGTTCGAGGAGAAGCTGACAGCTGTAAGGGAGGAGAACAGAACAGAAATGGCCGCCCTGAAGGAGCAGCTCAAACAACTCCAGCCTAGCACCGTGCAGAGCGAGGCTACCCTGGAAAGCCTTTGCTTCTTTTCGGACATCCAACTCCCGGCTAAGTTCAAATGCCCTGAGTTGTACCAGTTCGACGGCACTGGGTGCCCACTGGACCATTTAAGGTCATACTCAGGCGACATGTGCCAATATGCCAAGGAAGAGCGAATCATGGTGCAGTTCTTCCAAAAGTCATTAACCGGGGCCGCTTACTCTTGGTTCCTAAGTCTGGACAAGGCTAAGATTAAAACATGGAATGATCTGGCAGCAGTCTTTATCCAGCAATATCACCTAAACAGTCAGATAGTGCAGACAAGGGCAGAATTGCAAAGGCTGGCTAAGAAGAGTCAGGAATCAGTAAGAGAGTATGCCAAACGCTGGAAGGAGTTGGCCACGCTGGTACAGCCGCCGTTGCTTGAACAAGAGATGACGTCATTGTTTATTGCGTCATTGGGACAACCATTCTTCACTTTGTTGCTGGGGCAAAGTACCTCGAACTTCAATGACCTGATCTTGACTGCGGATCGGATTGAAGACGCAGTGAGGGCCGGAAAGATAGATGGCAGTGGGCAGAGTGCCGCACCAAGAAGGCCAGTAACAGGACTGGGTAGCAGAAACCAGGGGCAAGAACCAAGGAGACAAGAACAGCAGGCAGTCAACTATGTACACCCTGCACAACCCCATCATTTCTCCCAAAGACCAGAAGCTGTGGCACCTCAAGTGACCGGGCAGGCTGCTTACCCAGGGGTAAGAAGGACAAGAGAAGAAATGGAGGCTAGGATGAAACAGGTTTTCACTCCACTCCCGTATGCACCCGCGGAGCTACTGCCTACTTTGCTGAAAAAGGGGTACGTGCAAGTCAAGCCCCCGAATCCTCGCTTAGTCAATGCCAGGAGCTATAATGCAGCTGAGCGATGCGAGTACCACTCCGGTGCTCCGGGGCACCATACCAATCGGTGCTGGGATTTGAGGCACGACATCCAGGACCTGATTGACAACAAGCGCATCACGGTCGACCCGCCAGCACCACCTGCCCAGACTCCAGCAGCTGGCGTAACCACCAATCCGCTCCCAGATCACTCAAAAGCCTCCACTAGTAGGACAGCGAATCAGGTGAGCAGCGATCAGGGCACCGGGCAGTTCGACCCTTCAACACTTATTGGCCGACCAGGACAGACAGTGAAGGTGCAGCTTCGAGCAGGAACCCCCTCGGCAGCCAGGGCAGTTAATGAGAATACAGACGTCCATGTCTGCACGATCGAGGATGAACCTCAGAGCAGTGAGGAGGTCTCAGGGCCATGGAACCCTGTACAGTGCGGATGGATCAGTGACTCCCCATCCCCTCCACGCAGAGAAGGAATCGGCAGTTCTGAGGGACCTTGGTTCCGAAATGGGCCACCGGACACAGACGCGTCAGTGGGCAGTTCAAAGGTACCCCTGCAGATATCTACCGGATGGCCACCTGAATATATGTCGGCGACTTCAGAGCCGGACCTGCAATCCCTCTCTGATCCCCTATCAGCGGAGCCAAGTTCAGAATCCTCTTCCCACGGCACGTCAGAGTGGTTCGTCCCCCCTTATGCCACGAAAGAAGAGGAACCACTATCCACTCCTGAACTTGCAACCCTGCTTGATCCATATGAGAGTTCAGATGAGTCCCCTGATACGGACTCAGAAGACACATCGGCAGAGGAAAGCAGGGCAGTGAACGTTATCGAAGGAGAGGGCAGTGACTTCCCCACTGATCTCCCTCTGGTGCATTTCCACCCACACACAGACCAAGGGTTTTTCTACCCACCCCTTTTTCCAACTCCTCCGCCCCCAACATCCATGACATCATGGACTCACCTCCACAAGACCATTTCTCCCTTTCATTTGAACCACCCACCCTCAACCTGGAACCACCCTCGTACAACAGGGTATCCCCACCTTACCCCACTACATCTTTCTACCTTCAAGCCACCTCCGCAACCACCATTGAAGCAGAAATCGACCGAATCACCCGATCCGGTCGATACATAAACACCGATCCCCCACCCGCACCAGAGGGAGAGGAAGCAGAAGCAGAAGCAAAAAGGAAAGAAAAAGGGAAGGACGTGGTCACAGAATTGCCACCGACCCTCAAGAGAAAGGGAAGGGCCACAGAAGAGGAGGTCACAGATTTGCACCATAGCATCTACACTCCCGAATACGATCTCCTCCAGCAGTTGAACAAGGTACCTGCCCAGATCTCCATAATGCGACTTCTGATTGATTCGGAAAAACACCGGGCAGTATTAATGAAGGTCCTGGGAGACGCACATGTACCAGCGAGCATTGATCCCAAGCAGCTAGGGGCAGTGGTGTCAGTGATCATGGCACCCCAGGCCATCTCCTTCTCTGTAGTAGATCTGCCACCGGAGGGTTACGACCACGCTGAGCCACTCTATATAACAGTGAAGTGCGTCGATCTCATTGTGAGACGTGCCATGATTGACAACGGGTCGGCCTTGAACATATGCCTGATGAGGACATTCCATAGTCTACAGTTGAGCCCTACCATGATCAAGCCAAGTGGGCACAATGTCAGAGGCTTTGACAATGCCCGAAGGGACTCACTGGGAGAGGTCACTTTGGTGATCATGATCGCAGATAGGCCCTTTACCATAGAGTTCGAACTCATGGATATCAACGCCTCATTCAACTTGCTGATTGGGAGGCCGTGGCTGCATCAGGCAGGAGCAGTATCCTCCACACTGCACAGAATGGTCCGGTTCGTGTCAGGCAACGGACTCATAACAGTACACGCTGAGGATCATCGAGAGTTCGAAAGGGTCGGAGTACCCTATGTGGATTACGAGTTGCCCACCACACTCAACTTCCAAACAATAGAGATGGTGCAGGTGAACCTTATCCCTGAATCTGGAAGGGGGCGATGACTCTCGAAAAAGAGGAGAAAGTACATGTTCAGCGCCGCTGACTGCGCAGACTGGGGTCTCAGAGCCAGCGATGGATTGGGCAAGTATAAGCAGGGAATTAAGACAGCCATCCGACCTTACGAGCAGACTACTGGTTTTGGACTGGGGTTCAGACCGCAGCCAGAAGACTACTCCCAACTCCTTGGGAACCGTGCTGAGAGGAAAAGGGTGAGAACTGAAGGAAGAGACCCCCACTGGCCCATAGGCACACACGAGAACTTGTACCACCGCTTCGCTAATATGGAGCGTGAAGCGGCCCAGGCTATCGAGAACATAGTCCCCCAGGGATGGGGAGATGAGTTTTTGGAAACCCCTGCCATGGAAGAAGACTACCTGCAAGGATTGGCTCAGATGCTCTGGGAAGAGCCACCATCTATGGAAATGATTGGGGATATAGTGGAAGTAGACCCGTTGGCTCCTGAGGGGTCGCTAGATGGCCTACCAGCACTGATCGCCTTGGACTCAATCGGCGAAGTCACCATGGCCTTCGCCCCACCAGATGAGCAGTTCATCCCTGATGGGATCCCGATCAACTCTGCGAGTGTGATGGAAGCACCGCCACCTGCTCCCCTGGAGGAATCCAAAGAAGAAGGGCCAATCATGTATGTCTGCATGATGGAAGGGCGAGACAACTCAGGAGCACCAACCCGCAGGCCGAGGTCACCCCCTCCACGCCCCTATATCCTGCACCCTGGAACTCGCGATGGCTTGAACCGCATGTTCCGTAGCATGCCCCAAGTGCTAGGGCCAGTACCGGAGGAGGTGTACCATGCAGCTTACGGCAAATGGGCACCACCAGCTTACTCTTCTACAGTTCCTGGGATACCAACTGGGATACCTATAATGTTTGCCCCCCCCCAGAATTGACCCGGCCAACGAAGTCACCATCGCATATGCGCCACCCAAGGACGAGATACCGTGGGCCATCCCCATCAGTGGAGCATGGATGGGGATATCATCAGAATCTGGCCCCCAGTCAGAGAGAAGCCAGAACAAGCCAGTGGGATGCGCAGCGCATGATCCTATCTGCCTGTCCTCTGACGACAGCGCCAACATGGTACTAGCTGAAGAACTAGAAGCGGCAATCATCATTGACGGGGAAGATCAGGCACCACTCAAAAACTGGAGCGCCACACCTTTTGCCATCAGCAAAGCTACTATCCCAAAGGGGGTTTCTATTACCTCTGAACTTTCTGTTGTAGCCACTGCTAAAATTTTTAATGAATACCTGAACTCCTTTTACTACTTGCATTTGTTTGAAAAAGAAAATAACAAAAATGAACAACTTGAGCATCGCGATCTTTGTATCAATCCCGATGCACACCCGGAAAGTCTGGGGCACGGGATAGGTAATAAGATTGCCATAAGTGAACAAGAAAAACAAAAAGAAAGGCCAGTCCAGATGGCAATAATAAATGAAATGCATGAGCCAGTGTCCAATCCTGAAAACGAGCAAGAACTCGACAAGTCAGATTGGGGCACTTGCCCATCGCAGCTAGAAGATTCAGACATCGTCCCCTGTGAGCCTTTAGAGCATGAGGATGACGGTGAATCATGGGAGACCCCGCTTGAAATCCAACTTGCATTGGAAAGGCATGAAAAGGGTCCCCAGGCTAACATTGAGGAAACAGAGTCAATTGACATAGGTGAAATAGCACAACCAAGGATCCTCCAAATTGGTAAAAAGCTGCCACCATTATTGAGAAAACAGATGTTTGATTTTCTTAAATCTTATTCTGACGTGTTTGCATGGTCATACGAGGATATGCCCGGGTTAGACACGGACTTGGTTGTACATCGGTTACCAACAAGGTCTGAGGCCGTACCTGTGAAACAGAAACTCAGGCGCACGAAGCCAGAATGGGCCTTAAAGATCAAGGAAGAGGTCACCAAGCAGTTGGATGCCGGATTCCTGCAAGTAACTCACTATCCAGAGTGGTTAGCCAACATTGTGCTAGTTCCCAAGAAAGATGGGAAAGTCAGGATGTGTGTCGACTATAGAGATCTGAATAGAGCAAGTCCGAAGGACGACTTCCCGTTGCCACACATTGATGTACTGGTAGACAACACAGCAACGCATTCGATGTTCTCTTTCATGGACGGCTTCTCTGGCTACAACCAGATAAGGATGGCGCGTGAAAATATGGAGAAGACATCCTTTATCACGCACTGGGGCACTTACTGCTACCGCGTGATGCCGTTTGGACTGAAGAATGCGGGCGCTACATATCAGCGTGCGATGACTCTGTTATTCCACGACATGATACACAAGGAAATGGAAGTGTATGTGGATGACATGATAGCAAAGTCCAAGGAAGAAGAAGACCACTTGGTGAACCTTGGAAAGATGTTTGACAGACTCAGAGAGCACAAGCTTCGGCTCAACCCAAACAAGTGTGTGTTTGGAGTGACTTCGGGAAAGCTGCTCGGCTTCATAGTAGGCAAACGGGGCATAGAGGTCGACCCTGTCAAAGCAAAGGCAATCCTGGAAATGCCTCCTCCGTCGATAGAAAAGGAAGTGAGAGGGTTCCTAGGCAGATTACAGTATATCAGTAGGTTCATTGCGCAGATGACTCCTGTGTGTGAGCCTATATTCAAGCTGCTAAAGAAAGACAACCCTGTGGTTTGGAATGACGACTGTCAGGTAGCGTTTGATAAGATCAAGGCCTATTTGATGAGTCCGCCAACGTTGGTCCCGCCGGTCCCAGGACGACCCTTGATTATGTATCTGACAGTCTCTGAGACGGCTGTAGGATGTGTGTTAGGACAACACAATGAGAAAGGGCAGAAAGAACAAGCAATCTACTACCTGAGCAAGAAGTTTACCGACATTGAAGTTAGATACACAGTGCTTGAAAAGACATGTTGCGCCTTAGTCTGGGCAGCTCAGAAGCTCCGACACTATTTGCTCAGTCACACAGTCTTACTAATCTCCAACCTGGATCCATTGAAGTACATCTTTGAGAAGCCGATCTCCACTGGTAGGGTTGCCAGGTGGCAAGTCCTTTTATCTGAGTATGACATTGTCTACACAACTAGAAAGGCGATAAAAGGGCAAGCCGTGGCAGATCACTTGGCAGAGCATCCACTACCTGACTACCAACCACTTCTAACTCACTTCCCGGACGAAGATGTGATGTGTACAGAGTCTGCAGATGATACAGAAGAAACCAAGTGGCAAATGTTCTTTGACGGGGCAGTGAATGTAAATGGAAAAGGGATCGGAGCAGTGCTAATCTCCCCGGACGGTGTCCATCACCCGATAGCAGCAAAGCTTCTGTTTGATTGCACTAGCAACATGGCCGAATATGAAGCATGTGTGTTAGGCTTGCGAGCGGCGATCGAGATGCATATACAAGAGCTAAAAGTATTTGGTGATTCAAGTCTTATCATCTATCAAGTGATGGGAGACTGGAAGACCAGAGATGTGAAGTTGGTACCATACCAAGAGCTGGTCAAGGAATTAGAAGAAGAATTCGAGAGCGTGACATTCGACTACATGCCACGAGACGGGAATCGATTCGCAGATGCACTAGCTACGCTGGCATCAATGGCCACCATCACGGATGATGCATGGGTGCAACCATTGGAGATAGAAATTCGACGCTACCCTGATTACTGCTTCAGTATCGAGAAAAGCACACCCAAAGAAGAGCCTTGGTACGCGGACATCGAAAGGTACATAAGGAACAGAATTTTGCCAGAAGGTGCCTCAGCTGCAGAGAAGCGAACTATACAGAGGTTGGCAGGGCAATACTTCTACAGTGGGGGTAGACTATACAAGAAATCATACAACGATTCCCTACTGCTATGTGTCAGAGAAGCCGAGGCGCAGAAATTGATTGAGGAAGTCCATGGAGGGTTGTGCGGCGCACATATGAATGGGCATATGCTAGCAAGGAAGATTCTAAGGATGGGCTATTACTGGATGACCATGGAGGTAGACTGCTACGCTCATGTCAGAAAATGCCAATTATGCCAGATTTATGCCGACAACATTCATGCGCCGCCGAACACACTGCATTCTATGACATCACCTTGGCCGTTTGCCATCTGGGGAATCGACATGATAGGCCAGGTTCATCCAATGGCTTCAAACGGACATCGGTTCATCTTAGTGGCAATTGACTATTTTACCAAGTGGGTAGAGGCCATGTCCTTCGTGGATGTGAAGAAATCTCATGTGCTCAAGTTCATCAGAAACAATATAGTCTGTTGCTACGGAGTTCCAGAAGCGATCATCACTGATAACGCAAAGAATCTGAATAATAAGGACATGGAAAAGATGTGTGAAGATCTGAAGATCAGACATCTAAACTCCACGGCATAACGGCCCAAGATGAATGGGGCAGTTGAGGCTGCCAACAAGAATTTGAAGAAGATACTTGAGAAAATGGTGGTCACTTACAGAGACTGGCATGAGAAGCTGCCCTATGCACTGCACGCCTATCGGACGTCAATTAGGACATCGACCGGGGTAACCCCGTTCTCCTTGGTATATGGAATGGAAGCAGTCCTCCCAGTGGAAGTACAGATTCCGTCGCTCAGAATCCTAAAGGAAGCAGAGATCAGTGACGTCGAATGGGAAGAATCCAGATTTGACCAGTTACAATTATTGGACGAAAGGAGGATCAAGGCTTTGTGCCATGGCCAACTCTATCAACAGAGAGTGGCGCGAGCCTACAACAGGAAAGTGAAGCCACGACAATTCAAAGTGGGAGATCTGGTACTAAAGAGAATTTTTCCTCATCAAGAGGACAACCGAGGGAAATTCAAGCCAAACTACGAACGGCCATTCGTAGTCCACAAAGTGCTGTCCCGAGGAGCACTTATCCTACAAGAAATGGATGGCGCAATTTTTCCTGAGCCGATAAATGCAGACGCCGTCAAACTGTACTATGCCTAAGATCATTCTAATTGGGAAATGAAGAGAGGCCATCCTTGACTCTCCTTTAGACTGTAAATCCTTCCAAATACCTTAAAATTCTCCCCTAGTTAAACAACTTTGAGCCTTAAAATTCTTTCAACCCATTGCAAGTGTTCTACACACCAAAGCGGGCATTCCTGGCAAAGCAAAAAGAAACGGGGCATTCTGGCCCAGAAAAACCTCAAAAAGAAGAGAAATTGCAATAGAAAAAGAAAGAAAAAGAAAGAAAAAGAAAGAAACACAGAAAATGGGGAAATGTTTACCCAGCAAAAATATAAAGATACAAATAAGCCAGGATGTAAGCCCCACCAACAATAAAAGTAGCACACTTTGCAAACCCAAAAATTAAAGCTTTTTGAGCCGCTTATCCTTTCTTCCATAACCAAAACCAAGCCTACGTTTCGTCCTATCTCTAAGACCTCTCGGATCCCGAAAAGAATGGTCAGGGCAAACAGTTAAGTCGGCATTCGTCAGCCATGACGGAATTCAGAGCTTCCTAGAAAGGCTAGACACAGTGAAAACCCGAGAAAAGGGCGTTGTGTGGTTAGTCCAAAAAAAAAAAAAACTGGTCACATCTGAATTGAGCAGAGCAAGATACAGAGGAGGGCAATGACAGTGGCAGACAGTAAACAAAGAAAGTTGCACAGATCTGAGAGGTTCAAACCGGCAGGCCGCGCCTGAGTTAAAGGCTTCACAGTGGCCTGTGATGACGATGCTACTGAAAATACCAAGCACTCCAAGTCCCGTCTGACCATGGAAAATTTCTTTGATATTGCAAACACAAGCACACACTAACACACTTGTCTACTCTATAATTGTTCTGCTTAACTATTTGAGGCTCTGAATTGGGCTACTAACCTGAGTTGATAGTCTCTCAACCTTGGCAGAGGCCATTTCTAGTTGCAATGGGCAAAAGGCTCAGAGCGAAGAAAATAAGAATGCTTTGCATTAATCCCCGGCTAGTCCAAGACTGACCTTCTTGTTCCCTTCATGACTTCATAGGTACGGCAAAATTGGGAGGACGGACGCCTTCTCCAAAAATCCCCAGTGAAATCCTTTCATCAGAAGGAGCCGGATACCTGTCTGGAATCCCCAGTAGAGTCCTCTCAAGCTAGTGATGCCTGACAATGAAAACTTCTCAAGCCTCGCCCAGTCTGAAGAGGCCGGCCTTGCGAAGGAGAGCAAGAAAGAGACAAATCAAGCCAACTTCAATCCTCAGCAGAGTCTCTCGCACTCGACAAAGGCTTGAACAAGCATGAAGAACTCAAGCCCAGGCAAAAGGAAAACGCCTTGTAAAGGAAAATGGCAGTGTGAGGAATCCCCGCTTATCCCCAGTGGAGCATCCTTCCCAGGGGAACTCCCACGCCCGCCAGTAACAAGGGTTGAATCAAAAGGAAGGGTAATGAGGAAAAGATTCCTTCCCAATCCCCAGCAACAGTCATACCAAGCTAGGGAGCCTCTCCAAGAGAACAAGCCAGCACTACCAAAGAAGGGACAAGAAGACATGAAGAAGAATGAGCATAAATGAAGATATCATCGGGCAAGATGGCCCCGGTTGTAATTTTGATTTCACACTTTTGTAAATAGAGTAGAGCAGGTGTGTGAGCCCCTCTGAGGCACTGGACAGCGCTGGAAGCACCTCCTCACTAACAGCGACTCCTCCTCCACTCTTCCTCCATCTTCTCTTCATATGGTCCGCACCCTAACCCAACCCCTGGCCGTCAAGAGAAAGATAAGCTTCAAGTAAAAGACATAAAATGGATCAAAAGTCAGAAGTCACCTAAAAGCTTTAATGGGACAAACAAGAAGAAAAGAATATTGTCAAGTATCTGGCATCAACGCCGAAACAGGTCGGCGAGCTCAAGCCCAATCTAATTTCTGTCAAACTTAAATCAAAGGCTGAAGAGTTGCCCTACAAAAACCCGAAAGAAAAGGGTAAGGAAACTCCAAAGCCGGGAAGTGACGCCACATGATTTGGCCGCTCCCCTCTCAAAGTGAAAATTTCAAAGGACTTAGCTCGTCGACCATGTCGACAGAAGTGCCAGGCGCAAAAACAAGATTCTTTTTCTCTTTGCCGTTCATCCGCAAGGTGACTCCGGCAAAGAGGGGCAGCTGTAAGCACCTCATTTTTGCGCTCCAAAAAAGCCAGAAAATGCAAAAACCCGGCCGAAAAGTCAAACCCTGAGGGAAGCAAAGTTGACCTTTTAATCAGAGAAAATTTGGCCACCTTGATCTATGCCATTGGATAAAGAATCTCGACACGATTCCAACGCAACTGGGTTTGCAGGAATCGGAGTCCGGATGAAGGTTCTGTGGGCGGTCAAACTTAAGGAAAAGCCAAGAGTTGACTTTTCCTCGATTTCCGTGCCAAATGCCTTACTTTAGCCCAATGGATAGAGAATCTCGACATGGTTCCAGCGCAACTGGGTTTGCAGGAATCAGAGTCCGGATAAAGGTTCTGCGGGCGGTCAAACTTAAGGGAAGACCAAAAGTTGACTTTTTCTTGGAATCCGTGCCAAGTACTTAGCCCCATGTCATTAAATAGAGGGCACCGATACGAGTTTAACACAATTGAGTTTGCCCAAATCAGAGTTCGGACGAAGGAGATATGATCTGTCGAAGTTTCCGAGTAGCAAAACCCGGAAACTGCACACGTGGCGCAAAAGCTGCCCACGTGGCAGCCAACGCAGCAAAATATCTCAGGGACTAAATCTTAAATATAAAATTTTCGTACGGGCAATCCGTAGATATCAAAAAGGGTCAAATCGGTCGAATCGGTCGAATCGGTCAAGTCGAAGGGCAAATCCGTAATTTTCCGATTTGTATCCGGTCACATATACCGGATACACTGCCTATCCTTCATGGCCAAACTTGAAGACCGGATACATAAAGGTGTTCGCGCGAAATCCGCGCCACTTGGCCGACAGATTCGCGGCGGCATTAAATTTTGAAATCATTAAGTTATGTATCCGGCCTGAGTTGCCGGATACAAAGGGAAGCTAGTGTATCCGGACTTGGAGTCCGGATAGGAATAGGCCTTAGTGTATCCGGCCTGAGTTGCCGGATACATTAAATTGCCTATAAATAGCAAAACAGCAGCTCAGTCCGGGGTTGGCCATTGTTCTTCCTTTTCCCTGCTCTCTTCTCTCACTTACCCCCTTCGAATCCCACCCCTCTCAACCTCCTCAACCCCCTTTCACCTCCAAAGACCAAGCAAAGCTATCCCCAGCCCTTGCCTTCTTCTTCACCCTCTCCATTAAGACAAGAGGAGGAGTTGCTGTGCTAAAGAGGAGGCTCCAATTGCTGTTCGAGCCGAAGGAGGTGTCCCCACCTTGCGCAAGAAGCCAAGAACCTTCAGGTAAGGCTCCATAGCATGTTGTGTTCATCATATATTAAACTTGTATTTTTCTAAAAATATTGTTTGCATGGCTTCCTTCTTTGCATGAAATCATGTTGTTACCATGCTTAGCATGTATTTTTCTTTGTTTTTATGGCATGAGGGTTACCACACGTGGGAAACCCACGTAGGATCGTTTGAGAAGTGTGGAAATCCGGTTTCACACACACTTCTCAAGGTCTTGTAGTTGCTGTTTAGACTTGATGCTAGGCTTGTTTTGACAAGGAGCTTGTTCCCTCCTTTCAATCTGCTGTACCCCTTTAATCCCCCTCCTCTTCCCCTTCGATGGTGGTTTCGTGATAAGCCATACACCTAGGCACGAGCCTAGCCGGATACCCCTTCTCGTCTGTGATCTCTTACTATGTTTTGCATGTGTATTCAGTCCAGCATGTAAAGCATGTTTTGTTTATTTCTTTCTTAATCATTTTGATATGATGCTATCATGTGAAGTCATGCGTGCCTTGGTGAGGACCTGAAGATTGGATGGGGGTGCTTAGGTCCCCTTCTCAACCAGCTAGCTGGCCAGAGATGGCAGGGAGGGCAGCAAGTTCCCCCCATTTGTTGTGCTAAGAAATCCATGAAGGAGAAGCCAAAGGTGGCTCCTCCCACAATCTGAACATACGTGGGCTCATCCAGGAGCCCACAAGACCCTTAATATGCCCCTGGGAGCTCCTGGGATCAGTCCCGAAAGGCCAAATCCCAAAAAGGCCCATTCCAGGGTGATCCGGTAACTCAGGCCGGATCACCTGAGGCCGTAGCATATCCGGCCACCAAGGCCGGATAACCCTTAGGCCCTGTGTATCCGGTCACTCTGACCGGATCACCTGTGGAACTTGTGTATCCAGCCTGAGTTACCGGATACACACAGAAGCATGTTTTTTTTGCATATTCTATTGTATTGCCGAATTTTGATGTGTAGTTTGCCAAAACCAGTGAACTAAGAGGGCTTCCGGGTCACCCGGAAACCCAGCTAGAGATCCGGACCAACCGGTCCGACCCGGCACACTTGTGGGCCTTCCAACGGGGCCCACCAAGCCCAACGAACCAAAGCATGTTGATTGAATAACTTAAGCAAAATGGACTATTTGAACCAGGCAGGCCAAGCCCAATGCGGCCCGCCCGTGCCCTATGATATATATGAGTACATGAACTGTGTGGTTTGGCCGAGACCATGGGCTAGGGCCTGCCGGGCCCACCAACTAAGCCAAGGAAGGGCTCAAGCCCTAACTTCATTGAATTTGGGCTTCCAAGGCCCAAAACCGGATTACGGGCCCCAAGCCCAACGTCCCAAAAGACTTTGGCCCAAATATAAAGATAAGTCTAAAAAAAACCCTTGGACACCATGTGGGCCCACCTAAGGGGCCCACAGATCCATCCGGCCCACTTTTGCATGAAAACAAACCTAATAATTCAAATCTAAACCTAAAGCAAAATCAATTCACTAACCAAAGCCCACAGGGCCTCCTAGGGTTAGACAGAGGCCCACTAAGGGCACACGGGCCAACTCAAGCCCATCCAGGACACCGGTTGGGCCTTCCAACAGGGCCCACCCAAACAGACCCAGATCATTTAAGATTAAGACAAGATAAAACCAACTAAAGGGACCCACACCATTCAGGTGGTCCCACCAAAAATACATGCGGGATTAGGAATCGGGTGAGAACCAAAGAGAGAAAGCTGACTCAAAGTAGGGAACCCACGGGACCCGTCATCCGACGGGGTGGATTGGGGTGTCTACGGACTTCCCCAGCCCACAACCGAGAACCAACCTTAGAATCTCAAGCCGCAGACCCAAAGGGCCTTAATAGACAAGATTAGGCACCCAGGTGTCCGCCTGCACCCCATCAGGCGGTGGCGACTCCGAATTACCCCGTGCCGCGTTTCCCACGCGCGCGCACATGTGATATAAAATGCGGAAATCCATCACGTAAATCAAGCAATAACTTCAGTATCAAATCGTGCATATAGCCGTAAAGTCACGTATAACCAGGTAACAACATATCGAAGAAATCATAGTTCAACAACCCAAAAGATATAACTCGTGTCAACAATAAAGTCACATCATAGCCATGCCCACGCCTCCCAATGTATATCTGGCCTACTCAGGGTTTCGAATATTGAAATGACAGCGTCATCCAATGCCGGCCTACTTCGGGTATCGGCATTGACAACACCATACCACTCAGGGTCACGATGTTGCTCTACACTGGCGGAAAAGATACTAATACCAGATAACCGATAAACCACATTCAGTGAACCATAAATACCAATAAACAAGCGGATAAAACATATTGTGCCAAATAAACAAATCCCCACAGTAGTCAATGTCATGTAGTTGCTTAGATTGGTTAATCAACATGCCAGAGCGATATCCACACCTCCATGTACATAGTTCCGGCCTACTCAGGGTTTCGGACACTCTGAAATGATAGCCTACTCAGGGTTTCGTCATCCAATGCCGGCCTACTTCGAGTATCGGCATTGACAACCAGGCCTACTCAGGGTTTCTGGTTGCTCTACACTGGTCGTGCTAACACTCCATGGCCATGCCATTACACCAATAAAGCAAAATACATCACATTACTAAGCTTAGACTCTGGATCCAGGACAAGCTAAACCAAAACAAAATAATTAATGCATAACTCATCTCAATAAAAAAATACACCAACCTCTGGCATTCCCATCAACAACACAAACCGAATTCATCCCCGGTCACTCAGGACCAAAATAGTAACTCATGGAACTTCAAGTGATATTTGAAACTAGAGAACACAAATCAAACCTTTTGTATAATTATTTACTCAAGCAAAGTAATTGTTTACAAATTCTACCCAACACAATATAACCTGATAAAACTCCGATTAAACAGGATCATAAACTGGAAAATAACAGTAGAACATGGATAAAACAGTACCACTAACTCAAGGTATCAAGAATAGCAAAATAAACTACCAACAGCCCTTCAAACTTGACTTTTGGAACTCATAAATCCTACCAATAATTGACTCAATGATCTCCTAGAGTTTGGAACTGATAAGAATGTCTCTAGCCACCTAGACGGACTTCTGGAGAAGAGGTATAAACCTTAAAGTGCCAAAGATGGGTTCAAATAGGTCAGTCGCACAATCCTTGGAAAAATTGGATGGTGCATTGACTTCATCTCCTTGGCGCTAGGTCAACGCCAACTCGGCGGAACTGAAAAACTACCGCACTAAGCTGCCGCTGAGTGAGAACTAGGTTGGCCGATCCAACAGGTCGCTCACGCTGAGCTGCCGTTGAGAGCAAAGGGGTTGGCGCGAGCTCAGCGGATACCCCTTACAAAACACGACTCTCTATTAAATCCAAAACTACATGACTGCCTTGATTTCTAGTCTCTATAACACTTTCCCTGTGTTTCTACCATTCCCAAAAGACATTTAATCATGACTCAAAATTAATCTAACCTACTTCATATCACGACTCTAAAACTCATCAAAATCCTCCTTTCAAAAATAACATCCTTCCAAAACATGCAGTTCGGCTAATCCAAAATCAAAACCCCAAAAACACAGATTAAAAACTCACCTGTAAGCTCAAATCCCTACACTGCAACTCTGAGAACTGAAAGTTCAAATAACGATCTCCGCCCAAATCCTTCTCTGATCGTAAGATAGTTCCTAAACTGAACACTCACTAACCAACAGGAAACCCACGTCTGCTCCTCTCCAAAACCCTAGAACTCCAGCCGCAATTCTTTTCTTTGAACTCAAGGTATGCGAAAAACCTATGCTCCAAAATACATTGAGTATTTATACTCGCCCTACGTTTTGCGCTCAACCAATTTATGCCCATGATTCGCTGCACGCTCACCCATGAAAACTCCCTACGTGCACAGCTTTCCTAGAATTGATTCTCCACCTAATCACCTACCTTAGCACCTCATTAACTTATAATAAACTTTAATACATATTACCATTAATTATCTAATTTACTTTTATACTCACCACTTAGCTAAGTTACAACCTTCTTCACCTAGTTTAGTAAAATCTCCAAAAATACCCTTGCTTGCTACAATACCAAACCACTAACCCCCCTAACGAAACTAAATTAACGGATTTGCCCTTTTATCAACTTCTTCTATATTATTCTCTTTTAAGTATTTTCTCTAAATAATTCCCTTTTCTCTATTTCTAAGATTTTCCCTTAATTAAACTAATTAACAACTAAATCTAATATTTTTAATGCTATTAAAAATTCGGGATTTTACAACCAAAGCCCCACTAGATCAGTCCATTAGAACCATGCATGAAGGCTCCCTTTTTCTACACCTTTTTTATGTTGTTCCCACCCCCATTAGCATGTTTAAACCTTGATTAAAACCTCCTTATTGGCTGCTGTTCTCATTACCTGCAGCATGTGTTTTGTTATGTTAAACTTGCCTAGCATGCTTGGCTTTGTAACCCTTGAATGCACGCATGAGTTCCCTCACCCTAGTAGCATGATTAGGTCACTTCTCGATCTTGTAGGCCTCTCTTTTGCATGAATCTGAGCCCCAAACATCTGCTGCCCCTATGCATACTGTAAACACCTCATTTTTACGCCCCAGGAAGTGCCAAAAATGCAAACCCTAGCTGAAAAGTCAAACCCTAAGAAGGCAAGAGTTGACTTTTTTATCGAGTGATAATTGGCCACCTTGCTTTATCTCAATGGATAGAGAATCCCGACACGGTTCCAACGCAACTGAGTTTGCTAGAATCGGGGCCCAGATGAAGGATTTACAGGCCGGTCAAACTTGAGAGGGAGCAGAAATTGACTTTCTGCTAAACCCCGGATCAGCTGCTTAACCCTGCCCCAATGGATAGAGTACTTCGATACGGTTCTAACGCAATTCAGTTTACCAGAATCGGAGTTCGGATGAAGAAGATATGAGCAGTTGAAGTTTTCCGGCAGCAATGCCAGAAACTGCACACGTGGCGAAAAATGCAGATAAATATCTCGGAGATTAATCCGTAAATATTCAAAATGATCAAAATATCTTATGGATTAATCTACAAATAGCCAGGGGCAATCTGCGATTATCTTAGCTGTCAAATCGGTCAAATCGATCAAATCCGGGGGCAATCTGTAAATATCGAAAATTCGCATTTTTTTATCCCACGAAATATGCTAGATATACATGAATTTCTTTGTATCTGGCATAATATGCCGGATACAAAAAATCTTCGCCGAAATCTTGTCGGATTTTCCGACAGATTTTCTGAGCGCATTTAATTTTTAAAATCATTGTGTCTGTATCCGGCATTTTGTATCCGGATACAAAATAAACTCAGTGTATCTGACCAATATGTTCAGATACACACATTTAAGTGTATCCGACCTATCAGGTCGGATACAAAATTCATGCCTATAAATAGACCAGCAGCCCCCTGGCCGAGGGTTGTTGGCCTAACCCCTGGTCCCCCTTTCTCTACTGGTTCGAATCCCCACTCTCCCACCTCTCCTTGCCTCCTACACCCCCCAAGCCCACTCCCAAGACCTTTGAGCCCCTCCCTTTCCTTTTCTCCACCATCTTCAAGCTTGAAGAAGGAGGAAGAAGCTGCTGCTACCTTTGGAGGAAGGTACTCCGGCTCTTTAGAGCTGCTGCTGGCAGCAGCAGCAACACCCCCTTCCCCTTTCTTTAGTAGATTGGATTTTGGTGTCATGCTTGTGATGCTTGCTTAATGAATAAAGGATCCCATTGCCATGCTTCCCCACCCCACTTTCCCACCATATCCAGCCCCTGGTAGAAGGCCACCCCCTCTAAACAGTTGCTGTTCCCTCTCCCCAGCAAACTTTTGTTTACCTTTCGGTGTGTGCACACATGAGATGCATTATTCACTACAAAAAAGCGGAGCTTTAACGGCGGGTTTTTTGCGGCGGTAGACCATTACCGCCGCTCAAAGCCCATAATTTCATTTAAGCGGCGGAAGACATGTGTATCGCCGTTGAAACAAGTCTTTAGCTAAAAAGAATGGCGCCAACTCAGTTTTCGCGCGAATGTTTGGCGCATGTTTTTACCGGCGGTAATTACCGCCGCAAAAAATGGTTTGAGCAGCGGTAAATAGTTACTGCCGTAAAATGGTCATTATTCGGTCGCGCAAAATTGGTTTTTAGCGACGGTAAATGGTTACCGCCGTTAAAAGGTATAGTTGGTCGCACGAAATGGGGTTTTTAGTGGCGGTAACTTATTACCGCCGCTAAAAGGTTATAGTCCAGTCGCCGAAATGTGGTTTTTAGCGGTGGTAACTAATTACCGCCGCTAAAAGGGTATAAAACCCCAATTCGCGCGAATTGGGGTTTTCTTCTCTGCGCGATTTTGGGGTTTTTTCTTTGCCGGGGTTTTCTTCTCCCGCCGTTTGCTCGTCGCCGTCACCGTCGCCGTTCTTGGTCACCGTTTTCTGTCGACAAGCCAGCCGCTGTTCGCAGTCGCCGACCCGCCGTTCTCCGTCGCCTTGCTGCCGTCGCCGTTCCCAAGTATGTTCGTCGCCAAGGAGCTAGCAATGTTACAATTAGATTAGTTTCTGTTTCAATGTTTGGAAAAAGATTTTGGTCTCAACACTGTAGGCAGATCCTTGGACGACAAAGATTTTGGTCTCTAACGAACACTGTGCCCATACTTCGTATTTCTGTTTCTGGTTTTTTGATGGTGAAATAATTAGTATGTCACTTTAAAATCCATATGATTCCATAGCATAACATAAGGATTGTTTCAATTTTCCTCTTTGACAAGAAAAAAATGTTCAAGGAGATGATTCATGTTAACAATGGCCAAAGGAAAACTTAAGTTCATTAAGACATTCAGCTATATGATCTTTAATGAACGGGCAAGCCTTGGTTAACTTTGAACTTTCTCTTCCGTCAGAAATGAAATTGTTTGTGGTGTATGCCCATCTTATTCGGTTGCACAAAAGTTATCTAAGATTTCAATTTTTTTTTACATAAAGAGTATGATTTTCTTCTCATTTTTTAAATCATTTCCTCTTTTGTAAGCAAGCCACTAAAAGAGTTGAGGTGGTGAACAGAGATTTCTTTTGGATAATCTCTGTGACCATCACATGTCAAACAAGCCTTGTTCATTTCCAATGCATGCTGACTACAAAAGGAAGATGCAGTTTAGAGTTATGGTATGAGACAACTTGAATAATACCCTCTTCATTTCTTTCTCAGTCCTAGATTTTCAAACTAGTTTTGACAAGAAAAACAAAAATGTGTTCAGATAAATCCTGTTTTTATTCAGATCTTTCCTTCTCAGCTTCACCTATGTCCTCCTTGTGCATTCACTTAGAACCTTTAGCTTGGAAGATAAAATATTTGTCCTTTTGCTATGGGAAACAAGTATGTAGATTACAACAAAACAAGAATGTTGCCTTCAGCTGATCCAACAAACACAATAGTACATATGGTGTGAATCCTAGAGCCTGAATAATAGATAGTACAAAAGGATGTGTTCAAACTTTGACAAATGAAATAGAATATGTTACAGCTGACTCAAACAAAGTGTAAGCACCTCATTTTTGCGCTCCCAGAAAAACCAAAAATGCAAACCCTGGACAGAAAGTGAAACCCTAAGGGGTGAAAAGTTGACTTTTTGATCAAATGAAAATTGGCCACCTCGCTTTATGCCATTGGATAGAGAATCTCGACACGGTTCCAACGCAACTGAGTTTGCAGGAATCGGGGTCCGAATGAAGGATCTGCAAGCGTTCAAACCTGAGCAGAGCCAAAAGTTGACTTTATGCTAAAATCCGATCCAGAGGCCTACCCCTAGGTCATTGGATAGAGAATCTCGACACGGTTCCAACGCAACTGAGTTTGCAGGAATCGGGGTCCGAATGAAGGATCTACGGGCGGTCAAACCTGAGCAGAGCCAAAAGTTGACTTTCTGCTAAAATCCGATCCAGAGGTCTACCCCTAGGTCATTGGATAGAGAATCTCGACACGGTTCCAACGCAACTGAGTTTGCAGGAATCGGGGTCCGGATGAAGGTTCGGCGGGCGGTCAAACTTGAGCAGAGCCAAAAGTTGACTTTCTGCTAAAATCCGATCCAGAGGTCTACCCCTAGGTCATTGGATAGAGAATCTCGACACGGTTCCAACGCAACTGAGTTTGCAGGAATCGGGGTCCGGATGAAGGTTCGGCGGGCGGTCAAACTTGAGCAGAGCCAAAAGTTGACTTTCTGCTAAAATCCGATCCAGAGGCCTACCCCTAGGTCATTGGATAGAGAATCTCGACATGGTTCCAACGCAACTAAGTTTGCAGGAATCGGGGTCCGGATGAAGGTTCTGCGGGCGGTCAAACTTGAGCAGAGCCAAAAGTTGACTTTCTGCTAAAATCCGATCCGGAGGCCTACCCCTAGGTCATTGGATAGAGGGCGCCGATACAATTCTAACGCAACTGAGTTTGCCCAGATCGGAGCCCGGGTGAAGAAAATATGAGCTGACGAAATTCCCGAGCGGCAAAACCGGCAATCTGCGCACGTGGCAAAAAGCTGCACACGTGGCGAGTTGCGCAGGAAAATATCTCGGGGATCAAATCCGTAAATATCCAAATATACGAAATATCCCAGGGACTAAATCTGTAAAAATCCGAGAATATCGGATTAAATTGAAATTTGCCAGGGACTAAATCCGAAAATTCGGATTTTCCGACCAAACGCGCGGCGGCATTTAATAATTTTTCATCATTATGCCGCTCGCGCAAACGTGGCGAGCGGCATGCGCTCACCTTGAGCTGGGTGCCAAAATGAGCGGCACCCCTTTCCCCCTTGCCTATATAAGCCGCGCGAGTGCTCGCTCAAATGGTTCGGAAAAAATTTGGGTTCAAGGGCTTTACGTGGGAAGATTTTCGGTCAGGAGCTTTTCTTGGGCAGGGGTTTTGTGTTGTTCTTCGTCGGGTTTGAGTTTCCATTAGCCGACGCCCCTTTCCTTCTTCTTCCTTCATCCAAACCCCCCTCTCTTCATCCCGGCTTGCCTCCGAAAACCCTAGACAATCTCCTCCCCTCCTTCATTCTCATCCATCTCCCATAAAGAGGTGGAAAGCTTGTCGCTGTTGGTGGATCAAAAGGGATTTTCCAACTGCCGTAGGAGCTAGAAGGAAGGTGCTCCAGCTCTTGCTTTGTTGCAGGGAGAAGCCCACACACCTCAAGCAAGTCATAAGATCCTCAGGTATCATTCTCTACTATGCCTGATATACATGTGTTGAAATGAGAAGTTCTTAATAATTTTGCCAAGCTTATTTTCGTCCTTGGGCACGATTCTGTTCCCATGGTAGTTTAGTATGCACTTGCTTTATGTCGACGTATGAAGGGTCTCTAAGTGAGGAAGAGACCCGCCGGGAGCTTATGGTAGCTTGAGAGAGAGAGTACCCCCCTCAGACTATCCGGGCATGCTTAATGCTATGGTCAGGCTTTTTTTTATTTTATTTTTTTTTATGCTTTAAAAGGGAGTTTGTTCCCTCATGTCAATTGATCCATTGTATCCCTGTAAACCCCCTCCTCATTCCCTTCTTCGGATGCTAGTGTGCCTTCGGATGTTTCGGATATTAGTGTGCCTGCTTGAAGGTCTAGTCTGTGGATGGGAGTACATGTAATGTCTGCATGTTGTTTTTTTGTTTTTTGTTTTACATTGCTGGACTTGCTAACATGCTATTTGCTGCTTGTGCACCCTTGAGCATGCTCCCATCCCCCCCCCCCCTTTTTAAGCTGTTAATGCACCTGTACCTGTTTGTTTTTTATCGGGTTTGTTTTTTTTTCTTTTGAGAGATTTTGGGTTGTGGGATGAAGCATGAATCATGTTTAGATTAGTTTCAATACAAGTTTAAGTGCCTTCTGGGGAGTGGTCGAAGTCCGGGGAAGTGTTCTGGGCATATTATTCGTGAAGTATTTTGAATGCATGTTTGTATTGTGAGTTTTCTGGGTTTTCAAAACTTGAAATAAAAATGTAGTTAGATTAAATCCAAAATTAGTTGGGAGGTGTTCTGAGCATGTTAGGAGGCTAGTGGAACAGTTACAGACCGAAAAAAATTGGCCAGAGATGGAGATCTCAAAATAACAGAGAGTTGAAAATCACAGTGAGTCGCCGCCCACTTGGCGCTCACTTGGCGCTCACTTAGGAAGTGGGCGCCCGTTTTATTTCACTAACCGCCGAGTTGGCGCCCACTTGGCCCTCAGCTCGCGCTCACTTAAAACCATGCACAAATTCTGGCGCCCATCTCGCGCTCACCTCCCGCCCAGCTCACGCTCACTTAGTATCGAGTGAGCGCTAGGTCAAAATTTTGCCAAATTCTAGCGCCCATCTGGCGCTCACCTGGCGCTCACTTCAGGAAGTAAGCGCCTACCCTAAAACAGGCCGAATTGTTATATTTTTTGAAAAATTCCAAAAATACCCTTTACCGTACCGTGGGGGCCTTCGCCCCCCGCACCCCCCACCCCCTTGTTTGCTGCGCGTTTGGACCCAGCACAATGAGCCAGTTTTTTTCTGACAGAGTGTCCATATTGTGTTTTTTCTATGATCATTGCTAGATGTGAATGTCATTTCCGAACCGAACCGGATAAACCAATAGGTTTTCTGGGTCACCCGGAAACCCGAGATGGGACTTGGACTCCCAGTCCAACTTGACTTCCAGTGGGCCTTCCAACGGGGCCCACCAAGCCCAATAAACACCAAAGCATGCCATTAAAATAACTTAAGTAAAATGAACAATTTGAACCGGGCGGGCCAAACCCAATGCGGCCCACCCGAGCCTTGTTATGTGAAATTGATGCATGAATTGCGTGGTTTGGCCGAGACCAAGGGCAAGGGCCTACCGGGCCCGCCAAAGCCCACCAACCGAACCAAAGAAGGGTGCAAACCCTAACTTCTGGTAACCTGGGCTTACAAGCCCAAATTTGGACTACGGGCCCCAAGCCCAGTGTCCAACTCACTTTGGCAGATTAAAAAGATAAATCCAATAAAAATACTTGGCCACCATGTGGGCCCACCTTAGGGGCCCATGAACCTATCCGGCCCACCTTTTCATAAAAAACACTTAAATTTTAAATCTGAACCTAAAGTAAAATCAATTGAAATAACCAAAGCCCAAAGGACCTCTCAAGCTAGACTGAGATCCACAAGGGTACACGGGCTTGACTAAGCCCACCAAGGATACCGTGGGCCTTCCAACGGGGCCCACCCAACCAGACCCAGATCACCTAAGTAATCAAGATAAAAGCAATTAAAGGGACCCGCACCACTCGGGTGGTCCCGCCAGACTTAACCAAACTGCATATCGGATTAGGAATCAGGTGAGACCAAAATGGAAGCTGACTCAAACCAGGGAACCCACGGGACCCGTCATCCGACGGGGCGGACTAGGGTGTCTACGGACTTCCCCAGACCGCAACCGAGACCCTACTTAGAATCTCAAAGCCACAGACCAAAAGCCCTAATAGACAAAATTAGGCACCCAGGTATCCGCCTGCACCCCATCAAGCGGTGGCGACTCCGAATTCCCACGTGCCGCGTTTCCCATGCGCGCACACAAAGGTCCAAAGCACATGAGAACAAAACCTCAGAAACAGTTTATCCATCCAAAGTAAACAAATTAGCTACCTTCACTTCACTACTCTTGAACCCTTGGCCCCAGTACTCTTTTAATTAATATTCCGGAGCTAATTGAGATTAGAATATTGATAACAAGATAAGAAGAGTGTTACTGAAGGCAGATTATCTAAGAATCTTGAAAATTTTCACTAGAGATAAAATGTTGAAAATGAAATGCATTAGAATGTTTCTGGAGTTGTATGCATGGAGGCTTGTACAATGGAGCCCTGAACTTAACTATAAAAATAGTCTTAACTCTAAAGTCTAAACCAAGCTTTCCTCAAAATCACCTCGAATGTATTGCTCATAAGAAATCAGAACTTGGATTTCTTTGCTACGGACATGTCCCTTCTAAGTAGGTATGGTTCCATCTTCCTGATTACAGGATTACAAAGGTGTAGAGCAATGGATTGCCATTTTTCAGGTATTTTAACTGCCATTGTTACATGATATGTTGTAAAAAGCTTACGTCATTGTCAATAACATACTATTGTTTCCTTCTCAGCTTCACCTATGTCCTCCTAATGCACTTGGGCACTTCTCTCTATACATAAATGTGAATGCAATTTTTGGATATGGATGTGAATGCTATTTTTGGATGTGGATATGAATGTGAATGCTATTTTTGGATATGGATGTGGATATGGATGTGAAAGCTTCGACTCTTCTTTTGTTTACAGGTTAAACTATTATTATTTTAGACCAGTTTGGTCTGGACAACCCTCTATTTTTAGGGGAGATGCTGCCGAAATTTTTAGGGGAGATAAATAATGGTTAAACCATTATTTATCTCTTTAATTAAGTTCCTTGTTGTGATATTTCTGTTCTAATGCTGTTCAATAGCATTGATATTATGATTAGCAGTTCTTTATTCTATTTTTTGGTTAACCTGGTTATTGTTTTTATATTTATTTATCTCATAAAAAAAGTGGGAACAATTCAAATACCCGTCTGAGAGGTTACATGTGTAACTATGCCCATCCTGTTTTGTGTACTTTGAAGATATTGCATCTTCGCAGTAAGTTTGCAATAATTCGTAGTATTTAAATATGAAGGCATAGATTTGCACATGTAACATCTTGGATTGTCATATTGATAGTTTGGGGATAACAAGTATGTTACTTGTTGACATGTGATTTATATATATCTCTACTTATAATTTTGGTTTTATCTCTTTGTTCTTCAAATACGAAGTTTTATTGACTTTACGTCAAAAAACTTTACGTATTTGAAGAACTGCGCAGAGATGCTGCCGAAATTCGTGGAGAAATATATGAATCTTATGACAAACAAGTAATGTATTTAGTATTCCTAAATGGGTAAAACCAAGCATAAATTTTAAAACTAACATAAGTACCGTTTGCTATTAGCTAGATTCATTTATAGAGTATGTTTTGCAGAAAGTAATCTTATTCAAAAGCGACGGGTAAATTCTTTCAAAACATACTAATAGATGGATCAAAGGTGGATGAAAAGATCTAGGTATTTATTATGTTAATTTCTTAATGTTTTGATGAAGGGTGTGTATCTATATTTATTAACTAAATAGGTTACGTTTACTATGGTTGCGTGATGTTATCCTGCAATCAATAAATAAAAAATGGAGGGACTATAAGTCCGATTTGAAGCAGAACCATTACGATCCATACGAAACAAATGCTAAACGTATAAATCATCGCCCACCAGATGTGGTAGAGGAGCAATGGGCAATTATAGTAGAGTACTGGAACTCACAAAATGCCCAGGTAATTTGTTAATTAGTTAATATGTCTTCTAAAGCTACTGCATCCTTTTTTATTGACTTTGTATGATTATATGTTGTAGAACTTGTCAGCAAGGAATAAAACTAATCGTGCCAACCAGACCCTTAATCATACAGCTGGGACAAAGAGCTTTGCCAGGGTCAGAAACGAACAAGTATAACAAATGGCCACTTATGAATGTCTTGATATACTATTATAAATCTAGTCACCTCATCAACTTGATGATCGGTTTTCATAGTGTACAATCTTATTTTATTGCTTTCTTATCTCTTCTAAGTTGTATAGTAGCTTTTCTATTTTCTTGTATGATAAGATGGGATATTTATGTGAATGGGGGATTGTATATGAATGCTACGTTTTGCATTCTTTTTTGTTTTTCAGGTTGAATGGCTTTATTTTAGACCTATTTGGTCTGGACAACCCTCTATTTTTAGGGGAGATGCCGTAGAAATTTTTATTATTTTTTCTTTATTTATCTCTACATGTGTTCTTTGTTTTTATATTTCTTCATCTTTTTAATCGGGTCAATTGTATTAATTTCTGCTTGTGGATGTTTAAATGATTTATGATGAATTAACACCATATTTTTTCATTAGGGATTGGTGGGCCGTGCTGAGACTTTTATAAAAACGCATACTCGAAAAGATGGCACACCAATCAATGATGAAGCAGCTGACAGAATAGTAAGTTATTTCCTCTTATTGTAGGTATACTTGTAGCATACGATTAACTTTATTAGCATCTATTTTGATAACTCAATGATTGCATAAATATTTTTTTCAGGATCAAATGCGAACTATCATGGAACAAGGCACGCCAGATTCGATAGCTCGAGATGATGTATATACTCAAGTCATGGGGCATGGCACACATGGCAGGGTGCGGTGTTGTGGGTTAGGCCACACGCCCACTAGGCTGTGGGGTGGTAGTGCATCCTCGAGTACGTCATCTCGGTATGTCGATATGGATGAATTTTATAGGATGCGAGAACAATTGCAACGTATAGAGGAGCGGCTAGAAGAAGAGATGCGACAACGACAAACAATTGAAGCAACTGTTGCACAGCATGCCAGAGAATTTGAAGAATTTAGAAACTTAATGATGAGTAACCGTCAAACACAGGTATTATATAAATGCCTTACAAAAATACATATAGCACAAATTCATATCATCTTTATATTTAAATACCACACTTAATGATCTTTCTTACAATTTATAGTCTCCTGGCGAAACTTCTGCAAATGATAGTCCTCCTTGGGATTTTAGCTAGACAGATATGCATTCTTATTATTTGAGGTGAGTAATACAAGATAGCTTCGGTTCTATATATATATATAAAATTTTTTTTTTGGCTAAATTGATTTGTTTACTTATAATTTTACTAACGCGTGATTCATTGTTATTTTCATGCAGGGCTATTAAATTGATATGAGTTGCAATTTCACTTGTTAATGGAAACCATTAATTTACTGTTCTTTAGTTTAATTTATATGACATGAATGTTTAGAGTATTTTAATTTTATTAGAATCTCTTTTAATTCACTTTCTTCTTTGTAATTGTTTTGTTCTATTTGTTATAAAATTTGCTACAAAATGAGGTATTTTACAGGATTTTTGGTCCACCTAATTATGGTTTTTGTATATGCAGGTAAAGGCTTTTTAGCGGCGGTAATTACCGCCGGTAAAAGCCAAAAGTTTTAAGCGGCGGTAATTACCGCCGCTTAAAACTTGAGTCGCATTTACTTATACAAATTATTAGCGGCAGTACCTACCGCCGCTAAAGGCATATAGAAGCACGTGAGGATTTTAGCGGCGGTAGTTACCGCCGCTAATGGAAGGTATTAGCGGCGGTAAATGTTACCGCCGTTAAAAATTTCTTATTAAGCGGCGGCAATACCCGCCGGTAAAAAGCCACCAGCTATTTCTCCGAAATAGCGGCGGTAATTTTGCTACCGCCGTTGTAGGCGTCGCTGATTCATTTAGCTGCTCGATATTAAGCGGCGGTAGGGTTTACCGCCGTTAAATATTTAACGGCGGTAATTTGACTTTTACCGGCGGGATGCTACCGCCCGTAAAAGTCGACTTTTTTGTAGTGATTGTTAAGTACCATGCATGAAGGCTTCCCGCTCCCACATCATCTTTAGGTTATTCCCCGACCTCCCACCATGTCTTGTTGCCTCTTTTAGTTGCCGTTTTGTACTTCTGTAGCATGTTGGTTACTTGTTTCTAACACATTTGTATAACATGTTTGCACACTTGCACACACCAAGTGCATGAACTTGTTCACGCCTTAGTGACATGCTAAGTTGCCTCCTCCATCTTTTTGTTAAGATATTTCCAGCATGGTAAACATCCCTTTTACCCTCCTACAGCTGCTGCCCCCATCTTACTGCAGCATGTACTTCTCATGCACTATTGTATTGCATGCTTGCCTTGGATAACCTTTGAGTGCATATAGGAATTCCCCACCCTAGGAGCATGATAGGCCTCCTTAGTTGCTTTATTATCTTTTCTAATACAAGTTTGAGGGCATGTATTTCTGAGTCTCGTGTATGCGGTATAAGAATGCATAAGTGGTATCATAGTTCAAGCATGCTTAGGTTCTCAATTGCTTGGATTTCATGTCGCTTTTTAGTTGCTGTTTTGTATGATTCGAAGGACCAAAACAGGGACAACATGGTCCCTGATTAGCTGCCGTAGGTGGCTCAAATGGGAGGAGGCAACTTACCATGAGCCCCCCCCCCCCCCCCCCCTTTCCTTGTTGTAGAAACCACCAAAAGAGGCCAAGGATGGGGGATTCCCCATCTCCATAACTTGTGTGGGCCTTCCCCAGGGCCCACAGAACCTTAGAACCCCCCTTGGGAAGCCCAAAAGCCTAACCCCCTTGAAAACAATCAAAAACAAGCTCTGTTAGCTGATCCAACAACTCAAGTCGGATCAGCTAAGAACTGTATGTAGCCGACCATGTAGGTCGGCTACACAGTTCTCTATGTGTAGCCGACCAGCAAGGTCAGCTACCTGGTTTTTTATGTGTAACTGACCAGTGAGGTCGGCTACATTACTTGAATCATGTTTGCTAATTTCCTTTGGTTTTGCTCCACTCCAATGCCTTTGTTAATTAAACCCATTGAGCCAATAGGGTTTTTGGGTCACCCGAAAACCCCACATGGGACCTGGACCACCGGTCCAACCAGGAACACTTGCGGGCTTTCCAACGGGGCCCACCAAGCTCCACAAAAATAATGGAATACAAGCATATAACTAAAGCAACTTAAGTAAATTAACTTACCATGCTGAGTGGGCCAAACCCAATGCGGCCCACCCAAAAGTCAATTTGCGGCATGATGCGTAACTTAGCATGGTTTGGCTGAGACCACAGGCCAAGGCCTATCGGGCCCGCCAGGCCCATTAACCAACCAAGTAAGGGTTCAAACCCTAACTTCAAGAAAACCTTGGCTTTCCAGCCCAAGTCTGGACTAACGGGCCCCAAGCCCATTGTCTAGCCCATTTTGGCAAATCTAAGCAAGATAACTTAAATCACTTGGCAACTTTCATGGGGGCCCACCCAGGGGCCCGCAAACCAATGCAGGCCCACTTTTTTGTATGAAAATCACTTAAATCTCCAATTTGGACAATTAAATAAATCAATTCATTTCACCTAAGCCCAAAGGGCCTCCCAGGCTTAAATGGAGGCCCACCATGGGCATGTGGGCTTAACCAAGCCCACCAAGGAAACCGTGGGCCTTCCAACGGGGCCCACCCAATCAAACCCAATTCACATTAACTAAAAAAGATAAAATCAAATTAAAGGGACCCACATCACTCAGGTGGTTCCACCAGACTTAACCGAATTGCATGCTAGATTAGGAAACGGGTGAGTGAAGACTGAGTTGACTCAAACCAGGAAACCTATGGGACCCGTCAGCCGACAGGTCGGACCGGGGTGTCTACGAATTTCCCCATATCGTAACCGAGACCCTACCTAGAATCTCAAGCCGCAGACCAGCCCAATAGATAAACTTAGGCACCCAGGTGTCCGCTTGCACCCCATCAGGCGGTGGCAACACCTGATTTCGGTCGCACGACGAAGCGCATGTAAAGTGATGCATGCCTTGGGATTGTTTGGAGTCGCCATTGCCTGATGGGGTACAGGCAGACACCTGGGTGCCTAAGTTTTTCTATTAAAGTTTGGTCTGCGGCTTGATATTCTAAGCAAGTTCTCGGTTACGGTCCGGGGAAGTCCGTAGACACCTCGATCCGCCCCGTCGAGTGACGGGTCCCATAGGTTTCCCTAGTTTTGAGTCAACTTAGTTGGTTTCACCCGATTCCTATCCCAACACGCACAGTTTTGGTTAAGTCTGGTGGGACCGCCAAAGTGGTGTGGGTCCCTTTACTTGATTTTATCTTCTTTAGTTAAAATGATCTGGGTCTGGTGGGATGGGCCCCCTTGGAAGGCCCACGGTATCCCTGGTGGGCTTGGTTAAGCCCACATGCCCCTTGGTGGGCCTCTATCTATGCCTGGGAGGCCCTTTGGGCTTTGGTTCAAGTGAATTTGATTTTATTTAATATTCAAGTTTAAGTGATTTTCATGCAAAGTGGACCAGGATTGCTTTTCAGGCCCCTCAGCGGGCCACACAATTTGTTGCCAAATGATTTTTGGGTTATCTCGATTAGCTGTGCCAAAATGGGCCAGGCTTTGGGCTTGGGGCCCTTTACCCGGGCTTGGGCTTGAAAGCCCAAAGCTTCCTGAGTTAGGATTTGGAAACCCTAACCTTGGTTGGGTTCAATGGGCTTAATGGGCCTGACAGGCCCTGCCCGTGGTCTCAGCCAAACCATGCATAAATATGATCAACATGCTTCAAAATTGGGCTTGGGTGGGCCTCCCATGGTCTGGCCCACTCAATTTAATTTGATTATCTTTATTTGAGCAAAAGAGTAGTTATGTTGGGCTTGGTGGGCCCCGTTGGAAGGCCCACGGGAAATCAAATTGGACCAGGTGTCCAAGGCTCCTCTTGGGTCTCCGGGTGACTCGGAAACCTTTCTGGTTTAGCTGGTTCGATCAAAACAAAGCACAAAAATAGCAAAAGGGCCAAAAACCAACAAAATGAAGTTTCTGTAGTGTAGCCGACCTGAGTTGTCGGCTACACACAGAAACCAGTGTAGCCGAACACTTTAGTCGGCTACAAAGAAAAGCAAGTGTAGCCAACCACTTTGGTTGGCTACAAGCAAATATAAGCTGATCCGACCTGAGTTGTCGGATTAGCTAAAAAATGCCACTTTTCAAATCTCTGCAATGGGCATGGGTTTCTAGGCTTCTTGAGGTGTTCCAGTGGTTGTGTGGGCCCCTGTGTGGGCCCACAATGGTTCAGATGAGAGCCACTTGGATTCTTTTTGGGGGGTTTAAAATCAAGATCCAAGGAGAAGGCTAGGGCTTCAGCTTCTCTTTGCTTTGAACCAGATTTGCTGAAGAAACAGGAACACAAGAGTCCCTGTTTTGGTCATTCCTTCACTCCAAAAATCAAGAACCAAGGCATATGAATAAGAGTCAATGAAATGGATTCAAAGAGATATGCTTCACTCCAAAAGTATGTGTGTGTGTGAGCTTTTCTGTGCCTAAAAGTTGAAGTAAATACTCATATACAATTTACAAAAATAATGAATGAAAGGAGAAATAGCTAAAGTATTTTCCTAATGCATGGTCATGTAATCTTATACATGAGGAAAAAAGGGGGCTGATTTCTCATAGGCAAACAATGACCGATATAAGGTAAAAATATGGTAAGGCAAGAATATACAAGATACTAAAAAGAAAACCATTGCTCAATTCATATGCTTGTTCCTAGTACTAATAAATGATGAGTGAACTTTATATATGCTTAAAATAGTAGTTAAACCATGCACAAGCAAACTAAATAAAGAATATGAAATTCAACATGCATCCCATACAAATTTATAGCATATTTATATTAATCTATCTAGCTTAATAAAAACATTTAAAGAAAGGGTAAAGGGGGGTTACACAAGGGATACAAAAGATGAAAAAGCCAAGAGGGAACATGCTCCCCCATTAGAAACAAAGAAGGAACAGCACAATATTTGCGTAAAACAGTGGCCATGAACACTTTAAACCAAGCTTAAGACCTTTCATCCTCTCCTTAATCTGACCAAACCTTCATTTTTACCTTTGAATGTTAACCACTCTTAGAAAACCATGAAAAGAGAGCGATGAGCGGAGAAAAACGTGCACACATACTCATAACAGAAACCTCATAACATGATTAACATCCTTCATGCTTCAAATGAGTCAATATTCATATATGTGAAAGAAAATGACCTAAAGGAACTCACCTTGGGTTTCAAACCCTTGGGGAATGGGTGTTAAGCCTCCTTGGAGTACGAGTGGCTGCTGGAGCAGCACTTATGCAGCACCTCCTTCACTCCAAAAAATCTCCTAGGCCTCCTCCTTGAGCAAAAATGGGAGAAGAAGAGAGTGGGAAAGGTTTAGAGGTTTTGGGTGCTTGGGAAAGATGGGAGAGAGGTTGGAGCTCTTGAGGAAGAAAAATGGTGGGAGACAAAATGTGCTCCACCCCCTAATGCATCCCACCCCCTCCCCTTTTATAGGAGAGGTTGCTTAAGGGTTAAGAAAGACCAATTTTTAAATATTTTTATCAAAAGTCACTTTTTTATTGTTATTTCTTACTTGTGACTTATTACTTTTTACTTAATGGTTAAGAAAGACTCTTTTGTTAATATTTTTTACTTAGGGGTTAAGAAAGACTCTTTTTGTTAATATTTTTGTTTACTTAAGGGTTAAGAAAGGGGGACGTCCACGTGGCGCAGTTTGCCACATGGACAATTTATTTTTTACCAAGGATTGCCCATAACTCTCTCATTTGAGCTCCAATTCTGGCAAACTCAGTTGCGTTGGAGCCGGGTCGACATCCTCTATCCACTGAGCTAGAGTTTAGCAGCAAATTCGAGTTTTTTAGTAGAAGTGCCAAGTCGCGTCCCAGAGCCAATTTTGCTCATATTTCCTTATCCGGGACTCCGATTCCAGCAAACTCAGTTGCGTTGGAATCGTGTCGAGATGCTCTTTCTGCTGGTATCAAATGGGGTAGCTGATATGGGGTTTAGCAGAAAGTCAATTTCTGCTTTTCTTAGATTTGACCAGTCCATAACTTCTTCAGTTGGACTCCGATTTGAGCAAACTCAGTTCCATTAGAATCGTATCGGAATCCTCTTTCCAATGGTGAGAAGTATGGTGACTGATTTACACCAGATAAAAAAGTCAACTTTTTGACTTTCTCAGGTTTGAATTTTCAATTAAAATTTCATTTTTTGCATTTTGGGAGGTGCAAAAATGAGGTGCTTACAATGACTCCAACATTCTCGTTTTAACCTCCTGGAGGCATGCATGAAATCCGTGCACCCCGTGATGTGGCGTTCATTCTGACGCGCGCACAACCTAACGACTCCGATGGGGATCACTTTCAACCCAATAGAACCCCTGGTTAGAATGAGTCAACACAAGGGGGATTAGTTGGTTTTTAAGGTTCTTACCACCTTATTTAGTAAAGCGTAGAATACTCGCAGATACATCTTCCGAGGAGTCCTGTCATAAAGGACGCGATAATTGCCTAAGGCAATTGGATTTTAAGTGGGACCATTGTGACCCCTCAAATTACCTAGGGACTCTCTTGGAACCTCGTATTTCGTGCAAATTCTGCACCTTACTATATGAGAAGATAAAAATTCATTTATCAACGAAATCCAGACAAAACTCACCAAATTAAACACCGCACGCAACCCAACTGCACACACGGGCACGCCACCACACCATGGATGGATTTATTTTCAGTTTTGTGATAAACTGCATGGGGTGACATGCACGAGGGAGACTGCGTGAATGATCCGACCCTAATTGCATGAATGAGTACGGATACTGCTCTTCTCATCCAAAACTTGGACCTCTCTAGCAGTCACCCTTCTAATTCCTATGAACTGACTTTTGGGATGGTATTAGCCCTACGCTCCCGTGGTTTGCCGGGGAAAGCAGGGTAAACCCATCTCCCAGTTTTCTGGAGTCCATTAGTGCCACAGGTTTCTTGCCGTGGTACGCGAGGATCCAGTACTGGTCCAGACCCTTGTAGGCGTATGTCTCGGGCTGGGTATCCTTCCCCACCTAACGCTTTGTGATTGTGATTGTGATGTGAATGATGAATACAAGAGGAGTAAAATCAATCTAAAACCCAAGAGTCCATTAGGGGCAGCAAGCTTCACTTTTTGCATCAAATTGAGTGGACCCTAGATCATGGTCTGCCTTAGCCCTAATTTAGGAAGCTGACCTAACTCTGATCAGGGGAACCACCCCAAATCCATGCATTGAGTCTTGTAAGCTATTGGCCCTGACCCATTAAAGTCCGCTAGGAGCACTTTAAGTTCGAATTGGTTTTTTAGAGTGTGCGCATGTTGTACCTGTGCGAGGGCGCGCGCGAAAGCGAGGGGAGAGGGGAATTGGGAGTCGCCACTACCTGATGGGGTGCAGGCAGACACCTGGATGCCCTAAGGATGTCTATTTTGGTCTGCGGGTTGAGATTCTGAGAAAGGGCTCGGTTACGGCCCGGGGAAGTTCGTAGACACCCCCAGTCCACCCCGTCGGTTTGACGGGTCCCTTGGGTTTCCTGGTTTGCGAGTCAACTCAATTCTAAATTCACCCTACTTCTATGCCAGTGTAAGCACCTCATTTTTGCACTCCCAGAAAAGCCGAAAATGCAAAACCCAGCTAAAAATTCAAACCCTGAGGGGTCGAAAATTGACTTTTTGATCAAGTGAAGATTGGCCACCTTGATTTATCTCAGTGGATAGAGAATCCCGACGCAGTTCCAACGCAGCTGAGTTTGCAGGAATTGGAGTCCGGATGAAGGATCTATGGGTCGGTCAAACTTGAGGGGGAGTCAAAAGTTGACCTTTTGCTAAACCCAGATCCAGGTGCTTACCCTAATGCCATTGGATAAAGGGCTCCGATACGGTTCTAACGCAACTGAGTTTGCCCAGATCGGAGTCCGGATGAGGAAGATATGAGCAAAACCAGAAAACTGCACACGTGGCAGAGAGCTGCACATGTGGCAAGTGGCGCAGGAAAATATCTCGGGGATCAAAACCATGAATATCCAAACATACAAAATATCTCAGGGATTAAATCAAAAATACCCAGGGACCAAATATGTGAAAATCCAAGAGTATCGGATTAAACCAAAAATATCCAGGGACTAAATCCGTAAATACCTGATTTCTCGACCGTTTAGTGGCCGCATTTAATTTTTGGAATGATAATGCCTCGCTCGTGCCAAGCTCCAGCTACTCGGCACTAACTCGGCGCCAACCCAGCGGACCCATTTTTTTCCGCCTATAAAACCCGTAGCCACCCTCTTGCAAAGGGTTGGTTGGCCTTTTGTTTTCATTTGGCTCCTTCGTTACTAGACATAGCCGATTTTCCCCCTCCTTGCTTGGTCCGAATCCCTTCCTCCCCAGCTCCCATTGACTCCCTAACCCCCAAACACCCCACCTGCCGTTCTCACTCCCTTTCCTCTTCGTTTTCTCCACTGTCGCACGAAGGCCCAGAAAAAAGGAGGTCGCTATTGGTGATTCAAAGGAGGGCTCCAACTATTGCCTAATCCTCCGGAGGTGTCTCCACCCAGCACCAGTGCTCGAACACTCTTAGGTATTACTCTTTACTACTTTTTATCTCACATATATGAAAATGGGAGTTGTCTAAGCATGTTACGGGAGTTGGTCTGCTTTCTCTCATTGCTACACATCCCTGCCAAGGTCTATCTCCCATGCATGTTCTTCTGTTTTTGGCAACGTGGAGGTCTCCAAGGGTAAGGGAGACCCCATGAGATGATGAGAAGCTCGTTTGCTTCACCTTAGGCCACCAAGGTTGCTGTCCTGGGAGCTTTCGGATTACTCAGTAAAGGGAGCATGTTCCCTCACTTCAAGCACGTCCAATGTACCCCATATAAACCCCCCTCCTAATTCCCTTCTTCGAATGTTTGTGTGTAAGCATGAAGGTCTGGTCCAGGCGTAGGTGCAAATACGGTTCTTTTTTTTTCTTACGCATGCGATCTCTAATTTGTTAATGTTTTTTTTTCTTCTTTCTCATTTTGCTAGACTTGTCAACATGTTCCCCTAACCCTCTACCATCTACTGTTTTCTTCTTATGTGCACGCGAGCATGATCCCTTCCCCCACTCACCTGGCAGGCCTTAGTTGTTTTCATAGAGTCAGACTTGGACTTGGGTGAAGAGATTTTGAGTCAGGGTGTGAAGTAGGTTATATTAATTTCGATTAACATTTAAAGGTCTTCTGGGAATGGGCCTTCCAACGGGGCCCACCAAGCCCAACAAGCACAATGGAATACATGCATGTGACCTAAGCAAGATAAACAAATTAACTGATCAAATCTGGGTGGGCCAAACCCAATGCGGCCCACCCGAGCTTGCTTTGTGCAAAATGACGTGTTTTTAATTGCATAGTTTGGCCGAGACCCAGGCTAGGGCCTATTAGGCTCGCCAAAGCCCACAAACCAAACCAGGTGAGGGTTTAAAAGCCCTGAACTTCACGTAACTTGGGCTTTCAAGCCCAAATCAGGACTACGGGCCCCAAGCCCAATGTCCAACCCATTTTCTGGCAAACTTAAATAAGATAATCTGAAAATACTTTTGCAACCAATATCGGGGCCCACCCAGGGGCCCGCAAACTAATGCAGACCCACTAGTTGCATGAAAATCACGTAAGTCTCCAACTTGAATAAATTAAGTAAAATCAATTCATCAGACGTAAGCCCAAAGGGCCCCCTAGGCTTAGACGGAGGCCCACAGAGGCATGTGGACTTGACCAAGCCCACCAAGGACACCGTGGGCCTTCCAACGGGGCCCACCCAATTAGACTCAGATCACCTAATTAATAAGATAAAATCAACTAAATGGGACCCACACCACTCAGGTGGTCCCACCCGACTTAAGCAAATTGCCTATCGGATTAGGAATCGGGTAAGAAACCAAAGCAAGTGGACTCAAACCAGGAAACCCACGGGACCCGTCACCCGACGGGGTGGTCTGGGGTGTCTACGGACTTCCCCAGACCACAACCGAGACCTTTCTCAGAATCTCAAGCCGCAGACAAGCCCAATAGACAAGATTAGGTACCCAGGTGTCCGCCTGCACCCCATCAGGCGGTGGCGACTCCAAATTTTCCCGTGCGGTGTTTCCAACGCGCGCACAGCCAGCATGCACATTTTATTGGTCCAGGTGGGGGCCACCAAGGTGGTGTGGGTCCCCTTTTCTTTTTATTTGATTTTATCTTTTTATCCAGGTGATGTTGGTCTGAAGTGGACCCCGTTGGAAGGCCCACAAGATGCCAATTTGGGCTTTAGTGAAAGCCCAAGTCCCATTTGGGGTTACGTTGGATAACCCCATTTATTGGATTGGTAATTTGGTTTGGGGGTTGATTAATTACATAGAATTGGTGTGTTTACTGGGCCTAACTGCAGAACAGGTGCGGTCTGGCCCGAACCGCACATACTGTGCGGTTAGAGCCAAACCACTCTGTGTATGCGGTTTTGGCACAGAAAGCCCAAAAGGCAGTTTTCATGGGGCTTTGGGTTCCTGGGTCTCTTGTGATGTTTCAGCAAGGTCTGGGCCCCTGTGTGGGCCCACGATGGTTCAGAGAGGGGAGCACCCCTCCTTTGGTCTCTTTTGAGCTCTACAATTCAAGCAAAGGGGGAGGGGAGAAGGCCTAGGGCTTGCCTCTCCCATTTTTACACCACGACCAGGAGGGAAGTAGGGACTTGATTGTCCATACCTTTGTTCCTTTCATACCACATAACAGCAAGCAAATGGGGGTATAACAGTAGGTACGTTGGGGGCATGCTAGCATACAAATATAGTAAGTTAAAAGGGGCCAAGTGGAGGCATGTTAAGGATTCAAAACAACGCCACAATAAATGGAGGAGGGGACCATGCTCACACATACAAACATGCATATTTTGCCATACCTAAACATGCCGAAACCAGTACCTCATTGGGTGCAAAAGTATATCACTAAGAAAGAAAGAGAAGGGGGGTTACATAGGGGTACAACGGATTGGCCATACAAGAGGGAACATGCTCCCTCCAAAAGTAATCAAAACACACCAAAATAGTAGCTTAAATGGCCTAGAAGCATTCGAGAAAGTTTTTCACCCTGCCTTGGAACCAAACGTATGGTCCCCCCTCACCATGGCGGACTCACTTATCTTAGTGGGATCACAAACAAGGGAAGAGAAAGAGACAAAGAGGATAGATGCATGCTATGAACACTAAACCAACTCATTTCAATTTATGTTAAGCAAAGTGCAATGGAGAACATTACCTAGGGTTTAGACACCCTAGAGAAGTGTATTTGAACCCCCTTTTGGCAAACAAAATGGCTGAAGCTCCTCCTTTTGGCACCAACAGCAGCTCTTCCTCTTATTCTCCAAGTTCTTGAGTGGGGAAGAAGAGAGTGGAGAGGGTAGGATGGTCAAAGGAAGAGTGTTTTCGGTTTGGGGGAGCAAGGTGGGGCAAAAGGAGGTTTTTTGGATCAGAGGTAGTGGGGGAGAAGGAGTGGAAAAGAGCCAAATGAAGCCAACCCCCTGCCTATTGTTCAGATTTTCTATTTATAGAACACAGAGGCAAAACCGCACATACAGTGCAGTTATAACGCGGTTTGGTCAAAACCGCACAATATGTGCGGTTTGGTCTGAATCGCATGCTATGTGCGGTTCGGCCATGTCTTTTCAGCAATGATTAGGGGACAAACTCGCGCAGGCACAGTCTGGTGCGCCATGCAACCATACTGTAAGTGCGGTTGCTTTTCGCGTGCCGCTTGTGCTGATTGGCTGGCACAAACGGTGGCCGAAAAAATCAACCACACATCATATGCGGTTGCGAAGCAACTGCATATGCTGTGCGGTTGCGGCAAATCTTTCAGATTTGCCCCTTTTTCTCCCTCTTTTTTGGTTGAGTTGACTGCTGAGGCAACTCAGCCGCCCACTCGGACGAATTAGACTTCCCCAATTTTTAATGTTTCCCATTTATCTTAATTAGTTTAATTAAGATATTAAACTTTGACCGATTTGCCCCTAGGACTGTTTTGCTCGCATCTTTTCCATCCGGGCTCCGATTCCTACAAACTTAATTGCGTTGGAACTGTGTCGGGATTCTCTATCCACTGGAATAGGGTATAGAAAACAATTTGGGCTCAGGCAGAAAGTCGCTTTCTGCTCCTTAGGGTTTTGAGCTGTTTTGTTGTTTTTAACACATTTTTTGGTTTGATCAAAATTTGGGTGCTTACATAGAGCAGATGAAAGCCGGCCAGATCGGACAAACAAATGAAAGCATGCCAGATCCGAACAGGGACCCTAAACCCTCTGTTTTTTTGCTCAAACTCCATTTCTGACTGGTTTTTTAAGCTCTGTAACACCTCCACGGTGTTCCCCAGACTCTCAGAAGACAATTAGTTGCGTTAGCTCATATTTTTAAGCTCGGAAAGTTCGTCAGCTCATATTTTCTCCATCCGGACTCCGATCTGGGCAAACTTAGTTGCCTTAGAATCGTATCGGAGCCCTCTATCCCATGACCTAGGGGTAGGCCTCTGGATCAGATTTTAGTAGAAAGTCAACTTTTGGCTCTGCTCAAGTTTGACCGCCCGCAGAACCTTCATCCGGACTCCGATTCTTGCAAACTCAATTACGTTGGAACCGTGTCGAGATTCTCTATCCAATGGTATAGGGGTAAGCATCTGGATCAGATTTTAGCAGAAAGTCAACTTTTGGCTCCCCTCAAGTTTGACCGCCCGCAGAACCCTCATCCGGACTCCGATTCCTGCAAACTCAGTTGCGTTGGAGCTGTGTCGAGATTCTCTATCCAATGGTATAGGGGTAAGCATCTGGATCGGATTTTAGCAGAAAGTCAACTTTTGGCTCCCCTCAAGTTTGACAGCCCGCAGAACCCTCATCCGGACTCCAATTCCTGCAAACTCAATTGCATTGGAATTGTGTCGAGATTCTCTATCCAATCGTATAGGGGTAAGCATCTGGATCGGATTTTAGCAGAAAGTCAACTTTTGACTCCCCTCAAGTTTGACCGCCCGCAGAACCCTCATCCGGACTCCAATTCCTGCAAACTCAGTTGCGTTGGAACCGTGTCGAGATTCTCTATCCAATGGCATAAAGCGAGGTGGCCAATTTTCACTTGATCAAAAAGTCAACTTTTCGCCCCTTAGGGTTTGACTTTCTGTCTAGGGTTTGCATTTCTGGTTTTTCTGGAAGCGCAAATATGAGGTGCTTACACCCGTCACTTCAAGTGAGATTCCAGTTCCGCCCCTAAAACATATAGGGACAGGGTGGCCGGACTGCAGGAGACCCACTCCCGTATCCATTCAGCTTAAGTGGAATCGGAACGGGAGAGTAGGCAGGCCAATATGGCCTTGCAACATGAAATGGAATTAGTGTGCAAGTGCGCTGAGGAGGACCGACGTCTTTGGAACAAGCTTTTGCGTGCCTTGAGGAGGCAAGATGTGTCCTACTATGATGATGACCAACCTAGCTAGACTTTGGCTTTGTTGTATTTTCATAAGCATGATGATGTCCTATGTGCCATGACGGCTTTTTTTGATTAAGCATGAATTTTCTTTCATTATGATATATTGTTTGAACTTAACAAGACAATAATTTGAAATAAAAGAATTAATTCCCTTGTGCGCACCTGATTTCGGTCGCACGACGAGGCGCATGCAAAATGATGCGTGCCTCGGGATTTGTTTGGAGTCGCCACTGCCTGATGGGGTGCAGGCAGGCACCTGGATGCCTAAGTTCTTCTATTAAAGCTTGGTCTGCGGCTTGAGATTCTAAGTACGTTCTCGGTTGCGGTCTGGGGAAGTCCGTAGACACCCTTGTCCACCCCGTCAAGTGACGGGTCCCATAGGTTCCTGGTTTAAGTCAACTTTGGTCTCTCACTCACCCGGTTTCTAATCCAGCATTTAATTCGGTTAAGTCTGGTGGGACCGCCAAAGCGGTGTAGGTCCCTTTACTTGATTTTATCTTTTTAGTTAAAGATGAGATGAGTCTAATTGGGCGGGCCCCGTTGGAAGGCCCGCGGATTCCTTGGTGGGCTAAGACCAGCCCACATCTCCCTTAGTGGGCCTCAGACTAACCTGAGAGGCCCTTTGGGCTTTGGTTCAAGTGAATTGATTTTATTTAAATTCCAAGTTGGAGATTAAATTTAATTCCATGCAAAAGTGAGTCTGGATTGTTGCAGGCCCCTAGGTGGGCCTTGCAATGGATGCCAAATGTCTTAAATTATCTTGATTGATCTTTCTCCACTATGGGCCAGGCTTGGGCTTGGGGCCCTTTACCTGGGCTTGGGCTTGAAAGCCCAAGGCTTCTTGACTTAGGGTTTTGGAAACCCTAACCTTGATTGGGTTTAATGGGCTTAGTGGGCCCGACAGGCCTTGCCCTTGGTCTCGGCCAAACCAAGCCTAGATCTAAACATACATGCTGCCCCAGATGGGCTTTGGTGGGCCTCAATGGGTTTGGCCCACTCAATCAATTTGATTATCTTGATTTAACAAAAATAAGTTTGTCGAGCTTGGTAGGCCCCGTTGGAAGGCCCACCGGGAATCAATTTGGACCGGATCGGTCCATGGCCCATCTTGGATTTTCGGGTGACCCAAAAACCCTTCTGGTTCGTCCGGATTGATCAAACAAAACAAAAAATTAGCACAATATCACAAAATTAGCAAAAATACAGTCGGTAGTGTAGCCGGCCTAAGATGCCGGTTACACACAGGTCTCAGTGTATCCTGCATCTTTTGCTGGCTACGCATAGATCTCTGTTGATCCGACCTGAGTTGTCGGATCAACCTACAGAAGCTGTTTTTCGGATTTTTGCATTGGGGTTGGGTTCTTAGGTCTTCTGGGGTGTTCCAACATTTTCGTAGGCCCCAGTGTGGACCCACAGTGGTTCAGATGAAGGGAAGACCCTCTTTTGGTCATTTTTTGGGATTTTTCACAACAAAGGAAAGTAGGGGGCATGGGAGGTCGCCTCCTCCCACTTAAGCCACATACCACAGCCGAACAGGGGCCATGTTGTCCTTGTTTCGGTTTCCCCATTCATACAAACAGCACACACACAAGATTAATAATAAAAACTTCATTTCACCTTGGGCTACAGCATGCTTGAGTTAAAAAACAGGATAGATACTAAGGCACATGACAAAGAACCACCACGAATTCATGCGGTATTTTTGTGATACTCAAGCCTAAAGGAAAACAGTTTCTAAGCATGCTTTGGGTAAACAGAAACATAATCATACCCCATGAAATATGTGCAAATGGGGGACTGATTTTTCTAGCCAAAACAGTGGCCGATCTGTGAAGTAAGAATGCAATGAAAACAGGAAAGAATTGCTAGAGAAAAACAAGACTATACAACCTTAAGGCAAGGTCATGCATGCTTTAAGTGTAGTGAACATGCGAAGGGCTACATGCATACTCAAAACAGAAACTTAGGTGCATACCACATGTGGCTTTTAGCATGTTAATATCGACCTATTTAGCTCACTCAACCTAAAGAAAAGCATCCAAAAGAAGGGAAGGAAAAGAGAGGTTACTTAAGGGGATACATTAGGGAGCAACCATGGGGGAACATGCTCCCCCTTTCGAATGATAACATCAATAACCACAATAATATATCAAAGGGGCCATTAAACCATGCTTAAAATTAGAACACTCTCACCCTCAAAGCCGTACTCACTCCCCTTACCCTGGGAGGCATTCTATATGTTGGACCAGAGGAGAGAACACATCAATAACCATGCCAAAAGACAGTCTCCAAGCAAGGACAACAAAACCTTTAAAAGCTTCTTGGAATCACCTTATTCCCATATATGCGAAACAAATAGTGACGAGAGACAATACCTTGGGTTTAGAACCCTGAAATGAGGTGTAGTGAGCCTCCTTGGAGCACAAGTGGCTGCTGGAGCTCCTCCTTTAGCCACCAACAGCAACTTACCTCCTCCTTGCTTGGGGAAAAATGGAGGTGAAGAAGAAAAGGGAGAGAGGGAGGGCCTTAAGATGATGCTTGGGGGGGTTATGGAGCCAAAGGAGGGTAGGAAGAAGGGGTTTTCGAAGCTGGCATAGTGGGGGAAGAAAGGGGGGAAACAGCAAAAATGAAGCCAACCCCGGAACTGGGCTGCTGTTGGCCTTTTATAGGCCAACTTAATGTATCCGGCAACTCAGGTCGGATACACTAAGCCTTCTTCATAGCCGGCCTCTATGGCCGGTTACACAGGTGTCCCTTTGTATCCGGCATTCAATGCCGAATACAAAACACAATTATTCGAAAATTAAATGCCGCCGCGAATTTGTCAGGCATCCGGCGCGAATCTCGCTGATTGATCTTCATGTATCCGATGAATAGTGTCGGATATTCACAGGGGTATGTGTATCCGACATATTTGGTAGGATACAAGTCGAAAAATTACAGATTTGCCCTTGGATATTCGCAGATTCATCCGATACTCTTAGATATTCACAGATATGGTCCCTGCGAAATTTTGCTTTAAACCCTGGGATATTTTGCACGTTTGGATATTTACGTGTGCGGCTTTTTGCCACGTGTGCAGCTTTCTGGGTTTTGCTGCTCGGAAACCTCAACAGCTCATATCTCCTTCATCCGGACTTCGATTTGAGCAAACTCAGTTGCGTTGGACTCGTATCGGAGTCCTATATCCAATGACATAGGGCTAAACACCTGGCCTGGGGTTCGACAAAAAGTCAACTTTCGGCTCACCCGTTGGAAGGCCCGCTAGTGTGCCAAGTTGGACCGGTGGTCCAAGTCCCAAGTTGGGTTTCCGGGTGACCCGAAAACCCTGTTGGTTCAGTGGTTTTGGTTCAAATCACTCCAAAATTCGGCAAGACATCATAACACACAAAAAATCACATTTCTGTGTGTATCCGGCAACTCAGGCCGGACACACATGGACTGTAAGTGATCCGGCCTAAGTGGCCGGATACACATGGGCTGTAGGTGATCCGGCCTCAGTGGCCGAATACACATGGGCCATAGGTGATCCGGCCTGAGTTGCCGGATCACACCAAAATGGCCTTTTTCAGGCTTTGGCCTCTGGGGATGGTTTCCAGGGGCTTCCTAGGGATTTTTACAAGTCATGCGGGCCCCTGGATGGGCCCACATTGATTCAGGTATGGGGAATGGCCTCATTTGGCCTACTTTGGGGATTTTCCAGCAAGGTAAATGGGGGGCCTGGGACCACTGCTGTTCCCTACAGCATCTTGCATGATTCGGCATGGGGACGTGGTAGGGGATGGTGGGAGCATACTTGCATGGTCCATGGCAGCAAGTGAGGAGGGGGGGGTGAGGGATCATGCCTACATGCATAACAAAAAACAGGTAACTAAACCCAAGGCAATACACCTAATCAATAGCATACATGTCTAAGAAATACAGCAATGGAAGGGCTGGAGTGGGTGGAGCACGGTTGCATGCTTGTGGCTAAAAACAAGTGATCGATGCATGGTCATGCTACGTAGACAGTAACTAGCATGTTTTTAGAAACAAAAAAAGAAACAACAAATTCAAAGGGGAAGAAAGAAGATGCATTCCCTCTAGATAACAAATAGCAAACAATCACATGATATTAAAGCAAGGGAAGAAAAGACCAGAGCAGGCTGTGACCAGCAAACCAATATCAACAACTATCATAGAGAAAAGAAGATGAGAAGAAAGAGGAAATGGGAAAGGAATGAGGGCAGGTATAGGGGTACATTAGATTGTGAACTAAGAAGGAACATGCTCCTTCTGAACGATATCTAATAAGGACCCATGGACAGCAGCCAAAGGAGATTAAAGATGTATTAAAATAAACTCCCATGCCTTCTTAACAAACCCTACGTAGGCTTCTTACTGGAGGTAGGTCTCATACCATGCAGGCATTTTAACAGATTTATAACGAGAGAAAAAAAACATGCTCATCAACTTACTTAGAAAAACTCCATTCTCATATATGTGAAGCAAAAGTTAGTGAGAAGCAATACCTGAGGGTTCCTATGCCCTTGTGCAAGGTGGAGGTTCCTTCTTTTGCTTGGACAGCAGCTGGAGGTCTCCTGGGTGTTCAAACTTCACCTCAGCAGCAATCAGCCTCTCCTTGTTTCAACAAGGAACTGAAGAGGAAGAAGAAGGCAATGGTTTTTGTAGCCTTGGGATGGAGTGATGAGGTTATGGAGGGCAAAGGAGGCAAGGTTCAGGTGGGGAAAAGTGGGAGGAGAAAGCTCAAAACTGCAAAGAAAAGCCAACCCCCAGAAACGAGCTGCGGTTTGCTATTTATAAGCAAACTTAATGTATCCGGCAACTCTGGCCGGATACACTAAGGTCTCCCCTTATCCGGCTTTCAGGGCCAGATACACAGGCCCTTCTTTGTATCCATCCTTCAATGCTGAATACAAAACATAATCATTTGAAAATTAAATGCCACCGCTAATTTGTCGGACGATCAGCGCGAATCTCGAGCGAAAATCTTCTTGTATCCGGCCTTCAAGTCCAGTCATGAGGGGGAGCTAGTGTATCTGGCATATATGGCCGGATACAACTTGGAAAATTACGGATTTGCCCTTCGCCTTGACCGATTCAACCGATTTGACACTTTTGGATATCTACGGATCACCCCGTATGAATTTTTGATATTTAAGATTTAGTCCCTGAGATATTTTGCTGGGTTGGCTGCCACGTGGGCAGTTTCTTCGCCACGTGTGCAGTTTCCAGTTTTGTTACGCGGAAACTTCGACAGCTCATATTTCCTTCATCCGGACTGCGATTTGAGCAAACTTAGTTGCGTTAGACTCATATCGGAGCCCTCTATCCAATGATATAGGGCTAAGCACTTGGCACGGGGTTCGAGGAAAAGTCAATTTTTGGCATTCCCTTAAGTTTGACTGCCCGCAGAACCTTCATCCGGACTCCGATTCCTGCAAACCCAGTTGCGTTGGAACCGTGTTGGGATGCCCTATCCATTAAGATAGCACAAGGTAGCCAAATCTCATTTGATCAAAAGGTCAACTCTCGACCCCTTTGGGTTTGACTTTTCAGCAGGGTTTTGTATTTTTGGCTTTTTGGGAGCGCAAAAATGAGGTGCTTACAGCTGCCCCTCTTTGCTGGAGTCACTTTGCAGATGAACGGCAAAGAGAAAAAGAATCTCGTTTTTGCGCCTGGCATTTCTGTCGACATGGTCGACGAGCTTAGTCCTTTGAAGTTTTCACTTTGAGAGGGAAGCGGCCAAATCATGTGGCGTCACTTCCTGGCTTCAGAGTTTCCTTACCCTTTTCTTTTCGGGTTTTTGTAGGGCAACTCTTCAGAATTTGATTTAAGTTGGAAAGAGATTAGATTGGACTTGAGCTCACCAACCTGTTTCGGCATTGATGCTAGACACTTGACAATATTCTTTTCTTCTTGTTTGTTCCATTAAAGCTTTTAGGTGACTTCAGACTTTTGATCCATTTCATGTCTTTTATTTGAAGCTTACTTGTTTGTTTTCTTTTTTTTTTTTTTTAAGGAATTTGATGGCCAAGGGTTGGGTTAGGATGCAGACCGGATGGAGAAAGGAGGAAGGAATAGTGGAGGAGGAGCTGCTATTGGTGAGGAGGTGCTTCCAGCGCTGTCCAGTGCCTCAAGGGAGCCCACACACCTGCTCTACTCTATTTACAAAAGTGTGAAATCAAAAAGTACAAAAGGGGCCATCTTGCCCGATGATGTCTTCATTTATGCTCATTCTTCTTCATGCCTTGCTGCTTCTTTCTTCTGCAGCGCGCCTTCTGGTTGGCTTTACAAGGCCGAGGCTCCTACTAGGGATTAATCTGGATCCCTTCCTCATTGCCCTTTCTCTCTGGTTGGGCCTTTCTGACAAGCGTGGGAATTCCCTTGGACATGGTGCTCCGCTGGGGATAAATGGGGTTCCTCACGCTCTCATTATTTCTTTGTAAAGCCTTTTCCTTCTGCTTGGGTGCGAGTTCTTCATGCCCGTCTGCACTCTTGTTGAGCGCGAGAGACTCCACCAAGGATTGATGCGAGCTTGTTTATCTTCTTTCCGCTCTTCTTTGCAAAGCCGGCCTCGTCAGACTGGGCGAGGTTTGAGCAGTTTACCTCATCAATTATCACTTCCTTATTGCTTGAGAGGACTCTACTGGGGATGTAAGGGTGTTTTTCCTTATTTTCTGAAGGTCTTCCACTGGGGATTTTGGAGGGTATTATTCTCCGTTTACTGAAGGAACTTCACTGGGGATTTGGGGGAGATGTCCTGTTATCCCATTCTTGCTGTACCTGTGAAGTTGGGAAAGGAACAAAAGGTCAGTCTTGGACTAGCTGGGGATAAACGCAAAGCATTCTTATTTTCTTCCTGCTTTGAGCGTTTTGCCCATTGCAGCTAGAAGCGACCTCTGCCAAGGTTAAGAGACTATCAACTTAGGTTAGTAGCCCAATGTGGAGCTTCAAACAGTTAAGCAGAACAATTATAGAGAAAACAGGTGTGTCAGTGTGTGCCTGTGTTTGCAATATCAAAGAAATTTTCCAAGGTCAGACGAGACTTGGGGTGCTTGGTATTTTTAGTAGCATTGTCATCACAGGCCACTATGAAGTCTTTAACTCAGGCGCAACCTGCCAGTCTGAACCTCTCAGATCTGTGCAATTTTCTCAGTTTACTGTCTGTCACTGTCACTGCTCTCCTCTGTATCTTGCTCTGCTCCATCCAGATGTGACCAGTTCTCTCTCCTTTTTTTTTTAACCACACAACGCCCTTTTTTCGGGTTTTCGCTATGTCCAGCCTTTCTCGAAACTCTAAATTCCATCGTTGCTGACGAATGCTGACTTAACTGTTTGCCCTGATCATTCCTTTAGGGATCCGAGAGGTCTTAGAGATAGGACAAAACGTAGGCTTGGTCTTGGTTATGAAAGAAAGGATAGATGGCTCGAAAAAGCTGAATTTTTGGGTTTGCAAAGTGTGCTACTTTTATTGTCGGTGGGACTTACATCCTTGCTTATTTGTATCTTTCTATTTTTGGCGGGGCAAACATTTTCCCACTTTCTTTGTCTCTTTTCTTTTTTCTTTCTCTTTTTTTTTTCTTGTTGCATTTTCTCTTCTTTTTGAGGTTTTTTCTATGCAAGAATGCCCTGTTTCTTTTTGCTTTGCCAGGAATGCCCCGTTTGATGTATAGAACACTTGCAATGGGTTGAAAGAATTTTAAGGCTCAAAATTGTTTAACTAGGGGAGAATTTAAGGTATTTGGAAGGATTTACAGTCTAAAGGAGAGTCAAGGATGGCCTCTCCTCATTTCCCAATCAGAATGATCTTAGGCGTAGTACAGTTTGACTACGTCTGCATTTATCGGCTCTGGAAAAATTGCCCCGTCCATTTCTTGCAGGATAAGGGCTCCTCGAGACAGAACGTTGTGGACTACGAATGGCCCTTCGTAGTTTGGCTTGAATTTCCCTCTGTTGTCCTCTTGATGAGGAAAGATTCTCTTCAGTACCAGATCTCCCACTTTGAAATGCCGTGGCTTCACTTTCTTGTTGTAGGCTCGCGCCACTCTCTGTTGATAAAGCTGGCCGTGGCACAAAGCCTTGATCCTCTTTTCATCCAATAACTGCAACTGGTCAAATCTGGATTCTTCCCATTCGACGTCACCGATTTCAGCTTCCTTCAGAATTCTGAGCGATGGAATCTATGCTTCCACTGGGAGGACTGCTTCCATTCCATATACCAAGGAGAAAGGGGTTACCCCGGTCGATGTCCTAATCGACGTCCGATAGGCGTGCAGTGCATAGGGCAGCTTCTCATGCCAGTCTCTGTAAGTGACTACCATTTTCTCAAGTATCTTCTTCAGATTCTTGTTGGCAGCCTCTACTGCCCCATTCATCTTGGGCCGGTATGCCGTGGAGTTTAGATGTCTGATCTTCAGATCTTCACACATCTTTTCCATGTCCTTATTATTCAGATTCTTTGCATTATCAGTGATGATCACTTCTGGAACTCCGTAGCGACAGACTATATTGTTTCTGATAAACTTGAGCACATGAGATTTCTTTACATCCACGAAGGACATGGCCTCTACCCACTTGGTAAAGTAGTCAATTGCCACTAAGATGAACCGATGCCCGTTTGAAGCCATTGGATGAACCTGGCCTATCATGTCAATTCCCCAGATGGCGAACGGCCAAGGTGATGTCATGGAGTACAGCGTATTCGGTGGTGCATGGATGTTGTCGGCATAAATCTAGCATAACTGGCATTTTCTGACATGAGCGTAGCAGTCTGCCTCCATGGTCATCCAGTAATAGCCCATCCTTAGAATCTTCCTTGCTAGCATATGCCCATTCATGTGTGCATCACACAACCCTCCATGGACTTCCTCAATCAATTTCTGCGCTTCAGCTTCTCTGACGCATAGCAGTAGAGAGTCGTTGTATGACTTCTTGTACAGCTTGCCTCCACTATAGAAATACTGCCCTGCCAACCTTTGGATAGTTCGCTTCTCTGCAGCTGAGGCACCTTCTGGCAGAATTCTGTTCCTTATGTACCTTTCGACGTCCGCGTACCAAGGCTCTTCTTCGGGTGTGCTTTTCTCGATACTGAAGCAGTAAACAGGGTAGCGCCGAATTTCTATCTCCAATGGTTGCACCCAAGTATCATCTGTGATGGTGGCCATTGATGCTAGCGTAGCCAGTGCATCCGCAAACCGGTTCCCGTCTCGGGGCATGTAGTCGAATTTCACGCTCTCAAATTCCTCTTCCAATTCCTTGACCAGCTCTTGGTATGGCACTAACTTCACATCTCTAGTCTTCCAGTCTCCCATCACTTGATAGATGATAAGGCTTGAGTCACCTAACACTTTCAGCTCTTGTATACGCATCTCGATTGCCGCTCGCAGGCCTAGCACACATGCTTCATACTCGGCCATGTTGCTAGTGCAATCAAACAGAAGTTTCGCTGCTATCGGGTGATGGACACCATCTGGGGAGATTAGCACTGCTCCGATCCCTTTTCCATTTACATTCACTGCCCCGTCAAAGAACATTTGCCACTTGGTTTCTTCTGCATCATCTGCAGAGTCTGTACACATCACATCTTCGTCCGAGAAGTGAGTCAGAAGTGGTTGGTAGTCGGGTAGTGGATGCTCTGCCAAGTGATCCGCCACAGCCTGCCCTTTTATCGCCTTTCTAGTTGTGTAGACAATGTCATACTCAGATAAGAGGACTTGCCACCTGGCAACCTTACCAGTGGAGATCGGCTTCTCAAAGACGTACTTCAATGGATCCAAATTGGAGATCAGTAAAACTGTGTGACTAAGCAAATAGTGTCGGAGCTTCTGAGCTGCCCAGACCAGCGCGCAACACTTCTTTTCAAGCACTGTGTATCTGACTTCAAAATTGGTAAATTTCTTGCTCAAGTAGTAGATTGCTTGTTCTTTTCTTCCTTTCTCATCGTGTTGCCCTAACACACATCCTACTGCCGTCTCAGAGACTGTCAGGTACATAACCAAAGGTCGTCCGGGGACAGGCGGGACCAATGTCGGCGGACTCATCAGATAGGCCTTGATTTTATCAAATGCTACTTGGCAGTCGTCATTCCAAACCACAGGGTTATCTTTCTTCAACAGCTTGAATATAGGCTCGCACACAGGAGTCATTTGCGCGATAAATCGACTAATGTATTGCAGCCTGCCCAAGAACCCTCTTACTTCCTTTTTTGTCGACGGAGGAGGCATCTCCAGAATTGCCTTTGCTTTGATGGGGTCGACCTCTATGCCCCGTTTGCCCACTATGAATCCGAGAAACTTTCCTGAAGTAACTCCAAATACGCACTTGTTTGGGTTGAGCCGGAGCTTGTGCTCTCTGAGCCTGTCAAACATTTTTCCAAGGTTCGCCAAGTGGTCTTCTTCTTCCTTGGACTTCGCTATCATGTCATCCACATATACTTCCATCTCCCTGTGTATCATGTCATGGAACAACAGAGTCATCGTACGCTGATATGTAGCACCCGCATTCTTCAGTCCAAACGGCATCACGCGGTAACAGTAAGTGCCCCAGTGCGTGATGAAGGATGTTTTCTCCATATCTTCAGGTGCCATCCTTATCTGGTTATAACCAGAGAAACCATCCATGAAAGAGAACATCGAATGTGTTGCTGTATTGTCAACCAGTACATCAATGTGCGGCAACGGGAAGTCGTCCTTCGGACTTGCTCTATTTAGATCTCTATAGTCAACACACATCCTGACTTTCCCGTTTTTCTTGGGAACTGGCACGATGTTGGCCAACCATTCCGGGTAATGAGTTACTTGCAGGAATCCGGCATCCAACTGCTTGGTGACCTCTTCCTTGATCTTCAGGGCCCACTCCGGCTTTGTGCGCCTGAGCTTCTGTTTCACAGGTACGGCCTCAGACTTTGTTGGTAACCGATGCACAACCAAGTCCGTATCTAACCCGGGCATATCCTCGTATGACCATGCAAACACGTCAGAATAAGATTTAAGAAAATCAAACATCTGTTTTCTCAATAATGGTGCCAGCTTTTTACCAATTTGGAGAATCCTTGGTTGTGCTACTTCACCTATGTCAATTGACTCTGTTTCCTCAATGTTAGCCTGGGGACCCATCTCATGCCTTTCCAATGCAAGTTGGATTTCAAGCGGGGTCTCCCATGATTCATCGTCGTCCTCATGCTCGAAAGGCTCACAGGGGACGATGTTTGAATCTTCTTGCTGCGATGGGCGAGTGCCCCAATCTGACTTGTCGAGTTCTTGCTCGTTTTCCGGATTGGGCACTGGCTCATGCATTTCATTTATTATTGCCATCTGGACTGGCTTTTCAAATTCCTTTTGTTCTTTTTGTTCAATTATGGCAATCTTATTACCAATCCCGTGCCCCAGATCTTCCAGGTGTGCGTCGGGATTGACACTAAGATTGCGATGCTCAAGTTGCTTATTATTGTTATTTTCATTTTCAAATTGATGCAAGTAGTAGGAAGCATTCAAATATTCATTAAAAACTTCAGCAGTAGCTACAACAGAAATTTCAAAGGTGATAGAAACCCCCTTTGGGATAGTAGCTTTGTTGATAGCAAAGGGCACGGTGCTCCAGTTCTTCAGTGGTGCCTCATCTTCCTGGTTGATAGCAATCGTCTTCTCTGGTTCTCCCACCAGCACCATGTTGGTGCTTTCGTCAGAAGAAATGTAGATAGGATCCTGTGTTGTGCCTCCTACCGACTTGTTCTGGCTTCTCTCTGATCGGGGGCCAGACTCTGACGATACCCTTACCCATGATCCGCTGAGGGCGATTGCCATTGGTATCTCATCCTCGGGTGGCGCATATGCGATGGTGACTTCATTGGCCGGGTCAACTCTGGGGGGTGCAAACATTATGGGTATTCCAGTTGGTATCCTAGGCACCGTAGAAGAGTAAGTTGGTGGTGCCCATTTGCCGTAGGCTGCATGGCACACTTCTTCCGGTACTGGCCCTAGCACTTGGGGCATGCTACGGAACATGCGGTTCAAACCATCGCGAGTTCCAGGGTGCGGGCTATAGGGGCGTGGAGGAGGCGACCTTGGCCTGCGGGTTGGCGCTCCTAAGCTGTCTCGCCCTTCCATCATGCAGACATACATGATTGGATCTTCTTCTTTGGATTCTTCCAAGTGAGCAGGTGGCGGCACTTCCATCACAATTGCAGAGTTGACTGGGATCCCATCAGGGATGAACTGTTCATCTGGTGGGGCAAAGGCCATGGTGACCTCGTCAACCGAGTCCAAGGCGACCAGTGCCGGCAGGCCATCTGGCGACCCCTCAGGAGCCAACGAGTCTACTTCCACAGCATCTCCAATCATGTCCATAGATGGTGGCTCCTCCCAGAGCATTTGAGCTAGGACTTGTAGGTAGTCTTCTTCTGTGGCAGGGGTGTCCAGAAACTCATCTCCCCACCCTTGGGGGACTATATTCTCAATGGCTTGGGCCGCCTTACGCTCAATGTTAGTGAAACGGTGGTATAAGTTCTCGTGCACGCATATGGGCTAGTGGGGGTCTCTTCCTTCAGTTCTGGCTCTTTTCCTTTCGGCACGGTTCCCAAGGAGTCGGGAGTAGTCTTCTGGCTGTGGCCTGAACCCCAATCCAAACCCAGTGGTCTGCTCATAAGGTTGGATGGCTGCCTTGATTCCCTACTTATACCTGCCCAGTCCATCACCGGCTCTGAGACCCCAGTCTGCGCAGTCAGCAGCACTGAACATGTACTTTCTCCTCCTTTTCGAGAGTTGTCGCCCCCTTTCAGATTCAGGGATACGATTCACCTGCACCATCTCCACCGCTTGGAAATTGAGTGCGGTGGGCAACTCATAATCCACATAAGGTACTCCGACCCTTTCAAATTCCCGGTGATCCTCTGCATGTACTGTTATAAGTTCATTGCCTGATACGAACCGGACCATCCTGTGCAGCGTGGAAGACACTGCTCCTGCCTGATGCAACCAAGGCCTCCCAATCAGCAAGTTGAATGAGGCATTGATATCCATGAGTTCAAACTCCATGGTAAAGGGCCTATCTGCAATTACGATCACCAGAGTGACCTCTCCCAGTGAGTCTCTTCTGGCGTTGTCCAAGCCTCTGACGTTATGAGTGCTTGGCTTGATCATTGAAGGATTTAGCTGCAGGCTATGGAATGTCCTCATTGGACATATATTCAGTACCGACCCGTTGTCAATCATGGCACGTTTTACGATGAGGTCGATGCACTTCACTGTGATGTAAAGCGGCTCAGTATGGTCGCAACCCTCAGGTGGCAGATCTGCTGCAGAGAAGGAGATGGCCTGGGGTGCCATGATCACTGACACCACTGCCCCTAGCTGCTCGGGATCAATGCTTGCCGGTACGTGTGCGTCCCCCAGGACCTTCATTAACACTGCCCTGTGGTTTTCCGAATCAATCAGAAGTCGCATTATGGAGATTTGGGCAGGCACCTTGTTCAACTGCTGGAGAAGGTCGTACTCTGGAGTGAACACACTATGGTGCAAATCTATGATTTCTTCTTCCGTGGCCCTTCCCTTTCTCTTGATGGTCTGTGGCAATTCAGTGACCACATCCTTCCCTTTTTCTTTCCTTTTCGCTTCTGCTTCTGCTTCTGCTCCCTCTGGTGCGGGTGGAGGATCGGTGTTTACGTATCGACCGGATAGGGTGATTCGGTCGATTTCTGCTTCACTGGTGGTTGTGGAGGTGGCTTGATGGTGGAAGGATTGGGTGGGGTAAGGTGGGGGTGCGGCCTTGTACGACGGTGGCTCCAGGTTAAGCTTGGAAAGGTTCAAGGTAGGTGGTTCGAATGAAAGGTAGAAGGGGTATTGTGGAGGCGAGTCCATGATGTCGTGGATGTTGAGGGTTACAGGGCTAGGGTGAGAGATGGGGGTTGGGTAGAAGAATTCCTGGTTTTCGGATGGGTGGAAGTGCACCAGAGGGAAACCTGTAGGGGAGTCACCGCCATCTCCTTCGATGACGTTCACTGTCTCACTCTTTTCTGCTGATGTGTCATCTGAGTCTGTATCAGCAGACTCGTCCGAGCTCTCGTACGGATCCGGCAGGTTTGCGAGTTCAGAAGTGGATGGTGGTTCCTCTTCCGCTGTGGCATGAGGGGGGGCGAACCACTCATGCATGTTGTATGGGAGGGGGACGGGATTAGACTCGAGTGATGATGAGTCGGCATAGTATGCCAGATAGGGGTGCGGTTCTGATGTTGCAGACATGTACTCTGGCGGCCAGCCGGTGGATAACTGGGGAGGCACCCTTGAACTGCCCACTGACGCGTTTGAGACCTGAGGTCTATCCCGGATTTGGAGTCCACTGGAACTGCCCACTCCTTCTCTACGTGGAGGGGATGGGGAATCACTGATCCATCCGCATTGTACGGGGTTCCATGGCCCCGTGACCTCCTCACTGCTCTGTGGTTCGTCCTCGATCGCACAGATGTAGACGTCTGTATTTTCCTTAACTGCACCTGCTGTCGAGCGGGTTTCTGCTTGAAGCTGCACCTTCACTGTCTGCCCTGGTCGGCCAATAAGTACAGAAGGGTCGAGCTGCCAGGTGCCTTGATCACTACTTACTTGATTCACCGCTCTACTAGTGGAGGCCTTTGAGTGATCTGGGAGAGGATTGGTAGTTACGCCGGCTGCTGGAGTCTGGGCGGGTGGTGCCGGGGGGTCAACCGTGATGCGCTTGCTATCAATCAGGTCCTGGATATCGTGCCTTAAATCCCAACACCGATTGGTGTGGTGCCCTGGAGCACCAGAGTGGTACTCGCACCGCTCTGCTGCATTATAGCTTCTGGCGTTGACCAAACGAGGGTTCAGGGGTTTGACTTGCACGTACCCCTTCTTTAGCAAAGTTGGCTGCAACTCTGCTGGCGCATACGGGAGTGGAGTGAAAACCCGCTTCATTCTGGCCTCCATCTCTTCCCTTGTTCTTCTTACCCCTTGGTAAGCTGCTTGCCAGGTTCCTTGGGGTGCCACTACCTCCGGTCCTTGGGAGAAATGGTGGGGTTGTGCGGGGTATACATAGTTCACTGCCTGCTGTTCTGACCTCCTGGGCTCTTGCCCTTGGTTTCTGCTAGCTTGCCCTGTTATCGGCCTCCTTGGTGCAGCACTCTGCCCGCTGCCATCTATCTTTCCGGCCCTCACTGCGTCTTCAATCCAATCTGCAGTCAAGATCAGGTCATTGAAGTTTGACGTACTCTGCCCCAGCAGCAGAGTGAAGAAAGGTTGGCCCAATGATGCGATAAACAGAGATGTCATCTCCTGTTCTAACAACGGCGGCTGTACTAATGCTGCAAATTCTTTCCAGCGCTTGGCGTACTCCCTTACTGACTCCTGACTCTTCTTAGCCAGTCTCTGCAATTCTGCCCTCGTTTGCACAATCTGACTGTTCAGGCAATATTGCTGGATGAAGACTGCTGCCAGGTCATTCCAGGTCTTCATCTTAGCCTTATCCAGACTCAAGAACCAAGAGTAAGCGGCCCCCGTTAATGACTTTTGGAAGAACTGCACCATAATTCGCTCTTCCTTGGCATACTGGCACATGTCGCCAGAATAGGACCTCAGATGGTTCAGGGGGCACCCGGTGCCGTTGAACTGGTGCAACTCAGGGCATTTGAACTTAGCCGGGAGTTGGATGTCCGAAAAGAAGCAAAGGCTTTCCAAGGTAGCCTCGCTTTGAACTGTGCTAGGTTGGAGCTGTTTGAGCTGTTCCTTCAGGGCGGCCATTTCTGTTCTGTTCTCCTCCCTTACCGCTATCAGCTTCTCCTCAAACTGCATTTCCTGGGTTCTGTACCAGTCCTCATCACCCTGTCCTAGATGGATAGGCAGAAATTGATCTTGTTGTGCAACGGGAAACGGTGCTGCCGGGGGTGGTGGTGCCAGGGGAGGGGGATTTGCTGGACGCGGCGGTGGTGCCCCTTCCGCTTGTAGTGGGAACTGTGGCTGTGGCTGCTGGGTGACGGGTACCACTGGCAGGGCCTGCCTTAATTCTCTCAGTTCTGTCATCAGTTATTGGATGATGGAACTCATGCTATCCATTTTCTGCTGCATCTCATTGACCACTTGGGTATGGCTGGACTCTGCCGGATGCTGCCCTGGCGGCGTCTGTTCTCCTTGCTGTTCCATATCGAGCCTTTTCCTCGATCTTAATAGGTACGGACTTCTGAAAGCAATTTTTGGTACCTGAGGGAACAATTAGCAGGCATTAGTGCATTTTTACACAAATTGTTTATACAACTTTATCTGATTGAATTTATTCATTTATTTATTTTTTTGTGTTTTTTTTTGTTTTTTTGTTTTCTGATATGATTTCACTAACTGATCTATTTTAGCTACCCTAAGGCAACAAGGGAAGAGAACCTTATTTTGAGTCAACTGATCTATTTTGGCTACCCGCAGGTAACCGGGGAAGAGAACCCTAATGAATCCTGAAGACTGATCTATTTTGGCTGTCCTGAGACAACCGGGGAAGAGAACCCTAATGACTGAATCTATTTTAGCTACCCGCAGGTAACTGGGAGAGAGAACCCTGTTTTTTTTTTCTGAAAGCTGATCTATTTTAGTCGCTCGGAAGTGACTGGGAAAGAGAACCCTATTATTATTTTTTTTTGAAAGCTGATCTATTTTAGTTGCTCGGAAGCGACTGGGAAAGAGAACCCTATTTTTTTTTAAAGATGATCTATTTTAGTCACTCGGAAGCGATTGAGATAGAGAACCCTATTTTTTTATTTTTTATTTTTTATTTATTTTTTTATTTTTTGAAAGCTGGTCTATTTAGTCGCTCGGAAGTGACTGGGAAAGAGAACCCTATTTAACTGGTCTATTTTAGCCACTTGGAAAGGGAAGAGAACCTTCAATTTAAGGGGTTTTGCTTGAGCTCAGAATCACGGGGTTGGACCAATGCAGGGTCTCCGCAGGGGGTGAGCTGAAAAGCAGCACCCAGGCGTATCTCAACCAATCTCCAGTTCGTTCACTGGCGGCGTCGGCGCCTAACTTCGGCTAGTAGTTCCCGGGCGTGCCTTAGCTAGTCGTTGGTTTAATCACCACTAACTTCGGCGCCTCACAAAGGGGAAGGCTATGCCAGGACGCTCCTTCACCAATATCCGACTCATCCGTCGGTGACTTCGGTGCCCTAAGAATTTGGCTAGTAGTACCCGGACGCTCCGCAGCCAATATCCGATTCACTCACCGGCGGCTTTGGTGTCACTGAAAGGGGTAGGCTATGCCAGGACGCTCCTCCACCAATATCCGACTCATCCGTCAACGGCTTCGGTGCCCTAAGAATTTGGCTAGTAGTACCCGGACGCTCCGCAGCCAATATCCGATTCACTCACCGGCGGCTTTGGTGTCACTGAAAGGGGTAGGCTATACCAGGACGCTCCTCCACCAATATCCGACTCATCCGTCGGCGGCTTCGGTGCCCTAAGAATTTGGCTAGTAGTACCCGGACGCTCCGCAACCAATATCCGATTCACTCACCGGTGGCTTTGGTGTCACTGAAAGGGGTAGACTATGCCAGGACGCTCCTCCACCAATATCCGACTCATCCGTCGGCGGCTTCGGTGCCCTACAGGTTAGACCGCATGATCTTGAAAAGATGCAGACGGGTGTGATCTGAGCTCAAAGTCTCGGGTTTTTTTAACACTCGCTGGGTTTTGCGGTCTCAATGGGGGAAATGTAATCAAAGGAAATTAGGTGGTCGCAGCGACCAAGAGCATTGCAATTATCTGTAGAGAGGTGGTCTGTCGCCGACAAAGTTGTCCTATTGGAAGGGATTGATTCTTTTATTTCAAATGCTTGTCTTGTTAAGTTTGAACAATATTTAGCAAAGTGGAAATAAATTCATGCTTTAATCAAAAGGTGCCGCCATGGCACAAAGTATGTTATCATTCATAACAAAATACAACAAAGCCAAAGTCTAGCTAAGTTGGTCATCATCATAGTGGGAGGACGCGTCTTGCCTCCTCAAGGCTCGCAGAAGCTTGTTCCGCAGACGTCGGTCCTCCTTGGCGCGCTTGCGCACCAATTCCATTTCGTGTTGCAAGGCCATATTGGCCTGCCTACTCTCCCATTCCGAATCCACATAAGCTGAATGGATACGGGAGTGGGTCTCCTGTAGTTCGGCCACCCTGTCCCTATATGCGTTAGGGGGCGGAGCTGGAATGTCACTTGAAGCGACAGGCTGAAGAGGTGGGGGGCCGTCGTGGCCAAATTCCCGAGCTATCCACTGCTTATAATCTTGAAAGTGCAATTCGGGGAAGACGTCTTCCCGATACACGCACATCGTCTTCCACTCCATCAGCAGTTGGGTCCTTAGTCCCTTGGTGAGTGGACCAATCAAATTGCCCAAGTCGTCCTTGACTGGGATTCCCTGCGGTTTCCCAAACTGTCTCAGAACCCGAATCGGATAGTACGGCACGGCGTGGGTGAGTCCTATCAGGGAAAGGCCCTCTCTTTTCTTGAAAGCTATGATGGGGGTGTAGGGGATGTTGTATGTACCCCACCATCTAATGTCTGTTTCTCCCTTCAGGTGGAGAAAGTGGTTAAACCAATCCTCACGAGCGGGTAGGTCTGGTTTGATCTCTCTTTGAGCCAACCAATAGATGTTGTCGCCGGTTGCCTTGTAATATGCGCTGACAGGTGATGACACCATCAGGTGGTCTTGCAGCCAAAGGTGGAGAAGGGGAGCGCACCCTTGAAACCTCCGGGTTCCGTTTTTGGACAAAGTCAGGGAATGGAACAGTTGAGCTAGGATTAGTGGCATGATTTGGTATCCTGCCCTGAGTTGATCCACAATTTCCATGAGGGCCAAATTAATGGTGTCTCCCCCAGTTGGAAAGAAGATTTGCGACAGAACCACAAGGGTGAAGGTGTCAAACCAAGCCCGGGGTCTTTCCTGCTTTTTGTTTCTTATTTTCTCAGCTAGGAATGTCTTGGAGACCCGAGTAAATGATTTGTCACCTCCTAAGGTCTAGAATTCTCCCCTTGAAAGGCCAAAGAAAACACAAGCTTCATTCTTGTAGCTTTCTTTGAGACTTGGCCTAGCGGGTTCTCCAAAGTTGTGAAATCGGAGGAACAGGTCAAGTTCCTCAATTGTGGGAGTCAACTCATTGATCCCGAATCGAAACACTGAAAGCTGGGGATCCCAGAAAAGCAATGCTGCTTGGATCATATCCCAGTTGATCGCCACATTTAACAGGGACAAAGTCTGTCCCATGTGGTATTTGTGCTCCCATTCAATCTACTCGCTCCCTTGGAGCTGTCTTGTCCAAGAACGGATCCAGGAGGTATCCCAGGCGCACTTCTCTATCCTAGGGAAACGGGTTCTCTCAGATGAGGATGAAGATGCCATGCCAACTATCCGATCAAAATTCCAAATCAGTTTAAGATTCCACACCAAACTCTTTAATCAGTCCTAAGACATGCATAATTTCAAACGAAAGACTAATCACTAGCAGTTCTAACATGCTTCACAAGATAAAGCAAAAGACATGACAGTGCGGAATTTAACTCAGGCACACATGGTGTGTGGTCCTAAGGGTTGGCGCCAATGAAGGCGCGACTCCTAGACGTACTTGTGTAGAGGAGCACATTCAAGTCCTGATCAGTCTTTCTGTCTTTCATCTGTTCTTTCATTTGCTTCCAGTGTCGGATCACAGCAAAAATTACAACTTGCCATCGAGGGCGAAGGTTTATAAGATATTTACAAAAACTTCAAAGAATTCATCCTTAAGGCTGTTGGGAGCCAAAAGGGAGGATACAAATTGCTTTCCAAGCGGGTAGGCTAAAAATTCCTAGATCTAGGGTTTAGTGCCCATGTTCTGATCTGGCATGCTTTCATCTGTTTGTCTGATCTGGCCGGCTTTCGTCTGCTCTAAAAGACCAATCTGGACTTAAAGTGCTCCCAGCGGACTCTAATGGGTCAAGACCCATAGCATACAGGACTCTATGCATGGATCTGGGGTGGTTCCCCATATCAAAATTAGGCGAGCTTCCTAAAATAGGGCTGGGATCGCCCATGATCTAGGGTTTACTCAATTTGATGCAAAAGGTGGGGGTTGCTGCCCCTAATGGACTCTGGATTTTATTCCGATTTTACTCCTCTTGTATCCATCATTCACATCCTACTCACCCTCCCATGATCAACACAAGGTTCATTCAGAAACGTTAGGTGGGGGAGGATACCCAGCCCGAGACATAAGCCTACAAGGGTCTGGACCAGTACTGGATCCTCGCGTGCCACGGCAAGAAACCAGTGGTGCTAATGGACTCCAGAAAACTGGGGGGATGGGTTTACCCTGCTTTCCCCGGTGAGCCACAGGAGCGTAGGTGCTAATACCATCCCAAAGATCGGTTCATAGGAATCAGAAGGGTAGGCTGCTAGAGAGGTCTAAGTTTTGGTAAAGAAGTAGCAATATCCGATTCACTCATCTATTTAGGGTCGTATCATTCACGCAGCCTCCCTCATGCGTGTCACCCCATGCAGTTTATCACACAAGAACAGAAGCATAACCACTCCATCCACGGTGTGGTGGTGTGCCCGTGTGTGCAGTTGGGCTGCGTGCTGTGTCTACACGGGTGAGTTTGTCTAGATTTTGTTGGTAAATGGATTGTTACTGTCTCGTATAGTAAGGTGCAGAATTAGCACGCAATACGAGGTTCCGGGAGAGTCCCCAGGTAAGTGGGGGGTCACAAGGGACCGCTTAAATCCCACTTGCCTTAGGCAATTATTGCGTCCCTTTGACAGGACTCCCCAGAACTCGTATTTACGCGTATTCTATATCTTACTAAACGAGGTAGTAAGAAACCCTAAATATCAACTAAATCTCTCTTATGCTGACTCATCTAATCAGGGTCCTACTGGGCTGGGGTATCCCCAGTGGAGTCGCCAGGTTGTACGCGCGTGGGAAACGCGGCACGGGGTAATTCGGAGTCGCCACCCGCCTGATGGGGTGCAGGCGGACACCTGGGTGCCTAATCTGGCCTATTAGTCTGGTCTGTGGCTTGAGATTCTAAGTCGATTCTCGGTTGTGGTCTGGGGAAGTCCGTAGACACCCCAGTCCACCCCGTCGAATGATGGGTCCCATGGGTTCCCTGGTTTGAGTCAGCTTGATTTTGGTTTCTCACCCGATTCCTAATCCGGCATGCCATTAGGTTAAGTCTGTCGGGACCACCTGAGTGGTGTGGGTCCCTTTACTTGATTTTATCTTGCTTAATTTAGGCGATCTGGGTCGGATTGGGTGGGCCCCATTGGAAGGCCCACGGTGTCCTTGGCGGGCTTGGTTAAGCCCCTGTACCCTTGGTGGGCCTCTGTCTAGCCCTAGGAGGCCCTTTGGGCTTAGGTTAGTGAGTTGATTTTACTTAATTGTTTAAATTGGTATCTTAGGTGATTTTCATGCAAAAGTGGGTCGGCCTCGGTTTTCGGGCCCACATGGTGGCCAAGTAATTATCTTTTTAATTTGCCAAAGATGGGTGGGACACTGGGCTTGGGGCCCATAGTCCTGATTAGGGCTCGGAAGCCCAAGTTGCCAGAAGTTAGGGTTTGCACCCTTCCTTGGCTCAGTTGGTGGGCTTTGGCGGGCCCGGTAGGCCCTTTGCCCTTGGTCTCGACCAAACCATGCAATTCATACATCATTCCACACATCAAGGCTCGGGTGGGCCGCATTGGGTTTGGCCCGCCCGATTCAATTTGTTCATTTTAATCCATTTCCTTATTTGCATGCCCTTTTTTGGGTTCATAGGGCTTGGTGGGCCCCGTTGGAAGGCCCGCTAGTGTGCCAAGTTGGACCGGTGGTCCAAGTCCCAAGTTGGGTTTCCGGGTGACCCGGAAACCCTGTTGGTTCAGTGGTTTTGGTTCAAATCACTCCAAAATTCGGCAAGACATCAAAACACACAAAAAATCACATTTCTGTGTGTATCCGGCAACTCAGGCCGGACACACATGGACTGTAAGTGATCCGGCCTGAGTGGCCGGATACACATGGGCTGTAGGTGATCCGGCCTCAGTGGCCGGATACACATAGGCCATAGGTGATTCGGCCTGAGTTGTCGGATCACACCAAAATGGCCTTTTTCGGGCTTTGGCCTCTGGGGATGGTTTCCAGGAGCTTCCTAGGGATTTTTACAAGTCATGCGGGCCCCTGGATGAGCCCACATTGATTCAGGTATGGGGAATGGCCTCATTTGGCCTACTTTGGGGATTTTCCAGCAAGGTAAATGGGGGGCCTGGGACCACTGCTGTTCCCTACAGCATCTTGCATGATTCGGTATGGGGACGTAGCAGGGGATGGTGGGAGCATACTTGCATGGTCCATGGCAGCAAGTGAGGAGGGGGGGGGGGGGTGAGGGATCATGCCTACATGCATAACAAAAAACAGGTAACTAAACCCAAGGCAATACACCTAATCAATAGCATACATGTCTAAGAAATACAGCAATGGAAGGGCTGGAGTGGGTGGAGCACGGTTGCATGCTTGTGGCTAAAAACAAGTGATCGATGCTTGGTCATGCTACATAGACAGTAACTAGCATGTTTTTAGAAACAAAAAAAGAAACAGCAAATTCAAAGGGGAAGAAAGAAGATGCATTCCCTCTAGATAACAAATAGCAAACAATCACATGATATTAAAGCAAGGGAAGAAAAGACCAGAGCAGGCTGTGACCAGCAAACCAATATCAACAACTATCATAGAGAAAAGAAGATGAGAAGAAAGAGGAAATGGGAAAGGAATGAGGGCAGGTATAGGGGTACATTAGATTGTAAACTAAGAAGGAACATGCTCCTTTTGAACGATATCTAATAAGGACCCATGGACAGCAGCCAAAGGAGATTAAAGATGTATTAAAATAAACTCCCATGCCTTCTTAACAAACCCTACGTAGGCTTCTTACTGGAGGTAGGTCTCATACCATGCAGGCATTTTAACAGATTTATAACAAGAGAGAAAAAAAACATGCTCATCAACTTACTTAGAAAAACTCCATTCTCATATATGTGAAGCAAAAGTTAGTGAGAAGCAATACCTGAGGGTTCCTATGCTCTTGTGCAAGGTGGAGGTTCCTTCTTTTGCTTGGACAGCAGTTGGAGGTCCCCTGGGTGTTCAAACTTCACTTCAGCAGCAATCAGCCTCTCCTTGTTTCAACAAGGAACTGAAGAGGAAGAAGAAGGCAATGGTTTTTGTAGCCTTGGGATGGAGTGATGAGGTTAAGGAGGGCAAAGGAGGCAAGGTTCAGGTGGGGAAAAGTGGGGGGAGAAAGCTCAAAACTACAAAGAAAAGCCAACCCCCGGAAATGAGCTGCTGTTTGCTATTTATAAGCAAACTTAATGTATCCGGCAGCTCAGACCAGATACACTAAGGTCTCCCCTTATCCGGCCTTCAGGGCCGGATACACAGGCCCTTTCTTTGTATTCGGCCTTCAATCCCGAATACAAAACATAATCATTTGAAAATTAAATGCCGCCGCGAATTTGTCGGACGATCGGCACGAATCTCGCGCGAAAATCTTCTTGTATCCGGCCTTCAAGTCCTGTCATGAGGGGGAGCTAGTGTATCCGGCATATATGGCCGGATACAACTTGGAAAATTACTGATTTGCCCTTCGACTTGACCGATTCGACCGATTTGACACTTTTGGATATCTACGGATCGCCCCGTACGAATTTTTGATATTTAAGATTTAGTCCCGGAGATATTTTGCTGCGTTGGCTGCCACGTGGGCAGTTTCCGGTTTTGCTGCGTGGAAACTTCGATAGCTCATATTTCCTTCATCCGGACTCCGATTTGAGAAAACTTAGTTGCGTTAGACTCGTATCGGAGCCCTCTATCCAATGATATAGGGCTAAGCACTTGGCACGGGGTTCGAGGAAAAGTCAATTTTTGGCATTCCCTTAAGTTTGACTGCCCGCAGAACCTTCATCCGGACTCCGATTCCTGCAAACCCAGTTGCGTTGGAACCGTGTTGGGATGCCCTATCCATTAAGATAGCACAAGGTAGCCAAATCTCATTTGATCAAAAGGTCAACTCTCGACCCCTTTGGGTTTGACTTTTCAGCAGGGTTTTGTATTTTTGGCTTTTTGGGAGCGCAAAAATGAGGTGCTTACACCGGGTTTTGCATTTTCAGCACTTCCAGGGGTGCAAAAATAAGGTACTTACAGCAGTCCCGCTTTGCCGGAGTCACCTTGGGGATGAACGGAAAAGAAAAAAGAAGAACCTTGTTTTTGCCCCCAACATTTCTGTCGACGTGATTGATGAGCTTAAATCATCTTGATTTTCATAAAAGGGGATGGAGACAGCAAGCGTTGATCTCCAAAGTAGTGAAAACACCAACTGGTTTCCACTAAGATTTCAAAGTTTGCTCACCCACTTCGGGCTTCTGGGAGCAACTTCTAATTTTGATTTAGATTAAAAAGAATGGGATTGGACTTAAGCTCATCAACCCATTTCGAGTTGATGCAAGGCACTCAACAGTTTTCTCTTTCTCTTGTTTGTTTCATTAAAGTTTTTAGGTGTTTTCAAATTTCAAATTTGGGATTTGATTTCAGATTTCAGATTTTTAAACTTGGGACCTTTGAGGACAGTTTTTTTTTTTTTATTTTAGGGTTTGGATTAAGGACTGGAAGGAACGAAGAAGGAGGAGATGATCTTGGCAAGGAGGTGCTCTCAGCGCTGCTCGGTGCCTCAAGGGAGCTCACACACCTGTCCTATTCTATTTACAAAAGTGGGAAACGAAAAATTTACAAATGGGGCCAACTTGCCCAAAAAGTTCTTCATTCGGCTCTTCTTTCTTCTGCCGTTTCCTTCTTTTCACAGGAGCATTTGTTTGACTTTGATCAGATTTTTCTCTACGAGGTTCCTTTCTTCAGAGATTTTGACTCCTGCTCTTGTCCTTTCAGGGAGGAGGCCATCATTTAGGTCAATATTGTGACTCCTTCAGAAGTGACCACTCCATTGGGGGTTCGTGGAAACCTTCTTGGATTTGTCTTTCTTGTGTAAAGCCAGCCTCTTCAGACTGGGCATGGTCTTGACACGTTGCTTTAGGTTTCTCGAAAGTTCCGCTGAGGAAATGTGTAAAACCCCGGATTTTCCTAAAATAAAGTAAATTAAATAAGCCTAAATATTGAGAAGATAGGTATTAATCCAAGTACATTATATGGTTAAGATTGATGTGAAAAATAAATAGGAGAATTTTTGGAAAAAGATTCAAAGGTTAAGTATGGAATTCCATGAAAATGGTATTTTAGTCTTTTCCCAATTAGCCAAATTAAGATATTGAGTAAGTAAATAATTATTAAACTTGAAATATTTAACTAGACTTAATTTGGGTTAGGTTTAGATTTAAATAGCAAATTATTGCTTAAAAGTAGGAAAAAGGGTATATTGGTGATTATGGTTGATAAAGAGTCTTAAGTTTGAGAATAAGAGGTAGCTTTAGGGTGTTTTAGTAATATTTTAAAATAAAAAATTTAATTAGCACTAAAATGAATTAAAATAAATCCTTCTTTTATATATAATACTTAAAAGAGGAATTAGAAGGAAGGTTAAGATGGGGAGATTTCCAATTAAGAGTGAGAAGTCTATTTAGAAGGTTTCCTAAACCTAGTAGGGTTTCTAATTAAAAGAGCTTATAAAGGGGAGGTCTAGGAAAGGTTTAGGGTTTTTAGCAAGTCCAAAAATAAGGAGGAAAGGGGGAAAAATTCGTGCATGGGTTTGGGAGAAGAATAAAGGAAAGAAGAGAAGAGAGAAAAGAGAGGGAAGAAAGGAAAATGGAGGTGATGCAGAGGTTCAACCAGCAAACTTTGAGCAATGATCCCCGGAGATCTAGTCGTTGGATCGTCATGAAATTTGGAGGTAATGTTCTATACATGAGATAAATTAATCTGAACAGTGGAGATTGGATTTGGATGAGTCTAAGGTGGTGCGAAGTAACCCAGAAGTTGATGGAAAATCAGATTTTGGAAGAAAAAGGAGTTGCAGAGATGGCCGACTAGCCAACTTCGAAGGGTGAGATAGAAAGATCCAACCGTTGGAATGGGCTGCAATTTTAGGGTTTTGTTCTACTCATGGAAGACTTCGAACGGAACGGTGGAGATCTAAATGTGAGACGTTTAGGGGGGTTCGGTCGAGCTCCAAAAACGGGCACAGATGAAGTTCTGAAAAATCTGGGTTCATCAAAAAGGCAAGTAGCAAACACTTGAAACTGGAGGAATTGCATATTTTCTTGTGTTTTTGATGATTGATTGTATTGGTTCTTAAATTGGATTTCATTGGAAAAGTTAGATGTTTATAAAGTTTCAATTTGGTGATCTGAATCTCTTTTTAAGAATCAAGAAAAGGGTTGTTCATGTGTGGGTTGAATTAGAAAGAAACCCTAGTTAAATTTTAATTACCAAGATGTGAGTAGCATCGTTTTAAAACTGAGGTTTTGTGTTTACTCATGAGTTTATTCGGATGCATGAATATTTTCTGAGTTTCTGGAAAAAGCATGTGTGATATCAGTTTCTGAAAACCTTCGTCCGAGCATGAGTTATTATGACAGAATGAATGATAAATAGAAATATGTTTAGATTAAATTCAAAACTAGTTTGAAAGTGTCCTGGGAAGATTAGGAGTCTAAATAAGTAGTTACAGACCGAAAAATATCGGCCAGAGTTGGAGATCTGAAAATAACAGAGACTTGAAAAACGAAGTGAGCATCCGCTCACTTGGCGCTCACTTCGGGTAGTAGGCGCACCTTAATTATATACCATCCGCCGAGCTCGCGCCCACTTGCCGCCGAGCTCGCGCACACTTAAGAACCATGCGCGAATCTCGCGCTCATTTCCCGCTCATTTCCCGCTCACTTCCCGCCCACTTCGCGCTCACTTGAAATCGAGTGAGCGCATACTAAAATTTTAACCTAGAATCCATCCGCCGACCTGGTGCTCACTTCAAGAGGTGAGCGCATAGTCAAATACACTTGCCGAAATGAAATTTTGACTAAACTAAGAGGTTTTTGATGACTTGAGGGTTAAACCACTTAACCAATTACTTGTTTGGGACTTTGGAACCTACATTACCTATTCAATTACTAGAGGAAAATTTAGTGGAAATTCCTAAAGGCTTCCAAGGTTAAGTTTAGGTTATTTGTAAGTGTTGTGCTGGGTATCAAAACACTAGGAGTCCCTAGTTAGTTTCCCCTTTGTTTTTATACACTGTTTTGATTGAGAATTATTAACTTCTGGTTTTACTCGTTTGGAAAATTCTGAATGTATTGTAAAGATTTTCTTGGTATGAATAACTGAGTTTTATTTCCAAATGGCATGTGTTACAAAATTGGGAAAATACTAGAAGTACTTGAGGTACTGTTTGGTCCAGAGGGACAGGTGGTGAACTGTGAGATGTGAAATGTATTGTTTTATTTTGATGTTAGAATTGAGATTATACGATGATTTACTGTTTTGGTTTAGCTTGTCCTAGATCCATGTCTAAGCTTAGTAATGTGATGGTATTGTTTATTGATGTAATTGCATGGCCTTGTGTGTTGCCACGACCGGTGTAGAGCAGCCAGAAACCTTGAGTAGGCCTGCATTGGATGACGAAACCCTGAGTAGGCCGCCATTTCAGAGTGTCCGAAACCCTGAGTAGGCCGGAACTGTGTACATGGAGGTGTGGAGTGTCTACTTGGCATGTCAATTAATCAATTCAAACAATAGTCATGACATTGACCATTCGATGTTTTATCGGTATTGTTATTGAGATATGTTTTGATAGTATTAATGGGATTGGATTTAAACTTTGGAATTATCCTCGTTGATGTTATTGTTGGTTTAATCGTACACCTCATGACTTATTTTATATAAACATGGACTGATTTCATGCATGCACCTTGCTACTTGTTGAGATTTATTCTCACTTCGGTTTCTCCCATTTTTCAGGTACTCTTGGTGAGGACGTTCAAGTTGTGGGCTAGTTGTAGCTGGGTAGTCTATATAGATGTAGGATTGCTCATATAATTGAAATCCTTTTATATTATAATTGTTGATTAATAAAGAGATTTTGAATTCAAGTTTCCGCTTTTACTCTGATTATAAAGTTAGAAAAAGTTTTAAATTATTCCATATTTTAGTTGCTTTTGTTGCTTTCCATAACACCTCGGGTTTTGGGAATTGGACCAGGAACTGGGGCGTTACAAAATGAATCTGTTGGGGGACAACGAAGGTCTTCGCAATTCCCCTGCCGGCAGGCTATTGCCTTGGCCTTCCTCTTTTTGCCTTTCTTCTGCTTTCGGTTTCAAGTTGCTTCTGGACTTCTTCTGCTCCCTTTGCGTTGCCTGGGTCTGCAAAATTCTCGCAGAGCAGTGAGGTATCTAAAATTCAAACTGCAGGTACTTATGACTTATTGTGTGCAAGTGCCCATGACTGAAATGAAGTATTTTTCAAAAGTTTTTTTTTTTTCAAAATCTTGACAACTGATTTTAAAAGAGAGGCGAGACCAGTGACCATGGTGAATTGCCTTGTTGACTTGAGGTGTCTTGGGACGGTGTGCTTGACACGCATTCCCATGAAATTCCTGACTTGTGCCAGTACCGGTTTAAAAGTTGGGGGTGTTTCAGGGAGTGTTCCCCCCTTTCCCAATTTTGGTTTTCTCTTACCTTGACCCAAGTTTTTTTCAGGGTGGTTTCAGGATTTTGCAATTGAGGGTTTTTCCCTTTTCTTTTCCCTTGGGTTAGTGCCAGTCCCGGTTTATGGGTTTTGGCCGACTTGTGCATCATGTCCCATAGATCCGAGAGGTCTTTATATTAGGACGAAACATCGGCTTGGTTTTAAATCTTAGAAATGAAGGGATATAAGGCCCAAACTCTTATCTTTTCATTTTCAAGTTTTGCTTTGTGTCTTGCCAAAGCTTGCTCTTCTTTTTAAATTCCTTCAACATAGACCTGCATGAATTCCATTGTCACATTTTCTGCAATCAGAAAGGACTTTTTGATAGGACGAAACGAAGGCTGGGGTTTTTAGCTCATGAAAGAAAGGGAATATGGCTCAAAGTTTCTTTGTACATGGGTCGAGCCATGTTCCACCCTTTTCTTGGCTGCTTGGGCTTTGCCATTGCCTTTTGCTTTCCTCCATTTTCCTTTGTTTGACGTCTTTTGTGGCCTTCGCCTTTTTCCTTTGCTCTTTTTTTTCTTTTGCTCTGGGATTATCCTAACTTTTTGCTTTGATTAGCAAGTCCCAGTGTATTTTTTGCTTTCTTTTTCTCTTCTTTGTTTCTGCTCATTTAGGTCTTCTCTTCTTTACCCAGCGCCAGATTTGCGGCTCATGACTCAGTGGGTTAGAAGAAAGAAAATTAGGCTCAAGTGGTTTGACTAGCGATATGACTTTGAAAACTGGGGAAATAAAGCAAGGATGGCCTTTCATCCTTTTGCAGAAGTTGTGACGACTTGGTTGGATTATTCATGCAAATTAATTCAAGAATCTATTCATCCTTTTTATTTTCTTTTTCAGCTTTGCCCCAGTGTGGGGTGGCTAGACACAACACGGGTATTTGAACAACACGATCAAGCCCAAAGTGTTTTGACTAGCGATTCTTAAAATTCAGGATGCATGAAGGATGGCCTCTCATCCTTTCTTAGAGACATGATGTTAAAGCTGGCCAAAGACCCTTAACTGGTTCTTGCACTTTCTCTCTTGCCTTTTCTTTTCTCTCAAGGATCGCCCTGCCCTATTGCAAAGGTAGGTTTTTAGGAAGAAAATTATGGTCTGGATCAGGAAATGATTGCCTTTGGCTCAGTCAAGGTTCTCATGGGACAGCGTACTGTACCCAGCTGAGGACACCTTTGAGCAACTTGGCATTTTTTCCATGATCGTGGTCATTGCCAAAAGGGGTGTGGTCTCAGAGCAGTGTCATCACCGACCACTCACTTGTATATATATATATATATATATATATATTTTCAAAAAAGTTTTTCTTTCCTTTTCGTGTTTTTCAAAAGGTTTTTTACAAAAGCTTGTATGAAAGTAAAAAGCATTTAAAATATTTACAAAACAAGCTCCTACCAGGGATACTTGGTGCAAAAAGCAAAGTTCAACTTATCCTGGTCATGGTAGACTTGAAGATTTTGGATTTCGGGATTGCTCTCTGCCCTGCCGTTTTACCAACTTGTTTAGCCAGTGCCACTTGAAGATGCCCGATTGTGGTCCGGGAGAGGATTCGTGGTGATGGCCGCAGGAGGAGTCGATATCGGGGGATCAACCGAGATACGCTTGTTGTCGATCAAATCCTGGACATCGTGCTTCAGTTCCCAGCAGCGATTGGTATGATGTCTGGGGGCTCCCATGTGGTAGTCGCAATACTCATTGGGGTTATAGGAGCGACTGTTGGACGGTTGCTGAGTTGGCTGCTTCTTCTGTAAGTACCCTTTCTTCAATAGGGTTGGTAGCAATTCTGACAAGGGATAAGGTAAGGGTGCGAACACCCGGTTCAACCTTGCTTGGAATTCCTCCTTTGTCCACCTTGGCTGACCTGCGGATTGTGCCCCTTGGCCACTGTTCTGATTCTCCCTCCTGTCGGGTGCCGAGAAGTGGAAGGGCCTATTCTGCTGGACATAGTTGATGGCCTCGTCCTCTCTCTTTCTGTCCATGCCCCTTCCACCAACAGGGGTCCTTCTCTGCTCAATTGCAAAGCTAGCCACTCTGCCAGACATCACCCCATCTTCTATTCTGTCTGCTACCACTACCAGATCAGCAAAACTCGCAGCAAATTGCCCCAGTAGCAAAGTGTAGTACGGTTGCCCCAGCATCGAGATGAACAATGTCACCATCTCTTTCTCCAACATGGGTGGCTGAACCATTCCGGCCATTTCTCGCCATCTCTTTGCATACTCACGCATGGATTCAGTACCCTTTTTGGTCGTCTTTTGTAATTCCATCCGTGTGGGCAAGACCTCCGTGTTGAACTTGAAGTGTTTAAGAAATGTGCTGGCCAAGTCGTCCCAAGTCCTGATCTAGTTCCTGTCCAGACTGGTGAACCATTTCTGAGCTGAACCTATCAATGAACGCTGAAAGAACTGGATCATAATTCTCTCATCATAGGCGTATTGACACATATCCCTGTAGTATGCCCTCAGGTGTGACAGTGGACAGCCACTTCCATCGAACTTCACGAAGTCTGGGCATCTGAACTTTGGCGGAAGTTGCAGATTAGGGAAGAATCCTAGTTTTTCCAATGAGGCTTCCTTCGGCATGGGACCTTGGTTCACATTCTGCATCTGTTCTTTTAGCATTTGCACATCCGCTTGCACCTAGGCTGAGATACCTACTGCTTCCCGTGCTCGGTACCACTCTTCTTCGTCGTGCCCCATTCCTTGTGGTATTACTTGCTGCGGTGGTACGGCCAAGGGTGCCGTAATCTGTAAGGGCTGCTCTGATTGGCCTGGCAAACGATGTGGGATCTGTGGTTCTGGCAGCTGTAGTTCAACTGTGGGAGAACTGGTGGTGGCTGCTCTAGCTGTGGCTATTGTACCGAAGGTACCGGCTGCTGTGGCGGAGGTACCGCTGGTGGTGGCTGTACAAGCTGCTTCGGCGCTTGCATTCTCTCCATTTGCTGCATCATGGCCGTCATCATGGTGGTCATGTTGGCCATCTGCTGATTAAGGCCAGTGATCACAGGGTGGCCTTCCAAGTCCTCTTGCCCATGAGGCGGGAGAGGTGGCGCTTGCTCGAGTCCTTCAACAAGATCCATCCGTAATCTTCTTCCTGAACGTAGGAGGTATGGGCTGCGATACGCAATCTTGGTACCTTGGGTGTAAATAGACAAGTCAGTATAAAGAATACATACTATGATGAGATATGATGCATGTCTATGCAGATTATTTGTGATTATTTTCCTTTATTTGATTCCATTTTAACCGCTACTTCAAAGGTTAGGGAGGAAGGTTTCCTTTAACCGCCATTTCGGAGGTGATGATTTTCTCTCAACCGCCACTTCGGAGGTAAGGGGAGAGTCCCTGGTTTTGATTTTAAGAACTGCAAGAAAACATTTTGGAAACTGCAAGAGTTGATTTCCAAAGATTGGTACATGTCAATGGGACAGTCCCTGTATTTGATCTCTAGGAACTCCAAGAGTTGATTTCTGTGGGGTAAGTAATTTCTACCGAATTTGGGGAAACGCAAAATGGTTTCCAAAGCAGCAGAAGCATGAAATGACTCCTACTGAGATTTGGGGAAAGCGCGAAATGGCTTCAAACTTTGGGGGAAGCACAAAATGGCTTCGAACTTTGGGGGAAGCACAAAATGGCTTCGAATTAGTGGAAGCACGAAATGGCTTCAAATTAGCGGAAGCACGAAATGGCTTCGAGTTGGGAAAACACGAAATGGTTTCAGGTTTGGAAACACGAAATGGTTTCAGATTAGTGGAAGCCCGAAATGGCTTCGACTAAGATTTTGGGAAACACAAAATGGTTTCAAGTTCGGAAACACGAAATAGTTTCAGATTAGTGGAAGCGCGAAATGGCTTCGACTAAGATTTTGGGAAACACGAAATGGTTTCAATTTGGGAAACGCGAAATGGTTCCAACAAAGCAAAAACGCGAGATGGTTCCTACTAAGATTTTGCCATTCAGAGGCGAGGGGACGAGTCCCTGATTTTGGGGGTAGTCTCGGTTTGGGAAGAAGTCCCGGTTTTTGGGGAGAAGTCCCGGATTTTGGGAGAGTCCCCGTTTGGAGGAGTCCCCGCTTTTTTGGGGAAACACGAAATGATTTCCTAGGGCTGCAGAAGCACAAAATGGCCTTGACTGAGATTTGAGATTAACAATTGGCATTTTGCCATATTTGGTCTTTACTTGGATTTGAAATTTCTTCTTTCTTCTTTTCATCATTTTTCTTTGTCCTTTCAATTTGGCTGATGGCCATCAGCAAGGGTCAGGCTCCTCCTTGATTTCCCTTGAATTGTTATTTTGGGCTAAGTCATAGCCAATGATTTTCTGATTAAGCTAAAGCTGATTGAGGCACAAGGAATTGGAGCAAGTCCCGGTGTAGCTTTGATTTTGGAAAATTTTGCATTTTTTATTTTGAAAATGATTTGATAAAAAATGCTTGTGCAAATGATCTTGAAGTGTGTGCACTCAATGCATGAAGATGCTGGCACAAAATCAAAATGAAGGCTTAAATGATATTACCATTCAAAAATCCAGTATCAAAAAACGAATATGAAAATTACACCAAAAAAGGGTGTGTGCACAATCCTAAAAAAAGGTTGGTGCCTTGCGGGGCACGACCTCTAGACACACTTGTGTATGGAAGCACAGCTAAGTCCCGATCAGCCTTTCTTTCATCTGTTCTTTCATCTGCTTTTGACTTTAGGTATCAGACCAAAGAATTTACAATTTGCCAGCGAGGGCAAAAATTCACATGATATTCACAAAAAATCTACGAAGGATTCATCCTTAGGGCTGTTGGGAGCCAAAAGGAAGGATACAAATTTGCTTCAAGGCGGATAGGCCAAATTCCTAAATCTAGGGTTTGGTGCCCCTACTCTGATTTGGCATGCTTTCACCTGATTGTCTGATCTGGCCAGCTTTCATCTGCTCAAAAGGCCGACCCAGACTCAAGGTGCTTCCAGCGGACTCAATGGGTCGAGGCCCACAGCTTGTCGGACTCCATGCATGGATCTAGGGTGGTTCCCCTGATCAAAATTTGATTAGCTTCCTAAATTAGGGCTATGGTAGCCCATAATCTAGGGTTTACTCCATTTGATGCAAAAAGCGGGGGTCGCTGCCCCTGATGGACTCTTGGATTTTAATTTGATTTTTCCCTTCTTATTTCATCACTCACAACATTCTCACCCTCGCATGCTCAACGCATAGTTTACTCAGAAATGTTAGGTGGGGAAGGATACCCAACCCAAGACATAAGCCTACAAGGGTCTGGACCAGTACTGGATCCTCACGTGCCACGGCAAGAAACCAGTGGTGCTAATGGACTCCAGAAAACTGGGGGGATGGGTTTACCCTGCTTTCCCCGGCAAGCCACGGGAGCGTAGGTGCTAATACAATCCCAAGAGTCAGTTCATAGGAATCAGAAGGGTAGGCTGCTAGAGAGGTCTATGTTTTGGATGAGAAGAGCAATATCCGCATTCACTCAATTATTTAGGGTCGGATCATTCACGCATCCTCCCTCGTGCATGTTACCCCACGCAGTTTATCAAAAAATTAAAAATCAAATCCATCCACGGTGTGGTGGTGTGCCCGTGTGTGCAGTTGGGCTGAGTGCGGTGTCTAACCGGGTGAGAATTGACTGGATTTTGTTGATAAAGGAATTTTTACCGTCTCGTATAGTAAGGTGCAGAATTGGCACGCAATACGAGGTTCTAGGAGAGTCCCCAGGTAAGTGGAGGGCCACAGGGGACCGCTTAAATTCCACTTTCCTTAGGCAATTATCATGTCCTTGTGACAGGACTCCCCAGAATACGTAGTTGCGTGTATTCCATATCTTACTAAGCAAGGTAGTAAAAACCCTAAAAATCGACTAAAATCCCTCTTAGGTTGACTCATTCTAACCAGGGGGTCTAATGGGCTGAGAAGTCCCCAGCAGAGTCGCCAAGCTGTGCGCACCTGATTTCGGTCGCACGACGAGGCGCACGAAAAATGATGCGTGACTCGGGATTTGTTTGGAGTCGCCACTGCCTGATGGGGTGCAAGCAGACACCTGGGTGCCTAAGTTCTTCTATTAAAGCTTGGTCTGCGGCTTGAGATTCTAAGTACGTTCTCGGTTGCGGTCTGGGGAAGTCCATAGACACCCCTATCCACCCCGTCAAGTGACGGGTCCCATAGGTTCCTGGTTTGAATCAACTTTGGTCTCTCACTCACCCGGTTTCTAATCCAACATTTAATTCGGTTAAGTCTGGTGGGACCGCCAAAGGGGTGTAGGTCCCTTTACTTGATTTTATCTTTTTAGTTAAAGATGAGATGTGTGCGCACCTGAAAAACGGTCGCACTGGTAGAAAACGGGAAATCGGAGTTGCCACCGCCTGATGGGGTGCAGGCGGACACCTGGGTGCCTAAGTTAGTCTAATTGGTTGGTCTGCGGCGTGAGATTCTAAGTAAGGTCTCATTTGTGGTTCGGGGAAGTCCGTAGACACCCCGATCCACCCTGTCGGTTGACAGGTCCCAAAGAGCTTCCTAGGTTTGAGTCAGCTGCTTATTTTGGTTCTCACCCGGTTCCTAATCCAGCATGTCATTTTAGTTAGGTCTCGGCGGGACCACCTGAGTAGTGTGGGTCCCTTTAGTTGATTTTATCTCGCTTAAATTAGCTGATCTGTGCCTGATGGTGTGGGCCCCGTTGGAAGGTCCACGGTGTCCTTGGTGGGCTGGGGTAAACCCTCACTTGGTTTAGTCTTCCAAAGTGTCCTGGACATCGGGCTTGGGGCCCATAATCCAGCTTTGGGCTTTGAAAGCCCAGCTTCCATGGAGTTCGGGTTAAACCCTCACTTGGTTTAGTTGGTGGGCCTTGGTGGGCCCGATAGGCCCTTGCCCTTGGTCTCGGCCAAACCACGCAATTTAAACGTCATTCCACACATCAAGGTTCGGGTGGGCCGCATTGGGTTTGGCCCGCCCGGCTCAATCAGTTCGTTTTACTTAACTTGCTTATTTGCATGCTTTTGGGTTTATCGGGCTTGATTGGCCCCATTGGAAGGCCCATTAATGTTTCCAAGGGTGCATCCTACAAATCATGTGGGCCCACCTTGGTTCAGATTTGAGGTTTGTCCCACTTGAGTCACTCCTTTGTAGTTTACAGCAAGGGCAAGGGTGGAGGAGAGGGCATGGAGTTGATGCCCTTCCCACTTCTCTTCAGTGATTGCAGCAACAGCATGGGGTCTTGACACCCAAACTCCATGATTTCACATCGTTAATCAACCAATCATTAAAACCACAGCAAGCATGTATCTCAAGTTAAACCAACTAATCCTCATAAACCCGCATGTCATGAAGTGGGGAACGGCAACACTAAAAAAAAAACAGCAGCTAGCATTCAAGCACTAGAACATTACTGAAGAGATGAGAGATGCATGGAGCTTGCTGGCACTCACATGTGACATTTTGGGGACTGATTTAAGGGTATAATCAGATGAGAATCTACCAAAACAGCAACCATTTGGAGGGGACCAACCATGCTTTCATGGGTTGGAAATAATGGACAGTGGGTTAGGATCATGCATTCCTATCTAAGAAAATAGAAAGTTAGCATACATGAATAAAAAAAATGGCTGTGGGTTGATGTGCTAGGCTTTGAAAAGCAAGATAAAAGAAAAAAAAGGAAAAGGGGGTCATGCTCATGGGGACAAGAAAGAAAATAGGTATAGGGGAAGAGGGAACATGCTTAGCATCATTGGCAGCAGCAAAATGATGAAAGAAAGGCACAAAAGGGTAATTGCACGCATAAAACAAAAAGTCCGGCTTACATCCAGACATGTCTACGAACTAATCATTCGAAATCAAACAAAACAGAGATGCGTGAGAGGCATGCATGCTGCCACCACAATCAAGAACAAACAATCCAAGGAGAGGTACGGCCAGTAGAGAGAACACTCAAACAAAAATAAAAAATGAGAAAAAAGAGAGGGTATCAAGAAGGGAAATGGGGGGCTTACTTCAGGGGTACATTAGAATGAAATTAGAGAGGGAACAGGTTCCCTTCTTTAAATGAAGAAACAATGCTAGAAACCAAAAAGAAAGAAAGGAAAACAGCATCCTGAATGACCCTAAGTGTGTGGACATTTCTCTCAACCTCCCATGAGATCACGTATGGGGTCTCCCTTACCTCCGGAGACCTCCATGTTACCAAGAAAGGGAGGAAACACTCATGAACTACTGAAAACAACAAACCTGAACATGGGAGAGTCTGAACACTCTATACACAGCACAATACCTCCATTCTTATATATGTAAGGGAATACAAGGTAAGAGGTGTTACCTGGGGGTTCTGAGACCCTCTTGAGATGTGTAGATTCCTCTGCGAATTCCAACAGCAACTGGAGCCTTCCTTTGAAGTCCCGACAGCAGCTGCTCTCTTTGAGCTTTAGTGGAAAAGTGAAGAAGAAGAAGAAAAGGGAGAGCTCAAGGAGATGCTTGAGAGTTTTTTTTTTTAGTGCTTGGGAAGAGATGAAGAGAGATTTTTTTTTCTGTTGGAGGGGACGAATGGGAGAGATGGAGAGGGTGGGAGAGCTTGGGAGAGAATGGGGAAAAAAGGGGTTCGAATGGTGATCCTCTCGTTGTGTTGGAAACAAATTGGTTTTTATACCATGGGAGATGAAGGGCCACCTTGGGGAGCTGAAGGGTTGCATGGGGAAGTGAAGAGACTCATTGGGGAGGTGAAGAGTCTCCTTGGGGAGGTGAAGGGTTGGTTGGGAAGTGAAGAGACTCATGGGGGAATCAAGAGACTCATGGGGACATGAAGGGTTTTGGAGGTGCCACGTGTGTAGCCCTCATTGTGTCCACGTGGCATCCTATGTGGAGCCCCCATGCGCACACGTGGCATCCTATGTGGCATTGCCAAAAATCCAGAAATGCCCTTAGCTTTGACTGCTCATATCTTTTTCATCCGGACTCCGATTTGAGCAAACTCAATTGCATTGGAATCGTATCAAAATCCTCTATCCAATGGTATAGAGCAAGGTACTTGGCACGGAAATCGAGGAAAAGTCAACTCTCGGCTCTTCCTTAAGTTTGACTGCCCGCAGAACCTTCATCCGGACCCCGATTCCTGCCAACTTGGTTGCGTTGGAACCGTGTCGAGATTCTCTATCCAATGGTATAGAGCAAGGTACTTGGCACGGAAATCGAGGAAAAGTCAACTCTCGGCTCTCCCTTAAGTTTGACTGCCCGCAGAACCTTCATCCGGACCCCGATTCCTGCCAACTTGGTTGCGTTGGAACCGTGTCGAGATTCTCTATCCAATGGTATAGAGCAAGGTACTTGGCACGGAAATCGAGGAAAAGTCAACTCTCGGCTCTCCCTTAAGTTTGACTGCCCGCAGAACCTTCATCCGGACCCCGATTCCTGCCAACTTGGTTGCGTTGGAACCGTGTCGAGATTCTCTATCCAATGGTATAGAGCAAGGTACTTGGCACGGAAATCGAGGAAAAGTCAACTCTCGGCTCTCCCTTAAGTTTGACTGCCCGCAGAACCTTCATCCGGACCCCGATTCCTACCAACTTGGTTGCGTTGGAACCGTGTCGAGATTCTCTATCCAATGGTATAGAGCAAGGTAGCCAGATTTCTTTTGATCGAAAGGTCAACTTTCGACCCTTTAGGGTTTGACTTTTTAGCAGGGTTTTGCATTTCCGGCACTTCCGGGAGCGCAAAAATGAGGTGCTTACAGCTGCCCCTTTTTGCCGGAGTCACCTTGCGGATGAACGGCAAAGAGAAAAAAGAAACTTGTTTTTGCGCCTTGCATTTCTGTCGACATGGTCAACGAGCTTAGTCCTTTGAAGTTTTCATGTTGAGAAAGGGAAGCGTCCAAATGATGTGGAGCCGCTTCCAGGCTTCAAAGTTTCCTTACCCTTTACTTTTCGGGTTTCTGTAGGGCAACTCTTCAGCATTTGATTTAGGTTTGAAAGAGATTAGATTGGACTTAAGCTCGCCTACCTGTTTCGGCGTTGATGCCAAACACTTGACAACATTCTTTTCCTCTTGTTTGTTCCATTAAAGCTTTTAGGTGACTTCAGACTTCTGATCCATTTTTTTTTTGTCTTTTACTTGAAGTTTGCTTTCATTTTTTCATCATCATTTTTTTTTTTTTTTAGGATTTGATGGCCAAGGGTTGGGTTAGGATGTTGACCGAATGGAGGAAGGAGGAGGCGCTGCTATTGGTGAGGAGGTGCTTCCAGTGCTGTCCAGTGCCTCAAGGGAGCTCACACACCTGCTCTACTCTATTTACAAAAGTGTGAAATCAAAAATTACAAAAGGGGCCATCTTGCCCGATGATATCCTGATTTATGCTCATCCTTCTTCATGTCTTGCTGCTTCCTTTCCCACAGCGTGCCTTGTGGTTCTCCTTCGAAGTAGGGGTCTCCTTGTTTGGAGTGATTGCTACTGGTGATTAAGTAGGGACCCCTGCTTCGCGGTCCTCTCTCGCTCTTGAAATGTGTGAAGGTTCCCTTGGGGAAAGCTGCCTTGCTGGGGATAAGTGTGGTCCCTTACGCCGCCATTTTCCTTGTGAGGCCTTTTCCTTCTGCCCGGGTTCGAACTCATCATCCTGCTCGTCTGAGCTCTTGTTGAGTGTGGAGGAGCTTTGCAGGGGTTTGGCGTGAGTCCGCCTTATTTCTGTGTTGCTTTTCTCCATGAGGCCGACCTCTTCAGACTGGGTGAGGCTTGAGAGAATTGCATCCTTGATCATCATTTCTTATTGTTGACAGGACTCCAGTGGGGTTGGTGGAGATTGCCCTCCATTCGTTTGAAGGAGCTTCACTGGGGATCTGGGAGAGAATATCCGCCTTCTTATTGTTGCCGTACCTGTGAGGGTTGGCAAGAAACAATGCATTAGTTGAGGAATAGCTGGGGAATGCAAGCACATCTATTTTCTTTTTTCTTTTTCTTTGCTTCAGGCCATTTTGCCCATTGCAGCTAGAGGTGGCCTCTACCAACGTTGAGAGACTCATCAACTAAGGTTAGTGGCACACTATGGTACTCAAAAACAGTTAAACAGAACAATTTCAGAGAAACAAGTGTGTAAGTGTGTGTCTGTGTTTGCAATATCACAAGTAGTTTCCCAGGTCAGACAGGACTTGGAGTGCTAGGTGCTCTCAGTAGCATTGTCATCACAGGCCTCTGCGGAGTTTTCTGCTCAGGCACAACCTGCCGGTCCGGATCCTTAAGATTTGTCTATCACTCTCTGCTCATAGTCTGCCACTGCCACTGTTACTGCTCATTCTGTTCCTTGTTCTGCCCAATTCGGATGCGACCAGTTCTTCTCTTTTCTTTTTTTTTTTTTTTTTTTTGATTGACTAACCACACAACGCCCTTTTTTCGGGTTTTCGCTGTGTCCAGCCTTCCAAAACTTTGAATTCCATCATTGCCAACGAATGCGGACCTAACTGTTTGCCCTGATCATTCCTTTTGGGATCTGAAAGGTCTTAGAGATAGGACCAAATGTAGGCTTGGTCTTGGTTATGAAAGAAAGGTAAGTGGCTCAAAAGGCTTAGACTTCTAGGTTTATCAAGTGTGCTATTTTATTGATGGTGGGACTTACATCCTGGCTTATTTGCATTTCCATTTTTTGGTTAGGTAAGAAATTTCCCAATTTTTTCTGTTTCCTTTTTTTTTCTCTCTTTTTTTCACTTTTTTTTTGGAAGTTTTTCGGGGCATGGGTGCCCCATTTCTTCTCTTTGCTATGCCAAGAATGCCCTATTTGAGGTGTAGAACACTTGTGATGGGTTGAAAGAATTTCAAGGCTCAAAATTGTCTAACTAGGGGAGAACTTGGGGTACCTGAAGGGGTTTATGGGCTAAAGGAGGGTCAAGGATGGCCTCTCTTCATTTCCCAATTGGAACGATCTCAGGCATAGTACAGTTTGACTGCATCTGCATTTATCGGCTCAGGAAAAACTGCCCCGTCCATCTCTTGTAGGATGAGTGCTCCTCTAGACAAAACTTTGTGGACTACGAATGGCCCTTCGTAGTTTGGCTTGAATTTCCCTCGGTTGTCCTCTTGATGGGGAAGGATCCGTTTCAACACTAGATCTCCTACTTTGAACTGTCGTGGCTTTACCTTCTTGTTATAGGCTCGCGCTACTCTTTGCTGGTAGAGTTGGCCATGACACAAAGCCTTGATCCTTTTCTCATCCAATAACTGCAATTGGTCAAATCGGGACTCTTCCCACTCGACATCACTGATCTCGGCTTCCTTTAGAATTCTGAGTGACGGGATCTGTATTTCCACGGGGAGGACTGCTTCCATTCCATATACCAAGGAGAACGGGGTTGCCCCGGTCGATGTCCTGATCGACGTCCGATAGGCGTGTAGTGCATAAGGTAACTTCTCGTGCCAGTCTCTGTAGGTGACCACCATTTTCTCGAGGATTTTCTTCGGATTCTTGTTGGCAACCTCTACTGCCCCGTTCATCTTGGGTCGGTATGCTGTGGAGTTCAAATGTCTGATCTTCAGATCTGCACACATCTTTTCCATGTCCTTGTTGTTCAAATTCTTTGCATTGTCAGTGATGATCGCCTCAGGCACGCCATAGCGACAGACTATGTTGTTTTTGATAAACTTGAGCACATGGGATCCCTTCACATCTACAAAGGACATGGCTTCTACCCACTTGGTAAAATAGTCGATTGCCACTAAGATGAACCAGTGCCCATTCGAAGCCTTCGGATGGACCTGGCCTATCATATCAATCCCCCAGATGGCGAACGGCCAAGGCGACATCATGGAATACAGTGTGTTCGGTGGTGCATAGATATTGTCGGCATAGATTTGGCATATTTGACACTTCCTGACATGAGCGTAGCAATCTGCCTCCATAGTCATCCAGTAGTAACCCATCCTTAGGATCTTCCTGGCTAGCATATGCCCGTTCATGTGTGCCCCACACAACCCGCCATGGATTTCCTCAATTAGCTTCTGAGCATCGTCTTCTTTGACACATAGCAGTAGCGAATCATTGTACGATTTTTTGTACACTCTACCTCCACTGTAGAAGAATTGCCCTGCCAACCTCTGAATGGTTCGCTTCTCTGCGGCTGTGGCACTTTCTGGCAAGGTCCTTTCCTTTAGATATCTCTCAATGTCCGCATACCAAGGTTCTCCTTCAGGTGCGAGTTTCTCAATGCTAAAACAGCAGACGGGATAACGCCGAATCTCTATCTCCAAGGGTTGCACCCAGGTGTCATTAGTGATGGTGGTCATTGACGCCAATGTTGCCAGTGCGTCTGCGAACCGATTCCCATCTCGTGGCATGTAGTCAAAGGTCACACTGTCGAATTGCTCTTCTAATTCTTTGACCAACTCTTGGTATAGTACCAACTTTGTATCTCGGGTTCTCCAATCTCCCATAACTTGATAAATGATGAGACACGAGTCACCGAATACCTTCAGTTCTTGTATACGCATTTCGATTGCTGCCCGCAGACCTAACACACATGCTTCATACTCGGCCATGTTGCTAGTGCAATCGAACATAAGTTTTGCCGCTACTGGGTGGTGGACACCATCTGGGGAGATTAGTACTGCTCCAATTCCTTTTCCATTTACATTGACTGCCCCATCAAAGAACATCTGCCATTTGGTTTCTTCTGTATCCTTTGCAGATTCTGTGCACATCACATCTTCGTCTGGGAAGTGAGTCAGGAGTGGTTGGTAATCTGGTAGGGGATGCTCTGCCAAGTGATCCACCACTGCTTGTCCCTTTATCGCCTTTCTAGTTGTGTAGACGATATCATATTCTGATAAAAGCACTTGCCATCTGGCGACCCTACCCGTGGAGATCGGCTTTTCAAAAATATACTTCAACGGATCAAGATTTGAGATTAACAGGACCGTGTGACTGAGTAGATAGTGCCGAAGCTTCTGAGCTGCCCAGACCAGGGCGCAACACGTCTTTTCAAGTATCGTGTATCTGACCTCAAAGTTGGTAAACTTCTTACTCAAGTAGTAGATAGCTTGTTCTTTTCTTCCGTTCTCATCGTGTTGCCCTAGTACACAGCCTACAGCCGTCTCCGAGACTGTCAGATACATGATCAAGGGTCGTCCCGGAACCGGTGGTACCAACGTCGGTGGACTCGTCAAATAAGCCTTAATCTTGTCAAACGCTGCTTGGCAGTCTTCATTCCAAACCACAGGGTTATCCTTTTTCAGCAGCTTGAATATAGGTTCACACACGTGAGTCATCTGTGCGATGAATCTACTGATGTATTTCAGTCTGCCCAGGAACCCTCTCACTTCCTTTTCTGTCGATGGCGGTGGCATTTCTAGGATCGCCTTGGCCTTGGCAGGATCAACCTCAATTCCACGCTTGCCTACTATGAATCCGAGCAGTTTGCCTGAAGTGACTCCAAACACACACTTGTTTGGGTTGAGTCGGAGCTTGTGTTCCCTGAGTCTGTCAAATACTTTTCCGAGATTTACCAAGTGGTCCTCTTCCTCCTTTGACTTTGCTATCATGTCGTCCACATACACTTCCATCTCGTTGTGCAACATGTCGTGGAACAACAAGGTCATTGCACGCTGGTATGTAGCACCCGCATTCTTCAGTCCAAATGGCATCACACGGTAGCAGTAGGTGCCCCAGTGCGTGATGAAAGATGTTTTCTCCATATCCTTAGGTGCCATCCTTATCTGGTTGTAACCAGAAAAGCCGTCCAAGAAAGAGAACATCGAATGCGTGACTGTATTATCGACCAGTACGTCTATGTGTGGCAACGGGAAGTCATCCTTTGGGCTTGCTCTATTCAAATCTCGGTAGTCCACACACATCCTAACCTTTCCGTCTTTCTTGGGGACTGGGACAATGTTGGCCAGCCACTCAGGGTAGTGAGTCACTTGTAAAAATCCTGCATCCAATTGCTTGGTAACTTCTTCCTTAATCTTCAGGGCCCATTCCGGTTTCGTGCGCCTAAGCTTCTGCTTCACAGGTATGGCCTCATACTTTGTCGGTAACCGATGCACAACCAAATCCGTGTCTAACCCAGGCATATCTTCGTATGACCATGCAAACACGTCAGAATAAGATTTCAGAAAATCAATCATCTGTTTTCTCAATAATTGTGACAGTTTTTTACCAATTTGGAGTATCCTTGGTTGTGCCATGTCACCTATGTCAATTGGCTCTGTTTCCTCGATATTTGCCTGGAGACCCTTTTCATGTCTTTCCAATGCGAGTTGGATTTCCAGCGGGGTCTCCCACGATTCATCGTCGTCCTCATGCTCGAAAGGCTCACAGGGGACGATGTTTGAATCTCCTAGCTGCGATGGGCTGGTGTCGCAATCTGACTTGTCGAGTCCTTGCTCGCTTTCAGGATTGGACACCTGCTCATGCTCTTTATTTATTGTTGCCATTTGCATTGGCTTTTCAATTTCTTTTTGTTCTTTTTGTTCCATTATGGCAATCCTGTTATCTATCCCATGCCCCAGCTCTTCCGGGTGTGTGTCGGGATTGACACTAAGGTTGCGATGCTTAAGTTGATTATTTTTGTTATTTTCATTTTTTGACAGATGCAAATAGTAGAAAGAGTTCAGATATTCATTAAAAAGTTCAGCAGTAGCTACAACAGAAATTTCAGAGGTGACAGAAACCCCCTTGAAAGTGTTAGCCCTGCTAGTTGCAAAAGGTTTGGCGCTCCAATTCTTCAGTGGTGCCAAGTCTTCCTTGTTGATGACAGCTGCCTTCTTCAGTTCTTCAGTCAGCACCATATTGGTGCTCTCATCAGATGAAATGTAGATAGGGTCATGTGCTGCGCCTCCTGCCGGTTTGTTCTGGCTTCTCTCTGATCGGGGGCCAGACTTTGACGATACCCTTACCCATGATCCACTGAGGGCGATTGCCATCGGTATCTCGTCCTCGGGTGGCGCATATGCGATGGTGACCTCGTTGGCCGGGTCAACTCTGGGAGGTGCAAACATTATGGGTATTCCAGTTGGTATCCCAAGCACCGTAGAAGAGTAAGCAGGTGGTGCCCATTTGCCATAAGCTGCATGATACACCTCTTCCGGTACTGGCCCTAGCACTTGAGGCATGTTGCGGAACATCCGGTTCAGGCCGTTACGAGTCCCTGGGTGTGGGACATAAGGAGGTGGAGGAGGCGACCTTGGCCTGCGGGTTGGGGTCCCTGAGCTGTCTTGCCCTTCCATCATGCAAATATACATGACAGGGCCTTCTTCCTCTCTGGATTCTTCGACGGGAGCAGGTGGCAGTGCTTCAACTGCGATTGCAAGTGAGACGGGTATTCCCTCAAGGATGAACGGCTCTTCTGGTGGAGGGAAGGCCACGGTAACTTCATCAACAGATTCTAGAGCGACTAACGCTGGCAGATTATCTGGCGACCCTTCCAGTGCTAGCGGGTCTACCTCCACTGCATCTCCAATCATTTCCATAGAAGGTGGCTCTTCCCAGAGCATCTGAGCCAGTCCTTGCAGGTAGTCTTCTTCCATGGCAGGGGTATCCAGAAACTCATCTCCCCACCCTTGGGGGACTATGTTCTCGATAGCCTGGGCCGCTTAACGCTCCATGTTAGAGAAGCGGTGGTACAAGTTCTCGTGCACGCATAAGGGCCAGTGAGGGTCTCTTCCTTCAGTTCTTGCCCTTTTCCTTTCGACACGGTTCCCCAGGAGTCGGGAGTAGTCTTCCGGCTGCGGCCTGAACCCCAGTCCAAACCCAGTAGTCTGCTCATAAGGTTGGATGGCTGCCTTAATTCCCTGCTTATACTTGCCCAGTCCATCACCGGCTCTGAGACCCCAGTCTGCGCAATCAGCGGCACTAAACATGTTCTTTCTTTGCCTCTTCGAGAGTCGTCGCCCCCTTTTAGACTCAGGGATATGATTCACCTGCACCATCTCCACAGCTCGGAAATTGAGTGTGGTGGGTAACTCATAATCCACATAGGGTACTCTGACCCTTTCGAACTCTCGGTGGTCCTCAGCATGTACTGTTATAAGTTCATTGCCTGATACGAACCGGACCATCCTGTGCAGTGTGGAAGATACTGCTCCTGCCTGATGCAGCCAAGGCCTCCTGATCAGCAGATTGAATGAGGCGTTGATGTCCATGAGTTCAAACTCCATGGTAAAGAGCCTATCTGCAATTATGATAACCAAAGTGACCTCTCCCAGTGAATCCCTTCGGGCGTTGTCAAAGCCTCTGACGTTGTGCCCACTTGGCTTGATCATGGTAGGGCTCAATTGTAAGCTATGGAATGTCCTCATCGGGCATATATTCAACGCTGACCCATTGTCGATCATGGCTCGCTTTACAATGAGATCTACACACTTCACAGTTATATAGAGTGGCTCAGCATGGTCACAACCCTCCGGTGGCAGATCCGCTGCAGAGAAAGAGATTGCCTGGGGTGCCATGATCACTGACACCACTACCCCTAGCTGCTCAGGATCGATATCTGTTGGTACATGTGCATCACCTAGGACCCTCATTAGCACTGCCCGGTGCTTCTCTGAGTCGATCAGAAGCCTCATTATGCAGATCTGGGCGGGTACCTTGTTCAACTACTGGAGGAGATCATACCCGAGAGTGTAGATGCTGTGGTGCAAATCTGTGACCTCCTCTTCTGTAGCCCTTCCCTTTCTCTTGAGGGTCGGTGGCAATTCTGTAACCACGTCCTTCCCTTTTTCTTTCCTTTTTGCTTCAGCTTCTGTTTCTGCTCCCTCTGGTGCGGGTGGGGGATCGGTGTTTACGTATCGACCGGATCGGGTGATTCGGTCGATTTCTGCTTCAATGGTGGTTGTGGAGGTGGCTTGATGGTGGAAAGATTGGGTGGGGTAAGGTGGGGGTGCGGCCTTGTACGAGGGTGGCTCCAGGTTGAGCTTTGAAAGATTCAGTGTGGGTGGTTCGAATGAAAGGTGGAAGGGGTCTTGTGGAGGCGAGTCCATGATATCGTGGATGTTAAGGGCGGAGGGGTTGGCGAGAGGGGTGGGGTAGAAAAACTCTTGCTCTGTGGGTGGGTGGAAGTGCACCAGAGGGAGATCAGTAGGGAAGTCACTGCCATCTCCTTCGATAACGTTCACTGCCCTGCTTTCTTCTGCCGATGTGTCTTCTGAGTCCGTATCAGGGGACTCGTCTGAACTCTCATACGGATCAAGCAGGGTTGCAAGTTCAGGAGTGGATGGTGGTTCTTCTTCTTCCGTGGCATGAGGGGGGACGAACCATTCAGACGTGCCGTGGGAAGAAGATTCTGAACTCTGTTCCGCTGATAGGAGATCGATGAGGGATTGTAGGTCCGGCTCGGATGTCGTAGACATATACTCGGGTGGCCATCCGGTAGACATCTGCGGGGGTACCCTTGAACTGCCCACTGACGCGTCCGTGTCCTATGGCCCATTTTGGAACCAGGGTCCTTCGGAACTGCCGATTACTTCTCTGCATGGAGGGGATGGGGAGTCGCTGATCCATCCGCACTGTACCGGGTTCCACGGCCCCGTGACTTCCTCACTGCTCTGAGGTTCATCCTCTATAACACAGATGTAGGCGTCTGTATCCTCCTCAACTATAATTGTGGTCAGGGGGCTTCTGCTTGAAGTTGCACCCTCATTGTCTGCCCTGGCCGGCCAATAAGTGTAGAAGGGTCGAACTGCCCGGTGCTTTGATCACTACTTACCTGATTTGCCGTTCTACTAGTAGAGGCCTTTGAGTGATCTGGGAGAGGATTGGTAGTTACGCCGGCCGCTGAAGTCTGGGCGGGTGGTGCCGGGGGGTCAACCGTGATGCGCTTGCTATCAATCAGGTCCTGGATATCGTGCCTCAAATCCCAGCACCAATTGGTGTGGTGCCCTGGGGCACCAGAGTGGTACTCACACCGCTCTGCTGCGTTGTAGCTTCTGGCATTGACCAACCTGGGGTTCGGGGGCTTGACTTGCACGTACCCCTTCTTCAACAAAGTAGGCAGCAACTCTGCTGGTGCATACGGGAGTGGAGTGAAGACCCGCTTCATCCTAGTTTCCATTTCTTCTCTCGTCCTTCTTACCCCTTGGTAGGCAGCCTGCCCTGTTCCTTGGAGCGCCACTGCCTCTGGTCTTTGGGAGAAATGGTGGGGCTGTGCCGGGTATACATAGTTCACAGCTTGCTGCTCTTGCCTTCTGGGCTCCTGCCCCTGATTCCTGCTAGTTTGCCCAGTCACAGGCCTTCTTGGTGGGGCACTCTGTCCACTGCCATCTATCTTTCCGGCTCTTACAGCATCTTCAATCCGATCTGCCGTCAGGATCAAGTCATTGAAATTCGACGTGCTCTGCCCCAGCAGCAGAGTGAAGAAGGGCTGACCCAATGACACAATGAACAACGACATCATCTCTTGCTCCAGCAAAGGTGGCTGCACTAATGCTGCCAGCTCCTTCCAGCGCTTGGCATATTCTCTTACGGACTCCTGACTCTTCTTAGCCAATCTCTGCAATTCGGCCCTAGTCTGCACAATCCGACTGTTCAGGCGATACTGCTGAATGAAGACAGCTGCCAAATCGTTCCATGTCTTGATCTTGGCCTTGTCCAAACTCAGGAACCAGGAGTAAGCGGCCCCAGTCAACGACTTCTGGAAGAACTGCACCATGATCCGTTCTTCCTTAGCATACTGACACATGTCGCCTGAGTACGACCTCAAGTGGTTTAGTGGACACCCGGTGCCATCGAACTGGTGTAACTCAGGGCACTTGAACTTGGCCGGGAGTAGGATGTCCGAAAAGAAGCAGAGGCTTTCCAAGGTAGCCTCACTCTGCACTGTGCTTGGTTGGAGCTGTTTGAGCTGTTCCTTCAAGGTGGCTATCTCTGCCCTGTTCTCTTCTCTCACTGCTGTCAGCTTCTCCTCAAACTGTATCTCCTGTGTCCTGTACCAATCCTCATCGCCCTGCCCCAGTTGGACAGGCAGAAACTGATCTGGTTGGGGAACATGGAATGGCACCGCCGGTGGTGGTGGTGGTGCTAGGGGAGGGGGGTTCGCTGGACGCGGCGGTGGTGCTACTTCTGCTTGTGGCGGTTGCTGGGCGACTGGTGCCACTGGTGGGGCCTGTCTTAATTCTCTCAGCTCAGCCATTAGTTCCTGAATGATGGAACTCATGCCGTCAATTCTCTGTTGCATCTCATTGACTACTTGTGCATGACTAGGTTCTGCCAGATACTGCCCTGGCGGCATCTGCTCTCCTTGTCGGTCCATTTCGAGCCTTCTCCTCGATCTTAGCAGATACGGACTTCTGAAAGCAATTTTGGGTACCTGGTAGCAATTTGCAGGCATTAGTGCAATTTACATGAATCATTCATTGCAATTTATTTGACAGAACTTGTTTATTTCATTTATGCTGATTTCTTGATTGGATTTGAGTTCACTGATCTATTTTAGCTACCCTAAGGCAACAAGGGAAGAGAACCCGAACCTTGATTAAACTGATCTATTTTAGGTACCCGCAAGTACCCGGGGAAGAGAACCCTAAGTGACTTCTAAAGACTGATCTATTTTGGCTATTCTAAGACAACCGGGGAAGAAAACCCTCTAAGGACCGAATCTATTTTAGCTACCCGTAGGTGGCAAGGGAAGAGAACCTAAACTTTTTTTCAACTGATCTGTTCTAGGTAACCCGTAGGTACCTGGGAAAGAGAACCCTAATTTTATGGATACTGGTCTATTTTAGCTGTACGGGTGCAGCTGGGAAAGGGAACCCTATGAATCAGATCTATTTTAGCAACTTAGGAGGGCTGGGAAAGAGAACCCGGTTTAACTGGTCTATTTTAGTCGCTTAAGCACGCCAAGGGAAGGGAACCTTTTAGTACATGGGTTTTTATTGAGCTTAGAATCATAAGGTTGGACCAATCAGGGTCTCAGAAAGAGGGGCTGAAGAACAGCACTCAGGATTGCCTTAACCAAATCCTGACTCAATCATCGGTGGTCTCAGCGACACGAAGGTTCGGCTAGTAGTACCGGGACGCTCCGCAGCCAATATCCGATTCACTCACCGGCGGCTTTGGTGTCACTAAAAGGGGTAGGCTATGCCAGGACGCTCCTCCACCAATATCCGACTCAACCGTCGGCGGTTTCGGTGCCCTAAGAATTCGGCTAGTAGTACCCGGACGCTCCGCAGCCAATATCCGATTCAATCACCGGCGGCTTTGGTGTCACTAAAAAGGGTAGGCTATGCCAGGACGCTCCTCCACCAACATCCGATTCATCCGTCGGCGGCTTCGGTGCCCTAAGAATTCGGCTAGTAGTACCCGGACGCTCCGCAGCCAATATCCGATTCAATCACCGGTGGCTTTGGTGTCACTAAATGGGGTAGGCTACGCCAGGACGCTCCTCCACCAATATCCGACTCATCCGTCGACGGCTTCGGTGCCCTAAGAATTCGGCTAGTAGTACCCGGACGCTCCGCAGCCAATATCCGATTCAATCACCGGCGGCTTTGGTGTCACTAAAAAGGGTAGGCTATGCCAGGACGCTCCTCCACCAATATCCGACTCATCCGTCGGTGGTTTCGATGCCCTAAGGAAATTAGACCGAATGATCTTGGGGAAGATGCAGACGGGTGTGATCTAAGCTCAAATTCTTGGGTGTTTTAAACACTTGCCGGGTTTCAGGATCTCAATGAGAAAGATGCCATTAAAAGAGTTGGGGGTCGCAGCGACCAGAAATTCTGCAATTGATTGAGAGAGATGGTCTATCGGAGACCGAGTTGCCCTATTTGAGGGAATTAGTTCTTTTATTTCAGGTTCTTGTTTTATTAAGTTTGAACACATAACAGAATAGAAAGGCAATTCATGCTTAATAAAAAAAATGCCACAGCGGCTCACAGTACATTAGCATATTCATCAAAATACAACAAAACCAAAGTCTAGCTAGGTTGGTCATCATCATAGTGGGAGGACACGTCTTGCCTCCTCAAGGTGCGCAGAAGCTTGTTCCGCAGACATCGGTCCTCCTCGGCGCGTTTGCGCACCAATTCCAATTCATGTTGCAAGGTCGTATTGGCCTGCCCACTCTCCCGTTCCGAATCCACGTAATCTGAATGGATACGGGAGTGAGTCTCCTATAGTTCGGCCACCCTGTCCCTATATGTGTTAGGGGGCGGAACTGGAATGTCGCTTGAAGCGACAGGCTGAAGAGGTGGGGGGCCGTCGTGGCCAAATTCCCGAGCTATCCACTGCTCGTAGTCTTGAGAGTGTAATTCGGGGAAGACGTCCTCCCGGTATACGCACACCTTTTTCCACTCTGCCAGCAACTGTGTCCTCAGTCCCTTAGTGAGTGGACCAATCAAACCGCTCAGGTTGTCCTGGATCGGGATTCCCTGCGGTTTCCCAAACTGTCTCAGAACCCGAATCGGATAGTACGGCACGGCATGGGTGAGTCCTATCAGGGAAAGGCCCTCTCTTTTCTTGAAAGCTATGATGGGGGTGTAGGGGATGTTGTATGTACCCCACCATCTAATGTCCGTTTCTCCTTTCAGGCGGAGAAAGTGGTTAAACCAATCCTCACGAGCGGGTAGGTCTGGTTTGATCTCTCTTTGAGCCAACCAATAGATGTTGTCGCCGGCTGCCTTGTAATATGCACTGACAGGTGATGACACCATCAGGTGGTCTTGAAGCCGAATGTGGAGAAGGGGAGCACACCCTTGAAACCTCCGAGTTCCGTTTTTGGACAAAGTCAGGGAATGGAACAGTTGAGCTAGGATTAGTGGCATGATTCAGTACCCTGCCCTGAGTTGATCCACAATTTCCATGAGGGCCAAATTAATGGTGTCTCCACCAGTTGGAAAGAAGATTTGCGATAGAACCACAAGGGTGAAGGTGTCAAACCAAGCTCGGGGTCTTTCCTGCTTTTTGTTTCTCATTTTCTCAGCTAGGAATGCTTTAGAGACCCGAGTAAATGATTTGTCACCTCCTAAGGTCTGGAATTCTCCCCTTGAGAGGCCAAAGAAAACGCAAGCTTCATTCTTGTAGCTTTCTTTGAGACTTGGCCTAGCGGGTTCTCCTAAGTCGCGAAATCGAAGGAACAGGTCAAGTTCCTCAATTGTGGGAGTCAACTCATTGGTCCCAAATCGAAACACTGAAAGCTGGGGATCCCAGAAAAGCAGGGCTGCTTGGATCATATCCCAGTTGATCGGCACATTTAACAGGGACAACGTCTGTCCCATACGGTATTTGTGCTCAATTTCAATCTGCTCACTCCCTTGGAGCTGCCTTGTCCAAGAACGGATCCAGGGGGTATCCCAGGCGCACTTCTCTATTCTAGGGAAGCGGATTCTCTCAGATGAGGATGACAATGCCATGCCAACTATCCAATCGAAATTCCACACCAAACTCTAAATCAGTCCTAAGACATGCGTAATTTAAAGCAAAAGACCAATCACTAGCAGTTCTATCATGCTTCACCAAATAAAGCAAAAAACAAAACAATGCGGAATTTAACTCAGGCACACATGGTGTGTGGTCCTAGGGGTTTGCGCCAGTTAAGGCGCGACTCCTAGACATACTTGTGTAGAGGAGCACATTCAAGTCCCGATCAGTCTTTCTGTCTTTCATCTGTTCTTTCATTTGCTTCCAATGTCGGACCACAGCAAAAATTACAACTTGCCATCGAGGGCGAATTTTTACAAAAATATTTACAAAGTTGCAAAGAATTCATCCTTAAGGCTATTGGGAGCCAAAAGGGAGGATACCAATTGCTTTCAAAATGGGTAGGCTAAAAATCCCTAAATCTGGGGTTTAGTACCCTGGCATGCTTCCATCTGTCTGTCTGATCTGGCCGGCTTTCGTCTGCTCTAAAAGACCAATCTGGACTTAAAGTGCTCCCAGCGGACTCTAATGGGTCAACACCCATAGCATACAGGACTCCATGCATGGATTTGGGGTGGTTCCCCTGATCATAATTAGGTGAGCTTCCTAAATTAGGGCTGAGGTCGCCCATGATCTAGGGTTTACACCATTTGACGCAAAAAGCGGGGGTTACTGCCCGTAATGGACTCTGGATTTTATTCCGATTTTATTCATCATTCACATCCTACTCACCCTCTCATGCTCAACGCGAGGTTTATTCAGAAACGTTAGGTGGGGAAGGATACCTAGCCCGAGACATAAGCCTACAAGGGTCTGGACCAGTACTGGATCCTCGCGTGCCACGGCAAGAAACCGGTGGTGCTAATGGACTCCAGAAAACTGGGGGGATGGGTTTACCCTGCTTTCCCCGGCAAGCCACGGGAGCGTAGGTGCTAATACAATCCCAAGAGTCAGTTCATAGGAATCAGAAGGGTAGGCTGCTAGAGAGGTCTATGTTTTGGATAAGAAGAGCAATATCCGCATTCACTCAATTATTTAGGGTCGGATCATTCACGCATCCTCCCTCGTGCATGTCACCCCACGCAGTTTATCAAAAAATTAAAAATCAAATCCATCCACGGTGTGGTGGTGTGCCCGTGTGTGCAGTTGGGCTGAGTGCGGTGTCTAACCGGGTGAGAATTGACTGGATTTTGTTGATAAAGGAATTTTTACCGTCTCGTATAGTAAGGTACAGAATTGGCACGCAATACGAGGTTCTAGGAGAGTCCCCAGGTAAGTGGAGGGTCACAGGGGACCGCTTAAATTCCACTTTCCTTAGGCAATTATCATGTCCTTGTGACAGGACTCCCCAGAATACGTAGTTGCGTGTATTCCATATCTTACTAAGCAAGGTAGTGAAAACCCTAAAAATCGACTAAAATCCCTCTTAGGTTGACTCATTCTAACCAGGGGGTCTAATGGGCTGAGAAGTCCCCAGCAGAGTCGCCAGGCTGTGCGCACCTGATTTCGGTCGCACGACGAGGCGCATGAAAAATGATGCGTGACTCGAGATTTGATTGGAGTCGCCACTGCCTGATGGGGTGCAGGCAGACACCTGGGTGCCTAAGTTCTTCTATTAAAGCTTGGTCTGTGGCTTGAGATTCTAAGTACGTTCTCGGTTGCGGTCTGGGGAAGTCCATAGACACCCCTATCCACCCCGTCAAGTGACGGGTCCCATAGGTTCCTGGTTTGAGTCAACTTTGGTCTCTCACTCACCCGGTTTCTAATCCAACATTTAATTCGGTTAAGTCTGGTGGGACCGCCAAAGCAGTGTAGGTCCCTTTACTTGATTTTATCTTTTTAGTTAAAGATGAGATGTGTGCGCACCTGAAAAACGGTCGCACTGGTAGAAAACGGGAAATCGGAGTCGCCACTGCCTGATGGGGTGCAGGCGGACACCTGGGTGCCTAAGTTAGTCTAATTGGTTGGTCTGCAGCGTGAGATTCTAAGTAAGGTCTCATTTGTGGTTCGGGGAAGTCCGTAGACACCCCGATCCACCCTGTCGGTTGACAGGTCCCAAAGAGCTTCCTAGGTTTGAGTCAGCTGCTTATTTTGGTTCTCACCCGGTTCCTAATCCAACATGTCATTTTAGTTAGGTCTCGGCGGGACCACCTGAGTGGTGTAGGTCCCTTTAGTTGATTTTATCTCGCTTAAATTAGCTGATCTGTGCCTGATGGTGTGGGCCCCGTTGGAAGGTCCACGGTGTCCTTGGTGGGCTGGGGTAAGCCCAGGTACCTATGTGGGCCTCTGTCTAAGCCTAGGAGGCCCTGTAGGCTTTGGTGAAGTGAATTGATTTTACTTAATTGTTTCAGTTGGATTTTTAAGTGATTTTCATGCAAGGGTGGGTCTGCCTTGGTTTGCGGGCCCTTGGTGGGCCCCCATGATGGTTGCCAAAGTATCTTCAATTCATCTTGGTTTAGTCTTCCAAAGTGTCCTGGACATCGGGCTTGGGGCCCATAATCCAGCTTTGGGCTTTGAAAGCCCAGCTTCCATGGAGTTCGGGTTAAACCCTCACTTGGTTTAGTTGGTGGGCCTTGGTGGGCCCGATAGGCCCTTGCCCTTGGTCTCGGCCAAACCACGCAATTTAAACGTCATTCCACACATCAAGGTTCGGGTGGGCCGCATTGGGTTTGGCCCGCTCGGCTCAATTAGTTCGTTTTACTTAACTTGCTTATTTGCATGCTTTTGGGTTTATCGGGCTTGATGGGCCCCGTTGGAAGGCCCATTAATGTTTCCAAGTTGGACCGTGGTCCAGGTCCCATGTTGGGTTTCCGGGTGACCCGGAAACCCTATTGGTTCGTTTGGTTTTATCGCAAACATCACAAAAAATTCCACAAAAACTAGAAGATATCAAAATTGGGATTTTTGGCATGTAGCAGATCAGGGGTTTTTGGCCTTGGGGTGTCTTTGTGGGCTTCCTAGGGTGCTTCCTACAAATCATGTGGGCCCTAAGGTGGGCCCACCTTGGTTCAGATTTGAGGTTTGTCCCACTTGAGTCACTCCTTTGTAGTTTACAGCAAGGGCAAGGGTGGAGGAGAGGGCATGGAGTTGATGCCCTTCCCACTTCTCTTCAGTGATTGCAGCAACAGCATGGGGTCTTGACACCCAAACTCCATGATTTCACATCGTTAATCAACCAATCATTAAAACCACAGCAAGCATGTATCTCAAGTTAAACCAACTAATCCTCATAAACCCGCATGTCATGAAGTGGGGAACGGCAACACTAAAAAAAAAAACAGCAGCTAGCATTCAAGCACTATAACATTATTGAAGAGATGAGAGATGCATGGAGCTTGCTGGCACTCACACGTGACACTTTGGGGACTGATTTAAGGGTATAATCAGATGAGAATCTACCAAAACAGCAACCATTTGGAGGGGACCAACCATGCTTTCATGGGTTGGAAATAATGGACAGTGGGTTAGGATCATGCATTCCTATCTAAGAAAAAAGAAAGTTAGCATACATGAATAAAAAAAATGGCTGTGGGTTGATGTGCTAGGCTTTGAAAAGCAAGATAAAAGAAAAAAAAGGAAAAGGGGGTCATGCTCATGGGGACAAGAAAGAAAATAGGTATAGGGGAAGAGGGAACATGCTTAGCATCATTGGCAGCAGCAAAATGATGAAAGAAAGGCACAAAAGGGTAATTGCACGCATAAAACAAAAAGTCCGGCTTACATCCAGACATGTCTACGAACTAATCATTCGAAATCAAACAAAACAGAGATGCGTGAGAGGCATGCATGCTGCCACCACAATCAAGAACAAACAATCCAAGGAGAGGTACGGCCAGCAGAGAGAACACTCAAAAAAAAAATAAAAAATGAGAAAAAAGAGGGGGAATCAAGAAGGGAAATGGGGGGCTTACTTCAGGGGTACATTAGAATGAAATTAGAGAGGGAACAGGTTCCCTTATTTAAATGAAGAAACAATGCTAGAAACCAAAAAGAAAGAAAGGAAAACAGCATCCTGAATGACCCTAAGTGTGTGGACATTTCTCTCAACCTCCCATGAGATCACGTATGGGGTCTCCCTTTCCTCCGGAGACCTCCATGTTACCAAGAAAGGGAGGAAACACTCATGAACTACTGAAAACAACAAACCTGAACATGGGAGAGTCTGAACACTCTATACACAGCACAATACCTCCATTCTTATATATGTAAGGGAATACAAGGTAAGAGGTGTTACCTGGGGGTTCTGAGACCCTCTTGAGATGTGTAGATTCCTCTGGGAATTCCAACAGCAACTGGAGCCTTCCTTTGAAGTCCCGACAGCAGCTGCTCTCTTTGAGCTTTAGTGGAAAAGTGAAGAAGAAGAAGAAAAGGGAGAGCTCAAGGAGATGCTTGAGAGTTTTTTTTTTTTTAGTGCTTGGGAAGAGATGAAGAGAGATTTTTTTTTCTGTTGGAGGGGACGAATGGGAGAGATGGAGAGGGTGGGAGAGCTTGGGAGAGAATGGGGAAAAAAGGGGTTCAAATGGTGATCCTCTCTTTGTGTTGGAAACAAATTGGTTTTTATACCATGGGAGATGAAGGGCCACCTTGGGGAGCTGAAGGGTTGCATGGGGAAGTGAAGAGACTCATTGGGGAGGTGAAGAGTCTCCTTGGGGAGGTGAAGGGTTGCATGGGGAAGTGAAGAGACTCATTGGGGAGGTGAAGAGTCTCCTTGGGGAGGTGAAGGGTTGCATGGGGAAGTGAAGAGACTCATTGGGGAGGTGAAGAGTCTCCTTGGGGAGGTGAAGGGTTGGTTGGGAAGTGAAGAGACTCATGGGGGAATCAAGAGACTCATGGGGAAATGAAGAGTCTTTTATGGGGACATGAAGGGTTTTTATGGGTACATGAACGGTTTTTATGGGTACATGAAGGGTTTTGGAGGTGCCACGTGTGTAGCCCTCATTGTGTCCACGTGGCATCCTATGTGGAGCCCCCATGCGCACACATGGCATCCTATGTGGCATTGCCAAAAATCCAGAAATGCCCTTAGCTTTGACTGCTCATATCTTTTTCATCCGGACTCCGATTTGAGCAAACTCAATTGCGTTAGAATCGTATCGAAGTCCTCTATCCAATGGTATAGAGCAAGGTACTTGGCACGTAAATCGAGAAAAAATCAACTCTCGGCTCTCCCTTAAGTTTGACTGCCCGCAGAACCTTTATCCGGACTCCGATTCCTGCCAACTTGGTTGCGTTGGAACCGTGTCAAGATTCTCTATCCAATGGTATAGAGCAAGGTACTTGGCACGGAAATCCAGGAAAAGTCAACTCTCGGCTCTCCCTTAAGTTTGACTGCCCGCAGAACCTTCATCCGGACCCCGACTCCTGCCAACTTGGTTGTGTTGGAACCGTGTCGAGATTCTCTATCCAATAGTATAGAGCAAGGTACTTGGCACGGAAATCGATGAAAAGTCACCTCTCGGCTCTCCCTTAAGTTTGACTGCCCGCAGAACCTTCACCCGGACCCCGATTCCTGCCAACTTGGTTGTGTTGGAACCGTGTCGAGATTCTCTATCCAATGGTATAGAGCAAGGTAGCCAGATTTCTTTTGATCGAAAGGTCAACTTTTGACCCTTCAGGGTTTGACTTTTTAGCAGGGTTTTGCATTTCCGGCACTTCCGGGAGCGCAAAAATGAGGTGCTTACAAGATGAGTCTAATTGGGCGGGCCCCGTTGGAAGGCCCACGGATTCCTTGGTGGGCTAAGACTGGCCCACATCTCCCTTAGTGGGCCTCAGACTAACCTGAGAGGCCCTTTAGGCTTTGGTTCAAGTGAATTGATTTTATTTAAATTCCAAGTTGGAGATTAAATTTAATTCTTTGCAAAAGTGAGTCTGGATTGACTTGCGGGCCCCTAGGTGGGCCTCGCAATGGATGCCAAATGTCTTAAATTATCTTGATTGATCTTTCTCCACTATGGGCCAGGCTTGGGCTTGGGCCCTTTACCTGGGCTTGAAAGCCCAAGGCTTCTTGAGTTAGGGTTTTGGAAACCCTAACCTTGATTGGGTTCAATGGGCTTAGTGGGCCCGACAAGCCTTGCCCTTGGTCTCGGCCAAACCAAGCCTAGATCTAAACATACATGCTGCCCCAGATGGGCTTTGGTGGGTCTCAATGGGTTTGGCCCACTCAATCAATTTGATTATCTTGATTTAACAAAAATAAGTTTGTCGGGCTTGGTGGGCCCCGTTGGAAGGCCCACCGGGAATCAATTTGGACCGGGTCGGTCCATGGCCCATCTTGGATTTTCTGGTGACCCGGAAACCCTTCTGGTTCGTCCGGATTGATCAAACAAACCAAAAAATTAGCACAATATCACAAAATTAGCAAAAATACAATCTGGTAGTGTAGCCGGCCTAAGATGCCGGTTACACACAGGTCTCAGTGTATCCGGCATCTTTTGCCGGCTACGCATAGATCTCTGTTGATCCGACCTGAGTTGTCGGATCAACCTACAGAAGCTGTTTTTCGGATTTTTGCATTGGGGTTGGGTTCTTAGGTCTTCTGGGGTGTTCCAACATTTTCATGGGCCCCTGTGTGGGCCCACAGTGGTTCAGATGAAGGGAAGACCCTCTTTTGGTCACTTTTTGGGGTTTTTCTCAACAAAGGAAAGTAGGGGGCATGGGAGGTCGCCTCCTCCCACTTAAGCCACATACCATAGCTGAACAGGGGCCATGTTGTCCCTGTTCCGGTTTCCCCATTCATACAAACAGCACACACACAAGATTAATAACAGAAACTTCATTTGCCTTGGCCTACAGCATGCTTGAGTTAAAAAACAGGATAGATACTAAGGCACATGACAAAGAACCACCACGAATTCATGCGGTATTTTTGTGATACTCAAGCCTAAAGGAAAACAGTTTCTAAGCATGCTTCGGGTAAACACAAACATAATCATACCCCATGAAATATGTGCAAATGGGGGACTGATTTTTCTAGCCAAAACAGTGGCCGATCTGTGAAGTAAGAATGCAATGAAAACAGGAAAGAATTGCTAGAGAAAAACAAGACTATACAACCTTAAGGCAAGGTCATGCATGCTTTAAGTGTAGTGAACATGCGAAGGGCTACATGCATACTCAAAACAGAAACTTAGGTGCATACCACATGTGGCTTTTAGCATGTTAATATCGGCCTATTTAGCTCACTCAACCTAAAGAAAAGCATCCAAAAGAAGGGAAGGAAAAGGGAGGTTACTTAAGGGGATACATTAGGGAGCAACCATGGGGGAACATGCTCCCCCTTTCGAATGAGACCATCAATAACCACAATAATATATCAAAGGGGCCATTAAACCATGCTTAAAATTAGAACACTCTCACCCTCAAAGCCGTACTCACTCCCCTTACCCTGGGAGGCATTCTATATGTTGGACCAGAGGAGAGAACACATGAATAACCATGCCAAAAGACAGTCTCCAAGCAAGGACAACAAAACCTTTAAAAGCTTCTTAGAATCACCTTATTCCCATATATGCAAAACAAATAGTGAGGAGAGACAATACCTTGGGTTTAGAACCCTGAAATGAGGTGTAGTGAGCCTCCTTGGAGCACAAGTGGCTGCTGGAGCTCCTCCTTTGGCCACCAACAGAAATTTACCTCCTCCTTGCTTGGTGAAAAATGGAGGTGAAGAAGAAAAGGGAGAGAGGGAGGGCCTTAAGATGATGCTTGGGGGGTTATGGAGCCAAAGGAGGGTAGGAAGAAGGGGTTTTTGGAGCTGGCACAGTGGGGGAAGAAAGGGGGAAACAGCAAAAATGAAACCAACCCCAGAACTGGGCTACTGTTGGCCTTTTATAGGCCAACTTAATGTATCCGGCAACTCAGGCCGGATACACTAAGCCTTCTTCATAGCCAGCCTCTATGGCCGGTTACACAGGTGTCCCTTTGTATCCGGCATTCAATGCCGAATACAAAACACAATTATTCGAAAATTAAATGCCGCCGCGAATTTGTCGGGCGTCCGGCACGAATCTCGCTGATTGATCTTCATGTATCCGATGAATAGTGTCGGATATTCACAGGGGTATGTGTATCTGACATATTTGGTCGGATACATGTCGAAAAATTACAGATTTGCCCTTGGATATTCGCAGATTCATCCGATACTCTTAAATATTCACAGATATGGTCCCTGCGAAATTTTGCTTTAAACCCTGGGATATTTTGCACGTTCGGATATTTACGTGTGCGGCTTTTTGCCACGCGTGCAACTTTCTGGGCTTTGCTGCTCAGAAACCTCGACAGCTCATATCTCCTTCATCCGGACTTCGATTTGAGCAAACTCAATTGCGTTGGACTCGTATCAGAGTCCTCTATCCAATGACATAGGGCTAAACACCTGGCCCGGGGTTCGACAAAAAGTCAACTTTCGGCTCACCCTCAAGTTTGACCGCCCGCAGAACCTTCATCCGGAATCCGATTCCTGCAAACTCAGTTGCGTTGGACTCGTGTCGGGATTCTCTATCCATTGAGATAAAGTAAGGTGGCCAATTATCACTTGATCAAAAGGTCAAACTTCGACCCCTCAGGGTTTGACTTTTTAGCCGGGTTTTGCATTTTCAGCACTTCCAGGGGTGCAAAAATAAGGTGCTTACATCCCCCAAATAGGGCAACTTGGTCTCCGACAGACCATCTCTTTTTATTAATTGCAATATCCCTGGTCGCTGCAACCACCCAATTCCCTTTAATTGCATCTCTCTCATTGAGATCATGAAACCCATCAAGTGTTAAAGACACCCAAGACTTTGAGCTCAGATCACACCCGTCCGCATCTTTTCAAGATCATTCGGTCCAACCTGTAGGGCATCGAAACCGCCGACGGATGAGTCAGACATTGGTGGAGGAGCGTCCTGGCATAGCCTAACCTAGTTAGTGACATCGAAGCCGCCAATGGTTGAATCGGATATTGGCTAAGGAGCGTCCGGGTACTACAAACTGAAATCTTAAGGCACCAAAACCGCCGACGGATGAGTCGGATATTGGTGCAAGAGCGTCTTGGCATAACCTACCCCAGTTAGTGACACCGAAGCCGCCGATGGTTGAATCAGATATTGGCTAAGGAGCGTCCGAGTACTACTAGCCGAAATCTTAGGGCACCGAAAACGCCGACAGATGAGTCGGATATTGGTGGAGGAGCGTCCTGGCATAGCCTACCCCAGATAGCGACACCAAAGCCACCGATGGTTGAATCGGATATTGGTTGCGGAACATCCGAGTACTACTAGTCGAATCTTTGTATCGCCAAGACTACCGACGGATGAGTCGGATATCGGTTAAGGCAACCCTGAGTGCTGTTTTTCAGCCCCCCCCCCCCCTTTTTTTTACCATGTGTGGTCCAACCCCATGATACTGAGCTCAACCAAAATCCCCCTAAGTTGAAGGTTCTCTTCCCTTACCAAGACAGCTAAAATAGATCAGTTTAACCCCAGGTTCTCTTCCCCTGCCAAGACGGCTAAAAAAGATCATTTTAACCCCAGCTTCTCTTCCCTTGCCAAATGGCTGAAATAGATTAGTGATTTAGGGTTCTCTCCCTCGGCTGCCCCTGCGTGGCAAAAATAGACCAGTTGAACCGGGTTCTCTTTCCCAGTCATTTCCATGTAGCTAAAATAGATAAGGAGCATAGGGTTCTCTCCCCCGGCTGCCCCCGCATGGCCAAAATAGACCAGTTGAACCGGGTTCTCTTTCCCAGTCATTTCCATGTAGCTAAAATAGATCAGGATCATAGGGTTCTCTCCCTCGGCTGCCCCCATGTGGCTAAAATACACCAATTAAATCGGTTCTCTTTCCCAGTCACTTCCATATGGCTAAAATAGATCAGGCTCATAGGGTTCTCTCTCCCAGTTACCTGCGGGTAGCTAAAATAGATTCGATCATTAGGGTTCTCTTCCCCGGTAGTCTTAGGACAGGCAAAGCAGACCAATCTTCAAAATTCGTTAGGGTTCTCTTCCCCAGTTGCCTACAGGTATCTAAAATAGATCAGCTTTCAGAAATCAGGTTCTCTTCCCTTGTTGCCTCTTGGCAGCTAAAATATATCAGTTAGTCAAATCGTATCAGAACAAGGAAAAATGATAAGCAAATAAACAAGTTCAATCAGATAAAGTTGCGTAACCAATTTGTGTAAAATTTCACTAATGCCTGTCAATTGTCCTCCAGGTACCAAAATTGCTTCCAAAAGCCCGCACTTGTTAAGATCGAGGAAAAGGCTCGATATGGACCAACAAGGAGAGCAGACACCGCCGGGGCAGCATCCGGCAGAATCCAGCCATGCGCAAGTAGTCAATGAGATGCAACAGAAAATTAACAGCATGGGGTCTATCATCCAAGAACTTATGACAGAATTGAGGGAATTGAAACAAGTTCCGCCAGCAGTGCCAGCTGCTCCGCAGCCACAGTTCTTGCCACAAGTAGAGATGGCACCACCACCATATCCAATGCACCCTCCTCCCGTGGCACCACCACCGCCACCACCAGCGGCGCCTTTCCACATTCCCCAGCAGGATCAGTTTGTGCCTGTTCAACTGGGATAGGACGACGAAGACTGGTATAGAACCCAGGAAGCTCAATTCAAAGAGAAACTGACGATAGTGCGAGAAGAGAACAAAGCCAAACTGGCCACCATGAGAGAGCTACTCAAACAGCTCCAACCTAGCACAGTACAAAGGGAGGCCACCCTGGAAATCCTATGCTTCTTCTCCGACATTCAGCTCTCGGCTAAGTTCAAATGCCCTAAATTGCACCAATTTGACGGCACTGGTTGCCCCCTGAACCATTTAAGATCTTATTCTAGCGACATGTGTCAATATGCCAAGGAGGAACGGATCATGGTACAGTTTTTCTAGAAGTCGTTGACTGGCACAGCCTACTCTTGGTTTTTGAGTCTAGATAAAACCAAGATCAAGACATGGAATGATCTGGTGGCCGTGTTCATCCAGCAGTATAGACTGAACAGTCAGATTGTGCAGACCAGGGCAGAATTACAAAGGCTGACTAAGAAGAGCCAAGAGTCAGTGAGAGAATACACCAAACGCTGGAAAGAGTTGGTGACACTGGTACAGCCACCACTGTTGGAACAAGAGATGACGTCGTTGTTCATCGCCTCATTGGGACAGCCGTTCTTCACTTTGCTGCTGGGGCAAAGCACATCTAATTTCAATGACCTAATCCGATTGAAGATGTAGTAAGAGCAGGCAAAATAGATGGCAGTGGGCAGAGTGCTACGCCAAGAAGACTAGTGGCTGGGTAGGCCAGCAGAAACCAGGGGCAAGAGCCCAGGAGGCAAGAGCCACAAGCAGTGAATTATGTGCACCCAGCACAACCATACCACTTCTCCTAGGGACCAGAGGCAGTGGCACCTCATGGGACTGGGCAAGCAGTGTATCAAGGAGTGAGAAGGACAAAAGAGGAAATGGAAGCCAGAATGAGGCGGGTGTTCACTCCCTTGCCGTATGCGCCAGCAGATTTGCTACCAACTTTGCTAAAGAAGGGATACGTGCAAATTAAGTCCCCTAACCCATGATTGGTTAATGCCAGAAGTTACAATGCAGCAGAGCGATGCGAGTACCATTCTGGTGCTCCAGGGCATCACACCAATTGGTGCTGGGACCTAAGGCATGATATCCAAGACTTGATTGACAGCAAGCGGATCACAGTCGACCCCCCAGCACCACCTGCTCAGACTCCAGCAGCCGGTGTAACTACAAACCCTCTTCCCGATCACTCTAAGGCCTCCACCAGCAAGTCAGCAAATCAGGTGAGCTGTGATCAGGGCATTGGACAGTTCGACTCGTCAATACTGATCGGGTAACCAGGGCAAGTAGTGAAGGTGTATCCCCAGGAGCCAGCTGAACAACAAGTAATGAACGTCATTGGAGAAGACGACGAAGCCTCCCCTGCAGGTTTCCCTCTGGTGCACTTTCACCCATCTAAAGACCAGAAATTCTTCTACCCAGCTCCCATCTCTGACCCCAACCCTTCCACCCTCAACATCTACGATATCACGGACTTCCCTCCACAAGACCCTTTTTCCCTCTCATTTGAACCACCAACCTTCCACCTCTCAAAACTCAACCTCGAACTGCCTTCCTACAATGCGGTACCTCTGCCTTATGCAACCCAATCCTTCTACCATCAAGCCATTACTACCACCACCGAAGCAAAAATCAATCGAATCACCCGATCCGGTCGATACGTAAACACAGACCCCCCACCCACACCAGAGGAGGGAGCAGAAGCAAAAACAAGAAGAAAGGAAAAAGGGAAGGAAGTGGCTACGAAATTGCCACAGACCCTCAAGAGAAAGGGGAAGGCCACAGCGGAGGAAGTTACAGATTTGCACCACAGTGTATACACACCAGAGTATGACCTCCTCCAACAATTAAACAAGGTACCTGCCCAGATCTCCATAATGCGACTCCTGATTGACTCATAGAAGCACAGGGCAACACTGATGAAAGTTTTGGGTGACGCGCATGTGCCGACCAATATTGACCAGGAGCAGCTAGAAGCGGTTGTGTCGGTAATCATGACCCCACAGGCCATCTCTTTCTCTGCAGCAAATCTGCCACCCGATGGGTGTAACCATACGGAACCACTTTACATAACAGTAAAGTGTGTCGATCTCATTGTGAAGTGAGCCATGATTGACAATGGGTCGGCCCTGAACATATGTCCCATAAGGACATTCCATAGCCTACAATTGAACCCCTCAATGATCAAGCCAAACGCATACAACGTTCGAGGCTTCGACAACACCAAAAGAGATTCGTTGGGTGAGGTCACCTTAGTGATCTTAATCACAGACAGGCCCTTCACCATGGATTTCGAGCTCATGGACATCAATGCCTCCTTTAATTTATTGATTGGGAGACCTTGGCTGCATCAGGCAGGAGCGGTGTCCTCCTTACTACACAGGATGGTCCGATTCATATCGCGCAAGGAGCTGATAACAGTACATGCTGAGGATTACCGAGAGTTTGAAAGGGTCGGGGTACCCTATGCGGATTATGAATTTCCCACCACACTCAATTTCCAGACTGTGGAGATGGTGCAGGTAAACCACATCCCAGAATCTGAAAGGGGGCAATGACTCCTGAAGAGGAAAAGAAGAAACATGTTTGGCTCTGCTGAATGCCAGACTGGAGCCTTAGCGCTGGTGAAGGACTGGGCAAATATAAGCAAGGAATCAAGGTAGCCATCCAACCTTACGAGCAGACCCCTGGATTCGGACTGGGGTTCAGGCCGCAACCCGAAGACTACGCCCGACTCTTTGAGAACCGAGCTGAGAGGAAAAGAGCCGAAGCCGAAGGAAGAGACCTCACTGGCCCATATGCATGCACGGGAGCTTGTACCACCACTTCACTAACATGGAGCGTGAAGCAGCTCAGGCCATTAAGAACATAGTCCCCCAAGGGTGGGGAGATGAGTTTTCGGATTCCCCTACCTTAGAAGAAGACTACCTGCAAGGTTTAGCTCAGATGCTCTGGGAGGAGCCACTGCCCCTGGAGATGATTGGGAACACAGTAGAAATAGACCCACTGGCTCCTGAAAGGTCATCAGACGACCTATCGGCACTGGTTGCCCTGGAATCTGCAGACGAGGTCACCATGGCCTTCGCTCCGCCAGTTGAACTGTTCATCCCTGAAGGGATACCGATCCACTTTGCGGTTGTGATAGAAGTGACGCCACCTCCTCCTATTGAATAATCCAAAGAAGAAGAGAACCCAGCTATGTATGTCTACATGATGGAAGGTCGAGACAGCTCGGGAGCACCAAGCCGCAGGCCAAGGTCTCCTCCGCCACCTCCCCATATCCCGCATCCAGGAACTCGTGATGGACTGAACCGAATGTTCCGTAGCATGCCCCAAGTGCTAGGGCCAGTGCCCGAAGAGATGTACCATGCAACTTACGGCAAATGGGCACCACCGGCTTACTCATCTACTGTGCCTGGGATACCGACCAGAATACCCGTAGCTGTTTTACCGCCCAGAGTTGACTTGGCCAACGAAGTCACCATTGCCTACATACCACCTGACGCCGAAGTACCGATGGGAATTCCCCTCAGTGGATCATGGGTGAGGGTATCGTCAAAGTATGATCCTAGGTCCGAGAGAAGCCAGAACAAGCCAGTGGCAGGCGCAGCAAACAATCCCATCTGCATCTCATCTGACGATAGCGCCAACATGGTGCTAGCTAGAGAACTGGAGGTGACGGCTGTTATCAACAAGGAAGACAAGGCACCACTGAAGAACTGGAGTGCCATGGCTTTTGCAATCAACAGGGCTAATGTTTCAAAGGGGGTTTCCACCACCTCTGAAATTTCTGTTGTAGCTACTGCTAAGATTTTCAATGAATATCTGAATGCTTCTTACTATTTGCATTTGTCTAAAAACAAAAATAACAAAAAAAACAACTTGAGCATCACAATCTTAGTGTCAATTCCAACGCACACTTGGAAGAGTTGGGGCATGGGATAGATAATAAGGTTGCCGTAATTGAACAAAAAGAATCAAAAGAAATTGAAAAGCCAGTGCAGATGGCAATGATAAATGAAAAGCATGAGCCAATGTCCAATCCTGAAAACGAGCAAGCACTTGACAAGTCAGATTGGGGCATTTGCCCATTGCAGCAAGAAGATTCAGACATTGTCCCCTGTAAGTCTTTCGAGCATGAGGACGATGATGAATCATGGGAGACCCCGCTTGAAATCCAACTCGCATTGGAAAGGCATGAAAAGGGGTCCCCAGGCCAACATCAAGGAAACTGAGCCTATTGATATAGGTGAAATATCACAACCAAGGATACTCCAAATTGGTAAAAAGCTATCACAATTATTGAGAAAACAGATGATTGATTTTCTAAGATCTTATTCTGACGTGTTTGAATGGTCATAGGAGGTGTAAGCACCCAAATTTTGATCAAACCAAAAAATGTGCTAAAAGACAACAAAACAGCTCAAAACCCTAAGGAACAAAAATTGGTCTTTTGATCAGGTGCAAATCCACCGCCATACTTCTTCCCAATGATTATGAAATTCTGACACGATTCTAACGCAACTGAGTTTGCTCAGATCGAGGTCCGGATGAAGAAGATATGAGCCGGTCAAACTTGAAGGGGAGCAGAAATTGAGTTTCTACTAAACCGTAGATCAGCTGCTTAACCCTATCCCAATGGATAGAGGACTCCAATACTGTTCTAACGCAAATGAGTTTGCCAGAATCGGAGTCCAGATGAAGAAGATATGAGCAGTTGAAGTTTCCAAGCAGCAATGCCAGAAACTGCACACGTGGCAAAGGAACTGAACACGTGGCAGGAAACGCAAATAAATATCTCAAGGGTTAATCCGTAAATATCCAAAATACACAAAATTTCTTAGGGATTAATCTGAAATTGCGCAGGGGAAATTTACGATTATCTTATGTGTCAAATCGGTCAAATCCAGGGGCAATCTATAAAGATCAAAAATATTGGAAGAATAACCGGAATTAATTTTCGGTTATACACAAAATGTGTATAACCGGAATCCAATTTCGGTTCATAAAGTAAAGATCCGAATTTTTCTGACAGATTCCTCGACAAAATCTCGGATTTCGCATGATTGTATGTCTGAAAAGGGCGTAACCGGAATTTTATTTCGGTTACATGTAAGCTTAGTATAATCGGAATTGAATTCCGGTTATACAAGTTTTCTTCATAACCGGAATTCAATTCATGTTATTCTTTTTCGTCTATAAAAGAGCTTCAGCAGCTCATTTGCAAGGGGTTAGCCATTTTTAGCCTTGGAGCTCTCCTCTCCCCTGCTCGACCCTCATCCTCACAACTCTCCTCCACTCTCTCAAGCCCCAAACCCCCTCTAAACCTTCCCCCTCTTCTTGTTCTTCACCGAAGATCAAAGGAGAAGCTTGAAAGGAGACTTGGTGCTTGGGAAGGAGGAGCTCCAGCCACTTTTGAAGCCCTCAAGGGAGTCAAGCACACTCAAGAGAGCTCTAAACCTCCAAGGTGAGCTTCCTTAACACTTTTATTTGATATATATAAAAATGGGGTACTTGTGAGCATTTTTTGTCACTTTTACACTACATGCATGTTGTTCCCCACTATTGTGGGTTGTTTCCTCCCTCATTTCTTTCTTCCCTTCAACCGAAAGAACTCCCGTGGTAAGAGGAGGAGTGTGAGCCCCAAGGAAAAGGGAGGTTGAGGGTGTATGCCATTCCCTAAGGTCATTTAGAACTTTAAGGCATGTCCCCATGCCTTTTGCTATCTCTTTTTGTTATTTACATTAAGTGGAGCATGTTCCCCTCCCTCTCTCGTCTAATGTACCCCTTAAAACCCCCAAAATCCCTTCTTTATTTGCATGATATCTTAGGTTATTGTTGGTTTCCATTTTTTACGTACTTGCCATATCATGAAATGTGCATGTTTAGGATTAGAAATCTCATATGCATGTCTTAAGTAGCATGATCCCACTCCCCTCCCCATGATCCTCAAGCATATAGGGGATGTTTCCCCTTTTTATTGCTGTATTGAACCCCTTGGCATGATCCCCTCCCCTTGACTCCTAAAAATCCCAAGGAAGTGACCTAAAGGGGTCATTCCCTCCATCCTAGACCACTGTGGGCCCACATAGGGGCCCGCGAAACCGTAGGCTACCCCAGGAGCCCCCAGAAATCCAACCCTTTCGGAAAAAGGGCAAATTTTGGTTTTTTGTGTTTGCCCAAGAACTCAGTTCGGGCAAACATCACTCTGTGGATAACCGAAATTGAATTTCAATTATACAGAAACGATAGTATGACCGAAATTTTATTTCAGTCATACTAGATTTTGGTATAACCAAAATCGAATTTTGGTTATACCCTATCAACCCTAATTTTAGGTTTTTCAGCCCCATGTCCATTTTTCCAACTTGTTTCAACTGAACCAGACCATCCAATAGGATTTCGGGTTGACCCGAGACCCAAAATGGGTCTTGGACCCAACAGGTCCAGCTTGAGAATTGTGGGCCTTCCAACGGGGCCCACCCAATCCAACTAACTCATTCGAATTAAAAAAGAAAGATAATCAAATAAATCAAGTGGACCACACCATTTGAAGCCCAATTTGATCCATACATGCTGGATAGGCTAGATGGTTTGGCCGAGACCGTGGGCTTGGGCCCAGATCCCTCCATGGGAAGCCCACAAACCAAAGGAGGGGATCCACTAGCCCCAACACTAATTGTCTTGGGCTTCCAAGCCCAAACCTACGTAATGGGCCCCAAGCCCATGCCTAGCCCACTTTGGCACAAATAAGTGAAGATAAATCAAAATCACTTGGCAACCACTGTGGGGCCCACCCAATGGACCCACAAACCATCTCCAAACCCACTTTTGCATGTAAATTACTTAATCCCCAACTTGAACTGTAAATAAAATCAATCAAATCAACCAAAACCGAATGGAATTATCCAACGTAACCCCAAACGGGACTTGGACTTTCACTAAAGCCCAAATTGGCATCCCGTGGGCCTTCCAATGGGGCCCACACACCAGACCCAGATCACTTGGAATAAAAATATAAAATCAAATCAAAGGGACCCACACCAATCAAGCGGTCCCGACCAGACTTAACCAAAAATTGCATATCGGCTTAGGAATCGGGTGAGATAGACCAAGGCCAAAGTTGACTCAAACCAGGAAACCCGTGGGACCCATCATTCGGCGAGGAGGACCGGGGTGTCCATGGACTTCCCCGGACCGTAACCGAGACCCTACCACTGAATTTCAAGCCGTAGACCGCCTACTAGACAAACCTAGGCACCCAAGTGTCTACCTGCACCCAATCAGGCAGTGGCGATTCCAACCCTCCCATTTTACCCTTCAGGAGGCGCGCCCGCGCCGTACGACCATGCGCACACCCGGGTTAGACACGGACTTGGTTGTGCATCGGTTACCAACAAAGTCTGAGGCCATACCTGTGAAGCAGAAGCTCAGGCGCACGAAGCTGGAATGGGCCCTAAAGATTAAAGAAGATGTCACCAAACAATTGGATGCCAGATTCTTGCAAGTAACTCACTATCCAGAGTGGTTAGCCAACATAGTGCCAGTTCCCACGAAAGATGGGAAAGTCAGGATGTGTGTCGACTACAGAGATCTGAATAGAGCAAGTCCGAAGGACGACTTCCCGTTGCCACACATTGATGTACTGGTGGACAATACAGCAACGCATTCGATGTTCTCTTTCATGGACGGCTTCTTTGGTTACAACCAGATAAAAATGGCACCTGAAGATATGGAAAAGACATCCTTTATCACGCACTGGGGCATGTACTGCTACCGCGTGATGCCGTTCGAACTAAAGAATGCGGGTGCTACATATCAGCGGGCAATGACCCTGTTGTTCAATGACATGATACACAAAGAGATGGAATTTTATGTGGACAATATGATAGCGAAGTCAAAGGAAGAAGATCACCTGGTGAACCTTGGAAAGATGTTCGACAGACTCAGAGAGCACAAGCTTTGGCTCAACCCAAACAAGTGTGTGTTTGGAGTTACTTCAAGAAAACTGCTCGGATTCATAGTGGGCAAGTGAGGGATTGAGGTTGACCCCGTCAAAGCAAAGGCAATTCTGGAGATGCCTCCTCCATCGACAAAAAAGGAAGTAAGAGGGTTCCTGGGCAGGCTGCAATACATTATCCGATTCATCACGCAGATGACTCTTGTATGCGAGCCTATATTCAAGCTACTAAAGAAAGATAACCCAATGGTTTGGTAATATCAAGGCCTATTTGATGAGTCTACCGACGTTGGTCCCGCCAGTCCCGGGACAACCCTTGATTATGTATCTGACAGTCTCTGAGACAGTGGTAGGGTGTGTGTTTGATCAACACGATGAAAATGGAAGGAAAGAACAAGCGATTTACTACTTGAGCAAGAAATTTACCAACTTTGAAGTCAGATACATGGTGCTTGAAAAGACATGTTGCGCCCTGGTATGGGCAGCTCAAAAGCTTCGGCACTATTTACTCAGTCACACAGTCTTGCTGATTTCGAACCTTGACCCCTTGAAGTATATCTTTGAGAAGCCGATCTCCATTGGCAGGGTAGCTTGATGGCAAGTCCTTCTGTCTGAGTACGACATCGTCTATACGACTAGGAAGGCTATAAAAGGACAAGTTGTAGCAAATCACCTAGCAAAGCATCCCCTGCCAGACTACCAACCGCTCCTAACTCACTTCCCATACGAAGATGTGATGTGTACAGAATCTGCAGAAGAGATGGAGGAAACCAAGTGACAGATGTTCTTTGATGGGGCAGTCAATGTAAATGGAAAGGGGATCAAAGCAGTGCTAATCTCCCTAGATGGTGTTCATCACCCGATAGCAGCGAAACTCCTATTCGATTTCACTAGCAACATAGCCGAATATGAAGCATGTGTGTTAGGCCTGCGGGCGCAATTGAGATGCATGTACCAGAGTTGAAGGTGTTTGGTGATTCTAGCCTTATTATCTATCAAGTTATGGGAGACTGGAAGACCAGAGATGTGAAGTTGGTACCGTACCAAGAACTGGTCAAAGAATTAGAAGAGCAATTTGAGAACGCGACATTTGATTACATGCCACGGGATAGAAATCATTTTGCGGATGCACTAGCAATGCTGGAATCTATGGCCACCATCACTGATGACGCTTGGGTGCAACCTTTGGAGATAGAAATTCGGCGCTACCCTGTTTACAGTTTCAGTGTCGAGAAAAGTGCACCCGAAGAGGAACCATGGTACGCGGACATTGAGAGGTATCTAAAAGATAGGATCCTGCCAGAGGGTGCATCAGCTTCAGAAAAGCGAACTATTCAGAGGTTGGCAGGGCAATACTTCCACAGTGGGGGTAGACTGTACAAGAAGTCATACAACGACTCTCTACTGCGCCTGCACCCCGTAAGGCGGTGGCGACTCCAACCTTCCCGTTTTACCCATCCGGAGGCATGTAAATCCGTGCGCCCCACCGTGCGGCGTTTCCGACGCGCGCACACCACCCATTCCAACCAATCCACTTTGATTAATTAAACCAAAATTAACCTAATTAAGGGCCACACCCTTTGAGGCCCAATAAAAAGCCCAATTTTAGACATGTTTGGTAAGATAGATGGTTTGGCCAAGATTTAGGGTTTGGGCCTATCGGGCCCTATATCTTTTAAAGAGAACCCACTTACCAAAACTGGAGTGGGATCCACATCCCTTAACCACCAAAGCCTTAGGCCTTCAAGTCTCAGCCTAAGAAATGGGCCCCAAGCCCATCCCTAGCATGTTTGGAATCAAATTAAAACTAAGATAATAAATCAAAGAGGAACCATTGTGAGGCCCAACTAAGGGGCCTGCACATCATCCAAGCCCACTAAAAGGCATATTTAATCTTAACTTCTTTTAGCCTTAACTCAATAAAATTAATCAAACTAAACCAAAATCCTAAAGAGCTTTTTTTAGGCTTAGATTCAAGCCCACGAAAGGGGACATATGGGCTACACCTTAGTCCATCTGGGATTCCACAAGCCTTCCAACAAGGCCCTCCCAATCAAACCAAGACCACTTAAATAAAGAAGATGAAAACAAATAAAAGGGGATCTACACCATTTGAAGGGTCCTCACATAGACTTAAATTTATGAGTGCATATGTGTTTAGGATGGGTGAGATATAACAAGATTGACTCTACCAAAGTTAACCAGGATAACCCGTGGGACGCGTCACCCGACGGGCAAACCGAGGTGTCTACGGACATCTCTGGACCGTAACTGAGAACTTATTCAAAATCTCAAGTTGCAAACCCCCTAATAGACAACACTAGGCACCCAGGTGTCTACCTGCACCCCATCAGGCAGTGGCAACTCCCCATTCCCCATTTTCCAACGGAGGCAAGCACCCAGATGCACCTCCCAAAGATCCTGTCCCACTGTACGGCCCACAGATCAACCCGCGCACACAACCCAAGTACATGGAGCATCCTCAAGTACACAGAGGTATAGCATCTACCCAAATACATGGGCATCTTAATCCATCTCTCCAAGTACATAGAGGAAAACCAAACTAGAAATCAAGTCACAATCTCAGGAATCATATAAATCTCAAATCTCTGGAAATAGTTCACAATAGTTGAAAACAATGCAAGGTTTCCAACAAAGTCGAACTAATCCAAAACAACCCAAAATAGAGCTCAAAAATACCAATTTTCTAAATCTGACCAAAAATGTAATCTCGGAGGTTTATTTATCTAAAACATGACTAAGTACAATGATTTCATAAGCGGAAACCCTTAAAAATGTTTGCAATCTAGTGTGGAACCCCAAAATACATTTTTAAACTCAAAATAGGCTAATTTGATGGAATAGGTGGCCAAATATTTGGTAAAATCTCAATTATACAATTTTCTTTTAAAAACACCTTAGAAAGGATCTCAAGAAAGTGTTACTAGTGGTGGAATCAAAATAAACTTAATCTATTGTAATTTGGAACTAAAAGTCTCTCAAAAACCTAGTTAATTAGAATGTGCCCAAACTCTTTGTTAAATAGAATTTTAAGATAAATCCTGTGAAATCACTTTTTAAACACCTAAATCTTATTTGTACGTAGGTTGGATTTGATCAAAAATCATTTCATAGTTGAAAAGTACTCAAAAGGGTGAAAATAGGGAAATCTGTGTTGGGCGCTCGACATGGCGCTCGAGCATCTAGAGAGGCGATTGAAGAAATAGAATTCCCGAAGTTGACGCTTGGCATAGTGCTCAAGCATTATGTTGGGCGCTCGACTTAACTGGAAAATGCAACTTTCGGGTTTCTGAAAATTTAAAGAAATACAAGCAGGGCTCTCGGGGTAGTGCTCGAGTACAATCCTAGGCACTTGGCCAAAATCACAGATCGCGAACAGATTTGGAAATTTAACTTAATTTTCGCAATTCCAACTACCAAAACATAATTTAATCATTCTAAAGCTCCACAAACTTCTTCTAGAACATTAATAAAAGTTTTCTAACAACACAAACAATAATTTAACATGGTTGTGGATTACATCTATAAATTTCTATATTCTTAGCTCAAAAACTCATAAAACATGCATTCAATACTTCAAAACCAATTCTCATGTGTTTAATCCTAAATTTCCATTGTAGATTTGTTTAGAAAGGTGCTACTTATCTTTAGAGCTCCAAATTCGAGCTTAAACAACTCTTGATTCTACAGATTTGAGCTCTATAGCTTCCAAACTTAGATTCTTAACAAATTTACAAGATATGACCACTTGACCGTTGCAATGTGCAACAATTCACTCATAATTCGTTAGATCCATTCAGATCTAACCTAACTACATCTGTTCTACCAAAACAATGCAAAACTACAGAATTAAATACCAAATCTAACCTGGAATTTCTCTATTCTGAGAGAATTCTACCAATATTCCACTGTTTTCCCATCCAATTTCCACACTTGAATTAGAGATCCTCATTCTTCTCCCTTGTTTGATTGCTCCAGATCTCACTTCTCCTTCTTTGGTTTCTCTAGCACAGCTCTTAGGTCCTTCTAGAGTCTTCAATTCTCCAAATTGATTCAACAACCAAAACTGCCCTATTCTACCTGCCGTCCAAAACCATTTGAAGCTTCATGATCAGCTACCATGCTTGTAATGCCCCGGATCCGGTTCAACAACCAAACCCGGAGTGTTAGTATGAATTGGGTCAAAACAAACTAAAATTTATGTGGAATTTAAAACCTTTGATTATATCAGAGTACAATTGGAAGCATATCATATTGAATTCAAATTAATTTACAATGAGAAGCTCTTTATTCTGAAATAATTCTAGATTTACAATCACAATTCTACCCATGTGCTTACTACCCCAATCATGACGATCTTTCCAAGCATACCTGAAAAATAGGTGAAAACGGGAGTAAGATTTACATCTCAACAAGTAGCAAGTTGCATGCAATTAAATAGTCTAATTTAAGAAATAATCATGAGGTATAACGATAAACCAAAGCAAACGCAATAATTCATGTCCATGTAACCAGTTTCAATATAAACGATAAAATATACACAAAACACCACATGTGACATCACAGGACTCATGAAGCAAGATAAGTCTTTGAACAGATACTTTTCATTACTATACCACCATGCGTCTTATGAGTGAAGTGCAACGCCCCGGATCTGATTCAGCAACCAAAACCCGAAGTGTCACTAAAATTTTGGGTCAGAACAAACTAAAATTTATGTGGAATTTAAAACTTTTATTTATATCAGAGTACCATTGGAAGCATAGCATATTTAATTCAATTTAATCAAATTAGTTTACAATGAGAATCTCTGTATTTTAAAATAATTCTAAGTTTACAATCACAATTCTACCCATGTGCTTACTACCCCAATCATGACGATTGTGCGCGCGTCCGATCTGCGGGATTGCACATCTGACTCGAAGGCGCATGTGAATGCGGGCCTCTCCTTTTGGGAATATGTCGGGGTTTGGAGTCGCCACTGCCTGATGAGGTACAGGCAGACACCTGGACGCCTAGGGTTTGTCTATGGTCCCAAATTGAAACACTGACAATTGGGGATCACAGAAAGGCAATGCTGCTTGGATCATATCCCAATTTATCAGCTCGTTTAACAAGGACAGAGTGAGTCCCATATGGTATTGTGCCTCCCACTTAATTTGCTCATCCCCTTGGAGTTGTCTTGTCCAGGATCGGATCCAAGGGTATCCCAAGCGCACTTCTCTATCCTAGGGAATCTAGTTTTCTCAGATGAGGATGAAGATGTCATGTGCCCAACTATCCAATTAGAATTCCAAATAAATTTAGGGTTCCACACCGGAACTCTCAATCAGTTCCAAAGCAATCATAAGAAATGCGGGAATTAAATAGAAGAGATGAACATCACCACTTTTCAGCATTCTCACTGAGATTCCACAAAGTAGGAAATAAATAAAGACAATGCAAAAGTTAAATTCAAGCACACAAGGTGTGTGCAGTCCTAAGGGTTGGCGCCAATTAAGACACGACTCCTAGACATACTTGTGTAAGAAAGTACGTCCGAGTCCTGATCAGTCTTTGTCTTTCATTTGTTTTTTCGTCTGCCTTTGGTGTCGAACCGCAGAGGAAACTTACAACTTGCCAGCTAGGGTGAAATTTACATGATATTTGTAAAGTCTGCAAAGAAGTTGTCTTTAGGGCTGTCGAGAGTCCAAAAAAAGGGTACAAATTTCTTCAAAGGCAGGTGAGCTGCACATCCTAGATCTAGGGTTTTGTGCTCCTGTTCTTATCTGGCCCACTTTCATCTGTTTATCTGATCTGGCCGGCCTTCATTTGCTCAAAAGACTAATCTAGACTTAGGGTGCTTCTAGCGAACTCAATGGGCTGAGGCCCACAATTCATAGGACTCAATGCATGGATCTAAGGTGGTTCCCCTCATCAAAATTAGGTTGGCTTCCTAAATTAGGGCTAAGACAACCCATAATCTAGGGTTCACTCAATTTGATGTAGAAAAGTAGGGGTTGCTTCCCCTAATGGACTCTTGAGTTTTAAATTGGTTTACTCCTCTTATATCATCATTCAAAACATATTCAAGAATCGTGGTTTATTCAAACTTAATAGGTGGGGAAGGATACCCAGCCCGAGACATACACCTACAAGGGTCTGGACCAAGTACTAGACCCTCGCATACCACAGCAAGAAACCAGTGGTGCTATAGGCATCCAGAAACCTAGGGAGATGGATTTACCTCGCTTTCCCAGGAAGGCCGTGGCTGCTAGAGAGGTCTAAGTTTTGGTGAAGAAGAAGCAATATCTGTGTACCATATCTCATGTTGGTTCAGATCATTCATGCGGCTTCCCTTGCGCGTGTCACCCCGCGCAGTTTTTTTATCAAAGCAACAAATCAACCACGGTGTGGTGATTTCACATGTGTGTAGTTGGTCTGAGTGATGTGTCTAATTGGGCGAGTTTGATTTGGATACTCATTGATAAAAGGAATTCTCACCACTTTATATAGTAAAATGAAGAATCAGCACACAAAACGATGTTCTAGGAGAGTTCCTAGGAAACTGGAGAGGACACAGTGGTCCTGCTTAAAAGCCAGTTTCCTTAGGCCATTCAAGTATGTTTGACAAAACTCCCCAGGATACGTGTATTCTACAGTTTACTAAAGCAAGGCGGAAAGGTTCCCTAAACCAACTTATATCCCTCTTATGCTGACTCATTTCTAACCAGGGTCTGATTGGTTTGAGGATAGCCCCAGCGGAGTTGCCAGGTTTTGCGCGTGTTAGGATCCGCGGGATCGCACATCTGACTCGAGGGCGCAAGCGAATTCAGGCCTCTCTTTTTGGGAAGCCTGATGGGGTGCAGGTAAACACCTGGATGCCTAGGGTTCTTCTATTAGGCAGTCTGAGGGTTGAGATTCAAGGTAGGGTCTCAGTTGTAACACCCCGGATCCAGGTTTATTTAAACACATAAACCCAAATCTAGTTCGTTAGGGGAAATGGCCCAAAACACTATTCCAGACTTAAACGACTTCATTTATTATATCAGAGTGCGGAAATAAAATCATCTTTTAGAAGCGTGGAATTAAACTACCAAAATAAATCCTTTTATTTTTTTCATCTATGAAGTATGGAAAGAGTTCAACTAAATAACATAAATAATATCCACCAAGGTGTGGATTGAAGATACTAATCATCCTTTCAAAGACATCAAACTCCTTAATAAAAATACTGAAAATAATCCTTAAAACATAAATCTAAAGGTCTCTCCATGTCCTACACAGGAATGAAATAATCTTCTTCCTGGTAATCCCAGTATTCTCCCGGTGTCTCTACCCTGGCAACGTCCTCTCCAGGAGTATCTGAAAACAAAACCGATAAAACAATAATGTGAGAAACACTATCTCAGTAAGCAGTCATGCAAATAGTTGACCACAATAAAATATGCAACGCTTAATCCGAATAACCACAATAAGAATCAAGACAACAATGAATACAATTTGTCCACCTCATGGGACTCATGAAATAGTATACCAGATAAAGAGAGTAGACATGTGCCAGTATGCTACCTAACCGAATTACGATGGACCAGCCGCCCTGCAGTCTGGCTATTCAACACCAACGGAAGAACCTAACCATGAGTTAGCATGTACGGCCCAACCAATCCAGGAGTGGGTAACGTAGCGACCGACCAATCCAGGAATGGTACCATCCTCGAGATGATGGAATGCCTCAGAAACAGAATTCAAACCCCTCTAATACACATTTCACTTACTAGTTATTCTATGGATCCACATAACTGCTAAGCCCACTCAACAGTATGAAAACCAACCAGGGTAATGGACATACTTCTCAATAACACCTACCAAATACAGAACCATATCTGTATACCAAATCCGCCCATGCGGAATATAATAAAATAGGCACCATGCCTTGTCACACCAGTGACCCAAAACCAAAACAGAATGTACAAAGTCATATGTCTAAAACACCAGGTTTCAACGGGCCAATATGTCCCAAATGTGTATCGACTCCATCGATGCACACAATACCTTCATATCACCCAAATACAGGTGTATGAAGTCACAAAACCAATCTGGTTAAAAGTAAAATCTTTTAGAACAATAGAATCAAGTAAAAGTGCTTCTTTAGAAAAATCTACCCAAAATCTTTATAAAATTGAATTTAAAACATCCGCCAATGCAAACACTTCCCAAATACCCCAATCTTGATGGTACATAGGCTAAAATTGAATATAACCACTTCCTTAGTGAAAACTAGGTTGAAAAGTCAAGTTCTCCAAAATCTGACAGATAGGTCGGTCGAGCAGCCAAGGGCTCAATCGACCTTACAAAACAGGTTAATATAGGGTAGGTCGCTCTAGCGACTGTTCTAGCGGTAGTTCAATCTGGGTAAAATTGTTCTCGGGTTTTCGACTGTATACATAGATCGTTCAAGCGACTGCTTAGGCGATCCAATACGTGAAAAATCCGTAACTTTGAGAAATTCAATAAAAATTCCACAACTCAATACTCAATGCATCAAAACCATTCTAAATCATTCTAAAATACATTATACACATGCTAGAATAATTCCCAACACATAAAACATCATAAATATCGAAATCAACGCATCAAACATCGAATAACCATGAATATCGTCTAAACGCGAATTTAGATTTTATGTAAGTGTCAAGGGACTACTTACCTGGTTTTAGGAACTTAAATCTCTTCTAAGAGCAAAGAAATATCACTCCTAAGTTTTCCAAACGATTCCAGAAAGCCTCGATCACGTCTAGGTTCAAAATCACACTTTTAAGCCTCTAGCAACATATCAATCTCTTCAAAAACAAAACTATTATTTACTTGCTCTTACCTGGTTTCTGTGGGCACGAAAATACTCCTCCTTCTTCTCTAAGACGGCTCCTACAATTGTTTAGGGTTTAGGTTTAATCACAAGGCAACTAGGAGAAAGAATAGGAACAAGCAAGGAAACCTCACGGCTGGTTTCTAATTTTGTGTTTTAAACTATACGTGAATCTCAACTCAATGCACAACTAGGTTTTATTATTTGTTTAATGGTTTTTACTTATTTGCCCCTCCTTCATTAAACCCACTTAAATCAAACCCTCTTAACCAACTTAACCCCTTGGGTCAACCCACTATCCTTGGGTTCGACCAACCCCTTTGTATTCTCCTAGATTATAATACAAATAAAATCTTACTAATAATATATTAGCACAATAATTAATATATTAAAGATATATTTGGGTCAATAATTAGGTGCTCACCTTATATAGGCTCTCCTATCATATCTGGTTCATCTTGAACTCCTCCAAGTTGAACCAAAATTTCATTCCCTGCATTTTATTAACCAATTATTTTAGTTACTAAAATATGAGATTTTACATCAGTTGCGGTTCGAGGAAGTCCGTAGACACCCCGGTCTGCCCCGTCGGGTGACGGGTCCCACGGGTCTTCTTAGTTTAGAGTCAATTTGTCTATCTCACCCAATTCCTATTCCGATATGCTCTCCTTTAAGTTAAGTCTGTGTGGGGATCACCTGAGTAGTGTGGGTCCCCTTTTTACTGGATTTTATCTTCCTTGCTTAGGTGAACTCTGTCTGATTGGGCGGGCCCCGTTGAAAGGCTCGCGGATTCCTTGGTGGGCTAAACATAGCCCACATGTCCCTTTGATGAGCCTTGGTCTAAACCTAGGAAGCCCTTTAGGGTTTGGCTAATTTGATTGATCTTATTTAGGGTTTAGATAAAGAGTTAAGGTTAAGGCTTATGTTGATGGGTTGGGATGGTTTGGGGACCCAATGAGTGGGCCTCACAAGGGTCGCTTTAAGACTTGTTATCTTGGTTAAGTTATTCTCCAACTGGGCAAGGAATGGGCTTGGGGCCCATATCCTAGGCTTAGACTTGAAAGCCCAAAGCTTTGTGGATTAGGGTTTTGGATCCCCTCCCTTTTTCTGGTAGGTGGGCTTTCCTTAGAGAAAGAAGTAGGGCCCAATATGCCCAGGCCCAAGTCTCGGCCAAACCACCTTATCCCTAACCAGCATGCATTTCTTTTGGGCTTTTATCGGGCCTCGATGGGGTGTGGCCTGTAAAATCCCTAATTTTTAATGAAAATAAAAATTATTAGTTTAATAATTAAATTAAGGTCAAATAGTAAATTTTTTTGAAGAAAAGAAAAAAAAAAGACCAAGGTAATAGGCCGGAGATTTTTGGTCGAACTGGATTGGGATGATTACAATTAATTAGATATGACAAATCGCTGGAAATTTTAGTGATTGGTTTAATATTATTTGGTGATGTGGCAAATAGAAGATATGCAAGGAATTAGAGTGCTCGTGTATGGGTTTTTCCTGTAGTGGCACGCATGTGATCAGACTTTAAAAATGAAGTATGACGGCAATTATACAATCGGATGTTGAGTTGGTTGTTGGTTATTTTGACATTTGATCGAATGAAACTGGAGATCAGAGAGAAGTTGAGTTAGGGTTTGAGGTGATCTGGAATTTTCATAGTGATCAGAGAAAGTTTGGTTGGATAAATTATCTTTAATCAAGTGGAAGTGCAGAGCACCTACAGCAACACGCCAATCCGTCCAAAAGTTGTGTCACCAGTCAAATTATAGGAAATTCAGATCTATTGGAAAAGGTAGGCAGTGAATTTAAGTATTTTCGTTCAAATCTAATGCTATTTCGGATCAGATCTCAGATCTGAAATATTCTGATTTATTTGAGATAAATATCAGAAACAAGAGCTGGCGGCTGAGTAAATTTTGGTTGCTGAGTTTGTGTTTAAGGAATTAAGAGGGGCTGATCAGTGGATTAACTTTCAATCATGTAAGTAGCACAATTTCGTTTTGACTTGAATGGTTTAAATTGGAAGTTTGTGTAGTTAGGATGAGCATGCATCCGAACTCTGTTTTTGCTGATTTTGGTGCCTAGATCGGTTCATACATGAGATGTGTTTCGATTAAATTTCAAGGCAGATCTGTAGTTCAGTTAGATGATTCTAATTTTGCTGAATATGATATAATAGACAAATTAAGATGTAATGCATTTTAGTATTAGAAATTATCTTGCTGTAGGTTTTAAAGAACATGCATGCACGACTAAGATAAATGTTGTTGATGTGATGACTAAATTAAGTTTTATGTGTGTTTAAGGTATGCATAGGGTGCTAGGATTATTCTAGAGATAATTCGCATGCAAAACCTGCACTAGCTGTAATGGAGAAGGAGAGTTGGCCTTGGCGCTAAGCATTTCTGGTGGGCGTCAGAGGTCAGTGCCAGATCAAATTCTCCAGCTATATGTGGTTGTTCAGCAAGGGGGTTTATTCTATAAGTAAGCCAATAACAGCAGCTTAGTACCTGAATTAAGTGCTTCTGATATTTTATGAAAATAAGTAGGCGCCTAATGTTGCTGACCTCCTAGAGGTCAGCATTGGTTCACTAATGTAAGAAAGGTTGACTGGCGCCAACCTTTGCTGATCTGCAGGAGGTCAAAGCCAGCTCAATAGCAGCCTGTATTTGCTCTTTGAATCTTCTGATTAATTATACTTTGGAAGCAACTTGGGGAGTTTCTTATGGGACTTAATTAAGGGTAAACTGAATTATTTTGGAGCAACATGAAGTGCTAAAAAGGAAGCATAACTAAGGTATAAAATTAATGAAACCAGCTTAAATCTTCAGCTGATCTAATTGCTTAAAAAGAATCTTATTTGGGGTTACTTTTAAGGAGTTTATCTCAAGGTTATTAAAGCACTTTTAATGATTGTGAGGCACTGAAAATGGGATCAAAATGGAGGTATAAATGCAAGGAATTGATATCTGGTTTTAGGTAAGGATGATGGGTTCTTAGAAAAGGGACTTTGTGCCAATATAAACTGTAGTAACCTCAGTTAAGGTGCAAGTTATATTGGGAATTAAATGGAGGCGATTTAAGGAAAAATTAGAGTGAGTAATTGTTAATTATTTCAGGCTTTACATTAGAAATTAATCTTGTGCAGTGTATAATGGGATAATTGTGGAGTTGCTGCTGGTAATTCTTGCAAGGACTAAAGTTTGATTAAAAGTGAGAATCCAGAGGTCTTATCTAAGTGTTTTGCAAATGTTAGAAGAAGGCATTAATGGCTTATTTGTTAAGAGAGTGGATTATGGATAGCATTTTAGGAAAAATCTGCTGTTTGGATTTAAAATGGGTAAAACCATTATGAATACCTTATTTGGCTAAATTATGATTTAACATGGATGTTTCCCCTATTTTAATTAAATCCAAAGGTAAACTAAATGTAAGTTTAGAGAGTTAGAAATGGGCTGGAATTGATTTGAAGGCAGAGCATTAGTTTAGTCCTAGCTGAAAATGGTCAATCGCACATTAAATTGTGGAAAACTGGTATGAGCGCCCAGGAACGCTCAGGAGCGCCTACTCTCCTAGGGTTGGCGCCCAGCCTGTAAATAGCTCTATTTTAATTATTGTTAAATTTCTACTTTGGCATCTGTATTAAAATATTAATTGGAGATGATTAAAGGAGATTAGAGTGAATAATGAGGCGCTAAAATAAGAGTCTAAATGAAGGGTTTTTAATCTGATGAGCATGGGCAAATATTTTGATAGGTGATCTTAATGCATTGGAATTCCAAAGTAAAGATTACATAAATGCCTCTTTCTGCGTCCAAAGCATATCTGAGATTGTTTGGGGATATGCTAGAGAACAGTTACAGAAATCAAATTTACTAAAAGAGGAAATTGGTGGGTTTTATATAATTGAATAAGAAGGGTTAGTAGAAGGTATCAATTGTCTATCTTGTAGTGGTTAAACCAAGGATACTACTTGTAGTAAAATCCACAGTTTTAAGATTTAAAATGACTATGAACATAACTGTATTCAATAATATGATGTAATTATGAGATTTTGCACTTGAAATTGCCAGTTTAGCCAAGATTGGTAGTGTTACTAAATTTTGAACTATTAAAGGGAATTTATGCAAAATTATGGGAAATATGTTTTTAACAAATTATTTTGTTTTAAAATGATTATTCGGACTAAAGTTCTGACTTTGCGAATACGATTGAACCTCGATTATTATCATCGAATTTTCACTGCGGATTAGACGGGATTGTCATGATTATGGAAACTTTACTTCGAATTGTTTTATGTGAACTCCCCGGAAAGAGAATTTTAAATTTAATATGAATGATTGGTTTTCTAGTTGGAATTGGTTTTCCTTCATGTACTTGGAGAGGCATTTTGTGATTCCCCGTGTATCTCGGGATGTTGTTACCTTCATGTATCTCAGGGATGCCCCGTGTAGCTCGGGATGATATTATTGATATTGAGATGAGTTGTGCTTACTGGATTTCACTATTGGTTTTGGTTTTAGAGTCTAGTGGGCATAGCTCGATATGGATCCATGTTAGGAGCTAGACAGTGGGAAGGATTGTCCTTTGCTAGTCGTAACACTTTGTTCACGTACGCGTTCCATCGTGTATCTCGATGAGGCCTTCACTATATCTGGTTGGCTGCGGCTATGTTTAGGATATTACATGCCAACCCATTACTATATTTGAATGGGTTCTCCCGCAATAAGTCGATGACCGTGTAGCTCGGCTTCGCTCATAAGCCGGGAGGTGGCATAGTGAACATGGTCTTACACTAGTTAAAGGCAGTCTTATTTCATGAGTCCTGCGGCGACTTATCGACTGTTGATTTGATGTTACCTATATGTTTGTTGAACTGGATTATTCTTGTATCTCATATTGATTGATTGGATTACTGTTGAATTACTCGGATTATTCGGAACTGAGGTGTTATCGCTACTGTTGCATGCTTTACAACTGCATCATATTCTAGAACTGATGAACTATATTTGAGCATGCATGTGCTGCTTACTGGGATATTCGTATCTCATTCCTTTCCGTTTTGTTTTGTTTTCAGATTCTGGTAAGGACGGCACCAGCGGGTATAGGCTTGGTTAATGTGGGTTAGCCTCGGTCATGGTATTTTATATTGGAGCTTGGGTTATAGTGCACTCTGATTTTATAGTTATTGTTTAATTCATGTCTTTCCTTCACTCTGATTTGCTATCCTGGGTTATATAATAACCTTCGGAGATAAGTTACCGTTTGATCTACGTGACTTGGATCTGGGGCGTTACATGGCCCTTTCAATTAAGTGTTTTGCTTGATTTTAGAACAAAGTATGCTAGTTGGACTAGGTGGGCCCCATCGGAAGGCCCACATTTGGTTTCCGATTGACCCAGAAACCCTGCTGGGTTGCTTGGTTTACTTGAAAGTGGGTTAAAAAAAAGACAAAGGGTGGAAAAACTGATTTTTTAGTGTTTTCAAGGTGTAACCGAAATTTGATTTCGGTTACACCATAGTATAGCATGACCGAAATTAATTTTCGATCATGCTATTCTTATACACATAACCGAAATAACATTTCGGTTATGTGTATATTATGTTTGCCTGAACTGTGTTTTCGGGCAAACACAGAAAACACTCTTTTTTATTTTTTGAAGGGGGATTGATTCAATTGGGTTCTAGGGCTGCCTAGGGGGTTGTGTGGGCCCACAGTGGTTTAGGCTTAGGGGGAGATTTAAAACCCCAAATTTTCACCTAATAAATAATAAATAAAAGGAAATATGAGTTTAAGTCCTAGCTAAAATAAAAAGTGAAGATTAGATGGTAAGTAATTCAAATAAATAGTAAGTTGTGAATAAAGAAGGAATCTTGAAGAAATTAGCCAAAAAGGGTAAGAAGGGTATTTTGGTAATTTTCAGAAAAGGGTAATTAATAAATAAAGCATTAAATAATAACTAGGAATAGAAAATAGAAGAAAATAATTTATTTAGACAAATTAGAAATTAAAAAGGAATTAATAAAAGCCCAAATGTGGAAAAAGGGTAATTAGGAGATTTCAAGTCTTAATTTGGAGGAAATAAGGTTTAAGGTGAAATTAAGGTTTGATTAATTATTATGCACAAAAATAGATTGTAAGTAGGAGTTTAGATGATAAGAGATTTAATTAGTATTGTTTCAGTAGAAAAATAAAAGGTAGAGAAAAAGTAGGAATTTAATTAGAAGGTGTTAGACTTTAACTAGACCTTGGTTGGGTTAGCCCAAATTAAAGTAGCCTATTAGGGTAGGTTTAGGACTTCTAAAGCCTAATATAAATAGGAGGTTAAGGTGAGACAAGAGGGAATTTTTGTGGGTTTATTATTGAGAGAAAAGAGGGAGAGAAAGGAAGAAGGCTGCTAATGGAGATGTCTGACCAGCCATCATCAAATCGTGATCGGGGAAACTCCGTATGGTGGATCACCTTAACATTTGGAGGTTTTGATCTTCACTAATGGAACTACAATGTGAATGGTGGAGATGTGAATCAGAGAACTCTAGCTTGGTGCGTTTGGGAGCAAAAGTCAGGTCCAGAATTAGAAGCTTCAATGGAAGAAGGATTTTAGCGTATAAGGCAAGTAGTAACCCTTGGAAAACTGGAGGAATTGCATGATTTTGTTTTCTGTGATTTAATATGGTTTGAATGGATTAGTCAGAACCGTATATACATGGAATCAAAGTGTTTATATTTTAGTGATTGGTATTCTTGAAGGTTTTGTTAAAATAATGAAGGAAACTTAGTTTGATCATGCAAATAATTGTAGGATGGTATTTAATTGATGAGAATTAGTCTAGAGGGATTTAGGTATGTTTCAGAATGTTATTAGATTAATTTAGACCAAAGAAACATATAGCAAAAGCCTAAAAATCCGAACTTTGTAAATCTGGAAATTTCTGTTAAAATTTGCACGAGCGCCTAGGATCGCCCAGGACCGCCTAGCCTTGTAGAGGTAGGCGCTCTATGTAAAATTTGCAAATTTTGGGGATTTTGTAATACGAATAAATATCCAATAATTTTTTTGATTAGTTAAGCATATTAGCATCTTTATAAGGACCTAATTAAGGTATAAAAATTATAAAATTAAATTGAAAATATTAACCAATAAATTGAAGGTTATAATGAAAGGTTTGTTCATAAAAGGGTCAAATGGTATGGGATATTGATATAAATAATACTACTGGAATTTATAGGATAAAAACACTTTCTAAACTTTATTTTAGGTCTGTAGGACATGCTGGAGAATAAAAATACAGAAAACCTAAATAGAAACTATCTTAGGTGTTAAGCTAGGAAATTAGATTCTAATAAAGGAATTAATAAGGAAAACTCTAAGTAAGATTTGATTTACTTTATTTGAGCTTTCAATATGAATGTTGGCTACTGGAATTGCATAAACTCTAAGTTTTATCTAACATATGATACATTAGTTTTATTTTGAATATATTTGGGAAATTGCATATGTTATTCTGAAAAAGGCTTTAATTGGATTTGTAAGGATTGAATCATGGTTTTCTCATGGAAGTGAATATTTGGGTATGGATTGGTATGTGGAATGATGTCATTAGCTTTTCTTTTACAGTTGGGTGATACGGCTTCTGTGGTTGAGTTGATACTAGCTTTTACGGCAGCGATGGGTAATCCTCTGTGTAGAGATGTGCAATCCTTTACGGGTAAAATTGTGTATGCCTCCTACAGTAGCATGTCCTCCCGTATGTGGTTTTATCGTGATTTGTGTCAGTGGGCTTAGCTGTATTTGGATCCATAGTTTTGGCTGGTTAGCTAAGTGGTATTTAGTTTGAGTTAAGTTATTCCTATATGCGAGCGCGCTTCCCTTGCAAGTTAGTTTGCTCTGGGAAAAGGTCCTATGTCTGGAGGGACACCCCGGTGCGCCGCTGGTGATTCCCTGTACATGTGGATAAGCGACCATCTCCATGTATTGATTCTGGTGCTGCATGCTGGTGGTACATGCCAACTCTGTTGAGTTCGTGTGCAATAAGTCAGTGACTACGGCTCTTGTCTATAGCTGCGCTGCATGGGGCTTGAGTATCATTAAGTAGCACTGCCCCTAAGCCGCACAGTGGTATAGTAGTTAGTTGAGTGTCATCTCAAATACTTATCATCTTTGTGAGTCCTGCAATAGCACGTGTTTTATCGCTTTTGTCGGTTTTACCCTGTTAACATCAAGTTATTGGTATTTATACATGATCATCTGTTTTATCGTTTTATTTGTAATTGCCATGGATAACTTGGATTTCTCGTCTTATCGTTGATTAATCGAATACCTCATGACTATTTGCTTACATTTGACTGTTTCTAATTGCATGCACCTGATACTTGCTGAGATGTAAATCTCACTCCGTTTTCCCCTATTTTTCAGGTTGCTTGGAGAGATCGCGAAGATGGGGTTTTAATTTGATGGGTAGAATTGTAATTGGTATTAATGGCACATGTCGATTAGATAAACTTTATTGTAAACTGAATTGATATTATTGAATAAAGAATTGTTTTATTGGCCACCATAACTCTGACGTAATTAATTAGTAAAGTTTAAAATTATTGTGAATCTTGGTTTGTATTTGACCCCAGCTTCGTGGTAACACCTCGAGTTTGGTTGTTGAACCGGACTTGGGTTGTTACAGTAGCGAACCGGGTTTGGGTTGGGTGCCGATTTGTACTGACCCGGGTTTGGGGCATTACAGGAGAGGCCTTATTTGGCTTCTTTGGTGATTTTTTGAATCAAAAGATAATGAGGTTGAGGCTTGGGGCCTTCCTCCTTCTTGAGTTGTAACTCAAGATATAGAACAGGGACCTAGGGTGTCCCTGTTCTTGTGCTAAGTACACCCCCTCTTCCCCTTGAGGAGATCAAGAGGGGTGGCTCGGAAGGCCTATGTAAGGTCTACGGCCAAACCATTCATGCATACCAATAATCATTCAACTAAAGCTTTTAAAACAAACTATCAAGCCCTTAGAACATGCTGTAGATTAGTGATAAAAGTGTGCATGTGTCCATATTAATATGCATGCAAGTGAAATGAAACTAAAGATAGAAGCCTAGGCATACTTTCCAAACATACAAGGTATAAGCACCTCATTTTTGCACCCATATAAAAAGCCAGAAAGCAGAACCCTAAAAAACTGGTCGAAGCCCTAAGGAGCAGAAAATGACTTTCTGCCTGAGCCCGAATTGATTGTCATACCCTATCCCAATGGATAGAGAATCCTGACACAGTTCCAACGCAATTAAGTTTGCATGAATCGGAGTCCAGATGGAGAAGATATGAGCAAAACAACCCCAAGGGCAAAAATTGTAATTAAGCATAGAAGGACCCATCGCTTGACAAGTGTGTGGGCCTCACTTGATAAATGGCAAATTTAAGTGCTAAAAGGCAAAAACAAAGATAGAACAAAGGTAATATCAGTAAAATCTTAAAATATCTTATATTAATTAAAATAAATAAAATATAAAAAATCAAAAGAGCCCGATTCATTCAGAGTGGGCGGCTGAGTCACTTCAGCCGTCAACTCAAGGCAAAAAGGGGGAGAAAAATTCGCGACCGCATATAGTATGCGGTCAATTTTTGCGGTGCGCCGTTCGAGTGGCCAATCGCGCCAAGCGGTGGGACGAAAAGCGTCCACACTATATGTGCGAACGCTTTTAGCGCTCTGACCAACACGCTGCGTGCGTCAGAGCTGTCTCCTAATTAATGTTGAAAAGACACACCGCGTCCGCATAATGTATGCGAGCATGGCGAAACCGCACATACTATGTGGTTTTGACCAAACCGCATAATATGTGCGGATTTCTACCTGTGTTCTATAAATACCAAACCAGAGCACAAGGTGTGGGTTGGTCATTCAAAACTGGTGTAAGCACCTCATTTTTGCTCTCCCGGAAAGCCGGAAATGCAAACCTTGGCTAAAAAGTCAAACCCTGAGGGGAGAAAAGTTGACTTTTTAATCCAGTGAAATTTGGCCACCTTACTTGACCTCAATGAATAGAGAATCCCGACACGAGTCCAATGCAACTGGGTTTGCAGGAATCAGAGTCCGGATGAGGGTTCTGCGGGCGGTCAAACTTGAGGAAGAGCCGAGAGTTGACTTTTCCTTGAATTCCGTGCCAAGTACCTTGCTCTATACCATTGGATAAAGAATCTCGACACGGTTCCAACGCAACTTGGTGTGCAGGAATCGGAATCCGAATGAAGGCTCTACGGGCAGTCAACTTAAGGGAAGGCCAAAAGTTGACTTTTCCTCGAACCCCGTGCCAAGTACTCAGCCCTATGTCATTAAATAGAGGGCTCTGATACGAGTTCAACGCAATTGAGTTTGCTCAAATCGGAGTTCAGATGAGGGAGATATGAGCTGTCAAAGTTTCCGCGCAGCGAAACCGGAAATTGCACACGTGGCAGCCAACGCAGCAAAATATCTCGGGGACTAAATCTTAAATATCCAAAAATCTCAAGGACTAAACAAAAATTCGTACGGGGCAATCCGTAGATATCCAAAAGTGTCAAATTGGTCGAATCGGTCAAGTCGAAGGGCAAATCCGTAATTTTTTGATTTGTATCCGGTATTTAATGCCAAATACACTTGCCCCTCTTCATATCCGGATACAAAGATTTGCTCGGCGAGATTCGCGCCGATTCTCCGACAAATTCGCGGCGGAATTAATTTTTGGCAATTATTATGTTTTGTATCCGGCCTTGATACAAGTGAGGCTTAGTGTATCCGGCCTTGGAGGCCGGATACACATGGTTTATAGTGTATCCGGCCTTCAAGGCCGGATACATTAAGAAAGTTATAAAAGGGGGCAGCAGCCCCCTTTCCAGTTGTTGCTGGCCTTCACCCTTTTTCTCCCCTTTCCTTCACCATCCGAACCACCTTCTCTTGAGCTCCCTTGCCTCCACTACCTCCCCACACCACCCCAAGCTACTCCCACCCTTCTTCTACCTTCTTCCTCTTCACCCACACCCCAACAAGGAGGAGAACAAGGGCTGCTGCTGCAAAGGGAGAACTTCCAGCTGCTGTCCCAGCCACAAGGAGGTGTTTCCACCTTTCCCAGGGGTGTAAAAACCACCAGGTAAGGGTCCTCAACACTTTACATTCCATATATATAAAAATCAGATTTTTTTTTTTTGAAGGATTTCTCGAGCTTGTCCTCTTCTTTTGCATGAAATCACTACCATGGTGTTCTAAGCATGTATATGTTCTTTTCTTTAGTCATGAGAACCACCACCAGCAAGGGTTCCACGTAAGGTTTTTGGGGAGGCATATGAGCCTATTTTCACATCCTTTTTAGCCTCCTTGGCAGCTGTCCATGGGTCCATATTAAGCAGTTTTCAGAAGGAGCATGTTCCTTCTTGGTTTATAATCTCATGTATCCCTATAATGGCCCCATTTCCCTTCTTTTTTCTCCCCTTTCCTCACTTTCTCTTTAAGCATTTCTGGTATTATGTTGCTGGCCGTACCCCTCTTATGCTTGCTGTTTTTTTTTCTGGTTGTGATTGTAGCATGTATGTCTCTCACATGTCCTTGTTCTAGGTGTGAGTTTAATCAATTTGTGGATAGGTTTAGATGTAAGCTAGAAGCTGTACCCTTGCATATAATCGTTGTGGTTGAGTGTTTTTCTTCTCTTATTTTCTGCTGTTTCTGAGAGATGCCAAGCCTATGTTTCCTTCTCCCCCAACCTCCCTTTTTGCAAGGATGTATACGAGATGCTGCTGGGAACAGTAACATGCCTTGGTGTTACTGCTGTTCCCAGCAGATTTGCCACCACATTTGACCCCCCCTAGCTATCATGCATGCATGTTCTCTTTTGCATATAACCTATTGTTTCATGGCCCCCTACCCACTTGAAATGAGCCCCATAGGCTGCTGTTGGGGACAGCAGTAGGCCTTGATGCCATAGCTATCCCTAGCAGGTCCTCCAACACCATGCAGCCCCTTTTATGCTCTTTTCATGTTATTATAAAGTGTTAGCTGGTTAGGGATAATGCCTAGGTGGGTCCAGGGCTGAATCATAAATTTTTTAGGTACATGAGTCCTTGGAGAATATGTGCTGGACGTAGCCCTGCTGGGATGTTTTTTTTTTTCCTCTTTGTTTAACTGGCTTACTACTATCATTAGGTAAGAATGCATGTTCCCCTCCCCGCATGAACTTGCTGTCTTGTTGTGTGTCAATGCCATGCTCCCTTGGCCCCTCGTATTGTCATGATTTACATACGCAGCAGCACCGCCTTCTGTCCTCGGTAGTACATCAAACCCCACCCAAAACTTGGTATCAAAGTTGCTGCCCCTTCGTTGGTAGCAGATCCATGTTTGTTTTTCTTCTACGAGTTTGTAGCATGTCTTTTATTTATTTATTTATTTATTTCTTTTGTGGGAATCTATAGCATGCATTGGCTGCTGTTTGCAACAACAGCAGCCCCCGATTCTTGCCTTCCCTTTAACACCTTCCCCATGTTCAAAACCCCCACCGCGGCGGCTCTCCCCTACAGCAACCTCTTTCACCGTTTTCTTTACTCTTGGCATGCATGGACATGTAATCTCATTGCTTAGTTAGTTTACTGTTTTAAGTGTGGATATGTCCCCTCTCATCCCCGATCTCTATGCATTTCCAGCCCTCTTTAGCCGGCCCGAAACCCTATGACGGCTGCTGTTCCTAATTGGTTTGCTCACTTACCTAGGCTCCTAAAAAACCCACCTATTAGAACCTTGCATGAAGGTTGCCTTCACCCGTAGGTTGTGTGCTGTTCCTATCCTTTTTTAACACGGTTAGCCCTTCTTAAAGGCCGTGGTTGTCTGCTTCGATAGCACGTTCCAATGAGTCGCTAGCGGTTGATAAGCGCGATATGCCCAATTGGCTACATGGAAAAATGCTAATTTTGTGCTCCTTGAATCTTGATGCATTGGAATGACATTGTTCAACCAAACCAAGTAAACCTATAGGGTTTCCAGGCCCCCAGAAACCCAACATGGGACCTGGACTACCGGTCCAATTTGGAACAATTAGTGGGCCTTCCAACGGGGCCCACCAAGCCCAATAAACTTCTTATGCATGCAATTAAGCAACTTAGAGTAATTAATTGAACCAAGTGGGCCAAGCCTAATGTGGCCCACCCCGAACCCATTTTGTGTAGCATGATACGTAATAAGTAGCATGGTTTGGCCAAGACCCAGGGTTAGGGCCTATCGGGCCTGTCAAAACCCAAAAAACTAACCAAGTAAGGGTTCAAAACCCTAACTTCACTTAACTTGGGTTTTCAAGCCCAAGAATTGGACTACGGGCCCCAAGCCCAATATCCAACCCACTTGGGTGAATTTAAATAAGATAAATTAAAGACATTTCGGCAACCATCATGGGGGCCCACCCAGGGGACCGCAAACCAACGCCGGCCCACTATTTGCATGAAAACCACTTAAGCTCCAAACCTGAACCTTAATGTAAAATCAATTCACTTAACCTAAGCCCACAGGGCCTCCTAGGTTAGACAGAGGCCCACCAGGGGCACATGGGCTCACCCAAGCCCGCCAAGGACACCGTGGGCCTTCCAATGGGGCCCACCCAATCAAACTCAAACAACTTAAATAAAACAAGATAAAATCAAACTAAAGGGACCCATACCACTCAGGCGGTCCCGCCAAGACTTAACTAAATGGCATGCTGGATTAGGAATCGAGTGAAGACCAACTAGAAAGCTGACTCAAACTAGGGAACCCACGGGACCCGTCATCCGACGGGGTGGACTGGGGTGTCTACGGACTTCCCCAGACCGCAACTGAGAACCAACTTAGAATCTCAAGCCGCAGACCAAAAGCCTTAAATAGACAAGATTAGGCACCTAGGTGTCCGCCTGCACCCCTTCAGGCGGTGGCGACTCCAAATAACCCCGTGCTGCGTTTCCCACGCGCGCACAACTGGTTTCTCTCCATTCTCTCTGCAACTCTAACCTCCGAACCACCTTCTTCTTCATCTCCAAGTCCTAGAACATCTCCAAATCCTCCTCCGACCATCCCTATACTCTACCAAGTCCACCTCCCACCTAATCCCATCCAAGAGAACACCAAAACCATCCTTGGGAGAAGGAGAATAGCTGCCTCTACCTGCTGCCAAGGTCTTCAAAAAGAGTTCAAGTGCCTTCAGGGGTCTTCCTTCCATAAGGTAAATGTTCTTCTCTCTATTTGGTATAATATATATTGCTTGCTAATGAAATAAAGAGTATGTTCAAGCTTCCATAGTCTTAGACTTTCTCCCTTCTCTTCTCCCTCCTATGATGGTGCCCACTCGTCAACAAACGATTCGTATGAGGTAAGGTATGTTATGGAATTCATACAAGGGAGAGGGAGAGTGGAGTCTTTGAGGTCCTTTGAGGCCATTTAAGGGCTTACCATTGTAATGTATTCTGTATGTTCTCTTCCCCACTCTGGAATCAAATGTACCCCTTAAATCCCGATATCCCTTCCTTAGTGTTTTTTTTTTTTTTTTTTGCATTGATTCTGCTTACATAGGTTGGTTTCGAATGATCAAGCATGTGCACACCTTTCTTGCACCCACTGTTTCACTAAAGTGTGATTCTAACAATCTTGTCTAGTGCATGAACACGTCCCATGCATGCACGCACACTGTTCACAGCATGGTTGTTAGGCTTGATTTATTATGTTTTGATATTTAATTACATCATGCGTGGTTTGGCCATGGACTTGAGCATGAGGCCTTCCGGGCCATGCAACTCGTTTCTTTGTCAAAGGGGATGAGGTTGGATGCTACAACAGCAGTGGGGGACCTCACCCTCACCTTAAAAATCCTGAGCTTACAAGTTAAGGTGAAGGGAGACAGCCCCCAAGCCCTAGCTCCCTTCTCCTTTGGTTTTAGGATAAGTTTAATTGCGTTTAAGTGCTTAAAATTGAATTCAGAAGCCTTTGTGGGTTGGTCGAATGACCCGCACCTTGCACCAAACTCACAAAGGATGAAAGTGTAAAACCCCGAATTTTCTACATGATTTTTATTGGAAAAATAAAATTAATAAGCTGTGTGTATGTAGGGAAACTTGGTGGGCGAGCATTGCACCAAATCATGTGTTTTAAAAATGTCGAGCAGCAAAATATATAGGGTAAGTATAAATACTTAGCGTATTTAGACTCATAGGTTTTCGTTCTCGCATACCTTGTGTTGAATGAGTTGCGGCTAGTGATCTAGGGGTTTTAGAGAGAAGAAGACCGGGTGCTTCCTACCGATTAAGTGTTCAGAATCGAGGTGTTCAGAAGAAAAACTTTTGCGAACCGAAGAAAGACGGAGTGAAGATCCACTTGTTGGGTTGCTCTACTAGAAGTTGCTGTTGTGAGGCTTTGGAGCGTATAACAGTGAGTAGCATCGTTTTGATTTCTAGTTGGTTTGATCTCTAAGATTGCCGAAAGCATGGTTTTTGAATAAGATATGTTCGAGCATGAGTTGTTTGATGGGTTTTATAGTCGTGATTATAAAGTTGTTTAGATTAAATCCAAATCATGTTTAAAGATGGTTTGGTAATGGTAGAAGCATAGATGAGTGGTTACAGAGGTCAGAAATACAGTCAGTCATGGAGTTCTGAGATTAACAGAGAGTCGCAAGTCGGAGGTAGTGTCCGCTGACTTGGCGTCTACCTAGCGCCAAGAGGATTAGTCAGCGCGAGAAGTGTTTGGTTGTTCTCGCCGAGTTCGCGCTCAGCTCGTGCCAACGGCGCGAGAAGCGTTTTCTTGTATCGCCGGGTTCGCACTTGTCTCGCGCCTAGTAGTTTTAGTCCGCGCGAGATGATGATTTAGTATATGCCGAGTCCATGTGAAAGAGTAGAGAACTACTCTTAAGGTCCACGATCTATAACAATTCAGAATTGAATAATGCGGAAACAGTACACAAAGAATTATACGAGGAAACCTGGATCCAGATCCAGGAAAAACCTCGAGTCTATATGAGGCGACTAACCCTTCAAAATCCACTATTGAATGAAAAGACAATTACAAAGGAGTACATACTTAACCTTTACAATTTGACTCACTCAACAGCAATCCACAGTTCGAATCCACGAACTGCTACACAGCTTGAATCCACAAGCTGCAGGACACGATCAGTCCAGATCGCAAACAATCACTTACCAGTGATCCACAGTTCGAATCCACGAACTGCAACACAGCTTGAATCCACAAGCTGCAGGACACGATCAATCCAGATCGCAGCAATCCTCTCAGAATCCACTGAGACGATCCAATGCAGTAGGAATCCACCTACACATCAATCAAGGCCGATCACCAGTCCAGGCGATCACACGATCAGATGAAGTTCCGAATTGAAGAAGAATCCACTGTCTTCAATTCCAGGCGATCTATCTCAGATCTCCCCCTCACTCGATCGCCGACTCTCTAAAGAAGATTTGATCGAATCTCAAACACCTCAAGATTCGAAAAACAAATGATCCAAAGAAAAAAGTCACAATTGAAAATTACAACTCGTCTATTTAAAGAATAAAACTCAGATCGCGTCGAGCGCTGGTAGCGTCGTGAAGCGATCGATGTAGACGGCTGGTAGCGAACTCAAGTCCCGCTCAGAGTGAGTTGAATCAGTTAAAAGCGCGCTGCTAGCGGGAGAGTACGCGGCAGGTGCACGAACCTTACTTTCGACACACGAATTCCCTTATGCGCTGCCAGCGGGGGTGGCAGCGGCGTGGTAGCAGTGTGGTGGCACCAACTTCTTCTTCTTTACTGAATTTACTGAATTTTCATTGTTTAATCTGCACATCTTGAAGCTTCATTAGAAACATAATTTGTCAATCATTTGCCATAACAGAAGTGTGAGTTTTCACACTTACAATCTCCCCCTTGGCAAATGCCTGACAACAACCTTATACCAGAGTTTAATATCAACCTTAGTTAATGATGATTTCCATTCAAGAAATTTAAAACCACACTGTTAACTAGAGACAATGATTTGGACGAATCCAGAATTTCATTCATTTACAAACAGATATACAGATAACAAAATCATTTACACTGTTCAAGAAAGAAAGACAGACAGCAAGAAAGAAAGACAGACATTAAGAAGGAAAGACAAACATTAAGAAAGAAAGACAGACATTATCTCCCCCTTACTTATCACTCCCCTTATACACCCATATTCAGGAGAAAACACCCAGAACAGACCATAACAAAAACAAACATCATATCCACAGCAAAAAGAATAACAGGTAGCAGCAAACAGCAAGCATCAGCACCAACCCAGCCAAACCATCAACAGAACCAGAGACTCCAGTAGCTACTCCAGTAGCATCATCCAAATTTCTCCCCCTTTCTGGATGGTGGTTTGGGTTCCCAAGACCTTGAGTAGTGCTTGTATGCATCTTGAGATCTGGAGTGCAGCCAACTAAGCTTGTGATCCATTTCCAGCTGAGTCTTCCGAATGCATTCCAGAAAATGATCCGCTTCATTTTGCATACGTTGCTGAGCAGCAACGTCCCTTTGTACTTCTCCACAAGTAAAATCGACATCCTTTATCAATTGCCCCAGCTTCTTTTGAGTCTCGGATTTGAACATACTCATCATGAGCATGTGAGACCTAACCTCTGAATAGAAAGCCTCCTGAGAAGCTTGCATTGAATTCAGTTTCTCTATGATGGCCACAGCATCAGGGCTGGACAGAGGGGACTGAGAAGAGGAGGGATCAGAAGACATCACCCGAAACGGACTTGCTCGTTTACTTCGTGTCAGAGTGGAGGAGGCAATGGGAGGACGGGGATGAATAATCAATTCAGTAGGATCAGGAAGTACCCCCTGATGAACACACATGTACGAGATGAAAATTCCAAAAGGAAGAGCAGCAGTCTTGGATTTTAAATTCCGAGACTGAAGAATCTGATGGAAGATAATGGAAGGAATACAGATACTTTCTCTGTTCCAGATGGCATGAAGAAGTCTTGCCCGATGGTGAGAGATCTCTGAGTGATGATCAGAAGGAACAAGAGAAGCACAGACAAACAAGTTCAAGATCCAGAGAAGATCTTGAAGAGAGCCATGAGGCAAATAGTTGGGCTTATTCTTAATAGAAGAGGGAGCACCCTGAACGATTAGAGAGGGAATGATGGACTCCATAGGAGGATCAGTGTGTGACTCAAGAAAGTTGAAAGAGGGAGAGTCAACAAGAGGCAGTTCAAGAAGAGAGGAAATAAGCTCTTTTGAGAAGTCGAAAGAAATTCCCCTGACATAGGCTTTTACAGAGCCTTGACTGGCAAGATGGAGATGATGAAGATTAGAATAAAATTCACGGACCAGGTTCGGATAAGCAAAACCACCAAGTAATGCAAATTTTTTCCAACCATTGTCCGAAAACAATGAGTAGAAAGGGGATTCAAAAAAAGAGTCAAGCTTGATGGCCCTTTCCAGAAGAAGAGGCCTGTGCTTGAAGAAGGTATTGAAATCAGATAAACCATTCCCCACAAACGGTTTAGAAGAATGAGAAGGGGAAGGAGGTCTCACTGGAGGAGAAGGAATAACAGGAGAAGACCTCACAGGAGGAGACTTCAAAGGAGGAGACCTCACAGGAGGAGACGATGTTGAAGGAGAATCAGTTCTCGACTTTCTCTTGAGAGGCATGGTAAAAGAAATGGAAGAGAAAGAGAAAACAGACAGCACCAACCAACAAAACGAGAAAACCCTAATGGCTGAAAAAACTACTAAACCCTAGCTTCGAATAAAGAGAGAAAACTACAGAACTAGGAAGCAGAAAAATGGAGAAGCAGGACGAAGATAGTAAAAAAATTTTTACCTAAACAGTAGGCAGGAAGGAAGAAGGTGACAGCGACAGCAGCACCGGGACACGACGCGAGAGGCGAGGGAAAAGCGAAGAGGGTGAAAAAAACAGGGGTAAAAAAATCGCGCACTTTCACCCATATATAGGCAAACAAAATACGCTGCCAGCGAGCAACTGGCGGCGTAGAAGGTGCACATGCACAACCAACGAAAACTACAGATTCAATGCATAAAATTATAAAAGAGATTTGATCAATTTTTCATGACATCCTCCTACTTCCAAACAAAAAGCTGAGATTTTAGCTTAACCAAAAATCATCCAGATAATCAACTTATTCAATCTAAGAAGTACTTATCACAAAACTGATCTTGAAGTACCTATCAAAGTTAATTCAGATGTGGTACATTCCATATCAAAGAGCAAAATTTCCTTTATGGTTTCTCAAACTATAAATGTTCTTCAAGATATTAAGCATATATGCATACTAAAGAGCCAATGCTTGTGAGAACTGAGCAACATTTTTGACTTTTACACTTCATACATATAGAAGGCTATTTCAGTGTAAACAATCTTGAAAAGTATAGACATATCCCAACTTCATTTTGGTGGCTTTCGCACATCAGAGATAGGTAGCCTTTTCTGATCTCTTTTTCTTTTTAAAGAAGGCATTGACCCTTAAAAAACCTGAGTTTACAGTTCATTCCAAGAATATACCTTCTTTATCTTTTTCTTTTTGAGATTTACAGTGGCTTTCACTCTAATCTCTATGGCAGCCATTTCCAAAACTTTTCTTTTCACAAAGGTGATAGCCTATAGATCCCAAGCTTTACCACACAATAAGATTCAATACGTACAGGTGTTTCAGACAAAGTTGCTGGTTAGAAATAAGACATTTCTGTCCATATGCATACACTCAATCTTCCTGAAAACAGATCTTAGTAATAAGAACACACAAATTCATTTTGAACAGATATGTGAGACATTTTACATCAAAATTAACTCAAAACAGAACCTGATTTTCAGTTTTGAGAGCATACTCCTAGGGATTTCCTAAGAGTTTCAAATCTGTTTTGATCTAAAGGTTTGGTAAAAATGTCAGCCAACTATTTTTCAGTAGATATATATTCAATCACAACAGTTTTGTCTTCAATCAACTCTCTTATAAAGTGATGCCTGATATCTATATGTTTGGTCCTTGAGTGTTGAACAGGATTCTTAGAGATATTTATGGCACTTTGATTATCACAGAAGAGAATCATTTAATCTTGATCTACCCCATAATCTGATAACATTTGTTTCATCCAGATAAGTTGAGTACAACTGCTTCCTACAGAATTATACTCAGCTTCAGCAATACTCAGAGAAACACAGTTTTGTTTCTTGCTTAACCAGGCAATGAGATTATTTCCCATGTAAAAGCAACCACCAGAGGTGCTTTTTCTGTCATCCATACACCCAGCCCAATCAGCATCAGTGTATCCAGTTAGATGTGGGTTTGTCTCTTTGGAAAACCAGATTCCCAGATCAATAGTCCCATTAACATATTTTATAATCCTTTTTACAGCATTCAGATGGGATTCTTTAGGATTAGCCTGATATCTAGCACAAACTCCAACACTAAAGCTTATATCAGGTCTACTTGCTGTTAAGTACAGTAAACTCCCAATCATTCCCCTGTACAGGGTAGGGTCTACAACCTTTCCAGATTCATCTTTTCCAAGTTTTAAACTAGTACTCATAGGAGTCCTAGCATGTTTAGCATGAGTTAAGCTGAATCTCTTAACAAGATTTCTTGAATATTTTGCTTGAGAGAAAAAAATTCCTTGTTGAGATTGATAAATCTGAAGACCTAAGAAAAAGTTCAGTTCACCCATCATACTCATTTCAAATTCACTTTTCATTAAATCAGCAAATAAGTGAGCATGATTTTCAGAAGTGGACCCAAACACTATGTCATCAACATAGATTTGAGCAATCAAAATATGTTTGGACTCTCTTTGAATAAAGAGAGTTTTATCTACATTTCCTCTCATAAAACCAGATTCAAGTAAAAAGAAGGTAAGTCTCTCATACCAAGCTCTAGGAGCTTGTTTGAGTCCATACAAGGCTTTGTTCAGTTTATAGACATATTTAGGATGATTTGTGTCCTCAAATCCTTTAGGTTGCTCTACATACACCTCTTCATTCAGATATCCATTCAAAAAAGCACTCTTAACATCCATTTGAAACAGTTTAAATTTCAAGTAACATGCAATAGACAACAGTAATCTGATTGATTCTAACCTAGCTACAGGAGCAAAGGTTTCATCAAAATCTATTCCTTCTACTTGAGTATACCCCTGAGCAACAAGCCTAGCCTTATTTCTGGTTACTATCCCATTCTCATCAGATTTGTTTTTAAAAATCCACTAGGTTCCTATCACATTCAGATCAGAGGGTCTTTCAACCAATTCCCAAACATTATTTCTAGTAAATTGATTCAGTTTTTCATGCATAGCATTCAACCAAGAATCATCTACCAATGCTTCTTTATAAGATTTTGGCTCAAATTGAGAGAGATAAGAAGAAAATCTTACCTCATTATGTACCTGATGTCTTGTTCTGACACCATCTGAAATATTTCCAACAATTTGCTCAGTAGGATGATCTTTGAGAGTTTTTGTCAGAGAAACCACTTCAATGCTTGAGGAAGCATCTCTGATTTCATCCTCTTCATCTACAACCTGCAAAAATTCACTGTCAATACTTTCATCATCAATTAGCACATTTATAGATTCCATTACAACAGATTTTTTTAAATTAAAAACTCTGTAAGCTCTACTAGAAGAAGAGTATCCTAGAAAAATTCCTTCATCACTTCTAGAATCAAATTTTCCTAGATTTTCTCTGTCCCTTAAGATATAGCATTTACTTCCAAATACTCTGAAATATTTCAAATTTGGCTGTTTTCCTTTCCAAAGTTCATAGGGAGTTTGTTTCCATCCAGATCTGATATAAACTCTGTTACTAATGTAACAGGCAGTGTTTATAGCTTCAGCCCAGAATTTTGTTGAAATTTTCTTGGCTATCATCATGGTTCTAGCCATTTCTTGTAAAACTCTGTTCTTCCTCTCCACAACTCCATTTTGTTGTGGGGTCTTAGGAGCAGAAAATTCATGTTTGATTCCATGTTCTTCACAGAAATTGGAAAACATTTGATTCTCAAATTCTGTCCCATGGTCAGATCTGATTCTTACAATCTTTCCTATTTGCAAGTTCTTTTCAACTTGAATTTGGCAGCACAGATGTTTAAAACAGTTGAAACATTCAGATTTTTCTCTTAGAAAGTCTACCCAGGTATATCTGCTGTAGTCATCTACAGCAACAAATATATATCTCTTTCCTCCCAGACTTTCAGTCTTTGTAGGTCCCATTAAATCCATATGAATCAGTTCTAATGGTCTTGATGTTCCTACAATGTTAGTTTTCTTGTGTGTGGCTTTGATTTGCTTTCCTTGGTTGCAAGGACCACACATTCCTTCCTTTTTATTTTTCCCAAACTTGGGAATTCCTCTAACCAACTCAGACTTAGAGATTTTTGACAAATCTCTATAGTTAATGTGGCCAAGTCTCCTATGCCACAAATCAATTTCATTGCCTATGGAGGATTTTAAAGAACACTCATTGTTTCCAATAATCCCATAGCAATTATCACTTGTTCTTTCACCTACAAGAACAGTTCTACCAGATTTATCTAATATTTTGCATTCTTTTCTGGTAAAATTAACAAATAATCTGGAATCACATAATTGGCTAATACTGATAAGATTTGCTTTCAAACCAGATACAAATAGAACATTCTTTAAGCAAACTCCATTTGGACCTGTAACAGTTCCTTTACCTTTAACTTGGGAAGTGCTTCCATCACCAAATGTAACACTTCCACCAAAATATTCTTCAAAGGTACTGAACATAGCCTTATGACCACACATGTGTCTTGAACACCCACTGTCCAAGTACCACATGTTGACATCATGAGCTTTTAAAGCTACATGAACCACATTAGCAACTAATGAATCTTTTCTTACCCAAATCTGTTTCTCAGAAGTCTTCTGAACAGTACCTTCATCAACTACTTGAGTTTTTGAAGGAAGCTTCTTAGACAAATTTGAGACTTCCTGATTTAATGTTTCAGTCAATTTTAACAGAGAGTCAAATCTGTTGTATAAGTCCAGGGACTGACTTTGATTTACCTTTCTCTTATTTTCAAAATATCCATCAGGGAAACCATACAGTGCATAACACTTTGGCCTTATATGACCCTTTTTATTGCAGTGATGGCATACAGGTATAAACCTATTTTCAGAAAAATCAACATTTCTAGACTTGCCAGCATTTCTAAACTGTACAGATTTAGATTTCTCAGAAGTTGAAGATTTACCTGTTGATCTTACTTCTCCAGCAGAGATTTTCTGTGAAGATTCCTTGTTTTGATTACTTACACTCATTCTTTTTCCAGCAGAATTTGAGCTTTCAGGAACTTCCTTTGAAGTTGATTCCTCATCAATTTGAAGATTTCCTGCAGAAGAATTTGAAGCATTAGATTTACTTGAATTTGAAACTTTCTCAAGTTCAATCACTTTACCTTGTAGTTCAGAAATCTGAGCTTCCTTTTCTTTTATTTTTTCAGTTTTTTCAGTTAGAGAAGTTACCAGAGAATTTTCTTTAGCATGTTTTTCAAGTAACTTCTGGTTTATTGAATCTATTTCTGCAAGAGCTTTCTTTTTCTCTGTTTCTGATTCCTTCAATTTTTTACTCAGTTTCTTGATTTTTTTCTGAGCTCTATTGAATTCCTTATAGAGCTGATTGTATGCTTCTTGTAGTTCTTCTTCATCATCTGATAAAGTCTCTTTGTTATCTCCTGCAATTCCAGAGATTGAACTACCAGAGGAGGATGAGTAAAAAGAATTGAAAGCAGTAAAATTAGCAGACATATCCTCATCAGATTGTGAAGAATTATCAGTGTTACTGTCATCCCAAGTAACCTGATAATTAGTCTTTTTCTTTTTATCTTTTGAGGGACAATCAGAGGCAACATGTCCAAATCCTCTACATTTGTAACATTGAACCTCATCATTCTGAGAAGATTTCTTCTCCTTTCTTGGATCAGACATTTTCTTATCAGATCTCCTATTAGATCTGTCGATGGATGATGAAGAAGTGTGTAAGCACCTCATTTTCGCGCTCCCAAAAAGCCAGAAAATGTAAAAAACCCAGCCAAGAAGTCAAACCCTGAAGGGGTGAAAAGTTGACCTTTAAATCAGATAAAATTTGGCCACCTTGGTCTATCCAGTTGGATAAAGAATCCCGACACGGTTCCAACGCAACTGGGTTTGCAGGAATCAGAGTCCGGATAAAGGTTCTAAGGGCAGTCAAACTTGAGGGAAAGCCAAGAGTTGACTTTTCCTCGATTTCCGTGCCAAAAACCTTACTTTAGCCCAACGGATAGGGAATCCTGACACGGTTCCAGCGCAATTGGGTTTGCAGGAATCAGAGTCCGGATGAAGATTCTAAGGGCGGTCAAACTTAAGGAAAAGCCAAAAGTTGACCTTTTCTCGGGATCCGTGCCAAGTGCTTAGCCCCATGTCATTAAATAGAGGGCTCCGATACGAGTTTAACACAATTGAGTTTGCTCAAATCGGAGTTCGGATGAAGGAGATATGATCTGTCAAAGTTTCCGAGCAGCAAAACCAGAAACTGCACACGTGGCGCAAGAACTGCACACGTGGCAGCCAACGCAGCAAAATATCTCAGGAACTAAATCTTAAATATAAAATTTTCGTACGGGCGATCCGTAGATATCAAAAAAGGTCAAATCGGTCAAGTCGAGGGGCAAATCCGTAAATTTTCGATTTGTATCCGGTTACCTATACCGGATACACAGCCTCCCCTTCTTATCCGGACTTGAAGACCGGATACATCAAGATATTCGCGCGAGATCCGCGCCGATCGCCCGACAAATTCGCGGCGGCATTTAATTTTCGAATGATTATGTCTCGTATCCGGACTTGAAACCGGATACAAGGGGAAGATAGGGTATCCGGACGTGAAGTCCGGATACGAAGAGACCTTAGTGTATCCGGCCTGAGTTGCCGGATACATTAAAATTTCTATAAATAGCAAACCAGCAGCTCATTTCCGGGTGGGGCTTTTCTTGGCTGTCTTGAGCTTCCTCCCTCCACTCTTCTCCCACACGAATCCCCACCCCTTCAACCCCTCTTGGCCCCCATACCATCCCAAGCCCTTCCCCCCTTCTCCTTCTCCTCTCTATCCCCACTGAAAGAAGAAGGACTTGAGTGGCTGTTGGTGTTCCAAGGAGGTCTCCAGGAGCTGTACCACCCCCAAGGCATACCACCACCTTGCACAAGAGGTCAAGGACCTCAGGTATCACTCCTCATCACGTTAGCTTCAACATATATTAAATGTAGAATTTTCTGGAATTTCTTCTGCTTTTTGTCTTCTGGCTTTGCATGGCCTAGTTTTAGCACGTTATATGCACGCACTTGGTCTCCCTGTCGTGGCATGGAGTCACCTCATGTATGATACCCACGTAGGCCTCTTAAGGAACCATGCATGCTTAGTAAAATGCCATACTTAATACGCTGTTGTAATTATCTCGGGGAGGAGAATGTCCCTCCCCGCTCATCTAATGTACCCCCCAGAATAAGCCCCCTTCTCTTTCCCTTCTTACGGCGTCTCCTTCTTGTTTAAAGCATGGGACTAGAGCTCTAGACTCTGTTGTGGTTTTATCTTCTTCGTGTTCTCTCTTGCACGCATGGCGATATGCATGGTAGAGCCATATGGGTCATTATCTACTGTTGTGTATGTTACGTATTAGACTAGGCCTTCCATGACAGGATAGTTACTGTCTTCATTATTCGAAAATCTGTCCATGTGAATATGCTATATGTGAATGCATGCATGAAAGAATGATCCCCTTCCCCAAGGCCCCCCCCTTACCTTGCTGTAAGTCCAAGGGGAGAAGCCAAGTGTGGCTTCTCCCAATTCTGAACCTACGTGGGCTCATCCAGGAGCCCACAAGACCCTTAACATGTCCCTGGAACCCCCTGGGATCAGTCCCAAAAGGCCAAAACCCAAAAAGGCCAATTCCAGTGTGATCCGGATACTCAGGCCGGATCACCTATGGCCTCTGGGTATCCGGATGCACTGGCCGGATCACCCACAGACCCTGTGTATCCGGCCTGTGTTGCCGGATACACACAGCAGCATGATTTTTTTTGCATGTCATTGATCCTTTGCCGAATTTTGAATGACCCGGAGCTAAACCAACGGAACCAACAGGGTTTCCGGTCCACCCGGAAACCCAACTTGGGACTTGGATCGTCGGTCCAACTTGGCACACTTGTGGGCCTTCCAACGGGGCCCACCAAGCCCAATGAACCAAAGCATGCTAATTGAACAACTTAAATGAAATGAACAAATTGAACCGGGCGGGCCAAGCCCAATGCGGCCCGCCCATATCTCGTGATATGAGTGAATGCATAAACTATCTGGTTTGGCCGAGACCATGGGCTAGGGCCTGTCGGGCCCACCAAAGCCCGCTAACCGAACCAAGTTAGGGTAAAAAACCCTAAGCTTTGAAGCACCGGGCTTTCAAAGCCCGAAATCTGGATCATGGGCCCCAAGCCCAATGGCCAGCCTACTTTGGCAAGACTAAAATGAGATAACAGAAAATCACTTGGCCACCAGGTGGGCCTGCCTAAGGGGCCCACAAACCAAACCGGCCCACCACCTGCATGAAAATAACTCAATAATCAAACTGGAACCCCCATGTAAAATCAATACATTAACCAAAGCCCCCAGGGCCTCCTAGGATAGGCCGAGGCCCACAAGGGCACACGGGCCAACTCAAGCCCATTCAGGACACCGGTTGGGCCTTCCAACGGGGCCCACCCAATCAGACTCAGAAAACCCTAAAATGAAAGATAAAATTAACTAAAGGGACCCACACCAACTCAGGCGGTCCCGTCAAGACTCAATCTGAATTACATACGGGATTAGGAACCGGGTGAGAACCAAAGCGAGAAAGCTGACTCAAAGTAGGGAACCCACGGGACCCGTCATCCGACGGGGTGGACTGGGGTGTCTACGGACTTCCCCAGACCACAACTGAGAACCGACTTAGAATCTCAAGCCGCAGACCAAAAGCCTTAAATAGACAAGATTAGGCACCCAGGTGTCCGCCTGCACCTCGTCAGGCGGGTGGCGACTCCGAATTTACCCCGTGCCGCGTTTCCCACGCGCGCACAGCCTGGCGACTCCACTGGGGATTACTCAGCCCAGTAGGACCCTACTTAGGACCGAGTCAGCTCAAGGGGGACTTAGGCGATATTCTAGGAACTTTTGCTACCCCGCTTAGCAAGGTACAGAATACACGTAACTACGTGTTCTGGGGAGTCCTGCCACAAGGACGCGATAATTGCCTAAGGCAAGTGGAATTTAAGAGGTCCCCTGTGACCCTCCACTTACCTGGGGATTCTCCCAGGACATCGTAAAGCGTGCCAATTCTGAACTTTACTATACGAGGCAGTAAGGATTCCTTTATCACCTAAATCCAGACAAAACTCGCCCGTATAGGCACAGCACCCAGCCCAACTGCACACACGGGCACACCACCACACCGTGGATGGATGATGGCATATATGTAAAATTTAATTTCCCGCATTTTGTGTGATAAAACTGCGTGGGGTGACCCGCACGAGGGAGGATGCGTGAATGATCCGACCTTTTGATAGATGAGCGAATCGGATACTGCTACTTCTTTACCAAAACTTAGACCTCTCTAGCAGCCTACCCTTCTTCTTACTATGAACTGATCTTTGGGATGGTATTAGCACCTACGCTCCCGTGGCTTGCCGGGGAAAGCAGGGTAAACCCATCCCCCCAGTTTCTGGAGTCCATTAGCACCACCGGTTTCTTGCCGTGGCACGCGAGGATCCAGTACTGGTCCAGACCCTTGTAGGCTTATGTCTCGGGCTGGGTATCCTCCCCCACCTAACGTTTCTGAATGAACCTTGCGTTGAGCATGAGAGGGTGAGTAGGATGTGAATGATGAATAAAATTGGAATAAAATTCAGAGTCCATCAGGGGCAGCAACCCCCGTTTCTTGCATCAAATTGAGTAAACCCTAGCTGCTGGGCTACCTCGGCCCTGGCTTAGGAAACTCACCTAACCATGATCAGGGGAACCACCCCAGATCCATGCATGGAGTCCTGTATGCTATGGGTCTTGACCCATTAGAGTTCGCTGGGAGCACTTTAAGTCCAGATTGGTCTTTTAGAGCAGACGAAAGCCGGCCAGATCAGACAGACAGATGAAAGCATGCCAGGGTACTAAACCCTAGATTTAGGGATTTTTAGCCTACCCACTTTGAAAGCAATTTGTATCCTCCCTTTTGGCTCCCAACAGCCTTAAGGATGAATTCTTTGCAGCTTTTGTAAACATCTTGTAAAAATTCGCCCTCGATGGCAAGTTGTAATTTCGCTAGGGTCCGACACTGAAAGCAGATGAAAGAACAGATGAAAGACAGAAGGACTGATCGGGACTTGAATGTGCTCTTCTACACAAGTATGTCTAGGAGTCGCGCCTTAACTGGCGCCAACCCCTAGGACCACACACCATGTGTGCCTGAGTTAAATTCCGCACTGTTTTGTTTTTACTCATTTTGGTGAAGCATGATAGAACTGCTAGTGGTTATCTCTTTTGCTTAAAATTATGCATGTCTTAGGACTAACTTAGGGTCTTGGTGTGGAACCTTAATTTGACTTGGAATTTTGATCGGATAGTTGGCATGGCATCTTCATCCTCATCTGAGAGAACCCGTTTCCCTAGGATAGAGAAGTGTGCCTGGGATACCCCCTGGATCCGTTCTTGGACAAGGCAGCTCCAAGGGAGTGAGCAGATTGAATGGGAGCACAAATACCACATGGGACAGACTTTGTCCCTGTTAAATGTGCCGATTAACTGGGATATGATCCAAGCAGCCCTGCTTTTCTGGGATCCCCAGCTTTCAGTGTTTCGATTCGGGGTCAATGAGTTGACTCCCACAATTGAGGAACTTGACCTGTTCCTCCGATTCCGTGACTTAGGAGAACCCGCCAGGCCAAGTCTCAAAGAAAGTTACAAGAATGAAGCTTGTGTTTTCTTTGGCCTCTCAAGGGGAGAATTTCAGACCTTAGGAGGTGACAAATCATTTACTCGGGTCTCTAAAACATTCCTAGCTGAGAAAATGAGAAACAAAAAGCAGGAAAGACCCCGGGCTTGGTTTGACACCTTCACCCTTGTGGTTCTGTCACAAATCTTCTTTCCAACTGGGGGAGACACCATTAATTTGGCCCTCATGGAAATTGTGGATCAACTCAGGGCAGGGTACCGAATCATGCCACTGATCCTAGCTCAATTGTTCCATTCCCTGACTTTGTCCAAAAACGGAACTCGGAGGTTTCAAGGGTGCGCTCCCCTCCTCCACCTTTGGCTGCAAGATCACCTGATGGTGTCATCACCTGTCAGTGCATATTACAAGGCAACCGGGGACAACATCCATTGGTTGGCTCAAAGAGAGATCGAACCAGACCTACCCACTCGTGAGGATTGGTTTAACCACTTTCTCCGCCTGAAGGGAGAAACAGACATTAGATGGTGGGGTACATACAACATCCCCTACACCCCCATCATAGCTTTCAAGAAAAGAGAGGGACTTGCCTTGATAGGCCTTACCCATGCCGTGCCATACTATCCGATTCGAGTTCTGAGACAGTTTGGGAAACCGCAGGGAATCCCGATCAAGGACGACTTGGGCAATTTGATTGGTCCACTCACCAAGGGACTAAGGACCCAACTGCTGGTGGAATGGAAGACAATGTGTGTATATCGAGAAGACGTCTTCATCGAATCACGTTTTCGAGACTACGAGCAGTGGATAGCTCGGGAGTTCGGCCACGACGGCCCCCCACCTCTCCAGCCTATCGCTTCAAGCGACATTCCAGTTCCGCCCCCTAACACATATAGGGACAGGGTGGCCGAACTGCAAGAGACTCACTCCCGTATCCATTCAGCTTATGTGGATTCAGAACGGGAGAGTAGGCAGGCCAATACGGCCTTGCAACATGAAATGGAATTAGTGCGCAAGCGCGCTGAGGAGGACCGACGTCTGCGGAACAAGCTTCTGCGAGCCTTGAGGAGGCAGGACGTGTCCTCCCACTATGATGATGACCAACCTAGCTAGACTTTGGCTTTGTTGTATTTTGCCATAAATGATGATATACTTTGTGCCATGACGGCGCCTTTTGATTAAAGCATGAATTTATTTCCACTTTGCTACATATTGTGCAAACTTAATAAGAACAAGAGATAAAATAACTAATTCCCTCCAATAGGGCAAATCGGTCTCCGACAGACCACCCCTCTCCAGATAATTGCAATGCGCTTGGTCGCTGCGACCACCTAATTACCTTTGATTGCATCTCTCTCATTGAGATCGCCAAACCCGGCGAGTGTTTAAAAACACCCGAGACTTTGAGCTCAGATCACACCCATCTGCGTCTTTTCAAGATCAGATGGTCTAACATGTAGGGCACCGAAGCCGCCGACGGATGAGTCGGATATCGGTGGAGGATCGTCCTGGCATAGCCTACCCCCTTTTAGTGACACCAAAGCCGCCGATGGATGAATCGGATATTGGCTGCGGAGCGTCCGGGTACTACTAGCCGAATTCTTAGGGCACTGAAGCCGCCGACGGATGAGTCGGATATTGGTGGAGGAGCGTCCTGGCATAGCCTACCCCTTTTAGTGACACCAAAGCCGCCGGTGAGTGAATCGGATATTGGCTGCGGAGCGTCCGGGTACTACTAGCCGAATTCTTAGGGCACTGAAGCCGCCGACGGATGAGTCGGATATTGGTGGAGGAGCGTCCTGGCATAGCCTACCCCTTTTAGTGACACCAAAGCCGCCGGTGAGTGAATCGGATATTGGCTACGGAGCGTCCGGGTACTACTAGCCGAATCTTTGTATCGCCGAGACCCCCGACGAGTGAGTCAGGATCTGGTTAAGGCAACCCTGAGTGCTGTTCTTCAGTCCCCTTTCTGAGACCTTGATTGGTCCAAACCTGTGATTCTGAGCTCAAACAAAACCCCTTAAATTGAAGGTTCTCTTTCCTTGCCTAAACAGCTAAAATAGATTAGTTCAACCGGGTTCTCTTTCCCAGTCGCTTCCAAGCGACTAAAATAGATCAGCTTTCAGAAAATAGGGTTCTCTTGCCCAGTCGCTTCCGAGCGACTAAAATAGATCAGCTTTCGAAAAAATAGGGTTCTCTTTCCCAGTCGCTTCCGAGCGGCTAAAATAGATCAGCTTCCAAAAAAGGTAGGGTTCTCTCTCCCAGTTACCTGCGGGTAGCTAAAATAGATTTGGTCATTAGGGTTCTCTTCCCCGGTCGTCTTAGGATAGCCAAAATAGATCAGTCTTCTAAATTCCTTAAGGTTCTCTTTCCTTGTTACCTACGGGTAACTAAAATAGATCATTTGATTCGAAACCAGGTTCTCTTCCCTTGTTGCCTTAGGGTAGCTAAAATAGACCAGTTAGTCAAATCATATCATAAAACAAAAAATAAATAAATAAATGAATAAATTCAATCAGATAAAATTGTGTAATCAATTTGTGTAATATTGCACTAATGCCTGCGAATTGTCCCATCAGGTACCAAAAATTGCTTTCAGAAGTCCGTACCTGTTAAGATCGAGGAGAAGACTCGACATGGAACAACAAGGAGAGCAGACGCCACCAGGGCAACACCCGGCAGAGTCCAGTCATGCCCAAGTGGTCAATGAGATGCAGCAAAGGATGGACAGTATGGGTTCCATCATCCAGGAACTGATGACAGAACTGAGGGAATTGAGGCAGGCCCCACCGGCAGCACCAGTTGCCCAGCAGCCGCAGCCACCGTTCCCACCACAGGCAGAAGTGGCGCCACCGCCGCGTCCAGCGAACCCCCCTCCCCTAGCACCACCACCACCACCGGCGGTGCCATTCCATGTTCCCCAACCAGATCAGTTTCTGCCTATCCATCTGGGACAGGGTGATGAGGACTGGTATAGAACCCAGGAAATGCAGTTTGAGGAGAAGTTGACAGCGGTAAGGGAGGAGAATAGAACGGAAATGGCTGCCCTGAAGGAGCAGCTCAAACAACTCCAACCTAGCACAGTGCAGAACGAGGCTACTCTGGAAAGCCTCTGTTTCTTTTCAGATATCCAACTCCCGGCTAAGTTCAAATGCCCTGAGTTGCACCAGTTCGACGGCACCGGGTGCCCCCTGAACCATCTGAGGTCCTATTCTGGCGACATGTGCCAGTATGCCAAGGAAGAGCGGATTATGGTGCAGTTCTTCCAGAAGTCACTAGCCGGGGCCGCTTACTCTTGGTTCCTGAGTCTAGACAAGGCTAAGATCAAGACATGGAATGACCTGGCAGCAGTCTTCATCCAGCAGTACCGCCTGAACAGTCAGATAGTACAGACGAGGGCAGAATTGCAGAGGCTGGCAAAGAAGAGCCAAGAGTCAGTAAGAGAATACGCCAAGCGCTGGAAGGAATTGGCAGCATTAGTACAGCCGCCGTTGCTAGAACAAGAGATGACGTCGCTGTTTATTGCGTCATTGGGCCAGCCTTTCTTCACTCTGCTGCTGGGACAGAGTACATCGAACTTCAATGACCTGATCTTGACTGCGGATCGGATTGAAGACGCAGTAAGGGCTGGAAAGATAGATGGCAGTGGGCAGAGTGCCGCGCCGAGGAGGCCAGTAACAGGACAGGCCAGCAGAAACCAAGGGCCGGAGCCCAGGAGGCAGGAACAGCAGGCAGTGAATTACGTGCACCCTGTACAACCCCATCATTTCTCTCAAAGACCAGAAGCAGTGGCACCCCAAGGAACCGGACAAGCTGCTTACCAAGGGGTAAGAAGAACAAGGGAAGAGATGGAGGCCAGAATGAAGCGGGTTTTCACTCCACTCCCGTACGCGCCGGCAGAGTTGCTGCCTACTTTGCTAAAGAAGGGGTACGTGCAAGTCAAACCCCCGAACCCTCGTTTGGTCAACGCCAGAAGCTATAACGCTGCAGAGCGGTGCGAGTACCACTCTGGTGCCCCAGGGCACCACACCAATCGGTGCTGGGATTTGAGGCACGATATCCAAGACCTGATTGATAGTAAGCGCATCACGGTCGACCCTCCAGCACCACCGGCCCAGACTCCAGCAGCTGGCGTAACCACCAATCCACTCCCAGATCACTCAAAAGCCTCCACTAGTAGAACGGCAAATCAGGTGAGCAGCGATCAGGGCACCAGGCAGTTCGACCCTTCTACACTTATTGGCCAACCAGGGCAGACAGTGAGGGTGCAGCTTCGAGCAGGAACCCCCTCGGCAGCAAGGGTAGCTAATGAGAATACAGAGGCCCATGTCTGCACGATTGAGGATGAACCTCAGAGCAGTGAAGAGGTCTCAGGGCCATGGAACCCGGTACAGTGCGGATGGATCAGTGACTCATCCCCTCCACGTAGGGAAGGAATCGGCAGTTCTGAGGGACCCTGGTTCCGAAATGGGCCGCCGGACACGGACGCGTCAGTGGGCAGTTCAAAGGTACCCCCGCAGATGTCTACCGGATGGCCACCTGAATATATGTCTGCAACTTCAGAGCCGGACCTACAATCCCTCTCCGATCTCCTATCAGCGGAGCCAAGTTCAGAATCCTCTTCCCACGGCACGTCAGAGTGGTTCGTCCCCCCTTATGCCACGGAAGAAGAGGAACCGCCATCCACTCCTGAACCTGCAACCCTGCTTGATCCATATGAGAGTTCAGATGAGTCCCCTGATACGGACTCAGAGGACACGTCGGCAGAGGAAAGCAGGGCAGTGAACGTCGTTGAAGGAGATGGCAGTGACTTCCCCACGGATCTCCCTCTGGTGCATTTTCACCCACACACAGACCAAGAGTTTTTCTACCCCACCCCTTTCGCCAAACCCTCCGCCCTTAACATCCATGACATCATGGACTCACCTCCACAAGACCCTTTCTCCCTTTCATTTGAACCACCCACCCTAAACCTTTCACAACTCAACCTGGAACCACCCTCGTACAACAGGGTATCCCCACCCTACCCCACTACATCTTTCCACCTTCAAGCCACCTCTGCAACCACCATTGAAGCAGAAATCGATCGGATCACCCGATCCGGTCGATACATAAACACCGACCCCCCACCCGCACCAGAGGAGGGAGCAGAAGCAGAAGCGAAAAGGAAAGAAAAAGGGAAGGACGTGGTCACAGAATTGCCACCGACCCTCAAAAGAAAGGGAAGGGCCACAGAGGAGGAAGTCACAGATTTGCACCATAGTGTGTTCACCCCAGAGTACGACCTCCTCCGGCAGTTGAACAAGGTGCCCGCCCAAATCTCCATAATGCGACTTCTGATTGACTCAGAGAAGCACCGGACAATACTGATGAAGGTCCTAGGGGATGCACACGTACCTGCAAGCATTGACCCGGAACAGCTAGGGGCAGTGGTGTCAGTAATCATGACACCCCAGGCCATCTCCTTCTCTGCAGCAGATTTGCCCCCAGAGGTTTGTGACCACGCTGAGCCGCTCTACATAACAGTGAAGTGCGTCGACCTCATCGTGAAACGAGCCATGATTGACAACGGGTCAGCACTGAACATATGCCCGATGAGGACATTTCATAGTCTGCAGTTGAGCCCTACCATGATCAAGCCAAGTGGGCACAATGTCAGAGGCTTTGACAACGCCCGAAGGGACTCACTGGGAGAGGTCACGTTGGTAATCATGATCGCGGATAGGCCATTCACCATGGAGTTCGAACTCATGGACATCAACGCCTCATTCAACTTGCTGATCGGGAGGCCTTGGCTGCATCAGGCAGGAGCAGTATCTTCCACACTGCACAGAATGGTCCGGTTCGTGTCAGGCAACGAACTTATAACAGTACATGCCGAGGATCACCGAGAGTTCGAAAAGGTCGGAGTACCCTATGTGGACTATGAGTTGCCCACCACACTCAATTTCCAAGCAGTGGAGATGGTGCAGGTGAACCGTATCCCTGAAGCTGAGAGGGGGCGACGACTCTCGAAAAAGAGGAGAAAGTACATGTTCAGCGCTGCTGACTGCGCGGACTGGGGCCTTAGGGCCGGTGATGGATTAGGCAAGTATAAGCAGGGAATTAAGGCAGCCATCCGACCTCATGAGCAGACTACTGGTTTCGGACTGGGGTTCAGACCACAGCCAGAAGACTACTCCCGACTCCATGGGAACCGTGCAGAGAGGAAAAGGGCCAGAACTGAAGGAAGAGACCCCCGCTGGCCCATATGCACACACGGGAACTTGTACCACCGCTTCTCTAACATGGAGCATGAAGCGGCTCAGGCTATCGAGAATATAGTCCCCCAAGGGTGGGGAGATGAGTTTCTGGACACCCCTGCTGCAGAAGAAGACTACCTGCAAGGCCTAGCTCAGATGCTCTGGGAAGAGCCACCACCTATGGAAATGATTGGGGATATAGTGGAAGTAGACCCGTTGGTTCCTAAGGGGTCACCAGAGGGCCTGCCAGCACTGGTCGCCCTAGACTCAGTCGACGAAGTCACCATGGCCTTCGCCCCACCAGATGAGCAGTTCATCCCTGATGGGATCCCGATCAACTCGGCGACTGTCATAGAAGCACCACCGCCAGCTCCCCTGGGAGACTCCCAAGAAGAGGGCCCAATCATGTATGTCTGCATGATGGAAGGGCGAGGCAGCTCAGGAGTACCGACCCGCAGGCCAAGATCGCCTCCTCCGCGCCCCTATATCCCGCACCCTGGAACTCGCGATGGTTTGAACCGCATGTTCCGTAGCATGCCCCAAGTGCTAGGGCCAGTACCGGAAGAGGTGTACCATGCAGCTTATGGCAAATGGGCACCACCAGCTTACTCTTCTACGGTTCCTGGGATACCAACTGGGATGCCCATAATGTTTGCACCCCCCAGAGTTGACCCGGCCAACGAAGTCACCATCGCATATGCGCCACCCAGGGACGAGATACCATGGGCCATCCCCATCAGTGGAGCATGGATGGGGATATCATCAGAATCTGGCCCCCAGTCAGAGAGAAGCCAGAACAAGCCAGTGGGATGCGCAGCGCATGATCCTATCTGCCTATCTTCTGACGACAGCGCCAACATGGTACTAGCTGAAGAACCGGAAGCGGCAGCCGTTATCAACCAGGAAGATCAGGCACCACTCAAAAACTGGAGCGCCACACCTTTTGCCATCAGCAAAGCTACTATCCCAAAGGGGGTTTCTACTACCTCTGAACTTTCTATTGTAGCTACTGCCGAAACTTTTAATGAATATCTCAATGCTTCCTACTACTTGCATCTGTTTGAAAAAGAAAATAACAATAATAAGCAACTTGAGCATCGCAATCTTAGTGTCAATCCCGACGCACACCTGGAAGATCTGGGGCACGGGATTGGTAATAAGATTGCCATAATTGAACAAAAAGAACAAAAGGAATTTGAAAAGCCAGTCCAGATGGCAATAATAAATGAAATGCATGAGCCAGTGCCCAATCCGGAAAACGAGCAAGAACTCGACAAGTCAGATTGGGGCACTCGCCCATCGCAGCAAGAAGATTCAAACATCGTCCCCTGTGAGCCTTTCGAGCATGAGGACGACGATGAATCATGGGAGACCCCGCTTGAAATCCAACTTGCATTGGAAAGGCATGAGATGGGTCCCCAGGCTAACATTGAGGAAACAGAGTCAATTGACATAGGTGAAGTAGCACAACCAAGGATTCTCCAAATTGGTAAAAAGCTGGCACCATTATTGAGAAAACAGATGTTTGATTTTCTTAAATCTTATTCTGACGTGTTTGCATGGTCATACGAGGATATGCCCGGGTTAGATACGGACTTGGTTGTGCATCGGTTACCAACAAAGTCTGAGGCCGTACCTGTGAAACAGAAGCTCAGGCGCACAAAGCCGGAGTGGGCCCTGAAGATCAAGGAAGAGGTCACCAAGCAGTTGGATGCCGGATTCTTGCAAGTAACTCACTATCCAGAGTGGTTGGCCAACATCGTGCCGGTTCCCAAGAAAGACGGGAAAGTCAGGATGTGTGTTGACTATAGAGACCTGAATAGAGCAAGTCCGAAGGACGACTTCCCTTTGCCGCACATTGATGTACTGGTTGACAATACTGCAACACACTCGATGTTCTCCTTCATGGACGGCTTCTCTGGTTACAACCAGATAAGAATGGCACCCGAGGATATGGAGAAAACATCCTTTATCACGCACTGGGGCACTTACTGTTACCGCGTGATGCCGTTCGGACTGAAAAATGCGGGTGCTACATATCAGCGTGCGATGACTCTGTTATTCCATGACATGATACACAAGGAAATGGAGGTGTATGTGGATGACATGATAGCGAAGTCTAAGGAAGAAGAAGACCACTTGGTGAACCTTGGAAAGATGTTCGACAGACTCAGAGAGCACAAACTTCGGCTCAACCCAAACAAATGTGTGTTTGGAGTGACTTCAGGAAAGCTGCTCGGCTTCATAGTGGGCAAGCGAGGCATTGAGGTCGATCCTCTCAAAGCAAAGGCAATTCTGGAGATGCCTCCTCCATCGACAGAAAAGGAAGTGAGAGGATTCCTGGGCAGATTGCAGTATATCAGTAGGTTCATTGCGCAGATGACTCCTGTGTGTGAGCCTATATTCAAGTTGCTAAAGAAAGACAACCCTGTGGTTTGGAATGACGACTGTCAAGTAGCGTTTGATAAGATCAAGGCCTACCTGATGAGTCCGCCAACATTGGTCCCACCTGTCCCAGGACGACCCTTGATTATGTATCTGACAGTCTCTGAGACGGCTGTAGGATGTGTGTTAGGACAACACGATGAGAAAGGACGGAAAGAACAAGCAATCTACTACCTAAGTAAGAAATTTACCAACATCGAAGTCAGATACACAGTGCTTGAAAAGACGTGTTGTGCCCTAGTCTGGGCAGCTCAGAAGCTCCGACACTATTTGCTTAGTCACACAGTCCTACTAATCTCCAATCTGGATCCATTAAAGTACATCTTTGAGAAGCCGATCTCCACTGGTAGGGTTGCTAGATGGCAAGTCCTTTTATCGGAGTATGACCTTGTCTACACAACTAGGAAGGCAATAAAAGGGCAAGCTGTGGCGGATCACTTGGCAGAACATCCGCTACCTGACTACCAACCGCTTCTGACTCACTTCCCAGACGAAGATGTGATGTGTACAGAATCTGCAGATGATACAGAAAAAACCAAGTGGCAGATGTTCTTTGACGGGGCAGTAAATGTGAATGGAAAAGGGATCGGAGCAGTGCTAATCTCCCCAGACGGTGTCCACCACCCGATAGCAGCAAAACTTCTGTTTGATTGCACTAGCAACATGGCCGAATATGAAGCATGTGTGTTAGGCCTGCAAGCGGCAATTGAGATGCATATACAAGAGCTGAAAGTGTTCGGTGACTCAAGTCTTATTATCTACCAAGTGATAGGAGACTGGAAGACCAGAGATGTGAAATTAGTGCCATACCAAGAGCTGGTCAAGGAATTAAAAGAGGAATTTGAGAGCGTGACATTCGACTACATGCCACGAGACGGGAATCGGTTTGCGGATGCACTAGCTACGCTGGCATCAATGGCCACCATCACGAATGATGCTTGGGTGCAACCATTGGAGATAGAAATTCGACGCTACCCTGTTTACTGCTTCAGTATCGAGAAAAGCACACCCAAAGAAGAGCCTTGGTACGCGGACATTGAGAGATACATAAGAAACAGAATCCTGCCAGAAGGTGCCTCAGCTGCAGAGAAGCGAACTATACAGAGGTTGGCAGGGCAATACTTCTACAGTGGAGGTAGGCTGTACAAGAAATCGTACAATGATTCCCTACTGCTATGTGTCAGGGAAGCCGAGGCGCAGAAATTAATCGAGGAAGTCCATGGAGGGTTGTGCGGCGCACACATGAATGGGCACATGCTAGCAAGGAAGATTCTAAGGATGGGCTATTATTGGATGACCATGGAAGCAGACTGCTACGCTCATGTCAGAAAATGCCAGTTATGCCAGATTTATGCCGACAATATCCATGCGCCGCCAAATGCGCTGTACTCCATGACATCACCTTGGCCGTTCGCCATCTGGGGAATTGACATGATAGGCCAAGTTCATCCAATGGCTTCAAACGGGCATCGGTTCATCTTAGTGGCAATTGACTATTTTACCAAGTGGGTAGAGGCCATGTCCTTCGTAAATGTGAAGAAATCTCATGTGCTCAAGTTTATTAGAAACAATATAGTCTGTCGCTACGGAGTTCCAGAAGCGATCATCACTGACAATGCAAAGAATCTGAATAATAAGGACATGGAAAAGATGTGCGAAGATCTGAAGATCAGACATCTGAACTCCACGGCATACCGGCCCAAGATGAATGGAGCGGTAGAGGCTGCCAACAAGAATCTGAAGAAGATACTCGAGAAAATGGTGGTCACCTACAGAGACTGGCATGAGAAGCTGCCGTATGCACTGCACGCCTATCGGACGTCGATTAGGACATCGACCGGGGCAACCCCGTTCTCCTTGGTATATGGAATGGAAGCAGTCCTCCCCGCGGAAGCACAGATTCCGTCACTCAGAATTCTGAAGGAAGCTGAAATCAGTGATGTCGAATGGGAAGAATCCAGATTTGACCAGTTGCAGTTATTGGATGAAAAGAGGATTAAGGCTTTGTGCCATGGCCAGCTCTATCAACAGAGAGTGGCGCGAGCCTACAATAAGAAAGTAAAGCCACGACAGTTCAAAGTGGGAGATCTGGTACTGAAGAGAATCTTTCCTCATCAAGAGGACAATAGAGGGAAATTCAAGCCGAACTACGAAGGGCCATTCGTAATCCACAAGGTTCTGTCCCGAGGAGCCCTTATCCTGCAAGAAATGGACGGGACAATTTTTCCGGAGCCGATAAATGCAGACGCAGTCAAACTGTACTATGCTTAAGATCATTCTGATTGGGAAATGAAGAGAGGCCATCCTTAACTCTCCTTTAAACTGTAAATCCTTTCAAATACCTTAAATTCTCCCCTAGTTAGACAATTTTGAGCCTTAAAATTCTTTCAACCCAGTGCAAGTGTTCTACACATCAAACGGGCATTCCCGGCAAAGCAAAAAGAAGCAGGGCACTCTTGCCCAGAAAAAAAAAAACCTCAAAAAGAAGAGAGAATGCAATAGAAAAAGAAAAGAAAAAAGAAAGAAACACAAAAAATGGGGAACTGTTTACCCAACAAAAACAGAGGTACAAATAAGCCAGGATGTAAGTCCCACCAATAATAAAAGTAGCACACTTTGCAAACCCAAACAATTAAGCTTCTTGAGCCATCTGTCCTTTCTTTCATAGCCGAGACCCAGCCTATGTTTCGTCCTATCTCTAAGACCTCTCGGATCTTGAAAGGAATGATCAGGGCAAACAGTCAGGTCTGCGTTCATCAGCAATGACGGAATTCAGAGTTTCCTAAAAAGGCTGGACACAGCGAAAACCCGAAAAAAGGGCGTTGTGTGGTTAGTCAATCAATCAAAAAAAAAAAAAAAAAAAAAAAAAAAGAAGAACTGGTCGCATCTGGATCAAGCGGAGCAAGATACAGACGAGAGCAGTGACAGTGGCAGACAGTAAACTGAGAAAATTGCACAGAGCTGAGGGGTCCGAACCGGCAGGTTGTGCCCGAGTTAACGACTTCACAGTGGCCCGTGATGACGATGCTACTGAAAATACCAAGCGCTCCAAGTCCCTTCTGACCTTGGGAAGTTTCGTTGATATTGCATACACAGGCACACACTGACACACCTGTTTTCTCTATAATTATTCTGCTTAACTGTTTTGAGCTCCATGTTGGGCCACTAACCTGAGTTGATAATCTCTTAACCTTGGCAAGGGCCGCTGCTGGCTGCAATGGGCAAAAGGCTCGGAGCAAAAAGAGAATAAGAGAAATGTTTTGCACTCCCCAACTATTCCCTGGCTAACATGTCGTCTTTGCCTGCCTTCACAGGTACGCCGAAAGTGAGATGACGGACGTCGCCTCCAAAATCCCCAGTGGAAGACCTTCAGCAAACAAAGGACGACACCCTTGCATCCCCAGTTGAGTCCTCCCAAGCAGTAAGATACTTGATGATGTGGACTTCTCAAGCCTTGCCCAGTCTGAAGAGGCCGGCTTTGCGAAGAAGAGCGGAAAGAAGACAAGCAAGCTCGCATCAATCCCTGGCGGAACCTCTCGCACTCAACAAAAGCTTGAACGAACATGAAGAATTCGCACCCAAGCAGAGGGAGAAGGCCGTATAAAGGAAAATGGTAGAGTAAGGAATCCCCGCTTATCCCCAGTGGAGCATCCTTCCCAGAGAGACTCCCACGCTCGCCAATGACAAGGATTGAATCAAAAGGAGAGGCAATGAGGAAAGGACTCCTTCCCAATCTCCAGCAACAGTCATGCCCAGCCAGGGAGCCTCTCTAAGAGAACAAGCCAGAGCTACCAAAGAAGGGACAAGAAGACATGAAGAAGAAGAAGCATAAATGAGGATATCACCGGGCAAGATGGCCCCTTTTGTAAATTTTGATTTCACACTTTTGTAAATAGATTAGAGCAGGTGTGTGGGCCCCTCTGAGGCACTGGACAGCGCTGGGAGCACCTCTTCACCAACAGCCGCGCCTCCTCCACTCTTCCTTCCTCTTTTCCCCACTCGGTCCGCATCCTAACCCAACCCTTGGCCGTCAAGAGAAAGGTAAGCTTCGGGTAAAAGATATAAAAATGGATCAAAAGTCAAAAAAAAAAAAAAAAAAAAAAAAAAAAAAAAAAAAAAAAACACCTAAAAACTTTAATGGAACAAACAAGAAGAAAGAATATTGTCCAGTATCTGGCATCGACGCCGAAACAGGTTGGCGAGCTCAAGTCCAATCTCATCTCTTTCAAAACTTAAACCAAAGGCTAAAGAGTTGCCCTACAAAAACCCGAAAGAAAAGGGTAAGGAAACTCTGAAGCCAGGAGGTGACGCCACATGATTTGGCCGCTTCCCTCTCCAAGTGAAAATTTCAAAGGACTTAGCTCGTCAACCATGTCGATGGAAATGCCAGGCGCAAAAACGAGATTCTTTTTCTCTTTGCCGTTCATCCGCAAGGTGACTCCGGCAAAGAGGGGCAGCTGTAAGCACCTCATTTTCGCGCTCCCAAAAAGCCAGAAAATGTAAAAAACCCAGCCAAGAAGTCAAACCCTGAAGGGGTGAAAAGTTGACCTTTAAATCAGATAAAATTTGGCCACCTTGGTCTATCCAGTTGGATAAAGAATCCCGACACGGTTCCAACGCAACTGGGTTTGCAGGAATCAGAGTCCGGATAAAGGTTCTAAGGGCAGTCAAACTTGAGGGAAAGCCAAGAGTTGACTTTTCCTCGATTTCCGTGCCAAAAACCTTACTTTAGCCCAACGGATAGGGAATCCTGACACGGTTCCAGCGCAATTGGGTTTGCAGGAATCAGAGTCCGGATGAAGATTCTAAGGGCGGTCAAACTTAAGGAAAAGCCAAAAGTTGACCTTTTCTCGGGATCCGTGCCAAGTGCTTAGCCCCATGTCATTAAATAGAGGGCTCCGATACGAGTTTAACACAATTGAGTTTGCTCAAATCGGAGTTCGGATGAAGGAGATATGATCTGTCAAAGTTTCCGAGCAGCAAAACCAGAAACTGCACACGTGGCGCAAGAACTGCACACGTGGCAGCCAACGCAGCAAAATATCTCAGGAACTAAATCTTAAATATAAAATTTTCGTACGGGCGATCCGTAGATATCAAAAAAGGTCGAATCGGTCAAGTCGAGGGGCAAATCCGTAAATTTTCGATTTGTATCCGGTTACCTATACCGGATACACAGCCTCCCCTTCTTATCCGGACTTGAAGACCGGATACATCAAGATATTCGCGCGAGATCCGCGCCGATCGCCCGACAAATTCGCGGCGGCATTTAATTTTCGAATGATTATGTCTCGTATCCGGACTTGAAACCGGATACAAGGGGAAGATAGGGTATCCGGACGTGAAGTCCGGATACGAAGAGACCTTAGTGTATCCGGCCTGAGTTGCCGGATACATTAAAATTTCTATAAATAGCAAACCAGCAGCTCATTTCCGGGTGGGGCTTTTCTTGGCTGTCTTGAGCTTCCTCCCTCCACTCTTCTCCCACACGAATCCCCACCCCTTCAACCCCTCTTGGCCCCCATACCATCCCAAGCCCTTCCCCCCTTCTCCTTCTCCTCTCTATCCCCACTGAAAGAAGAAGGACTTGAGTGGCTGTTGGTGTTCCAAGGAGGTCTCCAGGAGCTGTACCACCCCCAAGGCATACCACCACCTTGCACAAGAGGTCAAGGACCTCAGGTATCACTCCTCATCACGTTAGCTTCAACATATATTAAATGTAGAATTTTCTGGAATTTCTTCTGCTTTTTGTCTTCTGGCTTTGCATGGCCTAGTTTTAGCACGTTATATGCACGCACTTGGTCTCCCTGTCGTGGCATGGAGTCACCTCATGTATGATACCCACGTAGGCCTCTTAAGGAACCATGCATGCTTAGTAAAATGCCATACTTAATACGCTGTTGTAATTATCTCGGGGAGGAGAATGTCCCTCCCCGCTCATCTAATGTACCCCCCAGAATAAGCCCCCTTCTCTTTCCCTTCTTACGGCGTCTCCTTCTTGTTTAAAGCATGGGACTAGAGCTCTAGACTCTGTTGTGGTTTTATCTTCTTCGTGTTCTCTCTTGCACGCATGGCGATATGCATGGTAGAGCCATATGGGTCATTATCTACTGTTGTGTATGTTACGTATTAGACTAGGCCTTCCATGACAGGATAGTTACTGTCTTCATTATTCGAAAATCTGTCCATGTGAATATGCTATATGTGAATGCATGCATGAAAGAATGATCCCCTTCCCCAAGGCCCCCCCCTTACCTTGCTGTAAGTCCAAGGGGAGAAGCCAAGTGTGGCTTCTCCCAATTCTGAACCTACGTGGGCTCATCCAGGAGCCCACAAGACCCTTAACATGTCCCTGGAACCCCCTGGGATCAGTCCCAAAAGGCCAAAACCCAAAAAGGCCAATTCCAGTGTGATCCGGATACTCAGGCCGGATCACCTATGGCCTCTGGGTATCCGGATGCACTGGCCGGATCACCCACAGACCCTGTGTATCCGGCCTATGTTGCCGGATACACACAGCAGCATGATTTTTTTTGCATGTCATTGATCCTTTGCCGAATTTTGAATGACCCGGAGCTAAACCAACGGAACCAACAGGGTTTCCGGTCCACCCGGAAACCCAACTTGGGACTTGGATCGTCGGTCCAACTTGGCACACTTGTGGGCCTTCCAACGGGGCCCACCAAGCCCAATGAACCAAAGCATGCTAATTGAACAACTTAAATGAAATGAACAAATTGAACCGGGCGGGCCAAGCCCAATGCGGCCCGCCCATATCTCGTGATATGAGTGAATGCATAAACTATCTGGTTTGGCCGAGACCATGGGCTAGGGCCTGTCGGGCCCACCAAAGCCCGCTAACCGAACCAAGTTAGGGTAAAAAACCCTAAGCTTTGAAGCACCGGGCTTTCAAAGCCCGAAATCTGGATCATGGGCCCCAAGCCCAATGGCCAGCCTACTTTGGCAAGACTAAAATGAGATAACAGAAAATCACTTGGCCACCAGGTGGGCCTGCCTAAGGGGCCCACAAACCAAACCGGCCCACCACCTGCATGAAAATAACTCAATAATCAAACTGGAACCCCCATGTAAAATCAATACATTAACCAAAGCCCCCAGGGCCTCCTAGGATAGGCCGAGGCCCACAAGGGCACACGGGCCAACTCAAGCCCATTCAGGACACCGGTTGGGCCTTCCAACGGGGCCCACCCAATCAGACTCAGAAAACCCTAAAATGAAAGATAAAATTAACTAAAGGGACCCACACCAACTCAGGCGGTCCCGTCAAGACTCAATCTGAATTACATACGGGATTAGGAACCGGGTGAGAACCAAAGCGAGAAAGCTGACTCAAAGTAGGGAACCCACGGGACCCGTCATCCGACGGGGTGGACTGGGGTGTCTACGGACTTCCCCAGACCACAACTGAGAACCGACTTAGAATCTCAAGCCGCAGACCAAAAGCCTTAAATAGACAAGATTAGGCACCCAGGTGTCCGCCTGCACCTCGTCAGGCGGTGGCGACTCCGAATTTACCCCGTGCCGCGTTTCCCACGCGCGCACAAAGTGGATTGTCTCTTTTTAAACATTTTCTTAAACTTTTTGGCTAAGAGGACAAGTTCATCCATATCAACATCAGAATTATCTGATTCTTCAGTATTAACAGATTTTACAGATTTAAGAGCTATTCCTTTATTTCTTTTTGGAATATTCAGATCTAGCTCATAAGTCTGTAAAGATCCTACCAGATCTTCTATTCTCATGTTATCTACATCTTTTGCCTCTTGTATTGCAGTTACTTTAGGTCTGAATCTTTCAGGCAAAGATCTTAAGATTTTTCTAATAACCTTAGATGTAGAGATTTTTTCTCCAAGATTAAAACTAGAATTAACAATATCAGAGAGTTTAGCATAAAACTCATCAAAAGACTCATCATCTTTCATATACAAAGTTTCGAAAGATGTAGTAAGTCTCTGAAGTCTGGACAGCTTGACAGCTGAGGTTCCTTCATGAGTGACCTCTAGGATGTCCCAAGCTTTCTTAGCGACTTCACATGAGGAAATTCTCCTGAATTCCTCAACACTAACAGCACAAAATAAGGCATTCATTGCCTTGTTGTTCCATCCACATTGATCAGATTCAGTTTTAGTCCACTGATCATGAGGTTTAGGGATCACAACACCTACTTCTGTTGTGATCACAGGTGGATGATAACCATTACAAACCGAGAGCCAGACACGCTCATCGATTGATTTCAGGTAAGCTCTCATTCTAGCTTTCCAGTAAGAATAATTGTTACCTTCAAATAAAGGAGGTCTAGAGGCAAATCCTCCTTCTTTTCCAAAATCCATGCTATAGATCTAGATCACACTATGTATAGCAATTCAAAGTGAATAGGCTCCGATACCACTTGAAAGAGTAGAGAACTACTCTTAAGGTCCACGATCTATAACAATTCAGAATTGAACAATGCGGAAATAGTACACAAAGAATTATACGAGGAAACCTGGATCCAGATCCAGGAAAAACCTCGAGTCTATATGAGGCGACTAACCCTTCAAAATCCACTATTGAATGAAAAGACAATTACAAAGGACTACATACTTAACCTTTACAATTTGACTCACTCAACAGTGATCCACAGTTCGAATCCACGAACTGCAACACAGCTTGAATCCACAAGCTGCAGGACACGATCAATCCAGATCGCAGCAATCCTCTCAGAATCCACTGAGACGATCCAATGCAGTAGGAATCCACCTACACATCAATCAAGGCCGATCACCAGTCCAGGCGATCACACGATCAGATGAAGTTCCGAATTGAAGAAGAATCCACTGTCTTCAATTCCAGGCGATCTATCTCAGATCTCCCCCTCACTCGATCGCCGACTCTCTAAAGAAGATTTGATCGAATCTCAAACACCTCAAGATTCGAAAAACAAATGATCCAAAGAAAAAAGTCACAATTGAAAATTACAACTCGTCTATTTAAAGAATAAAACTCAGATCGCGTCGAGCGCTGGTAGCGTCGTGAAGCGATCGATGTAGACGGCTGGTAGCGAACTCAAGTCCCGCTCAGAGTGAGTTGAATCAGTTAAAAGCGCGCTGCTAGCGGGAGAGTACGCGGCAGGTGCACGAACCTTACTTTCGACACACGAATTCCCTTATGCGCTGCCAGCGGGGGTGGCAGCGGCGTGGTAGCAGTGTGGTGGCACCAACTTCTTCTTTACTGAATTTACTGAATTTTCATTGTTTAATCTGCACATCTTGAAGCTTCATTAGAAACATAATTTGTCAATCATTTGCCATAACAGGAGTGTGAGTTTTCACACTTACACCATGCCAACCTCGCGCCAAGAGCCAGAGGTCAGCGTACCCAATAGAAATTGCCGGAAGTTGGTTTTGACCAATCCAAGCCAATTTTTGATACTTTGAGACTTCAAACTCATACCCAAAGACAAGATTAGGATATTAGAATTATTATATCTGTTCAAAACAATTGGGAGAGTATTGAATCAAATTATGGGTATTCTTATAAATTGTCGAAAAGTGAGTTGAAGGAATCTGGGTAGGTTATTGCTGTTCATGACCCTATAAGTAAATGAGCCAATTTGGTTTATGTATTTTATATTGTTTTCTGATTATGGATTTGTTTAATCTGGTTTGTTCGATATCAAAGAACTGAATTGTATTGAAAATTCTTGTGTGAGTAAGAGGATTTTACTGCTGATGAGGTTTGTTGTTTTGGGGGTTGGGATACCTACCGAAATTATATGAGTTGATGTTCTGGTTGGAACAACTTGTTATGAGTGTATTGGGATACACATGATAGTAATCAGTGTGGGTTTATTGCTTTGCAAATATTGAGTTTTGTGAACTTGTTAATTTGGTTTTGGGTTTAGCTTCCTTTGGATCCATGTTAAGCTTAATAATGTGATGGTATTGTTTGTTGGGGTAATTGCATGGCCTTGTGTGTTGCCACAACCGATGTAGAGTAGCCAAATACCCTGAGTAGGCCTGGTTGTCAGTGCCGATACCCGGAGTAGGCCAACATTGGATGACGATACCCTGAGTAGGCCGTCATTTCAGAGTGTCCGATACGCTGAGTAGGCTGGAACTGTGTACATAGAGGTGTGGAGTGTCTCCTTGGCATGTGAATTAACCAATTTAAGCAATATGCATGACATTGACCTTTCGTTGTTTTATCAGTATTGTGGTTGATATTTGATGTGAACTAATAGTAGAATTATAGATTCCACCTCGTATTTATCTCTATTGACGTATTTGGTGTTGGTTATTTATCGGTGCATACTTTATAACTGTGGTTAACTATTTCTGCATGCATATGCTACTCGCGGAGATATCCGTATCTCATTCCTTTGCTTTTTGTTTTGCTTTTCAGATACTCATGGTGAGGCGCCTACTGGGGTAGATCCGACTGACACATATAGAGAGGAAGATTATTACTACAATCCATAGACTAGTAGGTTTATTTTAGATTGAAACTTTGACTCATTTGATTTTGGGAAATGTAATAAAGTAGTTGATGTGCATTCGTTTGGCTTTACTTAAAGATTATTTTGGACGTCTTAGATAAGAATTTAATTGTGCACTCTGATATGGTATTAAATGTGTGATTATCCAGCGATCACATTTATTTTGGATCCTTACCTAACCCTCTGTGAGACGTGTTATATCTTTAATGAACAACACGGATCCGGAGCGTTACAGAAAGACTTCTGCTCCCCTTGGAAAACTGAAGTTTCTAATTATTTTAGGTATGTCCTTACACCCAGTACGGTTTGGCCTGATCCGTATGACATATATGGATCAGGCTAATCTGTATGTATCATACGGACAAGCCACAGAAAGTTTCAAACTTCAATTCTTTAGGAATAAGTCAGATAACAGCTAATCCCAATCAACCAATCTGAAACAGATTTGATCCCTGAGTCATCAGGGCCCCTCCTTTGGAATTTGGGCCTATCCAAGGCCTAGTAGCACCTTCTTGTGGGCCTTCCAATGGGGCCCACCACTCAAACTCAGATCACATGGTCCAAAAAAGATAAAAATCAAAACAGAAGGGGACCTACACCATGCATGTGGTCCCCACCAAAGACCAAATCAAGTAAGCATGCTTGCTTAGGATGGGTGAGGTAAAAATGAATTGACTCACTAAAAGCTAACCAGGATGACCCATGGGACCCGTCTTTTGACAGGGCGGACCAGGGTGTCTACGGACCTCCCCGAACCATAACCGATCCCTTTCCCAGAATCTCAATGCACAGACCACCTAATAGACATCCTTTAAGCATCCAGGTGTCTGCCTACACCCTATCAGGCAGTGGTGACTCCTAAACCCCCCTCTTCCCTCGCATCCCGCGTGCGCCATGGGTCAACGTGCGCACACAAGGCATGTTCATGGTATTCTTGTGCTCATAAACTAAGGATGCTCCCCAAAACAGCAAGCAAAGTGTGGTGAGATGTGTATGAAGCATCATGCATAATATAAAAAACCTAAGTAGCTTGAAGGAAGATTAAAAAAAAAAAAGCAAGCTTGTACGTACCGTGAAAATCATTAGAGAAGGGGTTTGGGGATTTAGGGATACATTGGACATACAAGGAGGGGGAGAACATGCTCTCCCCTAAATCTCAAAAAAAGGAAGCATGGCTAGACATTAAGTAAGGACTTATATGTGATTTTTTTACACTAAAAGGGCTCTCACCTCACCCATTCAGCCAACCTACCTCCCCTTCACCATGGGGCTTTACTTTTATGAAGGCATGAAGAGGGAAAGGAGAACAAAAAAAAAGCATGCTCCAAGGAGTGAAAACAACAAATGAAGAACATATGCTCACAATACACTTGTTTTCATATATGTATAATAAAATACAACAAGAACACTTACCTTGGGGGTTTGAAGTCTCCTTGAGTAGTGTGGAGCTCCCTTGAAGCTTCAAATGTTGCTAGAGCACCTCCTTTCCAAGCACAAAGTGGCTTTCCAAGCTCTTATTGGGTTTAAAGTGAAGTAGAAAAGGGAGGGGAGGGGTTTGAGTGTGTTTAGATGGGGTTTAGAGGGGTTTAGAAGGGTTAGGAGAGCAATGGGGTGGTAGATGAGGGTGTCTCGTACAGGAGGGAGAAGGGGAGATCAGCCAAAAAGTTCAACCTTTTGCAATGAGGTTGTTGCCTCTATTTATAGTGAAAACATTTGTAACCGAAATTGGATTTCGGTCACACTTGTTTTCAAGTATAACCAAAATACAATTTTGGTTATACTAATTTCTTGTGTAACAAAAATATAATTTCGGTTACACCTATATCAAATCAATAATCATGAAATTGCAGGGATAAGGTAAGAAAATCTGGAACCTTATCCTCAATACCGAAATTATATTTTGGTTATACACATTTTTGTGTATAACCAAAATATAATTTCGGTTACTTTTTATAAAAATCAGATTTCTTCCAAAAATGCCCTTTTCTCTCTCTAATCTGATTGATTTGATGTGATTTGATGTGATTCTCTCTCTTGATGAGAGAATCGAACTTTAAGATTTTTTAATTAATTTAATTAGCAAATTCAAGATACTTTTAGAGAAATTAATATTATATTCAACATATTTTGCTTCTCTTATCCTTTTTTCCTTTTCTTTGTCACGTGGCAAATGTCACTTGCACATTCACCACGAGGGTAGTTTTCTATAATTTTGTCCTAGGGCTTGATCTACTCATAACTTTTTTATTCGGACCCCGATTCTGGCAAACCCAGTTGCGTTGGAACCGTGTCAGGATTCCCTATCCACTGAGATGGAGTAAGGCAGTTAATTCAAGTTTTGAGCAAAAAGCCAAAACTGCTCCCTAGGTTCTGATCTGCTCATAACTTCTCCATTTGGACCCTGATTTTGGCAATCTTGATTGCGTCATACCATGCCAAAAATCTTTGTCTGTCGGGATAGGGTATGACAATTAATTCGGTTTGAGAAAAAATTCAATTTCTGCTCACCTGGGGATTGACCTGCCCATAATTCCTTCATCTGGACTCATGTTCTGGCAAACTCAGTTGTGTCGAAACCATGTCAAAAATTCCTATCTATTGGGATAGGTTATGAAAATCAACTTGGATTTGATCAGAAAGTCAATTTCTATTACTCAGGGTCTTGAGCTGTTTTTTAGGGATTCACTTCTGGCACTTCCAGGAGGTGCAAAAATGAGGTGCTCACAATGATCTCTCCAAGCATACGTAAAAAATAAATGAAAACGGGAGTGAGATTTACATCTCAACAAGTAGCAAGGTGCATGCAATTAAATAGTCTAATTTAAGAAATAGTCATGAGGTATAACGATAAACCAAAGCAAAAGCAATAATTCAAGTCCAAGTATACAATTTCAATATAACCAATAAAATATACACAAAACCACATGTGACATCACAAGACTAATGAAGCAAGATAAGTTTTTGATCAGATACTCTTCATTGCTATGCCACCATGCGTCTTATGAGCGAAGCTACTAAGACCCTTAAACCCGTATAACACTGAGACAAGAGGCGTAGTTATCGACTTATTGTGCACGAAACTTACAAAGCTCGGCACGTACCACAAGCATGTAGCACCTAAATCAATACATGGAGATGGCCGCTTGTGCACACGTGAAATCGTGCACGGCGAGGCGCACGTGATTCTCGCGTGCCTCCGGATGGGTAAAAAGGTAATTTGGAGTCGCCGCTGCCTGATAGGGTGCAAGCAGACACCTGGGTGCCTATGTTTGTCTATTAAGGCTTGGTCTGCAGCTTGAGATTCTAAGTAAGTTCTTGGTTGCGGTCTGGGGAAGTCCGTAGACACTCCAATCCACCCCGTCGAATGACGGGTCCCATCCTGGTTTTGAGTCAATTTGGTTTCTCACCTGATTCCTATTCCAGCATGCAATTTGGTTAAGTCTGGCGAGACCGCCAAAGTGGTGTGGGTCCCTTGACTTGATTTTATCTTCTTAGCTTAGAGTGATCTGAGTCTGTACGGGCGGGCCCGTAAGGCCCATGGGTTCCTTGGTGGGCTGAGTCTAGCCCACAAGCCTCTAGTCAGGCCTCAGTCTAAGCCTGAGAGGCCCTTTAGGCTTTGGTTCAGTTGAATTGACTTTACTTTAAGGTTCAAGTTGGGATTTTTAAATGATTTTCATGCAAAGTGGGTTGGAACTGATTTTTGGGCCCCTGGGCCTCACAGTTGGTTGCCAAGTGATTTTGGGATTTACCTTGATTAGCTATGCCAAAATGGGCTAGGCCTTGGGCTTGGGGCCCTTAGCCTAGGGAATTAGGGTTTTGACCCTCTTCTTGCTTGGTGAGTGGGCTTGGTGGGCCCAATAGGCCCTACCCGTGGTCTCGGCCAAACCAATCCTGACTTTAATCCAGCATGTTTCAAAATTGGGCTTTGGTGGGCCTCAATGGGTCTGGCCCACTTGATTGATTGATTGATTTGCTTGAATTAAAGCAAAGTGAGTTGGTCGGGCTTGGTGGGCCCCATTGGAAGGCCCACTGGAAATCAAATTGAACCGGGTTGGTCCATGGCCCATCTTGGTGGGCCCCGTTGGAAGGCCCACTGGTTCAATTGGCTTGATCAAATAAATTAAGCATAAAAATTGCACAATATCACACAGTATGGAAACTGCTATTTTAACAGTGTAGCCGGCCTTAGTTGTCAGCTACAAACAAAGCTACTTGTATCCGACCATGATTGTCGGATACAAAGGGTACTCTGCTGATCCGACCTGAGTTGTCGGATCAGCTCAAAAACTGGTATTTCGGATTTTTGCCAATGGGCATGGGTTCCTGGGTCTTCCAGGATGTTCCAGTAGTGGGGTGGGCCCCTGTGTGGGCCCACAGTGGTACAAAGAGGGGGGAAACCCCTCCTTTGGGCATTTCTTGAGACTTTGGGATCAAACAAAAAGGGGAGAGGGCTTAACCACTGGATGGGGGCTTGGGTGCCCCTTCCTTGGTTCTTCTGACCCCACACAACAGCAACAAATAAGGTGATAGGAAAGCAAATGATCAAGCCTAACATACATGCTTTTGGACTATGACAAACACGCGTTCACAACCGCATATTGTGTGCATGAAAAGTGGAGGGTGTGTGAGTGTGCTTATGACATCTCAAGAGGATATGCATGCATGATCTAACTTAGACAAGCAAGCTATACTACCAACCTCATGCTTAAAAGAAACACAAGATCCTCAAAGCACAACTATTTAGAGAAGGGAAAGAGGGGGAGATTAATAGGGGATACAAAAGAGGGAATACAAAGGGGAACATCCTCCCCACTTAAATTAAAATGAAAAGAAAGCATGCTTGACCGATACCAAGGATGCTCTTATAAGCATACAAAATACTACTCATCAGTCCTTTGGCAAAACGTGTGATCCCTCCTCCCTCATGGAGACCAACCTACCTTTGGGGATCCCAAATAAGAGGAAAGAGAGACAAAAGAGATGGAAACAGGCTAGAACATCAACCAAGCCAATGGACTCCAAATCAACTCATTTCAACTTATGTTAACCAAAATGTAATAGAGAACATTACCTAGGGTTTAGAAGCCCTGGAATGGGGTGTGTGCACCTCCTTGAAGCCAACACGGGTGCTGGACAGCACCTTTCCAGCAGCAGCAGCCTTTCCTCCTTCTCTTGCTTGGGTGAGAATAGAGAAGAAGAGAGGAGGGGAGGGGTAAAACTGTCCTAAGGAGATGTATGGAGGGTGTAAAGGCAAAGGAGGCTGAAAGGGAGCGGGTTTCGAACCAGAGGCAGAGGGGGAGAAGAGGTGGAGACAAGCAAGGAAGAGCCAACCTCGGGCAAGAGGGGGGGCTGCCCCTTTTATAGAAAGCCCTTTGTATCCAGCCTTGGAGGCCGGATACACTAGGTACTATGTGTATCCGGCCTCCAAGGCCGCATACACTACCCTTTCTTTGTATCCGACATTTAATGTCGGATACAAGACACAATCATTTAAAAAATTCAATTCCGCCGAAAATCTGTCGGGAAATCTGCGTGAATCTCGCGGGCAAATCTTTTGTATCCGGCAACATATGTCGAATATGAAGAGTGAAGTGTGTATCTGACATATATCGGATACAAATCGGATATTTACAGATTTAGTCCCTGGATATTCGCAGATTCTCCTGATACTCTTGGATATTCATGGATTTGGTCCCTGCGCATTTTTGGTTTAGTCCCTGAGATATTTTGCATGTGTAAAACCCCACTCTTCCTTAAATAATATAATAAATTAATAAATAATATCCTTGAGAGTTATAACTAATGGAAATATTTTATTAATGTAGGGGTTGATATAAATAGTGGAGATCCAGAGTTGGGCGCAGATCCAACCGTCTGATCGTGAGATATCGAGGTATGATTGATACGCTAATTTAGATGTATTCTGATTGGGCCATGTACGTTTAGTTTTGTGCGTGGGTTGCGTGGGATCAGAGAGTACATATACAAGTTTAATAACCTAATTCTATACGCTTGGAATACCTATTGTATTCTTGTGCGTATTCGACAGCCACAAGAGACAAAACCGAGAGCGACTGTGCGACCGAAAGAGAAGAAGAAGGAGGAGGAAGAGAGGACTTGTGTCTTGTGCTCTTCATCATCCAGAGCATTGCTGGGTGATAGTGGTCGTCGTTGTTCAAGAGGAGAAGGAGAAGCAACGTAAACAGAGGTAGGTGACACCGTTTGATCGTTCGTTTTGTATTTACGTGTGTTTAATCTCCAAACCATGTTTTTATGATGTAGATATATGTATAAAGCATTATATAATCGTTATAAGTATTGTGGAATTGCTTAGAATAGGAAAAATCACATTTTTGAACTGTTTCTGAATGTTTTCGAGGGACCGCCGACCTTACTGTGCTCGGCGATCTTCAGCGCTCCTAGCCGCTAGTGTAAAATTTGAGCCGCCCAAGACCACGAGACAACTTATCGTCGGCGACCTAAAATGAACTACCGCTTACCTTAGACCGCCAAGGCGATCCTTGGCGCTCTGTGCAGAAAATGCAGAATTTCGTAATTTCAAATCCTGATTCAATTCCAAACTATTTTTAGTCAATTTTAATCATTAATTAAGATGTTTTAAGACCAAAATAATTTAACAAATTTCCTGTTTTACAGAAAAATAAATTAGGGAGATATTTAGGACACTAGTTGCCAAACTTTGTATGAAACTGTGAAATCTAGTATTTGGAAGATTTGACTTATTAATTGATTACCAAAACATCTCTAAATTACACTATAAACCACATAATTACATAAAGAGAATTCAGATCATAAGTTCAACTCAAATAATCCAAATATTGAAGGAAATGTTTGATTTACTCTTATATGCAGCTAAGCACCAACCCTTATAGAAATATTATACTTTAGGGATTCTTGGAGTCTAGTGGGCATAGCTGGTTATGGATCCATAGTTGTAACTAGATAGCTAAGGGATATGTCATTTGGGTTGAGTTTCTCCCATGTGCAAGCGCGCTTCCTTTGCAAGTTGGTTTGTTTGGGAAGGTCCTATGTCTGGAGGGACACCCCAATGAGCCGCTAGTGATTCCCTGTACATGTGGATAAGCGACCATCTCCATGTATTGATTCTGGTGCTGCATGCTGGTGGTACATGCCAACTCTGATGGGTACGTGTGCAATAAGTCAGTGACTACGGCTCTTGTTTAAGCTGCGCTGCATGGGACTTTAGTATCATCAGTAGCATTGCTCCTAAGACGCACGGTGGTATAGCGATTGGTCGAGAGTCATCTCAAAAGGTTTATCTATCTTTGTGAATCCTACAATGACACTAAAATCATAAACACTTGCTGTTACTGTTGCATACATGCTGAAGGCATGTAATTGGTATATTGGTTGGATGTGACTGTTTAGTGCATCCTAGTAACGTATGGATTATGCTATTGATTTCTGATTTTGGATTCCTATAATAGAACATGTTGAAATTCATATTTAGAACTGTTTAATTATACTGTTTTGTATTCATGATTGATACGAATGATTATACGAGCCTGCTTAGTCAAGATTGCTTAATCGTGCATGAACTGTGTAAGCACCTCATTTTTGCACTCCCGGAAGAGCCGGAAATGCAAAACCCAGCTAAAAGGTCAAACCCTAAGGGGTCGAAAATTGACTTTTTGATCAAGTGAGGATTGGCCACCTTGCTTTATCTCAATGGATATAGAATCCCGACACGAGTCCAACGCAACTATAAAACCCCGAATTTTCACCTAATAAACAAATAAATAATAAATAAAAGAAAATATGAGTTAAGTCCTAGTTAAAAATAAAAAGTGAAGATTTAGAGGATAATTAATTCAATAAGTCATAAGTTGTAAATAAAGAAATAATTTTAATGAAATTAGCCGAAAAGAGTAAAAAGGGTATTTTGGTAATTTTCAGAAAAGGGTAATTAATAAATGGATCATTAAATAATAACTAGAATTTGAAAATAGAAGGAAATAATTCATTTTGACAAGTTAAAAATTAAAATAAATTAATAAAGGCCTAAAAGTGGGAAAAAGGGTAATTAGGAGATTTCACGTCTTAATTTGGAGAAAATAAGGTTTTAGGTGATATTAAAGTTTAATTAAATATTATGCACGAAAATAGGTTATAAATAGGAGTTTAGATGATAAGAGATTAAATTATTAATATTTAAGTAGAAAAATAAAAGGTGGAGAAAAAGTAGGAATTAATTAGAATGGGTTAGACTTTAATTAGACCATGATTGGGTTAGCCCAAACTAAAGTAGTCTATTAGGATTGGTTTAGGACTTTTAAAGCCTAATATAAATAGGAGATTAAGGTTAGACAAGAGCGAATTTTCGTGGGTTTATTATTGAGAGAAAAGAGGGGGAGAAAGGAAGGAGGTTGCTAATGGAGATGTCTGACCAGCCATCATCAAAACATGATCGGGGAAACTCCATGCGGTGGATTGCCGTCAAATTTGGGGGTTCTGTTCATGACTGATGGAACTACAATGTGAGCGGTGGAGATGTGAATCATAGAGCTCTATCTTGGTGCGTTTGGGAGCAAAAGTAAGGTCCAGAATTAGAAGCTTCAATGGAAGAAGGATTTTAGCATATAAGGCAAGTAGTAACCCTTGGAAAACGTGAGGAACTGCATGATTTCATTTTCTGTGATTTCATATGGTTTGAATGGATTAGTCGGAACAGTGTTTACATGGAATCAAAGTGCTAATATTTTCATGATTGGTATTCTTGATAGATTTGTTGAAATAAAGAAGAAAACTTAGTTTGATTATGTAAATAAATGTAGGAGGGTATTTAATTAATAAGAATTGATCTAGAAGGCTTTAGGAATGTTTTAGAATGTTATTAGATTAATTTAGACCAAAAAAACATATAGCAAAAGCATAAAAATCTGAACTTTAAAAATCTGGAAATTTCTGTTTAATTTTGCACGAGCGCCTAGGATCGCCTAGCCCTGTAGAGGTTGGCGCTCTATGTAAAATTTGCAAATTTTGGGGATTTTGTAATATGAATAAATATCCAATAATTTTTCTAATTAGTTAAGCATGTTAGCATCTTTATAAGGACCTAATTAAGGTATAAAAATTATAAAATTAATTTGGAAAGATTAAGCAATAAATTGAAGCTAATAATGAAAGGTTTGTCCATAAAAGGGTCAAATGGTATGGATATTGAGATAAATAATACTACTGGAATTTATAGGATAAAAACACTTTCTAAACTTCATTCTAGGTCTATAGGACATACTGGAGAATAAAAATACAGAAAAGTTAAATAGAAACTATCTTAGGTGTTAAGCTAGGAAATTGGATTCTAATAAAGGAATTAATAAGGAAAACTCTAAGTAAGATTTGATTTACTTTATTTGAGCTTTCAATATGAATGTTGGCTACTGGAATTGCATAAACTTTGAGTTTTATCGAACATATGATACATGAGTTTTATTTTGAATATATTTGGGAAATTGCATATGTTATTCTGAAAAAGGCTTTAATTGGATTTGTAAGGATTGAATCATGGTTTTCTCATGGAAGTTAATATTTGGGTATGGATTGGTATGTGGAATGATGTCATTAGCTTTTCCTTTACGGTTGGGTGATACAGCTTCTGTGGTTGAGTTGATACTAGCTTTTACGGCAAAGATGGGTAATCCTCTGTGTAGAGATGTGTAATCCTTTACGGGTAAAAGTATGTATGCCTCCTACAGTAGTATGTCCTCCAGTATGTGGTTTTATCGTGATTTGTGTCAGTGGGCTTAGCTGTATATGGATCCATAGTTTTGGCTGGTTAGCTAAGTGGTATTTAGTTTGAGTTGAGTTACTCCTATATGCGAGCGCGCTTCCCTTGCAAGTTAGTTTGCTCTGGGAAAAGGTCCTATGTCTAGAGGGACACCCCGGTTCCTACTGGTGATTCCCTGTACATGTGGATAAGCGACCATCTCCATGTATTGATTCTAGTGCTGCATGCTGGTGGTACATGCCAACTCTGTTGAGTTCGTGCGCAATAAGTCGGTGACTACGGCTCTTGTCTATAGCTGTGCTACATGGGCCTTGAGTATCATTAAGTAGCACTGCCCCTAAGCCACATGGTGGTATAGCAGTTAGTTGAGTGTCATCTCAAATACTTATCATCTTTGTGAGTCCTGCAATAGCACATGTTTTATCGCTTTTGTCGGTTTTACCCCGTTAACATCAAGTTACTGGTATTTATACATGATCATCTGTTTTATCGTTTTATTTGTAATTGCCATGGATAACTTGGATTTCTCGTCTTATCGTTGATTAATCAAATACCTCAAGAATATTTGCTTACATTGGGCTGTTTCTAATTGCATGCACCTGCTACTTGCTGAGATGTAAATCTCACTCCGTTTTCCCCTATTTTTCAGGTTGCTTGGAGAGATCGCGAAGATGGGGTTTTAATTTGATGGGTAGAATTGTAATTGGTATTAATGGCACATGTCAATTAAATAAACTTTATTGTAAACTGAATTGATATTATTGAATAAAGAATTGTTTTATTGGCCACCATAACTCTGATGTAATTAATTAGTAAAGTTTAAAATTATTGTGAATCTTGGTTTGTATTTGACCCCAGCTTCGTGGTAACACCTCGAGTTTGGTTTTTGAACCGGACTTGGATTGTTACAGTAGCGAACCAGGTTCGGGTTGGGTGCCGGTTTGCACTGACCCGGGTTCGAGGCGTTACAGCAACTGAGTTTGCTAGAATCGGAGTCCGGATGAAGGTTCTGCAGGCCGGTCAAACTTAAAGGGGAGCCAAAAGTTGACTTTTTGCCAAACCCCGTGCCAGGTGCTTAGCCCTATGTTATTGGATAGAGGACTCCGATATAGTTCTAACGCAATTGAGTTTGCCCAAATCGAAGTCCGAATGCAGAAGATATGAGCTGTCGAAGTTTCCGAGCAGCAAAACCGGAAACTGCACACGTGGCGACAAACGCAGCAAAATATCTCAGGGGGCAACTTTAAATATCCAAAATTTTCCAAATATCTCAGGGACTTAACCAAAATTCGAAGGGGGCAATCTGTAGATTTCTAAAAGTGTCAAATCGGTCAAGTCGAGGGGCAAATCTATAATTTTTCAATTTGTATCCGACCAAATATGTCGGATACACATATTTTTGTGTATCCAACATATATTGCCGGATACAAAAGATTTTCTAGCGAGATCCCCGCCGATTCCCCAACAAATTCGCTGCGGCATTAAATTTTTAAATTATATATTTTGTATCCCATATTTAATATCGGATACAAGTAGCACTTAGTGTATCCGACCATATAGGTCAGATACACTATGGTCGGATACACTAAGGATATAGTGTATCGGACCAATATGGTCGGATACATTAAAAAGTCTAGAAAAGGGGCCAGCAGCCCCCTTTCTTGGGGTTGGCTCCTTTTATTAGTCTTAACCTCTTTTCTCCCTCCTTGACCAATCCGAATACTCTCCTCTGCAGCCCTCCTTGCTCCCATTACCTCCTTGGACCATCCTAAGTTATTCCCACCCCTCCTCCCTCCATTCTTCTCCATCTTCACTCAAGCAAGAAAAAGTTTGGCTGCTGTTGGTGGAGCAAAGGGACTTTCTAGCTGCTGGAGGAACTTCAAGAGGAGCCCACACACCTCAGCAAAGTCCCAAGACCCCCAGGTATTGCTCCCTAACATGTTCTTTCCCACATATATGAAAATGGGTGTGTTTTGCCATGTTTAGAAAGCTGAGTTGCTCACTTGCTCAGATCTGTTTTCTCAATGGTTTGCATGCATTATTGTCTTATTGCCATGAGCATGAAGGTCTCATAAGGTAAGGGAGACCCCATGCACAACCCCATGAGAGGATGAGAAGCTTTGCCGCTTCATTTTATGCCCCCAAGGTTGCTGTTCTGGGATTTTTTTTGGTTATTCAATAGGAGGAGCATGTTCCTTCTCCATTTTCATCCATTGTACCCCATGTAAACCCCCCTTCTCTCTCCCTTCACTAAGTGTCTATTTCTATGAGTATGGAGCTTAGGTTCAGGTTCCATTAGAAGTGGTGCAAAATTCAGATTGAGTCGTCTCCAGGTTTCTCTTGCATGTTTGGTCCTGCTGGTTTTCTATCATGCATGGGGGAAGGCAGTCCGCCCCCCACCCCCCTTGGTTTGTCTTTCCTTACTCTTGCTTGGAAGTGCCATCTTGTTATGTGGAAAGGTATGCTTTGGGTCAAGTATGATTGTTCTTTTATGCACTTAATCTCTGATTGACTGTCTTCTCTTTATTATTTGTTTATTACTGCTGTAGAAGTCCAGCATGATTCCTTGCCCCATTCACCTGCTATTTTTACACGTGTAAGCATGCTCCATCCCCCCCTACAGCCCTTGGCATGTTGCTGTTTTTTATTACTACCCACAGCTCCCTTGACATGCCACTGTTATGCTCCTAAGCCCCTCCATGGGTGCTGTCCCAGCAGATTTGAAAACCCAAAGCCCCCCCAAGTGTTAGTTAGTTAGAACCATGCACTAATGCAGCCCTTCAGCCCTTAACATTCCCATGTGAATTGTTGCTGGAGACAGCAGCAAATCCCCACCACTTGCTGCTGTCTCCAGCATGGTAGTGACTCTCTCCACCCTTGTTACATGTGCTGCCCCTGTACTGTAGCAGCAGATTTTGTCTTTTATTGTGTCTCCTTGCTTTGCTTTGCACCTGTAAGAATGCTGCCCCTTTAACCCCTGGCCACTTGTTTTTTCGTATGTGCATTAAGCATGCTCCCCTTGCCCATTGTAACCTGTGGTGGCCCACCTGAGCTGCTGCTGGAGGCAGCAGCAGCACCCCCCAATCTCCATGTTTTCTTTTACCTTTTGAGCATGATTAAAACCCTCATATATGGCTGCTGTTTCCTCCCTCCTGCCGCACAGTTTTCTTTTCTATGTTGTTTACACTCAAGATTGGTTCCCTATTTGTGCACACACCTCACAGGCACCACCCCCACCAGCCTTAGCTTGCATGCTATGTTGCTTCCTCCTTACCACCGCACACATGAGCTATGCTTGACTATTGGGAATAAATACCATATGCATGCATCCCATTAACATGATTCCTTCCCCATGAGCTTGCTGTGCAGAGCCATTGCTGTACCCATTCCAAGCCCCATGATACTTGCTGTCCTCTCGTTCACAGTGAGCTTCTGTTTGCCCCTCATGAACACATAGCATGCCATTTTCAACTGTTTTCTTGTGACAAATGGATAAACATGCAAGACCCTTCTGGGACTGCTGTTGGTAGCATCCGCAGCCCCCACTGTTCCCTGTTCTTCAGGGGTTTAAGTCGTGTGCTACGCTTTAATTTGTGTCAAGAACAAGAGACCCTCTTTGCCATGTTCCCTTCATCCGTAGCCCGGGTTGAGAATTCTGGGAAGTGCTGCTGGAGGCAGCAGCAAGATTCTTCCCTTTTCTCACCATCTAACCCCATCTCACACCCTTTAAGCATGTGTGAACTCCCCTACTGTTGCTATCCCAGCAAACTTAGAAGCCCGAGACCATGCCCAGCCTTAATAGCATGTTTGAATCTTTTCTTTTGGTTGCTGTCCCCTTGTTGGCAGCAGGTCCTTGCTTGATTTTTTTATATGGGTATGAAACATGTCTCTTTTATTTCACTGTTTTTCTTGTGTGTCAAGGTAGTATGCATCAAGGGGTCTCCCTTTCACTATTTTTTTGTGATTAAATTAGCATATATGCAAGGACTTTAGAGTTGCTGCTGGTAACAGTAGCAGCACCTCTCTTCCTGGTCTTAGTAGGTTTGACTTGTGTGCCATGCCTGGGATGTTTGTACCATGAAGGAAGGACTACATTGCCCAGCTCCCCCACCCCACTTGTCCAACATGGCTAGCCTTGATAGCATGTGTGACCCTGTCTTTTTTGGTTGCTGCCCTGTGCACCCACAGCAGGTTTTCTTAATTGTTTTCATTGGTATAGACATCACTTACTTGGTAATAAGGCAACCCTGAGCACATGCATACCATATGTAACCCTCATGAGCATGACCCCTGTGCTAACGTCATGATGAGATGCGCGACGCGAGGGGGCACACGCAATGAAAGGTTGCAGGAACGGGGGTATTGGAGTCGCCATTGCCTGATGGGGTGCAGACAGACACCGGTGCCCTAAGGATATATGCTTTGGTTTGCGGCTTGAGATTCTAGTTAAGGTCTCGATTACGGTCCGGGGAAGTCCATAGACACCCCAGCATGCTCACTTTATTAAGCCTGAATGGGACCTTCAAAGGTGTGGGTCCCTTTTATTTTAATTGATTTTTATCTTTTTATCCGAGTGATATTGGTCTAATGTGGGCCCCGTTGGAAGGCCCATTGGATACCAAGTAGGGCTTCGGTCAAGCCCAATTCCCATTTGGGGTTATGTAGGATAACCCAGCTTATTGGATTTGGTTATTTGGTTTGGGGGTTTCTTATTTACATGAAATCTGTGGGTTTACTGGGCATAACCGCAGAACAAGTGCGATTTGGCTCGAACCGTACATACGGTGCGGTTTGAGCCAAACCGCTCTGTGCATGCGGTTTCGGCCCAGAAGAACCCAAAAGGCAATTTTCTTTGGGGCTTTGGCTTCCTGGGCCCTTTGTGGTGTTCTAGCAGTTGTGTGGGCCCCTGCGTGGGCCCACAGTGGTTCAGTGGAGGGGGAAGATCCCTTTTGATCTCTTTTTGGGTTTCTGCAGCAAGGGAAGGAGAGGGGGAGGCAAAGCAGATTGCCCACTCCCATTTAAACCTCATATAACATTTTAACAGAGACCAACATATCTCTGTCTTGGTCTCTTGATCTTCATAAACAACAAGCAAAACAAGTCCCATGAGTCCCTAAATCAAGGATTTAGCTCATGCCTTAATCCAAGACCAAATAAACTCATGCTTCCCATGCACCATACTTGGGGGTAGAGACCTTTAACTTCAAATCCAATTACCATGGAGGGACACCAATGCACACGCAAGGAATTACTAAGTCTATCCCTAAGATAGGCATACTTGTCCATGTATTCAAAACAATCTAGCAGCCAAACATATTATATGAGCATCGATAAAAAGTAAATAAGAAAATATGTTGTGGAAAAATGGGGACAACAACTGTTATGGGGGAAGGTTGCTCATGCTAGGGAGGTGTGGGAGCTACATGGGGATTGGGGGGAGAGATGCCTTCATGCATAGCCCTTGGGGGGCTGTCCTAGGGGTGCTGGTATGTGGGTGAGATTGCTGGAACAACAGCTATGGCAAGAGGTTTTAAACATGCTAGTGGGTGCAAAGTGGTGAGGGAAAAAGAGAGAGCTGCTGCTGTCTCCAGCAGCAGCTCCTGGAGGTCACAAACAAGGGATTATGGGGTGAGTGAACATGTTCATCAACCCAAAACAGTAAGCTAAAGGTGGGGGGCATATACTAATAACCCAAAACAGCAACTCAGGCATGCAAAACATCAAAGAAAACAGCACCACATACATGCACCTGTGTGTTTATCATACCCTTTTTTCAAGATGATGTGGAAATCAGCAATGACACCAAGAGATAGGGCAATGTAAAAGCAACAAAGGGACTACATTACCACCTTCTACCAGCAAGGGATGCTATGCACACTTCTTGGTACCAAGTCCATACGTGCATAAGAGAAAATCAGCAAGACCATGTTCTAGAAAAATCTGAACTCAAATTCTATGTTGAACTCAAAGACATTTAGAGAAGGGGGTTTACATGGGATACCAAAGAGATGCACACAAGGGGAACACACTCCCCATTCAAATGAAACAAAATCATGACAAACCAACCATCAAGCATACCCTAAAAACATGTGATGACTACACTCATACTTCCTTGGGACTATACAAACACCATCTCTTACCATGAAGACTTTCGTATCGCATGAGTGTAGAGAAAAGGTAACAAAAAATGCATGCTAGAGGCTATGTTACAGCAAAGAGAAACAAATCCCTTGTATTATCTCAAAACACACTCATCTTTACATATGTAAAGTAAAAAAATAGTGAGAGACAATACCTTGGGGTTTTACAACCCTTTTGAGGAGTGTGTGACCTACTGGAGATTGGAACAGCAGCTGGATCCTTCCTTCAGCTTCCTAGCAAGAAAAACCAGCTTCCTTCAAGCTTGGTGGGGGTGGGGAAGAGAAGTTGAGAGCTTAAGAGGTCTTGGGAATGGATTTGGGAGATGTGGGAGGCAAAGGAGATGGGAGGGGGTTCGGAGCTTCAGGGTGCAGGGGAGATGGAGAAGGAATAGCCAAGACTAGCCATCTTTGTCCCACTGTTTGGATTTTCCTTTTATAGCAAACAGGGACAAAACCGCATACCTAGAGCGGTTTTGCCGAAAATGAACAGTAACCGCACATACCGTGCGGTTTTAGTCAAAACCGCAGGGTATGTAGGGTTTTGTCCTTGTCTTTTCAGTAATGATGAGGGGACAAATTGGTCTGACGCACCATGCAACCGTACTGTATGTGCAGTTGAATTTTTGGCACCGCTTGCTCTGATTGGCTCGCGCGAGTGGTGGCTGAAAAAATCAACTGCACACTATATGCGGTCGCGAACTTTTTCTCCCCTTTTTTGGTTGATGTGAAGGCTGAGACGACTCAACCGCCCACTCGGACGGATTAGGCTTCCCCAATTTTTATTATTTCCCATTTATCTTAATTATTTTAATTAAGATATTTTAGCTTTGACTGATTTGCCCCTGGAACTGTTTTGCTCATATCTTCTCTGTCCGGGCTCCGATTCCTGCAAACTTGATTGCGTTGGAACCGTATCGGGATGCTCTACCCATTGGGATAGGGTATAACAATCAATTTGGGCTCAGGCAGAAGGTTATATTTTGCTCTTAAGGGTTTATACCTGTCTTTTAGGGTTTTGCTTTTAGGCTTTTTAAAGGGGGTGCAAAAATGAGGTGCTTACAACCCCCTTCATCCCACTTGTATTGCACACCCCTTGGTACGACCAAGTCCCCCATGACAGCTGCTGCTCCCCCCTATGCATCAGGTTTGTCTCTTTCTTCTTCTTTGCATATATACTTTCCATGCATATTTGTACAACACGCCTTGCCATTTCCAACCTTGATTATATGCTTAAGCCCTTCTCTTTGTGGTTTTGGTTTGCTGCCCTGTGCATGGTCAGCAGGTTTTCTTAGTTGCTTTTATTGGTACTTGCATGAGCTGCTGCCGGGAACAGCAGCAGGACCCCACCCCCCACTTGGTGACATGATAACCTCACCAAAGCATGTTTAGGCTTCCTGGTGGTGATGCCTCTTAGGGGCTTGCCATACTTGCATTCTTGGGCCTACCAAGCCCTTGTCCGAACTTTGTCCTTATTGTTGTCCCAAGGGTCTACAGCCCATTTCTCTTTTAGGATAAGCCTGTATGGTGTAATGCCTTGCTGTTGGGCATGATTTTTGCTACGATGGAATGACATGTTCAACTTAACCAAGTAACCAACATGGGACCTGGACCACCGGTCCAATTTGGAACAATTAGTGGGCCTTCCAACAGGGCCCACCGAGCCCAACAAACACTAAAGCATGCAAATAAGTAAGTTAAGTAAAATTAACTAATCGAACCGGGCGGGCCAAACCCAATGCGGCCCACCCGAACCTTGTTTTGTAGAATGATGCTTGAATTGTATGGTTTGGCCGAGACCAAGGGCAAGGGCCTATCGGGCCCGCCAAAGCCCACCAACCAACCAGGTGAGGATCCAAAACCCTTAACTTCAAGAACATGGGCTTTCAAGCCTAAATTGGACTATAGGCCCCAAGCCCGATGTCCAACCCATTTTGGAAAATTTAAGTAAAGATAAATCTTAAAAGCTTTGGCAACCATCATGGAGGCCCACCTAAGGGCCCGCAAAACGAGGCCGACCCACTTTTGCATGGAAATCACTAAAACTTCCAATCTAAACCATTAATGCAAAATCAACTCACTTCACCTATAGCCCACAGGGCCTCCCAGGCTTAGACGGAGGCCCACCAGAGGCATGTGTGTAAAACCCCGATATTTTCTAAGGATTTTTTTTATTATTTAAATTAATTATGTGGACATATCAACTTAAGGAGCTGTGGGTATATGTAGGGATTTCAGTGGGCGAGCACACACGGAATCAAGGAATTTCAAAGTTTGTCGAGCGGCAATCTACATATGGAAGGTATAAATACTTAAGGAAAATTAGGTTTTAGTTTGGTTTGAATACTCGTATACTAGTACGGAGGGCAATTGGCGATTGCGGCTGCGGCGATTTTGCCCTAGGTTTTCTTTGGGAGAGAAGAAGAACTGGGGGGGAGTTCTTGTCGTTTGGTGTGTTCGTGATCAAGGAGTTCAGAAGGGTTTTTCCTCTTGTGATCAAAGGAACATCTGGGCGACGATAGCAACCAAACGAACGACTGTTGGTGTTGGTTTGGTTGGGGTTTGCTCTATGAGGTGTTGCTGTTGCAAAGACTTGGAAGCGTATAAGGTGAGTAGCATCGTTTTAAAACTAGAGTTTGTATTTATTCGTGACTTTATTCTGATGCATGAGTGTTTTCTGGAAGAAGTTCGTCTGAGCATGAGTTTCTTTAGAACTAAAGGATGATAAATAAAAATGTGTTGGAATAATTTCAAAAGTAGTTTAAATGTCTTCTAGGGATATTAGAAGACTGGGAAAATTGTTACAGAGAGAAAAAGTTCGGCCAGAGTTGTACATCTAGAAATAACAGAGAGTCGAAAATACATGTTACTATCCGCCGAGTTGGCGCTAACTGGCGCCGACTCCAGGTAGTGGGCGCAAGGTTTTATTTTTCCTATCCGCCGAGCTTGCGCCTAGTTCGCGCCCAGCACAAGCGAACTCAAATTTATATCCGCGCATTTCGCGCGAAGCGTGCGCGAAGCTTACGCTCATCTCGCGCCCACTCGATATGAAGTGAGTGCATACTGTTTTTTAACAAGTGACCTATCCGCCGACCTCACGCCTAGCGCAGGAGGTCAGCGCATGGTCCTAAATTTGGCCGAAGTATAGTTTTGACCCTAATAAACTGGTTTTGATGATTCTGAGGGTTCATGCACTTGACTAATGTGTTGTTTAGGACCTTAGAGACATTATTCCTATTAAATTTTCTTTGAGAATAATAAGTGGAAATTCTGGAAATTTTTAGGAGCATCCAAGATTATTTCGACAGGGTTAATAATAGATGATCTCACTGTACCTAACTCTAGGAGTCGCTGAGTTAGATTCCTGTTATTACATACTATACTTGAATGCGAATTTATTTCATCTGGCTTTACCTGATTGCAAGTTTCTGAAATGTATTGTAAGGAATTCTTTTGGTGTAAGTAAAGAGTTTTATTACAAATGAACATGTGTCGGGAATTGTGTTTTACTGCTGGAGATACTTGAGGTACTGTTTTGGTCCAGAGGGACATGAGGTGAGCTGTGTTGAGTTATACATGATGTGGCATGTATTGTTTTATTGTGATGTCGGAATTGAGATTATACGATGGTTTACTGTTTTGGTTTAGCTTGTCCTAAATCCAGAGTCTAAGCTTAGTAATGTGATGTTATTGCTTCGTTGGTGTAATTGCATGGCCTTGAGTGTTACCACTGCCGGTGTAGAGCAGCCAGAAACCCTGAGTAGGCCGGAACTGTGTACATGGAGGGGTGGATGTCGCCTTGGCATGTCAATTAACCAATATAAACAACTACATGACATTGACCAATGTGAGTATTTGATTTTGTTTGACGTGATATGTTTTATTCGCTGGTTTGTTGGTATTTATGGTTCATGGAATATTGTTTACCAATTATTGGGTATTTGTACCTCCCGCCGGTGTAGAGCAGCCAGAAACCCTGAGTAGGCCTGGTTGTCAAAGCAGAAACCCGGGGAGTAGACCTGCATTGGATGACGCAGTCATTTCAATATCCGAAACCTTGAGTAGGCCGGATATACATTTGGAGGCGTGGGCATGGGTATGAGAAGACTTTGTGTTATATGACATTGGTATATCTGGAATTATATCTTGAGACACGAAATTATGGTTATTCGCTATGTTGTTGTCAGTTAATCATTATTTTATCGATATCTTCGGGATTGGAAACGGATTGTTATTGCTTGATTTACCTGGTGGTTTTCCGCACTGATATGAATTGGATTATTGAAATTTAGTCGGATTATTCAGAATATGCGTGTTATCATCATTGTATATGATTTATAACCGTGACATGTTTTAGAACTGAAATAAATGTATTTGTGCATGCATGTGCTGCTCACTGGGATATTCGTATCTCATTCCGTATTGTTTTGTTTTGTTTTCAGCTGCTCCTGGAGAGGACGATACTTGCGGGTAGTTACTTGGTCATGTGAGTTTATTTCCGTTTGGGATTATTCTAGCGCACTCTGTTATATAGTTATTGTTGTATTCATGTTTTTCCTTCACTCTGATATTGCGATCCTGTGTTACATATTAACCTCTAGAGATGAGTTATGGTTTTTATACGTAAATCGGATCCGGGGCGTTACAATGTGGGCTTAACCAAGCCCACCAAGGACACCGTGCGTCCTCCAAGGGGGCCCACCCTATTAGACTCAGATCATTTAAAATAAACAAGATAAATTAAAGGGACCCACACCACTCAGGCGGTCCCGCCAGACTGAACTGAATGGCATGTTGTATTAGGAATCGGGTGAGAACCAAAGTGAGTTGGCTCAAACCAAGGAACCCACGGGACCTATCATCCAACGGGGTGGACTGGGGTGTCTACGGACTTCCCCAGACCACAACCAAGACCTTTTCTCAGAATCTCAAGCCGCAGACCAACCCAATAGACAAGATTAGGCACCCAGGTGTCCGCCTGCACCCCAACAAGCGGTGGCGACTCCAAAATTTCCCGTGTGGCATTTCCGACGCGCGCACAAACTGTTATTTTACTTATATGAATTGTTTAAACATGCATGTGTTACCTACTGGGATATTCATATCTCACCCTACCTTTATTTCATTTTTCAGCTAATACACAAGAGGGGGATCATAGTAGTGATTTCCAGGGAGAGCTAGCTAATTATTCGCCGGAGGAGTACTATTATCCGGATATTGTCTGAAGTTGTAGATTGATATAGATTTAGGGGGCGTTTGGTAGGCATTATAGAATCTGGATTCTATTAGAATCCGATTCCATAATCCAAAAGGAGTGTTTGGTTGGGATTTTAAGACCGGATTCTACTATCCAGTTGTATAATCAAGCCCATAATCAGTATCTCCTTTTTTTGGTGATTATATGGATTATGGACATTGGTGCTTATATTTCCAAAACCTGTGATTCTAGAGATTATGTATGACATATTATATAAAACATATTATAATAAATAATAATATTATAAGTATTATAATATAATATATTCTGTTATATGATATATAATTGATAATACAATATTAAATTATATTACATGTAATATAAATATTATTAATATAAATATCATTATTATAATAATATTATACATTATTATATTATATATAATAATATATAATAAATTATAAATTTCAATATAATGTACATTATAAATAATAATTATTATTATAATATATTATTTTAATAACAACAAATTGTAATATAACTTATATTACATTATAATAATATTATATTATTATTATATAAATATTATATTATTATATTGTGCGCACCTAAAAATAGATCGCACTCGGGGCGCACGTGGGTTCGTGCGTACCTCGGGACTTTCGGAGTCGCCACTGCCTGAGAGGTGCAAGCAGACACAGTGTTTACCCTATCTGGGTCTAAGTCTGGTCTGCGGCTTATTAGAGATCTAGCTAAGTCCTCGGTTACGTCCGCGGAAGCCCTAAGACACCCCGGCCCGCCCCGTCGGTTTGACGGGTCCCTCGGGTCTCCCTGGTTTCTGAGTCAATTTCACCCTTTTCCTAGGCCATCATGCTGCCTTGTTAGGTCTGGCGGGGCCCGCTGGAGGTGTGGGTCCCTTTTTATTTGATTTTATCTTTTTATTTATTTAAGTGAAGTGAGTCGGACCCGGGTCCCGTTGGAAGACCCGTGGGTTGCCATGGTTGGGCCTTGGGGCCAGTTGGGTTATTGGGTAACCCATTTGGTTATTTACTTAAACTATTTACACATGCCATAGGCTTAGTGGGCTTGGATTTGGCCCATTAGCCAAGGGTCAAAAGGGCCTGGCCTGCTTATTGAAAACAGGCTTGGTTTGGGCCGATCTAAGGTGGACCACTCATGTGGGCCAAAAGGAGGTCTTGGTGGGCCCACGGTCCAAAAATGGGCTTAAGTTAGCCCAAATTGTTAAAGGGGCCGGTTCAGGTCGGAATAGATCCAACCGGGCCAAAAAATTACATTTTTATATTAATTTTACATTAGCCCGTATTTTCTATACGGTCCACCGTCGCCCGTAGACGAAATCCGGTTTGTCTTGCCCGTGAAGCAAACACGGTCCACACCGGACCGTTCTGAGTTTACGGGCGCCACCAGTTTTGCATTTTCGGTGCCGGCTTTTCTTGGGATCACTCCGGCGACTTTCTTATGTGTTCCGGCAGCTTCAACGGGACTTCCAGGTTCTTCAAGTGTTACATTTCCTTCCTTTGGCCTAAAAGGCCATTTTTCTTCTTCCTTTTGTTTTCCTTGAAGCAACAAGAAACCCTTTTGATTGTTTGTAGCCAAATTCAAAAATGGGAAAGGGGAGTTTACAGGGAATTAGGGAATCTCCAAGGAGTCAAATTTTGCCTTTCCAAAGAACCCAAAAAAGATTACTAAATTAATTAATTAAGGTGTCCTTAAGGCACTTTCTTTTTTTTTCTTTTCATGATGATCATCCCTTTTTGAACTTAGCATCTCACAATACTAAAAAACAACAAATTGATTAGTAATACTAAGAACGAAATTTAAAGAGGAAATTTGAAGAGAAATTGAAAGCAATCATATTAAACTTGTATTGATTCAAGAATTGAACATGCTTACCACAATATGATTTGTTGTGGTTCCTCCAGTAAATTGGGCAGCGCTTCCGCGTCCTCCGGAAATTCTTGGGTTGGTTTTAACAGGGGTTTGATAGGTTGTTTATGTTTACAAGGTGAAAGAGGGAGGTTGGGCAGTATCTCAGGGGTATTTTGGGTATTTTGGTGTTTGGGATTGGGGTGGCATCACTTGGACAGAGGTTGGGCGTGGTAACAGCAAGGAAGAGAGGGGGTGGAGGCCCTGGGAGTCAGCTTGTCCAAATGAGGGGGGTGGCCTCTCTATTTATAGGCAAAATTTTCGTGCCCGTATTTGAAGTACGGGCGTGCCTTGCCCGTAATTCAAATACGGGCGAAAAACGCACATTTGCAAATCTCGCGAATCAGCCATACGGGACGCGTGTCCCGCCGTACGGTGACGCGTGTTTTCTTCCGGAATCTTGCCCGTATTTCAAATACGGGCATGCCCTGCCCGTAATTCAAATACGGTCCCCGCACGTTTTTTAAAATGTTTGGATTTCAAACCTTTATTCAATTTGTTTTATTGCAAGATTTTTATTCGATTTCTCTGATTATTTTATTAAAAAGCGAGATTCTCTTTATTAAAATATTATTAAACACATTTATCTTATTTATTTTATTGGTTTATTCCATTTTTGCTGCCTTTTTTGCCACATGGGCAGTTTTCCTGAAACTTCAACTGCTCATAACTTCTTCATCCGGTGTCCGATTTCAGCAAACTTAGTGTCGTTGGAACCAGCTCGGAATCACCTATCCACTGGGATCAAGCTTGGCAGTTGAATTGGAGTCGAGCAAAAAGTCAACTTTTAGCTCCCCAAAAGTTTGACCGGCTCATAACTTTCTCATCTGGTCTCCGATTCCAGCAAATTCAGTTGCGTTGGAATCGTGTCGAAACGCTCTTTTCAATGAGATGAAGTTTGATGGCCAAATTTGCTTGAATCAAAAAGTCAATTTTTGACCCCCTCAGGGTTTGACTTTTAGTTTGACTTTTCATTTTTCTTTATTTTGGGGGTGCAAAAATCAGGTGCTAACAGCTGCCCCTCTTTGCTGGAGTCACCTTAGGGGATGAACGGCAAAGAAGAAAAAGAACCTTATTTTTGCGCCTTGAATTTCTGTCGACATGGTCGACAAGCTCAATTACTGAATTGTTTTTAAGGGAAGTGTCAGATGTCTGGTATCACTTCCTGATTTTGGAATCCCTATACCCTCTTTCGGGTTTGAATAGGGCTGTTCCTTAGTTTTCTGTCTTTGAAAAAGAAAGATAGGTTTAAATCTGAGCTCATCAGCCTGTTTCGGCGTTGATGCAAGGCACTTAACAATGTTCTTTTCTTTTTGTTTGTTCCATTAAAGCTTTTAGTGACTTCAATTCTTGATTCCTTGAGAGTTTTTTTTTTTGAAAAGATGCTAGGCCAAGGTTTGGGACTGGGAGTGCCGGTAGGAGGACGGGAGGAAGCTTTCGCGCTGCTGTCCATCATCTTGGAGACCATACACCTACTCTATCCTATGCTATTTACAAAAGTGAGAATCAAAATTTACAAAAAGGGGCGAATTTGCCCATTATTGCTTTGCTTTTCTTGAAAAGCTTGTTGCTTCTTTCTGCTCGGCTTTCTTTGTCGAGGCAAAGAGCTTTTTTGCGGGGACCTCCCAGTTTAACATAACTCCACTGGGGATTTGGTGGGAATATGATCTTTCTAGATGACTCTCTGGGGATTATTGTGATGTCTCTCCTTGCTCTTGAAGTTCTGTTGGGGGTCTGAGGATCTTGACGGTCTCCTTTCTTCTGAGCTCTGCTGGGGATGAAAGGGAAGAGGCTTCCGATGGGGAAGAAAGTGCCCTTTCTCATGTTTATCTGTACAAGGAACAAAACATTAGTGCTTGATCTGCTGGGGATTGACGTAATGGATTGACGTAATCTTTAACTAATCTAGCAACTCTGTGGGGTTCTTCTGAAGAGCTCAAGTAGTAGTACTCTTCTGGGGACTTGTGCCTTTTTAACAGGTACAGACTTCGGAAAGCTATTTTGGTACCTGATTATAGATCTATTTTAACTGTCCTAAAACAGTTGGGGAAGAGAACCCAAAGAAAAATTGATCTATTTTAGCCAAACGGCTAGGAAAGAGTAGCTTAGACTGATCTGTTTTAGTCAACCGGCTGGGAAAGAGCAGCTTAGACTGATCTGTTTTAGCTAACCGGCTGGGAAAGGGAACCCGGCTTAGACTGGCCTGTTTTAGCCAAACGGCTGGGAAAGGGAACCCAAGGTTAAATTGGTCTATTTTAGCCCAACGGCTGGGAAAGTGAACCCAAAGTTAAACAGGTCTATTTTAGCCAAACGGCTGGGAAAGGGAACCCAAAGTTAAACTGGTCTATTTTAGCCGAACGGCTGGGAAAGGGAACCGAGGTTAAACTGGTCTGTTTTAGCCAAACGGCTGGGAAAGGGAACCCAAAGTTAAACTGGTCTATTTTAACCAAACGGCTGGGAAAGGGAACCCGAGGTTAAACTGGTCTATTTTAGCCAAACGGCTAGGAAAGGGAACCCGAAGTTAAATTGGTCTATTTTGAACTTAGTCTCTTAGGGTTGGACTATGTAAAGTCTCCGCAGGGGGTGAGTTGAAAAACAACACCCAGGTGTGCCTCAGCCAACCTTCAGTTTAATCACTGGCGGCGTTGGTACCACAAACTTTGGTCAATTAATGTGTGAATACATTATGATGACTCTTTCTATGTCCCATATGTGGATACACGGTGACGAATTTTGTCTGTGTCCCATGTGAGAATACATGGTAACTCTTTTTCTGTATTTTTGTTTTGATTCAAAGCTGACTTATTTGTCGGTGGCTTCACAAACTTTTGTCAACCAATGTGTGGATACATTGTGATGACTCTTTTGCGTCCCATGTGTGGATACACGGTGACGAATTTTGTTTGTGTCCCATGTGAGAATACATGGTGACTCTTTTTCTGTATTTTTGTCTTGATTCAAAGCTGACTTACTTGTCGGTGGCTTCACAAACTTTGGTCAACCAATGTGTGGATACATTGGGATGACTTTTTCTGCGTCCCATGTGTGAATACATGGTGACTCCTGTCCTTGTCTTGTTTTGTCTTGATTCAAAGCTGACTTATTTGTCGGTGGCTTTTCAAACTTTTGTCAACCAATGTGTGGATACATTGTGATGACTCTTTCTACGTCCCATGTGTGAATACATGGCTACTGATTTTATTTGTGTCCCATGTGAGAATACATGGTGGCTCTTGTCTTTAGGAGACATTTCGTTTCTTTTGTCTTTGTCCATTTCTTTTCTCTCTCAATCTTTTTCTCTTCTTCTTCTTTTTTTTCTTTTCTTTCTTTTCTCAATCCATTTTTCTTTTCTTCTTCTTCTTCTTTTTCCTTTCTTTCAATCCATTTTTTTTTTCAAATTCATGTATCAACAGCTTTGATATCACAAATTATGTTGGGACATTCCCTCACCAATTTCTGACTTATCCGTCAGTGGTTTTGATTCCAGTTTCTTCTTCGTCCAATGTGTGAATACACTGTGACGGTTTTGTTTTTCATCAGCGTGTGAATACGCCGGAATGGCTTTTCTGCGTTCCATGTGTGAATACATGGTGCCGATTCTGCTTGCGCCCCACACGTGAGTACATGGTGACGATTCATTTTACATCCCATGTGTGAGTACATGGTGATGGCATCCAATGTGTGAATACATCGTGATGGCTTTTTCTGCGCCCCATGTGTGAATACATGGTGACGAATTTTGCTTTGGCATCCAACGTGTGAATACGTTGTGATGGCATCTAATGTGTGAATACATTGTGATGGCTTTTTCTGCACCCCATGTGTGAATACATGGTGGCGAATTTTGTTTTGGCCTCTAACGTGTGAATACGCTGTGATGGCATCCAATGTGTGAATACATTGTGATGACTTTTTCTGCGCCCCATGTGTGAATACATGGTGACGAATTTTGCATCCAACGTGTGAATACGCTGTGATGGCATCCAATGTGTGAATACATTGTGATGACTTTTCTACGTCCCATGTGTGAATACATGGTGACGATTTTTAGCTTTCTGTGCCCCATGTGAGAATACATGGAGGAAATTTTTCCTGCATCAGTGTGTGAATTTGCCGTAATGGCCTTGTCTGTCTGTTTCAAGCTTTGTCATACCTGCAAAAGTTCAAGTGAAATTTAGTTAATCAAAATTACGTGCAAAACATAAGCAATTAAAACCTTTTGGGAATTCACCAATGTTTGGAATTCCCGCTTTTCAAAGTGGGTCCATGACAAGACCAATAATCTTTGGGTCAGTCACCTGACACTCTCATTTAGACTTTATGAAATGGTGCTTCTCAGCATTCCCTGTAAAGGTCTCAACATTTTTGCCTTCAATGGCATGCCCCAAGTTGGAATGAGGGGAATTGTTTTGGGTTCAGGGGGTTTCTTTGGCACTGCCCTTCCCCAGCTTTTTTAATTTTCTCTCTTGTTTTTTTTTCTTTTTCCCACCCTTGTTTGGGGGTTTTGAAATGGTTTTTCTTTCACTTGGTTCCCTTATTCGGGTTAGTGCCTTGCCCCAGTATGAGGGCCTTATCAATTTCCATGGACCATGATCCAATGATCAGGGAGGACTTATTAGTAGGACGAAATGTAGGCTTTGGTTCCAATGTTTAGAAATGAAGGATAAATAGGTTCAAATCCTATATAACTTCATTCTATGGGTAACCATTATGTCTAGCCAAAATTCTTTTGCTCCTTGGATTCTGTCATTGCCAGTTTATCTGGGAGTTAGTGTCACATTCTCTGTAATCAGAAAGGACTTTATAACGGGACGAAACGTAGGCTGGGTTTATGGGTCCAGAAGAAATGATATAAAGGCTCAAAATTTGAGAGTAAGGTAAGAGCTATGTCCTGTCCATTTTTCTTGGTTAGGGCTTGCTTCATCTTTTGTCCCTTTAGCTTTGTGTAGCTTCTTTACCTCTTTTCCATCTTTGTTCTTTTCTTTTCTTGGGTTCTTTGCCCCAATTCTTGACTTTTGCTTTTGGGGTTTGCTCCGGCTTTTGTTTTTCTTTTTTCTTTCTTTTTTCTTCTTTTCTTTTCTCAAAGGGAATTGCCCCAGTTCTTTATTTTCTTCAAATTCTTGTTTTCTGGGTTTTATCCCGTTTCCCCTTTTTTAGGGCGCTTTTCACTTTGCCCTATCTTCCCCTTGTCTTTCTCGTGTCCCCAGTTTTGAAGACAGGACATGGTAGGGTTAATGAAGAGATTGTTAGGCTCAAAGTGTTTTGCTAGGGTTTCATCTTGTGTTTGATGACTTTTGGAGAACATCAAGGATGGCATCAAGGATGGCCTTTCATCCTTTTACAGAGAATGTAACACTTACCTGTTTTTGTACAATTAACTGGCTCAATAACCACTTTCATTTTTTCTTTGACTTTGCCCCAGTTTGGGGTGGCTAGACATAACATGGGTTAGAAATGAGACGATCAAGCTCAATCACGTCTGACTAGCGGAATTTGTTTGAAGTATTTCAGCCAAAAATGGCCTCTCATCATGTCATTGGGATCATTGATCCTGGATCATGTCAGTGACCCTTAACTGGTATGGGCACCTCGCCCTTTTTCTCTCATTTCCTTTCTTTTCAGCTTGCCCCACTGTTTGGCAAGGTAGGGTTCAAAATGTGGTGCAGGTGGGGGATCCCTTGGCTATGTTGAGACCCGCACAGTTTGTGCTATTTGCCACATTTCATTTGTCAAATTTGATTGTTCAGGTTTGTCCTGAGATCACAGTCTTGTCTTGGTGTGGTTCAACACTTTGGTGATTCCCCAAAAGACTTCATTATCTTGCAAAAAGAGGCATGTTGTCAAGTTCTGCAATTAAATAAAGCATAAACAAAAGCAAAGTACCAAATTATGCAAAAAGGTGGCTGATGCAAATCAGCATTCTTGGAATTCGGTTGCATGCCATGGGAGGAAACCTTCAGGTGTTCTCCTCATCCTTCTTTTTCACATCATCTTCTCTTTCCTGCGGGAAGATGGTTGATTCAGACATTCGGACCTGTGTCAACTTGTCAGAGATGTCAGACCTTGGTTTCTCAAGCAATTCCTTCAAGAATCTTTGATCGATCAGATCTTGAATGTCATGCCTCAGATCCCAACACCGGTTTGTGTGGTGTCCTGGAGCACCAGAATGGTACTCACATCGTTCTGCAGCATTGTAGTTTCTGGACCGAATCATTCGGGGGTTCGGGGGCTTAATCTGCACATACCCCTCCTTCAATAGTGTTGGAAGCAATTCTGCCGGTGCATATGGTAAAGGGGTAAAAACCCTCCTCATTCTGGCCTCTGCTTCCTCTTTTGATCTCCTTGGGGAATCATCTAAAGGATTCTGCTTTTCATGACTTGAGGAACATCTGCTGCCACAGCTTTCCCTTTTTCTTCCTGCAGTTGACTACCTACTATGATTGGTGGGCGGCTTACTTCCTGACTGTTCAGGGGTATCTTTCCTTTCATTCTCTTGATCTCTCCTTCAAGGTCTCTTACTCGAGATCGCAATTCAAAATTTTCTTCTCCTAATGCTTCCCAGCATTTGTTCCATGTTTCTTCTCTGATTGTTATCATTTGTAGTAGGCTCCATAGAGAGGCCACTATGCTGGATATTTGTTGGGCCGCATCATGACTTGTCTCTAAGGTGTGGTCCATTTTGACTACTGAAGGGGTTCCTGCCAAAAGAAACAAGCATCAGAAACCAGGATCCATGAAATGCTAGGCTGCATAAAGATGATCTTTTTCAATCTTTTTTTTTCTTCTCTTTTTTTTTTTCAATCTTTTCCCTTCTTTTTTTTTTCAATTTTTTTTTCAAAATTTTTTTCAATTTGGCGGAGGATCAATTTTGAGTTCCCCATCTTCAAGGAGATCTTGGACCGCATGACGGAGGCTCCAACATTCGTCAGTATCATGCCCCGGTGCTCCCTTATGGTAACCACATGTCTTGGATGGGTCATACCCTCTGCTTGCTGGTGCCCTTGGATTTGGGGGAACCTGCTTCAGGTGTCCTTCTTGTAGTAAGGTAGGCAACAACTCAGCAAGGGAATATGGGAGCTGTGTGAACACACGGTTCTTTCTTTCTTCCTTAGTCAAGGGCTCCTTCAGTCGATCCATGGTGACATTTGCACAGGGGTGATCATTTCCTCTCTTGCGCTTAGCAGATCGGACATGGTCTTCTTGGGAGGATTTTGTCATAGAAGCTCCTATTCTTCCAGCCTTAATCACATCTTCAATCCTTTCTGCCATCTTGATTAGATCGGCGAAACTTGCAGCACATTGTCCCAACAGCATTGTAAAGTATGACTGCCCCAGTGATGAAATGAACAGAGAAGTCTGTTCTTGTTCAAGGAGAGGGGGTTGAACCATATTTGCTAGTTTTATCCATCTTTTAGCGTAATCTCTTACAGACTCGCTATTTCCCTTTGACAATCTCTGTAATTCTACCCGGGTTTGAACCGTCGGACTGTTCAAATGGTACTGTTGGATGAATACAGCAGCAAGGTCGTTCCATGTCTTGACCTTCTGCTTGTCCAGACTTAGGAACCAAGAATATGCTGCCCCAGTTAGCGATCTCTGGAAGAACTGAACCATGATCTTTTCTTCTTTCACATATTGGCACATGTCACCAACATACGATCGCAGGTGTATCAAAGGACAATTAGTGCCATCGAATTTATGCAGGTCAGGACATCGGAACTTTGCTGGCAGATGGATGTCTGGAAAAAGACACAAGCTCTCCAGTGTGGTTTCCTCACGTACTGGGTTGGGCTAGAGTTGTTTCAAGAGCTCTTCTCTTATTGCAGCTATTTGGGCCTTACTGTCTTCCTTTATTGCAGCCAACATTTCTTCAAGTTGGGCCTTCCGTACCCTGTTCCGGTCTCGCTCTTCCTGCCCCAACTGGACAGGCATGCATGGTTCTTGTTGTGGGAATTGGGTGTCCCGTGGTGGCAGATCAATTGTCATGAGGTTCGGCTGGCGTGGTTGTCCCTGTTGGATTTCTGGTACTTGAACCCCCGTGGCATGTGTCATGGCTACTTGTTGACTTAGATCCATCATGACTTGCTGTTCTTCAGTTCTTGGTTGTGAGGATGACGAAGTTGGAGCCTCAGAAGAATTCATTGCAGTCCTTTTTCAATGCAAATGCAGCGTTCTGGGTAGTGCTTTTAATGTGAAGTACCTGAGTCGTACCTGTTCATTAAAGATCTCAATCAGTTTCTTTTCAACTTATGAACAAAGTGTTGTGTGTGACGAGATCATTTACACTGTGAGTGGTGCTCTAGTGCCATGATGGGCGAAAACAAATACAAGGCGGTTCATGCATGAAAATCACAACTTCAACAATGCATCACTGTGAACAATGTGTGACAGTGCCATATCTAATCAAGAGTTTTTCCTAAAAATTGTGATGTTAAAAAAACTTGCAGTTCGATCTTTCAGAGATTGAGACTCTGGAGATCATATCGTGTTTGATGGTTTTCAAAACCGTGCAACACGTGCTTTATGAGTGCAAACCTCAAGAAATAATATCCGTGCCTTAATGGGCGGCGACTGAAAATTTCTTTGAAAACGTGTCCTGAACAATGGCATGCAGAATTTACGCCGCAAGATGGGCAACTTGATTTATGTCTAAATAGCTAGCTCAATATAACCACAGATGACGGTTTTATTGTGCGTAGCACGAGATAAATTTAATGTTTGTTATGAAAGACGATTCAATGTAGGCCCGAAGGCCACTTTGTTGTGTGCTGTGTAAAGCAATTTTGATGAGCACCTCAGAAGCTGGCTCAATGCATGCCCGGAAAATATTTTGTGCATTTTTTAAAACAATTCGGCTAAACAGGTTGGTGTAAATGATCTCGAAGTGCACATGTTTAACGCAAGAACAAATATATACATAGGTAAAATGAAAGTTAAATGCTTAAAAAAAACCAACAGGTGTGTGTATGGTCCTAAAAGGGTTGGTGCCTGTTAAGGCACGACTCCTAGACACACTTGTGTAAGGAGGCACTCCTAAGTCCTGATCAGCCTTTTATCTTTCATCTGCTTTTGGGTGTCAGACCATAACAAAAATGTTTACAACTTGCCATCGAGGGCGAAATTTACAAAAATAATTCTGTAAAGAAAATCACCTTTAGGGTTGTTGGGAACCCAAAAGGAGGGTACAAGTTTACTTCTTGGCAGGTGGGCTGAAATCCTAAATCTAGGGTTTTTCTGCCCCTGTTTTGGCCTGTTTCTGTCTGATTGTCTGATCTGGCCGGCTCTCATCTGCTCAAAAGGCCAACTAAGACTTAGAGTGCTTCCAGCGGACTCAATGGGTCAAGGCCCACGGTTTACAGGACTCAAATGCATGGATCTGGGGTTAGACCCCTGATCAAATTGGGTTGGTTTCCTAAATTAGGGCTAAGGCAGCCCATGGTCTAGGTTTTACTCAGGTTGATGCAAAAAACGGCGGGGGTTGCTACCCCTGATGCACTCTTGGGTTTTAAATTGATTTTTCCCTTATTTTGTTCCAGCATTCGCGTTCACATTCAGATTCAGATCCATTCACATTCAAAGTATCAAGGTTTTTCAGAATCAATAGGTGGGGAAGGATACCCAGCCCGAGGCATCTGCCTTCAAGGGTCTGAGCCAAGTACTAGACCCCTCGCGTACCATGGCAAGAAACCAATGGCGCTTGAAGAATCCAGAAACCTGGGGAGATGGGTTTACCCTGCTTTCCCCAGCAAGCCACGGGAGCGTAGGGCTAATACCATCCCAAAAGTAAGTTTCTCGATTGAAGAAGGGTGGCTGCTAGAGAGATCTAGGTTTTGGTTAAGAAGAGCCTTCACATGGTGCAGACAGCATTCAATTCGGATCATTCATGCAGACACCCTCGTGCATGTCCCCCCACGTAGTTAAAAATTCATTCACGGTGTAGTGAGGTGCTTGTATGTGCAGTGGGGTCAAGTGCTGTGTCTGCTCGGGTGATTCTCGTATAATGGACTGATTAAGGGTTCCTTAATGTCACTTTTATAGTGAGGATACAGAACAGTATGCAATACAATCTCTGGGTGGATCCCCAGGTAAGTGGAGGGTCACAGGGAACCACTTAAATTCCACTTTCCTTAGGCAATTATGTCGTCCTTATGACAGGATCCCCCAATACCATGTAATTTCATAAGTTCCATAAACCACTAAGGTTGGACAAAAAGTACTTCCTAAATCTGCTTATATCCACCTAAGTTGACTCATTTGATAACCAGGGTCCGACTGGGTTGAGGGGTTCCCCAGCAGAGTCGCCAAGCTGTGCGCACCTAAAAATAGATCGCACTCGGGGCGCACGTGGGTTCGTGCGTACCTCGGGACTTTCGGAGTCGCCACTGCCTGAGAGGTGCAGGCAGACACAGTGTTTACCCGATCCGGGTCTAAGTCTGGTCTGCGGCTTATTAGAGATCTAGCTAAGTCCTCGGTTACGTCCGCGGAAGCCCTAAGACACCCCGGCCCGCCCCGTCGGTTTGACGGGTCCCTCGGGTCTCCCTGGTTTCTGAGTCAATTTCACCCTTTTCCTAGGCCATCATGCTGCCTTGTTAGGTCTGGCGGGGCCCGCTGGAGGTGTGGGTCCCTTTTTATTTGATTTTATCTTTTTATTTATTTAAGTGAAGTGGGTCGGACCCGGGTCCCGTTGGAAGACCCGTGGGTTGCCATGGTTGGGCCTTGGGGCCAGTTGGGTTATTGGGTAACCCATTTGGTTATTTACTTAAACTATTTACACATGCCATAGGCTTAGTGGGCTTGGATTTGGCCCATTAGCCAAGGGTCAAAAGGGCCTGGCCTGCTTATTGAAAACAGGCTTGGTTTGGGCCGATCTAAGGTGGACCACTCATGTGGGCCAAAAGGAGGTCTTGGTGGGCCCACGGTCCAAAAATGGGCTTAAGTTAGCCCAAATTGTTAAAGGGGCCGGTTCAGGTCGGAATAGATCCAACCGGGCCAAAAAATTACATTTTTATATTAATTTTACATTAGCCCGTATTTTCTATACGGTCCACCGTCGCCCGTAGACGAAATCCGGTTTGTCTTGCCCGTGAAGCAAACACGGTCCACACCGGACCGTTCTGAGTTTACGGGCGCCACCAGTTTTGCATTTTCGGTGCCGGCTTTTCTTGGGATCACTCCGGCGACTTTCTTATGTGTTCCGGCAGCTTCAACGGGACTTCCAGGTTCTTCAAGTGTTACATTTCCTTCCTTTGGCCTAAAAGGCCATTTTTCTTCTTCCTTTTGTTTTCCTTGAAGCAACAAGAAACCCTTTTGATTGTTTGTAGCCAAATTCAAAAATGGGAAAGGGGAGTTTACAGGGAATTAGGGAATCTCCAAGGAGTCAAATTTTGCCTTTCCAAAGAACCCAAAAAAGATTACTAAATTAATTAATAAAGGTGTCCTTAAGGCACTTTCTTTTTTTTTCTTTTCATGATGATCATCCCTTTTTGAACTTAGCATCTCACAATACTAAAAAACAACAAATTGATTAGTAATACTAAGAACGAAATTTAAAGAGGAAATCTGAAGAGAAATTGAAAGCAATCATATTAAACTTGTATTGATTCAAGAATTGAACATGCTTACCACAATATGATTTGTTGTGGTTCCTCCAGTAAATTGGGCAGCGCTTCCGCGTCCTCCGGAAATTCTTGGGTTGGTTTTAACAGGGGTTTGATAGGTTGTTTATGTTTACAAGGTGAAAGAGGGAGGTTGGGCAGTATCTCAGGGGTATTTTGGGTATTTTGGTGTTTGGGATTGGGGTGGCATCACTTGGACAGAGGTTGGGCGTGGTAACAGCAAGGAAGAGAGAGGGTGGAGGCCCTGGAAGTCAGCTTGTCCAAATGAGGGGGGTGGCCTCTCTATTTATAGGCAAAATTTTCTTGCCCGTATTTGAAGTACGGGCGTGCCTTGCCCGTACTTGAAGTACGGGCGTGCCTTGCCCGTAATTCAAATACGGGCGAAAAACGCACATTTGCAAATCTCGCGAATCAGCCGTACAGGACGCGTGTCCCGCCGTACGGTGACGCGTGTTTTCTTCCGGAATCTTGCCCGTATTTCAAATACGGGCATGCCCTGCCCGTAATTCAAATACGACCCGCACGTTTTTTAAAATATTTGGATTTCAAACCTTTATTTAATTTGGTTTATTGCAAGATTTTTATTCGATTTTTCCGATTATTTTATTAAAAAGCGAGATTCTCTTTATTAAAATATTATTAAACACATTTATCTTATAAAGATGAGAGATTAGTAACCCTTTCAAACCTTAGTTATTTTGACCGGATTATTATTCATTTTGGTTTGATGTATTAGAAAGATGAGAGATTAGTAACCCTTTTTATTTTACCAGACTTAAATATTGATTTTGATGGTTAACTATATTAGTTTCATGAGGATTTTAGACTATACTTCCGCACATACATGTTCCGGACTCTGATAGTTAATTAATGAATGGATCATTTATTTCTTTAGTCTGGTATATTCTTGATGTTTATTTGATATGGGCCAATAACATCTTGGATTTGGTTGATGAACTGAATTCGGGTTATTACAGTAGCGAACCGGGTTCAGGTCGGATGTTGGTTTTGCATTGATCCGGGTTCGGGGCGTTACAGCATGTTTGGATATTCACGGATTGCCCCCCAAGATACTTTCCTGCTCCTCTCGCCACGTGTGCAGTTTTCCGGCATTGCTGCCCGAAAACTTCAACTGCTCATATCTCCTTCATCTGGACTCCGATTCTGGCAAACTTAGTTGCGTTGGAACCGTATTGGAGTCCTCTATCCCTTGAGATAGGATTAAGCAGCTGAATCGGGGTGGGTTTTGCAGAAAGTCAGTTTCTGCTCCCCCTCAAGTTTAATCGGCTCATATCTTCTTCATCCAGACTCCGATTCCAGCAAACCCAGTTGCGTTGGAACCGTGTCAGGACCCTCTGTCCATTGAGATGAGGCAAGGTGGCCAATTATCACTCGATCAAAAAGTCAACTTTTGTCCCCTTAGGGTTTGACTTTTAGGTTTTCATTTTCAACATTTTTTTTTGGTTTGATCAAAATTTGGGTGCTTACACCGCTTATCCGCACATACAAGGTACTCACCAGCTAGGCTCGAAATGAGACCCTACAGACATAAAGTCCCCTGATGCAAACTAACTTGCGAAGGAAGCGCGAGCACAAATGGGAGTGATCAACCCAAAATAAATACCCCTCCACTATCTAGCTTAGCCTATGGATCCATATACAACTATGCCCACTAGACACAACTCACATGTAAAACAATCTATTATGTTTACAATTAATTACCAATTCATATGCAATATCCATAAACCATGATCTTAAATCAATTATCATAACTCAATTTCAAGTGATGTACATGTCTCATTCTTCTTAACCCAAAATCAAACCCGTTGAGAAAACACAGTCCAAACCATGAATAAATCTCCAAACCAGATTCCATATATACTTACGCACCCAAAACGTAATTATCAACCATTTAGACAGGTTATAGTTCATAATTTTGAGCAAAAATAAGATTCCAATGACTTGACTATAACTTCCCTAATTAAATTACCTGATGCCCAACTTCTGTATTTAACACCTAAAGCATTACATTTTGTAATTACTATTATTCTTCACTTTCAGCAGATCACACAAACCCATATTGAAGATTAAAAGTTGGTACAAATCCCTAAATATTTGTTTAACTTAATCTGATATCCTATTTCCAAAAACCTGGTCCTTTAAGACACCTATTTATGTTCATCGTTCAAAATTATTATTCTTCAGTCCAAATTAAATTCCATCAGTTCCTACACCTCAATTTAACCCTTATTCATGTGTTGCAACATTTAAATTTTCCAGGAAAAATTATTAGGTATTAATTCAGACCTAAAATCCCTAAAATTCCAATTTTGGGTAGGTCGCTCAGCATGGTCGCTTCGGCGATGTGTTGAGCGCCCATGCAATTTCCGGCAAAATTTCCAAATTTTCTAAATCTTTGATTTTTGGATTAATTATTCGGTTTTAATTGTTCTAAATTTATTTCTTATTAGCCTAAATCACTTCTACAGCACCCTAAACTTATTTGTACCAATTAATTGCAATTCCTTGGTCATCTACAAAGATCAAACCTATAATCATCAACACTTTCATACTTTTCTTTCAAGATCAAGAAAACTCATCGATGGGAAACAAACATATCATGAAATATATTTTCGTCTAATCAAATCAATCAAGAATAAATCAAAAACACAAAAATCATGCAGTTCCTCCAGTTTTCAAGTGATTGCTACTTGCCTTATCATGCAAAAATCCATCTTCTCTTGTATCTCAAATTCAATCTGATTTTCTATTCTTTACTGCACTAACCTAGAGTTCTTCAAATAAGATCTCCACCGTTCAGATTGTAATCCTACCAGTCGTGAACAAAACCTCCAAATTTGAGGTCAATCCAACAGCTGGATTTCTCCTTATCTAAGTTTGGTTGCTGGTCGAAGGTTTCAGCAACAGCTCCTTTCTCTTGTGTTCTTTCTATTTTCTTCCTTCTCTCTCTCTATATTTTCCAAACGTGGGAGCTACCTTTTTCTCCTCCTTTTCCTCTATATAACTTGAATAGAAAAAACCCTAAACTTGCTTTAATGACTTGTTTAAATAAACAACCTTGGAGAAGTTCAATTATGATTAGGAAACCTTCTAAATAAATTCCTACTTTCTCTCATCCTTCTAATTCTCTTTTAGCACTTTACTTATTAAGCCCCTTACTAACTAAACTCCTTCTTTAACAAATTTTTGTCCATATTGTTTACCTATTTATAAATATTACCTAAACACCCTATTTAGTCACTTTTTCTCCAATTTAAGGCCACTAATTAAGTATAATTACCCAATTGCCCTTTTTCCCTTCTTTTATGCTATAATTACTACTCTTCAACTTCAAACTTAACCCAATTGCCCTTTTGGAATTTACTAAAATACCCTTTTCTTCTCCTAGATTGATTTCCTTTGAAAATTCTTTTTGATTTACGAATTATTATTTATTTGAATTATCAATCCTCTAAATTTTCATTCTTTTATTTCCACTATAGCAAAACCCCTATTTTCTTTTATCTATTTATGCCTTAATTATTATCCAAAAATTCGGGGTTTTACATCCTATCCACCTAAGACTTTTGGTTCCAAATTATTATAGAATGAGTTTATTTTGATTCCACCACTTGTAACATCTCTCTAAGAACATTCTTAAGGTGTCTCTAAAGGCCAATTATAATAAAGAGTTCATATTAAATATTTGTCCACCTATTCCTCTAAATTTGTACATTTTGGGATTTTAAAAGGATCTTATATTCCCAATTTAACTTGTAAGGATTCTAAGGATTTCTACCTATGTAACTCTCATATCTAAACTAGTTGGAAGTAAATAATTCTTTGAAAACATGTTTCTAGGCAAATTTGAGAAATCGGTGTTTTGAACTATATTTTGAATAACTTTGGATTACATCGGATTTGATTGGAACTTGCATGGGATTTGTTTTATTATGAGTTATTTCTACAGATTTGTATTATTGGTTTTGTTTCATGAATGATTTTGTAACGCCCCGAATCCGTGTTGTTCAATAAAGGTATAACACTTCTCACGGAATGTTAAGTAAGGATCTTACATAATTGTGATCGCTGGATAATCACCTAAACTAAACCATATCAGAGTGCACAAACATTTATTATCTAAGAATTCAATGTTCAGCTTTATTAAAGTCAAATGATTCAACCTCGAACTACTTTATTACACTTCCAACATTTAAATAAATCAAAAAGTCCAATTCAAAATAACCTACAGGTCTATGGAATATAATAGTAATCTTCCTCCCTATATGTTTCAGTCGGATCTACCCCAGTAGTCGCCTCACCTTGAATATCTGAAAACAAAACAAAAACAAAAGAGTGAGATACGAATATCTCAGCGAGTAGCATATGCATGCAGAAATAGTTAACAACAGTTCAAATTATGCATCGATAAATAACCAGTACGATTAAAGCAACCAAGAAAATTTCCAAGTTTAAATCCAAAACCAATATTATTATCAAATCACATTTCAATACAATACCGACAACACATCGAATGGTCAATGTCATGACTATTGTTAAATTGATTAATTGGCATGCCAAGGAGACATCCACACCTCCATGTACACAGTTCCAGCCTACTCAGGGTTTCGGAAACTCTGAAATGATGGCCTATTCAGGGTTTCGTCATCCAATGCTGGCCTACTCCCCGGGTTTCGGCATTGACAACCAAGCCTACTCAGGGTTTCTAGCTGCTCTACACCGGTCGTGGCAACACACAAAGCCATGCAATTACACCAAACAACAATACCATCACATTACTAAGCTTAAGCATGGATCCAAGACAAGCTAAACCAAAACAGAAAACCATCGTATAAACTCAAGTCTAACATCACATTAAATCAAACATATTCATCATCATGTATAACACAACACAGCTCAACACAGGTCACTCTGGACCGGAACAGTACCTCATGTACTTTCAGTAATTACTCCAATCCCATAACACAAGACCATTGGTAATAAAACCCATTTTACTCACACCAAGAATAAACTTTACAAATACAGTTCAAAACTCTAAATCAAGTAAAACCAGGTTAAATAATTTCTCAATCAAGAACAAGTTGGGAACCTAAGAGAAACTAGATCATTAACCCCTAGTGTCAGAACAGTAACACAACCAACCGATAGCCCTTCAAAGTTTACTTTGGAACTCCTAAGATTTACCAATAATTCGACTTAATAATCTCCGGATGTTTTGAACAGGTAAAAGTATTTCTAAGATCCTAAACAAGTCATTGGCTAAGTGATTGAAACCTCAAAATATCAAAATCTGGCTTTAGTTGGTCAGACACACCTTTTGGCTAATTCTTAGGGGTGCGCTGACCTCTGGCGCTTGGCGCGAGGTCGACGTGAACTCGGTGATACCAAAAACACTTCGCGCTAACTAAAAATATACTTGGCGAGAGATAAGCGTGAACTCGGCGATAACTAAAAATCAATCTCGTGCTAACTAAAACCCTTGGCGCTAGGTAGGCGCCAAGTCGGCGAATACACCCTACGATTCGCGACTCTCTGTAACTCCCAGAACTCCATGGCTGTCCCCTTTTCTCACCTCTGTAACGACTTTTCTACACTCCTACCATCCTCCAAAGACTATTAGACACGATTTGAATTTAATCTAACAACCTAAAATTTTCGCCTCTAAAAATAATCCAAAAACAACATGTGTGAATCATTATTTCTCCGAGATCATGCATACGGCTAAAACCAATAGACAAAACCCAAAAACCTCAGATTAAAACGATGCTACTCATAGTTATACGCTCCAAAACCTTGCAACAACAACTACTCGAACAGCAAAACCCACAGTCGATCCTCCTGTTCGCAAGTCCAACAGTCAATCCTCCTATTCGCAAGTCCAACAATCGATCCTCTGAACTCTCTTTGCAAATAACCCCACCAGTCTGCTCCTCTCCAAAACCCTAGAACAACAGCCGTAATCTCCTTCAATCTCAATGGATGCGAAAACGAAACCTACGAATCTAACTACCTTAAGTATTTATACTTACTATACATACTTTGCCGCTCGACGAGTTTTAAAAACCCATGATTCGGTGCATGCTCGCCCACCAAGTTTCCCTAGATACACACAGCTTATTAATTTTTACCAATAAAAATCATGTAGAAAATTTGGGGTTTTACAGATTTGATATACGTTCTGGTTTGGATAATATTATTCGCCTTAAAAGGCATGTATTTGAGATCCTCCATGATGGAATGGATTTGGTCATGATTGACCCATGGTTTTGGATTGATCTTATTTGGTTACTTGCTGATTTGGTTACAAGCTATTTGGTCTAGCTCGCCTTGGATCCATGTCTTAAGCTTAGTAATGTAATGTGTTGGCTTTATTGATGTAATGGCATGGCCATAAGTGTTGCCACGATCGGTGTAGAGCAGCCCAAAACCCTGAGTAAGTCAGGCTGTCAATGCCGAAACCTAGAGTAGACCGGAATTGGATGACAAAACCCTGAGTAGATCGTCATTTCAGAGTACCAAGACTCTGAGTAGACGGACTGTGTACATGGAGGTGTGGATGTCGCTCCAGCATGTTGAATTACCCAATTAAAGTGAACTACATGACATTGGCGTATGTTGGGACTTGATTTGACACGAGATGTTTTGTTAGCTGGTTTATCGGTACTTGTTTATTACCGTATTTGGTTTATTGGTATTTGTATCTCCACCACCAATGTAGAGCAGCACTGACACTATGAGTAGTCCGGTGTTGTCAATGCCGAAACCCGGAGTAGGCCGGCATTGGATGACAAAACCTAGAGTAGGCCGTCATTTCAATATCCGAAACCCTGAGTAGGCCGGATATACACATGGAGGCGTGGACTTGACTATGAGGTGGTTATTGTCTATGTTAACACTTGTTATGATCAAAGATATATCTATTTGGGTTGTTTTTGGAATATTGGTTTCATTGACACGTTGTTATATGGTTATACTTGGTTTTATGGTTATTCACATAAATTGATATCAATATTACTGATTTGATTTACATGATGGAATATACAAGTTTGTATCATATTTGATCACTGGATTATTGTTGGATTATTTAGATTATCAATGTTACCGTCACTACTGTATGTTTTATAATTGATTCATGTTTTATAACTGTAAAACCCCGAATTTCCCTTAAATAATATCTTTGGGAATTTTAATTGATGGAAATATTTTTATTTATGTAGGGGATGATATAATTAGTGGAGATCCAAAGTTGGACATAGATCCAACCGTCTGATCGAGAGATATCAAGGTAAGATTGATAATTAAAGTAAGTTGTATTTTGATTGGGCTATGCGTGGAATCTAATGCATGTGAGTTGCGTGGAATCGTAGGTATATAATGCATTAAAATAACCTAATTGTATACATTTGGAATACTTGCACGTGTTCTACAGCCGCAAGAGACAAAGCCGTGAGAGAGCGACTATGTGACCGGAAGAGACAAAGAAGGAGGAGGAAGAGAGGACTTGTCTTGTGCTCTTCATCGTCCAGAGCATTGCTGGGTGATAGTGGACGCCACTGTTTAGAGAAGAGAAGGAAAAACAACGAGAACAAGGTAGGTGACACCGTTTGATGGACTGTTTTGTATTTACGTGTGTTTAATCTTCAAACCATGTTTTTATGATGTAGATATATGTATAATGCATGATATAATCGTTATAAGTATTGTGGGATTGCTTAAAATAGGAAAAATCACATTTTTAAACTGGTTCTGTTCGTTTTCAAGTGACCGCCGACCTCGACTATGCTCGGCGATCCTCGGCGCTAGACCAAAATTTGAGACCGCCCGATATCGTGAGAAGACTTATCGTCGGCAATCTAAATTGAACTACCACTGACCTTAGACCGCCAGGGCGATCCTAGGTGCTCTGTGCAGAAAATGCAGAATTTCGTAATTTCGAACCTGATTCAATTCCAAACTATTTTTAGACAATTTTAATCATTAATTAAGATGTTTTAAGACCAAAATAAATTATTCAATTCCCTGTTTTACAGAAAAAAAAATTAGAGAGATATTTAGAACATTAGTTGCCAAACTTTGAACGTGATTGAGAAATCTAGTCTTTGGAAAACTTGACTATTATTTGATTGCCAGAACATCTCTAAATTACACTATAAACCAGATAATTACATAAAGAGAATTCAGATCATAAGTTCAACTCAGTTAACCCGAATATTGAAGTAAATGTTTGATTTAACCTTTATATGCCGCTAGGCACCAACCCTTATAGAAATATTATATTTTAGGGAATTTTTGGAGTCTAGTGGGCATAGCTGGTTATGGATCCATAGTTGTGGCTAGATAGCTGAGGGATATGTCATTTGGGTTGAGTTTCTCCCTTGTGCGAGCGCGCTCCCTTTGCAAGTTGGTTTGTTTGGGAAGGTCCTATGTCTGGAGGGACACCCCGGTGAGCCGCTGGTGATTCCCTGTACATGTGGATAAGCGACCATCTCCATGTATTGATTCTGGTGCTGCATGCTAGTGGTACATGCCAACTCTGATGGGTACATGTGCAATAAGTCAGTGACTACGGCTCTTGTCTAAGCTGCACTGCATGGGACTTGAGTATCATTAGTAGCATTACTCCTAAGACGCACGGTGGTATAAGTAACGCCCCGAATCCGAGTCATTTTTTTTTCTCATTTTGACTCGGATCAAGGCATTAACTTGTGGTACATTACAATCAGTTCAAATATAAGGAAATAAAAAACTAAAATTTATCAGAGTGCTAGGAAGCTTAAATCATTTATTAGAAACTGAATCTCCCTATTACATCAATTAATCAAATGGAAGGCAACTACAAATTAACTAACTCTTAATATCCTACCAAATCATCTATTATGATTCCAATAAAATAAATACAACTATATAAAATTATCCTACTCTTTTCATATGGAATTTCTAGACTTCAACCCACTATCTGTCTAACCCGTGGCGTCCTCTCCAAGATGACCTGAAAAATAGAATATAAAGTAGGGGTGAGATACGAATATCTCAGTAGGTAACACATGCATGAGGAAAACAGTTTATATATAGAAAATAACAGTGGTTTCATGCACGGTAAAATAGGCGATTAATTACAGTCAGTGAGATAAACGAATAATCACGATAAAACAAACATTTAATTAGTGCCCGAATTAAAAGAAGTTAATCATGTGTGTTTCATTTCAATTTAAAGGACAATGTATTATATTTCACATTCCCATGGTTTCTGGTTTATTTTCTGTAGTGTCTTCTTAAGAGCAGTTCCACATTTATTCATGATTCCATAATATTCCATTTTAACAGTTCACATAAATCATAACAGTTCTGTTCAATTATGACATTTCAATATTTCCTTTTAAATAACAATCCATCAACCTGAGAATCAATCATCATATCAGTAATAAAAGCCAACCTTCAGGTAGTAGCCTATCTCTACCACAGGACGTAAACACATAGTATCCACACAAACTCCGCAGGAGAATGCACATCTCTAAGACTACAGGTACCCCCTACAGGAGACAGCATAACTCTACCGCAGGATGTGAACACCTAGCATCTACCTCTACCGTAGGAGATAGCTTCCTCACCTTCCAGTGGTAACTCACACACCCATCCTCCATGTGGGATGCAATCACGCATAATCACATCTCCCCCACATGAGGTATCTCTCCTGTAGGATGCAATCCATCGGGAATACATCTGCCCCACAGGAGGTAATGAATCTCTCCCGCAGGAGGTAATGTCTCCGCCACCAAGCGGGTATCTCCGCCACCAAGCGGGTTATCTCTGCCACCAAGCAGGTTGGGTCTCCGCCACCAAGCGGGTATCTCTGCCACCAAGCAGGTTAGGGTCTCCGCCACCAAGCGGGTTAAGGTCTCCGCCACCAAGCGGGTTAGGGTCTCCGCCACCAAGCGGGTTATCTCTGCCACCAAGCAGGTTAGGGTCTCCGCCACCAAGCGAGTATCTTTGCCACCAAGCAGGTTAGGGTCTCCGCCACCAAGCAGGTTAGGGTCTCTGCCACCAAGCGAGTATCTTTGCCACCAAGCAGGTTAGGGTCTCCGCCACCAAGCGGGTTATCTCTGCCACCAAGCAGGTTAGGGTCTCCGCCACCAAGCGGGTATCTCCGCCACCAAGCGGGTATCTCCGCCACCAAGCGGGTTATCTCTGCCACCAAGTAGGTTGGGTCTCCGCCACCAAGCGGGTATCTCTGCCACCAAGCAGGTTAGGGTCTCCGCCACCAAGCGGGTATCTCTGCCACCAAGCAGGTTAGGGTCTCCGTCACCAAACGGGTATCTCCGCCACCAAGCGGGTTATTAACAAAGCTGGCCACCAAGCCATCACATAGATAATTCTCAATTCCATTATTATTTATAACATATTAGGTTCATGTTCAAAATCCGGTTCTAAACAGTTCCCCAGTTTATTAATCATAATATTTTGTTCAGTATATAAAAATATCTTCAGCATGATAACCCAATTTAGTGTTAGGTAGATATTTAATTAAGTAAGAAATTTGATGCATAACACGTACGCTAGAGTGCGGTTCTAATCATGTATTAATTACATTACTACTCAATTGTTTAACAGTATAGGTGAGTGGTTTTTAAGGTAATACAATTTAATTAAGATTCGGTTATAATATAAAAATTATTCAAGTTTGGATACAGTGGGAGGAATTCACGTACATAGCATGATTTTAATTTGGTTTGTGTTTTTCAAGTTATTAAGGTTTAGTCATGGTCAAAAGAGACAAATAGAAGTATTTAGGTTTTAGTTTAAGTCAAATAAAGTAAAAAGGGAGTTATTACAAATGAGTGTTATTGACTAAATTTTAATAAAAGTTATTAAAAATTAGGCTTGTAATGATTGCAACCATAAAATTGTGTTTTACAACGACCGCCGAGGATCGCTAGGGTAACGAGTTTGGCAGTCTTCAGCGGTAGTGCTTTTCGGAAACGCATAATTTGGTTTAAGTAACATGAGCGCCGAGTGACCGTCAAGGCGATCTCGGGCGCTCAAAAATTTTTAACTAACGCCGAACATCGCCTAGGCGAGCTCGGCGCTCTAACCAAAACGACGAACCGAGTTTCTAAACATCAGATTTTTGTGTTATAATCGCTTCTAAACTTCATATAAATTAATATAAATCAATATACACACATTTACAACATAGGAGATCATGCAATCAAATCGAATAACCTCATAAACACAAAAATTCGTTAAAACGAAGTGCCACCTACCTCCGTCCGCTCAAATCCTTTCTTCTTCCAACCAGAGACTTCCTCTCCTCTTCGCAGGCAAGAGACGTTCCAGGAACGGTGAGAGACCAGAGATATGCCCTCTTCCTCCTTCTTCTCGGTCTCCCTTTCTCTCTCTCGTTCTTCTTCTCTTCCGCCGCAGCCTCCAACTTCAACGCACAAGACATCCTACGAATACAACTAAAACTATTCAACCCTATTTTATTCTTCCCTGATCCCACAAATCTCCCTAGGATCAGGTTCCATACTCATCCACCCATTAGACTTAATAAGGACCGTTAATCCATACTTAACTCGATATCTCGCGATCCAACGGTCAGATCTGCGTCAAACTCCAGATCTCCCCTATCAGTGTGATCATCTATAATTATAATTAATATCCTTCAATAAAATTCTCATCTCCTCGACTTCAGGCTTCAAATCAAACATAATTACCAATATGCCATTATTCCAATTACTAAGCTTTAAATATCATTGTTAATAGACAATCTAAACCCCAATTTAAATCTATTAGTATTTCTCAAGTCTAATAACAAATTTTAATTAATGTATTTAATTATTTTACCGATAATTAATGTGAATTGACCGAAATACCCTTCTCTCAATATTTTCAATCTACCCATTCAATTTCTTCCGAAATTTCCAAGTTTATTCTCTTTGTCATTATTAGTCCGTTATACATCCCGAATGAATTATAAGTACCGCAAATCATTCCTTTATATTAAATCCCCAATTTATTTTGACAAATTCATTGACACTCCAAATATTCGTATTAAATTTTTATTTATTTATTTAGTGAAAATTCGGGGTTTTACAGTATAGTGATTGGTCGAGAGTCATCTCAAAGGTTTATCTATCTTTGTGAGTCCTACAATGACACTAAAATCATAAACACTTATTATTACTGTTGTATACATGCTGGAGACATGTAATTGGTATATTGGTTGGATGTGACTGTTTAGTGCATCCTAGTAACTTATGGATTATGCTATTGATTTCTGATATTGGATTCCTATAATATAACTCGCTGAAACTTATATTTAGAACTGTTAATTATACTGTTTTGTATTCATGATCGATACGAATGATTATACAAGCCTGCTTAGTCGAGATTGCTTAATCGTGCATGAACTGTTATTTTATTCATATTAACTGTTTAAACATGCATGTGTTACCTACTGGGATATTCGTATCTCACCCTATCTTTATTTCATTTTTCAGCTGACACGCGAGAGGGGGATCATAGTAGTGATTTCCAGGGAGAGCTAGCTGATTATTCGCCGAAGGATTTCTATTATCCGGATATTGTCTGAGGTTGTGGATTGATATAGACTTAGTATTTTGATTAGATTATTATTCATTTTGGTTTGATATAAGGAAAGAGATGAGAGAGATAGTGACCCTTTTATTTTACCAGACTTTCATATTGAGATTGATGGGTGATTATATTAGTTCTTGAGGATTTTAGACTATACTTCCGCACATACTTGTTCCGCACTCTAATAGTAAATTAATTGAATGGATTATTTATTTCTTTAGTCTGGTATATTCTTGATGTTATTTGATATGGGCCAGTAACACCTCGGATTTGGTTGTTGAACTGAATTCGGGTTGTTACAGTAACGAACCGGGTTCGGGTTGGGTGCTGGTTTGCACTGACCCGGGTTCGGGGCGTTACAATAACTATGAAAAGGTATTTGAACATGCGTGTACTACTTTCTGGGATATTCATATCTCATTCCGTTTTGTTTTGTTTTGTTTTCAGCTACTCATGGAGAGAACGATACTGGAGGGTAGATGCCTGGATTATGTGAGTTTAGTTTCTAAGATATGGTAAAATATATTGAGTTGGGTTTTAGTTGACTTTGATTTTATGATATTTGTTTATTTTATGTTTTCCTTCACTCTGATATATCGATCCTGTGTGAAAAATTAACCCTTTGGAAACGGGATATGGTTTTATTACGTAACCCAGATCCGAGGCGTTACATTAAGGACCATACTCTTTGAGGCCCAATTTGAGACATGCTTAGGTAAGGTAGATGAATCGGCCGAGACATAGGGTGTGGGCTTATTGGGCCCCGTCTCTTTATTTAAATAGAGCTCATCCAACAAATCAAAGGGAAGGGATACCCATCCTATAACCTTAAGCCTTAGGTTTCCTAACCAAAGAATAGGAGTGGGCCCCAAGCTCATCCCTAGCATATTTGGAATCAAATTAAAACTCTGATAATAAATTAAAAGGAAACCATCGTGAGGCCCACCTAAGGGACCCACATATCATCCAGGCTCACTAAATGGCATAAAGCTTAAATTTAATCTCTTTTAAACCTTAACCCAATAAAATTAATCAAACTTAACCAAAACCCTAAAGGGCTTTTAGGCTTAGATTAAGCCCACGAAATGGACATATGGACTATACTTTAGCCCATCTGTGATCCCGTGGGCCTTACAACGGGGCCCGCCCCATCAGACCAAGTTCACTTAATAAAGAAGATAAAATCAAGTAAAGTGGACCTACACCACTCATGTGGTCCCCACATAGACCTAAATCAACGAGTACACATCTGTTTAAGACGGTGAGACATAATGAGTTGACTCTACCAAAATTAACCAGGATGACCCATGAGACACGTCACCCAACAGGGCGGACCGGGGTGTTTACGGACTTCCTTGAACCGTATCCGAGAACTTATTCGGAATCTCAAACCGCAAACCACCTAATAGACAAACACTAGGTACCTAGGTGTCTGCCTGCACTCCCATTCCCCCATTTCCTTTCCCAATCCAGAAAGCACCCGATCTTTCGTGCTTTCATCGGATATCATGTGTAAAACCCCGATTTTTCTACATGATTTTTTATTGGAAAAATATACTTAATAAGCTGTGTGTATGTAAGGAAACTCGGTGGGCAAGCATGCACCAAATCGTGGGTTTTCAAAACTCGTCGAACGGCAAAGTATGTATAGTAAGTATAAATACTTAAGGTAGTTGCTTCATAGGTTTCGTTTTCGCACATTGAGAAGGAAGGAGATCACGGCCATTGTTTTAGGGTTTTGGGAGAGGAGCCGACTTGTAGGTTCTCCTTGTCGCTAAGAGAAGTTCAGAAGATCATCCTTGCGAAGAGAATTCAGAGGGTCGACTGTTGGGCTTGCAAACAGGAGGATCAATTGTGGGTTTTGCTGTTCGAGTAGTTGCTGTTGCAAGGATTTAAGCATGCAAGAGGTGAGTAGCATCGTTTTAATCTGAGGTTTTTGGGTTTTGTCTATATGATATAGCCGTATGCATGATCTCGGAGAAAATAACGTTTTGCATATGTTCTTCGTATAATTTTAGAGGTAAAAATTTTTAGGTTGTTAGATTAAATTCAAATCGTGTCTAATGGTCTTTGGAAGACGATAGGAGTATAGAAAAGTCATTACAAAGGTGAGAAAATGGGTCAGTCATGGAGATCTAGAGCTAACATAGAGTCGAAATTCGTAGGTGGTGTCCGCCGGGTTGGTGCCTACCTAGCGCCAACGATTTTAGTCAGCACGAGAATAATTTTTAGTTATCGCCGAGCTCGCCCTCATCTCGCGTCGAGTGATTTAGTTAAGCGCGAGATCGATTTTCGTTACCACTGAGTTCACGCTATTCTCTCACCAAGTGTATTTTAGTTAGCGCGAAGTGTATTTGTATAACCGAGTTCATGCCGACCTCGCACCAAGCGCCAGAGGTCAGCGCAAACGCTAAAAATTAGCCGAAATGTGAATTTGACCAAATAAAGCCAGATTCTGATATTCTGGGGTTCCAATCTCTTAGCAAATGACAGGATTAGGATCTTGGAACTACTTTTATCTATTCAAACCACCATGAGATTATTAAGTTGAATTATTGATAAATTTTAGGAGTTTCCGAAGTAAATTTTGAAGGCTATCGGTAGGTTATGTTACTGTTCCTGACACTAGGGGTTCATGTTTCAGTTCTCTCTTTTGTTATACACTGTTCTTGATTGAGAATTTATTTAACCTGGTTTTACTGGATTGAAAGTTCTGAAATGTATTTGTAAAGTTTATCTTGGTGTGAGTGGGTTTTATTACCAATGGTCTTGTATTATGGAATTGGAGTAGTTACTGAAAGTACATGAAGTACTATTCTGGTTCGAGGTGACCAGTGTTGAGCTTTGTTGTGTTATGCATGATGATGAGTATGGTTGATTTAATATGATGTCAAAGTTAAGTTTATACGATGGTTTTCTGTTTTGGTTTAACTTGTCCTGGATCCATGCTTAAGCTTAGTAATGTGATGGTATTGTTGTTTGGTGTAATTGCATGGCCTTGTGTGTTGTCATGACCTGTGTAGAGTAGCCAGAAACCCTGAATAGGCCTGGTTGTCAATGCCGAAACCCGAAGAGTAGGCCGGCATTGGATGACAAAACCCTGAGTAGGCCGTCATTTCAGAGTTCCGAAACCTTGAGTAGGACGGAACTGTGTACATGGAGGTGTGGAGTGTCTACTTGGTATGTTAATTAATCAACTTAACAATAGTCATGACATTGACCATTCGATGTGTTGTCGGTATTGAATTGAACTATGATTGGATAATCATGTGGGTTTTGGATTTAAACTTGGAAATTGTCTTGGTTGTTTTAATCTTACTGGTTATTTATCGATGCGTAGATTGAACTGTTGTTAACTATTTTCTGCATGCATATACTACTCGCTGAGATATTCGTATCTCACTCTTTTGTTTTTGTTTTGTTTTCAGATACTCGAAGTGAGGCGACTACTGGGGTAGATCCGACTGAGATATATAGAGAGGAAGATTACTATTACATTCCATAGAATTGTAGGTTATTTTGAATTAGACTTTTGATTTATTTAAATGTTGGAAGTGTAATAAAGTAGTTCGAGATTGAATCATTTGATTTTAATAAAGCTGAATATTGAACTCTTAGATAATAAATGTTTGTGCACTCTGATATGGTTTAGTTTAGGTGATTATCCAACGATCACAATTAATTAAGATCCTTACCTAACACTCTGTGAGACGTGTTATACCTTTATTGAACAACACGGATCCGGGGCATTACATCATGCTGGGAACCGGAGGCACACATTCATGTGCACCTCCCAAAGATCTCAGCGTGCGGTCCGTGGATTGACGCATGCGCACGGCTTGTACATTTGCCATGTGAACAGAACTTCTGCATTATTTACAATTTTGCCCTTTGGATTGTTCTACTCATATCTTCTTCATCTAGACTCCGATTCTGGTAAACTCAGTTGTGTTGACACTGTGCCGGGATTTCTTATCCATTGGGATATGGTATGGCAGTCAATTCATACTTGAACAGAAAGTCAATTTCTATTCCCTAAGGTTTGAGCTAGGGTTTTCATTTTTGGCTTTCAGAGGGGTGTAAAAATGAGGTACTTATACCACCAACACCATAAATGAGTCGCTCAACAAAGAAACATCGGCAAAGGATGCTGCACAAAGCAAACCACAAACTACCGTGACCAATTCCTTCCGCACAACACAGAACCGAAAAGAAGTAGATTCCCTTGACGCCTTTCCTACAGTGACACCCTTGGCAATAGGTGATGATTGTCGGCGAATAGCTGAGAACCATAGCCTCCCACCCAATGGCCCTTAATGGACCAAAGTCTTCATTGATCAAGGGACTTGAATTTAGTTCTGGTCTTTCATGACTAGACCAGAGCAAGCACTGGTTATTAGAAACGACTATAACAACTATATTCGGAGTGCATAAACATAATACCACATAAGAAAGGCAGCAGGATATAGAATTTGATAGATTCATAAAAGATCTGTTAAAAGAAAATGGATACACATTTTACATATAAATCAGATTTTATATACCAGCCAAGAAAATGCAATACAACAGATCGTTACCATCATCTCTACTGATCAATTCACTCATAAAGAGAAAGGGAACCCCATTTATTTGTACCCATAAATTTATGCTTTAAACTAAAATAAGTAATAAAAAAAAAACTACTTAGAGGACAATTTCATCAGCAAAGAAAATAAATATAATAATTATTAAACCTATTCGCCCATGGGAAGCAGGGGTCACACGGCTAGTAAAATATAAATTTTGAAATTGATTCAAACTTAGTATTTGAAGCTATCAAACCAAAGAAGATAAATTCTATTGGGGGCCCCAAAACTTAAATGTTGTAAGACAAGGTGGCCCATATAGAGATTTGGTGGACCTCATAAGGTCTTGCTGCCCAAGAGTTATCCATTTTTTGTCAATATTTAGACCTCGTTTGGAATCCACTCTGAATCTGGCCATGAATATTTGATCTGAAGGTGAGTTTGAAGTTTAATAACCAACTGTTCATTTTTAGAGGTTATAAATCTTACAAGATTTCCATAAAATAAGTTTTTCGAAATGACAACTCTGTGCATGTCACACAAAGGAGTCTTTAGAACAAATTCCAGGTATATCTTTCAGAATTTAATTATAAATATTTTAAGTATGCCACTGCAATCTATTCAAAATGCTCATTTTGAAAAGCTAAAATCTGGGGGTATAGTTTTGTACACTCAGTTAGGGAAAACTCATTTCCAAAGTGGAACCAAATACCTATTCTGTTATTGAAACTCATTCCAAGCCCTGGAACTCAATCCAGGAACGAATTCCCAAAATGAATGGTAAACGATGCCTTGGTAAATATAAACACCATCTTTGCGTGGGCTCACCTCTAAAGTTAAATATTATCATTTCTATTGTTATTAATCTTGAAGATATCTTCTATGTAACTTATATTTCATACTTTCTCTTATATTATGTTTCTAGTTTACATCTAGGTTCTAAATATAACAAAATTTAGAAGCTAGATGCCATACTTCTTTAATGTGCTCACATGTAAGTAGGGACGGCAATGGCGCAAGTTAAATAGGTAACCCACCTCACCCCTAAAAGTTAGGGTTTGGTATTGCCATATTTGGGTTAGTATGGGTTAGGGTTTAGCCCAACCCAGCTCGAACCTGACCTTAGTGCATTAAATATGATTTTTTATATATTTAAAATATATTTTTTTAATATATATCATATATGAAAATTGTATATTTAATGAATGATCGTATTATTAATTGATATTCCATGTTTAAAAACATTTATTTTGTAACCTAGACCCACTCCATTATTGACCCGATATGGGCAGGTTAAGGTTTGGTATTGACTAAACCCCTTTAGGGACGGATCCGAGTTCACTGAAACTCGCCTTGAAGCCGCCCATTGCCATTCCTACATGTAAGTCATTAATGTGCTTCAACCATTGTTTTACATGATAATATAGGAAAAGGTTTTATTTTAAATAAAAAAACAATGGAAAATTTGAATCCAGATTGCCAAGCATAGAATGCAAATTTAAATTACATGTGTGATATACCAAAATGAAAATTTTTTAGTACCTAACATACCCAGAAAAAAGAAAAGAAAACCATGAAACCACTAAAAGTTGCAAAAACATTGAAACAGAAAAGGACCTTCAGTGTTCCTTGAATACCATTGGCATACAACATTGCTGCAAAATTTTTTGCCAATTTTTTCTTGTCTTTTGTTTCTTAATTCTTAGGCATGAGATCTTTGTCACCCATTTTTTACTTTATTTTCCTTTTATGAAACTACCATATTATAATTTTTTATCCATTGCTTTAATCTATCATTTATACCCTTTTTAATTATTTTTTTTCCCTGATTACCCATATTTGTTGAGTTTATATCTTTCACTTTCATAAAATGGTGCCTTCGGTTGTTGCCTATATAAACACAAAAATCGTTACACATATACATATATAGATTTGTGGCAGATCATTTTTACTTGGTAACAATTAAACCAGCATCAAGATCTGGAGAATTGAACTCCCCATCAAGATCTGCTGCAACTAAGTATTGTATTTAAATATATTACAAATGGATCAAAGTGTGTAAATTATACAAGTATTCTTAACTATAAAATACCTGACATTGCAAGATGCAATAAGCCACATACAGGTTACAGGTTAGTCAACCAATGATAAATCACTCACCCATGCCGAATTCATGCAGCTAAGATGAAACCCCACCTGCACCGTATGTGGCCCCGGGTGCTGGTGGCATACTCTGCTCCTTTTCACCATCTTCCTGGTCTTTATAATCAGTTCCAACATCAAATCCGGCAAACCCAACACTGCTCCCACACACATCTCGATCCCATTGACCGACAAAATTAGGCTTCTTGTCTGTCCTCACTGGGTCAATTGAAGGGACGGACTGCGTGGAACCATCATCCACCCTCTGTTTCTTAAGAGGGGATGCAGGCTCTACAATAGTATTTGGCAGAGGTGAGGATGGGCTTTGCTTTTCCTCTGCAGACAGCAATGGCTCAGAGGGCTTTACAACACCACCTAGTTTTTGCTGCTCCTCAATTATCTTCTGCAAGTACTTTCCCTGAGCTTCAATTCTCAGTTGTAACTGTCTTTGCACCTGGGATAGTACAGGGAATCAGGAAAACCACGAATAAACATGGATATTAGTAGGTTCATTACAAGTACTTAAATTATTGACAAATAATTAATGGTTAAACCCCACAATCAGCAAAAAAAATTTATTTGATTCGTTTTGTTTTTGCAACCCATTTCAAGCATAAATGATCCTCAGCCCCACATGGTCAAAATAATTTGTTCACAGCTGCGTGCTGTGCTAAAAATTCTTAAATAAAAGCCCTTGCACAGAGCTGGAAAAATATGTGATTGCAAGTCTGTAGGCTATCCTCTTTGTCTATGCCCAAGCAATGAGACAAGAATCAAACCTCAAGCTGTTCATGGAGACGCTTCTGTACCTCCATCTGCATCCTCAGTGCCTCAGTAATTTGGACTCCCCTGAAGGATGAGAATTAGTAGAGTGCAGAAAGATTTACTAGTTCACTAACAGTGATCAATGATTCTACATTATCAACCATTCAAACTGGATGGCAAAACAAAGAGGAAAAGACTGCACATAACAGAGGAAATAAGCAGATCAGGGGTACCCACGGGGCAGAATCTGAACTAGAAAGCCCATCACCAGAATCTTTCTTCTCATCTTTAGAACCTAAATAAGAGGATTTCAAACTTTAATACAATTAAATTAGAAATTCTGAGGTTGTCACCAATTTCATTAAAGCATTATTAATTGTACAGCGTGGAGGAAAGATGAGACCTTTACCATCAGCTGGAGATTCTGGTAAGTACTTGGCCAGGCGATACTTCTACATGAAAAGAAAAGGAAAAAAAAAAAAAAAAGGGAAGACAAAGGGCAATCAGTTTCAAAAGCACATTCCAATTGACTTAATGTTACAACACAATGTTGCTTGCTAGAGTGATGACACCACCTGTAAGTGGCTTTTCACATGATAAATAGTAAGTCCAGGTACACCCATCAACCTCAGAACACCTTTTGGCGTTGCCCCTGACATAAGAACCAAAATGAAACTAACAAATTGTAATTCCTTAAGAGTGTTTTGATAGAATAATCCAAAAGGTGTAAACAAATACAGTTCCATCTAGCCCAGATTCTCATCCGCAATTAAATTCAGCTCAAATCAAGACATCTAGATTTATTTGGAGGGCAATCTCAATTAAATTCAAGACAATCTTATGAATGCAAAGCATACTGCCATTATGCTTAGAATTGTATCATATAAAAAATCAAATTTAACAATTAATTCCAATACTGGATTATCTGGAATCACAAATTACAGCTCTACTCAATCCAATCTCAAATTTTAGATGAATAAAAGTTTACAAAATTTTCTTTAAAAAGAGGGAAAAAAGAAAAATAAAAGCGTAAGCTTCTTCTGGATCAGAAAGTGATGAACATTAATTGAGGTTTAGACTCAGATGCAGCTCATGCAATCCATTTAAAAGATGGGAAAACAAGAGACGAAAATAGCAAAGAAGAAGACCAAAAAAGGGGGAAAAAAGAGTGAAAAAAATAGAGAGAATTGAAATTGGAATGATTTTCCATTGTTGTTTCAAAGGTAAGAACATAGAAGAAAATAAAATTGCATCAAAATTGAATCTTTACCTCTGATCATTTGGATTGCAGTAGCAGGAATGGCAAAGGTAGTAAGTAAGGGATAGAAAGGTGATATAGTTATGACAGGAACACCAAAGGAAAAAATATCACTGTTGCCAGGGGGTGACAGAAGTGCTAGAAGTGGATACCAAGGCAGTGCCCACACAATTATGTGATACTTTAGGATAGAGGACCATCTACTTTATTAAACATCAACAGTTTTAGTTAAACAATAAGAAAATATCAACTTAACCAAAGTTTTGCTAAAAGATTTACATTTAGCAAGAATATTAACTAATTACTAATTGTACAATACAGAGGCCCTTTAACACATTTGATGGACGACTAAGCAAGAATCAAGGTCACTCAACTCTCGCCCTTTCAGTTGTTATCCTTCTCCCTCTTTCCTCTTTGGTGACAGCACTATGATTTTTTCAGTCACAAAATCCATTCTTCCATTGCCCGCCCACTTGCCAACCCCCCAAAAAAATAAATAAAACAAAAAGCAAAACAGATTTTTCCCCAGCGGGCACTTCGACAGTTTTTTTTTTTTAATTTTAGTTGAAGTGCTCAAAGACAAAGAAATAAAGGAAATATGAGTAAGAGGCTAGAATATGTATATTTGCAATAGAACTAGCCTTAAATTATTTTTTTCTCAGCCTATGCAACAGATAGAGATAATGAGTAGCTTCAATAGGCATTTTAACATTGGTGGCAGCAATCATCAATGTGATTGGAGCAATGAGATATTGGTAGAGCTCACAATGGTTGGCAAGGGTAGCAAAAGTAGAGGTGGAGAAATCCACGGGCCTATAAAAATGGCAGTCAGGCAAAGATTGATAAACTTATGGGGGTAGTATAGGTGTCTGTATGGTCACAGAGGTGATGTGAATTGGGGCAATGTTAGTGGTCGCAATGATAGTGCACAAAAATAGTGTATTGTAAAGGATGCAAAACTGGTGGGCATGGTGTGACCGTGTGGGACAATTATAGTTATTGTCTACAACAATAGTAGTGATTGTGGTATTTGGTATAGTCCACAAGGTTGGTGGAGGTAGGGTGGTAGTATTATGATTGTTGGGATAGCGATGGTGATTGACATGAGTGGCAAAACTGATAGTGGTGCTTATGACAATGGAGAGGCAACAATAACAACAGTTAAAGACGAGTTAGGGAAGTAAGAGATTTAGGATGTGAACTCGGGATACATTCCAAAGCTTCCTTATCATTACCTCTCTTTCAAATATCTTGAACTTTGTAAGGAAATTTTTTATTTACTCCACCATTCCCCAAAATAAAATTTTGGTGGATATTTAATTTTAAAGGTTCCTCTCTCGCACATTTTCTCAACATAAAAGTGAAGAAAAACACCAAAAACTTCAATTACCCTTTCTTTTCTTCCTATTTTCTATCCAATAGATCATTAATTTAGTATTTTCCTACTGAATCACAAGAAACGCCTTCTTAAAGTACAGAACCTCCCCTAGTGGAAAGCATAAAGAAGCCTTTAGGAAAAACTTTAAGGTCCATTGGAGATTCAAAAGCCACAGGTAGAAACTTGCAAAGTTAATATGGGTGGTCATGCCACCGTATTGGGTGCTTTTGTCATGCCATTAGTTTCAGAAAACAGCTTACATTTTAATTTGGATCTTTTAGGTCTGTCTCCATGAAGCTTTAGCCTCAGCATGGTTTGCAGTAAGTAACTTATGGAAGACTCTTGCTGATTTTATCCGAACATTCTTGGAGGACTGATCAAAATGTCCCAAAACATTTAGCCAGGTTCCAAAATATGGATAACAGAAATGAGTTGAGCTGAATATTATCACTAGTATATATCTATAAAGCCAAGGTATAAATTTATGACAAAGGATGTTGTCCAAGGAAGATAAAAAGGAAAAAATGTAAATGCCAGTAGATCATGTGCCGACCAATCTGTTCTTTAGGTTTCCTGCCTTCAGGACATTCTTCATTCCTGAAATGAATGACAAGACTAGAACAAATAACCAAATTATAACATTGTGATCCAAAAACAAAAAAATGGTCTGGGCTAAAGCTAGAAGCAGTGCAAAATTTGGAGGTTTTAGGTATACAAAAGTATTAATGGCATGGTGTAAAAATTCAATATCGGACACAATATTTTCGAGGATAAATATCAATCCTTATTATCAATACTTTATAGCAATAGATGACATGGTCCAATACTAATGATAAAAATCATTCTTCTTAAAAGAAACTCTTCTCTATAGAATAAATGAGGAAGAAATCAATAAGATAAAGGGATTTTTTTTCTCTTCTGTCTCTTTCAATGGGTCCTCTACTCCCTCCCTCCCTCTAACTTGGACAAATTTTAGGAATATCACAAGTCAAACCAGAGATAAGGCAGTCCGACCAAAATAATATGGATTCAAGGCCAATATAAGACACAAGTTTTTGAGGCATGTTTTCCTTCCAATTCTACAATTTTAGAAACAACACTAAAGGTGATCCATGACTTTACACGCTCTTCAGGATCATTACAGCAGTACCCTGTGATTCTATTTCACTCATTAGCAAAAAAAAAAAAGAAAGAAACATGCAACTCTAGACAATTCCCACAGGTGACAAGCTTTCCACATTTTTTTTCTGCCTATATGTTCCTCTTCATTGCATGATCATGCTAAGTGATATTTTCCTTATGCTAGGTGATTCAACAACAGCTAGAACAGAAATTACTAATATAAACCACTGGTCTGATCAACAACACAAAAAGTTCATTCTTCAACAAATATTACAAAAATTCATTCATCAACAACATATACAAGTTACACCAAAGGTCTGTCCAAGAGGAGCAGGAATGGACCAAAATAATTCATCAGCAAATATACCATCTATAAGCTAAACTACTCAATAATTTAAAACAACAACTTGCCACTAACACTACCATCTTTCTAAACCCTACATTTTGCAAGAACATCTACTAAGATCAACTGCCAACTTGATCCTTTTTTTTATTTTGTTGGAACAGAAATGAAGAGAGAATATAAATAGGAGAAGAAAAGAATGTACAAAGTCAGCTCAAATAAACAAAACCCCAACCCCTAGTATCTGAGAAGACCCTCTAACAAAAAATGAAGAACAAAAAACAGCCCTCCACAGGACCTATGCACCTCTGACTATCCTATACCCATGGCCTCATCAGCATGTGAACCCACAAAAAGAACAGGTCAGTGAATACCAGCTTTAGCCAAAGAATCTGCAAGCTCACTGCCCGATCTTAGCAGATGCTTCAACAAGACGTTCAGCGAAACAGCTAAAAATCGAGCCTGCCAAATCAAGTGTCCAAGTCACCACAAACCCTGAAGATCTTAAATCATCCACTGGAATAATGAAGATCAAGCTTGCCAAATCAAATACTGAATAGATGCTGAGTCGCCACTGTCAACTTGATCCTGAGAAGATGGAAAGTCCTATGGTTTTTCATGAATATGTGTCACCCTACGCTACATGGACTCAGGTACAAGTATTGGGTGCTGGTATTTGTCTAGGAGCCAGATCCACTTGACCCTTAAAAGTTAGGATACAGGGACTTAGTTGAGAAGTATCCAAAATTTGGATACAAATATTGGGATTCAGCTAAAAGTCTCCAAATAATGTCAGTAAGGCAGGTTAGACACCAAGCTCTCTCTTTGTTCATTTTTTGTTTTTGTTTTCTTCCATGTTTTTCTTTTTGATTCATTGCTTGAAATTTGAGCCAAAGAATATATGTTCTCTTCATAAAAACTATTATCTTTTTTTCATTCATTCCTTACAAGCTGGTTGTTTGCTATTTTTTATTTATTTTTTTTTTAAAATCTTGAATTGTTGCGTCCAAGAGAAGATGTGAAGGATATGACACATATCATGTACTCATACTCATGTCATGTCGTCTCGACACGGGTACATTGGGATTGTGTAATAAGTGTTTCTTTTTTAGGTCCCAGGGAGAGTCCACAGATCACCTATTTTTGTGTTGTAGGATAGCTAAGGCTATAGTCATACCTTTTCTTGGCAATTGACTAGAGTGGGGTGTTTTTTTTGCCTTGAGTTGGGTGTTTCTCTTCCTTTGATCAGTTGTATGTGAGTGACATTGACCACAAAGGGCACATCCCTTATTGCTTTCTCTTTCATGTTGTATGTAGATATGAAAAGAGTGTATAGGAGGCTCTTTGAGGATACTCAGAGTCCATAGATCACCTATTTTTGGACACAATCAGGTCTTCAATACCATTTCAGGCAACCTCCAATTTAAATTTTATGGATATCACAGGTTTTTATAATATTAGAGACTGGAGAGGCACTTGTAGATCATCCATTCACAGACATGAGGTGACAGTGGCCTGAACACCACTACCCTTTGAAGGCTTCATTAAGCTTAACTTTGATGGTTGCTCACTGGGTAACGCAGGTGAATCAGGAGTGGAGGGAGTTTTCAGGGATTCAAATTGAGTTTTTCTACAAGTTCTTTGTGGATTGATGGGAGTAGGTACTCCATCAGACTAGTCTTGTTGGAAGTCTTAATAGGGTTAGAGAGGACAAAGGAGGAGGATACCCAAAACCTAATTGTGTAAGGGGATTCATTAACTAGAATTGTATGAATGGCGCCAGACCATACCTGTTCTTGGCAATTGATGGCCTAAGGCATTGGGTAGATAGGGCAAGAGCGATGGCCAGTGGTTTGAATGGTTCATTTGGACATGTAACTTGCTTAGCCAATGAACTTCAAGATGAGCTTGCTAAGAACAGAGCTAGAAAGCCTGATATGTTTGTGGGATTGTCAACTGAGGAGATGATGGATGATTAGTTGTTCTACTATTGTCACATTGTAATGTTTAAAGACAGGGGCTGACATGGGTTTTTATCCATCTTTTCAACTGTTTCTTTGAGGCTTCTGCTTGCACCAAATGTACCCTAGTTTTATTTTCTCCTTATCCTTTAATAATCTTTCATTACTTATCCCAGAAAAAGACCATTGATGCAAATAAATCAAAAAAAAAACCCTAATCAAACTGATTTGACTGAATTATAGTCTACCTAAATGCACTATATATATTGTTAACAATATATGGAATGCATATATGATACAACGGATACATGCTATTATGTTTTAAACATATTTTGTAACCAAACCTAATGAAAATTGATTTGGGTTGAGGGTTTCTGGTCAGTTTTGGGTTGACCTGCATGAATTTCCAGTTTGCTTTAAGTTTCTCTCAACCCAAGAACATAAAAGCAATAACTGCCATTCAGCTGGAGCTATCCAACTTCAATGCATCCCTATGCTCCAGTTGTAATCTTGTGTTTGTTAAAATCTTGGCAACTGCCAGAATGCTTTTGACTTCGTTGCAACCTAATATTAGTAACCTCAATCCAGAGTTCGGAAATCTTGCACAAATTAAGTGAAGGATAAAATGAATAAAAGGGGATGAGCTAAAAGGATGCAATAATTATCGAACAGGTTATTAACCCCAACTCGGACTTTAAAATCTTTCAAAATTTTCCTTAAGCACAGGAGGAACAGAATAAGGTCAGATAAGAGCATGGCTTTCAGGATAAATTCCATTCTGAAGCAATCAATTGTTTCGGAGGATGATTTTCAGATTTACTTAAGAGAAACTTACCAGCAAGGGAGATGATCACACTTTCTTTACACAAATCTACATCATGTTATTCTGGACGGAGGTGCTCTTAACTTATTGTATGTTTTGCTCACAACAGTAGCAGACACTACTATACGCCCCTCCTTCCACATTTTTACTACCATTAATGGCTGTCAGCATTATATTCTCCAGTTACAATCAGTATCACTCAGAGCTTTGAAAGCAAATATAAAATTTGACTGAATTGTGAATTTCTTCATTGCAGGTTTCCTCTTAATAGGAGAATTTTTCTTGCCAATCTTTTGTACTCTGATTTCAGGTTTTACAACATGAGTTGTTTATACCAAAAATGTCCTACGAAGAAAAATAATTCTCCAATCATTAACGCCATACAACTGAAATTACGGTGCTGGAACTCGCAATTCAGACTAATGCAAGCTAATAATTTATATTTTACCAGATCCATCATTGTAAATGATGTAATACCTAAGTTGAATATTCTTACCAAGAAGCACCACAGCACAGTCAACTCTTTAAATAATGTTTAATGAATAAATAGGATTTTACTAGAAAGACAATAAGTCCTAGTGTGTGCAAGGCTCTCGAGCTATGAATAGGAGAAATAAGTCCTACGTGGGTCTAAACCACAGTGACAAGACATTTTTCTTAAAGTAGCTAAGAGTAAGAAGCGTCAAGTCTCTTAAGGCATAGAAGGTAAGCTATGACTATATAACAAGGATAAGAGATCAACAAGCAGACTGGTGCCACCACGTTCTCAAATGTCTCAAGAATTCCTCACACTCAAAGCCCTTTGGCAAATGAAAAGTATGCAAAGAAGTAAAAGCCAGAGTCTCAATTAATGGCTTATGTTATCTTTGACTTGTTCTTGTTGTTTTCCTCTTGTAGCTAGTCCTTTTTTTTTTTTATAGAGGAAGCTAAGTTTCATTTGAGTTTAAATCCAAATGATGAATTGGGGAAGATTCCTTCTGTTCATTTAAATTTGAATTCAAATTCTGATCACTCATTTAAATCCAAGACTAAATTTGAATTCAAATTCAAACTTAAATTAAATGAAGCATGTTCTATCTCTTTTAATGAGGTTGTGCCTCTTAATCTTGTGGGTTGATCCCCAGACATACCTCTGGACCCTAGGTCAGCTTGTCAGTTTCCATGCTAGCCTAGGACACTTTAAGGAACACCCACCACCACCACCCCCCCCCCCCCCCCCCCCCCCCCCCCCAAAAAAAAAACAAAACACAAAAAAAAAAAAAAGATGAAATCTCTTCTGGGACAAAAATCTCCTCACAAGCAAGTTGTATAGGTCTTATAAAATATTCATATAGGTTGGACTTTAGCCAAATCGTATCTGCATGCCAAAATCTCAAAGTCCCAATATTGCAAAATTGTGATGTATGAATACCAAGGCACCATATACATGGTATTGAACCATCCATTGGCCATATGCAAGGGTTTTACCAAGTTGAAGTGTGTTCTGCCATGCAAAATTAAGTGAAACAACACTTGAAATCACCCAAAATGCTGTAAAAAGATTAAATCTCTTCTGGGACAAAAATCTCGTCACAAGCAAGTCTGATAGGTCTTATAAAATATTTGTATAGGTTGGACTTTAGCCAAATCATATCTCAACATCCTAATATTGCAAAATTGTGATGTATGAATACCGAGGAACCATATACGGGGTATTGAAGCATCCATTGGCCGTATGCAAGGGTTTTACCAAGTTGAAGTGTGTTCTGCCATGCAAAATTAAGTGAAACAACACTTGAAATCACCCAAAATGCTGTAAAACCTTCTTTCGACGCAAAACTGAACTTGTGGTTGATCAGGAACCAAGTGCTGGTTAGGAAGAAACCAGACCTACGTGTTCACCCATGTCAAGCTTCAGCCCAAGTCTAGTGCCTGGTCCACCACCACCATAATATTTTTCGAGTTCGTATCAGGTCTAATTTCTCACATATCAAGAAGCTATTCTAGGTATTTCGCACCATTGACACGTCATTTTCAAAAAAAAAAAAAAAAGGAAGGAAAAATAGGAGAAGTGGGGACACATGTGGGAAGTTCGAAAACTTCCCACACACGCCCATGTTGATAGGCAACTATTGGGTAGTTGAGTAACTACCCAAATCTCTATAAAAGAGATAAGTCTCAGATGGAAGAGGGGGACGGAGAGTTGTAGCCAGAAAGAGATAAGGAGAGAGAAAAGAGGAAAGGGTGTTTAGACAAAGAGAAAAAAAGAGAGAGAGAGAAAGAGGAGATTGATAAGCGTAAGTTTTTATCTCTTATTAATTCTCTTTTCCTTAATCCTTACCCAAATTCCTCTCCTCTCCATGTCCACGTCTCGTTATTTACTTATCTACAAACAATCCACTCTTCGTCCTACAAATTCTAAAGTCCTTGACTCGTGGTGTAACTACAGATCCAAAACCTACATCCTTATCTCCCTTGTTTTAAAGATAAGTTTCCTACAGATTCTGGAGTCCTTGACTCGTAGTGGAACTGCAGATCCAAAACCTACATCCCTATCTCCCTTGTTTTAAAGATAAGTTTCATGCAAATTTTGGAGTCCCTGACTCGTGGTGGAACTGTAGATCCAAAATTTCCCAGATTCTTGTCTAAACAAAGTTTCATACAGAGCCCCCAGCATTTCGAGATACACAAAAAATTCTCGTACAAGAGTTCCAGATTCAGGATGAATCCAGATAAAGATGGGGCAGAAGACAGTACCTTGCACGGTCTTCACTATGCAGGGATAAGTTAGACCCCAATGGGATAAAGCCCCAAACTCAACAAGTTGGGATCTTGGGAGATTCTAAAGATAATCAATCATCACAAAGGGTGAAAAATCCAGAAAAAGTCAGTTTCAGACATGCAGAAGCCGTCCAAAATATCAAAAAGTCATCAAAGTTGCAGAAAACTCTTAAAAAAGGAAAATAAAAAAAGAAGCAGCCAAATAGGCCCTAGGTGCACCAAGCCGCATGCTAGGCCAGCATTCATGTCTGCGCATCAGCCCAGGCGCACAAGGCCCGCACGGGCCAACTCAGGCCCACAAGGCCTGTGCCCTAGGCAAGTGCGCAAGGCCCACGCGCCCGACCTCTCGCCAGTCCAAGGCCCATGCACCCCTACCCAGCCAACCCACGCCCGCGTTATAAGCCCAGTCTGTGCCAACCAAGCCCAATGCCGACCCACACACATACCCGCCGGGTGCGCATGACCCGCACAGAACCTTATCCGACCCATCTGGCCCAAAAACCCTTATTTTTGGTTTTTAATCTATTTCAAACTCAATCTGGCCCCAAAAAAATTCCTGAATATTCCTAGAACCCAAATCCACCCAAAATTCATCCAAAACAGTAATACAAAAATCAAAAACCCTTTTTTCCTTCATTAAAAGTGGTTCAAATTGTCCTGGATTGAACCAACCCTTTTTGCAATTGAACCAAAGTCCTAAACTAGACCAATCCCTTTTGAAATTAAACCAAAGCTTTTCAAATCAAACCCAAACATTCCAAATTGAACCAAAAATCTTTCAAACTAAAAACCAAAGTCCCCTATATTAAACCAAATCCTTCCAAGTTGGACCCAAATGTCCCAAATTGACCCAAACATATGCAAGTCATGGCATTAAGCCAAACCAAACCAAGCCTTGCATAAACCAAACAACTAAACCGGTCCAAACCGGTTCCCATATAAACTATACTTCCAAATAAAACAAAGTCAAACATTTTCTTTTACTGCTCAAGTTTCCAAAATCAAACCAAAACCAAACCGGATCTTTACAGTCCAAACAATTGAAACCAAATCAAATTGTTTCCTCTATGGTTCAAATCAAATCAAACACAAACCAGATCCTTGTGACCCAAATCAAATTCAAACCCAAAACAACCAATTGAACTATGTATTGACTTGATCTCAAAATTGGGTATGTAGGCAGCCTATAAAATTCAAAATCGGGTTCAATCACAAATAAAAATAAACCAACCCAATTTCCAATAGTAGGCTTTGAGAGTTAGAATCAAAGGGTATTCCTATAGCCTAGGATATAATTAAGGATCAACGATCTTAAGTGGGTTCGCACCCCATAAAATAAAAACCCACAATGGGTGAAATCGTGTTCGACCAAAAGGATTACAAATCTTTGGTCAACACGCACCTTCTGAATTCATCTATGAACTTTTTGAAAGGTTTTAAGCATGTTTGGATACTTATCAAGTTACTTTTATACAAACTAGTGGAAAGGCATACGCAAATGATCATGATAAAAGGAAAATGAGGGTAAACCTAAGAAAAACAATACTACATACATTTCAATGTTGAAGAAAGGGAAACGTGTGTAAACAAAAGAACAACAATACCATATCCATTTTAATGTTGAACAAAGTAAATACACTAAGGATCAATATCTTTATCCACATCTCATTAACCTTCTAATTTATACTATTCTATAAAGCCAACCCTCAAGATTCGCAATTGAGATTTAATGCCCAAAGACCCCCTCCACTTTAATTCCTATTTACATGAATATCCCAATTTGTTATCATAACCATTTGCACAAATCAAAAGTTGCAAACAAATCTTCAACCTAATTGATAACCCTACTTGACCGTCATTATTGAACGTATCTTTCTCATAACTACCTAGACTAATCAGGTAGTTGATTATTATATATTTAATTTTCAAAAGCAAGGCATAAGCAACCAAGTTCTAATAACCATATTGAGCCTTCACTCCAGGTTGTGCAATCCGCCCCATCTCTAAAGATATTAGTACACTTTGAACTTAGCTCCCATGAATCGTGATTCAACCTCCAATATCCTCATTAACGCAAGTTAAGGTTTCTTCTCCATGCCATCCTTCCTAATTCGATTTGGTTTTGTTGTTGTGAAGATCTCTATTTTTTCATGAGACAATAAAAAAAAGAGCATTCATATATATATATACATATTTTTGGCTCCAATTCATAGCCATCTTCTGTCAAGTAGAAGAAATTTTTGCTACTATGTGATCACAAATCCTTTTGCACTCTAAAGTCCCAACCAAACCCACGACAAGGTAAATTATCACAAAAAAGGGTTAAAAGGCAAAAGAAAGAATAAAAAAGAATTTTCCCCAAGACAAATTTATCAAAATCAATCCTATTAATTTCATATATTGATGAACTTTGCAAGCATTATATTAAAAATGGAGCCAAAAAAAATAGTGCCTATAATTGGTCTGTTTATTTACTTTCATGAAAAAAAAAGAGAACTTCATAGCGAGAGAACCCAATCAAAATAGGATGGATCGTTTCGACAAGAAACCTTAACTTGCGCCAATGAGAAAAGTAGGAGGTTGGATCATGAGTCGTGGGAGAAATGTCCGAAGCATAGTAACACACTGAAGACCAGGGGGATAGCACAAACCCGGATTGAAGGCACCGTATAATATTGTATTGCATTTGAGAACTTGGGTGCTTATGCCTTGCTTTGAAAATAAAATACATAATGATGCAACTACCTAATTAGTCTAGGTAGTTATGAGAAAGACACGTCCTGTGATGACCAATAAGTAGGGTTAGCAGTTAAGTTAAAGATGTGTTTGCAACTATCAATTCATAAAGATAGTTATGATAACAAACTGGGATATTTATGTAAATATGAATCAAAGTGAAGGATCTTTGGTATCAAATCTTAGTCGAGAATCTTAAGTATTGGCTTTTTAGAATAGTATAGATTAGGGTATTTTGACACAGTCAGAATCCCACAGAGTTACTAATTTTACCAATTTTCCACATCAAGCCCTATTACCTCACTAAGCAACTCTCGGATGATGCCATGTTCAATTTAAGGCACATCATCAAGTTCTGATGCCAATGTGCCAAAATGGTCATATAAACTTGATCTAATTCAAGATTCTGGAAACAAGATTCTTTCAACTTTATTCCTATTCTCTCCTATAATATTTTTATTTGATTTTATATTTTTGTAATACTATCGAAAAAGTTTCAACCATATAACTGACCATGATGTATTGCATTTCTACCACATGTTAAATCCACATCTCACCAGCTTTGTAAATCTGAAACTTCCACTAGACAACATGGCCTTCATAATCTATATATTTATCAATCAAAATAACAATCACATTATATAAACCACCATGAAAAAATGGCACCTAAAACAAATTTACTTATTATCTATATTATTTTAGAATTGTTTCAAAGGGGAGCAACTGTTTGCAACAACAACAAAAAAAAGCAATCACTGCCTTCAACTAATAGGAAATCATACAACTGACAAAAATTTAGTTAAATTAAAGATAATTTCGTATCTGTTCATGATTAAAGTAAAAAATTTCCTAGAATTTAGAATCTTATGACATGATGTAAAATCCTGAAATTTTAAATATTATTTAAAATTGGATTTTATAGATTGTAAGTTTGATCAAGTGGTGTGATATTGTAGAGAATGAAGGATAAGAGTGATCTAGAAAATTTTAGGCAAATCAGATGGTAGAAAATTGAATTATTAAGGTAAGTGATTGGTTTTATTTAATTGGTAAAATTAAGGAATTCTGTAGAATGACAGTGCACCTTATCATATTAGTTTAAACTCTAATTGGTTGTGCATGTAGATTTGGTGGAGTGGCATTATAGCAAAACATAAGACATTTTAAGTGTGGAATTGGCGGCAAAGTCCGTCCATAGTTACATTTGCTAAATTTAGAAACTTCTGGAGAAAGAGCTGAGAACAGTAGCTCTAGAAAGATCCAGAGCTAAGGTTTGGAGAGAAATCTGAGAGGAAGAAGGAATTTGTGGTAGCCGATTGAACTTGGAGCAGATTTGAAGGAGAATTCAGCTTTAAGAGCTGAATTTAACTGAGATCAGTGAAGAGTTTTGAAGAATTCGTCCAGATCAGGGAGGATTCAGGTAATAAAGGTTGTAATTATGAATTTTGGATCAATTATAGTGATTCTACAGAAATTTAATCAAATCTTGGTGAAATTTAGTGAGATTTTGTGTTTTACAGTCAATTAAAGGAAGAACTGCTGTAGGAGTTTAGATCTGAAGGCTCAGACCTTGCAGGAGCTAAATTCGAGCCTATTTAGGGTAAGTAGCACCTTTCCAAAACCAAATTATATATAATTTCTTGATTTGTTGCATGATTGAATGCTACTTTTGAAATTGAAGGAATTTCATGTGTTTAGTGAGATTTTGATGAAGAATGTTGGGGTTTTGATTATCCAAGCTTTGATTCATGTTTTCATGGTTTAATTAAGTTCATATTATTGCTTTAGAGACGTTTAAACAAGCCCTAGTGAGCCTTAGTGTCATACAAAAAGCATTAGTGGATGAAAAACTCGATTTCTGGAAAATGTAGGTTCAACATACGAACGTTGAATCATACGTTGAGCAGTGCATGCAGAAGTTCCCTGACATGTGCAAAATGGGTTCGAATGTTGAAGGAACCTGTGGAAATAAACCTTAACGTGCGTGTTGATCAAGTGTTGAATACAAAAAATGCAATTTTTTGTAATTTCGCATTCTCTTTCCTTTGCATGTAAATAAAGTTTTACCCCCCATTTGGATTCACTAAAAATACTTTCAAAACCTAATTCCTCACCAATAAAAAATCAACTTTTTAATTTGTGCCTAAAAATTGGATTTCTAGACGTACTCAGTTCATTTTCAAAATAAGGTGGTGTTTAGTATGAATTCGTTACTGATTGTTTTGGTGACCTAGTATTTTTATAAAATTTCAGTACTGATAAGGACTCTATAAACCAAGTTTTAGAATGAAAGACCTTATATTATGACCTGTAGAAAATAATTAAATGAAAATTCAACGTTTTTAACTATACTTCGAATATTTTTCGAGTTAAAAAACTTTTCTTCTCGAAATCCATTGATTTTTGTTATGGTGAGTTTATTATGCTTTTTAAGACTTTTCAAACAATAATATTTAAATTTTGTGAACTTTGGATGTTTAATCGCGGTATTTAAATGATTTCACTTAAATTGTATATTATCTCCTTAAGGGAGTATGATTTGCCTTGAGGGCACTATTTGAGCATCACCATGATGGTTTAAGTTTATTATCCTCCATGATGGAGAGAAATTGCAGATTTGAGTGAAATGGTTATGTACTTGATTTTAAATGTCTTTTGGGTTTAGCTTGCCTTGGATCCCTTGCTTAAGCTTGATAGTGAAATGTATTTGCTTTGTTGATGTAATTTCATGGCCATGAATGTTATCATTGCTGGTGTGAAATAGCACCAAAACCCTGAGTAGGCAGATATTGTCATTGCTAAAACCCGGAGTAGGCCGACAATGGATGACGAAACCAAGTAGGACATTATTTCAGAATCCGAAACCTTGAGTAGGCCACATTACACATGGAAGGCATAAATTTGGTTATGGCAGTTATTATTCAACTAAAGTAAATTATAGGTCACTAATTTCACAATGATATATGATTGGTTCAGATTTATATTACATTTCAGATTTGATAGTACATTTTACTTTGGCACATGTTTATGATTTTATTCTGATTTAACAATTTGATCTTGATTTGGTATTGATGATGATTATACTGATTGATCAGGGCATGGTTTTATATTGAAATGAAAGGTTTTCAGCATGCATGTGCTACTTGTTGAGATATTCGTATCTCATATCGGTTTTGTTTTGTTTTCAGCTATTCCTAGAGAGGACGCAACTGTTGGGTTAGACCCGGAGAATACATATAGAGCAGATGATTTCTTTGTTCAGTAGGTTATAGTTTGATATTGATTCATTTTGTACTAAGTTGTTTTGAGAATTGTAGAAAGATTGAGGATATGAGAGTTTGAATCAAAACCGATTTCCTTAAAGGATTTGTGATAGAATTGTTTAGATTTTCCCACACTTAATAGAATGTTTTGAAATTCCGTACTCTACTATTATGACTAATATGATGTTTTGAGGTGGTATGAGCATTTGGGCCCATACATAACACTCCGGAGACAAGTTTATATCTTTACTGAACAAACCGGATCCGGGGCGTTACACATGAAATGGATAATGACAAAGATCCGCACTGATCAAAGGTGAAACAACAGAATTGAAATACAATTCTTTTTAGTTTCTTGTCTTTCCATAATAACCAGTCATAGAAATGTTGTGCAAACCAAGTTTTATGAAGAGAGACAAGCAATCGGGCATCGGCTTAGAACCAAACAGAATACTATCACACTGAATATAATCAATGAACATTTTCATCAAAAAAAAATAATCAACGAACATTAAGAACAAACCATGTCCATGTCAATTTACTTCAAACAAACCAAGGAAAATGCTGGAGAGGCAAAATAACAGTAGGAGAAAAGATTTGCTACATATAAGCTAATAAGATTCTTCTAGGATATTCTGTTAGGTTTTTTATAGGTCCTCAGCCAGATGGCCTATCAAAATCAAAGACAAAAACATAATCCTTGATTTATGCAAGTGAAGTTTCTTTTCAACTTCAAATTCGCTGCAAACATACATATCTTCAACACTATAATATTTTGCCTTAAAACACAATAGCCAAGTTTCAACAATTTCCAAAGCAGAAAAAAAAAACTACAGGTACATAACAACTCTACAAGCACCAACAGTGCCTTGAATAAATCATTTTGGAATTGTTTTTTATTTTATTTGTAATTAATACTCTTGATGGTAGATACTTAAACAATAACTAACACTAACCAATAACAACACATATTTACACTAAATAGAGAATACCCACTATCTGGTCCACCAAGCTGTGTAATGGCGTCCACAAAGCGATCATGAAGATCTGAAGTCCACCGTAGCCGATGCTTTCCACTCCCCCCAGAAGTGGCAGAATTCTTTATTGCAGATCCTCCCAAGACTCCAGAATTTGCAATCTGCTCAGAACTGTGGCTCTTATGTGTTACCAAGCCCACCGTAGAGAATTTTTTGGCATTATACATGTTGAGAAGATTGCAGTCCTTAACAATTGTTTAACACAAAGGAGAGGAAGGCAATAAGTCAGCTTTAGCTTCTATAGTTCTTCCATAATATCAAACTTATACCAGTACAGCTATTTTGAAAAGAAAAGCTAAGATATAAGTAAGCCCGTTATTAACAAAGACCAGATCAGAATAGGAGACGAATTTAGTGTACTAACATGGCAAAATTATATCAAGGTTGCTCAGACGAAAATAAATTTGACCAGTTTAGGAAAACTAGAAATTACTTGAAAAATGAAAATATAAACTTGAATCGTTTACAAGATCAAAAACCCCCTGCGAAGAAAAGTATTTACTTGGAGAAAAACTAAGCCTGAAACACACAAATGATCAAAACCCTTCGAGAGGTTCAATCTTTCCATTAAAAAACAAATAAATAAAAGCAATATAATAGCGTTATATACACGCCAAAAATAAAAAAGATCAGAAAAATCGACAAAACAAAAGTGAAAGTTGAGAAGGCCATGATAAATTACCAGAAAAAACTAGTCAAATGCAAAAAAATTGCATCAAGACCGCTCATACGCGATGGAACCAAATCGAAGAAAGTCTAGCAGATGAAAGTAATTATTTGAAAATATAACCTGAACTCAAAACCTTTAGACGATAAAAACCCCTCTGAAAAACTCAAAATTTTTCAACGAAAAACTTTAAAAAAAAATATCATAATAGCATCATAGAAAGGCATAAAATTTTAAAAATTGAAAATTTTACGTTAATTTAAGCATCAGAAGAAAAGATTCAAATAATTTCGTACCTTCTGTTACTTAATTCGCACAGACAGAATCTACGAAGCCCCAGAAATCACAGCCTCGTTCAGGTCCCTGTAATTACACGAAATCTCTTCCGTCGACCCCATTCGAGCACTCATCATTCAGCAGAGCTACAAAATTCGAAGCATTTAAAACCCTAGCCTTCGCACAGAATTAAAAACTTCAACTAAAAGGGGTAGATGAGCTCGAATTTCCAATCAACTGACGAAGAAAAGCTAATTTTGGGAAAAGATATGTGATGTTTAGAGGTTTCGGAAGCGTTGAAACGTTGAATGATAGGTCCTAAAGAAGCTTTCGACTGTATGAAAACGGAAAGAGCAGGTGAAGGACATCTGCAGCGAAACTGAACGTAGAGAACGTCAAATCAACGGCGAAAAAATGTGATGATTAGGGTTTCATTTGCGCTAATCAAAGGGCTTCTTCGTCTTTCGCTTTGTTGAGAGAGAGAGAAAGCGAGAGATTCCCTTTCCGTAAATGGCAAAAAAAAATTTGAAGGAAATACATGGAAGCCGGTGGGTGTAAGTCGTCACTCGTGAGTGGGAGAAAAGAGGCCATGTGAGCTCGAACCTACGGTGGAATATTTGTTGGTCCAATGAATAAGGTGTACACATCAGCATTATTCATAAACATGTACACTTCACTCACCGTTGGACCAGCGGATCTACTAACAAAAAGCTCCAACCGATTTCAAGTCAGGGAAAAAATTGTTTAGATTGAACATGTGAATGTCCCACATACGCAACGTGTGTGCATGTGAAAATCTCGCATGGCGGGGTGCACGCAAATTCGTGCGTGCCTCCGAATGGGTAAAATGGGAAGTTGGAGTCGCCACTGGCTGATGGGGTGCAAGCAGACACCTGGGTGCCTAGATTTGTCTATTTAGGTGGTTTGCGGCTAGAGATTTTAAACAAGGTCTCGGTTGCGGTCTGGAGAAGTCCGTAGACACCCCAGTCCATCCCGTCGGATGACGGGTCCCATAGGTTTTCCTGGTTTTGAGTCAACTTGGTTTCTCACCCGATTCCTATTCCGTCATGCACATTTTATTGAGTCTTGCGGGACCACCAAAGTGGTGTGGGTCCCTTTACTTGATTTTATCTTTTTAGCTTAGAGTGATCTGAGTTTGATTGGGCGGGCGGAGCCCGCGGATCTCCTTTATAGGCTGAGTCCAGCCAGCATGCCTCTGGTGGGCCTCAGTCTAGCCTGAGAAGCCCTTTGGGCTTTGGTTCTATGGTTTGATTTTTTATTTAAAATTCAAGTTTGGAGATTAAGTGATTTTTCATGCAAAAGTGGGCCTGGATTTGCTTGTAGGCCCCTTAGGTGGGCCACACATGGTTGCCAAGTGATTTATTCGAACTTATCTTCTTTAAGTTTTCAAAGTGGGCTAAACCTTGGGCTTGGGGCCCATTAGTCTAGGCTTGGACCAAATGGTCCATGGTTCAAGGGGTCAGGGTGTTGGACCCTACCCAGTTGGGCTAATGGGTTTAGTGTGCCCGATAGGCCCGTACCCGCGGTCACGGTCAAACCATTCTTATGCTAAACATTCATGCATCGTTTTTGGGCTTTGGTGGGCCTCATAGGGTTTGGCACATTTGCTTTGTTTTAATTATCTTGCTTGTTTTCACAGATGATCTTGGGTTGGATGGGCCCCGTTGGAAGGCCCACTAAGGAATCAAATTGGGCTTGGAAGCCCATGCACCATTTTGGGTTTCCGGTTAACCTGAAAACCCTACTGGTTCATCCGGTTCGGTTTAAACAACATAACAAATCAGCAAGCATAAAAAAATCAAGTTTTTATTAAGTTTTCAAAGTAACTGAAATTGAATTTCGGTCAAGCATGCAAAACAATATAACCAAAATTAGATTTCGGTTATACTATGTTTCTGGTTTAACCAAAAGTGGATTTCAGTTAAGCTAGAAAGCACCCTTGACCGACCTGAGTTTCCGGTCAACCTGCAGAAAATATTTTTTTTGCATTTTTTTTAGCAAAACACCAGTCTAGGGTACTTGTGAGCATGTATGAAGTCTATGCGGGCCCCTGTGTGGGCCCATAGTGGTTCGAGAGCAATGGAATGGCCACTTTGGCCCTCCTCTTTGGGGTTTTCAAGAATAAACACGAAAGGAATGGGGATCATGCTCGGGGGGGGGGGGGGGGGGGGCGCAACAAAATGTGCCATGCATGTGTGTGTGGTGTAGAACAGTGACAAATCCCAACGGAGATCATGTCAAACAATATCATGAAATGACGAGAAAACAAGGGGGAAAGAAACATGCCTTGGGGACTTCATATGCATGTGCATACTTAACATGCATGAGTATGGGGAGGCATACAATTCCGAATATGCACAAGAGCAAGACCTAACCCTAGACAAGCGTGTATGTGGCATCCAACATATCCGAAACAAGCATGAAACAAAGAAAACAAAACTACTTAGAAGAAGGGGAAAGGGGGATTAAGTGGGATACATTGGATCAAAGATTAGGAGGGGGGAACATGCTCCCCCGTATGAATGAGAATAATATGTGAAAAAGTCACTTAAAGGGGCTTTCCAAGGACCATGAATAGCCCTCTCCCTCCTTTCCGGTCATCCGTTGATTCTCTCCTTACCATGAGAGTTACTTGTACAGGGGAATGAAGAAAAAGAGCCTAACAAACTACCAAAAAAAGGGAGCAACATGCATATAGTGCTAAAAAGTAACTAACATGCTCCAAATCTTCTAACATTCATATATGCAGAATAAAATTGTGCACGGGGTCGCACGGCTGGGCGCACGGATTCTGTGTGCCTTCGGGAGTGTAAAACGGGAAAAGGAAGTCGCCACCGCCTGATGGGGTGCAGGTGGACACCTGGGTGCCTAATCTTGTCTATTGGGCTGGTCTGCGGCTTAAGATCCTGAGAAAGGTCTTGGTTGTGGTCCGGCGAAGTCCGTAGACACTCTAAACCACCCTGTTGAATGACGGGTCCTGTGGGTTCCCTGGTTTGAGTCAACTCACTTTGGTTCTCACCCGATTCCTAATCCAGCATGCCATTTGGTTAAGTCTGGCGGGACCACCTGAGTGGTGTAAGTCCCTTTAATTGCTTTTATCTTGCTTAATTAAGTGATCTGAGTCTGATTGGGTGGGCCCTGTTGGAAGGCACACGGTGTCCTTGGTGGGCTTGGTTAAGTCCACATGTCCCTTGATGGGCCTTTGTCTAGTCCTAGGAAACCCCTTTTTGGGCTTCGGTTAAGTGTATTAATTTTATTTGTTTGTTCAATTTGGAGGGTTAAGTGACTTTCATGCTAAAAGTGGGTCAGCATTGGTTTGCGGGCCCTTGGGTGGGCCCCCATGCTGGTTGCCAAAGGATTTTAAATTATTTTGCTTAAGTTTGTCAAAGTGATTTGGACATTGGGCTCAGGGCCCGTTAATCCTGTTTTGGGTTTGAAAGCCCATGTTCTTGAAGTTTAGGGTTTTGAACCCTCACTTGGTTGATTAGTGGGCTTTGGCGGGCCCGATAGGCCCTTGCCCTTGGTCTCAGCCAAACCATGTTATTTAAACATACTGTAAGTAGGGCTGCAACTCGGTGCGGTTTGGTTCGGGTTGGCCTCAACCCAGGACCAAACCAAAGTTTTTTATGGTCGGTTCGGAACCGAACCGAACCGACCTCAGAACCGAACAACCCAAACCGAAACCGAACCGATTTTTGTATACAAAACCCGAAACCCAACCCGAACCGAACCGAATTTTGCAAATAACCAAAATTAAATAATGAATCTACAAGAGTACAGATGACAAATTTAGAACCTGTAACCTAGAATTATTTTTTTAAGAGAGCATGCACCGGCACTTTTCTGATCATAGATCTTCATGCGAACGGCCAGATGAATCATGGTCATGTACCTTCTTTCACCTTCTCAGTTGTCTTGTGCACAGCTTCTCCCACCGCCTTAGCTGCGGAGTTGGTTGTATCTTCAACCGCAGATGTGCTCATTCCCAAGCTCTTCTCCACATCTTCTCTCACTTTCTCTCCGGCACCGGTGGACTTGGCTTCATCAGTTTTAAAACTATACCCAGAACCCCACTTCTTATGGAATCAAAAAGAGATGGAAAAAAGAAATAGAAGCAAACGGGTATGTCTGAACCATGAAACTTACTCTAAATTTGGGGGAAAGAAACGCATTTGAACCTCATGGATGAAGGCTTTGGCTTTGCCCCAGTAGCTTTTTGCAGATATCAATTTCTGATATTTCTATTTCTCCATTTTCAACCTACATTACGGTACTCAATAAAAAGCAATTATAACCATGGTTTCAAATAACAACAAATCAAAGAAGATAACTTAAATTGAGAAGTTCAAGATTCTAATGCAAAATTAAACTGAATCGGCATCACTCTAATGCAAAATTAACCATTTCAGAGGCGGCATCACTCTAATCCTTGAATGGCGAAATATACGGATGAATTCACTAGGTTGGAGTCGTTAGACTAGGTAATGCCTAAACCTTTTGTTTGTTAAGTGTTTGAATCGGCATCTAGATGACGGTAATCTAGTGACGCATTTGGCAAGATGAGGTTGCCGACACCTGAACTCACCGACAACCCCAAAAGCATTGAGAGAGAAGGTCAAAAACCAAAATGCCCGTGAGAGAGAACCCCAATGTTGATGACCCCAATGTCGACTATCGCAGCAACCCAACACCGGGCGAGAGAAACCCAATGTCGACTGTCGCTGACGACCCCAATGCCGGTGAGAAAGCAAACGAAGAGAAGGGGGAGAGAATGGAGGCAGTTCGGGTTTAGGGTTTGGGAGATATTTAGTCATTTAAGAGAGAAGAGGTTCTTTTGTAATATGTTAAAAATTTAAGGGTAAAATATTATATATATATATATATATATATATATATATATATATATTTTCGGTTCAATTCGGTTCGGTTTTCGGTTTGGTTCGGTTTACCCGATCACACAACCCAGAACCGAACCGATTTAATTCAGTTTGAAGATTTTGAATCCAAAACCGAACCAGACATATAAAAAACCAAACCGAACCGAACCAAAGTCGGTTTGGATCGGTTCGGATTCGGTTTTACCCGGACCGAGTTGCAGCCCTAACTGTAAGCACCTCATTTTTGCGCTCCCAGAAGAGCCGGAAATGCAAACCCTAAACAGAAAGTTAAACCCTAAGGGGTGGAAAATTGACTTTTTGATCAAGTGAAAATTGGCCACCTTGCTTTATCTCAATGGATAGAGAATCCCGACACAAGTCCAACGCAACTGAGTTCGCTGGAATCGGAGTCCGGATGAAGGTTCTGTGGGCCGGTCAAACTAAAAGGGGGAGCCGAAAGCTGACTTTTTTCGAACCCCGTGCCAGGTGCTTAGCCCTATGTCATTGGATAGAGGGCTCCGATACAAGTCTAACGCAACTAAGTTTGCTCAAATCGGAGTTCGGATGAAGGAGATATGAGTTGTTGAAGCTTCCGAGCATAAAAACCGGAAATTGCACACGTGGCAAAAAGCCGCACACGTGGCGAGTAGCGCAAGAAAATATCTCTGGGGGCAATCCGTAAATATCCAAACATACAAAATATCCCAGGGTTTAAAGCAAAATTTCGCAGGGAGCAATCTGTAGATATCTAAAAGTGTCAAATCAGTCGAATCGATCAAGTCGAGGGGCAAATCCGTAATTTTCAATTTGTATCCGACCAAATATGCCGGATACACTTGCTCCTCTTCATATCCAAACTCAAATGTCGGATACAAAGATTTGCTCGGCGAGATTCGCGCCGATTCCCCGACAAATTCGCGGCGGCATTAAATTTTTGAAATAATTTTGTTTGTATCCGACATTTTATGCCAGATACAAAGGAGGTTCAGTGTATCCGACATTTAATGCCGGATACATTAAGTTTGTCTATAAAAGCACAGCAGCCACCTGTGGCCGGGGGTTGGCTTTTCTTGCTGGTTTTCAACCTTCTTCCCCCACTTTTTCCCACCTGAATCCTCCCTCCCCAGCATTCCTTTGCCCTCCATCACTTCCCCACCCCACCTTAGGTTGCTTCCATCCTTTCCATCCCTTCTTCCTCCTTGCTCACACCTCAACAAGAGGAGGAACCGCTGCTGCAGTTGTCAAGAGAAGGAGTTCCAGCAGCCATCCAAGCCAAAAGGGGTTGAAGCACACTTCAAGAACCATCTGTAGGCACAAGGTAAGCATCCTTGCATTGTTTTACTTCATATATATGAGTTTTGTGCCATTTGGAGCATGTAAGTCCTTATGCATGGTGTAGCACTTCCTTGTGCATGAAAGTGAGTTTTCCTTCCTTCTTCATTACTTTTTTCTTGCCTTCCATGGGATATGCTTCGTCTACGGTAAGAAATGTAGGCCTCCGGTGGTTTGACGTAGGGAAGGGAAGGTTTTCTAGTTGGTAGAAGTAGGTTCAAATGTCCCGAAAGGTTGCTGGATTTTGGGGTTTACAGCATTGTTTTTTTTTATGCATGGAAAGAAGGAGCATGTCCCTTCTTAGTCTTTCTCTTATGTATCCCTATAATGGCCCCCATTTCCCTTCTCTTTTCTCCCCTTTTCTCACTTGTTCTTTAAGGGTTTCTGGTATTTTTTGTTGCTAGCCGTATCCCTCCTGTGTTTGCTGTTTTTTTCTGGTTATGGTTGTAACATGCATGTCTCTCACATGTCCTTACTTTGGGGTGAATTTGGTTGTTAAGTTGTGGATATGATTAGATGTAAGTTAGACTCACTACCCTTGCATATAATTACCGTTGTTTGATGCTTTTCTCCCCTTATTTTGCTGCTGCTAAGAGATGCCAAGCATGCTCCCTCATCCTCCCAACATGTTGCTACTTTGTTTATCCCTTGTTAAAGTTTTCTTTTCTTGATATTGTGTACTAAAGTATGCTCCCATTCCCCTAGCCTACTGTCGTGGTTCACCTTGGCTGCTGCTGGAGGTAGCAGCAGCACTTCCCATCCCCGGAGTAGCTGGACAAGCTTGACCAAAACCCAATCCAATGCTTGCTGTCCCCACTGTTTTCCAGCATGCTTTGTTTCCCTTCTTTGCACTTAAATATGCATGTCATGCAATTCTTACCTGTCTGATTATATGCGCATGTGTTTGGCTTCCTCATTCATACACCATAGGCACAAGAGCCTCCCATCTTTAGTGTGTAGAAAGCCCATGCCCGTAGATAACCTCCAGCCCATAAGCATGATCTCCTTACCCCATTTTTAAGTTTACTTTGCAAGCTTCCCAGATCCAGGCTAGTTATTGTCATGGACAGCAACAAGCCATTGTTGCTTGCTGCTGTTCTAAAGCCTCCAGCAGTATGCCCTAGTGCAGCAGGTTTTTTTTGTTGTCTACTTCCCATGCATGTGTGGATGGTATGCCATATTACTTGATCGGACTGTTTTGAACGAGCCTATGATGTATGCACCTCTACGGCCATGCTTCCTTTTCTTTGTGATGTTCCAATGCCATTGTAGGAACAAATGTATGCCCCCTTTCCCCAACATCCAAGTCAGTTGCTGCTGGGAACAGCAGCAAAACACTTGCTACCTGCTGCTGTCCCAGCAGGCTTGGAAGCCCATGGCCATCCCAAGCCTCAGCCCATGGAGCACTATGTATTCAAAGCATGCGTGTATGTCAAAGCAGTGGGGCACCAAGTCTTGGTGTTGCCACGTTTTATTCATTTTGTTAGAAGCATAGGTGCACCCGGGCAAGGGTGCCAAGACCCCCACCCCCTTCTGCTGGTGTGGTATTGAAGAGAAGGAGGGCAGCACCTCCATGCCTTCTTCCACCCACTTGCTTTAGTTAGGAAACCCCAAAAATAAAACCAAATGAGGCTTCTCCCAAACCTGAACCAATGTGAGCCCACCTAGGGGCCCACATGACTTGTCAAAACCCCTAAGAACCCCTTTGAAACAACCCCAATGGCCTAACCCCGAAAAAAGGCATTTTAAAGATGATCCGGCAACTCAAGCCGGATCACCAAGGGCCTGTGTGTATCCGGCAACTAAGGCCGGATACACAACAAAAATGCCATTTTTTGTGTTTTTTTTATCATTTTCGAATTTTCACGCAATTTTTTAACCCAACCATTGAACCAATAGGGTTTCCGGGTCACCCGAAAACCCAACTTGGGACATGGACCGCCAGTCCAACTCGGAATACTAGTGGGCCTTCCAACGGGGCCCACCCAGCCCGATAAATCCATTTGCATGTAAATAAGCAAGAAAAATAAATCAACCAAACCAACTGGTTCAAACCCAATGCGGCCCACCCAAACCCATCTTGTGGAATGATGTTTAAATTGCGTGGTTTGGCCGAGACCCAAGTCTAGGGCCTATCGGGCCCGCCAAAGCCCACTAATCGAACCAAGGAATGGTGCAAACCCTAGACTTCAAAGAACTGGGCTTTCAAGCCCCAAATTCGGATCGCAGGCCCCAAGCCCAATATCCAGCTCACTTTGGCAAAGATGAACAAGATAATATAAAAATATTTTGGCAACCGCCATGGGGGCCCACCCGAGGGCCCACAAACCAACACAGACCCATTTGTTGCATGGAAATCACATAAGTCCCTAACTTGAAAAAACTAAGTAATAATAATTCATTTCACCCAAGCCCACAGGGCCTCCCAGGCTTAGATGAAGGCCCACCAGAGGCACGTGGGCTTAGTCAAGCCCACCAAGGACACCGTGGCCTTCCAATGGGGCCCACCCAATCTGACTCAGATCACCTAAATTAAGCAAGATAAAATCAATTAAAGGGACCCACACTAATCAAGTGGTCCCGACAGACTTAACCAAGTTGCATATCGGATTAGGAAATGGGTGAGAAACCAAAGCAAGCTGACTCAAACCAGGGAACCCAAGGGACCCGTCATCCGGCGGGGTGGACTGGGGTGTCTACGGACTTCCCCAGACCACAACCGAGACCCTACTTAGAATCTCAAGCCGCAGACCAGACTGATAGACAAGATTAGGCACCCAGGTGTCCGCCTGCACCCCATCAGGAGGTGGCGACTCCGAACTTTCCCGTGTGGCGTTTCCGACATGCGCGCACATATCATTTCACAAACAGGTTCGGGCCAGCCGCATCGGGTTTGGCCTGTTTGGTTTGATCAATTAATTTTGCATAACTTGTTTATTTTCATGCGTTAAGGTTTGTTGGGCTTGGCAGGCCTCGTTGGAAGGCCCACTAATGTTCTGAGTTGGACCGGCGGTCCAAGTCCCATGTTAGGTTTCCGGGTGAACCGGAAACCCTATTGGTTCACTTGGTTTGGTGTAAAGATCATTCAAATACAGCAAGCATCAAAGAATACACAAAATAGCATTTTTGCCTTGTAGTTGACCTTCATGGTCGGCTATACACAAATTCTAATGTAGCCGACCTGAAAGGTCAGCTACAAGCAAGCTGTGGGTGATCCGACCTGAGTTGTCGGATCGCCCTCAACTTGCCTTTTTTCAGGATTTGGCCATCGGGATGCTCCTGTGGGTCTCCTAGGGGTCTTCTACAAGCCATGTGGGCCCCAGCGTGGCATCCACTTTAATCCCTTTTGGGGTTTTCCAGCAAAGGCAAGGGTGTAGGCAAGAGGTCATGGGGGTGCTGCCCCCCTCTCTTCTTTTTAGTAATTGCAGCAACAAAGTGGGGGTCTTAGCACCCCTACCCAGGTACTTCTAGGCTACATACCAACAAGCACTCAAAGCCCCACACAGTCATGCATTTCTAGCAATCAAACAAGGGTCAACAAACCTGCAGTAGAGAGAGCAAACAGCAGCTCATACAGGGAAGTTCAAGTGGGCTTTAAGCATATTAATGGCAGTGGAGAATGCATAGAAGTTATGGGGAATGGCATACAAGCTTCGGCTCCATGGGTTGTGTGCGCACCCGATTTGGGTCGCACAACGAGGCGCACGCAAAACGACGCGTGCCTCGGGTTTTGTTTGGAGTCGCCACTGCCTGATGGGGTGCAGGCAGACACCTGGGTGCCTAAGTTCTTCTTCTAAGGCTTTTGGTCTGCGGCTTTGAGATTCTAAGTAGGGGCTCGGTTGCAGTCTGGGGAAGTCCGTAGACACCCCAGTCCACCCCGTCAAGTGACGGGTCCCATAAGTTTCCCTGTTTTTGAGTCAACTCAGTTGGTTTCTCACTCACCCGATTCCTATTCTAGCATGTAATTTGATTAAGTCTGGCGGGACCGCCAAAGTGGTGTGGGTCCCTTTACTTGATTTTATCTCCTTAATTAAGATGATCTGGGCCTGGTGGGGTGGGCCCCGTTGGAAGGCCCACGGTATCCCTTGGTGGGCCAAGTGTGGCCCTTTGGACTTTGGTTCACTTTGAATTGATTTTTATTTTGGAGTTCAAGTTGGATTAGTTAAGTGGATTTCATGCCAAAAGTGGGCCGGGATTGCTTTGTGGGCCCTTGAGTGAGCCCCACAATTGGTTGCCAAGTGATTTTGATTTTATCTTTCTTATCTATGTCAAAATGGGCCAAGCATTGGGCTTGGGGCCCTTTACCTGGGCTTGGGCTTGAAAGCCCAAGGCTTCCTGAATTAGGGTTTGGAAACCCTAAGTTGGTCGGGTTCATGGGCTTAGTTGGCCCGATAGGCCCTACCCGTGGTCTCGGCCAAACCACATCCTACTCTAATCATGCATGGCCCAATTAGGGCTTGGGTGGGCCTCAAGTGGTCTGGCCCACTCAAGTCTTTTATTATCTTAGTTAAGCAAAATGAATTGGTCGGGCTTGGTGGGCCCCGTTGGAAGGCCCACTGGAAACCAAGTTGGACCAAGGGTCCAAGTCTCATGTTGGGTTTCCGGGTGACCCGGAAACCCTATTGGTTTGTCCGGTTCGGAAATGGCATTCACATTTAGCAATAATCATAGAAAAACACAAGATTGACACTCTATCAAAAAAAAAATTGGCTCATTGTGTTGGGTCCAAGGGGAGGTACCCGGGGGCCCTGTGGGCGAAGCGAAGCGGAGCCCACGGGGTGGGGTACCTCCCTGTACCAAGGTACGAGTTGGATGCGCAACGAACAAAGGGAGTGGGGGGTGCGGGGGGCGAAGCCCCCGCGGTACAGTAAAGGGCATTTTCGGAAATTTTCAAAAATATAGCATTTCGGCAGGTTTTTAGGGGTATGCGCCAACCTCGGGCACTAGGCGCGAGGTCGGCGCGGGCCGGGAGGACCAAAACAACGAAAAAACACGTAAAATGAGGTGGGCGCGAGGTGGGCGCGAGCTAGGCGCCAGGTGGGCGCGAGCTCAGCGCACCCAAAAAAGGTGGGCGCGAGCTCGGCGTGAGGTCGGCGCGAGCTCGGCGCCAGGTGGGCGCGAGCTCAGCGCACCCAAAAAAGGTGGGCGCGAGCTCGGCGCCAGGTGGGCGCGAGCTCAGCGCACCCAAAAAAAGTGGGCGCGAGTTCGGCGCGAGGTGAGCGCGAGCTCGGCGCCAGGTGGGCGCGAGCTCAGCGCACCCAAAAAAGGTGGGCGCGAGCTCGGCGCCAGGTGGGCGCGAGCTAGGCGCCAGGTGGGCGGACCCAAGCTAGGTGAGCGTGAGCTCAGCGCGAGGAGAGCGCGAGCTCAGTGCAGACCCTGACTCTCTGTTTTTTCTCTCCAAGCTCAATTTCCGCCTGGTTTTAAGCTCTGTAACTGGTTTCTGGGGATCCTTAGAACCCCAGCAGACCTCTGAACACAGTTGGAAATTAATCTAACCTAGTTTGTGAGGACCAAACCTCTTTGCAAATCTACCAATATGAAACAAAAACACTAACAAAACATCTAACAACATCTAACAGAACATGAATAAATGAAGAAAGGAACAGGGGGGCTTTATCAGGATACAGGAGATGCAAACATCAGGGAGAACATGCTCCCGCCTCAATCACACAATCACTGTTGCTATACGAAATAACAGAAAAGAACAGATAGCAATAAACTTATTTATTTTGGAAAAGGGGCCATCGAGAACATTACTTGGGTGTTTCAACACCTCTCCGAAGTGGGTGAAGCCTCCTTGGAGCACGCGAGCAGCCGCCGGAGCAACCTTCTTCTCACCCCAAGAGCCCTACCTTCGGATTTGACAAGGAAGAAGAGGAAGGGAGGGGACCTGTGCGTATGTTCCTTTTCTTCAAAATCCCGAGCCCAGAAAAAACAATGCCGAAACCTCGAATCCCAAATCCAGAGAATGCCCAGCCACAGAGCAAAAAATCTCCTACTAAAAACCCGAACCCTCCCCAAAATTTTCGAACCCCCCGAAATGAAACCCTGCGCGGCTTTTATAGAAGAGGACAGAGGGTATCCGCCGAGCTTGGCGCCCACCTCGAGGTGAGCGCATACCCCCTGCCACGTTCGCGCGAGCGACCTAATCATTTCAAAATAATAAATGCCGCCGCTCGTTTGTTTTAAAAATCTGAAAATTAGGATATGGTCCCTGGGATATTTAGGTTTAATATTATTTTATTCAGATATTTTCAAATACTTTCAGATTGGTCCCTGGGATATTTTGAATGTTTGGATATTTACGGATTTGATCCCCGAGATATTTTCCTGCGCAACTCGCCACGTGTGCAACTTTTTGCCACGTGCGCAGTTCGCCGATTTTGCTGCTCGGGAACTTCGCCAGCTCATATTTTCTTCACCCGGGCTCCGATCTGGGCAAACTTAGTGGCGTTAGAGTCGTATCGGAGCCCTCTATCCCATGACCTAGGGGTAGGCCTCCGGATTGGATTTTACCAGAAAGTCAACTTTTGGCTTCGCCCAAGTTTGACCGCCAGCAGAACCTTCCCCCGGACTCCGATTCCTGCAAACTCAGTTGCGCTGGAACCGTGTTGAGATTCTCTATCCAATGACCTAGGGGTAGGCCTTTGGATCGGATTTTAGCAGAAAGTCAACTTTTGGCTCTGCTCAAGTTTGACCGCCCGCAGAACCTTTATCCGGACCCCGATTCATGCAAACTCAGTTGCGTTGGAACCGTGTCAAGGTTCTCTATCCAATGATATAAAGCAAGGTGGCCAAATATCACTTAATCAAAAGTCAACTTTTGTCCCTTCGGGGTTTGACTTTCTACCAGGGTTTTCATTTTTAGCAATTCCAGGGGTGCAAAAATAAGGTGCTTACAGGTTGGGCTTGGAGGTGCAAACAAACAAAACACCTACTGGAGACAGCAGCTGAGGCAGGGTGTTTGTGCATGTTAAGATCAGCAAAGGTATGAAGGGGTGGGGGGGGGGGGGGAGCATGCATCAACACACACAAATAGCAAACATATAAGAGTAAACAATAGGTTTTATGGGTGCTCATAACAGTACCAAGTTAGCCTAAGATGAGGGGGAAGCATGCATGATGGCTACTGCGACAACAAATAAGAAGAAGAGCACCAAAACAGAAGCTATATGCACAATAGAAAAATCAAATCTGGACCTAAACATGTATTCAACCCAACCAAAGTGGCACTTTCCTAGCAAGGGAATAAGTGGGCTGCCCTGGGGGTGCAAATATGTTGGCAAACCTGCTGGGAACAGCAATGGTACCAAGGCCTACTGCTGCCCCCAGCAGCAACTTGTATGGGCCAATATTATGGGGTTGTGGGGTGAAGGCGGCATGTGGGAGGCTCACAAGTGCACGCATATGCTTATAAAACCATAAAATAAACTAACATGCTGTGAATGTTGGGGACAGTAGCAAACTTGGAGGGTTCCTACATGCTTAAAAGGGAATGGGATGGCATTTGAACATGCTGGTGGGGGAGACATTAATGTGGGTTGGGGTGCCCTTGGAGATGCCAAAACAATAGGTGAAAGGGGGAGCAGGAACCTGCTCACATGCATATAAAAATACAGCAAATGGAGGAGGGGGTTGGGGGATATATCCATACTTTGGAACAACCAGACTAACTCAAGAGTAGACCAGCAAAACACATGCATGCAAAGACAAGAACAACAAACCATATGCATGCAAGTAGGTCAAAAGTGAACTCATGGGCTAGCATGTAACACCTACAAATCCTATCAAAATCTGCACCCAAGGCTCATGCTTGGACTTCACGAAAATTTAGAGAAGGGGAAGAGAAGGGGGCTTACATGGGGGTACAAGGATGAAATACTAAAGAAGGAACAGGCTCCATTTTAAAGATGCTCAAACATACTCCAAACAATAACTTAGTGAGGCTGGAAATGAGGTGACCCTCTTCCATTCTCTCATGGAACCAGATGTGGGGTCTCTCTTACCCTTAGAGACCCCCACCTTACCCAAAAGAAAGAGAAAACATGCACAAATGGACACCATGACCCAGATTCATGCTTGGGATGAAGACAAGGTTAGGAAAGTCATTAGAAAAGTCTGATTTTTATGTATGTGTAATACAATATGATGAGGAACCTTACCTAGGGGTTCTTAGCTCTTTAGTGGAGGTGTATGGCACTCCTTGAACCAAAACACTTGCTGGGGTCTCCTCCTCTTGACAGCAGCAGCAAGGACTTTTCTTCTTGTTGGGGTTCAAGTGAAGGAGAAGAAGGAGAAGGAGAGGTGGGAATAACTTAGGATGGTTCAAGGAGGTAATGGGGGCAAGGAGGGCTGAGAAGAGAAGGATTCGTAGAGGCAAGGGTGGGGAAAAAGGGGCAAGGCCAGCAACCCCCCGCCATGGGGTTGCTGGCTATATTTATAAAAAAACTTATTGTATCCGGCCTTCAAGGCCGGATACACTAGGGTTAAAATGTCGGATACAATAGCAATTATTTCAAAATTTTAATGCCGCCGCGTATCTGTCGGTGAATCGGCGCGAATCCAGCAGGCAAATCTTTTGTATCCGGCAATATATGTCGGATATGAAGAGAAAAGTGTGTATCCGACATTAAGTCCCTGGATATTCGCAGATTCATCCGATACACTTGGATATTCGCAGATTTGGTCCCTGCGAATTTTCGATTTGATCCCTGAGATATTTAGTATGTTTGGATATTTAAAGATTGCCCCCCTGAGATATTTTCTTGCGCCACTTGCCACGTGTGCAGCCTTTTGCCACGTGTGCAGCTTTTTGCGCTTTGCTTGTCGGAAATTTCGACAACTTATATCTTCCTCGACCGGACTCTGATTTGGGCAAACTCAGTTGCGTTAGAACCATATCAGAGCCCTCTATTCATTAACATAGGGCTAAGCACCTGGTTTGGGGTTTAGCAAAAAGTCAACTTTTGGCTCCCACTCAAGTTTGACGGGCCTGCAGAACCTTCATCCGGACTCCGATTCCTGCAAACTCAGTTGCGTTGGAACCGTGTTGAGATTTTCTATCCATTGAGATAAAGCAAGGGGGCCAATTATCACTCGATCAAAAAGGCAACTTTTCAGCCCTTAGGGTTTGACTTTCTGCCTAGGGTTTGCATTTCCGGCTCTTCCGGGGGCGCAAAAATGAGGTGCTTACAAAAATTTAGTGGGAAGACATACCTGGGAGTGGAAACTCCCTTTGAAGATGTGCTTGAGCTACTTTGTGGCACAACAACACCTTGACTCCTCCTCCAAGCTTCACCAAGTTCTCCAAGACCTCCAAGTGTTAGAAATGAAGGAAAAGGGTAGAGAAGGGGTTTTAGTTTGCTTTCATGGGGGTATGAAGGGGTTAAGGAGAAGAAAATGGTTTCAGACAGAGGGAGGAGAGAGGGCAGAGCAAAAAGTGTCTAACCCCCGAAAATGAGCTGCTGAGTAGCCTTTATAGACAAAAATGAGTAACCGGAATTTAATTCCGGTTATGAAGAAAATACAGTATAACCGAAATTGAATTTCAGTTACACCTTTTCCCGACATGCAATCATGAGCAATGCAGAGAATTGTCGGGAAATCTGCCAGAAGATTCGGATTTTCACTTTATGAACCAAAATTGGATTCCGGTTATACACATTTTGTGTATAACCGAAATTTAATTCCGGTTATTCTGAGATATTTCCCGATTTGCCCCTGAGATATTATCTCGAATTTTTGATTATTTACAGATTCAGTCCTTGAATATTTACAGATTCGTCCCTGAGATTTTTTTGGTATTTTGGATATTTACAGATTTAATCCCTGAGATATTTTTAGAACTTTTGATATTTACGGATTCACCCCTGAGATATTTTTCTGCTCTTTCACCACGTGGGTAGCTTTTGGCATTGTTGCCCGGAAACTTCAACTGCTCATACCTTCTTCATTTGGATTCCGATTCTGGCAAACTCAGTTGCGTTAGAACCGTATCGGAGTCCTCTATCCATTGGGATAGGGTTAAGCAGCTGACTCGGGGTTTAGCAGAAAGTCAAATTTTGCTCCCCCTCAAGTTTGACCGGCCTGTAAATCCTTCATCCGGACTTCGATTCCAGCAAACTCAGTTGCGTTGGAACCACGTCGGGATTCTCTATCCATTGAGATAAAACAAGGTGGCAATTTATCACTTGATCAAAAAGTCAACTTCTTTGTCTCTTCAAGGTTTGACTTTCTAGCTAGGGTTTGCATTTCCGGCACTTCCCGGGGTGCAAAAATGAGGTGCTGACACAATGGTTGCTGGTCTATGACTGATAAATTATGTTTTGGGAAGATTTGATAACGGCCACATGTGGGTACACGTGCATATAAATTTATTAAATGTGATTTATAGTTTTTTTTAATGATAAAGATAAAGATAAAGATAAAGAGATAGCAAAAATAGAGTAAAAAACGTTTTTTACAACCCAAGCTTCCTCCCATACTACCTCTAAAATCTCCTTAGGACACCATGGCGCCATTAATCTCTTGATCATATAAATTCTCCATGATATATTTCATAGTTCTTTGATCCCTTGTTGAAGGAGTAGAAAGTCCCCGATGTAACTTTTTTTTTTGGTAATCAATTTGAAGTAACTTATATCCTCTAATAATACCACTTACTTCCCTTTAATTCGAAGTGACCAATATCCTCTATTAATCTCTAATAATACCACCTACTTTAGCATTCCCATTTTTCATGGATCCATCCAAGTTTTAACTTTAGCTATCCTATTGAAGGAGCTTGCCAACACATCCACTGTCCATCCCTTATCTTGGAGGTCATATTTCCTACAACCAACAAGTTACCAATAGTTTCTACTTTATTAAATTATGTATGTAACTTGATAGCCTGTGTAAGGATAGTTGTGGAAGGTATAAAATTTCATGCCCCAAATTTTCCAGTATTTTAAAATCATTTTAATAACAAGAATATAACAATATCTTGGGTTACTTGAGGAACAATATGACATTACTACAGTTTTCAGTCACCCTAAAATGGAAACCTAAGCATTATGAGCTAAATTAAATACAAGTGAAAGTGTATGAAAACAATTAAATATAAGCAAGATCATACTAAATGAGATCGAAAATACAATAGAATATGTAACACCCCGGAACCGGGTTACGTGAAATAAACCGTAACTCGTTTCCAAGGAGTTAGCTTTTCACACAGGATCGCTATATCAGAGTAAGGAAAACATGAAATGGCAACAACATAATCAGAGTCAACTAAAATTTTCCCTAACTTACCTAAACCAAGCATATACCCGCCTGAATCGTCCTTTCTGAGATCTGAAAACAAAACAAAACAGTGAGATACAACTATCTCAGCAAGTAGCAATGCATGCCTAAAATATAGTTGTAACAGTACTAAAACATGTACGATTAAAAATACACGACGATTAACCACGGTAATCCGTCTAATCTCGGAAATACATCTTCAATCACATTCGGAAAATCTTATGTATTGGGACTCGTGAAGTCTGTCTATTTTGTGTGGCTAAGCACTAGTGTTCCAAACAATCCAGTCGAAATACTGCAACAGCTCAAACAACCAATTCATCGCCCTCATGGCGGAAATACCCGTGTGACCTCACCCTCATGGTGGAAACGGAGTTGCTGCAGCACTTCCCTCATGGAAGGCCTCTCCATCATGGAGGAAACGCATGAAGGAACCCTATACTTAAATCCAAACAAAATATACAAAATTCACTACAACTCGACTGTGGATCCACACTAAGTCTTGCCCTAGTACTTTTGACAAAAGATATAATATACCGCGTAAGATTTTCATAAAACATGCCTTTAGTAAAAGAAACCAACATATTTAGTTAAGAATACCAAATTCAATTTCAAATACAAACTAAAATAATCCAACAGTAAAAATGTATAAAAATCTGCACAATCAATAAAAGTCTATACTTTTCTTCTAAAAGAATCCAACGATATGTCATGAAGCCATTTCATTTACTTTTCGGGTCAACACAGAATTTAGGATAGTTCAAGAATTTTGATAAATGAAATTCAAATGAGTCAATAAGTGCCTTAAATTCATATCCATGGACAATTCGATAAACCCCTTTGATTTGCCACACTTATTTCAAATCCACGTTTGATAACCAGGCATAAAAAAAACACACACACACAGAAGTCATAGCAGAGATCAATAGTTTGGATATAAAATCAGAAACAGCTCAAGAAAGCCCTAACAGATTTTCCCTAAACACTATATTTGCATTCACAATCATTAAAACTCAACATGACCTCCAAATCTGATTTATTCTCTAATGGAAATCCTAATTTTCTCTCACCAAATGTTTCCTATGATTATCAGAGTGCTAAACAACTTTAATCCAATCTTTTAAAACTTATCTGAGGTGTTAACAATAAATGCATACAAGAAAAATTACAATAGCCGCACTCTGTTAAAGACTTTTGATCTGATGCTAACCGAAACAATCTGGGGCTAACCTAAACAAGCTGGTGCTAACCTGGTGAGGTTGGCACCAGGTCAATTTCCCTTAGCGCTAGTTAATTCTTGAGTCTGGTGCTAACCTCTTTGAGGTTAGCGCCCAATACCAATAGGTTGGCTCCAGGTCTTGTTTCAACTCGGTAAGTCTCCAAACTTGCCGCGAAGGCTTATTCTACTATACTGGACTAAAACAAACCTTAAGAAACCTACCAACACAGCACATATAATCTTAATAACTCAATAATTCTCCTTCGAAAATAAACCAACCAGATTATACAATTATTAAACATCAAACGCTCGAAAATGTAAACAGAAACAGGAATTTCTTTAAACACAAATCTACCCTTATATGATCTTAAAAACCACAAGATTCATGCTATTTCGAAGGTGCTACTTGCATAGTTCAGAATTCTCAATGACTGAAATGACTCATGGATTCAAACGTCCACTATGAGCAGAAAAAGACTCAAACCACCAACAGCCATATGGTTTCCTAAAAGAAATTGCTTGAACGCTAACCTAAAACATTTGAGGTTCGCGCCAGATACATTTTTCTTTTACTGAAATTTTGATCTTCTATAAGTTCACTAGAACAAGATGAATAAGCTGGAACCAGGTTTAACTCCAAACACCAAACAGCCGTAAGTTTTCATCAAAATTATGCATTGGGCGTTAACTTAAAACTGCTGGTAAAATATGTTTTCTTCAGAACTAAACCACATTACTTCAACCAAACCATTATCACATGTTGAGAAACAAACTAACAACTCCAATATACCAATTCAAATGTTATCTAATTAGACAAAAGATGAAACTCAGATCAACATTTTCCTAAGAACAGATTTCTGGTAAGTCTCTGGTTTCCTCAAATCTGAAATCCGAAATTTAACAACACATGCAAGTAAATGTTTTGGAAGAACTACTTGCCTCTATGATGTTAAAGCCCTACTCCACATAAATCACCCTCGATCAGGAATCTGGGTGTCTTCTGCTCCAATAGAATTGGACGATCACTCTCTACCAATACCAAAACTTTTCTTCTTCCTTTCTTCCAAATCGATCCCCCTCACTTCGGATGCACCAAAACCCTTTTTCTTTTTAACTCCCAAATCTAATAGTTGCTGCTGTTTAGTCTCCGAAACTGAACAGTCGTATTGTTCCTAACGTTTGGATAGACAAAATAGTTTTACGTTACAAAACTCTTTATTTCCTTTTTGATCCTGTGTAGTGCTCCACCACCACAACACCTACACCAACAGCCCATCGATCCTTGGTAAATTACTCTATTCATCATCATATATAATTTATTATTATTCATTCATTTCCATCTCCTTAAACTTTTCTCATAATATAATATTATTTCATATTGAAGTTAATATATATATAACACCACTTACTATTAGCTTCTATAATTAATAATTTCAGAAATCCCCAAAATGCCTTTGCATGGCTTCCACCTTAACACGAGATCGCCCCCACTTTATTTTATTTCTAATAATATTCTTTTCTAAATAATATTTATTTACTATAAACTTATAATATAATCTTACTTACTCTTAACTTACATAAGCCGACTTTTGTGGAATTCCCAAATTGCCCTTGCACCTTATCTACTTGAATTATCCCACATTATTTATTTTTAATAATATTAGCAGATTCCTTATATTAGGCTAACCAACAATCCAGGGTCTTACAGAATAAGATAAAAGAAGTCAGAGTATAGAATCCATTAATTAATATTATTTTGTGCAATCGACTATAATGTTTATTACCTAAAATTTATATTTACTCTACATACATAAGGTAGACCTCACTAACATCAAGACACGCCGATTTAATTACATGTCCACCACCTACTTAGTTTCCTGCTTCTAGTCCAAATAATCCTTAGTACCTATAAAATGAGAGGGGTGAGCAATGCCTTGTAGGTTTCATCTTACAATCTGAGTCCTAAGAAGAACATCAGACTTATAGAATACACTGACATGGAAGTCACAGCATAATTATAAAGTGTCTCATAAATGATGGCCACCTCACATCTTGTTGCGAAGCTATGCCAATTATAGTACACGAAAATCGACTTATTGCAAAGTACTCAAACCATGTAGAGGAATTAGGTTGGCAAGTACACCAAGATACATGGTGGAAACAGATTGCTGCAACTCGACCAAATATAGGATGGCATCTCTGTAATGACTCGGTTCAGGGTCCATTTCCCAAAACCCGAAGTGTTATGGTAAGTAACAAAAGCAACTAAAAAGCTGAATCAATTTAAAACTTTTTCTAACTTTATAATCAAAGTAAATGCGGAAATTTGAAATAATATCCAAGCAAATAAACTTTAAACCATTACAAAGAAAGAGAGTAGACATATGCCAATATGCTACCTAACCGAATTACGATGGACCAGCTGCCCTGCAGTTTGGCTATTCAACACCAACAGAAGAACCCAACCATGAGTTAGCATGTACGGCCCAACCTATCCAGGAGTGGGTAACGTAGTGACCGACCAATCTAGGAGCGGTACCATCCTCAAGATGATGGAATGCCTATGACACAGAATTCAAACCCCCTCTAGAAAACAATTTCATTTTCTAGCTACTCTAATAGATCCATGTAAGAGCTAAGCCTGCTAGACACAACTCACAATCAAAAACTCTTAATAACATATCAATTAATAATGTATTTACGAAACCCACACGATTGTGGAAAACCAAACCAAGGAATGGACATACTTCTCAATAACAAATACAGAACCTTATCTGTATAACCAAATTCGCCCATGCGGAAACAATAAATCAGGCACCAGCCTTGTCACACCAGTGACCCAAAAACCAACACAAGATGTACCAAGTCATATGTCCAAACTCCAGGTTTCAACGGCAAAATAATCCAAGTATATACATAAATCATTCGGAGCTCAAAGCATGCTTAGATAGTTCAAATACAAGTGCAGAAACTCCCAAAATCAAGTTTTGTTTAAAAGGAATTAAATCAATACATTAACAATGTTCCTAACTCTTGATTAAAACTTCTCCATTTCTATTATCTATAAACATCCCACTTTCCCTCATTTAGAACCCAAGGTGTCAAAACGTATTAACTCAGTTATTTAGTACTTTCAGAAGGTATCTTAGGTCTATATTGAAGTTTAAGAATATGTTAGGTTACCCAAAATCAGATCTAAATAGGTTGTGGCCTCTTTTTACTTAGAGCATCTCCAAAAGTTTCATTTTACAATCATTGTCCCAAATTACTATTCTTTAATTCAAATTTAATTCCGCCACTTCCTACATCTAAAATTAACCTAGTTACAGGTGTTACAACTTTAGGATTTACAGAAAAATCATTAAAAATTAAATCTGGATACAAATCCCAAAGTCTGGAATTTCTAACATCAGTTGCTCGAAGAGGCGCTCAAGCGACTGTTCTAGCGGCTATAATTTCAGGTTCTATTTTAGATACACAGGCAGGTCGCCCGTGGCTGCGCTCGAACGGTGTATCAAGCGACTTGTTTCCAATGTTTTGGTTTAAGGTATACAGATAGGGCGCTCGAGCGACTGTTCTAGCGCTCTGCCCAAAACTCAGTTTTTCTGGGTTTTTCATAATTTCCGAAACTTCTCAAATTCCTATGGCTTTAAATTGTTTCTAAACATCTAAATTTCATTCCAAATTACTTCTAAGACAATTCTAATCAAATCTTGGTGTTTAAAATTTATCTAAGATTTCTTTTTAAATTAAACCACCCATGAGTATAATCAACACTTTTCTTGATTCTTAAAGAGAGATTCAAATCACCAAATCAAAACTTTATAATCATCTAACTTTTCCAATGAAATCCAACTTAAAAACCAGTATGATCAATCATAAAAAAACACAAGAAAACATGCAGTTCCTCTAGTTTCAAGTGTTTGCTACTTGCCTTTTTGATGAACCCATATTTTTTGAAAACTCCTTCTGTGCCCGCTTTTGGAGCTCGACCGCACCCTTCTAAACTTCTCTAATTTAGATCTCCACCGTTCAGTTTGAAGTCCTTTATGAGTAGAACAAACCCCTAAAAGTTTAGCCCATTCCAAGGGTTGGATCTTCCTATCTCTTCGTTCGAAGTTGGCTAGTCGGCCATCTCTGCAACTCCTTTTTCTTTCTAAATCTAATTTTCCACCAACTTCTGGGTTAGTTCGCACCGCCTTAGACTCATCCAAATCCAATCTCCACCGTTCAGATTAAATTATCTCATGTATAGATCATAACCTCCAAATTTCATGACGATCCAACAATTGGATCTCCGGTGATCGTCGTTCAAAGTATGCTGGTTGGACCTTTGCAGCACCTCCCTTTTTCTTTTCTTCCCTCTCTTTTCTCTCCTCTCTTCGTCCCTTTATTTTTCTCCCAAGCCTAAGTACGAATTTCCCTCTCTTTCCTCCTTATTTTTGACTTGCTAAAAACCCTAAACCTTTCCTAAACTTCCCCTTTTACAAGCTCTCTTAATTAGAAGTCCCACTAGGTTTAGGAGACCTTATTCCCACTCTTAATTGGAAACCTTCTTATCTTAATCCTCCTTTTAATTCCTCTTTTAAGTATCTCATACAAAAGAAGGATTTATTTTAATTTATTTTCGTGCTAATTTAATTTCTTATTTTAAAATATTACTAAAACACCCCAAAGCTCCTCTTATCCTCAATTTTTAAGGCTCCTTATCAACCATAATCACCAATATACCATTTTTCTTACTTTTAAGCCATAATTTGCTATTTAAATCCAAACCTAACCCAAATTAAGTCTAGTTAAATATTTCAAGTCTAATAATTATTTACTTACTTAATATCTTAATTTGGCTAATTGGAAAATGACTAAAATACCCTTTCCTTGAAATTCCATATTTACCCTTTGGATCTTTTTCCAAAAATTCTCCTCTTTATTCATCACATCAATCTTAATCATATAATGCACTTGGATTAATAGCTATCTTCTCCAGTCCTTTATATTTAATTCACTCTCCCAATTTATCTAAATCAATCATGCTCTTTCCTATTTAAATGAAGCCACTATTTAAATTCCTAATTACTCAAAATTATTGTTTATTTAGTTAGTTACTAATATCTCTTTGGATCATAATATTATTCCTCCAATACCTAAATTAAATCTTAACTTCTCAATATTTAGGCTTATTTAATTTACTTTATTTTAGGAAAATCCAGGGTTTTACAATCTCCAAGATACATGGAGGAATGCGTACATGGAACATAGGGATAATCAAATAAAGGCCAACACTTATTCACTACTTAGCTTATGCATGGATCCAAAACAAACCTAGCTATATCCACTAGTATTCAAAACCAAAACAAATAATAAAATAAATCATCCATCATTGCCAATTCTGGGCATCCTTCCCAACTCTAATCCATAAACATGCCATTAGATCATTAACCAAACCATCCACCACATAGAAGGAAAATATGAATTTAGAATGGTATTATGTTGTGATTCAACATCAATATGATTTCCAATGATAATTCTGCACACACTTTGTCAGTTTACAAGCCTACTAATAACCTCTTTGCATAAGGAAAGTCCAAGTCAAATATAACGTTGCATGATTTGAAATATAATAATGATATAAATACAATTATTTTGTTTTGGAAATTAAGTAAGTATATATTCACAAAAGAGAGGTAAATACAAGATTAACAAGGACCTAGTCACCTAAAGAGGTTAAACCGCGATCATAAACATATGTCCATGACATAGCCTCTACAGGCAGAAACTATGATTTTCAAAAAACAAATTTCCAGATTAATCTCCAATTGCCAATGATATCCCTGTTGATCACCGTGTCCTTAACCACATACTTATTGCAAGAGCATTTCGCTTGAACATCTGCAATTATATGATTGAGTAGCACAGAATGCAGCAAGTAACTATTCTTAAACACTCTACTATTTCTCTCTGCCCAAATGTGGTACACTGCAGCTCCCAAGCTTAGTTTTGCAACCATCTTGATTGGGGAAGAACCCGAGAATTTCCTTTGTGCCCATTCCACAACATCCCCCCACTTAAATCTTGACGTTTGTAAGCAATTAAACCTGAGCAAAGTAAACCATATGGCCTTACTATACTCACAGTTGAAGAAGATGTGGTCTTGGTTCTCTACATTTGCTCTACAAAAAACGCAGCTTCTGTGTTGAATAATTCCCCATGAAAACAATTTATCTCTTGTTAGCATCTTGTTGTTCATTGCCATCCAAAGGATGAAGGTGTGCCTGGGAATATAGATGGAGAACCAAACAAGATGTTGCCATGCAACCTGAGGTCGATCAACATCAAGAATTTTATAGGCTAACTTAATATTAAACTCACCAGAAGAGGATGGAGTCCAATTAGTGGAATCATCTTTGTTGTTGTCCAACTGGGGCAACTCATGTAATTTGCTCTATATCTCCAGATCAATTGAAGCAGCAGTTGGCACATCCCACTGTCCATCAGCAATGAGTTTGTCAACACAATCCTTGGCTTAGAAACCCGAGTCAGAGATAATACTTGCACCATACTTTGCAATGAGAGACCCTATTGGGTGCCAATTATCAAACCATATAGAGGTATCCCTACCATTGAAAACCCTCTTCTTAATATGAGGGAATGCTCTCGGCCTTAGTTTCAAAATCTTTCTACACGCCCATGGTTGTTAGTACCGAGATTGGAGACCAGACCAGTCTGAGCCAATCTTGGTACAAAGTGGACCGGACGGGTGGGACCGGGCGGTCCCAACCGGTCTCAAAATAAAAAGGCAAAAGGGCAAAAAAATGCTGATTCTTGCAATGGCAGTGGCAAAGATGAAGGTCTGTGCAATTATGGCCTCTCCTTCTCTCTTTTTCTCTCTCCCTCCCTCCTCTCTCTCTCACCGATGACCGACATCCCCACATCCCTTCCTCTCTTTCTCTCTCGGTCTTCCTCCCTCTCTTTCCCTCTGTAGCTCCCCGGGTCCGAGTTGTTCATTAAAGATATAACCCGTTGTAGGTGCCTTTTTTTGAATCCACGTCCATGCGTCCAGTATTGCCTCCACGATGTCAAGATGCTGATGACATGTCTTCAAATCTCTATTCTGAGTAGGAGAGGTATGTCCTACGTTGGCCTGAACCACCGAATCAGTAACCGTTCCCACGCCGTTTCCAAACAAAAGGAGGGAGGAGTCAATAAGACGTGACAGGTAGGCAGTGGCTAGAATGAGAGACAGGAGATATTCAAGTGATCCTCCGTACACCAAAGTAGAGAGCTCCTTTTATGGTAAAAGAATTTGAAGGACTTAGGGAATGTTAGTAAACTTGGAGACAGTTAAGGAAAAAGAAGTGAAGTTTTGCTCTTAGTAGACCAAAAATCAGAGATCCCCCCAAATGAATGAGGGCTCTCCTATTTATAGCAAGTGTGGGTTTCCAAGATTGTGACACTTGTCACGATCTGAGGCTTTGGGAATGTTTAATGTTTATCATGAATCTAGTCTCAAAAACATCTAGGTTCAAGATAAGAATAAAAGATAATTATTATTTGTTTAAAAAAAATAATGGACCTCTCTTATTGGTACAGTAAGTCCCACATATCAACATGTGAAAATATGTCACTTTACATCTACATCATTCTAGGTTGGCATGCCAAAGCTTGTCACTGGCTGCCAACGATTCCCATGCCCGTGTCCACCACGCCTTAAGGACTGCCAAATAACCCCCCCTTAATGGGCTTTTGTTCAAGACGGAGATCTCCACTCCAATATGCCAAATAATATTCACATTTAACTTAACAAATTATGCCACGTTTAATGATTATTTTTTATTGGGTAAATAATCCACGATAGATAATATAGGTGACGTGTCAAATATATAACATTGGTCATCTACATTAAGCCCCCTTTTGCGTTTTGGCAATTTTCAAGTGCCAAAAGCAAAATACAAGTACATGGGGTATTTTGGTAATTAGCAATATTTGACTAATTTTAACTTGAAAAATATGTCTCAATTAAATTAACTGTGCCAAGGTCTTACCCAGATTATGACAGATTAGTAGCAAAATTAAACTCAAATTCTAATTAAAATTAATACAAGTAAGAGTCTTATTGTAAGATCCTGAATTTTGGTTAATATTAATATCGAGAATTAATAAAAGAATTCTTTTATTGATTAAAGTTAATTTTGGAATTTTAGATAACTGAGGAACAAGGGCAGATTCGGAATTTCTAGAGATAAAGGAGCAAGTTATATTTTAAAGGTATGTGCTGGTTATATCTTAAAGGGAATAGATAATTAAAATTATGAAAATTTATTTAGATTGGTTTGGATGTTATTTTATTATTGTTGGAGCGGCAAAGTATTTAATCAAGAGTCAAGAAGTGTTGGTGTAGAGTGGCTAGCATGGGTGAGCACTCGGCAAAGCAAGAGTGGTTTGAGTGCCAATTGAGTCTATAAATAGACTGAGTAATACAAGTGGTGGTTTGTTTGTTTGATCGGAGAAGAATTGGAGAGCTGAGCAGTGGAAGTTGTCTAAGTTCAGAAGATTGGAGGAGTGATAAGGTTGGGAGATCATCGGAGGAAATTCCTCATTGATCGGAGGTGTTTAGCAACTGCTGTAAAACCCTGGATTTTCCTAAGAATAAAATAAATAATCAAAGATAAATTATGGAGGAAAATACTAAGGAATATAATAGTAGGGAATTAAAGAGAGATATAGAGGTTAAAATAGGAATCTAAAGAGGAAGGGTAATTTGGTCATTTTAATTTGTTAAATTCATGAAAGAAAATAAGATAATTGGTTATTAAGTCAATAAATTCAACAAAACAAAATCTTAGCTTAGTTAGATGCAAAATAATGAAATTAAAGCTTTAAGGGTGGAAAAAGGGCCTAATGGTAATTATACTATTTAGGGTCCAAGATATAGGTAATTTGAGTGAATAATAAAAGCCTAAGTTCAATTTAAAATTAGAAATAAGGTTGAGCACGAAAATTAATTAGGAGATCTTTTGAAAGAGAATTAAAGGAGTTAAATTAAGGAGAAGGGTAGAAGCGGGAATACACTAAGTATATTAGAATAAGTTAAACTTAATTAGAGTTGGACTAGTAGGGAGGCTATAAAATAGAGGTTTAAAGAGTGTTTTAGGTTTTAAAAATAAGTTAGAATGAGAGGGAAATTCGTGCATAAGTGTTAGGAGCCAAAAATAGAAGGAGAGAAGAGAGAAAAGAAAGGAGGAATTAGAAGGAAGAGGAGTTGCAGAGATGGCCGACTAGCCAACTTCGAGCATCGAGATAGGAAGATCTAACCGTTGGAGTGGGCTGAAATTTTAGGGTTTTGTTCTACTCATGGGAGACTTCACACTGAACGGTGGAGATTTTAATTAGAGAAGTCTAAAGGGGTGCTATAAGCACCTCATTTTTGCGCTCCCGGAGGAGCCGAAAATGCAAACCCTAGCTGAAAAGTCAAACCCTAAGAGGCAAAAGTTGACTTTTTGATCAAGTGATAACTGACCACCTGACTTTATCTCAATGGATAGAGAGTCTTGACATGGTTCCAACGCAACTAAGTTTGTAGGAATCGGAGTCCGGATGAAGGTTCTGCAGGCCAATCAAGCTTGAGGGGGAGCCGAAAGTTGACTTTCTGCGAAACCCCAAAGCCAGGTGCTTAGCCCTACATCATTGGATAGAGGGATCCGATACGGTTCTAACGCAACTGAGTTTGCCCAAATTGGAGTCCGGATGAGGAAGATATGAGCAATTGAAGTTTCCGAGCAGTAATGTCGGAAACTGCACACGTGGCAAAGAAATTGCACACGTGGCAAGAAACGTAGGAAAATATCTTGAGGGGCAATCCATAAATATCCAAAATCTGCCAAATATCTCAGGGATTAAACCAAAATTGCGCAGGGGGCTATCTGCGAATATCTCAGTGTCAAATCAGATCAAATTGGTCAACTCCAGGGGGTAATCCGCAAATATCAAAAATATTGACAGAATGACCGAAAATAAATTTCGGTTACACACAAATTGTGTATAACCGAATATATTTTTGGTTTATAAAGTGAAATCGAATATCGCCCGATAGATTGTTTGAATCCGTACCTGACAAAAATTAACTACCAATCGAGTGCAAAAGTAACCGAAATGTTATTTCGATTACAAACAAATCCTGTATAACCGAAATTAATTTTCGGTTATACTGGAAAATCTGTGTAACTGAAAATTTAATTTCGGTTATACTGGAAAATCTATGTAACTGAAAATTAATTTCGGTTATCCTTTTTCTGGCTATAAATAGGGACTCCAGCCATTTGGCTGGGGGTTGGCTGTTCTCCGAATTTCTCCCACTCCCTACCCTGCTCGTCCGTCTCCTCCCTACCTTCTCCACCCTTCTAAAACCCCCAAACCCTAGCCCAACTCCACACAAACCCCTTCTCCACCATTCTTCTTCATTTTCTACCACTTGGAGAGGACCTTGGAGGATTTGCTGGAGCTTGGAGGAGGTACCTCAATGCTGTGGAGGTTTCAAGTGGACTCTACCATCATCCAAAGAAGATTCCAACCTTAAGGTATGGTTCCCCACTAATTTTCATTCAACATATATAAATATGAAGTGGTTTGAAGCATGTCGGTTTCTAAGTATGTTGTGATACCATGTTTGGGTCATCATGTGCATGTTGTTTTGTCATTTTTATCACCTTCTCATGCCATTCGATGGATCCTCACCCTCCTATGGTAAGAGGAGAGGTTATAGGCTGTATAAAAGGGTCTAGGGAAAGCATTTTGGTTGGTTTAAAGTGGTCATACCACCCCCATTAGATCATTGTTTTAAGGTCATGGTTGTCGCTGGTTCCATGTCACTATGAGGAGCATGTTCCTCTCACTTGAATCTGAATGTAACCCTGGCATAAGCCCCCCTCCCCTTCCTTTCTTTAAGTGATATTATGTTAGGTTTTGAAGGTAATATTGATATGCTGAAATACATGAGATATATGCCTAGTCACTATCATATGAATGCATAAAATCTACTTGTTAGTCATTAGGATTTAAGCCATGTGTGCCATGATGTTAGGGCTGCTAACCACCTCATTTTGCAACTGCTTCCATGGGTTTTCATTAAGGTTTTTTATCACCTTCCTTTAGTCACTGTTTGGGGATCATGGTGAGCCAACCCCTTTGCATGCATATCCTTACATGTTGCATGTGTCTCTATTTGCTAAAGGCATGTTGAGGAAACTATTTTCATTAGGTTGTGAGTGCAAAGAGTGTTTTTCGAAGCATAGTAGGGCTTAGTCATGTACCACTTTGTCCTTTTTTTTTGCTTTGACTTGAAGCATGACTAGGCTAGTCATTTTCATTGGTTTTTGTCCATATGCAAGCATGTTATTTTGGTTCGAAAAAAGAAACCAAACCAGGTTGGTCTTTAAGTGGATTGGAAGGAGGGAGGGGAACCCCCACCCATTTCTTCACTGTTTGGTTTTTGAAAAACCCCCCAAAAGGTGAGACTAATAGCTCCATTTGAACCACTGTGGGCCCACACAGGGGCCCACAGAGACACCATACATATTCACAAGTCTTATGGTTCGGTTCTCTGTCCAAAAAGTGACCAAATGAGTTCCGGCAGGTTGCCCGGAAACTCAGTTTGGCAAAGGGTTTTTTGTGGGTTAACCGAAATGAAATTTCGGTTATGATGGCATACTTGTTTAACCAAGAGAAAATTTCGGTTACCTTCAGTGTTTTCCAAAAATCAATTTTCTTGCATGTTTGTCATTTGCTATGCCATGTGAGCTGAACCGGTTGAACCAGTAGGGTTTCCGGGTCAACCGGAAACCCAAAGTGGAACACGGGCTTGCGAGCCCAACTTGAATCCCTTTGTGGGCCTTCCAACGGGGCCCACCCCAAGATCATACCTAAAAGTAAACAAGATAATCAAAATAAATCGAATGAGCTAAACCCTATGAGGCCCACCAAAGCTCAAAAAGAAAGCATGCTGGCTAAGGTAGGAATGGTTTGGCCGTGACCGCGAGCACGGGCCTAGCGGGCCCACCAAGCTCATCAACCCCACAAGGTAGGGTCCAATACCCTGACCCACTGAACTATGGACTACCCGGTCCAAGCCTGGACTAATGGGTCCCAAGCCCATGGTCTAGCCCATTTTGAGGATTAAAAATGAGATAAAGTCGAATAAATCATTGGCAACCAATGCGGGCCCACCCAATGTGCCCATAAACAAATTCCGGCCCACCCTTGCATACAAATCACTTTAAATTCAACTTGAACCCTAAAAGTAAAATCAATTGAACTCACCAAAGCCCAAAGGGCCTCTCAGGTTAGACTGAGGCCCACCAGCGGCATGTGGGCTTAACCAAGCCCACCAAGGACATTGTGGGCCCTCCAATGGGGCCCACCCAATCCGACTTAGAGCACTTACTTAAGAAAAGATAAAAGCAATTAAAGGGACCCACACCACTCAGGCGGTCCCGCCAGACTGAACCGAATGGCATGCTAGATCAGGAATCGGTGAGAACCAAGGTGAGTTGACTCAAACTAGGGAACCCACGGGACCCGTCATCCGACGGTGTGGACTGGGGTGTCTACGGACTTTTCCAGACCACAACCGAGACCCTACTTAGAATCTCAAGCTGCAAACTAAGCCATAATAGACAAGACTAGGCACCCAGGTGTCCGCCTGCACCCTATCAAGCGGTGGCGACTCCGAACTTTTCCGTGCAGCGTTTCCGACGCGTGCACAGGTGCGGTAGAGCTCCAAAATTGGGCACAAGCGAAGTTTCTGAAAATTCTGGGTTCATCATAAGGCAAGTAGCAAACACTTGAAACTTGAACTGCATGTTTTCTCATGATTTGGATGATTAATCGTATTGTTTTGAAGTTGGATTTCATGGGAAAAGTTTATTGTTTATAAAGTATTGCTTTGGTGATTTATCTTTCCTTTGAAAATCAAGAAAAGGTTGATCATGATGAGTTAAACTTATAAAGAAACTCAAAGATAAGGGGAAAGATGATAGGATTAGTTTAGGGTTGTCCCAGAATTAGTTTAGGATGGAAATTAGATGTTTAGAATCAAAACAAGTAAATAGTATGTATAGAAAGTTTTAAGATTTCCGTAAGTTGAAGAAAAATAAGTTACAGCTGGAGCGCTCGATACACCGCTCAAGCGATTCCTCAGGCGATAGGCCTTTGAAAAATAACAGAACCTGAAACTTCACCGCTAGAGCAGTCGCCCGAGCGACCCATCGAGCGACTGACTGTCAGAAATTTCTAAACTTGGGATTCGTGCCCAGATTCAAATTCTAATGATTTTTCTTGGAATTTTAAGGTTGTAACACCTATAAATAGGGTAATTTGAGATGTAGGAAGTGACAGAATTAAATTCGGATAAAAGGATAATTATTTGGAACAATGAATGTAATAAAAATCAAAGTAGACTAGTCAAGGTAAACTATATAAACTCAAACCACTTTTATTAGGATTCTAAGTATAAAACCTAGTCTAAAAAGTTATAATAGACTTAAATTAACTTCTAGAAAGAATCAATAACATAACCCAAAAGGTTTTGGAGATTTAGGGTATTAGTTGGAATTAAAAGTACAGATTTTAGGATGAACCAAAGTGTAGGATTTGGAGTAAACTTTGTAAGAAATAAATAATAACCTAAATACTGAATTAGAACAATAAACTAATTATGCTCACACTAACACGACTCAAATCTAAACCTTTTATTTAGAATTGTGCATACTCTCGTACCTATCTTATTGAATGACATGGAACTCTGTTTAAGAACTGTTCAATGGTTATTTTGAATATATTTTGGTTGAACACCGTGGTCTTTGGATTATTTTGCCGTTGAAACCTGGTGTTTGAACATAGGACTTGGTACATCTAGTATTGGTTTTTGGGTCACATGGTGTGACAAGGCATGATGCCTGTTTTATCTCGCATGGGCGGATTTGTTGTACAGATAAGGTTCTGTATTTGGTGGGTGTTATTGAGAAGTATGTCCATTCCTTGGTTTGGTTTTTCACTGTCGTGTGGGTTTTCACAATTACATTATTGAGTTATTCAAGGTTTTTGATTGTGAGTTGTGTTTAGTGGGTAATGCTTAGTATAGATCCATAGCTTAGCTAGGAAGTGAAAGGGAATTGGCTGGTAAGTTATTCTTGTTCGGAACTCCCTAGTATGCGGTCCGTCGTACTAGCAGGTGCGGGCGACATAGGCAGCAATCCGAGACCGCTGCAGGTGCGGCCTGGTCATAAGCTGAGGTTGTTATCAGTAAACGGTTTTGTTTTATTTTTTCAGGTTACCATCCGCATGCTTTAATAAGTATGAGACCGAATTTCATGAGCTTTATATTGGTCATGATGGTAGGTTACTGGTGACTTGCACATGGGAGCTATGATTTGGCCGTGCTTGAGGATCACTTGTGACTTGCACTTGCACTGTTATTAGATGTGTTTGTTGTGAGTCCATTAATCTTTGATCGGATTGGTATGGCCTCCGCGGAAGCGGTACACATGATGGGATTTTATTTGGACTGGATTGTACTTGCTAACCCATGCGTGGGTGGTCCGCATTGATGGTTGACGAAGGAGATGGTAGTGACTACAGGTGCGGGCTCCATCTATCATGTAAGTCGTGATGTGGCGAACTATGGGGGCAAGAATATTCTTACTAAGTGGTTTTAGTTCATGAGTCCTATTGGTCACACGTGTTTGTTTGGATTGGTGATTTGTTGTTATTGTATTATCGTATTATTGTGGTTTTGGTTTTATCGTTCACCTCATGACTATTATTGAAAAATTATGGACTGTTTTACAGCATGCACCTTGTTACTTGTTGAGATTTATTCTCACTCCGGTTTCACCCCATTTTTCAGGTACTCTTGGCAAGGATGTCAAAGCTTGGGTTAATTGTAGATGGGTAGTTTATATAGTTGTAGGTTGATTCATGAAATTGAAAGCATTGTACATCATGGTTGTTAATAAATAAAGAGAGTTTAAATTTAAGTTTCCGCATTTACTCTGATTATAAAGTTAGAATAAGTTTTAAATTGTCCAGTTTCTTTAGTTGCTTTGTTTGATTACCATAACACCTCGGGTTTGGGAATGGACCCGGAACCAGGGCGTTACAACTGCAGTCGTGAGGTGCAACCAGGTCTGTTGTTGGTATCAGGAGAAGATCAATTCTAGGTGAGTTAGTAGCAAGTTAGGTTAATTTGGATTAGTAAGTGGAGAGCAAGCTCAGATCTAACCGGATCTGGATTTTCGTGTGGAACAGAAACCATCGCCAGTAGGAATTTCCATTTTAGAGGCATTCGAGTAGAGGATTGGAAGCTAGAAGATCTAATTATCAAATCAAGTAAGTAACATCGGATTTTTTCGTAGTTTTGCGACCGATTGCATGATTGTCATCTGATCTAGGTGTTGTAAATTTAGAATTTCGTTGGGAGGTCATTTTGCGATCAAAATGTCAATTCGGAGCATGAACCTAAGTAGCTTAATTTCAAATTGGTTTTAAAAGACTATTAGAGGTGTTAGAAGTTTGGATTTGTCTTCATAAAAACTTAAATTTAGGTCAGTCATGTTGATCTCGAGCTAACAGAGGCTAGGAATAGCTGTCGGGAAAATAAGGGGGTATGCGCTAAGTGCCGCTCACTGACATTACTCGGCGACACTCAGCGGTAGTTCAAATGTTTATATCCACTAACTGCCGCCCACTATCGCTTACTAGGCGCAGGTCGGTGCACCCTCCAAAAACCTGTAGAAGTTGTGAAATGTTAATTTGAGGTGGTTTCCTGAATTCGTTGGTTCAAAAACTTGTCTGGAAGTTGGATTAAGAGATTATAAACATGACTAAGTGATTGTAACTTGCTAGAATTATTCCATCAATTGTTAGTAGGATTTATTATGATTAAAGGTTAGATTTAAAGTACTTATTAGTGAGTAAGTTGCTTGTTTGGCACTATGAATTCATGGTTTGGGTTGGTTCGTGTTTTATTATTAATTTCAGGTTTGTGACACTTTTTAAACGGAGCTTTAACCGACTTTATTATGCTAGGCAAAATTTATAACAAGTGATTTTCTTTAGTAAATGTTTATACAAAGAAAAGTGTTGATTGTTGTTGTCAGCACCCCATTTTTGTACCATAAAATTGTCCAAAAAGCATATCTTAAACTGTCATATATGTGGGCACGTAAATCGAGGTTTTTATAATGGACCCGTCTTTTTGAAATAACAGGCCCATAATAAAGAGAATTCTGAGCCGATTCCGATGCATCAAACCGTGCTCAAATCGGATCTCAAACGGCAAAGTTATGAATAAAAGAAATAAATGGTAGTTTGGGGATTTTTACAAAACCGAAATTGGATGCCACATAGCAGCCACGTGTACGCCATGGTGGCTGTCATGTAACCAATGATAAATTAAAATTTTATGGAGTTGTTTTAGTAAATAAGTAAGTTTCCTAATGGGGTTGTTATGCAAATAAATAAAAAATTTAATAATAAAGTTAATAAAAGTTTAAGATTAAAAGAAAATAAAAAAAATTAATAATAAAAATAAACAAAGAGAAATGAGTTGGACAAATTGGTCCAACTCATATTCTCTTGAGATATTGAGACAAAGCTTAAAAAAAAAAATATAAGCCTAATAAAAATGTGGGACAAAATAGACTTTGACCAAACTTAAATACATGATGGTGTTTAAAGAGAAGAAGAGGAAAAGTTAGGGGTTTATGTGTTTAAAGAGAAGAAGAGAAAGAGTTAGGGGTTTAGGTGTAGGTGTTTAAGAGAGGAAGATGAGGAGTTAGGAGTTTAGGTGTTTAAGAGAGGAAGAGGAGTGTAAAAGCCCGAATTTTCACATAATAAATACATAAATAATAAATAAAAGGAAAAATGAGTTTAAGTCCTAGTTAAAATAACAAGTGAAGATTTCTAAGTAATTCGAATAAGTAATAAGTTGTAAATAAAGAAAGAATTTTAAGGAAATTAGCCTAAAAGGGTATTTTGGTAATTTTTAGAAAAGGGTAATCAATAAATAGACCATTAAATAACAACTAGGATTAGAAAAATAGAAGAAAATAATTTATTTAGACAAGTTAGGAATTAAAAGAAATTAATAAAAGCCCAAATGAGGAAAAAGACTAATTAGGAGATTTCAAGTCTTAATTTGGAGAAAAAGTAATATCATAAGGTTTTAGATGATATTTAGAGTTTAAGTAATTATTATGCACGAAATTAGGCTTTAAGGAGTGTTTAGAAAATAGGAGATTCGATTGGTAATGTTTAAGTTGAAAAATAGAAGGTGGAGAAAAAGTAGGAATTAATTAGAAAGAGTAAGACTTTAATTAGACCTTGGTTGGGTTAGCCCAATTAAAGGAGCCTATTAGGGATGGTTTAGGACTTCTAAAGCCAAGTATAAATAGGAGAGTAAGGTGAGACAAGAGAGAATTTTCGTGGGTTTTATAATGAGAGAAAAGAGGTAGAGAAAGGAAGAAGAAGGTTGTTGGAGATGTCCGACCAGTCTCCATCAAATCACGATCGGAGAAAATCCGTACAGTGGATCGCCTTCAAATTTGGAGGTTTTGTTCATGACTGATGGAACTACAATGTGAACAGTGGAGATTTGAATTGAAGAACTCTAGCTTGGTGCGTTTGGGAGCAAAAGTCAGGTCCAGAATTAGAAACTTCAATGGAAGATGGATTTTTAGCGTATGAGGAAAGTAGTAACCCTTGAAAACTGGAGGAACTGCATGGTTTCATTTTCTATGATTTAATATGGTCTGAATGCATTAGTCGGAACTGGATTTACATGGAATCAAATGTTTTATATTATAGGATTTTGTATTCTTGAAGGATTGGTTAAAGTAATGAAGAAAACTTGGTTTAATCATGCAAATAATCGTAGGATGGTATTTAATTGAAACAAATTAATCTAGAAGGCTTTAGATATGATTTAGAATGTTAGTAGATTAATTTAGAGCAATTAAACTCAGAGCAAAAGCATAAAAAATCCAAATTTGGAAAATCTGGAAATTTACTGTTGAAATTTGCACGAGCGCCTAGGACCGCCTAGCCTGCAGAGGTAGGCGCTCTCCTCAGAAAATTCAGAATTTTGGGATTTTGTTATACGATTAAATACCTAGTAATTTTTCTAGTAAGATAATCATTCTATCAACTTTATAAGGACCTAATTGAGGTATAGAAATTTATAAAATTATATTTTGTAAATAACCAAGTAATTGGAAGTCCTAAGGATACGTTAGAGTATGAAAAGGGCTAAATTGAAGGTAACCACAACCGGAATAATAGTAGCTGGTATTTATGGATTAAAATCACCTTCTAAACTATATTTTAGGGTTGTAGAATATGTTGGAAATTATAAATACAGAAAATTGAAATAGATACTATCTTAGGTATTAATATGGGAACTTGGATTATAATAAGGGGATTAATAAGGAAAACTCAAAGTAAGACTTGAATTACTTTGGTTTGTGATTTAAATATGAATACTGATTTTCTGGAAATTACATTAATTCTGATTTCTATGAGATTTATGTTCAGGAGATTTATTTTGAATATAATTTGGACTGTGGATTGAATGCCATGATGGCAATAAGAGATTTATACTATCTGTGGATGAGATATGTGACCACCTGCGGGTGAGATGAGACCTCCTGTTGGGTGTGCGCGCGTCGGAATCGCCGCACGGGAAAATTCGGAGTCGCCATCGCCTGATGGGGTGCAGGCGAACACCTGGGTGCCTAATCTTGTCTATTGGTCTGGTCTGCCGCTTGAGATTTTAAGAAAGGTCTCGGTTGTGGTTTGGGGAAGTCCATAGACACCCCAGACTGTAACACCCCGAACCCGGGTCAGTGCAAACCGGCACCCAACCCGAACCCGGAACGCTACTGTAACAACCCCAATTTAGTTCAACAACCAAATCCGAGGTGTTACTGGCCCATAACTAATACAACATCAATGACATACCAGACCAAAGAATTTAAAATCCATTCTCTTATTATACTATCAGAGTTGGGGAAACAAGTATGTGCGGAAGTGTAGTTCAAAATCCTCAACTAATCATAAAGCTTGACTTTGCGCACCCGATTTCGGTCGCACGACGAGGCGCACGCAAAACGATGCGTGCCTCGGGATTAGTTTGGAGTCGCCACTGCCTGATGGGGTGCAGGCAGACACCTGGGTGCCTAGGTTCTTCTATTAAGGCTTTTGGTTTGCGGCTTTGAGATTCTAAGTAGGGGCTCGGTTGCGGTCTGGGGAAGTCCGTAGACACCCCAGTCCACCCCGTCAAGTGACGGGTCCCATAGGATTCCCTGGTTTGAGTCAATTCAGTCGGTCTCTCACTCACCCGATTCCTATTCCAGCATGTGATTTAATTAAGTCTGTCGGGACCGCCAAAGTGGTGTGGGTCCCTTTACTTGATTTTATCTTTTTAATTTAAAGTGATGTGAGCCTGATTGGGCGGGCCCCATTGGAAGGCCCGCGGATTCCTTGGTGGGCTTGGTTGAGCCCACATGTCCCCTGGTGGGCCTCAGTCTAAACCTGAGAGGCCCTTTGGGCTTTGGCTTAAGTAAATTGATTTTACTTTAGGGTTTAAGTTGGATTATTTAGATGGATTTCATGCCAAAGTGGGCCTGGAAAGCTTTGCGGGCCCTTGAGTGGGCCCACATGGTGGCCAAGTGATTTTGCATCTTTTATATCCTTTAGTTTGCAAAAGTAGGCTGGTCACTGGGCTTGGGGCCCAAGATCCGGGCTTTGGGCTTTGGAAGCCTAGTTCCTTGGAGTTTAGGGCTTGTGCCCGAACTTGGTTTGGTTGGCAGGCTTTGGCGGGCCCGACAGGCCCTAGCCCATGGTCTCGGCCAAACCACACAGTTCATGCACTCATTCATATCACAAGGCACGGGTGGGCCGCAATGGGCTTGGCCCGCCCGGTTCAATTTGTTCATTTTACTTAATTTGTTCAATTAGCATGCTTTGGTTCATTGGGCTTGGTGGGCCCCGTTGGAAGGCCCACAAGTATGCCGGGTCGGACCGGTTGGTCCGGATCACTAGCCAGGTTTCCGGGTCTTATCGGTTCAATGGTTTTAGCACAAATCGCATCCACATTTGGCCATGGGTCACAAAATGAACAAAATGCACTTTCTGTGTGTATCCGGCAACTCAGGCCGGATACACAGGCTCTGCAAGTAATCCGGCCCGAGTATCCGGATACACAGGGGCCATAGGTTATCCGGCCTGAGTATCCGGATACGCACAGGCCACTGGTGATCCGGCCTGAGTTACCGGATCACCCTGGAATGGCCTTTTTTGGGTCTTCGGCAGTTGGGATGGCCTCCAGGGGTTCCCAGGAGGGTTTAGGGATTTCGTGGGCCCCTGGGTGGGCCCACGTTTGTGCAGGTTGGGGAGAAGCCCCATTTAGGCCCTCCTTTGGGACCTTCCAGCAAAGGCAAAGGAAGTAAAGGGGGAGGGATGAGGCTGCTGCCACCTCATCCCCTGGCCATCCATAGCAGCCAAACAGGGACCAATGGATCCCTGTTTTGGTCTCTTGGTTCCCCTCAACAAAGCAAACCTAAAAGGGTACAACGGGGATAGGGATCATGCATAGCAAAGAGTAATAAAATAAGAACAGGGAAAGGAGGCCATCACACATATCACCCACGAATTCTAGCAAGCCTAAGAACCAGATACCTCATGCCTAACCCATGCAAGCTCAAAGAAGGGAAGGAGAAGGGGGATTTTAAATATGGGATACATTAGATAAATGATCAAAATGGAGGAACATACTCCCCCTTGCAAACAAGATAACCAAGGCAAGCTCATGGGAAACATGCTTAAACAACAAAAAAAAAAGAATATCACATCATGCTCAAAAGATACTCATTTTTATATATGTTGAAGAAATCATTACGGGGAACATTACCTTGGGGCTTTGAAGCCTTTGTGTGGTGTAGAGACTCCTCTTTGAAGCCGGAGTAGTTGCTGGAACAGCACCTCCACCCACCGACCGTGGCTTCTTCTCCTTCTTCAAGCTCTTGAGTGAGGATGAGAAGGGGGTGGGGGAAGGGTAAAATGGTCTTTGTTGAAGTGGTTAGCTTTGGGGAGCAAGGAGGGGCCAAGGGAGGAGGTCTCGAACCAGTGGAGGTGGAGAAGAAAGGGGTGGAAACCAGAAAAAATCAGCCAACCCCGAAAATGAGTTGCTGTTTGCTATTTATAAGCAAACTTAATGTATCCGGACTTCAAGTCCGGATACACTAAGGCTCCTTTGTATCCGGACTTGAAGTCCGGATACACTAAGGCTCCTTTGTATCCGGTCTTCAAGTCCGGATACAAAACATAATCATTTGAAAATTAAATGCCGCCGCGAATTTGTCGGGCGAGTGGCGCGAATGTCGCGCGGAAATCTTCTTGTATCCGGCCTTCAAGTCCGGATATACACAAGGGTATGTGTATCCGGTATATTTGACCGGATATAAATCAAAAAATTACGGATTTGCCCTTCGACTTGACCGATTCGACACTTTTGGATATCTACGGATTGCGCCCTGCGGATTTTGGTTTAGTCCCTGAGATATTTGATGATTTTTGGATATTTGAGATTTAGTCCCTGAGATATTTTGCTGCATTGGCTGCCACGTGGGCAGTTCCTGCGCCACGTGTGCAGTTTCTGGTTTTGCTGCCCGGAAACTTCGACAGCTCATATCTCCTTCATCTGAACTCCGATTTGAGCAAACTCAATTGCGTTGAACTCGTATCGGAGCCCTCTATTTAATGACATAGGGCTAAGCACTTGGCACGGGGTTCAAGGAAAAGTCAACTTTTGGCCTTCCCTCAAGTTTGACCGCCCACAGAACCTTCATCCAGACTCCGATTCCAGCAAACTCAGTTGCGTTGGACTCGTGTCAGGATTCCCTATCCAATGGTATAGGGCAAGGTAGTCAAATTTCAAAAAGTCAACTTCTTGTCCCCTTGGGGTTTGACTTTCTGCCAGGGTTTTTATTTTCAGCACTTCCAAGGGTGCAAAAATAAGGTGCTTACATTGACCATCAGTCAGTAATATCAAAGTCTAGCAAAATAACTGGGTACTATCTCTCTCATCTCTCAATACATCAACTCAATGAATAATAATAGTCCAATCAAATGTACTAAGTCTATAGCATTAATCCACCTCAGACAAGATCTGGATAATAGTAATCCTCCAGTGAATACTCAGCTATCTCTCCCTGGAAGTCTAAGAGATCCCCCTCTTGCGTATCAACTGAAAAATGGAATAAAAGTAGGGTGAGATACGAATATCCCAGTAGGTAACACATGCATGATTAAACAGTTAATATAAGTAAAGTAACGGTTCATGCACGATTAAGCAACATCGACTAATCAGGCTCGCATAATCATTTATATCATTCGTGAACACAAAACAGCTTGATAAACAGTTCTAGAAATGACTTTCAGCAAGTTTTAATATAAGAATCCAATAGTCAAATCAGTAACATAATTCACACATTGCCAGGATGTACTAAACAGTCACATCCGATCAATATCCCAATCACATGCCTCCCGTATGTATACAATAATAATACCAAGTGTTACGATTTCAGTGTCATTGTAGGACTCACAAAGATAGATAAACCTTTTGAGATGATTCTCAACCAATTGCTATACCACAGTGCGACTTAGGAGCAATGATACTAATGATACTCAAGTCCCATGCAGCGCAGCTTAGACAAGAGCCGTAGTCACTGACTTATTGCACACGTACCCATCAGAGTTGGCATGTACCACCAGCATGCAGCACCAGAATCAATACATGGAGATGGTCGCTTATCCACATGTACAGGGAATCACCAGCGGCTCACCGGGGTGTCCCTCCAGACATAGGACCTTCCCAGACAAACTAACTTGCAAAGGAAGCGCGTCGCATATAGGAGTAACTCAACCCAAATGACATATCCCTCAGCTATCTAGCCACGACTATGGATCCATAACCAGCTATGCCCACTAGACTCCAAAATTCCCTAAAGTATCATATTTCTATAAGTTTTGGTGCCTAGCGGCATACAATGGTTATATCTGTACATTTACTTCAATATTCGTTCATCTGAATTCTGAATTCTCTTTATAATGTATTCTGGTTTATAATGCCATTTAGAGGTGTTTTGATAATCAAAGGGTAGTTAGGCTTTTCCAAAATCACATTTCTCAATTACCTTTGAAACTTGGCAACTAATGTCCTAAATATCTCCCTAATTTATTTTTCTGTAAAACAGGGATTTAGATAGTTTATTTTGGTCTTAAAGTACCTTAATTAATCATTAAAATTGTCTAAAAATAGTTTAGAATTGAATTAGGTTCGAAATTATGAAAATCTGGAATTTCTGCTTAGAGCACCTAGGATCACTCAGGATCGCCCTGGCAGTCCCTAGTCAGCGGTAGTTCAATTTCGAGCGCCTACGGTCCGTCGTCTCGCGGTCTTCGGCGTCCTAAATTTTTATAACTAGTGTCGAGGAGTGCCGATGATCGCCGAGTACAGTCGAGGTCGGCAGTCATACAAAATCGAGCAGAAACAGTTCTAAATCATGATTTTTCTTGTCTAAACTCATTCTAATGTATTTATAACATGCTTATCTAACTAAATACACCATTACATATACTAGAAACATGCGTTTGCGATTAAACGAAGGAAAATCCAATTTCTGAAAACAAAACGATGTCACCTACCTCTTATTCGTGCGTTCCTCTTCTTCTCTTCTGAACATCAACACTCCAATCCCTCTACAGTTGCAAAGCAACACTCAGAGCAAGGTAAATCCTGGTCTTCCTCCCTTCTTCTCCTTCTCGGTCGTTCAAAACGTGGTTCGTTGCTTGCGGCTATTCAATACGAGCGACAACACAAGGTATATGGTTTAGGTTATTTAATACATATATATACTCCCTGATCCCATGTATCTCCCATGCAAACTCTCCTATACACTCTGCTCAATTAGAATGCATACCTCAATATCTCATGATCGGACAGTCAGATCTGCATCTAATTCTGGATCTCCGCTAAATTGATCACCCCCTACAATAATAAAATATTTCCATCAATCATAACTCTCAGTAATATTATTTACTAATTTGATTTATTATTTAAGGAAAATTCGGGATTTTACACAGACCACCCCATCGGATGACGGGTCCTGTGGGTTCCTTGGTTTGAGTCAACTCACTTTGGTTCTCACCCGATTCCTAATCCAGCATGCCATTTGATTAAGTTTGGCGGGACCACCTGAGTGGTGTGGGTCCCTTTAAGTTGTTTTTATCTTGCTTAATTAGGTGATTTGAGTCTGATTGGGTGGACCCTGTTTGGAAGGTCCACGGTGTCCTTGGTGGGCTTAGTCAAGCCCATGTACCCATGGTGGGCCTCTGTCTGGCCTGGGAGGCCCTGTAGGCTTTAGGTGAAATGAATTGATTTTACTTAGTTTATTCAAGCTGGAAACTTATGTGATTTTCATGCAACAAGTGGGTTGGCATTGGTGTGCGGGCCCCTGGGTGGGCCCCCATGATGGTTGCCAAAGTGTTTTCGAATTATCTTATTCAAGTTTGCCAAGGTGAGTTGGACATTGGGCTTGGGGCCCGTAGTCCAAATTTGGGCTTGAAAGCCCAGTTCTTTGAAGTTTAGGGTTTGCACCCTTCCTTGGTTCGGTTAGTGGGCTTTGGCGGGCCCGATAAACCTTTGCCCTTGGTCTCGGCCAAACCATACAATTCAAACATCATTCCACAAAACAAGATTCGGGTGGGCCGCATTGGGTTTGGCCCACCCGGTTTGATCAACTGATTTTTGCTTAGCTTGTTTATTTTGCATGCTTTTAGGATTTGTTGGGCTTGGTGGGTCCCATTGGAAGGCCCACTAATTGTTCCAAATTGGACCGGCGGTCCAGGTCCCATGTGGGTTTCTGGATGACCCGGAAACCCTATTGGTTCATCAAGTTTGCTTGGAAATGTCATCAAAATGCAACAAGAATCATGAAAATACCAAAATTGGTATTTCTGCCATGTAGCCGACCCTTATGGTCGGCTATACACACAGCCTAATGTAGCTGACCATAAAGGTCAGCTAACCAAAAGGCCTAAGTGATCTGACCTGAGTTGTCGGATCACTATGGAATGGCCTTTTCTGGGGTTTTGCTATGGGGGTTGCTTCTGTGGGCTTCTTGGGGACTTCCTACAAGTTGTATGGGCCTTTGAAAGGCCCACATTGGTTCAGTTATGGGGTGCACCCCTTTGGTTCTCCCTTGGGGTCTCACAACAAAGGCAAGTGGATGGGCAAGGGGGCATGGAGCTGCCGGCCCTTTCTCACTTCTTTTTTTTTTTTGGTTATACAACAGTAGCCAAAGGGTCATGGCTCCCCTAATTCATGGTTCCTTACTATCAATTCATAAGCAAATAAAGACAGATAATCATGCATCTCAAGAGAAACAAACTAATCACAAAACCTTCATGTTATAAGGCCTAGACCGGCAGTTCCCAAAAAAATTTTCAAATATGGTTTTAGCACACAAACGGGGGGGGGGGGGGGGGGGGGGGGGGGGCAGCAATGCATGGTGGATGACCTATAGGTGTTACCTTCATGGTGGTGCTAGTCGGATTTAGACATGCTAAAGGCGTAAAGTAATAGGACAAGGGAGGGGGATATGCATTCATACTTAAGAGATAGTAGGTTATCATACACCCACACACGTTAGAGGGCTCTATATTATGCACAATGGAGTGGATTCGAACATCCCAACAGCGGGTTAAGGGGAAGTGGGATCATGACTGTGGTTGGGCAAGCAGCATGTTGTCACTCAGAAAAAAAAACACAGCAAGTAGCAATTAGCATGTTATCACCAAGGGAAACAATTCGTGCTCATGCATACACCTGGATATGCCTTGGTATTTGGGGAAAACTCCTGGACATACGACTTTAGATTGAACAAGTGTCTTGAATGCCACTGGTAGGTGTTTCTCTTGGCTCAAAAAGACTTGAACACATTGCAGCATGGTCAAAGGGGTTGGCCTTTGCAATTGAAAACAAAAGCTAGCATGGGATTTAGCATGCTTATCATGCATAGGGATGGCGTGCCCGGGATGGGGATGCTGCTGCTGTTTCCAGCAGCAGCTCATGCGGACTATGGTAGGGGATTACGGGTGGAGGGAGCATGCTTATCAAGCCGCAAAACAGTAAGTTAAAAGGGGTTAAGGGGAGGGGGGCATGTTAGGACTACAAAACAGCAAATAAACCGGGGCATGGGGGGGGGGATATTGATGCACGTGGCAGCAACAGGTTGGCTGGGTAAACACAAAAAAACAGCAACAAGGGTGAGGTAAAAATCATGGTGGACCACGAAAAAATGATAACAGAAATCATATGCATGTATTCCCAAAAGAAACCCTAACCAATGCATCAAACAAAGAGCCTAACATATATACATGCAAAGAGATGATTTAGCATGCTGTGTGCACCTGTTTCCGGGTCGCACTGGGTAAAAATGGGAAATTGGAGTCGCCACTGCCTGATGGGGTGCAGGCGGATACCTGAGTGCCTAAGTTTGTCTATTAAGGCTGGTTTGCGGCTTGAGATTCTAAGTAAGTTCTCGGTTGCGGTCTGGGGAAGTCCATAGACACCCCAGTCCACCCCGTCGGATTACGGGTCTCATAGTTTCCTGGTTTGAGTCAACTCTTTGGTCTCTCACTCACCCGATTCCTGTTCCAGCATTCTACTTGGTTAAGTCTTGGCGGGACTGCCAAAGTGGTGTGGGTCCCTTTACTTGATTTTTATCTTTTTAAGCTTAGAGTGAGCTGAGTCTGATTGGGAATGCCCCGTTGGAAGGCCTGCGGATCCCTTGGTGGGCTTGGTTAAGCCCACATATCCCCTGGTGGGCCTCAGTTTAGCTTGAGAGGCCCTTTGGGCTTGGTTCAAATGAATTGATTTTATTTGAAGTTTAAGTTTAGAATTAAATGATTTTCATGCCAAGTGGGCCAGGATTACTTTGTGGGCTCTTGAGCGGGCCACACAGTTGGTTGCCAAGTGATTTTGATTATCTTTCTTAATTTGGGCCAAAATGGGCTAGGCCTTGGGCTTGGGGCCCTTTACCTGGGCTTGGGCTTGAAAGCCCAAGACTTCATGAGTTTGGGTTTGGAAACCCTAAGTTGGTTTGGTTCGATGGGCTTTAGTGGGCCCGACCGGCCCTACCCGCAGTCTTGGCCAAACCAAGCCTAGATCTAAACATGCATGTTGCCCCAGATGGGCTTTGGTGGGCCTCAAAGGGGCTGGCCCACTCGATTCTTTTAATTATCTTATTTAAGCACAAATAAGTTGGTCGGGCTTGGTGGGCCCCGTTGGAAGGCCCACCGGAAATCAATTTGGACTGGGTCGGTCCATGGCCCATCCTGGGGTTTCCGAGTGACCCGGAAACCCTTCTGGTTCATCCGGATTGATCAAACAAACCAAAAAATCAGCATATTATCACAAAGATAGCAAAAGAGCAGTCTGGCAGTGTAGCTGGCCTGAGATGCCGGTTACACACTAGGCTCAGTGTATCCGGCATCTTTAGCCGGCTACACATGGGTTTTTGTTTATCCGACCTGAGTTGCCGGATCAATCCACAGAAGCCTTTTTCTTGGATTTTTGCATTGGGGTTGGGTTTTTAGGCTCCTTGGGGTGTTCCAGGGATTGTGTGGGCTCCTGTGTAAGCCCACAGTGGTTCAGGTGAGAGGAAGACCTCCTCTTGGTCACTTTTGGTGATTTTTACCACACGGAAGAAGAGAGGGAAGAGGCATTGTGTTTACCTCTTCTGTTTTGGACCATATGCCATGACTGAACAGGGACTGAGGAGTCCCTATTCTGGTTTCTAATTTCACCCAAAACAACAAGCACAAAAAGTAACACAAATTAAACGAAGTGGGTGCTTACACATGCACACCCTTTCACAGACCTTGGCTTTTAGAGCATGCGAGAGGGAAGTCTCATGACCACCACCAGGAACATCCGGAAAGTAGTAACAGGGGAGAGAGGAGAGCAAACACGAGAAGGGAATATGGGGGGTTCACATGGGTACAAAAGAAGACTAAATAGGAGGAAACATGCTTCCTCTTGGAAATGGGACAAGACTAACAAGATAATGCTATCAAGGCTATGGAACACATGCTTAGACGGTCCCTCGCCCCTCCTGGACCACACGTGCATCTCCCCCTTACCATGGGGCTTCCATATTCAACATGAACAAAAAAAAACAAAGAGAAGAGACACTACATGTAGAACATACCCACACATGCTCGAAATAGGCTCATTTTGACTTATATTGAACAAAAGATCGTAGGAAACATTACCTTGGGGATTAGGCACCCTTTTGTGACGTGTGGAGCCTCCTTAAAACAAGGAAGCGGCTGGAGCAGCACCTTCTCCCACCAATAGCAGCTTCTCCCCCTTTGGGTTGGATGAGAAAGAAGAAGAAGAGAGAAACAAGGAGGTGGAATGGGCTTAAGGTGGTGTGTGATGGTTGTGGAGGCAAGGAGTGGTGGAAGAGAGGGTCTTCAGACCAGTGGGGGTCGGGAAGGAAGGGTGGAAACTCACCAAAAGAAACCAACCCCCGAAATGGGCTGCTGTTGCCTTTTTATAACAAATTTTTTGTATCTGGCATTTAATGTCGAATACACTATACCTCCTTTGTATCCGGCATTTTATGTCGGATACACAGAACCTCCTTTGTATCCGGCATAAAATATCGGATACAAGACATAATCATTTCGAAAATTTAATTTTCTGCGCGTATCTGTCGGGGAATTGGCGCGAATCCGGCGAGGGCATGGCAATGTATCTGACATTAAATGTCGGATATGAAGAAGTTCCTGTGTATCCGACATATGTCATCAGATACAAACAGGGTATTTACGGACCGACGCAACCGATTTGACCGTGAAAGAGTAGGAGACTACTCTACAGGTCCTCGATCTACAACAATTTTGATCTTAACAATACGGAAACATACACACAGAATTTATACGAGGAAACCTGAATCCAGATCCAGGAAAAACCTCGAGTCTATATGAGGCGACTAACCCTTAGAATCTCCACTATTAAATGAAAAGCAATTACAAAGGAAAACACACTTAACCTTTACAATTGAACTCACTCAACAGCAATCCATAGCTCGAATCCACGAACTGTAACACAACTTGAATCCACAAGCTGAAATTCACGATCAATCCAAATCGTAACAATCACCTCAGAGCCCACTGAGATGATCCAATGCAATAGGAATCCACCTATGCATCCATCAAGCTCGATCACCAATCCAGGAGATCATACGATCATGTGAAGTTCCGAAATGAAGAAGAATCCTCAAACTTCAATTCCAGGAGATCTCTCTCAGATCTCCCCCTCACTTGATCACTGACTCTCTAAAGATGAATTGATTGAATCTCGAACACCTCAAGATCCAAATCGAATTGATCAAAAGAAAAAGTCCTTTCTAAAAAATACAGCTCGTCTATTTAAAGAAGAAAAACTCAGATCGCATCGAGCGCTGGTGGCGTCGCCTTGCGATTGGGGTAGACGGCTGGAAGCGAACTCAAGTCCAGCTCAAATCCAAATTGACCCAGTTAAGGGCGCACTGCCAGCGCGCTGCTAGCGGGAGGGAACGCGGCATGTGCACAACTGATTTTTAGATTCTTCAATCTTGCTTTGTGCTACCAGCGGCGTGTCGGCATCGTCTTACGACGCAGGTGCGCGTTCTTTACTTTCAAAGCATTGCATGACTCATGCGCTGTCAGTGGCGTATCAGCGTCACCTTACGACGCAGGTGCGCGCTCTTTATTTTCAATGCGCTATTTCACTTATGCGCTGCCAGCGGAGTGGTAGCAGCGTTATTCCTCGCAAGTGCCTTTACGAAATATTCTTTATTTAGAAAACCTTACATTTCCTTAAGCTACCAGCGAAGTGGTAGCTGTGTGGCAGCATCACCTTCCTCTTTACGAAATTCACAGAACTTACATTTTGATTCTGCACATCTTGAAGATTATTAGAAGATATAATTTGTCAAACATTTGCCATATAAGGAGTGTGAGTTTTCACACTTACAGACCGATTTGACACTTTTGGATATTCACAGATTGCCCCGTACGATTTTTGGTTTAGTTCCTGAGATCTTTTGCAAGCTTTGGATATTTAAAGATTGCCCCCTGAGATATTTTGCTGCGTTTGTTGCCACGTGTGCAGTTTCTTTGCCACGTGTGCAGTTTCCGGTTTTGTTGCTCGGAAACTTCGACAGCTCATATCTTCTTCATCCGGACTCCGATTTGGGCAAACTCAATTGCGTTGGACCCGTATCGGAGCCCTCTATCCAATGGCATAGGGGTAAGCACCTGATTTGGGGTTTGGCAAAAAGTCAACTTTCGGCTCCCCTCAAGTTTGACCGGCTCATATCTTCTTCATCCGGGCCCCGATCTGAGCAAACTCAGTTGCGTTAGAATCGTGTCGGAATTTCCTAATCATTGGGAAGAAGTATGGTGGGGAATTTGCACCCGATCAAAAGGTCAATTTTTGTTCTTTAGGGTTTTGATCCGTTTTGTTGTCTTTTAGCACATTTTTTCTCTTTTTATTTGGCTTGATCAAAATTTGGGTGCTTACATATGCATAAACAAACAAATGCACCTAAAGACGTCTTGCACTTATTAGCAAAAGAATCCGCATGGCAGAATCTATGTAACCTCTTCCCATAACCTTAAAAATGTCTAGAGAAAGGTGGAGAAAGGGAATTATATGGGGGGTACATGAGAAGAGATATTAGTGGGGAACATGCTTCCTCTCGAGATAAAGCAAGGCACACCAACTAGGTATGCATACCAGCAACCGAAAATTCACAAGGAGGCATGTGAGATCATTCCTCATCCACCCATGGGACCATGCATGAAGTCTCCCCTACCTTTGGAGACCTCCATGTTACTAGAAGTGGGAGAGAACACATGCAAATGGACATTAAAGTGAAATCATGCTAAGTAGAAGCCAAGACTTTCTAATCACTCAAGAAAACCTCCATTTTTACATATATGTAGTAGGACATGGCAAGGAACATTACCTGGGGGTCTTAAGACCTTCTGGAGGTGTGTAGCCTCCTCCTTGCAGCAAGAGCAAGGCTGGAAGTCCTTCTCCCAGCTCCCAACAGCAACTCACCGTTCTTTTGTTTCATCAAGAAAGTGAAGAGGAACAAAAAAACAAGGGTTGGATGATCTAGTGAGGGTTTGGGAAGGTAGTGGAGGCAAGGTGAGCTGGGGAGAAGGGGGTTCAGGTGCACAAGGGAGGGGGAAAAAACCTCCAAGGCCAGCAACCCTCGGCTAGGGGGTTGCTAGCCTTATTTATAGCTTTTTTAATGTATCCGACCATATAGGTCGGATACACTACATCCTTAGTGTATCCGACCTATATGGTCGGCTACACTAAGGGTTACTTGTATCCGATATTAAATATTGGATACATAACATAATGATTTGAAATTTTAATGCCGCCGCGAATTTTTCAGGGAATTGGCGCGAATCTCGCAGGCAGATCTCTTTGTATCTGATGAATAGTGTCGGACATGCACAAAAATATGTGTATCCGATCTATTTGATCGGATACAAAGTGAAAAATCACAGATTTGCCCTCGACTTGACCCATTTGACCGATTCGACCGATTTGACACTTTTGGATATTTGCGGATTGCCCCCTGCGAATTTTGGTTTAGTGCCTGAGGTCTTTTGCAAAGTTTGGATATTTGAGATTTAGTCCCTGAGATATTTTCATGCGTTTCTCGCCACGTGTGCAGTTTCTTTGCCACTTGTGCAGTTTTCGGTTTTGCTGCTCGGAAACTTCGCCAGCTCATATCTCCTTCGTCCGGGCTCTAATTTGAGCAAACTCAAGTGCGTTAGAATAGTATCAGAGCCCTCTATCCAATGACATAGGGCTAAGCACCTGGCACAAGGTTCAGCAAAAAGTCAACTTTCAGCTCCCCTTTAAGTTTGACCGGCCTGCAAAACCTTCATCCGGACTCCGATTCCAGCAAACTCAGTAGCGTTGGAACCGTGTAGGGATTGTCTATCCATAGAGATAAAGCAAGGCGGCCAATCTTCACTTGATAAAAAAGTCAGTTTTTGACCCCTCAGGGTTTGAATTTTTTGCTGGGGTTTGCATTTCCGAAGCGCAAAAATTAGGTGCTTACAGCTGCCCCTCTTTGCCGGAGTCACCTTGCGGATGAACGGCAAAGAGCAAAAAGAATCTCGTTTTTGCGCCTGGCATTTATGTCGACAAGCTTAGTCCTTTGTAGTTTTCATTTAAAAGGGAAGCGTCCAAATGATGTGGAGTCACTTCCTAGCTTCAGAGTTTCCTTACCCTTTGCTTTTCGGGTTTTTGTAGGGCAACTCTTCAGTGTTTGATTTAAGTTTGAAGGAGATTAGATTGGACTTGAGCTCGCCAACCTGTTTCGGCGTTGATGCCAGACTCTTGACAATATTCTTTTCTTCTTGTTTGTTCCATTAAAGTTTTTGGGTGACTTCAGACTTCTGATCTATTTTGTGTCTTTTTCTTGAGGCTTGCTTGCATTTTTATTTTATTTTATTTATTATTATTATTATTTTTTTCAAGGATTTGATGGCCAAGGGTTGGTTTAGGATTTGGGACGGATGGAGAAAGGAGGATGGAAGAGCGGAGGAGGAGCTGCTGTTGGTGAGGAGGTGCTTCCAGCATTGTCCGATGCCTCAAGGGAGCTCACACACCTGCTCTATTTTATTTACAAAAGTGTGAAACCAAAAATTACAAAAGGGCCATCTTGCCCGATGAGATCTTCATCCTTGCTTGTTCTCCTTCATGTCTTGCCGCTTCTTTCTTCTGCGGTGTGCCTTCTGGTTGGCTTTTCTTTCTTGGATGGAGTAGAGGCCTCCTAGCTTAGAGTGACTATCGTTGGGGATTAGGCAGGAATCTCTTCCTCATTGCCTCTTCTTTCGGGTCGAGCCTTGTTTTCCGCCATGCGCGTGGGTTCCCTTGCGAAGGGTGCTCTGCTGGGGATAAGTGGGGATTCCTTACGCTGTCATTCTTTCTTCGTAAGGCCTTTTCCTTCAGCTTGGGTACGAATTCTTCATGTTCGTTCGGGCTCTTGTTAGGTGCAAGAAACTCCACCAAGGGTTGGTGTGAGCTTGCTTTGTCTCCTTTCTGCTCTCTTCCGCGAAGTAGGCCTCTTCAGACTGGGCGAGGCTTGGGAAGTCTACATCATCAGGTATCACTCTCTTATTGTTGGAAGGACTCCATTGGGGATTAGCAAGTATCGTCCTCCGTTTGTTGAAGTAACTCCCCTGGGGATTTTGGAGAAGATGTCCGCCATCCCACCTTTGCTGTACCTGTAAAGGCAAGAAAGCATGTTAGTCACGGACTAGCTGGGGAATGCAAAATATTCTTCTTATTCCTTCTTTGCTTGGAGCCTTTCGTTCATTGTAGCTAGAAGCGGCTTCTGCCAAGGTTAAGAGATTATCAACTCAGGTTAGTAGCACAACGTGGAGCTTGAAAAAGTTAAGCAGAACAATTACAGAGAAAACATGGGTGTCAGTGTGTGCCTGTGTTTGCAATTTCTAAAGAAATTTCCAAGGTCAGACAAGACTTGGAGTGCTTGGTGTTTTCAGTGGCATTGTCATCACAAGCCACTGTGAAATTTTCTGCTTGGGCACAACCTGTTGGTCTGGACCCCTCAGATATGTTCATTCTTTCTCATTTTACTGTCTGACACTGCCACTGCTCTTTCTGTACCTTGCTCTGCTCAGTTCCAGATGCGATCGGTTTCTCTCTCTTTTTTGTGTGTGACACAATGCCTTTTTTTCGGGTTTTTGCTGTGTCCAACCTTTCTGGGAGACTCTGAATTCCGTCATTGCTAATGAACGCAGACTTAACTGCTTGCCCTTATCATTCCTTTTGAGATCCGAGAGGTCTTAGAGATAGGACGAAACGTAGGCTTGGTCTCGGTTATGAAAGAAAGGATAAGTGGCTCAAAAGGCTTAGTTATCTGGGTTTGCAAATGTGCTACTTTTATTGCTGTTGGGACTTACATCCTGCCTTATTTGTATCACTGTATTTTTGGCGGGGTAAACATTTCCCCATTTTCTCTGTTTCTTTCTTTTCTTTTCTTTTTTCTTTCTTTTCCTATTGCACTTTATTCTCTTTTTGAGGTTTCTTTTGGGCAGGAATGCCCTGTTTCTTTTTTGCTTTGCTAGGAATGCCCCGTTTGATGTGTAGAACACTTGCAATGGGTTGACAGAATTTTAAGGCTCAAGATTGTCTAACTAGAGGAGAGTTTAAGGTTTTTGGAAGGATTTACAGTCTAATGGAGAGTTAAGGATGGCCTCTCTTCATTTCCCAATCAGAATGATCTTAGGCGTAGTACAGTTTGACTGCGTCTGCATTTATTGGCTCAAGAAAAATTGCTCCGTCCATTTCTTGTAGGATAAGTGCTCCTCGGGACAGAACTTTGCGGACTACGAATGGCCCTTCGTAGTTTGGCTTGAATTTCCCTCTGTTGTCCTCTTGACGAGGAAAGATTCTCTTCAATACCAGATCTCCCACTTTGAAATGTCGTGGCTTCACCTTCTTGTTGTAGGTTCGTGCCACTCTCTGTTGATAGAGTTGGCCATGGCACAAAGCCTTGATTATTTTCTCATCCAATAACTGCAACTGGTCAAATTTGGATTCTTCCCATTCGACCCCATTGATCTCAGCTTCCTTCAGAATTCTGAGCGACGGAATCTGTACTTCCACGGGGAGGACTGCTTCCATTCCGTATACCAAGGAGAAGGGGGTTGCCCCGGTCGAGGTTCTGATCGATGTTCGGTAGGCGTGCAGTGCATACGGCAGCTTCTCGTGCCAGTCTCTATAGGTAACCACCATTTTCTCGAGTATCCTCTTCAGATTCTTGTTGGCGGCCTCTACTGCCCCATTCATCTTGGGCCGGTATGTTGTGGAGTTCAAATGTCTGATCTTGAGATCTTCACACATCTTTTCCATGTCCTTATTATTCAGATTCTTTGCATTATCAGTGATGATCACTTCTGGAACTCCGTAGCGGCAGACTATGTTGGTTCTGACGAACTTAAGCACATGAGACTTCTTCACATCCATGAAGGACGTGGCCTCTACCCACTTGGTAAAATAATCGATGGCAACTAAGATGAATCTATGCCCATTTGAAGCCTTTGGATGAACCTGGCCTATCATGTCAATTCCCCAGATGGCAAATGGCCAAGGTGATGTCATGGAGTACAGCGTATTCGGCGGCGCATGGATGTTGTCTGCATAAATCTGGCACAACTGGCACTTCCTAACGTGAGCGTAGCAGTCCACTTCCATGGTCATCCAGTAATAACCCATTCTTAGAATTTTCCTTGCTAGCATATACCCATTCATGTGTGCACCGCACAGCCCTCCATGGACTTCCTCGATCAACTTCTACTCCTCATCTACACTGACACATAGCAGTAGAGAGTCGTTGTATGACTTCTTGTACAATCTACCTCCATTGTAGAAGTATTGCCCTGCCAACCTCTGTATAGTTCCCTTCTCTGCAGCCGAGGCACCTTCTGGCAGAATTCTATTCCTTATGTATCTTTCGATGTCTGCTTACCAAGCTTCTTCTTCGGGTATGCTTTTCTCGACACTGAAGCAGTATACAGGGTAGCGCCGAATTTCTATCTCCAATGGTTGCTGCACCCAAGTATCATCTGTGATGGTGGCCATTGATGCCAGTGTGGCTAGCGCATCTGCAAATCGATTCCCGTCTCGTGGCATGTAATCAAATGTCACACTCTTGAATTGCTCTTCTAATTCCTTGACCAGTTCCTGGTATGGCACCAAGTTCACATCTCTGGTCTTTCAGTCTCCCATCACTTGGTAGATGATAAGACTTGAATCACCGAACACTTTTAGCTCTTGTATACGCATCTCGATTGCCGCTCGCAAGCCTAAAACATATGCTTCATATTCGGCCATGTTGTTAGAGCAATCAAATAGAAGTTTCGCTGCTATCGGGTGATGAACACCATCTGGCAAGATTAACATTGCTCCGATCCCCTTTCCATTTACATTCACCGCCCCGTCAAAGAACATTTGCCATTTGGTTTCTTCTACCTCTTCTGTGGATTCGGTACACATCACATCTTCATCCGGGAAGTGAGTCAGGAGTGGTTGGTAGTCTGGCAGGGGATGCTCTGCCAGGTGATCTGCTACAGCTTGTCCTTTTATCGCCTTTATAGTTGTGTAGACAATGTCGTACTTGGACAAAAGGACTTGCCATCTGGCGACCTTGCCAGTGGAGATCGGCTTCTCAAAGATGTATTTCAAGGGATCTAGATTGGAGATCAGCAAGACCATGTGACTGAGCAAATAATGCCGAAGCTTCTGAGCTGCCCAGACCAAGGCGCAACACGTCTTTTCAAGCACGGTGTATCTGACTTCAAAGTTGGTAAATTTCTTGCTGAGGTAGTAGATTGCTTGTTCTTTCCATCCTTTCTCATCGTGTTGTCCTAGCACACATCCCACAGCCGTCTCTGAGACTGTCAGATACATAATCAATGGTCGTCCCAGGATTGGTGGGACCAACGTCGGTGGACTCATCAGATAGGCCTTGATCTTAACAAATGCTACTTGGCAGTCTTCGTTCCAAACCACAGGGTTGTCTTTCTTCAGCAGCTTGAATATGGGCTCGCACATAGGAGTCATCTGTGCGATAAATCGACTAATGTACTGCAGTCTGCCCAGGAACCCTCTCACTTCCTTTTCTGTCGACGGAGGAGGCATCTCCAGAATTGCCTTTGCTTTGACGGGGTCAACCTCAATGCCACGCTTGCCCACTATGAATCCGAGCAGCTTTCCTGAAGTAACTCCAAACACGCATTTGTTTGGATTGAGCCGGAGCTTGTGCTCTCTGAGTCTGTCGAACATCTTCCCGAGGTTCACTAAGTGATCCTCTTCTTCCTTAGACTTTGCTATCATGTCATCCACATATACTTCCATCTCCTTGTGCATCATGTCGTGGAATATTGAGGTCATTGCACGCTGATACGTAGCACCCGCATTTTTCAGTCCGAACGGCATCACGCGGTAGCAGTAAGTGCCCCAGTGCGTGATAAAGGATGTTTTCTCCATATCCTCAGGTGCCATCCTTATCTGGTTGTAACCAGAGAAGCCGTCCATGAAGGAGAACATCGAATGTGTTGCTGTATTGTCAACCAGTACATCGATGTGCGGCAATGGGAAGTCATCCTTCGGACTTGCTCTATTCAGATCTCTGTAGTCGACACACATCATGACTTTCCTGTCTTTCTTGGGAACTGGCACGATGTTGGCTAACCACTCTGGTTAATCTGTAACTTTCAAGAACTCGGCTTTTAGCTGCTTGGTGACCTCTTCTTTGATCTTCAGGGCCCATTTCGGCATCGTGCGCCTGAGCTTCTGTTTCAGAGGTACAGCCTCAGACGTTGTTGGTAACTGATGCACAACCAAGTCCGTGTCTAATCTGGGCATATCCTCGTATGACCATGCAAACACGTTAGTGTGAGACATGGGAAAAAATCAAATCCTATGGCTTCCTAATCATCACACGGGATTGAATAAAACAAAGAGTCGCCACCATTCAATTTAGGTGTGAATGGACACCAAAATATTAAATAAGCACAAAAGGCAATTTTAGGGTAAAAATAACCCTCCTAAAAAAACAACCAGAGATGGGTAAGGGGATTAAGTTATGAACAGGGGAAGGTGTTAGGCACCCCTATTCATCCACACAAGGTGGTTGCCAGGTATTGTTCATGTTTTTCAAAGAAAAAAGAAGGCTTGCTATAAAATCACGAAAAATCAAAAAAAGACAAAATATATGGTTTTTTCATACGAATAGTCTGATTGATCCAGAACTTTCAAATATGATCATACCATTCCTAGGGTTTCATGATCAAAATAATATTGAGATAAAATCAAATAAAATCAATTTAAAGTGAAAATTCCAAAAATCTGGCTTCAAGTCAAATTCTAGAAATCTAGAAAAATATGATTTTTATAAAATATTTCAAAATTGAACCTGAATAGTCCAGGTCATAGGTATAGCCCAAATTTCACATTAAATCTAGAAATTAAAACCAAAAATACCCACGTTGATGAAAAACACCAAAATGGGAGAACTTAGACCGTAGGGTCTTCTCTCAAAAAGGAAAAACAATTTAAAAACCACATCATGAAACCCTAGAATTTACTTTCAGGCTTCTGGATTCAGATCTACCATATTGATCATGATAAATCCAGGATCTTAGCCTAAAATCACAAAAATCACGAAAACAGTGCTGTAGGTGCAAAAGTGGCAAAAATCCAAATTTTATAAAAAAGTGGGGATCTCACGCTATAGACATCATGGATTCATGTATTCATTCAGATTCATCATAAAAACAATTAAAACATGATCAGGATATTCGAAGCAACCACATCTCATAGATTAGAGCACATGGGGGTCTACTCTACGGATCCACCTGTTCTCTTTTCCCCTAGATCTCTCTTCATGTTTTACGGCTAGAGAGGATTCTTGAGGTACTTGGAGGTAGGTTTGGGTATACAAACACAATCAGAGGCTTTATTCTAGAAAAAAAGGAGAAAAACAGATATGGGGTTCTATTCTAGGGATCCACCTGTTCTCTTTTCCCCTAGCTCTCTCTTCACATTTTACGGCTAGAGAGACTCTTGAGGTACTTAGAGGCAAGTTTAGGAATACTAGATACAAAAGATGGCCTTATTCTACAGCAATAGAGATGATCCTATTACGTCTAGAATTGAAATATGAAATAAAAAGGGAAAAGGGACTTACCTGGATTGAGCAAGTAAAGCAGCAGGGGTTCCTCTTCTTCTCTTGGAGCTCTTGATTCTTCAAAATTTCGTGGCCCTTAGCTTGAGAATCTCACCTCTATTTATAGGCAAGCACAGAGTCAAGGCTGGTCCAGAAGGATATATCCTGGTCCTTAAGATAGAGTGAAAGACAGAGATAATGCCCATCCATAGCCAACCAAGGTGGCTTCAGCGAATAAAAGACGTAATTCGCTCATTTAAAGATATATTGGGCTAAAGATATATTGGGCTAAAGATAAAGCTCGGAAATCGAGAGAAAAATAAAACTTGCATGAGTCTTTAGTGACCGTAAATGAATTACGGTCCAACGGTGACTGTATTTTCAATACGGGCGCGCCTGACCGTAGAGCGATCTCGGGCGCGACCGGCCCGTGAATCAAATACGGGCAAAGCCTGTTTTGTCAGTTTTTATGCATTTTTGACCTGTTTTAAATTCTAATTACATGTTTTTACTATTTTCTCATTATGTAGTGCAATTTGGGGTGTCTACAGCTTGAATAAGATTTAAGAAAATCAAACATCTGTTTTCTCAATAAGGGTGACAGCTTTTTACCAATTTGGAGGATCCTTGGTTGTGCTATTTCTTCTATGTCAATTGGCTCTGTTTCCTCAATGTTGGCCTGGAGACCCTTTTTGTGCCTTTCCAATGCAAGTTGGATTTCAAGCGGGGTCTCCCATGATTCATCGTTGTCCTCATGCTCGAAAGGCTCACAGGGGACGATGTCTGAATCTTCTTGCTGCGATGGGCAAGTGTCCCAATCTGACTTGTCGAGTTCTTTCTCGTTTTTAGGATTGGACACTGGCTCATGCATTTCATTTATTACTGCCATTGGCATTGGCTTTTCAATTTCTTTTTGCTCTTTTTGTTCAATTATGGCAATCTTATTATCTATCCCGTGCCCCGGATCTTCTAGGTGTGCGTCAGGATTGACGCTAAGATTGCGATGCTCAAGTTGCTTATTTTTGTTATTTTCATTTTCAAATAGATGCAAGTAGTAGGACGCATTCAGATATTTATTGAAAATTTCAGTAGTAGCTACAACAGAAATTTCAGAGGTAGCAGAAACCCCATTTGGGATAGTAACTTTGCTGAATGCAAAGGGCACGGCACTCCAGTTCTTCAGTGGTGCCCCGTCTTCCTTGTTGACAGCAATCGTCTTCTCTGGTTCTCCAGCCAGCACCATGTTGGCGCTGCTGTCAGATGAGATGTAGATGGGATCATTTGCCACGCTCGCTGGCTTGTTCTGGCTTCTCTTTGATCGGGGAGTGCTGTCTGATGATACCCTCACCCATGATCCGCCGAGGGGGATTGCCATCGGTATCTCGTCCTCAGGTGGCATACAGGCGATGGTGACTCCCTTGGTCGGGTCAGCTCTGGGTGGTGCAAATGCTATGGGTATCCCGGTTGGTATCTCAGGCACAGTAGAGGAGTAAGCTGGTGGTGCCCATTTGCCATAAGTTGCATGGTACACTTCTTCGGACACTGGCCCTAGCACCTGAGGCATGCTGCGGAACATCCTATTCAGCCCATCGCTAGTTCCCGGGTGCGGGATATAGGGAGGTGGAGGAGGTGACCTTGGCCTGCGGGTTGGCGCTCCTGAGCTGTCTCGCCCTTCCATCATGCAGACATACATGATTGGACCTTCTTCTTTGGATTTTTCCATGAGAACACGTGGCGGCACTTCCATCACAATTGCCGAGTGGATCGGGATCCCATCAGGGATGAACTGTTCATTTGGTGGGGAGAAGGCCATGGTGACTTCGTCAACCGAGTCCAAGGCAACCAGTGTTGGTAGGCCATCTGGTGACCCCTCAAGAGACAATGGGTCTACTTCCATTGCATCTTCAATTATTTCCATTGATGGTGGCTCTTCCCAAAGCATCTGAGCCAGGCCTTGCAGGTAGTCTTCTTCCATGGCAGGGGTGTACAGAACCTCATCTCTCCACCCTTTGGGGGACTATGTTCTCGATGGCTTGGGCTTCTCTACGCTCCATGTTGGTGAAGCGGTGGTACAAGTTCTCGTGCACTCATATGGGCCAGTGGGGGTCTCTTCCTTCAGTTCTGGCTCTTTTCCTCTCGGCATGGTTCCCAAAGAGTCGGGAGTAGTCTTCTGGCTGCGGCTTGAACCCTAGTCCAAACCCAGTGGTCTGCTCATGAGGTTGGACGGCTACCTTGATGCCTTGCTTGTATTTGCCCAGTCCTTCACCGACTCTGAGACCCCAGTCTGCGCAGTCAGCAGCGCTAAACATGTTCTTTCTTCTCCTCTTCGAGAGTCATTGCCCCCTTTCAGACTCAGGGACGTGATTCACCTGCACCATCTCCACTGCCTGAAAATTGAGTGTGGTAGGCAACTCATAATCCACGTAGGGTACTCCGACCCTTTCAAACTCCCGGTGATCCTCAGCATGTACCGTATAAGCTCGTTACCCGATATAAATCGGACCATTCTATGAAGTGTGGAAGATACTACTCCTGCCTAATTTAGCCAAGGCCTCCCAATCAGCAGGTTAAATGAGGCGTTGATATCCATGAGCACAAAATCCATGGTGAAGGGCCTATTCGCAATCATGACCACCAAGGTGACCTCCCCCAGTGATTCTCTCCTGGCATTGTCGAACCCTCAGACATTGTGCCTGCTTGGCTTAATCATGGTAGGGCTCAAATGTAAACTGTGGAATGTCCTCATTAGGCATATATTCAAAGCTGACCCATTGTCGATCATGTTACGCTTTACGATAAGATCTACACATTTCACGGTTATGTAGAGCGGCTTAGTATGGTCGCAACCCTCAGGCGGCAGATCGGCTGTGGAGAAGGAGATAGCCTGGGGTGCCATGATTACTGACACCACTGCCCCTAGCTGCTCAGGGTCAATGCTTTCTGGTACATGTGCATCACCTAAGACCTTCATCAGTACTGAAGGGTCAAACTGCCCGGTGCCCTGATCACTGCTCACTTGATTCGCAGTCTTACTAGTGGAGGCCTTTGAGTGATATGGGAGAGGATTGGTAGTTACGCCGGCTGCTGGAGTCTGAGTGGGTGGTGTCGGAGGGTCGATCGTGATGTGTTTACCGTCAATCAAATCTTGGATATTGTGCCTTAGATCCCAGCATTGATTGGTATGGTGTCCTGGAGCACCGGAGTGGTACTCGCATCGTTCTGCTGCATTATAGCTTCTGGCATTGGCCAGACGAGGATTCGGGGGTTTGACTTGCATGTACCCCTTCTTCAGAAAAGTTGGCAGTAACTCTGCCAGTGCATACGGGAGTGGAGTGAAAACCCATTTCATCCTGGCCTCCATTTCTTCTCTTGTCCTTCTTACCCTTGGTAAGCTGCCTGCTCGGTCCCTTGAGGTGCCACTGCCTCTGGTCCTTGGGAGAAATGGTGGGGTTGTGTAGGGTGCACATAGTTGACCGCCTATTGTTCCTGCCTCATGGGCTCCTACCCCTGGCTTCTACTGGCTTGCCCTGTTACTGGCCTTCTGGGTGCAGAACTCTGCCCACTGTCGTCAATCTTCCCGGCTCTTACTGCGTCTTCAATCCGATCTGCGGTCAGAATCAAGTCATTGAAGTTCGACGTACTCTGCTCTAGAGCAAAGTGAAGAAAGGCTAACCCAATGACGCAATAAACAACGACGTCGACTCTTGTTCCAGCAACGGCGGCTTTACCAATGCTGCCAATTCTTTCCAACGCTTGGCATATTCTCTCACTAACTCCTGGCTCTTCTTAGCCAGCCTCTGGAATTCTGCCCTGGTCTGTACGATCTGACTGTTCAGGCGGTACTGCTGGATAAAGACTGCTGCCAGATCATTCCATGTTTTTATTTTAGCCTTGTCCAGACTCAAGAACCAAGAATAAGCTGCCCCAGTTAACGATTTCTGGAAGAACTGCACCATGATTCGTTCCTCTTTAGCGTACTGGCACATGTCGCTAGAATAAGACCTCAGATGGTTTAGTGGGCAACCTGTGCCGTCAAACTGGTGCAACTCCGGGCACTTGAACTTAGCCGAGAGCTGGATGTCAGAAAAGAAGCAGAGATTTTCAAGCGTAGTCTCACTCTGCACTGTACTGGGTTGGAGTTGTTTGAGAAGCTCTTGCATGGTGGCCAGTTTTGCTTTGTTTTCTTCTCTTATTACTGCCAATTTTCCCTCAAACTGCGCTTCTTGGGTTTTGCACCAGTCTTCGTCATCCTGCCCTGGATGGACAGGTAAGAATTGATTCTGCTGTGGTATGTGGAACAGAGCGGCTCGTGGTGGTGCCACGGGAGGGGGATGTGCTGGATGGGGTGGTGGCGCCACCTCTACTGGTGGCGGGAATTGTGGCTGCGGCTGGTGGGTAGCCGGTACTACTGGGGGGACTTGCTTCAATTCTCTTAGTTCTGCCATTAACACCTGGATGACGGAACCCATACTGTTGATTCTCTATTGCATTTCATTGACTGCTTGTGCATGGCTAGATTCCACTAAATGTTGCCCTGGCGGTGTCTGCTCTCTTGGCTGATCCATATCGAGTTTTTTCCTTAATCTTAGCAGGTACGGACTTCTGGAAGCAATTTTGGTACCTTGTGGACAATTGACGGGCATTAGTGCAATTTTACACAAATTGGTTATGCAAATTATTCAATAGAATCTGTTCCTTTGATTTATACTGATTTTTTTTATTGGATTTGGACTAACTGATCTATTTTAACTACCCTAAGACAACAAGGGAAGAGAACTTGATTTTGAATCAACTGATCTATTTTGGTTACCCGCAGGTAACTGGGAGAGAGTACCCTATTAAATCTTGAAGACTGATCTATTTTGGCTGCCCTATGACGACTAGGGAAGAGAACCCTAATGAATTTTGAAAATTGATCTATTTTGGCTGCCCTAAGACGACCAGGGAAGAGAACCCTAATGACCGAATCTATTTTAGCTACCCGCAGGTTACTGGGAGAGAGAACCCTATTTTTTTTTCTGAAAGCTAATTTTTCTGAAAGCTGATCTATTTTAGTCGCTTAGGAGCGACTGGGAAAGAGAACTTGGTTCTACTGAAAGTTGATCTTTTTTAGCCATTTGGGAGTGGTTGGGAAATAGAATCCGGTTTAACTGGTCTATTTCAGCCACTTGGGCAAGGGAAGGGAACCTGGGTTAAGCTGATCTATTTTAGCCGCATTGGCAAGCGAAGAGAACCTTCAATTCAGGGGGACTTTTCTGAGTTCAGCATCACAAGGTGGGACCACGCATGGTCACAAAAGGGGGGGGGGTGAAAAACAGCACTCAGGGTTGCCTTAACCAATTCCTGACTCATTCGTCGGTGGTCTCGGCGATACAAAGATTCGGCTAGTAGTACCCGGACGTTCCGTAGCCAATATCCGATTCATTCATCGGCGGCTTTGGTGTCACTAACTGGGGTAGGCTATGCCGAGACGATCCTCCACCAATATCTGACTCATCTGTCGGCGGCTTTGGTGCCCTAAGAATTTGGCTAGTAGTAGTCGGACGCTCCGCAGCCAATATCCGATTCACCCACCGACGGCTTTGGTGTCACTAAAAGGGGTAGGCTATGCCAGGACGCTCCTCCACCAATATCCAACTCCTCCGTCGGCAGCTTTGGTGCCCTAAGAATTCGGCTAGTAGTACCCGAACGCTCTGCAGCCAATATTCGATTCAACCACCGGCGGCTTTGGTGTCAATAACTGGGGTAGGCTATGCCAGGACGCTCCTCCACTAATATCCGACTCATCCGTCGGTGGCTTTGGTGCCATAAGAATTCAGCTAGTAGTACTCGGACGCTCTGCAGCCAATATCTAATTCAAACACTGGCGGCTTTGGTGTCACTAAAAGGGGTAGGCTATGCTAGGACGCTCCTCCACCAATATTCGACTCATCCGTCGGCGGCCTCGGTGCCCTACAGGTTAGACCGAATGATCTCGAAAATATGCAGACGGGTGTGATCTGAGCTCAAAGTCTTGGATGTTTTAAACACTTGTTGGGTTTCGCGATCTCAATGAGAGAGATGCAATCAAAGGAGTTGAGTGGTCGTTGTGACCAGAAACATTGCAATTAATGAAGAGAGGTGGTCTGTCGGAGACTGAATGCCCTATTTGGAGGGAATTAATTCTTTTATTTCTTGTCTTGTTAAGTTTGAACAACATAGCAGAGTGAAAATAAATTCATGCTTTAATCAAAAAGTGCCGCCGTGGCACAAAGTACATCATCATTCATAACAAGATACAACAAAGCCAAAGTCTAGCTAGGTTGGTCATCATCATAATGGGAGGACACGTCTTGCCTCCTTAAGGCTCATAGAAGCTTGTTCCGCAGACGTCGGTCCTCCTCAGCGTGCTTGCGCACTAATTCTATTTCATGCTGCAAGGCCGTATTGGCCTGCCTACTCTCCCGTTCCGAATCCACATGAGCTGAATGGATACGGGAGTGGGTCTCCTGTAGTTCAGCCACCCTGTCCCTATATGTGTTAGGGGGCGGAACTGGAAAGTTGCTTGAAGCGACGGGCTGAAGAGGTGGGGGGCCATCGTGGCCGAACTCCCGAGCTATCCACTGCTCGTAATCTCGAAAGTGTGATTCGATGAAGACGTCTTCCCGATATACGCACACCGTCTTCCACTCCACCTGTAATTGCGTCCTTAGTCCCTTAGTGAGTGGACCAATCAAATTGCCCATGTCGTCCTTGACCGGGATTCCCTATGGTTTCCCAAATTGTCTCAGAACCCGAATAGGATAGTATGACACAGCATGGGTAAGGCATATTAGGGCAAGGCCCTCTCTTTTCTTGAAAGCTATAATGGGGGTGTAGGGGATGTTGTATGTGCCCCACCATCGGATGTCTGTTTCTCCCTTCAGATGGAGAAAGTGGTTGAACTAGTCCTCAAGAGCAGGTAGGTCTGGTTCTCTTCAGGCCAGCCATATGATGTTATCGCAGGCTACCCTATAATGTGCACTGACAGGTGTTGACACCATCAGGTGGTCTTGCAGCCAAATGTGGAGAAAGGGAACGCACCCTTGAAACCTCCGGGTTCCATTTTTGGACAAAGTGAGGGAATGAAACAATTGAGCTAGGATTAGTGGCATGATTCGGTACCCTGTCCTGAGTTGATCCACAATTTCCATGAGGGCCAAATTAATGGTGTCTCCCCCAGTTGGAAAGAAGATTTGCGACAGAACCACAAAGGTTAAGGTGTCAAACCAAGCCCGGGGTCTTTCTTGCTTTTTGTTTCTTATCTTTTTAGCTAGGAATGTTTTGGAGACCCACGCTTTGTCACCTCCTAAGGTCTGGAATTCTCCACTTGAGAGGCCAAAGAAAACACAAGCTTCATTCTTGTAGCTTTCTTTGAGACTTGGCCTAGCGGGTTCTCCTAAGTCGCGAATTCCGAGGAACAATTCAAGTTCCTCAATTGTGGGAGTCAACTCATTGATCCTGAATCGAAACACTGACAGCTAGGGATCCCAGAAAAGCAATGCTGCTTGGATCATATCCCCGTTGATTGGCACATTTAACAGGGACAAAGTCCCATGTGGTATTTGTGCTCCCATTCAATCTGCTCACTCCCTTGGAGCTGCCTTGTTCAAGAGCGGATCCAGGGGGTATCCCAGGCGCACTTCTCTATCCTAGGGAAGGGGGTTCTCTCAGATGAGGATGAGGATGCCATGCCAACTATCCTATCGAAATTCCAAATCAATTAAAGGTTCCACACCAAACTCTCAATCAGTTCTAAGACATGCATAATTTCAAGCAAAAGAGATGGACTAATACCAATTTTAACATGCTTCACAAAATAAAGCGAAAATTAAAACAGTGCAAAATTTAAATTCAGACACACATGGTGTGTGGTCCTAAGGGTCGGCGCGGCTCCTAGACATACTTGTGTAGAGGAGCACATTCAAGTCCTGATTAGTCTTCTGTCTTTCATCTGCTTTCGGTGTCGGACCATAGCAAAAATTACAACTTGCCATCGAGGGTGAAGGTTTAAAATATTTACAAGAACTGCAAAGAATTCATCCTTAAGGCTGTTGGGAGCCAAAAGGAAGGATACAAATTGCTTCCAAGGCGGGTAGGCTAAAAAAATTCCTAGATCTTTGGTTTAGTGCCCATGTTCTGATCTGGCATGCTCTCATCTGTTTGTCTGATCTGGCCGGCTTTCGTCTGCTCTAAAAGACCAATCTAGACTCAAAGTGCTCCCAGCGGACTCTAATGAGTCAAAACCCATAGTTTACAGGACTCAATGCATGGATCTGGGGTGGTGCCCCTAATCAAAGTTAGGTTAGCTTCCTAAAATAGAGTTGAGGTAGCCCAGAATCTGGGGTTTACTCAATTTGATGCAAAAAAGTGGGGGTTGCTGCCCCTAATGGACTCTGGATTTTATTCAAATTTTACTCCTCTTGTATTCATCATTCACAACACAATCACCCTCACATGCACAACGCGTGGTTCATTCAGAAACATTAGGTGGGGAAGGATATTGTAAAACCCCAGTTTTGAGTAGAAAAAAAATATTAATAAAATATAAATATATAGACACATGGATTAATCAGTAGGTTTAATCAAAAATTTATTTAAAGCTGGAGATTGTGGTCAATAGTTGGCAAAGAAAATAAGTAGAATGCTATTAAGTAACTAAGTGCGAACTTAAAAATTTTGTAGTGAATAGGAACTTAGCAAATAAATAATCCGGGTAACCTCAACTTTAATGATGGGTAGATAGGGAATCCCGAGGGTTAATTTAATGCCGGGGATAAATTAGGTTAAACCTTGCAACGTCTATAAAAAGATTTCTAATGTAAAAATTTTCGAAGGTTCGGAGGTTGGGGAAAAGTCGCTGCCAGTAATTAGGGCGTCGGCTGAAAAGCTGGATCTCTAGAGGAGTACATCAAAAAGGGTTGGAAGCTAGAAGAAGATCCTCAATACTGGTGAGTAGCATCGTTTTAAAACTGGGTTTTCATATTGAATTGTGAGATTAGTCTGAATGCATATGTTTTCTGTGTTTTCGGGAAGAAGACAGTCCGAGTGTGGGTTTTCTCTCTAAGATTGAATGAGATAAATAAAAAGTGTTTTAAATGTCTTCTGGGGATATTAGGAGAATAAAGAAATTGTTACAGAGAGAAAAAGTTCGGCCAGAGGTGTAGATCTAGAAATAACAGAGAGTCGGAAATACATGTTAGTATCCGCCGAGTTGGCGCTAACTGGCGCCAACTGCAGGAAGTGAGCGCAAGGAATTGATCTTTATTCGCCGAGCTCGTGCTTAGTTCGCGCCTAGCTCGTGCAAATTTAACTTATACCCGCTCTTTTCGCGCGAAGCATGCGCAAAGTTCGCGCCTACCTCACGCTCATCTCGCGCCCACTCGATATTAAGTAAGCGCATACTATTTTTTTTACCCATGACCTATCCGCCGACCTCGCGCCTAGCACAGGAGGTCAGCGCATGGTCCTAAAATTTGCCGAATGTAGAGTTTTGACCCAATTAAGCTGGTTTTGATGATTCTGAGGGTTCGAGCACTTAAATAACGATTTGTTTAGGACTTTAGAAACATTATTCCCTATTAAATTTTCTTTGAGAATAATAAGTGGAAATTCTAGAAATTTTTAGAAGCATCCAAGATTATTTCGACAGGGTTAATGATAGATGATCTCACTGTACCTAATCCTACTCCTGATTTAGGTTCCTGTTATTACATACTATACTTGACTGCGAATTTAATTCATCTGATTTTTTCCTGATTGCAAGTTTCTGAAATGTATTGTAAAAAATTCTTTTGGTGTGAGTAAAGGGTTTTATTACAAATGAACATGTGTTGTGAATTGTGCGTAACTGCTGGAGATACATGAGGTGCTGTTTTGGTCCAGAGGGACGTGTGGTGAACTGGTTGAGTTACACATGATGTTGAACGTGTTGTTTTGCTTTGAAGTCAGAGTTGTGTTTTACGTTGGTTTACTGTTTTGGTTTAGCTTGTCCTGGATCCAGAGTCTAAGCTTAGTAATGTGATGCCTTTGTTTTATTGGGGTAATGGCATGGCCATAGAGTGTTGCCACGACCGGTGTAGAGCAGCCAGAAACCCTGAGTAGGCCTGGTTGTCAATGTCGAAACCCTGAGTAGGCCGGCATTGGATGACGAAACCCTGAGTAGGCCGTCATTTCAGAGTATCCGAAACCCTGAGTAGGCCGGAACTGTGTACATGGAGGTGTGGAGGTCGCTCTGGCGTGTTAATTAACCAATCAAATAATTACATGACATTGACTATTGTGGGATTTTTGTTTATCTTGTTTTAGATATATTATTGGATTCAAGGTAGCATTTGGTTTTTCTCGGATTGTGGACATAATGATATTGTTTCTTTGAAATCAATTGGAATTTTGTTGACAAATGTATTCCGATTTTAAATACGTACGGATTTTCATTATCTATATCCTTGTGTCAAATAAATTACTAGGGGTTTTCGTCGGTTCCATCGAGTTATTGCCTGCTTACTTGTGTGATTATTCGACTCATATTTTACAATTGGTAAATTGTATTTGTGCATGCATGTGCTGCTCGCTGAGATATTCGTATCTCATTCTTTTGTTTCTGTGTTGTTTTTCAGATACGTATGGAGAGCCGATACTTGCGGGTTGTTTATTGGGCCATGTGAGTTATTACTTTGGGGTTATTGTAGCGCACTCTATTTCGTAGTAATATTGAGTTCATGTTTTCTTTACTCTGGTAGTGCGATCCTGCTATTAATAATAACCTCCGGAGACGAGTTACGGGTTTTCCTTATGACTCGGATCTGGGGCGTTACAGATACCCAGCCCGAGACATTAGCCTACAAGGGTTTGGACCAGTACTGGATCCTCGCGTGCCACGGCAAGAAACCGGTGGTGCTAATGGACTCCAGAAAACTGGGGGATGGGTTTACCCTGCTTTCCCCAGCAAGCCACGGGAGCGTAGGTTCTAATACCATCCCAAAGATTAGTTCATAGGAATCAGAAGGGTAGGCTGCTAGAGAGGTCTAAGTCTTGGTAAAGAAGTTGCAACATCCGTATTTCACTCATTCATTCGGGGTCGGATCATCCACGCAGCCTCGCTCGTGCGTGTCGCCCCACGTAGTTTATCACACAAAAGCGGGAAATTAAATCCATCCACGGTGTGGTGGCGTGCCTGTGTGTGCAGTTGGGCAGCATGCTGTGTCTAATCGTATAGTAAGGTGCAAAATTGGCACGAAATACGAGGTCCGGGAGAGTCCCCAGGTAATTGGAGGGGCACAGTGGTCCGCTTAAATTCCAATTGTCTTAGGCAATTATCTCATCCTTTTGACAGGATTCCCCAGAACACGTAATTACGTGTATTCCGCATCTTACTAAAAAAGATAGTAAGAATCCTAAATATCAACTAAATTCTTCTTATGCTGACTCAATCTAACCAGGGTCCTACTGGGTTGAGAAATCCCCAGTGGAGTCGCCAAACTGTGCGCGTGTCGGAATCGCCGCATGGGAAAATTCGGAGTCGCCACCGTCTGATGGGGTGCAGGCGGACACCTGGGTGCTTAATCTTGTCTATTGGTCTGGTCTACGGCTTGAGATTCTAAGAAAGGTCTCGGTTGTGGTCTGGGGAAGTCCGTAGACACCCCAGACCACCCCGTCGGATGACGGGTCCTATGGGTTCTCTAGTTTGAGTCAACTCACTTTGGTTCTCACCCGATTCCTAATCCTGCATGCCATTTGATTAAGTCTAGCGGAACCACTTGAGTGGTGTGGGTCCCTTTAATTCGTTTTTATCTTGCTTAATTAGGTGATCTGAGTTTGATTGGGTGGACCCCGTTTGGAAGGTCCACGGTGTCCTTGGTGGGCTTAGTCAAGCCCATGTACCCTTGGTGGGCCCTCTGTCTGGCCTGGGAGGCCCTGTGGGCTTTAGGTGAAATGAATTGATTTTAATTAGTTTATTCAAGCTGGAGACTTATGTGATTTTCATGCAACAAATGGGTCGGCATTGGTGTGCGGGCCCCTGGGTGGGCCCCTATGATGGTTGCCAAAGTGTTTTCGAATTATCTTATTCAAGTTTGCCAAGGTGAGTTGGACATTGGGCTTGGGGCCCGTAGTCCAAATTTGGGCTTGAAAGCCCAGTTCTTTGAAGTTTAGGGTTTGCACCCTTCCTTGGTTCGGTTAGTGGGCTTTGGCGGGCCCGATAGACCTTTGCCCTTGGTCTCGGCCAAACCATACAATTCAAACATCATTCCACAAAACAAGGTTCGGGTGGGCCGCATTGGGTTTGGCCCACCCGGTTCAATCAATTGATTATTGCTTAGCTTGTTTATTTTGCATGCTTTTAGGATTTGTTGGGCTTGGTGGGCCCCGTTGGAAGGCCCACTAATTGTTCCAAATTGGACCGGCGGTCCAGGTCCCATGTGGGGTTTCCGGATGACCCGGAAACCCTATTGGTTCATCAAGTTTGCTTGGAAATGTCATCAAAATGCACCCAGAATCATGAAAATACCAAAATTGGTATTTCTGCCATGTAGCCGACCCTTATGATCGGCTATACACACAACCTAATGTAGCCGACCATAAAGGTCGGCTAACCAAAAGGCCCAAGTGATCCGACCTGAGTTGTCGGATCACTATGGAATGGCCTTTTCCGGGGTTTTGTTATGGGGGTTGCTTCTGTGGGCTTCTTGGGGACTTCCTACAAGTTGTGTGGGCCCTTGAGAGGCCCACATTGGTTCAGGTATGGGGTGTACCCCTTTGGTTCTCCCTTGGGGTCTCACAACAAAGGCAAGTGGATGGGCAAGGGGGAATGGAGTTGCCAGCCCTTTCTCACTTCTTTCTTTTTGGTTATACAACAGCAGCCAAAGGGTCATTGCCCCCCTAATTCATGGTTCCTTACTATCAATTCACAAGCAAATAAAGACAGATAATCATGCATATGAAGAGAAACAAACTAATCACAAAACCTTCATGTTATAAGGCCTAGACCGGCAATTCCCAAGCAAATTTTCAAATCTGGTTTTAGCACAAAAACAGGGCAGGGGGGCAGCAATGCGTGGTGGATGACCTATAGGTGTTACCTTCATGGTGGTGCTAGTTGGATTTAGACATGCTAAAGGCGTAAAGTAATACGACAAGGGAGAGGGGATATGCATTCATACTTAAGAGACAGTAGGTTATCATACACCTACACATGTTAGAGGGCTCTATATTATGCACAATGGAGGGGGATTCGAACATCCCAACAGCGGGTTAAGGGAAAGAGGGATCATGACATCAGCATGTTATCACCAAGGGAAACAATTCGTGCTCATGCATACACCTGGATATGCCTTGGTATTTGGGGAAAACTCCTGGACATACGACTTTAGATTGAACAAGTGTCTTGAATGCCACTGGTAGGTGCTTCTCTTGGCTCAAAAAGACTTGAACACATTGCAGCATGGTCAAAGGGGTTGGCCTTTGCAATTGAAAACAAAAGCTAGCATGGGATTTAGCATGCTTATCATGCATAGGGATGGCGTGCCCGGGATGGGGATGCTGCTGCTGTTTCCAGCAGCAGCTCATGCGGACTATGGTAGGGGATTACGGGTGGAGGGAGCATGCTTATCAAGCTGCAAAATAGTAAGTTAAAAGGGGGTAAGGGGAGGGGGGCATGTTAGGACTACAAAACAGCAAATAAACCTGGGCATTGGGGGGGGGGGGGGTGCATTGATGCACGTGGTAGCAACAGGTTGGCTGGCTAAACACAAAAAAACAGCAACAAGGGTGAGGTAAAAATCATGGTGGACAATGAAAAAATGATAACAGAAATCATATGCATGTATTCCCAAAAAAAACCCTAACCAATGCATCAAACAAAGAGCCTAACATATATACATGCAAAGAGATGATTTAGCATGCATAAACAAACAAATGCAACTAAAGAAGTCTTGCACTTATTAGCAAAAGAATCCGCATGGCAGAATCTATGTAACCTCTTCCCATAACCTTAAAAATGCCTAGAGAAAGGTGGAGAAAGGGGATTATATGGGGGGGGGGGGGGGGGGGGGGTACATGAGAAGAGCTATTAGTGGGGAACATGCTTCCTCTTGAGATAAAGCAAGGCACACCAACTAGGTATGCATACCAGCAACCAAAAATTCACAAGGAGGCATGTGAGATCATTCCTCATCCACCCATGGGACCATGCATGAGGTCTCCCTTACCTTTGGAGACCTCCATGTTACTAGAAGTGGGAGAGAACACATTCAAATGGACATTAAAGTGAAATCATGCTAAGTAGAAGCCAAGACTTTCTAATCACTCAAGAAAACCTCCATTTTTACATATATGTAGTAGGACATGGCATGGAACATTACCTGGGGGTCTTAAGACCTTCTGGAGGTGTGTAGCCTCCTCCTTGTAGCAAGAGCAAGGCTGGAAGTCCTTCTCCCAGCTCCCAACAGCAACTCAACCTTCTTTTGTTTTAGTAAGAAAGTGAAGAGGAACAAAAAAACAAGGGTTGGATGATCTAGTGAGGGTTTGGGAAGGTAGTGGAGGCAAGGTGAGCTGGGGAGAAAGGGGTTCAGGTGCACAAGGGAGGGGGAAAAAACTCCAAGGCCAGCAACCCTTGGCCAGGGGGTTGCTGGCCTTATTTATAGCTTTTTTAATGTATCTGACCATATAGGTCGGATACACTACATCCTTAGTGTATCCGACCTATATGGTCGGCTACACTAAGGGTTACTTGTATCCGATATTAAATATCGGATACATAACATAATGATTTGAAATTTTAATGCTGCTGCGAATTTTTCGGGGAATTGGCGCGAATCTCGCGGGCAGATCTCTTTGTATCCGATGAATAGTGTCGGACATGCACAAAAATATGTGTATCCGATCTATTTGATCGGATACAAAGTGAAAAATCACAGATTTGCCCTCGACTTGACCCATTTGACTGATTCGACCGATTTGACACTTTTGGATATTTGCGGATTGCGCCCTGCAAATTTTGGTTTAGTCCCTGAGATCTTTTGCAAAGTTTGGATATTTGAGATTTAGTCCCTGAGATATTTTCCTGCGTTTCTCGCCACGTGTGCAGTTTCTTTGCCACTTGTGCAGTTTCCGGTTTTGCAGCTCGGAAACTTCAATAGCTCATATCTCCTTCGTCCGGACTCTAATTTGCGCAAGTTAGAACAGTATCGAAGCCCTCTATCCAATGACATAGGGCTAAGCACCTGGCATGGGGTTTGGCAAAAAGTCAACTTTCGGCTCCCCTTTAAGTTTGACCAGCCTGCAGAACCTTCATCCGGACTCCGATTCCAGCAAACTTAGTTGCGTTGGAACTGTGTCAGGATTCTATATCCATTGAGATGAAGCAAGGCGGCCAATCTTCACTTGATCAAAAAGTCAATTTTCGACCCCTCAGGGTTTGACTTTTTAGCTGGGGTTTGCATTTCCGGTTTTTCTGGGAGCGCAAAAATTAGGTGCTTACATTGGGGGAGATGTAATCCTGATTGGATTGCATCCCACAGGGGAGATATGTGACTTCCTGTGGGAGAGATGAGACCTCCTGTTGGGGGAGATGTAATCCTGATTGGATTGCATCCCACAGGGGAGATATGTGACTTCCTGTGGGAGAGATGAGACCTCCTGTTGGTGGAGATGTAATCCTGATTGGATTGCATCCCACAAGGGAGATATGTGACCACCTGCAGGTGAGATGAGACCTCCTGTTGGGGGAGATGTAATCCTGATTGGATTGCATCCCACAGGGGAGATATGTGACCTTCTGCGGGAGAGATGTGACCTCTTGTGGGGGAGATGTAATCATGATGTGATTGCATCCTACAAGAGAGATATGTGATTACCACCTGTGGGTGAGATGTGTAACTCCTGCGGGAGAGACCTCTTGTGAGGGAGATGTAATTACGATGTGATTGCATTCCACAAGGGAGGTGTGTGTGTTACCACTTGCGGGTGAGATGTGTTAGCTCCTGCGGGAGGAACCTCATGTAGGGGAGATGTGAATACTACGTGTTTGCATCCTACATGGGAGAATGTTACTATCGGATTTGTGAGATGGACCATTAATTATGAATACATGTTTTATCGCTAATCTTCGGTTTTATCTATCGATAACATCTTTTTACTGGTATTTATGTATGATTGCATATCCTATTGCTTTATTTGGAATTGACCATGTTGATTTGAATTCATCGCCTTATCGTTGATTAATCGTATACCTCATGACTATTTGCCTAAATGAGACTGTTTACTTGCATGCACCTACTACTTGCTGAGATGTAAATCTCACTCCGTTTTCCCCTATTTTTTTAGGTTTCTTGGAGAGATCGCGAAGATGGGGTTTATTTGATGGGTAGAATTGTAATCGATATAAATGTTCACATGTTGATTAGATAAATGTGATTGTAAAATGATTTGAATATATTGATTAAAGAATTGTTTTTATTGGCCACTAGAACTCTGATATAATTAATTAGTTTTTAAAATTGTTGCGAATCATAGTTTGTATCTGACCCCAGCTTCGTGGTAACACCTCGAGTTTGGTTGTTGAACCGGACTTGGGTTGTTACAGTAGCGAACCAGGTTCGGGTTGGGTGCCCGTTTGCACTGACCCGAGTTCGGGGCATTACAAGGAGAAGTTAAGGAAATGAGAGGTTTAGGAGAGGAAGAGGAAATGTTAGGGGTTAAGAGGTTGAAGAGGTGGGAATTCTCTATAAAAAAGCTTGAAGTTGGGAGCAAAAGGGGTGGAAAAAAAAGAAGAGAGTTCTTTAAAGCAAAGAAGGAAGAGAGAAAAAAGGTGGAAGAAGTTTGTGCAAGAAAAAGGGGGGAAACATCCGGAGTTGTGCTCACCAGTTTCCGAGAAATCGACTCCATACCAGGTTTTTATTTTATTTTATTTGTTGATTCTTTAATCAAGTATTTTTTAGTATTGTTAAATTGTCAAAGTGAAAATAATAAAAAGCATGTTTTTGTTATGGCTGAATGTGTTATTTCATGTTAGTGTTATTAAATAGAGCATGTCACTGTTATGACAAAAAAAAATTTTTTTTTCTGTTGAACGATTGTTTTTGGGAGTGGAATTTTGAGAGTTTGATAAGCTATCATGCCTAATTTGATATTTTGAAAAGTTCAAGGATTTATAAAAGAACTTATTGTATTTTATGTTTAGTCCTTCTTTAAAACCTTTTTTTTAAGAACCCCTAGGTTTCATTTATTATTTCTTTATTTCTTTCATGTTATTTCATTAATTCTTTTCTTAATTTCTTAATTATTTTTAGATAATATGCTTAATTAACATATTTAACTATACTAACCAGATTTTTTTAATTCTTAGATAATAGGCTTAACTACCATATTTAATTTCTTAATCATAGGCTTAAACATTTGTAACTTTTATTAATTTCTTATAACACTTCTCATCTTATCCAAATCCTTAAAAAAATGGAAAAATAAAGTGTAATCTTCAATGATTAAATATGATTAAATTTTTTTTACACATGTTTTGTGCAAATAAATTATCATAAAAAATAAGAAAACAATAAAAAATGATTGGGATAATGGAGCATGTTAATTCCTCTAATATCTTGTATATATGAGAAAGATAAAATAAAAATAATAATATTAATAAAATAAGAAAAAATAATAAAAGATAATAAATAATAAATATATATATTTTTTAAGTAACCAAGTACATTGTTCCATGATTTGAATTCCTTTATGTTGGATTTTTTATATGTATTATATTTTGTATAGGATGTAGAATAGCAACCTTCATTCCTCCCATACTTGTACACATGTGATTATAAAATATATATATATATATATATATATATATATATATATATATATATATCTAATAAATATATATAATAAATAAACCCAAATACGATCCAACTGATTTAAGGGAACCCATTTCGGTGGGGCAACCCAGGGTGTTCAAGGACTTCCCTGGGTTGTAATCGGGTCACTTATCCGGAATCACTGGTTCAAACCAAAAGTCAACAAGGTGTCTACCTGCACCATTTCAGGTAGTGGCGACTCCATAAAAGACATGTAACTCGCTTTTTCAGCGCGCCCGAGGTGCGCACAGCTTTGCGACTCCACTGGGGATTGGTGGGACTCGGTTTGATTCGTTGGATTATAATGGGTTTATTCTTTGCACATGTGCACACACTTACACATGCACGCACACTCTTTTTGTACATATGCACACACTTGCACAAATGGGTTAAGGAAGATTTGCCGCCTTACTTAGTAAGTGTTGAATATACGCAAAAACATATTCTAGGGAGTTCTGTCATAAAGGATGAGATAATTTCCTAAGGAAATTGGTTTTTAAGTGGGACCACTGTGACCCCTCCAATTACCTGGGAATTCTCCCGGAACATTGTTTTGTGTACCAATTCATCACTTTACTATATGAGACAGTGAAAATTCTTTCCCATGCACACATGTGCACTTACGCAAACTGTGGTTTCTTTACATGCTTTGATATAAATTGTGTGGGGTGACGCGCGAGGGAGCCTGCGTGGGTGATCTGATTGAATGATTACCAAAACCTAGATCTCTCTAGCAGCCACCATTCTTTATCGTATAAACAAATTTTGGGATGGTATTAGCCTTACTCGCCCGTGGCTTGCCGGGGAAAGCGAGGTAAAACATCCACCTAGGTTTCTAGATTCCTATAACACCATTGGTTTCTTGCCGTGGTATGCGAGGGTCTAGTACTTGGCTCAGACCCTTGTAGGCATTTGTCACGGGCTGGGTATCCCTTTCCCACCTAATGTTCTGATACACCCTACTATGTGAATGTGAATGATGAATGAAGAGGAGTTGAAATAAGTCTAAAACCCAAGAGTCCATCAGGGGCAGCAACCTTTGCCTCCTTTTGCATCAAATTGAGTGGACCCTAGATTTCGGGCTACCTCAGCCCTAAATTAGGGAGCTTACCTAAACTTTGATCAGGGGAACCACCCTAGATCCATGCATTGAGTCTTGAGAGCCGTGGGCCTCGACCCATTGAGTCCATAGGAAGCATCTTGAGTTCGGATCAGTCTTTAAGCAGATGAAAGCAGGCCAGATCAGAACAAATAAAGTTGAACCTTAGAATTAGGCCTTTTCAACCTACCCTTTTTGAATCGAATGAATCCTTTCTTAGAGTTCTCAAAAACCCTAAGATTGCATTCTTTTTCAGTTTTTTGAACATTATGTAATTTTCGCCCTAGCTGGCAAGTTGTAAGTTTTACATCAGCAGATGAAAGAGCAGATAAAAGAATAAGGCTGGTCAGGACTTGGGTGTGCTTCCTTACACAAGTATGTCTAGAAGTCGTGCCTTGACAGGCACCAACCCTTAGGATCACACACTTTTTATTTCAATTTAATGCTTTAATTCTAATTTAATTTTGAATGGACAGAACAAAAACATGAAAAAAAAGCAGTAAATCAATTTGTAGATGCTTGTTGGAAAAACCCAAATTTCTATTTATACAAAACCGCGATATTTGGTCACATTAGACCGCTTCCTTCTAATCCTACTCCTTAATTATTCTAATATTAATACCTATAGGCGTTTCTTAAAGCGCTCATGGATTGAACTCAGATCACAACTGAATGCATCTTATTCACAAGACCACTCGGTTTTTGCCCTGGATCCAAATGATCCAAATTGGTGGCGTTTGAAGATGGCCCCGTCAAGACCAACCCTTCAGATGAGCCCTGAGGCGGCTATTTTTAGCCCTTCCCCTGTGGAGACATAAGTCCAAAAATTTTGGTGCCTGGTGATCGATTCTTAAATTGGAGACCAACTGGGTGAACCCGGGTATTTGCTTTTTAGCTTACCCCTTGCGGAGACATAAGTCCAAAAATTGTGGTGCATGGTGACCGATTCTTAAATTGGAGACCAACTGGGTGAACCCGGGTATTTGCTTTTTAGCTTACCCCCTGAGAAAACATAAGTCCAAAAATTGTGGTGCTTGGCGACCGATTCTTAAATCAAAGACCAACTAGGTGAACCCCGGAGGTGGCTATTTTTAGCCCTTCCCCTACGGAGACTCGACATGAGTCCAAAAAATTATGGCGGCTGACGACCGATTCTTAAATCAGAGACCAGCTGGGTGAGCCCGAGTGTTGTTTTTTTGGCTCAACCCCTGCGGAGACATAAGTCCAATCCCGTGATATTGAGTTCAATTCATTATAAACTAGCTCCGGTTCATTAGGCATGAACCAAGAGGTTCTCTTTCCTTGTCGCAATTGACTAAAATAGATCAAATTCCTTAAGTTCTATTTCCTTGCTGACTTGACGCAGCTAAAACAGATCAATCCCTTGGGTTCTCTTTCCCAGTTGTCCATAGACGACTAAAACAGACCACTAGACATTGGGTTCTCTTTTCCAGTTATCCACAGACGACTAAAACAGACCACTAGACATTGGGTTCTCTCTCCAAGTTGCCTTCGTGCAACTAAAATAGATCATTCCTTCAGGTTTTCTCTCCTAGTTGCCTTTGTATAACTAAAAATGATACATTTTCAGAGATTCCCCCTAAGTTGCTTCCACACAGCTAAATCAAATCACAAATTTGATCTCGATTGACCATGGCAAAGAAAAAAAAAATTTAAGAATCTGCAAATAGGTTCTAAAAAAAAAAACATAAAATATTTAAAAATGATTAATTGCCAAAGAAATGCAATAACTTCTGCAAAATGATCAATAGGTATCCAAAATTGCTCCCAGAAGCCCATACAATCTTCGATTTCACAAAAGACTGGATATGGATGCACAAGGAAATCAGACTTCGCCAGCTTAGTACCAAGCAAAATCAAGTCAAACCCAAGTGGTTAGCGACCTAACCCAAAAGGTCGAAAACATGACCATGGTTATTCAGTCTCTCATGGCAGAGATCAGGGATCTGAAACAAGTTCAACCAACAGTTTTGATCACTCAACAACACCAACCACCACTCCCACCACAGGCAGAAGTGCCAGAAGTATCGCTTCCGCCACAACCATCACAACCTCCACCTATGGCACCACCACATCCGCCACCGCAAGCTGTTCCATTCCCACCTCCTGTGGTAGATCTTGTCCACCCGATCTAGTAGCAAGAACAGTCACGCCTGTCCAACTGGGGCAGGACAAAGAAGACTGGTATAGAACACAGGAAGCCCAATTCGAGGCCCGTATGGCAGCCATGAAGGAAGATCTTTTGAAGCAGCTACAGCCAAACACGGTTCAGAGCGAGGCTACTCTAGAAAACCTCTCCTTGCCAAGTTCAAATGTCTTGAGTTGCACCAGTTTAATGGCACTGGTTGTCCGCTAAACCACTTAAGGTCGTATTCTGGCGATATGTGCCAATATGCAAAAAATGAGAAAATCATGGTACAGTTCTTTCAGCGGTCTTTAACTGGGGCTGCTTATTATTGGTTTTTGAGCTTAGACAAAGCCAAGATAAAGACTTGGAATGACCTCGCTGCGGTGTTCATTTAGCAATATCGTTTGAATAGCCAAATGGTTCAAACAAGGGCAGAGCTGCAAAGGTTAGCAAAGAAGAGTCATGAATCAGTTCGAGACTATGCTAAGAGATGGAAAGAGCTGACAACATTGGTCCAGCCAGCACTGCTAGAGCAAGAGATGACATCTTTGTTTATATCATCACTTGGTCAACCTTTCTTCACTCTGTTACTGGGGCAGAGTTATATAAGTTTCAATGACTTGATTCTAACAGCTAACAGAATTGAAGATGCAGTAAGGTCAGGAAAGATAGATAGTAGTGGGCAGAATGCCACTCAGAGAAGGCCAATGGTGAATCTAGGCAATAGAAGCCAGGGGCAAGAGCAACCATGGAGAACTGAGGGGTAGGCAGTGAACTATGTTCAGCCTATTCAACTTTAACAAATCTCTCAGAGGCCCTTGACAACAACTCCACAGAACTAGGGACAAATGGCCGTACCATATCAGGGTCCACTGAGACGGACAAGAGAAGAAATGGAGGCAAGGCTGAGAAGAGTATTTACTCCACTTCCATACACACCAGCTGAGTTACTACCCACATTACTGAAAGGAGGGTATTTGCAAATCAAGCCGCCAAATCCTAGAACATTCATCGGCAAGAATTACAATCCTAATGAGAGATGTGAGTACCACTCAAGGGCACCGGGACATGACATCAACAGATGTTGGGATTTGAGGCATGATATCCAAGACTTGATTGATCAGAAACGCCTCACCGTGGACCCTTCTACTCCAACCAACACACTAGCCACTGCTGTGATTCAAAACCCTCTTCCAGATCACAAGGGGGCATCTTCAAGCGGGACAAGTTGAAGAAATCAAGCAAGGTTGCAAGGTGCAACCAACTCCCGGATGCTGTTATTCTCTGAGTCCACTATTTCCAAGCTAAGTTAAATTTTATTTTATTATTATTATTTTTTGCACCGAACATCTCGGGCAAGATTGGTCATTTTGTAAGTGTTTTTGCATACTTTTACTTTCATGCAAATAAAAAAAAACCTTTTGAAAAAAAAATAATAAAAGAAAAAGAAAATTATCAAGTGATTGGTTGATGATGACATCGCTCTGAGACCACCACCCTTTTGGCACGACCATGATCATGGAAAGATGCCAAGTTGCTTAAAGGTGTCTTCAGCTGGGTGCAAGATATTGCTCCCATGAGAACCTTGACTGAGCCAGTGGCCATCATTTCCTGATCCAGACCCTGATTTTCCTTCCACACCTATCATTACATTGGGGCAGAGTGATCCCTGAGAGCAAAGAGAGGAAAAGAAAAAGAAAGAAAGAAAATGCCTAAACCAGCTAAGGGTCAAGGTTGGCTTTAGCATCATGTCTTTGAGAAAGGATGAGAGGCCATCCTTCATGCATCCTGAATCAAGAATCACTAGTCAAACACTTTAGGCTTGTTCGTGTTATTCAAATACCCGTGTTGTATCTAGCCACCCCACACTGGGGCAGAGCCAAAAAGAATAAGAACAAAAGGAAGAAAACAATTCCTGAACTAAATTTGCATCGAATATCTAAACCATGTTGTCACAACTTCTGCAAAAGGATGAAAGGCCATCCTTGCTTTAATCTGTCAAGTCTTTAAAACAAAATCCCTAGTCAAATTAGTTGAGCCTAATTTCTTTCTTCTAACCCATTGAGTCATGAGCCCTAAATACAGTGCTTGGTAAGAAAGAAGAAAAAGAAAAAAAAAACATGGATGTGTAAAAATGAAGCAAAAAGAAAATAGAAAGCACACTAGGGCATACGAATCAAGGCGGACACCCAAACCAAAGGAGAGAAAAAGCCAAGGAAAAGGCGAAGGTCGCAAAAGACCCAAAAAGAAAATGAAAAGGCATTGACAAGGCCCAAGCAGTCAAGGAAAAGGGCAAAACATGACTTAACCCATTTACTTTGAGCCAACTTCCTAAAACCAAGACCTTAGACTTCATTTCGTCCTATGAGAAAGTCCTTTTTGATTGCAGAAAATGTGACATTTGGATCTATGTAGATCAGTGATGAAGGAATTTAAAAGAAGAATTAGCTTTAGCAAGACACAAACTGTTAACCTAAGAAACACAAGAACTTGAGATTTATATCCCATCATTTCTTAGACGTAAAACTTAGCCAATGTTTCGTCCTATTTTAAAGACCTCTTGGATCTAAAGGGCATGATGCATGAAAGTCAGTTTAAACTCTTAAACTGGGGTAGGCACTAACCCCGGGGAGAAAAAGAAAGGGATAGCCTTCAATTGCAAAATCTTGAAACCACTTAAGACTGGATCAAACCGAGAAAAATCAAAACTGGGGCTGGGAAAGCATTCCTTGAGATGATCCTCATTTTAAGCCTTTGTAGAACCTCCGAGAGCCAATGACGGCACAAGTCAAGAAATTCATGAGAAAGCCTGTCAGGCACATTGTCTCGAAACACCTCAAGCTAATAAGGCAATTTACCATGGTCATTGGTCTTGCCTTTCCCTTTTAAGCACTTGCACAAAGTTTCTAAGAAAAAGTTTTTTTGAGTAAAAAAAAAAAAGAAAAGAGAAAAGATGTTTCATTTCATTCCTATGCACTCGCACACAAAAATAAAAACAAAGTAAGCACAAGTGCTTACATTTTGAATTTCAGATACCTCACTACTATCTTGAGAAATTTGCAGGCCCATGCGAGGCGGGAAATCAAATGGTTCTGATACTAAAAAAAAACAAAAAACAAAAACAAAAAGGAGCAAACGGGCAAAGGGAAAGAGAAGCAAACAAGGGGAATCCGCCACAAAGAAGATGAGTACACTCAAAGGACACACAAGCTTCTCATCCAAGACCCCACCAGAGAATGCTTAAAAGAAAGCAAGAGAGGTGACACCTTCCTCTACAAATGCTCAGTGGAGTTTCCTTATCGAGAAGAAGTGATTACCCAACAGAAGAAGAATATCAATTGAAGAGAGAGACATTGTCAACATGAGAACCTCAGAAAGGCAAAAGAATGGCACCATTCTACATAAAGACATAGGGCGAAATAGAATGACAGATGAGAAGGCTCTCATAAAATTCCTAGAAAAGTTTTCCTTTAAAAGGGAGTCTTACAAATCCCAGTGGAGAATCATCAAGGACAATAAAGCTCAGGCAAGATCAAGAACAAGAGGAGAAGACATGTTTTGAAGATTTAAAGGGCAGAGAAGGCCCTCATGTAATTTTCATTTTCCCACTTTTGTATCATAGGATTTGAACTAGGATTCGGATTTCCTCGGTGTGCTGAGTAGCAGTGACTCTTAGCCAAATAGAGTTAAGGGGTAGTGCACCTACATGGGAGATAAAGAACTTCAAACTTAAAAAAATAAAAAAGAATTAATAATAATAAAAAATAAAAATAAAATAAAAAAAAGTGAATAACTCTGAAAAGATAAAAGAAGAAGTCAAAAGTCAATGGAACAAATAAGACGAAAAGAGCATTGTTGAAGCACTTTTGCATCAACGCGGACACAAGTCGGTGAGTCTAAGTCCAACCCATCATTTTCAACTTAAATTAAAAAAGGCAAACAATTCCAAACGCCCAATGGCAAGGAAATTCCCCAGAACTTGGAAGTAAACCAAAGCAACACAGAGCTTGCATCGACGCTTCCGCATCTTTGAAAACATTAAAGGACCTAAATCATCGGTTATGTCAATAGAAATGCAAAGTGTAAAAATAGGGTTCTTTTTATTCTTTGTCATTCATCATCTTGGTGACTCTGACAAAGAAGGGCAGCTGTCAGCACCGCATTTTTGCACCATAAAATTGTCCAAAAAGCATATCTTAAACTAGCATATATGTGGGCACGTAAATCAAGGTTTTTATAATGGAACCGTCTTTTTGAAATAACAAACCCATAATAAAGAGAATTCTGAGCCGATTCTGATGCACCAAACTGTACTCAAATGGGATCTCAAACGGCTAAGTTATGAATAAAAGAAATAAAGGGTAGTTTGGGGATTTTTACAAAACTGAAATTGGATGCCACATGGCAGCCATGTGTACGCCATGGTGGCTGCCATGTAACCAATGATAAATTAAAAATTTGTGGGGTTGTTTTAGTAAATAAGTAAGTTTCCTAATGGGGTTGTTAAGCAAATAAATAAAAAATTTAATAACAAAGTTAATAAAAGTTTAAGATTAAAAGAAAATAAAAAAAATTAATAATAAAAATAAACAAAGAGAAATGAGTTGGACAAATTGGTCCAACTCATATTCTCTTGAGATATTGAGACAAAGCTTAAAAATATATATATATATATATATAAGGCTAATAAAAATGTGGGACAAAATAGACTTTGACCAAACCTAAATAAATGATGTTGTTTAAAGAGAAGAAGAGGAAAAGTTAGGGGTTTAGGTGTTTAAAGAGAAGAAGAGGAAGAGTTAGGGGTTTAGGTGTAGGTGTTTAAGAGAGGAAGAGGAGGAGTTAGGAGTTTAGGTGTTTAAGAGAGGAAAAGGAGAAGTTAAGGAAATGAGAGGTTTAGGAGAGGAAAGGTTAGGGGTTAAGAAGTTGAAAGGGTGGGACTTCTCTATAAAAAGGCTTGAAGTTGGGAGCAAAAGGGGTGGAAAAAAAAGAAGAGAGTTCTTTAAAGCAAAGAAGGAAGAGAGAAAAAAGGTGGAAGAAGTTTGTGCAAGAAAAAGGGGGGAAACATCCGGAGTTGTGCTCACCAGTTTCCGGGAAATCGACTCTATACCAGGTTTTTATTTTATTTTATTTTTTAGCATTGTGAAATTGTCACAGTGAAAATAATACAAAGAATGTTATTGTTATGGCTGAATGTGTTATTTCATGTTAGTTTGTTAAATAGAGCATGTCACTGTTATGACAAAAAAAAATAATAATAATTTATGTTGAATGATTGTTTTTGGGAGTGGAATTTTGAGAATTTGATAAGCTATCATGCCTAATTTGCTATTCTGAAAAGTTCAAGGATTTATAAAAGAACTTAATGTATTTTATGTTTAGTCCTTTAAAACCTTTTTTTTAAGAACCCCTAGGTTTCATTTATTATTTCTTTATTTCTTTGATGTTATTTCTTTAATTCTTTTCTTAATTTCTTAATTATTTTTAGATAATATGCTTAATTAACATATTTAACTATACTAACCAGATTTTTTTATTCTTTTCTTAATTCTTAGATAATAGGCTTAACTACCATATTTAATTTCTTAATCATAGGCTTAAACATTTGTAACTTTTATTAATTTCTTATAACACGTCTCATCTTATCCAAATCCTTAAAAAAATGGAAAAATAAAGTGTAATCTTCAATGATTAAATATGATTGAATTTTTTTACACATGCTTTGTGCAAATAAATTATCATAAAAAAAATAAGAAAACAATAAAAAATGATTCGGATAATGGAGCATGTTAATTCCTCTAGTCTCTTGTATATATGAGAAAGATAAAATAAAAAAAAATAATAAAAGATAAATAAATAATAAATATATATATTTTTTAAGTAACCAAGTTCATTGCTCCATGATTTGAATTCCTTTATGTTGGATTTTTTATATGTATTATATTTTGTATAGGATGTAGAATAGCAACCTTCATTCCTCCAATATTTGTATACATGTGATCATAAAAAAAATTATATATATATATATATATACAAACATACATACATACATACATATATATATATATATATATATATATATATATATATATATATATATATATATATATATATATATATATATATTGTAACGCCCCGGATCCGAGTCATGAAATAACACCGTAACTCATCCCCGGAGGTTAATTTAAAACACAGGATCGCAATATCAGAGTGAAGGAAAAATATGAATACAATAATAGCTATATAACAGAGTGCGCTAAAATATTCCCAAACTAAAATAAAACTCACATGTCCAAGTAACTACCCGCAAGTATCGAGCTCTCCAAGAGTATCTGAAAACAAAACGAAAGCAACGGGGTGAGATACGAATATCCCATTGAGCAGCACATGCATGCACAAATACATTTAGTTCAGTTCTAAAACATGCCATGATTACAAACCATATACAACGATGATAACACGTATAACCCAACAAAACTTCAACAATCCAATTTACATCCATGAGGAAAACCATCATATAAACCAAGAAGTAAAGACGGTATCAAATCATGCATATAGTCGTAAAGTCACGTATAACCAGGTAACAACATATCGAAGAAATCATAGTTCAACCACTCAAAAGATATAACTCGGGTCCCAACCTGTATCAACAATAAAGTCACATCATAACCAATGCCCACGCCTCTCAATGTATATCCAGCCTACTCAGGGTTTCGGATATTGAAATGATAGCATCATCCAATGCCGGCCTACTCCGGGTAACGGCATTGACAACACCATACCACTCAGGGTCACGATGCTGCTCTACACTGGCAGAAAAGATACTAATACCTGATAATTGATAAACCACATTCAGTGAACCATAAATACCAATAAACAAGCGGATAAAACATATGGTGCCAAATAAACAAATCCCCACAGTGGTCAATGTCATGTAGTTGCTTAGATTGGTTAATCAACATGCCAGAGCGACATCCACACCTCCATGTACACAGTTCCGGCCTACTCAGGGTATCGGACACTTTGAAATGACGGCCTACTCAGGGTATCGTCATCCAATGCCGGCCTACTCCGGGTATCAGAATTGACAACTAGGCCTACTCAGGGTTTCTGGCTGCTCTACACCGGTCGTGGCAACACTCCATGGCCATGCCATTACACCAATAAAACAAAATACATCACATTACTAAGCTTAGACTCTGGATCCAGGACAAGCTAAACCAAAACCGATAAATAACCAAATAAACTCCGCATTCAGTAAACACACATTTATTTCGAACCTGTGTATCCCAATACACTCATCACAAATTGTTCCAACCAGAACAGTAACTCCTCACAAGTGTTCCAACCAGAACAGTAACTCCTCATAAGTGTTCCAACTAGAACAGTAACTCCTCACAAGTGTTCCAACTAGAACAGTAACTCCTCACAAGTGTTCTAACCAGAACAGTAACTCCTCACAAGTCAAAGGTTTCCAACCTCACAACAACATTTCCATGCAATAAAAATATCTTACTCACACCAAGAAAATAGTCTTTACAATACATTTCAATTTCAGAACTTGCCAAAAGTAAAACCAGGATTTAATAAATTCTCAACCAGGTACAGTGTTTAACCGAAGAGAAACTACAATAGAAACTCCTAGTGTTAGGTACCAAACATCACCTACCAATAGCCCAAAAATTTCCTTGGAAGCTTCTAAGAATTCCCAGAATTTACACTTAATATTCTTATAGTGATTGAATAGGAAATATTGTTTCTAAAGTTCTAAACAAATGATTGGTTAAGTGCTTGAACCCTCAGATCATCAAAACCCAGCTTGGTTTAGCCAAACATGCCCTTCGGCAAAATATCTGACCATGCACTGACCTCCTGCGCTAGGCGCGACGGATAGGTCGCTGGTCAAATTTGGGGTATGCGCCCACTTAAAGTCGAGTGAGCGCCAGGTGAGCGCGAAGTGGGCGGAAGGTTCGTGCGAGATGCGTGTATCGAGTTTAAGTTCGCGCGAGCTGATCGCGAACTGGGCGCAAGCTCGGCGGATAGTATAATTTGACTTTGCGCCCACTACCCGAAGTCGGCGCCAGTGAGCGCCAAGTGGGCGGATAGTCGACTGAGTTTTCGAGTCTCTGTTATTTCCAGATCTACCACTCTGGCCGAACTTTTATGGTCTGTAACTAGTTCTTCAGTCTCCTAATATCCCCATAACACATTCAAACTAGTTTTGGAATTAATCTTACACAATTTTTATTTATCCTCATCCAGTTCTAAAGAAACAATCCCTCGGACTATCTCCGTCCAGAAAACAAATGAATATCTCATTCCACACACATATGCATTCGGATTAAAACTACAAATAATACAAAACCCAAGTTTTAAAACAGTGCCACTCACTTTACACGTGCTTCCAAGTCTTTGCAATAGCACCTTCGTGAAGCAAAAACCAACCAAGATCCACGACACACAGTCGATCGCCGCCCAGTCGATTGGCACCCAAACTCCTTCGTTTCGCGAGTCTTTCCTGGATACCCTTACCACGGAACAACTGGATCGGCAGGAAAACCCAGACTTCTTCTCCTCTCCAAACCCTATATCACTAGCCGCAATCGCATTCAACTCAAAGTATCCGCAAACGAAAAGAAAACCCTACGAGTCTAAATACGCTAGGTATTTATACTTACCTTATATACACTTTGCCGCTCGACGAGTTTTGAAACACTTGATTTGGTGCAACGCTTGCCCACCAAGATTCCTACCTATTCAACTCATTTAAGTGTGCGATCAGGTACCTGCCACTCCACAGATAACCTACACCAACATCTTCCCCAAATAAATAAAATTTTCCCATTTTAAATAATTCATCCTATTTAGATTTTAAATTTAGCTCAAATTAATTTACTCTTCTCAATTATTAAGATTTTTCATTAATTAAACTAATTAACAACAAAATCTAAAATAATTTTTATGTTATTAAAATTCGGGATTTTACATATATATATCAAAGATAAAAGATAAAAGATAAAAAAAAATTAAATAATAATAAATAAACCCAAATACGATCCAACTAATTTAAGGGAACCCATTTCGGTGGGGCAACCCAGGGTGTTCAAGGACTTCCTTGGGTTGTAATCGGGTCACTTATCTGGAATCACTGGTTTAGACCAAAAGTCAACAAGGTGTCTACCTGCACCATTTCAGGTAGTGGCGACTCCATAAAAGACATGTAATCCGCTTTTCAGCGCGCCTGAGGTGCGCACAGTTGTGCCTGGTTTTAGAATCTCAATTGTAGTGTCATGAGTCATTGTTCTAGTCCTAAGTGAACCGTGAGATTGTAGATTTGTTTGGGTGTTACCAGAGGTTGGTATACCTTGCTACCAGAGGTTGGTTTGTGGGTTGAATGTCTTGTTTTGGTCTAGCTTGTCCCGGATCCTAGACTAAGCTTAGTAATGTAATGAGTTGTCTTTATTGTGGTAATTGCATGGCCATGAGTGTTGTCATGACCAGGGTAGAGCAGTCCGTGATCCTTGGTAGGCAGGTTGTCAATATTGAAAGCCGGAGTAGGCCGGCATTGGATGACGAAGTTCCTTGGTAGGCAGTCATTTCATAGTTCCGTGTCTATGTTGACCGAATTGTGTTCCAGGAGGCTTGGATGTCGCTCCGGCATGTAAATTATACAATACAAATGAACTCCATGACATTGGCCATGCGTGAATGTTTCCTCATTGCTGTTTGGGTTGTGGTTTTACTCTAACATTGAGAACTTGTGATTTCCAACTGTATGATAAATTCTTATTGGTTATTCGTGTTTGTATATTACTCATGCATATTTTAGAACTGTTATAAACTGTTTTCCTCATGCATGTGTTACTTGCTGGGATATTCATATCTCATTACGTTCGTTTTGTTTTGTTTCTAGATACTCTCGGTGGGGACTCGTCGGTTGGGGTTGAGCCTGCTGATTACTTTAGGAGAGAGGATTAATACTATCCTTAGAGATTGCAGGTTTTGTTTCTGATTTTGAACTGAGAAAGTTGTAAGGGATTAATCCTAGTTGATTTTCAGACTTGTTTTAGAACTATTAACTTTCATGTTGATTAGATTCCCACGCTTTAATAAATGAATCCTTAATTTTACGCACTCTGATGTATGTCCCATTTGTAAGGGAAGTTGATGATTGAAATGTGGGCCCATACATAACCCTCTATGAGACGTGTTATATCTTTATTGAATGACACGGATCCGAGGCGTTACACTTATAGAACTCTAATGTGCTAGAGTTATACTCTAACTCTAACTCATATAAGAGTATATTTAATTACTTAAAGATAGAGTTGAATTAGAGAATTAGAATCTTATCAAACAATGAACTTTAAATCTATGAATATTTGTCCTCATCCTCACTTTCAGTCTCTCTCGTCGCTTCTCTCGGCACACCATCTCCTCTCTCTTTTCCCTCTTTTTCTCTATCTCCATCTCTTCTCGTCAAGCACAGGTATCACTTCACTTTTTTTTATATTATATATACATTCTTTTTAAATCATACGGTCCACCTATTCTCTATTCTTTATTGTTTTTATTTATTCCTTTTTTTTTGTTCTCTCTCGTTTTCCTTCTTCACTTCAGGTCTGCACATGCAGGCTTGACAAACTTTTTTTTTTTATTACTCTCCCACTTTCCATATTTCTCACTGTATTTTTTTTCGATTATTGTAGACACCCCAAATTGCACTACAAAATGAGAAAATAATGAAAACATTAATTGGAATTTAAAACAGGCCAAAAATGCATGAAAATTGATAATTTAAGCCTGGACAGTATTGTATCTACGGGCTAAGCGTGCCCGAATTTTATATACGGGCACGCAGCGCCCGTAATACATATATGGACACCTTTGGACCGTAAAGCATTTACGGGCAAATCAGACTCGTGCGAGTTCTGTTATTCTCTCGATTTCTGAGCCTTATCTTTAGTCCAATATCCCTTTAAATGAGCGAATTATATATTTTATTCGTGCGAAATATCTTTGTGGATAAAAGATGGGCATGGTCTTGTGTTTAACTCAAACTGAAACTCTATCTTGCCAAACCTTGGACCAACCATACCCCTGTGTTTGCCTATAAATAGAGGGCCTTTCCTCAAGCAAAAGGCCACGAAAATTTGAAGTCCAAGAAGCTCCAAGAGAAGATAGGAATCCCTGCTGTTCTGCTTGCTCAATCCAGGTAAGTCCCTTTTCCCTTTTATTTTCTGTCTTCAATTCTAGAGATAATAGGATCTTCTCTATTGCTGTAGAATAAGGCCATCTTTTGTACTTGTATTCCTAAACTTGCCTCCAAGTACCTCAAAAGTCTCTCTAGCCGTAAAACGTGAAGAGAGAGCTAGGGGAAAAGAGAACAGGTGGATCCCTAGAATAGAACCCCATATCTGTTTTTCTCTTTTTTTCTAGAATAAGGCCTTTGATTGTGTTTGTATCACCAAACCTATCTCTAAGTACCTCAAGAATCCTCTCTAGCCGTAAAACGTGAAGAGAGAGCTAGGGGAAAAGAGAACAGGTGGATCCGTAGGGTAGACCCCCATGTGCTCTAATCTGTGAGATGTGGCTATTTTGGATATCCTGATCATGTTTTAATGATTTTACTTTATATCTGGATGAATCCTATGAGTCTATGATGTTTATAGCATGAGATCCTCACTATTTGCCAAAATTTGGATTTTCACCACTTTTGCACATACAGCACTGTTTTCGTGATTTTTGTGATATTAGGCTATGATCTTGGATTTATCATGATCAATATGATAGATCTGGATCCAGGAGCCTGAAAGTAAATTCTATGGTTTCATAATGTGGTTTTTAAATCCTTTTTTCCTTTTTGAGAGAAGACCCTACGGTCTAAATTCTCCCCTTTTGATGTTCTTCATCAACGTGGGTATTTTTGGTTTTGATTTTTTGATTTAAGGTGAAATTTGGGCTATATCTATGTCCTGGACTGTTCAAGTTCAATTTTGAAATATTTTATAAAAATCATATTTTTTTAGATTTCTAGAATTTGACTTGAAACCAGATTTTTGGATTTTTCACTTTAAATTGATTTTATTTGATTTTATCTCAATTTTGTTTTGATCATGAAACCCTAGGAATGGTATGATCATATTTGAAAGTTCTGGATCAATTAGACTATTCATATGAAAAAAACCATATATTTTTCTCTTTTTTGTGATTTTTATAGCAAGCCTTTTTCCTTTATTTTAACATGAACAATACCTGGCAACCACATTGTGTGGATGAATAGGGGTGCCTTACACCTTCCCCTGTTCATAACCTAATCCCCTTACCCATCTCTGGTTGTTTTTTTAGGAGGGTTATTTTTATCCTAAAATTGCCCTTTGTGCTTATTTAATATTTTGGTGTCCATTCACACCTAAATTGAATGGTGGCGACTCTTTGTTTTATTTAATCCCGCGTGATGATTAGGAAGTCATTGGATTGATTTTTTCATGTCTCACAACTGGCGACTCTGCTGGGGACTTGAGGATTTGAGCCTTTTGGTGTTTGTTCATGTTTTATGATTTTTTATTTGCTTGCTATTTTGTGTTCTTAAGCATGTTGGGTATGTTCTAAATCTGAATTAGTGCTTAAGAATTTATGGGGGTAGAAACATGATTAATCTTGATTTATAGGATTGTTTCTAGAAACATGCGTAGGGGAGGTTCATTTCGCTAAACCATGCTGATTTCTTGCTATATTTTTATAATAGCATGTTTTAATTCTTAGCATGATCTCCATGATGTGTTGTATAACATGATCAGATGCTTGCATGATTAGATGATTTTTATGAGCATGTTATAGGGACTGCTTTGTGTATTTGATTACTTTATATATGCTTTCCTATTATGCCTTGGTTTGTGTAAGCATGGCTACGAAAAGAGTGGCAAGGGTTTGGGACGTTGCGAATGCACCCAATTTTTACAATGCACTGTGCACATTTTATTTTTTTACACAGCCTACCCTTAACCTATAGGAAGTTGAACCCGAATGTGTGTAGCTTGGCGCAACGAGGTCGATACTTCGGAAAGCGAAAGTGAAAACATTCACCTTAGAACTTTGGGCTAATGATGTGATGATAACGTGGATCTGTGATTCTGGTCATCACTAGGCTTGAGTGATAAGTTGCCATTAAGCCAAAACCCAAAGCCCCTATGCTTGAAGGTGGAGTTACACGTTTTTTAGCTAAAGTACACAATTACGTGGGGATATGGGTTTGTAATTGTGGGAAGGCCGTTTGCATGGCTTACAAACCAGGGCATAATGCGGATGCCATATTGAAGGTAAACAAGGTAACAAGGTAATCTTATTTTTCTACATTGTTTTCATGTCATAAGGGTGTCATGGTGCCCATTGGTTCGGGATAAAATTGGTCCCAAAATATACATGTTTGCTAAAATTGGTGCAGCCCATAGGAAGAGTTTCTAACTCTGTTTAGAATCAATCCTACCCAATGATCATACAAGAGTCAACAAAAGGGTACCAAATTCTTAAATATGGTGTCAATTCGGAGGGTACATATGCCCTCCTAAACATGTGTTTTAGCAAAAAGGCCAAGGTCCACTTTGGGACAGTTTAGAAGCTTTGCAATGGGTGAACCGTATGTTTGGATGAGCAATCAAAGTGATCAAATCAGATAAGAAATGGGAAAACATAAAAGAGCTCTGTAAAACTGCATTTGATACACAGGCTGGGCTCGCTCGTGTTTTCCATACGGTCACAGCTTGCTCGTAATTTGAATACGGGAAGGGCTGGACTGTACTGTGTATATGGTTTTCTCGGAAAATTCAATTTTAACCAGTTTTTCTCACTAAATCTTATTCCTTTAACCTTTAAATAATGGTAAAGGGAAATGAGTTTGAATAAAATGCTTCAAAAAAAAATGCAAGAGAAAATCCTTTGGGCCTCTGAAAGCCTTTGAATTTCAGACTTTTTCTCAAAACTCCTTGGGGCTCTGAAAGCCTTTGAATTTCAGACTTTTTCTCAAAACTCCTTGGGCCTCTGAAAGCCTTTGAATTTCAGACTTTTTCTCAAAAACTCCTTGGGCATCTGAAAGCCTTTGAATTTCAGACTTTTTCTCAAAAATGTCCTTGGGCCTTTGAAAGCCTTTGAATTTCAGATCTTTTGGGCCTCTGAAAGCCTTTGAATTTCAGATCTTTTTCTTTTGGGCCTCTGAAAGCCTTTGAATTTTAGATCTTTTTTCCTTTTGGGCCTCTGAAAGCCTTTGAATTTCAGATCTTTTGGGCCTCTGAAAGCCTTTGAATTTCAGACTTCTCCTCAAAAACTCCTTGGGCCTCTGAAAGCCTTTGAATTTCAGACTTTTATAAAAAATCCTTGGGCCTCTGAAAGCCGTTGAATTTCAGACATTTTCCAAAAATATCCCTGGGCCTCTGAAAGCCTTTGAATTTCAGACCTTTTCCAAAAATATCCCTGGGCCTCTGAAAGCCTTTGAATTTCAGACCTTTTTCAAAAATACCCCCGGGCCTCTGAAAGCCTTTGAATTTCAGATCATTTTCTCTTTATTGTGGGACCTATTGGAAACCCTAGAATAATCCAACAATTCTAAAAAAAAAAAAGAAGCAAATAAAGAAACAAAATCCAAACTCGTGTTCACCCAGCTTGCACATAGGCATTCCTAGGCATGTGAATGAGATTAATTGGGCATTGATATTTTTCCTTTATCTTTTTGCCAGGTACTAATACACTTGCAATCATAGCTCCTGTAACCAGATCAAGAGCTCACGCCATGAATCCCATTGAGACTGAAGCTGACGCTCCTCATCCAGATATAGCCCTGCTTCAGGAGCAGGTGGCAGGACTAGCCCGAATGCTAGAGAACATACAGTCAGTACAGGCCCAACAAGTGCAAGCCCAGAACCAAGCATCCACTTCCAACCCAGCATCTCCACCCCAGATCAATATTCCACCTCCGGGTCAACCTATTCCTGAACCCATCTATGAACCCACCCCTGAACCTATACTGATCAGGGATGAGATAGTGGAATCAGACAAAGCCAAGGAAAAGGAAAGGATGAGGGAAGAAGTTGAAAGGAAGTTCATGCACAGACTTGAAATGATCCAAGACGAACTGAGAGTAGTAAAATGGGTGAACAACTTTGGGGGCACCAATTTTGAAGACTTGTGCCTGTACCCTAATGTTAACCTGCCGGCTAAGTTCAAGTGCCCAGACCTAGGCAAATATGATGGCACGGGCTACCCCATGAGCCATCTGAAGTTGTACTGTGGTGCCCTATGCCAGTTCGGGCAGGAGGAGGGCGTCTTGATTCAACTCTTTCAAAGAAGCTTAACTGGAACGGCTTTGAGGTGGTTTGCCACCTTAGACCATGGGAAGATCAAAAGATGGAAGGACCTAGCAGATGCCTTCCTAGATCAGTATCGGTTTAATTCAGAAATCGTGCCAGACAGGTACGATATAATGAGAATGAGTAAGGGAAGGGATGAATCCGTGAGACAGTATGCCAAGAGATGGAGGGAGACTGCCTCTCAAGTCAGGCCACCCATGCTAGAGCAGGAGATGATTTCCACTTTCATCAGTACATTGGGTCAACCATTCTACAGCCACTGGTGGGTCAGACCACCACTAATTTTGCTGCCTTAGTTTAGGTGGCTGACCGAATTGAGGACGGGATCAGGTCAGGTAAAATAATTGACCACTTCGCTATGGTCAATCAGCAAGACCCCAACCAAAAGAAAGGAAGCGGGATGAAAAAGAATGGGAACAAGAAAGAAGGAGAGGTGAACATGGTGCAACCACCATCAGGCCCTAACAAGCCCATACAAATCAACATACCTGCTCATTTTCCTACTCCACTTGCCCAATCTACCCAGGCCCCCATGAGGGTTAATGTTCCAGTAGCACCCTCAGACCAAAAGAGGGTTTTTACTAAAGAGGAAAAGGATGCCTATTTCGCAGCAAGGAGAAATAAGGTTTTCACCCCTATTCCAATGACTCCTTCTCAGTTGCTGCCCACTTTATTGAAAGCAGGGTATATTACTTTAAGAGAACCTAATCCGAATGCATTCAAGGGGAGAAATTTTGACCCCTCCACCACTTGTGATTACCACATGGGTGCACCTGGGCACCCTACTGACAAGTGCTGGCCTTTGAAACATGCCATTCAGGATTTACTGGACCAGAATACCTTGTCTTTCAATACAGGGGCTCCCAATCCTCCCAGAATAGACATTGGCCAAAACCCGTTGCCTCAGCATCATGGGGCAGGCCCCTCTAATGTCATAGGGGTAATTTCCTCTGATAAAATAACTTTTTACCCCTCCTAGTTAATTGCTCCTATAGGGACAACCGTCAAGGTTTATTTTGACAGAATAAATAAGGAAAAAGAAATAAATATGGTTTCAAAAGGAAATGATCGTGCTGCTGAGAGCATTAGCTCCTCTCTGGACCCGGTTTCATCTCTCATGGCCCAAATGAATATAGCCAAGCCACCTTTGGTTATCAATTGCAGTCCATCCACACATTTTTCACCCATTCAGTCAAAACCACCACTGGTCATAAACTGTGACCATCTCAGTGCAGCAGTCACTTCTGCAACCTCTCAACCAAAACAGGGTCCACCATTTGTTGTTGATATCCTTTCACTCAAATTTCACCATCCAAGTCCAAACTTCCTCCCTTGGTAATAAATGTCCCTAAGCCTTCCTACTCTGAATCGGCTGTACCATGGAACTACAGTGAAGGCTACACCACTACATTCCCTGCAGCTAAGGCAGAAAGCAAAAAAGAAGTGAATCTCATGATGAGGTCAGGAAAATGTGTAGGGGTGGAAAAAAAGCAAAACGAGATAGAAAAAGAAAAGGAAGAAGAGAAAAATAAAGGAAAGGCCAAGGTAGGGGAAGATACCCCTCAGGTAACTAGCAGTGAGGCTGCTGACCTCATTAAAATCATTAAAAAGAGTGAGTTCAACATTGTCGAGCAGTTGAACAAAGTCCCTGCTCAGATCTCAATACTGGGCTTATTGTTAAATTCTGAAAAACATAGGGACTCCTTGTTAAGGATACTTCAGGGGGCCCATGTGCCTAAAAACATTGAACCAGACCAACTAGGCCGGATGGTTGGGCAAATTTTATCCCACAATGTTATAACTTTTTCTGAGACTGAAATCAGCTTAGCAGGGTACCATCATGTTGACCCTTTGCACATAGCTGTGCTCAGTAAGGGTTGCATGATAGCCCGGGTTTTAATTGATAATGGGTCGGCTCTGAATGTCTGCCCATTAATAATGTTTGTTAAGCTCGGTTTGGAGCAAAACAAAATAAAGCAAAATGGAAGAATCATAAGAGCGTTTGACAGCTCCAAAACACACTCCCTAGGGGAGGTTGAACTGCCGGTCACAATTGGACCGTATATTTTTAACATCACATTTGAAGTGATAGATATACCCCGCAGCCTTCAACTTACTCCTAGGAAGGCCGTGGATTCATACGGCTAGGGTTATACCATCTACCCTCCACCAAAGAGTTAAATATATTAGAGGGCAAAAGGTAATTACGGTCCTGGTCGAAAATTTGGTTCCTCCCATGTGGTCCCCTGATGTACCCTACATAAACATGGAAATGACTGCTGACAAGATGGCATTTCACTCTTTCCAGTTTGAAACTGTTAATTTTATACCTGGGGGGTATCAGAAAAAAGAAGGAAAGTTGACCTGTGCTGAGAAAATGGTCAAAAATGTGCTAGAAAAGTACAATTTTCACCCTGGAAAAGGTCTGGGGGTTAACCTGCAAGGAAGGATAGAACCGATAAAGGTTAAGAAGATGGTCCACAGAGCAGGATTGGGGTCCAAGCCAAGGAATTGGAAAAGACAGAGGCAGATGGAAGACATGAAATTCCCGCACATCAGGGAAACTTTTCCTAAGCTTTCCCACATGATTCAGCTGTCTCCTCCCCAGGATCAATCCAAATCCCCATACTATAACATCAATCCATTCCAGAAACCCAAGTCCTCAACCGTGCAGCCATATGTTCCACCTCCACCTCCACAAGCATTGGGTGGGCCTGGGCCACAGGCAGACATGAGCATGATTTCTCTAAGGACGTTGGGGCCTTTTTTGCCATGACAGAAGGCAACCAAGAAGAAATAGCAGAGGAGCTATCTTTTATTGATTGGGCTGCAGTAGAAGTTCCATCTGGGACTAGCCCTACAGAAGAAACAGGCGATGCAACTCACCCAGTACTTGTGATTTCAGATGCGGACCCTGAGCTTGAGGATCAGGCTTGTATCCCTGCCCCGGATTCCTTTATTTTGAACAATTGGGAGGAAACTCCCCTTACTTTTGAAGCCGCGTTTGTTTGGCAAACAGACATGGCTTCCAAAAAAAAAACTCCATTAGTGGAATGCCCTTTTCCTGAAGGTTTTAATGAGCCTTCATCTTCAGGGAAAGATTTTGTAGAAGGCTCTCAAAAAGCACAAAAAGATTTTTCAATTTTTTATAGAAAAGATAAATTTTTCAAAAAAGTCCAAACCACTTATGAACCATATAAGCAAACGGAATTGGATCGGGTTGAGTATGACTTCAACCTCGATCTCGACTTTGACCTAATGGGGTTGAAGAAGAGACCGAGGACGAAGAAGACGACCCTCCAAAAGAAATCACATATCAATTGGAGTGTCATGAAAAGGGGGTCCAACCCAATATTGAAGAGACCATATCAATAAACCTAGGGACCGAAGATGACCCAAAAATAGTAAAGATTGGGGTATGCCTATCTGAGGTACAACATGATGAAATGATACGATTCTTGGCTGATTATGAAGATGTATTTGCATGGTCGTATCGGGATATGCCAGGGTTAGACAGGGACATGGTTGTGCACAGGCTACCAATTCTACCAGATGTTAAGCCAGTTAAGCAGAAATTGAGAAGGTCGAAACCTGAATGGACATTGAAGGTTAAAGATGAAGTGGTTAAGCAATTTCAAGCTGGGTTCTTGGCGGTCTCTACTTACCCTAAATGGCTTGCAAATATAGTACCAGTGCCGAAGAAGGATGGAAAGGTCCGAATGTGTGTGGACTAAAGAGACTTGAATAAGGCAAGCCCAAAGGATGATTTTCCACTTCCACACATCGACATCTTGGTGGACAACACTGCTGTACATAGCTTGTTCTCATTCATGGATGGGTTTTTTTGGGTACAATCAAATTAATATGGCTAAGGAAGATCAAGAAAAAATAGCCTTCATTACACCTTGGGGTACCTTCCACTACACTGTCATGCCATTTGGGCTTAAAAATGCCGGGGCGACCTACCAACGGGCCATGATAGTTTTATTCCATGATATGATCCATAAGGAGATGGAGGTCTATGTGGATGATATGATAGCCAAATCATGTGAAGAAGAAGACCATTTGATCAACTTAAAGAAGGTGTTTGATCAGCTTAGGAAATATAGTCTAAGGCTTAACCCTGCGAAATGTGTCTTTGGGGCTACATCAGGAAAATTATTGGGCTTTATAGTAAGCAGAAAGGGAATTGAGATTGACCTAGCTAAAGCTAAAGCAATCATTGAAATGCCATCACCTAGAACGGAAAAGGAAGTTCATGGTTTTCTTGGAAGGATTCAGTACATAAGCCGGTTCATAGCACAGCTTACCGCTATCTGTGAACCAATTTTCAAGCTTCTAAGAAAGAATAACCTGACAGTCTGGAATGACGATTACCAAGAAGCCTTTGACACAATAAAGGAATATCTATTGAACCCACCTGTGCTAGTGCCACCAACTCCAGGAAGACCATTAATTTTATACTTGTCAGTTTTGGAGACGTCAATGGGGTGTGTCTTGGGACAGCATGACGATACAGGCAGAAAGGAAAGAGCAATTTACTACCTAAGCAAGAAATTTACAGAATATGAAGCAAAGTACTCCCCTTTAGAAAAAAACTTGTTGTGCTTTAGTATGGGCAACTCAGAGACTGAGACATTATTTCCTTAGTCATTCTACCTTACTGATATCCCGAATGGACCCTTTGAAGTATCTATTTGAAAAACCGGCTTTAACTGGCAGGACAGCAAAGTGGCAGTTGTTACTCTCTGAATTTGACCTCACCTATATCACACAGAAAGCCATTAAGGGTCAAGTCATTGCTGATCACTAGCTGCACACCCTTTACCAGAATACCAACCTTTGAAGACTAATTTCCCTGATGAGGCAATCCTGTTTACTGAAGAAGAAGAAGGGGAAAGCTCATGGCAAATGTTCTTTGATGGGGCCGCCAATATGAATGGAAATGGAATAGGGGCTGTTTTGATCAAACCAGATGGGGCACACATCCCAATCGCAGTAAAGTTAAGGTTCCAATGCACAAATAATATAGCAGAGTATGAAGCATGTATAATTGGGTTGCAAGCTGCCTTAGACCATGAAGTAGAGGAACTTGACGTATATGGGGATTCGAGTCTTATCATCTTCCAAACAACTGGTGAATGGAAAACCAAGGATCACAAACTGATCCCCTATCACCAGTATTTGGAAGAAATAAGCACCAAATTCACTCGAATTTCCTTCAATTATATGCCAAGGGCCAAAAATCAGTTTGCGGATGCTTTAGCAACATTGGCTTTAATGGTCAGTATGCTAGAAGGTGTTGATATTAGACCACTGGAAATTGAAGTCAGAGATGAACTAGCTTATTGCCTTGTTCTAGAAGAAGTACCATGGTTTCAAGATATTAAGAACTTCCTAAATGATCGGAGTTTTCCAGAAAATGCCACTTCTACAGAGAAAAGAACAATACAGAGGTTGGCAGGACAGTTCTTATTAAGTGGTGGGCAGTTGTACAAAAGATCACACAATGATATACTACTTAGATGTGTTGCCAAGACCGAGTCAGAAAGGTTAGTTGAAACTGTACATGGAGGAGTGTGTGGACCCCATATGAACGAGCATATGCTTGCCAAGAAGATTCTGCGATTGGGATATTACTGGTCGATAATGGAGCACAATTGCTATATACATGTCAAAAGGTGTCATTTATGCCAAGTGTATGCGGATAACAAGAATGCACCCCCAAATGAATTACACAACATGACATCCCCATGGCCCTTCTCCATGTGGGGTATAGACGTCATTGGAATGATCTCTCCAAAGGCATCAAATGGACATAGGTTTATACTTGTAGCAATTGATTACTTCACCAAGTGGGTAGAAGCAGCTTCTTATGCAAACATTAGGGGATGATTCTAAAGGCCACGGGGTAGACAGATTTGGTCTCTCTCTATTGCTTGGATTACCCTTTTCATTATTCAACCTGATTTTAATTCCTTTGATTATATGTGATTAAGTGTTTTGGATCAGCTTCAAAAAAAAAAACTATACTTTGGCCAGTGATGAGAAATCAAATACTTTTCATAAAACTTCTGTTTTTACAAGCATCTGAGAATTCTGAGGCCAATAATATAAAACCTATTTTTGAATTAAATCTATTATCTTTCCACTAATGGAGTTTGCTTTTGTATAAAAGTATGAAAAAAAGGAAAAAGAAAAAAAAAGGGATAAAAGAATCTAATCCCTACTCCCCAACTACTCCTCAAGCTCCCTAATCCTAGCTGACTAAGTTGCAATGATTCCAGAAGCCCCCTCTGCATCAGGATCGCTCAAAAAGGAGATGATCTCATTTGAAAAAGAATACTTGATCTTCAACGCCCTAAGGGTAGCCAAGGAATCCTGATATTTCTTCTGCATCGCTCGAACTTCAAAGCGACAAGCCTGCCTTTGTTCTTCAAGTTTCTTCTCCATGGCAATGCGACAAGACCTCTGCTCTTCAAGTTGCCTCTCCAGATCAATACCCTTTATCCTGAGCTCTTGTGCTTCTCGTACCCAAATTTGTTGAAGCCGCTTGTGGGTTGCCCTTTCAGACTCCAGAATGTCCTCATAAGTAGGGGGAAGAACTGCAGGAGGATCCTCTGGTACTGGGGCATGACTCTGCACCTACTCTTTGATCCAGAAATGATAGTCCTTCACATGGGACTCAGAAAAGACTGGACCCCGCAGAAAGCGAACATAGGACCACTCATTCATTAATTGAGCATTTAGCCCCATGGTGGCTGATGTAAGTGGCTCTACAAGGCTCTCATAGCCAGTTGGGATCATAATTCCCTGGGTCGCTCCAAACTGCCGAAGAACCCTCAAAGGAAGATAGAGAACAGCAGATTTCAAGCCTGCCAGGACCAAAAAGTTCCTATCTCTGAAGCTGATCACTGTCTCTGGATTGGGCTGATAAGTGCCAGGCCATCTCACTTGATCATCCTGGAGAGTACCCAAGAAAGTGAACCATCCCTGCTTGCCTCCTTGGATATTAGGACAACCCCCGTGGCTCATCAGAACAGGAACTTTCAACCTTGGAAAGAAGCGGCGAGTTATCTCTTCAACTTGACTCAGGTGGTCAAGCAACCAAAGCTTCAGAAAGGGGGAGAATTTCAATTTATTTCAAAAGAGAAAAAAAGGGGAAAGAAAGAAAAAAAGAAAAAAAAAAGAAAAAAAGAGAGAAAAGAAAAAAAGAAGGAAAAGAAAAAGAGAAGAAGAAGAAGAAAAGAAAAAAAAATTATTATTATTTTTTTACCTGTAGGATAGGGGCGCAGGCAAGGAAGCGTTTCTTCTTTCTGAAATAGCAATTTGTTAAAGCTTGGTATATCTCTGCCAAGATCATAGGAGCCAATCTCTCAAGTTCCCTAACCTGGCAGATAACTGAGATAGGAGCTAAGTCAACCTGGTCATCACCCCGTGGAAAGAGCAACTGGTTGACCACTATCAAAGTCAAAGCATTAAACCTAGAATCCTTGTCCCCACTCCTTAGAAGTTTTTCAGTCAAAAAGGTCTTAGACAAGGTCAATAGGGTATCAGAATTTCCTAAGTCTTTCTTCCTTATACCCAAGAATGTGGAGGCCTCCTGTTTGTAGCTAGGCTTTAGGGGAGGGTTCACAACTTTTTCAAAAAACCTTAGGCCAATGATGGTTTCAATTTCTTCTATGGTAGGAGTCATCTCTTTGTCATCAAAACGGAAGAGATTCAATTCAGGAACCCAGTGTCCAATCAAAGCTTCAATGATTTCTCATTTAAAGGGAATTTTAGGGATGTGTAGGATATGCCCTAAGTGGATAGAATCCCAGTGAATTTCCTCATCAAGGGTCATGGAGTTAACCCACCTATCATAGAAGGAGTCCACAATATTGTACCTGGTGAGATTAGGAGGTTTTGATCTAACAGCTTGTCTTGCATGAGGAGATTCATCGACAGAAACGAAAGGGACGAGGGAAGCCATGGAAGCACCAAAGAAGACAAGAAAAGCTCAGGGAGTTTTCAAACTATTAAAAGTGTCACAATGACGTCCCCCTTGAGTTTATATAGAAAATTCAAAAAGGCAGTAAAATCCGTAATTATAATACGAGCATGGCGTGCCCGTATAAAGAATACGGATACACAGTGACCGTGAAACATTTACGGGCAGAGTGCGCCTGTATTAATATTACGGTCACGGCTTGCTCGTAACCTAATTACGGTCCCTTTAGGAAAATGCCAAAAAGTGGGAAATTTTAATTTCAATGGTTTCCTAGGCTTCACCTGTCCCTGCTTTAACATATATCATGCAAGAAAAGCTAAAAATAAAAGAAAAAAGAGCACAAATGAATAAAAATGAACCAAATGTCTTTTATATATAAAAAAGGGGGATACATCAGTTTGTCAAATACATGTGTACATGAAAAATCCTAATCTACTATGCATCTGCAGGGCCATGTCCTCTGCCTCGAGATCGTGGACGCCCAAAGACTATCGACACTTTATCGCGAGCAGAGATGCGCTCCCTCTTGCAGCCCAAAATGGATTGAATGTCATGAAAATACAAGAATAGAAGTCAAAGTGCATAGAAGAAACATACCTAGAGTCAGCTGAAGAAACAGGGGCAGACCCTAGGAGATCTACGGCCCTAGCAGACTCAAGAACAGGCTCTGCAGGAACGGGCTCAACCACAGGATCGGTACTAATAGCAGGCTCAGAAGCTGTAGTCGGCATCTCTGGAACATCGATCACAGGTGGAGGGTCTATCACAGCATCAGGAGCAGCAATCTCTACCTCAGGCTCCACAGGCTCAACAGCAGCCTCCTCTATGATCCCAGCCTCCACAGTAGGCTCCACTATAGCGGCATCCCTAGCCGGCTCCATGTCCATATCCACAGAAGCATCAGGAGCAGTCTCAGGTACTGGAGCAAACTCTGGCACATCCACCACAGCAGGAGCAACCTCAGCCTCGACCTCGGGCTCTGCTGCAGGAACCTCTACCGATCGGGAAGAAGTCACGAACTCCACCCGTGCCACAGAAAATACCTCACCACGAAGATGCATAGGCACAGGTGAAGCAGGTGAAGAAGGGCCGGCTGTGTCATCCTGAAAATAAGAAAGGAAATTTTAATCAGAACAGGATAAATAGAGATAAAAGCAGAAATGGAAAGAGGTGAAAGAATTAACCTGGGTATGAGATGGACCCGCCTGGTCCTGTGCACCAGAAGGGCCTGCCTGTCCCTGTGCCCTGGCAAGCTGTCCCCGGAGATCAGAAATGGTAATGTAGAGGGCGTCCCGCTCGGTGATAGCAGCATCTCGCTGGTGCTCTATATCAGCGTACCGAGACCGGATCTCTGCCAACTGAGCCTCTTGAAATAGAAGAGAAGGTGTAAGAAAATGCCAAGTTCAAATAAAGTATAAAAATGGAAGATGAAAAGGGAGAAGGCATATCGTCGTATCGTAGGCCCTAATCACTACCCCTCCTATCTCCGTGACTCCGCCACGGACAGGCATAGGTGGCATGAGGCACCCAACTGAAGATCGCCTGAACCAGGCATCATAGTCACCCTCCTCCAATAAAGTCTTTGCCTCAGTCCAATCTAGGAACTGGGCAGGATCAACAGGCATAGGAGGAAAGGAGGGGGTAGTATTTGGAGGGATGGCAGGAATCCGGGGCTCTCCAACATGCTGATAGAAGAAGCACTCACCGCAATACCAGATGCTCCCCATCTGACCAATGAAGAACTGATATCTCTGACGTCTCTGGTCAGGGGCAAAAGCATCATCTCTAGCCGCATGCAGGGCTAGCACCTCATGAATGTCCTCCATCCTGGGGACGAACAGCTGAAAAACAGAAAGAAGAATATTAGACATGTGATCCAGAAGAAAAAAAAAAGAAGAGAGAGGAAGAATTAAAGAAGATTACCTTAGATCGATATAGCCTGTCCAGGTGGGCCCGGGCAGACTTAGGATGACTCTTTTCAGAGTCGTGCTCCACATGACACCACCTACGAGCCATGGGATATGTCTCCTCTGACATCGTAGAGGTAGGGCAGAAATAGGGGATATACACCCTAGCAAAGAACTACAAAAAGAAGAAAAAGGGTAAAAAAGAATAGAAAAGAAAGAAAGAGAAAGAAAGAGAGAAGAAATAATTGTTTCACCTGCAGGAAGGGCTAGAAGAATCTGTACCAAAAATGAGCGGGCCCCATGCATACCTCCTCGCTCGCTGCAAGTCTCCCAATAAACTCAAAAAGTGAGGACTAACTGAAGTCGTGTCCTCTGGGAAGAAGCAGGAGCCCATCATATAAAGAAAAAGGAATCGGAAGGCAAACGGGAAAACTGGATCACCAGCGGCAAGCTGGCCAAACTGCCTCCTCCGGAAAGTCTCTCTCAACCAAGTCAGAGACAGTCTCGCTCTCCCTCTATCCCATGCCTCCGGAGGCAGCACAATGTAGCCAAGATAAGCAGCGATCTCATCAGCATCTGGCATCATCATCTCAGGAATAATATCACCGATCATCCTGATCCCGGTGATAAGTGTAAAGTCAGACGGCCGGATCCCAATCTCAACATCCGGAAAATGGAAGCTCAACGTCTCGGGGAAGAACCTCTCCAGCAGTGCCGCAATAAGGGCTCGATCCAGGCGAACATCTGGGATGGTGATGAATAGGCCGAAGCCATACAAGCCTAACTCCTGACGGTAGGCCGAACTGCAAGCTCCAATAAACTTAATAAAGCTGGCCCAGCTCCCACGATAATGAGACATGAGATACTCCAAAGGGATATCTGCTCTAATACACACTGAGGGATGAGTCCTCAAGCCATGCAAAAGATCAGTATCCCTGATCTGGGCAGCAACCGCCTCAGGGACCTCAACTCTGGTCTGGGCCTCATCTCTGACACGGCCTCCTCTGCGGCCTCCCGTACGGCCATCATCATGGCCTACATCTCTACCTCCACTGCGGCGCCCTCTACGGCTCCTGTCTCTGCCTAAAGCCTCAACTGTCGGCTAAAGAAGCAATTGGAAGGGAAAAAGGATCAGGGTGAATTTTATGAAGGAATGAGAAATTTCAGAAAGGTTAGAATATACCTCCGGGGTCGCCTCATGCGAATCCCCAGAAGGAAGATCAGGGATATCAGAATCGGAATCCCTCTCGGCCCTCGAAGACAAGGCCACATCCGCATGATCCCGCCTAACCCGTGAGGAGGAAGGCTCATCTGCAGGATCCCTGGAAGCTGATCTAAGGCGGGCCATCTATGGTTCAAATCAGGGAGATGTTCATTATACTTGTTAAAATTTCATTGCTTGATTTTCATGTTTACCAAGTTTACAGGAAAAAGGAAAATGGAAAAAATGATTCAGAAATTCTTGACTAAATCAGGAATTGATCAAAGAAGATTATCCTTCTGATTTCAAGAAATTTTTAGGAAGTTCAATTATCTTCTAGTAGCTTGTTTTAATTGCTTATGCTTAATCATCTCTTTTTGTTTGGTTTCAGGACAGGCCAAGTAAATGATAACAAGGAAAAGGCAGAATGATACTCTAAATAGCGAGATGGGATAGTCAGTGAGGAATGTGTTAAAGTAAGATATAGCAGCATCTTATGCATAAAGACAGAATCAGAAATGTCATGCAAAGTCAGAGTAATCAGTTGGCAAGGAATTTAGTCCAATTTGCCAATGATAACAAGGAATCAGAATTTCAATTGGAAGCATACAAGATCAAAGCAGAAATTCAAAGCAGAAATCAAGTCTGAATAAGAAAAGTTACAAGCATGTGTCACTTGGAGGAGAAATCAGCGAATCACATATAGGAATTAAGTCCTCATCCCATCAAGAACCTAAACTCAAAGATTGCTAGCACAGGAGCAAATTTCAGACAAACCAAAATGAGCCAGGATTTACAACAGAAATCATAGTATGATGGAGCTTATTTGTTCATAAATCAATCATCAAAACAATAACAGATTTGGCATATATTGGGCATCCAGATCATGGCATAACAAATTTCGGATGGCAAGAAAATCAGAGCAAATTCATGCATGAGCCAAGCTAGTTCAATCATATGGTCACTTGCAATATACTGTTTGCAACAGGAATGAGTGTTTCGGCCACTTACCAGGAATGATCAAGGAAAAAATGCAAGTAAGCAGCAGTCGAACCTTTGATCCACCAAGCTCCTAGAAAAAAAGAAGCCAACGAACTTAAGCCAGTCAATGGAGAACCTTCGAACACTGTTCGGATGGTTACAGAAGAAGGGAACAGTCGCCCAAGGAAGAAAGCTCACTGTCGATGAAGGATGCTCGAATATGAGAGTCGCCAAAGAATGAGAGAGTTGTCGGAGAAGGACGAAGTCGTCGCCAGAAGTCGTGTGTCGCCGGAAGACAAGTGCAGTAGAGATTGAGAAGGGAACTGGAGAGAGGAGTGCGGGCGCAGAGAAGTTAGGGCCAAATGCGAGCAGAAGAAGAAGAAGTTGCGGCCACGGTTAAGTAAAACACCAAAATCCGTAAAAACAGTACGGGCTATAGGCACCCGTAAAGGTAATACGGTCCACTTCGCCCGTATTCAAATTACGGGCAGCATCTGTCCGTAAAGCAAATACGGGCGAAGCAGAAAATTGCATATTTTATTATTTTCTCCACACTTTTTAGGAGATCAATGTCTATATTAGTTGTAAGTTGCAAGGATTGCCATCTTACCCACTTTTGTTTAAAATTTTTGTCTCAAACCTCACTTCATAGCCACGAGTGCTCAGTGAGAGGAGAGAGGAGGATTTGGCCCTTAAGCTGAGGGACTTTTTAGCAAATCTTCCGCAATGAATTCTTTTTCCCAAAATCATCCATTTAATCCTTGCAAAATGCAATTAGTTGGACAAAGATCTCAAAAAGTGCAATTGGTGGGTCTTTTTGCTCTCTGCTTGTAATTGGTTCCAATTACAAGCAAAGAGGGGGCAGTTGTAGACATCCAAAATTGCACTACAAAATGAGAAAATAATGAAAACATTAATTGGAATTTAAAACAGGCCAAAAATTCATGAAAATGGATAATTTAAGCCTGGACCGTATTGTATCTACGAGCTAAGCGCGCCAGAATTTTATATACGGGCACGCAGCGCTCGTAATACATATATGGACACCTTTGGACCGTAAAGCATTTATAGGCAAATCAGACTCGTGCGAGTTCTGTTCTTCTCTCGATTTCTGAGCCTTATCTTTAGTCCAATATTCCTTTAAATGAGCGAATTATATATTTTATTCGTGCGAAATATCTTCGTGGATAAAAGATGGGCATGATCTTGTGTTTAACTCAAACTGAAACTCTATCTTGCCAAACCTTGGACCAACCATGCCCCTGGGTTTGCCTATAAATAGAGGGCCTTTCCTCAAGCAAAAGGCCACGAAAATTTGAAGTCTAAAAAGCTCCAAGAGAAGAAGAGGAACCCCTGCTGCTCTGCTTGCTCAATCCAGGTAAGTCCCTTTTCCCTTTTATTTTTTGTCTTTAATTCTAGATGTAATAGGATTATCTCTATTGCTGTAGAATAAGGCCATCTTTTGTATCTAGTATTCCTAAACCTGCCTCCAAGTACCTCAAGAGTCTCTCTAGCTGTAAAACGTGAAGAGAGAGCTAGGGGAAAAGAGAACAGGTGGATCCCTAGAATAGAACCCCATATCTGTTTTTCTCTTTTTTTTCTAGAATAAGGCCTTTAATTGTGTTTGTATCACCAAACCTATCTCTAAGTACCTCAAGAATCCTCTCTAGCCGTAAAACGTGAAGAGAGAGCTAGGGGAAAAGAGAACAGGTGGATCCGTAGGGTAGACCCCCATGTGCTCTAATCTGTGAGATGTGGCTGTTTTGGATATCCTGATCATGTTTTAATGATTTTAATTTATATCTGGATGAATCCATGAGTCTATGATGTTTATAGCATGAGATCCTCACTATTTGCCAAAATTTGGATTTTCACCACTTTTGCACCTACAGCACTGTTTTCGTGATTTTTGTGATATTAGGCTATGATCTTGGATTTATCATGATCAATATGATAGATCTGGATCCAGGAGCCTGAAAGTAAATTCTAGGGTTTCATGATGTGGTTTTTAAATCCTTTTTCCTTTTTGAGAGAAGACCCAACGGTCTAAATTCTCCCATTTTGATGTTCTTCATCAACGTGGGTATTTTTGGTTTTGATTTTTTGATTTAAGGTGAAATTTGGGCTATATCTATGTCCTGGACTGTTCAAGTTCAATTTTGAAATATTTTATAAAAATCATATTTTTCTAGATTTCTAGAATTTGACTTGAAACCAGATTTTTGGATTTTTCACTTTAAATTGATTTTATTTGATTTTATCTCAATTTTGTTTTGATCATGAAACCCTAAGAATGGTATGATCATATTTGAAAGTTCTGGATCAATTAGACTATTCATATGAAAAAAACCATATATTTTTGTCTTTTTGTGATTTTTATAGCAAGCATTTTTCCTTTATTTTAACATGAACAATACTTGGCAACCACCTTGTGTGGATGAATAGGGGTGCCTAACACCTTCCCCTATTCATAACCTAATCCCCTTACCCATCTCTGGTTGTTTTTTTTAGGAGGGTTATTTTTACCCTAAAATTGCCTTTTGTGCTTATTTAATATTTTGGTGTCCATTCACACTTAAATTGAATGGTGGCGACTCTTTGTTTTATTTAATCCCGCGTGATGATTAGGAAGTCATTGGATTGATTTTTCCATGTCTCACAATTATCATTATTTTTTGTTTTTTTTTTATTATCATAGGGGTGGCATACTTAGCCCCCATTATTGAATGCTTGTAGGTGGCAGGCCCAACCTCCCCTTTCTCTCTTTTGGCCACTCTCTTCTTCGTTTTTTTTTACATACACACGCAACCCCCATATTCATTCCTTCTTCTCTCTCTTTGTTTGTTTTTATTGTATTTTATATTATTTATTTTTAAGCGTACAGGACACGCAACCCCATCCTTTCTTCTCCCTTTTTCTTCTCCCTTTATTTCTTTTTTTTTCTTTTATTTAACTCTCCGCGGTTGCGCCTGGGGGTCTGCTGCACTAGGGCTCCTGGGCCCAATGTTCCCAGACCCTGGTGCCAGGGCACGTTTGGCACCCACAACGTGCTGAAAACGTGTTTTTTTAACGTATTTCAGCCTGTTTGGCTTCTGTCAGCACCCCATTTTTGCATCATAAAATTGCCCAAGAAGCATAATCTTAAACTGGCATATATGTGGGCACATAAATCGAGGTTTTTATAGTGGACCTATCTTTTTAAAATAATAAGCCCATAATAAAGAGAATTCTGAGACGATTCCGATGCACCAAACCGTGGTCAAATCGGATCTCAAGAGACTAAGTTATGGATAAAAGAAGTAAAGGGTAGTTTGGGGATTTTATAAAATCGAAATTGGATGCCACATGGCAGCCACGTGTACGCCATGGTGGATGCCATGTGACCAATGATAAATTAAAAATTTTGGGGTTCTTTTAGTAAATAAGATATGTTTCCTAATGGGTTTGTTATGCAAATAAATAAAAAATTTAATAAAGTTTTGAGATTAAAAGAAAATTAAAAAAAAATATAAACAAAGAGAAATGAGTTGGAAAAATTGGTCCAACTCATGTTCTCTTGAGATATTAAGACTAAGCTTTAAAAAAATATAAGCCTAAAAAATATGGGACAAAATAGACTTTGACTAAACCTAAATAAATGATGGTGTTTAAAGCGAAGAAGAGGAAGAGTTAGGTGTTTAGGAGAGGAAGAAGAGGTGTTAGGAGTTTAGGTGTTTAAGAGAGGAAGAGGAGGAGTTAGATGATTAAGAGAGGAAGAGGAGAAGTTAGGGAGAGGAAGAGGAAAGGTTAGAGGTTAAGAAGTTGAAGGGGTGGGAATTCTCTATAAAAAGGCTTGAAGTTGGGAGCAAAAGGGGGAGGGAGCAAGTAAGAGAGTTCTTTGAAAACAAAACAGTAAGTAGGAAGAAGTGGAGAAAAGAAGAGGGACGTCCACTAGCAAGGAGGGAGAAAGAAAAACTACTGATCACGACACACCAAGGTTCCAAGACCTGATTTAAAGTGTCAATCTATAACAGGTGAGTCATTTGTTTAATACATTGTATGAGACCTCTCTTTCATTACAATTTTGGGATGAGATTACATGATTGGTGAGAGATATGTATATATGTTTGATGGCTTTGGGTAATTTTATCATGTAAGAAAAAAAAAACAAAGATGTAAACCAAAATTTTCTGCATTAGACTTGCACCTGTTTTCTAGATAAACCAATTTTTTTTTACCTAGTTCTAGTTTGATTCAAGTCTGGAGTCCTTCATGAGATTTGTGGTATTTTTATTTTAGTTTAATATAAAAATATGCTTGAGACTCTACACTATGAGTAGGTATTTTATTTTTAAGTTTCTTTGGTTTAGATTTTCACAGGGAGATGTCTAACAGTAAATTTTCAGCTTCATATCTCTTAAATGAAAATGAATTTTTAAAAACTGCTATAGGTTATTTTAGTGCTTAAAGTTATGATTCTAGGGAATCAGATTTCTCACAATTTGGTTAAGAATTGAGGAAGATATGAATCTTTGAATGCGGATAGCGCAGTAGTTCAGATTGTTTCACTTTTTTTTTTTTCGTTTCCTTTGTTTATTGTGATTTTCTTACTTACATTTTTTTTGTTTTATTTTTTTTATTTTACTACATGGGAAGTAACATAGTGGCCCTCCATTCTCCTAATGTAGATATGTTATTATATAATAGAGTTTAAAACATTTTATTGGAAGTATCGAATCAGCCCACATTTCTTATTCTTTTTAATTTGGGTTTCTTTGCTTTAGAATTATTATATGCATGTAAGATGTAGCATAGCAATCCCCCACTCCTCTAATCCCTTGTATATATGAGAAAGATAAAATTAAAAAAAGGGAAAAAGAAAAGAATAATAAAAAATAATAATTAAAAATATTTGATTTGGATTTGGAATAATAAAAATTTGGGTCTCACTGATTGTTTCAATTTTTTTGAAATAACCAAGTACATTGCTCCATGTTGAAATATTTAATTTGGATTTCTTTATTTTGGATTTTTTTTTATATGTATCATATGTATTATAATTTGTATAGGATGTAGCAAAGCAACCCCCATTCCTCCAATATTTGTACACATGTGATTTATTAAAAAATATATATATATATATATATAAAAGATAAAAGATAAAAAAACTAAATAATAGTAATCAGCCCAAATATAATCCAATTGATTTAAGGGAACCCATTTCGGTGGGGCAACCCAGGGTGTTCAAGGACTTCCCTGGGTTGTAATCAGGTCACTTATCAGGAATCATTGGTGTAGACCAAAAAAAAATCAAACAAGGTGTCTACCTGCACCATTTCAGGTAGTGGCGACTCCATAAAACATGTAACACGTTTTTTTCCGCCTACCCGAGGTGCGCACAGCTTGGCGACTCCACTGGGGACAGAAACCAGAATATTTGGTTAGATCAAACTCGGAATCATTGGGGGTTGACCCAAGCCAGTTTGATTAGTTGGATTATAATGGGCTTATTCTTTGCACATGTGCAGAAACTTGCACATGCACGCACACTCTCTTTGTACATATGCACACACTTGCATAAATTGGTCAAGGAAGATTTGCCGCCTTACTTAGTAAGTGTTGAATATATGCAAAAACATATTTTGGGGAGTTCTGTCATGATGGACGAGATAATTGCCTAAGGAAATTGGATTTTAAGCGGGACCACTGTGACCCCTCCAATTACCTGGAAACTCTCCCGGAATATAGTTTTGTGTACCAATTCATCACTTTACTATATGAGGCAGTGAAAATTCCTTCCCACGAACACATATGCACTCACACACACTGTGGTTTGTTTACATGCTTTGATATAAATTGCATGGGGGGACACCCGCGAGGGAGCCAGCGTGGATGATCCGATTGAATGATATGGCATTTCTTCTTTATGAAAACATAGTTCTCTCTAGCAGCCACCCTTCTTTATCGTATTAAAAAATTTTGGGATGGTATTAGCCTCAAGCGCCTGTGGCTTGCCAGGGAAAGCGAGGTAAAACATCCCCCCAGGTTTCTAGATTCCTATAGCGCCACTGGTTTCTTGTCGTGGTATGCGAGGGTTTAGTACTTGGCTCAGACCCTTATAGGCAAATATCTCGAGCTGGGTATCCTTCCCCACCCATTACTTCTGGATAAACTGCGATTTTGTGAATGTGCTTGAATGATAGAAATAAGATTTAAAACCCAAGAGTCGATCAGGGGCAATAACCCTCGTCTTTTTGCATCAAATTGAGTAAATCCTAGATCATGGACTACCTCAGCCCTAATTTAGGAAGCCAAGCAAACTTTGATTAGGGGGCCGCCTCGGATCCATGCATAGAGTCCTATGAGTCGTGGATCTCGACCCATTGAGTTCATTGGAAGCACCCTGAGTCCAAATCGGCCTTCTTGAGCAGATGAAAGCCAGCCAGATCAGACAAATAGATGAAAGCGAGCAAGATCATAACAGGGGCACAAAACCCTAGATCTAGGAATTCAGCTCACCTACCTTTGAAGCAATTTGTACCCTTCTTTTGGGCTCCCAGCAGCCCTAAAGATGAATTCTTTGCAGATTTTTGTAAATAACATGTAACTTTCACCCTCGATGGCAAGTTGTAAGTTTTTGCTAAGGTTCGACGCCAAGAGCAGACAAAAGAACATATGAAAAACAAAGGCTGATTAGGACTTGGACGTGCTTCCTTACACAAGTATGTCTAGGAGTTGTGCCTTGATAGGCACCAATCTTTTTTATGATTGTGCACACACTTTTGGGTGTATTTTTTATATTTGTCTATTAACACAGACACTCAGGATGGTAATCTCACTTAACCTTCATTTTATTTGTGGGTATGCCTGTTCATGCATGCACATTGAGATCATTTGCACAAACATGTTTGGTCAAACCGTTTTCAAAGATTCACAAAAGAATTTCCAAAACCAAAATCGCCTCCGGGTGCACATCAAATCGCCTTCGGGCGTACATCAAATTGCCTCCGGGCTTACATCAAAATCACCTTCGAGCATACATCAAATCGCCTCCAGACGTACATCAAGCTGCCTTTCGGGGCGCACATCAAAGTTGCTTTTTCAAGGCACACAATAAAGTGGCCTCCGGGCCTACATTGAATCGTTTTCCACGACATACATAAACATCGTCTCTCGTGACGCGTAATAAACCGTCATTCGTGGTTATATTGAGCTAGCCATATAAACGTAAATCAAATTGCTCATCTTGTGGCATACATTCTTCATACCATTCTGTAGACACCCCAAATTGCACTAAACATGAGAAAATAATTGAAAATATTAATTCGGATTTGAAACAAGTCAAGAAATTGTAAAATCTGGCCAAACTGGTCATGACCGTATTTTGTTTATGGTCTGGTCATACCTACAGTTGATATACGGTCACGGCGTGCCCGTATTAATAATACGGGCAGAGGCGACCGTAATATATATACGGGCACGGGGGTCTTTTTGCGAATTTTACCTTTTTAATTTTTGAGCCTTATTTGCACCCAAATATCTCTCTTGGATAAGGGAATTCTTTTATTTATCTGTTCGAATTATCTCATTTATCTTTGTTAGCCATGGATGGGCATTATCCTTGTGTTTAACTCAAACTGAAACTCTATCTTGGACCAACCATGCCCCTGGGTTTGACTATAATAGAGGGCCTTTCCTCAAGCAAAAGGCCACGAAAATTTGAAGTCTAAAAAGCTCCAAGAGAAGAAGAGGAACCCCTGCTGCTCTGCTTGCTCAATCCAGGTAAGTCCCTTTTCCCTTTTATTTTCTGTCTTTAATTCTAAATGTAATAGGATCATCTCTATTGCTGTAGAATAAGGTCATCTTTTGTATCTAGTATTCCTAAACCTGCCTCCAAGTACCTCAAGAGTCTCTCTAGCCGTAAAACGTGAAGAGAGAGCTAGGGGAAAAGAGAACAGGTGGATCCCTAGAATAGAACCCCATATCTGTTTTTCTCCTTTTTTATAGAATAAAGCCTTTGATTGTGTTTGTATCACCAAACCTATCTCCAAGTACCTCAAGAATCCTCTCTAGCCGTAAAACTTGAAGAGAGAGCTAGGGGAAAAGAGAACAGGTGGATCCGTAGGGTAGACCCCCATGTGCTCTAATCTGTGAGATGTGGCTGCTTTGAATATCTTGATCATGTTTTAATGCTTTTTATGATGAATTTGAATGAATCCATGAATCTATGATGTTTATAGCATGAGATCCCCACTTTTTTATAAAATTTGGATTTTCCACATATTTGCACCTACAGCACTGTTTTCGTGATTTTTGTGGTTTTAGGCTAAGATCTTGGATTTATCATGATCAATATGGTAGATCTAGATCCAGAAGCCTGAAAATAAATTCTAGGGTTTCATGATGTGGTTTTTGAATCCTTTTTCATTATTGAGAGAAGACCCTAGGGTCTAAGTTCTCCCCTTTTAATGTTCTTCATCAACGTGGGTATTTTTGGTTTTGATTTTCAGATTTAATGTGAAATTTGGGCTATATCTATGTCCTGGACCATTCAAGTTCAATTTTGAAATATTTTATAAAAATCATATTTTTCTAGATTTCTAGAATTTGACTTGAAGCCAGATTTTTGGATTTTTCACTTTAAATTGATTTTATTTGATTTTATCTCAATTTTATTTTGATCATGAAACCCTAGGAATGGTATGATCATATTTGAAAGTTCTGGATCAATCAGACTATTCATATGAAAAAACCATATATTTTTGTCTTTTTTGTGATTTTTCATGATTTTTATAGCAAGCTTTTTTCCTTTATTTTAACATGAACAATACCTGGCAATCACCTTGTGTGGATGAATAGGGGTGCCTAACACCTTCCCCTGTTCATAACCTAATCCCCTTACCCATCTCTGGTTGTTTTTTTTAGGAGGGTTATTTTTACCCTAAATTTGCCTTTTGTGCTTATTTAATATTTTGGTGTCCATTCACACCTAAATTGAATGGTGGCGACTCTTTGTTTAAGTTAATCCCGTGTGATGATTGAGGAAGTCATTGGATTTTGATTTTTTCCCATGTCTCACAACTGGCGACTCTGCTGGGGACTTAAGGATTTGAGCCTTTTGGTGTTTTAGTTCATGTTTTAATATTTTTGGATTTGCTTGCTATTTTGTGTTCTTAAGCATGTTGGGTATGTTTTAAATTTGAATTATTGCTTAAGAATTCATGGGGGTAGAAACATGCGTAGGGGGGTTCATTTTGCTGAACCATATTTATTTATTGCTATATTTTTATGATAGCATGTTTTAATTTTCAGCATGATCTCCATGATGATTTTTTGGTGTATAACATGATAAGATGCTTGCATGATTGGATGATTTTTATAAGCATGTTTTAGGTGCTATAGGATTGTTTTGTGTATTTGTTTACTTTAAATATGTTTTCATATTATGCCTTGGTTTGTTTATGCATGGCTACGAAAAGAGTGGCAAGGGTTTGGGACGTTGTGAATGCACCTTATTTTTACAATGCACTGTGCACCTTTTATTTTTTTTACACGGCCTACCCTTAACCTATAGGAAGTTGAACCCGAATGTGTGTAGCTTGGCGCAACAAGGTCGATACTTCGGAAAACGAAAGTGAAAACATTCACCTTAGAACTTTGGGCTAATGATGTGATGATAACGTGGATCTGTGATTCTGGTCATCACTAGGCTTGAGTGCTAAGTTGCCATTAAGCCAAAACCCAAAACCCCTACGCTTGAAGGTGGAGTTACACGTTTTTTGCTAAAGTACACAATTACGTGGGGATATGGGCTTGCAATTGTGGGAAGGCCGTTTGCATGGCTTACAAACCAAGGCATAATGCGGATGCCATATTGAAGGTAAACAAGGTAATAAGGTAATCCTATTGTTTTGCATTATTTTCATGTCATAGGGGTGTCATGATGCCCATTGGTTCGGGATAAAATTGGTCCCAAAATATGCATGTTTACTAAAATTGGTGTAGCCCATAGGGATTGTTTTTCTCTGTTTAGAATCAATCCTACCCAATGTTCATACAAGAGGCAACAAAAGGGTACCAAATTCTAGAATATGGTGTCAATTTGGAGGGTACATGTGCCCTCCTAAGCACGTGTTTTAGCAAAAAGGCCAAGGTCCGCTTTGGGACAGTTTAGAAGCTTTGCACTGGGTGAACTGTATGTTTGGATGAGCAATTAAAGTGATCAAACCATGAAAAAACTGGGAAAAAATAAAAGAGTTCCGTAAAACCGCATTTGGTACAAAGGCTGGGCTCGCCCGTATTGGTTATACGGGCTGGGTTCGCCCGTGTTTTCCATATGGTTACGACTCGCTCGTAATTTGAATACGGGCAGGGCTGGACCGTACTGTGTATACGGTTTTCTCAGAAAATTCAATTTTAATCAGTTTTCCCACTAAAATCTTCCTTTAGCCTTTAAATAATGATAAAGGGAAATGAGTTTGAATAAAATGTTTCAAAAAAAATAAAAATAAATAAATAAATGAAATAAATAAATGTGAGAGAAAATCCTTTGGGCCTCTGAAAGCCTTCGAATTTCAGATTTTTTCTCAAAAACTCCTTGGGCCTTTGAAAGCCTTTGAATTTCATACTTTTTCTCAAAAAAAAAATCCTTGGGCCTCTGAAAGCCTTTAAATTTCAGATTTTTTCTCAAAAACTCCTTGGGCCTCTGAAAGCCTTTGAATTTCAGACTTTTTCTCAAAAAATCCCTGGGCCTCTGAAAGCCTTTGAATTTCAGACTTTTTCTCAAAAATCCATGGGCCTCTGAAAGCCTTTGAATTTCAAACTTTTTCAAAAAAAAAAAAAATTCCTTGGGCCTCTGAAAGCCTTTGAATTTCAGACTTTTTCTCAAAAATCCCTGGGCATCTGAAAGACTTTGAATTTCAGACTTTTTCAAAAAAATCTTTGGGCATCTGAAAGCCTTTGAATTTCAGACTTTTTCAAAAAAATATTTGGGCATCTGAAAGCCTTTGAATTTCAGACTTTTTCAAAAAAATCCTTGGGCCTCTGAAAGCCTTTGAATTTCAGACTTTTTCTCAAAAATCCTTGGGCCTCTGAAAGCCTTTGAATTTCAGACTTTTCTCAAAAACTCCTTAGGCCGTCTATAAGCCTCTGAATTATAGAAACATATCCTTTGGGCCGTCTAAAAGCCTCTGAATTTTAGACAAATCATTTCTTTGGGCCGTCTAAAAGCCTCTGAATTTTAGACAAATCATTTTTTTGGGCCGTCTATAAGCCTCTGAATTATAGACACATATCCTTTGGGCCGTCTAAAAGCCTCTGAATTTTAGACAAATCATTTCTTTGGGCCGTCTAAAAGCCTCTGAATTTTAGACACAACATTTTTGGGCCGTCTATAAGCCTCTAAATTATAGACACATATTCTTTGGGCCGTCTATAAGCCTCTGAATTATAGACACATATCCTTTGGGCCTCTGAAAGCCTTTGAATTTCAGACTTTTTTCAAAAATATCCCTAGGCCGTCTAAAAGCCTCTGAATTTTAGACAATCATTTCTTTGGGCCGTCTAAAAGCCTCTGAATTTTAGACAAATCATTTCTTTTGGCCGTCTATAAGCCTCTGAATTATAGACACATATCCTTTGGGCCGTCTAAAAGCCTCTGAATTTTAGACAATCATTTCTTTGGGTCGTCTAAAAGCCTCTGAATTTTAGACAAATAATTTCTTTGGGCCATCTAAAAGCCTCTGAATTTTAGACAAATAATTTCTTTGGGTCGTCTAAAAGCCTCTGAATTTTAGACAAATAATTTCTTTGGGCCGTCTAAAAGCCTATGAATTTTAGACAATAATTTCTTTGGGCCGTCTAAAAGCCTCTGAATTTTAGACAAATCATATCTTTTGGGCCGTCTAAAAGCCTCTGAATTTTAGACAAATCATTTCTTTGGGCCATCTAAAAGCCTCTGAATTTTAGACAATCATTTCTTTGGGCCGTCTAAAAGCCTCTGAATTTTAGACAAATCATTTCTTTGGGCCATCTAAAAGCCTCTAAATTTTAGACAATCATTTCTTTGGGTCGTCTAAAAGCCTCTGAATTTTAGACAAATCATTTCTTTGGGCCGTCTATAAGCCTCTGAATTGTAGACACATATCCTTTGGGCCTCTGAAAGCCTTTGAATTTCAGACTTTTTTCAAAAATATCCTTGGGCCTCTGAAAGCCTTTGAATTTCAGACTTTTTTCAAAAATATCCTTGGGCCTCTGAAAGCCTTTGAATTTCAGACTTTTTTCAAAAATATCCCTGGGCCTCTGAAAGCCTTTGAATTTCAGACTTTCTCCAAAAATTTCTTTGGGCCTCTGAAAGCCTTTGAATTTCAGATCCTTTTTTTTTGTGAGACCTGTTGGAAGCCCTAGAATATTCCAACAATTCAATTAAAAAAAAAAAAAGAAAAAAGAAGCAAATAAAGAAAAAAATCCAAACTCGTGCTCACCCAGCTTGCATATAGGCATTCCTAGGCATGTGAATGAGATTAAATGGACACTGATATTTTTCCTTTATTGTTTTGCCAGGTACCAATACACTTGCAATCATAGCTCTTGTAACCAGATCAAGAGCTTGCGCTATGAATCCCATTGAGACTGAAGCTGATGCTCCTTACCCAGATATTGTCTTGCTTCAGGAGCAAGTGGCAGGACTAGCCCGAATGTTAGAGAACATACTATCGGTGCAGGCCCAACAAGTGCAAGCCCAGAATCAAGCATCCACTTCCAACCCAGCACCTCCACCCCAAATCAATATCCCACCTCTGGTTCAACCTATTCCTGAACCCATTTATGAACCCACCCCTGAACCTATACTGATCAGGAATGAGACCATTGAATCAGACAAAGAAAAGGAAAAAGAAAGGATGAGGGATGAGATAGAAAAGAAGTTCATGCATAGGTTGGAGATGATTCAAGATGAACTGAGGCAGGTGAAACGGGTGAATAACTTTGGAGGCACCAATTTCGAAGATTTGTGTCTATAGCCCAATGTATGCTTACCGGCCAAATTCAAGTGTCCGGATTTCGATAAATATGATGGCACTGGCTGCCCAATGAGCCATTTGAAGTTATACTGCGGGGCTTTATGCCAGTTTGGCCGAGATGACGGCATACTAATTCAGCTCTTCCAGAGGAGTTTAACTGGAACTGCTTTGAGGTGGTTTGCCACTTTAGACCATGGGAAGATCAGAAGATGGAAGGACCTAGCAGATGCCTTCTTAGCTCAGTACCGGTTTAATTCAGAGATCGTGCCAGATAGGTACGATGTAATGAGGATGAGCAAAAGTAAGGACGAATCTGTAAGGCAATATGCCAAAAGATGGAGGGAGACTGCCTCTCAAGTCAGGCCACCTATGCTGGAGCCAGAAATGATCTCCACTTTCATCAGTACACTAGGGCAACCGTTTTACAGTCACTTGGTGGGTCAAACTACCACCAACTTTGCTGCCCTAGTGCAGGTGGCAGATAGAATTGAAGATGGGATCAAGTCTGGGAAAATAGCTGATTACTCTGCAGTGTTGAACCAGGAAGCTTCCACCACTTTCTCTACACAGAAAAAGGAGAATGGTAATGGAAGAATAAAGAATGAAGAAGGGAGAGAAGCAGAAGTGAATATGGTGCAACTTCCCAGGGAACCCTTTCAAATCAATGCCCATCCACCTCCTATCAAGCCAACCCATCAATTTCCTTTGCTGCCTATTCAAATTAATGTCCCTTTTGCACAGCCTGTGAAGGAGGAAACAGAAGTAAGGAAGAGAAGGGAATTTTCTAAACTGCCTATGAGACCATCTGAGCTTTTGCCTACTTTACTTCAAAAGGGTTATGTGACTTTGAGGTTGCCAAATCCTCATGCAAGCAAAGGGAAGGGTTATGATTCATCTACAATATGTGATTATCATATGAGCACTCCAGGGCATACCACTGATCATTGTTTGGCCCTAAAGCATGCAATCAAGGATTTGTTGGATAATAACTCCTTATCATTCAATTCAATCACTCCTATCCCACCTACCGATAACAATGGGGCAGGCAGCTCAAATGCAATAGGGGCAATTTTCTTTGGAGAAAGAAGATTTGACCCTTCTCAGCTTATCGCTCCTATTGGTCCAACAGTCAGGGTTTATCTTGAAAGAAATGCTCTTGGTTATGAGCAGGAAGGCTTGCCTTACTCAGCAGGAAAAAGAAATTATCAGAAAAAGGGAGAAAAGTCAACTTTTGCCTTTTAAGAATAGGGGCAGTTTTCGAACTCCCATGTTCTTTGAAAAGAAACTCCCATAAAAAGAATGCACATTTCCTGAGGATCCTAAGGAGCTTTGTTCTCAGGAAGTGATTTTAATAAAGGCTCATCAAAAAAGAAAAAAAGATTTTTCCCTTTAACATTTTTCTAGAGAAAAAAAAGTTTTCTACAAGGTCCTTTTTACTCATGAGTTATATCTCCCATTGAATTTCATTAAGTTGAATATGACTTCGACATTGGGCTCAATTTTGAGACTGAAATCGAAGAAAAAGACATTTTATGTGAAAATTCAAATCTTTTTAAGTGTCATGAGAAGAATATTCTGCAAAATTATGAAGTGACCAATTTTATGGCCTTTGGAACCGAAGATGACCCATAGTCTTCAACAGAAAATATAGAAGAAGATTTGAAGTTCCTTCATTAGAATACAGAAAGGATCGCACCACTTGCTGATTCATTCAAAGGGAGGTCGATAATATTGGTTGAAGAAATTTTGGGGCTTTACACTTGAAAATATGGGAGAATCTGATATTTTCGTTGGAAATAGAATTAGGCATCATTTGATGGAAAGAATCCAAATTCATAAGATTGATCAAAAGGTGAAGAACTTGTTCATAACAGAAGTTCTATTTAAAGAGGCTTTCATGTTGACAGAAGGTGATTAAGAAGAAAAAATCCTGATCCAGTCATGTAGTGCAACTCTACCAAGTCTAAAATTCAAATTTTTCTTAAAATGATAAGAGGCCTTTCTTTCTTATATCCCCAAAAATTTTGAAATCCCTAGTTAGACCCTTTGAGCTTGATACATTTTTCCAAGTAACCTAAACTGAGAATTGTAACCCCACACTGGGGCAAATTTATTAAGGCATAAAAAAAAAGGAATGAAGGGACTGTGCACACGTCCCGCAAGGCGCCGCACTAAAAATGGGATTTCTTGGAGTCGCCACTGCCTGATAGGGTGCAGGCAGACACTTGGGTACCTATACAGGTCTAAGATTTGCTGGTCTGCGGCTTTCTTAGAGATTCGGGCAAGTTCTCGGTTACGATCCGGGGAAGTTCGAAAACACCCCGGTCCGCCCCGTCAAATGACGGGTCCCTCGGGTCTCCCTAGTTTTGAGCCAGTTTCACCCTTCCTAGGCCAGCATGCCACTTGGTTTGGTCTGGCGGGACCCTCTGGAGGTGTGGATCCCTTTCTATTTTATTTTATCTTCTTATTTAGGCGAAGTGGGTCGGAGGCGGGTCCCGTTGGAAGACCCATGGATTGCCAAGGTTGGGCTTGAGCCCAGCAGGGTTATTGGGTAACCCATTTTGGTTATTTATCTAATTAAATTAAACATGCTAAGGGCTTAGTGGGCTTGGATTTGGCCCATTAACCAAGGGTCAGATGCCTTGGGCCCATTTGTTAAAAACGGGTCTGGTTTGGGCTGGTCAAAGGTGGGCCCAGGGGATGCCTTGGTGGGCCCATCTAGGCCCATGGTCCAAAAGTGGACTTAAAACATTCCAAATTACTCATAGGGTCGGGTCAAAACCAATTCGGGTCGGATTTGGATCCAACCGGGTCAAAAAGAATAATTTTTGGTTGTTTATCGAATTGACCGCATTTACTATGCGGTCTGGTCTGAACTGTAGATGCAGTGCGGTTTAGACCAGACCGCATACCAAGTGCGGTCAAGTCCAGACCGCCCTGAGTATGCGGTTTTTGCCCGAATTTGCTGTTTTGCTCCGATTTCGGCCGGGATCGCTTCGTTTGCTTTTCAGGGAGGTCCGGGGACGTCCGTCGGGATTTTTAGCATCTTCACAGCAACACACAAGCTCCTTTCTTAGTCATATTTTTCTTCTTTTCTTCTTCCTTTTTCCTTTGCTCTTCATATAGTCATTCTTTGCATGGGAATCAAGAGAGGCACCAGAGATTCTTTTACCATCTTGCTATGATCATAACCACGTATTCAACTTTGCTCGCGAAGATAGAAAGTTGGCAAGAGGATGATTTGTCTCTTTTTATTTTGCAAGGACTAATGACATCTTATCTTAGATGACTTTTGCTCATTATATCCTTGACAAAATTCTCTCCTTTCACCCTTTAATTGGATCTTGTTTTCAACATGAGATGCTCAGTATCGTACACATTAGAAGCAAATGGAGGTGAGAAATAAGTAATAAAACAAGTAATAAATCAAGCTTAAAAAGAAAAGAAAAGAAAAGAAAAGAAAAGAAACTTGATATGTATTGAATGAAACAACCTACTGTTTACTGTTACCTTCTTGTTTTTGACAGGTGATGGTTTTCCGATGATTTCGGCAGCGCTTCCGCACCCTCGTAGAATTCCAAGAATGGATTTGAAAAGGGATTCCCCACTTCTGGGTTGAAAGGAATGAAATGGAAAGGGGGATGGTGCAATCCAAGGGTATTTTGGGTTTTGGTTTTGAGTGGGGCAGAGTTTGGGCAGGGGTTGGACGTAGAGAAAGAAAAGGACAGAGCTAAAAGGAGGCCAGCCTCTCTTGATTGGAAATCAAGGAGGGAGAGAGAAGGGAGGGGGTGAGTGAAGAAGAGAGCAAAAGGGAGAGAGGAGAAGGGGTTTGATGCTTTTCCAAAGAATGGGGGTAGCCTCCCTTTTATAATGAAAAAAATGAACCAAAAGTAAATTCTAATCACATTTGTTGACCAAATTTTAATTTTATATGTAATGTAACTAAAACTTAAATAAGTTTTATTCTTATCTTGGACACCTCATGGGGGACACGTATCCCCCATGTGCAAAATGTTTAGTATTTTATTATTTCTTAATATCATTTATTTTCTAATTATCTAAATTACTAGATATTTTTAGATTTTCTTATTATTTTATTTAGATCTTTGTTTTGGTTTTTGAGCACATGCATGCTTTGATTTTTTATTTTCTTTTTCCTTTATTTTAAACCTCTTAATTAGGTGTTGTATGAAAATATTATTATTTTAATTGAAGATTCTTTTCTTTTTACTGTTTTTGCCACATGTGCAGATTTTCTGAAACTTTGACTGCTCATATTTCTTTCATCTGGTATCCGATTTCAGCAAACTCAGTGGCGTTGGAATCAGCTCGAGATTCCCTATCCGCTAAGCTAAAGGTTGGCAGCAAACTCGAGCTTTTTAGCAGACGTGCAGACTCGCGTCCCGGAGCCAGTTTTGCTCAAATCTCCTTATCCGGGACTCCGATTTCAGCAAACTCAGTTGCGTTGGAGTCATGTCGATGCGCCCTTTCTGATGATATCCAATTGAGCAGCTAATTCGGAGTTCTGCAGAAAGCCGATTCTGCTATTTCCAGATTTGACCAGCCCATAACTTCTTCATCCGGACTCCGATTTGAGCAAACTCAGTGGCGTTAGAACCGTATCGGAATCCTCTTTCCAATGGTATGAAGTTTGGTGGTCAATTTGCACCTGATCAAAAAGTCAACTTTTTGAGCCCTTCAGGTTTGACTTTTTCAATTAGGGTTTTATTCTTTCATTTTTGGGGGTGCAAAAATGAGGTGCTGACAGGGACAATTATTGAAATTCAAAAGGGATTTTGAATATGTTTTCAGAAAATGGGGCAAAGAAATGAAAAAAAAAAGAAGAAAAAGAAATAAAAAAAAAGGAAGAAAAAAAGGTAATCAAATGCTATTTGGAGAATGTCTTCAAAATTGTGAAGAAAAGAATGGAAAAAAGAAGTTCAATACTGGAGAATAAGTTTCAAATGAAGAAATCAAATTGAGGGAAGAACTTCATTACTGGGGGAAATTTTGTATTCATTCCAAAGGAAGAAATGCTTTAAAAATTACAATTTCAGTTAACCCATTTGATCATAGGGTATTTGAGCCTTTTATTCCTTTTCTTTCTAAACTAACACCAAGCCTTCGTTTCATCCTATTCATAAGTCCTCTTTGATTAAGAAATTTTGAATTAAGGCAATTTTGACTACATGGTTGCTGGTGACGAAGGATTAAAAAAAAAAAGAAAAAAAAGAAAAAAGAAGAAAAAAAAAAGAAAAAAGGAAAAAATGGAGAAAATGTAGTGAAAACTCGGAAGGGTGCTACATGGCAAATAATCAGCTATCTACAAGAAGGAAATTGTTAGAGAGGAAAGTCCAGAATTGGCATAGATCCAGGTGAAGTCCTCATGTTGGTGGTTATTTTGAGATACAATCACTCTTCAAGTGAGTGAGAAAATTCTCTTTTCAAGATTGAAGCAACATAATCAGAACTATGATATGAATCATTTATGAACAAGTTGATGGCCATCAAAATTGCCATTAGGAAATTATTGCTGAAGTTGAAGTCATAAATTATCATATCATGGATACAATGGAGAAACAATTGCTCTTCAATTGGATGAAGGAAAATGTCTTTCTAGACAGGGGCAAAATAGTCAGATTGAAAGAGTCGTCATATCTGGAGCATCAATTGATAAGCCGATGGTCATGGGAATGAGTCTAAAGGTTTTGAAGGCTTAATTTGGTCTTTCTTCATTTTCTGAAATAATCTTCTCATTATTCAACTTGATTTTAATTCTTTTGGACTATATGCTAATAAGTGATTGGATCATTTTTTCAAAAAAATATATATATATAAAAACACAAAAAAGCAAAAAAATATATTTTTGGCCTATGATGAGAATCTATATCTTTCATAAAACATTGGTTTTGCAAGCATTAGAGAATTCTGAGGCCACTAGTATAAAACATATTTTCTTATGTTTGCATTTGCAGTCTTCTATTAGGGTTTCTTTTTGGCAAAGGTTAAAAAAAAAAAAAAAGAAAAAAAAAGAAAAAACAAAGAAAAAAAAACTATACTTTGGCCTATGATGAGAATCTATATCTTTTCATAAAACATTGGTTTTGCAAGCATTAGAGAATTCTGAGGCCACTAGTATAAAACATATTTTCTTATTTTTACATTTGCATTCTTTTATTAGGGTTTCTTTTTGGCAAAGGTTAAAAAATAAAAAAGAAAGAGAAAAAAAAGAGAAAAAGAAAAAAAAAGGAGAAAACAAAAGAGAAAAAGAAAAAAAAAAGAGAGGATCATTTCTACTGAGGGGCAAATACTTCTTCAAAAAATCAAAACCGGGGCATGCTCAGTGTCTTTCCTTCTGGGTTTTCATTGGAATGAATTCCAACATCTGGAAGTAGCAATCAAGCTTTAGTCTTCGGATTTAAAAAAGAAAAAAGAAAAAGAAAAGGCTTCGAAGCAAGGGCATGTTTTCTTCGTTAAACAAGGGTTCCCAATTCTTCAATCATGAAGAAGGATTTTACTGGGGCAGCAAAAAGGCATGAAAGACAGATCATGAGTTGTAAAGGCATGAGGTTAGATCAACAAATCATGATCCATCAATCAAGATGAGGGCATTCACTTGGGCAATTAAAAAGCATGAAGACAAGTTATGGGCAGTAAAGACACATACATCGTTATTGAGAGAGCAAGAAGATAAAGAAGCGAAAGCAAGTTGCAAAATATTCAAGCATAGGTTCGGGCATCAAATGGCACCCAGGTATATCAAATAAGAAAATCAATCAGGAAAATTCAAAAAGTGAAAAACATCAAAATCAATTGAGTTTGTAGTGGTCAATTTTAAATCCACATTCTTTTCAAAATTTGCTTGTCTCATATTTCTTTTAATAGCCACGAGAGCTCAAAGACATCTGAGATAAGGAAGAGACGCCACCCCATCAGACTTTAAGCAGGGGTTTCATTGGCTATCTTCGAATCCATGTTTTTATCATTTCTTTGTTTGACCAAAGCAAGTTCAATTAATGAAATGTCTTTCAAATGTGCAATTTTGAGTTGTGTCTGTTCTTTGCTGTTCATTGTGCTACAACTGCAGGCCACCCAGAAAAATTATCTTTTTCATCATTTTCTCCACACTTTTCAGGAGATCAATGTTTATATTAGTTGTAAGTTGCAAGGATTGCCACCTTACCCACTTTTGTTTAAAAATTTTGTCTCAAATCTCACTTCATAGCCACGAGTGCTCAGTGAGAGGAGAGAGGAGGATTTGCCCCTTAAGCTGAGGGACTTTTAGCAAATCTTCCACACAAATACTTTTTCCAAAATCATCCATTTAATCCTTGCAAAATGCAATTAGTTAGACAAAGATCTCAAAAAGTGCAATTTGTGGGTCTTTTTACTCTCTGCTGGTAATTGGTTCCAATTACCAGCAAAGAGGGGGCAGCTGTAGACATCCCAAATTGCACTAAACATGAGAAAATAATTGAGAATATTAATTGGGATTTGAAACAGGTCAAAAAAGTGTAAAATCTGGCCAAACTGGTCATGACCGTATTTTGTTTACGGTCTGGTCATACCTGCAGTTGATATACGGTCACGGCGTGCCCGTATTAATAATACGGGCAGAGGGCGACCGTAATATATATACGGGCACGGGGGACTTTGTGCGAATTTTACCTTTTTAATTTTTGAGCCTTATTTGCACCCAAATATCTCTCTTGGATAAGGGAATTCTCTTATTTATCTGTTCGAATTATCTCATTTATCTTTGTTGGCCATGGATGGGCATTATCCTTGTGTTTAACTCAAACTGAAACTCTATCTTGGACCAACCATGCCCCTGGGTTTGCCTATAAATAGAGGGCCTTTCCTCAAGCAAAAGGCCACGAAAATTTGAAGTCTAAAAAGCTCCAAGAGAATAAGAGGAACCCCTGCTGCTCTGCTTGCTCAATCCAGGGAAGTCCCTTTTCCCTTTTATTTTCTGTCTTTAATTCTAGATGTAATAGGATCATCTCTATTGCTGTAGAATAAGGCCATCTTTTGTATCTAGTATTCCTAAACCTGCCTCCAAGTACCTCAAGAGTCTCTCTAGCCGTAAAACGTGAAGAGAGAGCTAGGGGAAAAGAGAACAGGTGGATCCCTAGAATAGAACCCTATATCTGTTTTTCTCATTTTTTATAGAATAAAGCCTTTGATTGTGTTTGTATCACCAAACCTATCTCCAAGTACCTCATGAATCCTCTCTAGCCGTAAAACGTGAAGAGAGAATTAGGGGAAAAGAGAACAGGTGGATCCGTAGGGTAGACCCCCATGTGCTCTAATCTGTGAGATGTGGCTGCTTTGAATATCTTGATCATGTTTTAATGCTTTTTATGATGAATTTGAATGAATCCATGAATCTATGATGTTTATAGCATGAGATCCCCACTTTTTTTATAAAATTTGGATTTTCCACATATTTGCACCTACAGCACTGTTTTCGTGATTTTTGTGGTTTTAGGCTTAGATCTTGGATTTATCATGATCAATATGGTAGATCTATATCCAGAAGCCTGAAAATAAATTCTAGGGTTTCATGATGTGGTTTTTGAATCCTTTTTCATTATTGAGAGAAGACCCTAGGGTCTAAGTTCTCCCCTTTTGATGTTCTTCATCAACGTGGGTATTTTTGGTTTTGATTTTCAGATTTAATGTGAAATTTGGGCTATATCTATGTCCTGGACCATTCAAGTTCAATTTTGAAATATTTTATAAAAATCATATTTTTCTAGATTTCTAGAATTTGACTTGAAGCCAGATTTTTGGATTTTTCACTTTAAATTGATTTTATTTGATTTTATCTCAATTTTATTTTGATCATGAAACCCTAGGAATGGTATGATCATATTTGAAAGTTCTGGATCAATCAGACTATTCATATGAAAAAATCATATATTTTTGTCTTTTTTGTGATTTTTCATGATTTTTATAGCAAGCTTTTTTCCTTTATTTTAACATGAACAATACCTGGCAACCACCTTGTGTGGATGAATAGGGGTGCCTAATCCCTTCCCCTGTTCATAACCTAATCCCCTTATCCATCTCTGGTTGTTTTTTTTAGGAGGGTTATTTTTACCCTAAATTTGCCTTTTGTGCTTATTTAATATTTTGGTGTCCATTCACACCTAAATTTAATGGTGGCGACTCTTTGTTTAAGTTAATCCCCTGTGATGATTGAGGAAGTCATTGGATTTTGATTTTTTCCCATGTCTCACACATTCATGGCACAACGCAGGCTATCTAGGACGCGTTTCCTGATTTTTATAATTCGCTTACCACTGCATTTACAATCAAGGCATGGATTTTAAGGTTTAATCCTTGCAACATGATTTTCAATGGTTTCCGTTCATAAAACATGTATTGCACAATTTTTGAAAACCATCAAACACGGCATGATCTTCAGAGCTTCAGACCTCTGAAAGATCATATTGCAAGGTTTTAAACTTCACAAATCCTAGAAGTTTTCCAGTTAACTAAGGCACTGTCACACACTCTTCACATTGTTGACTTTCATGCAAGAACCACCTTGTATTTGTTTTGCCAATCATGGCACAAGAGCATCACTCATGGTGTAATGATCTCGTCACACACGACACCTCATTCATAATTGGGGAAGGAACTGATCAAAATTCTTAACAAATAGGTGCAATGAAGAACAAGCTCGTTTGTTGATGTAAACTTCGGATATTTCACATGGGATCTGCGGCATGACATTCAAGATCTAATTGATCAAGGTATCTTGAAAAACTTCTCAAGAAGCCAAGATCTATCGAAGGATGGGACATCTCTAACAAGTTAGCACAGCTTCGGACATTTGAGTCAGCCGTCTTCCCGCAGGAAGGAGAAGATGATGATGAGGAGAGCACTTAAAGGCTTCCTCCCATGGCATGCGACTGAATTCCAAGAACGTCGATTTGCATTGACCACTCCTTGCATAGTTTGCTGCTCTGTTTTTGTTTATCTTTTCTTTTCTTTTAAATTTAGAACTTGATAACATGTTTCTTATGCAAACTTATGAAATCTTTTGGTAAATCACTAGAGTGTTGGACCACACCAAGGCATGACGGTGATCTCGGGACAAACCTGAACAATCAAATTTAACAGATGGAATGTGCCAAATAGCATGAACTGTGTGGGTCTCGACCTAGCCAAGGGATCCCCCGCACATTTGAAACCTACCTTGCCAAACATTAGGACAAGCTGTGATTGGAGACAGAAAAAGGAAAAGGGCAAGGTGCCCATGCCAGTCGGGGGTCATTGCATGATCCAGGATCAATGATTCCGATGAAATGATGAGAGGCCATTTTTGGCTAAGATACTTCAAATAAACTCCGCTAGTCAAACATGTTGAGCTTGATTGTCTCATTTCTAACCCACATTATGTCTAGCCACCCCAAATTGGGGTAAAGTCAAAAATCAAAGAAGAAAATACAAAATGAATAAAGATGAGAACGGTTATTAAGCCAGTTAATCATGCAAAGACAAGTAAGTGTTGCATTCTCTGTGAAGGGATGAAAGACCATCCTTGGTTTTCTCCAAAAATCATCTAACAAAAGATGAAACCCTAGCAAGACACTTTGGGCCTAACAATTTCTTCCTCAACCCTACCATGTTCTATCCTCGAATTGGGGCATGAAGCTTCATGAAATTGGAGACACAAGAAAGACAAAGATGAAGATAGGGCAAAGTGAAAAGAACCCTAAAAACAAAGGGGCAAAAAATGGGAAACAGGGTGAACCCCAAGAAACGAGAATGAGAAAAAGGAACTAGGACAATCCCTTAAAAAAGGCAAAAACAAGAACTGGGGCAAACCTCCAAAATAAAAGTCAAAGATTGGGATAAAGAACCCAAGAAAGAAAGAAGAAGAGAAAAGAACAAAGATGGAAAAGAAGAAAAAACTACCAAGCAAAGTTGGGCACAAAGTTGAGGAGACAAAAGATGAAGCAAGCCCTAACAAGAAAAATGGACAGAACATGACCCTTACCCCACTCATCAATTTTGAGCCTTTATACCATTTCTTTTGGACCCTTGAACCCAGCCTACGTTTCATCATATTATGAAGTCCTTTGTGATTACAAAGAATGTAACACAAAATCTCAGATGAACTGGCAATGACGGAACCAAAAGGACAAAAGAACTTTGACTAGACATAATGGTTATCCATAGAATGAAGCTATATAGGGTTTGAGCCTGTTTATCCTTCATTTCTAAACACTGGAACCAAAGCCTACATTTTTTCCTACTGATAAGTCATCTCTGATTGTTGGATCATGATCCGTGGAAATTGACAGGACCCTTAAACTGGGGCAAGACACTGAACCTGAGACAAGGAACCAATTGAGAGAAAAACCATTCCATAATCCTCAGACAAGGGTGGGGAAAGAAAAAACAAGAGAGGAAGGCAAAAGTGCTGGGGAAAGGGCAGTGCCAAAGAAATCCCCTGAACCGAAACAATTCCCCTCATTCCAACCTGGGGCATGCTATTAAAGTAAAAAAAATGTTGAGACCCTCATAGGGAGTGCCGGGAGGCACCACTTCATTAGTCTAAATGAGATTGTTGGGTGACTTACCTAAGGATTACTGGTCCTGCCGATGGACCCACTTCAGAAAAAAAAAAACTCCATACATTTGGTGAATCCCCAAGAGATTCTAATCAAAGAGAAATTGTTAGAATTTGCATACATAATTCTGATAATGAACAGATAAAATTCCAATTGATTGAATTCCACATGAACTTTTGCAGGTACTGATAAAACCTATGGCAAATTTATCATGATATATTCACACAACGGATGCAAGACGAAGACATCCCAACACATCTCATGTGTTGGATAGAGATTGAAGGACATGGAAAAGTGTCCCCAAGGAGCAAGGTGTCTCCCAAAAACCAAGACATAAGGAGCAAGGTGTCTCCCAAAGTTGAAGAATTAAGGAGCAAGATGTCTCCCAAAAACCAAGACATAAGGAGCAAGGCGTCTCCCAAGACAGAGGGAGCAAGGTGTCTACCAAGACAGAAGGAGCAAGATGTCTCCCAAAAACAAAACTAGGGAGCAAGGCGCCTGCCAAAAATCGAGATTTAAGGAGCAAGGTATCTCCCAACCCTAAGGAGCAAGGTGTCTCCCAAAATTGAAGAATTAAGGAGCAAGGCGTCTCCCAAGACAGAAGGAGCAAGGTGTCTTCCAACTCTATGGAGCATGGTGTCTCCCAAAATTGAAGAATTAAGGAGCAAGGCGTCTCCCAAGACAGAAGGAGCAAGGCATCTCCCAACCACAGAGAGCAAGGTGTCTCTCAAGACTGAAAGGGCAAGGTGTCCCTGGAGAAAGGCGACTCCAAAACTAATGGAGCAAGGCGACTCCGAAACTAATGGAGCAAGGCGTCTCCCAACCACAGAGAGCAAGGCGTCTCTCAATACTAAAAGGGCAAGGCGTCCCTGGAGCAAGGCAATTCCTAAACTAATGGAGCAAGGTGTCTCCCAATATTGAAAACCTTTGGAGCAAGGCGTCTCCCACATCTAAATGGACACGGGAATGTGTCTCTAAGGAGCAAGGCATCTCCCACGTTTGAATGACACGGAAATGTGTCCCTAAGGAGCAAGTTGTCTCCTACATCTAAATGACATGGAAATGTGTCCCTAAGGAGCAAGGCGTCTCCCACATTTGTATGACACGGAAATGTATCCCTAAGGAGCAAGGCATCTCCGCATCTGAATGACACGAAAATGTGTCCTTAAGGAGCAAGGTGTCTCCCACATTTGTATGACACAGAAATGTGTCCCTAAGGAGCAAGGCGTCTTCCACATCTGAATGACACGAAAATGTGTCCTTAAGGAGCAAGGCGTCTCCCAAGACTGAAGGACATGGCATCCTTGGAGAGAAGAATCTCCAAACCACAAAAAAGTTGAGGCCAAAGCCTCCCGATTGAAGAACAATGAGCAAAGACCTGAAAAGGAGCAGAGCGTCTCCCAAGACTGAGGGACAAGGTGTCCCTAAGGAGCAAGGCGCCTCTGCAAAGTTGAACAAGATGTTCCCATTCTTGAAAATGACAAAGAATCAAGACATGAAGAGGAAGACAAAATGAAGAACTTCTGGGCAAATGGCCCCTTTTGTAATTTTCATTTTCCCACTTTTGTATCATAGGATTTGAACCAAGATTCGGAGCTCTTTGGTGTGCTGGACAATAGTGACTCTTAAACCCTTTAGAAGCCAAATAGAGTTGAGGGGTAGTGCACCTACATGGGGGATAAAGAACTTAAAACTTTAAAAAAAAAAGTGAATAAGTCTAACAAAAAAAAAAGAAAACGTCAAAATTCATAGCACCTAAAAGTCTTAATGGAACAAACAAGAGGAAAAGAACATTGTTGAAGCACTTTTGCATCAATTCTGAAAAAAGTCGTTGAGTCTAAGTCCAACCCATCCTTTTCAGCTTAAACTAAAAAAGGGAACAATTCCAAACTCCCAATGGCAAGGAAACTTCCCAGAACTTGGAAGTGAGCCAAAGCAACACGGAGCTTGCATCGGCACTTCCACATTTTTTTTGAAAACATTAAAGGACTAACTCATCGATTATGTCGACAGAAATGCAAAGTGCAAAAATAGGGTTCTTTTTATTCTTTGTCATTCATCACCAAGGTGACTCTAACAAAGAGGGGCAGCTGTCAGCACCCCATTTTTACACCATAAAATTGCCCAAGAAGCATATCTTAAACCGGCATATATGTGGGCAAGTAAATCGAGGTTTTTATAGTAGACCCATCTTTTTTAAAATAATAAGCCCATAATAAAGAGAATTCTGAGAGGATTCCGATGCATCAAACCGTGCTCAAATCGGATCTCAAAAGACTAAGTTATGGATAAAAGAAGTAAAGGGAAGTTTGGGGACTTTTATAAAATCGAAATTGGATGCCACATGGCAGCCACGTGTACGCCATGGTGGATGCCATGTGACCAATGATAAATTAAAAATTTTGGGGTTCTTTTAGTAAATAAGATAAATTTCCTAATGGGTTTGTTATGCAAATAAATAAAAAATTTAATAAAAGTTCTGAGATTAAAAGAAAATAAAAAATATATATAAACAAAGAGAAATGAGTTGGACAAATTGGTCCAACTCATGTTCTCTTGAGATATTAAGACTAAGCTTAAAAAAAATATAAGCCTAAAAAATATGGGACAAAATAGACTTTGACCAAATCTAAATAAATGATGGAGTTTAAAGAGAAGAAGAGGAAGAGTTAGGGGTTTAGGTGTTTAAGAGGGGAAGAGGAGGAGTTAGGAGTTTAGGTGTTTAAGAGAGGAAGATGAGAAGTTAGGGAGAGGAGAGGTTTAGGAGAGGAAGAGGAAAGGTTAGAGGTTAAGAAGTTTAAGGGGTGTGAATTCTCTATAAAAAGGCTTGAAGTTGGGAACAAAAGGGGAAGGAAGCAAGTAAGAGAGTTCTTTGAAAAAAAAACAGCAAGTAGGAAGAAGTGGAGAAAAGAGTAGGGACATCCACTAGCAAGGAGGGAGAAAGAAAAACTGCTGTTCATGATACACCAAGGTTCCAAGACCTGATTTAAAGTGTCAATCCATAACAGGTGAGTCATTTGTTTAATACATTGTATGAGACCTCTCTTACATTACAATTTTTGAGATGAGATTACATGATTGGTGAGAGACATGTATATATGTTTGATGGCTTTGGGCAATGTTATCATGTAAGGAAAAAAAAACAAAGATGTAAAGTTCTGAGTTTTTTCTGCATTAGACTTGCACTTGTTTTCCAGACAAACCGATTTTTTTTACCTAGTTCTAGTTTGATTCAAGTCTGGAGTCCTGCATAAGATTTGTGGTATTTTTATTTTAGTTTAATGTAAAAATATGCTTGAGACTCTACACTATGAGTAGGTATTTTATTTTTAATTTTCTTTGGTTCAGATTTTTACAGGGAGATGTCTAACTGTAAATTTTCAGCTTCATATCTCTTAAATGAAAATGAATTTTTCAAAACTGCTATAGGTTATTTTAGTGCTTAAAGTTATGATTTTAGGGAATCAAATTTCGCACAATTTGGTTAAGAATTGAGGGAGATATGAATCTTTGAATGCGGATAGCGCAGTAGTTTAGATTGTTTCACTTTTTTTTTTGTTTCCTTTGTTTATTGTGATTTTCTTACTTACATTTTTTTTGTTTTATTTTTTTATTTTACTACATGGGATGTAACATAGTGGCCCTCCATTCTCCTAATGTAGATATCTTATTATATAGTAGAGTCTAAACATTTTATTGGAAGTGGTCGAATCAGCCCCATTTCTTATTCTTTTTAATTTGGGTTTCTTTGCTTTAGAATTCTTATGTGCATGTAAGATGTAGTATAGAAATCCCCCACTCCTCTAATCCTTTGTATATATGAGAAAGATAAAATTAAAAAAAAGGGAAAAATAAAGAATAATTAAATAAATATTTTTTTTGAAATAACCAAGTACATTGCTCCATGTTGAAATATTTGATTTGGATTTCTTTATTTTGGATTTTTTTTATATGTATCATATGTATTATAATTTGTATAGGATGTAGCAAAGCAACCCCTATTCCTCCAATATTTGTACACATGTGATTTATTAAAAAATATATATATAAAAGATAAAAGATAAAAAAACTAAATAATAGTAATCGGCCCAAATATGATCCAACTGATTTAAGGGAACCCATTTCGGTGGGGCAACCTAGGGTGTTCAAGGACTTCCCTGGGTTGTAATCAGGTCACTTATTCGGAATCATTGGTGCAGACCAAAAAAAAATCAAACAAGGTGTCTACTTGCACCATTTCAGGTAGTGGTGGCTCCATAAAACATGTAACACGCTTTTTTCCGCGCACTCGAGGTGTGCACAGCTTCCTTTCGTCCCTCATTCTCCTTTTATTTATTTATGCTCTTTATTCTTTATTATATGTCTAACATAGACTTTTCTTTTCTTTCATTTTGAATAGGTGCGCCAAAAAAAAAACACTTTTCAAGGGTTTAAAGGATGCAACAAGGCAAATACACAACAGGTAATCAGGTAGACATGCAGGATTTCGACTGGTACCCATGAAATTCAACGAACCCGTGACTAAGTTCGTGCCCAAATCCGTGCCCGCAGGCCACAAGCGGGTTTGGACTTGGCTTGACCTTACGAACTCGCGCCTGTAGGGCCAAGCGAGTTTGTGCCTAGATCCATGCCCACAGGGCCACAAGCGGATCCCGGCCTAGCCTGACATGATGAACTCACATTCACAGGTTCATGTTGGTTCATGCCTGAATCCGAGCTTGCAGGGCCACAAGTGGGTTCGGGCTTGGCTTGACTTTGACGAATTCATGCCTGTTGGAAGCGTATTCGTGCTTGGATCTGTGCCCGCAAGGCCATAAGTGGATTCTAGCCTTGCTTGACATGAAGAACTCGTGCCCGTAGGGCCATGCGTGTTTGTGCCTAGATTCGTGCCCATAGGGCCACAAGTGGATTTAGGCTTGGCTTGCTTAGATGACCTCGTGCCCGCTGGAAGCGTGTTCATGTTCAAATCCGTGCCCACAGGGCGACAAGCGGATTTGGCCTCAGCCAATTGGGTGCATACCAGGATTTGTTTTGACTTTGGATGGAAGATACGCTTCTCCTTTCTTCAGCTTTACCTTAATCATTATTGCTTCTTTTCATCTCGTCTCTTTTTTTTTTTTTCGCTTGGCCTTCATTATTATCATTTTTTTTCTTATATCATTTTTTTGTAGTGCTTGTCATACCTTATATTTGTGCAGTTACTCTATTTTTTTTTGGCGACATGGAGAATTCCTGCGACCTTCCTCTTTCCAACAAGACTTCTCGTCATTGTCTAGTTCGTGACAGGTTTTGGTCAGAGGATTCATCCTTTCCAGAGTATGCTAACGAGCCTTCTGGTGGTGAGCTGTTTAGCACTTTCCCGGATTGCACCACAGAGGATACCTTCATTTCCATTGACTCCATTTATCGTTTTCGATTGGAGAGAGGTGACTTTACTCCTTGCAGTGTGGATTTTATCTCTCATACTCGCCCTGCTGCTTATTGGGCAGATTGGGTGAAAGATATACTTTGCGACGACCGTCACCGAAGCACCCTTAAAAATGCTGGCATCTTGGATACTATTCGCCTTAGTGCCCATGCTCAAATTGGCATTGACCAAGCCGGCTTGGAACGCCTTGTCTACAGATGGAGCCCCTAGGACAACACTTTTATTACATCATTTGGTGAGATTGCACCGTCTTTGGAGGATGTCAGGGAATTGCCAAGCTTGGAGATCATAGGAAACAATGCTCTAGTAGACTTGAATCCTTCCTGTGCGCACTTGTTTTTGGGTCGCACTGGGTAAAAATGGAAAATTGGAGTCGCCACCCGCCTGATGGGGTGCAGGCGGACACCTGGGTGCCTAAGTTTTATCTATTAAGGCTTGGTCTGCGGCTTGAGATACTAAGCAAGTTCTCGGTTACGGTTCGGGGAAGTCCGTAGACACCTTGATCCGCCCCGTCAAGTGACGGGTCCCATCTTGGTTTGAGTCAATTTGGTTTCTCACCTAGTTCCTATTCCAGCATGCACATTTGATTGAGTCTGGCAGGACCGCCAAAGTGGTGTGGATCCCTTTACTTGATTTTATCTTCTTAGATTAGAGTGATCTGAGTCTGATCGGGTAGGCCCCGTTAGAAGGCCTGCGGATCCCTTGGTGGGCCAAATGTGGCTCACACGTTCCTTGGTAGGCCTCGGTCTAAGCCTGCGAGGCCCTTTGGACTTTGGTTCAATGAATTAATTTTTATTTAAAATTCAAGTTTGATTATTTAGTGATTTCCATGCAAAAGTGGGTCGGGATTGCTTTGTGGGCCCTTGAGTGGGCCACATAGTTGGTTGCCAAGTAGTTTTGATTATCCAGTAAAGGAACAGGGATCATGTGCCTTTCTTCCGATTGTTCACAGCCACTAAAGGCAACCCAACTTGCATGATCACATAAATATCACTAAAAAAAAAGGATTGGCATGCATCAAATAGAGCCCTCCATGGAAAGTAAACCAAACAAACTATTCCCATAATCTAACAACATCTAAAGAAAGGGAGAGGAAGGGGGGATTACGATGGGATACATTGGATTACTAAGCATGAGGAAACATGCTTCCTCTTAAATCAGACACACACATGCCAAAACAGTAGCCTTAGTGGCCGAAAATCCCTAGAAAAATCTTAGCTTCTCCCCTTTAAAACCAACTATGTACCTCTCCCTTACTCGGAGGTCTTCATGTGGTGAGATGAGTTCAAATATATGCTTAAAACATCAAGGAAATGATCTTGTGCATAAGGAAGAAGACAAACTTAAAGAGCTTTGTGAAAAGCTCCCATTTTCATATATGTTAAATGAAGGTTAGCAAGGAACAATACCTTAGGGTTGAAACCCTGGGCTGAGATGTGTGGAGCCTCCTCAAAGTGAGGGAAGCAGCTGGAGCAGCGCCTCCTCCAAGAACCAAGTCTCCCCAAGCTTCCTCCAAGTATTAGAAATGGGGATGAAGAGGATGGAGGGGGGTCTAGCAAGGTTAGATTAGAGATTGGAAGGCTGGGGGAAGGATGGAGAGGGTAAGGAGGAAATTTCGGAGCTGGCTCAGAGGGGGAAGGAAGGGGAAAAACAGAAATGGGAAGCCAACCCCCGAAATGGGGCTGCTGTTGCCTTTTTATAGCAAACTTTTTGTATCCGGCATTTAATGTCGGATACACTACACTTCCTTTGTATCTGGCATTTAATGTCGGATACACTAAGCTTCCTTTGTATCCGACATAAAATATCGGATATAAGACATAATAATTTCGAAAATTAAATGCCGCCGCGAATTTGTCGGGGAATCGGCGCGAATCTCGCGGGCGGATCTCTTTGTATCCTATGAATAGTGTCGGATATACACAAGGGTACGTGTATCCGACATATTCGATAGGATACAAATAAAAAAATTACGGATTTGCCCTTGGATATTCTCGGATTCATCCGATACTTTTAGATATTCACAAATTTGGTCCCTGCGAAATTTTGCTATAAACCCTAGGATATTTTGCATGTTTGATATTTAGGGATTGCCCCTCGAGATATTTTCTTGCCCTTCTTGCCACGTGTGCGGCTTTTTGCCATGTGTGCAGCTTTCTGGGTTTTGTTGCTCGGAAACTTCGACAGCTCATATCTCCTTCATCCGGGCTCCGATTTGAGCAAACTCAGTTGTGTTAGAACTGTATCAGAGCCCTTTATCCAATGGTATGGGGGTAAGCACTTGGATCGGGGTTTAGCAGAAAGTTAACTTTCGGCTCCCCCTCAAGTTTGACCGCCCACAGAACCTTCATCCGGACTCTGATTCTTGCAAACTCAGTTGCGTTGGAACCGTGTTGGGATTCTCTATCCAATGAGATAAAGCAAGGTGGTCAACTATCACCTGATCAAAAAGTCAAATTTTTGTCCCCTCAGGCTTTGACTTTCTGCCAGGGTTTTCATTTTCAGCACTTCTAGGGGTGCAAAAATAAGGTGCTTACTGCAGTCCCTCTTTGCCGGAGTCACCTTGGGGATGAACGGCAAAGAAAAAAGAAGAACCTTGTTTTTGCGCCCAGCATTTCTGTCGACATGATTGATGAGCTTAAATCCTCATGATTTTCATAATAGGGGGCAGAGACGACAAGCGTTGATCTCCAAAGTAGTGAAAACACCAACTGGTTTCCACTAAGATTTTCGAAGTTTGCTCACCCACTTCGGGCTTCTGGGAGCAACTTCCGATTTTGATTCAGATTAAAAAGGATGGGATTGGACTTAAGCTCACCAACTTGTTTCGACGTTGATGCAAGGCGCTCAACATTTTTCTTTTTCTCTTGTTTGTTCTATTAAAGCTTTTAGGTGTTCTCAGATTTCAGATTTGGGATTTGATTCCGGATTTCAGATTTTTAGGCTTGGGACCTTTGAGGACAGTATTTTTTTTTTTTGTAAGGGGCTTGGATTAGGGACCGGAAGGAACGAAGAAGGAGGAGATGCTCTTGGCGAGGAGGTGCTCTCAGTGCTACTCGGTGCCTCAAGGGAGCTCACACACCTGTCCTATTCTATTTACAAAAGTGGGAAATGAAAATTTTACAAATGGGGCCATCCTGCCCGCAGATTTCTTCTTTTTGTCTTCTTATTCTTGAGAGGTTCTTTGTCTCTTTCTGCTTTTCCAGAGGGGAGGGTGCTTCTGCAAGTCCCCGTTTTAATGAGGTAGGGGCTTCCCAATTCAAAGTAACTCCACTAGGGATTGGTGGGAGTCCCTGCCATCTCACTTTTTTTTGCGTAACTCAATTTCTTCTTGTCGGGTGTGAGTTGATCGGCCTTCCGGCTCTTGTCTTTCTGAGTGGAGGCCTTCCCTGTTTTGAGGAGGAGATCATCATTTAGGCAAACATTGGGGCTTCTTTTGAAAGGACCGTTCCACTGAGGATTTGCGGAAGCCTTCTTGCATTTGTCTTTCTTTTGCAAAACCAGCTTCAGGTTTCTTGGACATTCCGCTGGGGAAAAGAATCAGTTTAGGGACAGAGGAAGTCTTTGCCATTCTCCCTGCCGGTGTATTACTGCATTGGCTTTTCAATGTTTTGCCTTTCTTTTGTTCTTGGCTTCTTGACATTTCTTGACTCCTTCTGCCTCTTTTGCCTTGCCTGGGCGTACAAAATTCTCACAGAGCGGTGAGGTATTTGAAATTCAAGTTGCAGGCACTTGACTTATTATGTGTGCAAGTGCATATGACTGACATGAAGCATTTTTTTTTTCGAAAATTTGTACAAGTGATTTTAAAAGAGAGGCGGGACCATTGACCATGGTGAACTGCCTTGTTAGCTTGAGGTGTTTCGGGACGGTGTGCTCGACACACAATCCCATGAGATTCTCGACTTGTGCCAACAGAGGCTCAAAAGATGAGGGGTGTTTCAAGGAGTGTTCCCCCTTTCCCAGTTTTTGTTTTTTTCTCACCTTGACCCAATTTTTTCAGGGTGGTTTTAGGATTTTGCAATTGAGGGTTTTTCCCTTTTTTCTTTGCCCTTGGGTTAGTGCCAGTCCCAGTTTACGGGTTTTGGCCGACTCGTATATCATGTCTCATAGATCAGAGAGGTCTTCACATTAGGACGAAACATTGGCTTAGTTTTAAATTTGAGAAGTGAAGGGATATAAGGCTCAAGTTCTTATATTTCCATTTTCAGGTTTTACTTTGTGTCTTGCCAAAGCTCGTTCTTCTTTTTAGATTCCTTCATCATTAACTTGCATGAATTCCATCATCACATTTCCTGCAATCAGAAAGGACTTTTTGATGGGACGAAATGAAGGCTGAGGTTTTTGATTCATGAAAAAAGGGGAATATGGCTCAAAATTTCTTTGTAAATGGGTCGAGTCATGTTCTACCCTTTTCTTGATTGCTTGGGCTTTGCCAATACCTTTTTGCTTTTCTTCATTTTTCTTTTTAAGGCCTTTTGTGGCCTTAGCCTTTTCCTTTTGCTTTTGCTCTATCATTTTTTTGATTTTTCTGTCCTTTTCTCTAGGATCATCTTGAATTTTTGCCTTGATTAGCAAGTCCCAGTGTGTTTTCTGCTTTCTTTTCCTCTTTCTTTGTTTTTGCTCATTCGCTTCTTCTTTTTTTTACCATAGCACCAAGTTTAGGGCTCATGACTCAGTGGGTTAGAAGAAAGAAAGTTAGGCTCAAATGGTTTGACTAGGGATATGACTTTGAAAACTGGGGAATAAAGCAAGGACGGCCTCGTCCTTTTGCAGAACTTGTGACAACTTGGTTGGATTATTCATGCAAATTAATTCAAGAATCTATTCATCCTTTTTATTTTCTTTTTCAGCTTTGCCCCAGTGTGGGGTGGCTAGACACAACACGGGTATTTGAATAATACGACCAAGCCCAAAGTGTTTTGACTAGCGGATCTTAAAATTTAGGGTGCATGAAGGATGGCCTCTCATCCTTTCTTAGAGACATGATGTTAAAGCTGGTCTCAGCCCTTAGCTGGTTCTTGCACTTTCACTTTCTTTCTTTCTTTTCTCTCGAGGATCACTCTACCCTATTGCAAAGATAGGTTTTTAGGAGGGAAATTATGGTCTGGATTAGGAAGGAATTGCCTTTAGCTCAGTCAAGGTTCTCATGGGACAGTATGCTACACCCAGCTGAAGACACTTTTGAGCAACTCGGCATTTTTCCATGATCGTGGTCATTGCCAAAAAGGGTGTGGTCTCAGAGCAGTGTCATCACCGACCACTCACTTGTATTCTTTCAAAAAAGTTTTTCTTTTCTTTTTGTGTTTTTCAAAAGGTTTTTTTTTTTATACAAAAGCTTGTATGAAAGTAAAAAGCATTTAAAATATTTACAAAACAAATATTCCTACCAAGGATACTTGGTGCACAAAGCAAAGTTCAACTTATCCTGGTCATGGTAGACTTGCAGATTTTGGATTTTGGGATTGCTATCTGCCTTTCAGTTTTACCAACTTGTTTAGCTGGTGCCACTCGAAGACGCCTGATTGTGGTTAGGGAGAGGATTAGTTTGAATCCCTGTCGCAGGAGTTGTCATGGGGGATCGACCGAAATCTTCTTGTTGTCGATCAAATCCTAGACATCGTGCTTCAGTTCCCAGCAGCGATTGGTATGATGTCCGGGGGCTCCCATGTGGTAGTCACAATACTCATTGGGGTTATAGGAGCGACTGTTGGACGGTTGCTGAGTTGGCTACTTCTTCTGTAAGTACCCTTTCTTCAATAGGGTTGGTAGCAATTCTGACAAGGGATAAGGTAAGGGTGCGAACACCCGGTTCAACCTTGCTTGGAATTCTTCCTTGGTCCACCTCGGCCGACCTGTGGATTGTGCCCCCTGGCCACTGTTCTGATTCTCCCTCCTGTCAGGTGCCGAGAAGTGGAAGGGCTTATTCTGCTGGACATAGTTGACATTCTCGTCTTCTCTCTTTCTATCCATGCCTCTTCCACTGGTAGGGCTCCTTCTTTGCTCTGTTGCAAAGCCAGCCACTCTGCCAGACTTCACCCCATCTTCTATTCTGTCCGCTACCACTACCAGATCAGCAAAACTGGCGGCAAACTGCCCCAATAGAAGTGTATAGTATGGCTGCCCCAGCGTTGAGATGAATAGTGTCACCATCTCCTTCTCTAGCATGGGTGGTTGCACCATTCCGGCCATTTCTCGCCACCTCTTTGCATATTCCCGAATGGATTCAGTGCTCTTCTTGGTCATTTTTTTCAATTCCATCCGAGTGGGCAGGACCTCCGTATTGAACTTGAAGTGTTCAAGGAATGTGCTAGCCAGGTCTTCCCAAGTCCTGATCTAGTTCCTGTCTAGACTGGCAAACCATTTCTGAGCTGAGCCTATCAATGAACGCTGAAAGAACTGGATCATAATTCTCTCATCATAGGCGTATTGACACATATCCCCGTAGTATGCCCTCAGGTGTGACAGTGGACAGCCACTTCCATCGAACTTCATGAAGTCTGGGCATGTGAACTTTGGCGGAAGTCGCAGATTAGGGAAGAACCCTAGTCTGTCCAATGAGGCTTCCTTCGGCATAGGACCTTGGTTCACATTCCGCATTTGTTCTTTCAGCATTTGCACATTCGCTTGCACCTGGGTTGAGATACCTGCTGCTTCCCGTGCTTGATACTACTCTTCTTCTTCGTACCCCATTCCTTGTGGTATTACTTGCCGCGGTGGTACGGCCAGGGGTGCCAGGATTTGTAAGGGCTGCTCCGGTTGAACTGGCAAATGATGTGGGATCTGTGGTTCTGGCGGCTGTAGGTTCAACTGTGGGAGAACTGGTGGTGGCTGTTGTATCGGAGGTACCGACTGTGGTGGCTGTACAAGCTGCTGTGGTACTTGCATTCTCTCCATTTGCTGCATCATGGCAGTCATCATGGTGGTAATGTTGGCCATTTGCTGGTTAAGGCCAGCGATTACAGGGTGGCCTTCCAAGTCCTCTTGCCCATGAGGCGGGAGAGGTGGCTCTTGCTCGAGTCCTTCAGTAGGATCCATTTGTAATCTTCTTCTTGAACGTAGGAGGTATGGGCTACGATACGCAATCTTGGTACCTTGGGGGTGAAAATAGACAAGTCAGTATAAAGAATACATACTACAATGAAATATAATGCATGTCTGTGCAGATTATTTGTGATGATTTTTCTTTCTTTGATTCCCTTTTTAACCGCCACTTTGGAGGTTAGGGAAGAAGGTTTCTTTTAACTACCACTTCGGAGATAATGGTTTTCTCTTAACCGCCACTTCGAAGGTGAGGATTTCTTTTTGACCGCCACTTCGGAGGTAAGGGGAGAGTCCCTGGTTTTGATTTTAAGAACTGCAAGAGCTGATTTCTAAAAATTTTGGAAACTACAAGAGTTGATTTCCAAAGATTGGTACATGTCAATGGGACAGTCCCTGTATTTGATCTCCAGGAATTTCAAGAGTTGATTTCTGCGGGGTAAGTAATTTCTACCGAATCTGGGGAAACGCAAAATGGTTTCCAAAGCAGCAGAAACACGAAATGACTCCTACTGAGATTTGGGGAAGTGCGAAATGGCTTCGAATTTTGGAGGAAGCATGAAATGGCTTCGAATTAGGGAAACACAAAATGGTTTCAAGTTTCAAAACACGAAATGGTTTCAGATTAGCAGAAGCGGGAAATGGCTTCGACTAAGATTTTGGGAAACACGAAATGGTTTCAATTTGGAAATTCGAAGTGGTTTCAGATTAGTGGAAGCACGAAATGGCTTCAAATTAGCATGAAGTGGCTTCGATTTGGGGAAACACGAAATGGTTTCAGTTTGGAAACACGAAATGGTTTCAATTTGGGGGAAGCACGAAATGGCTTCGGATTTGGGAAACACGAAATGGTTTCAATTTGGGGGAAGCACGAAATAGCTTCAATTTGGAAATACAAAATGGTTTCAGATTAGTGGAAGCATGAAATGGCTTCAGATTGGGAAACGCGAAATGGTTTCAAAATTGGGGAAGCACGAAATGGCTTTGGATTGGGAAGCACGAAATGGCTTCATATTTGGAAACACGAAGTGGTTTCAGAGTAGCGGAAGCACGAAATGGCTTCGGATTGGGAAACACGAAATGGTTTCAAATTTTGGGAGCACGAAGTGGCTTCGGAGCAGTAGAAACACGAAATGGTTCCTACTAAGATTTTGCCATTCATAGGCGAGGGGAAGAGTCCCTGATTTTGGGGAAGTCCCTGATTTTTGGGAAAGTCTCGGTTTGGGGAGAGTCCCCATTTGGGAAGAGTCCCTGCTTTTGGGGAAACACGAAATGATTTCCTGTGGCTGCGAAATGGCCTCGACTGAGATTTGATATTTTGACCCATTTGGTCATTACTTGGATTTGAAATTTCTTCTTTCTTCTTTTCATCATTTTTTCTTTGTCCTTTCAATTTGGCTAATGGCCATCAGCAAGGGTCAGGCTTCTCCTTGATTTTCCTTGACTTATTATGTTGGGCTAAGTCACAACCGATTTCATGATTTTTCTGATTAAGCTGAAGTTGGTTGAGGCACAGGGAATTGGAGCCAGTCCCGGTGTAGCTTTGCATTTGGAAAATTTTACATTATTCCCTTTGAAAATGATTTAATCACAATGTTTGTGCAAATGATTTTGAAGTGTGTGCAATCAATGCATGAAGATTCTTGCACAAAATTAAAGCCAAGGCTAAATGATATTACCATTCAAAAAACCTATATCTAGAATATGGAAAATCACATCAAAAAAGGGTGTGTGCACAGCCCTAAAAAGGTTGGTGCCCTGCGGGGCATGACCTCTAGACATACTTGTGTATGGAAGCACATCCGAGTCCCGGTCTGCTTTCTTTCATCTGTTCTTTCGTCTGCCTTTGCCTTTAGGTGCCAGACCAAAGAATTTACAATTTGCCAGCGAGGGCGAAAATTCACATGAAATTCACAAAAAATCTGCAAAGGATTCATCCTTAGGGCTGTTGGGAGCCAAAAGGAAGGATACAAATTTGCTTCTGAGTCGGTAGGCCAAATTCCTAAATCTAGGGTTTGGTGCCCCTGCTATGATTTGGCATGCTTTCATCTGATTGTCTGATCTGGCTGGCTTTCATCTACTCGAAAGGCCGATCTGGACTCAGGGTGCTTCCAGCAGACTCAAATGGGTCGAGGCCCATGGCTTGCCGGACTCCATGCATGGATCCGGGGTGGCTCCCCTGATCAAAATTTGGTTGGCTTCCTAAATTAGGGCCAAGGTAGCCCATGATCTAGGGTTTACTCCATTTGTTGCAAAAAGTGGGGGTTGCTGCCCCTGATGGACTCTTGGGTTTTAATTTGATTTTTCCCTTCTTATTTCATCATTCACAATACCTCACAATCCCAAAATGCGGTTTATTCAGAAGCGTTAGGTGGGGAAGGATACCCAGCCCGAGACATATGCCTACAAGGGTCTGGACCAGTACTGGATCCTTGTGTGCCACGGCAAGAAACCTGTGGTGCTAATGGACTCCAGATGATAAGTCATGAAAATACCACATTATAGCACATTAATTCCATGACTTATCTGGTTTTAGTTCATATTTAATTCCCAATTTTACTTAGAAATTGTCAAAATCTTTCATCTCTACATTTTATTTTCATTGTCTAAATTATGCCTAATTTGTTGATGTAGAGATACTCTTGGTGATTATAGAAGTCACGGTTCAAACGGCGTAACAATCGGAGTCAAATTGTAGAAGATATCACCAGCGTTCGCTGGCCGTTCGCCTGCCGTTCGAACGTTGGTGTTCCACAGAGAAACCCGAGAGCAGCGTTCGCTGGCCGTTCGCCTGCCGTTCGAACGTTAGTGATCTACAGAGAAACCCGAGAGCAGCGTGCGCTGAACGTTCGACTGTCGTTCGAACGTTGGTGAAAAATAGAGAAATTATGAGCAGCGTTCGCTGACCGTTCGATGAACGTTCGAACAAGAGATGAAGAAATAGTTTTTTTTACTTGAGCGTTCGACCCGCGTTCAATGACCGTTCGAACGATCAAGTAGTAAATCCTGTTATAAAATTCCGAACTTTGAGGATTTGTTTCCTTTTTCTTGGGGATCTTCTTCTAGTCTTTAGGAGGATTTTTAGGGGTTTCTATTAAAGAAGATTAGGTCGTTTTTGGACTTGAAAAAAATCGTGGATATACAAGGAAAGGAAGTTCTCTCTTCCTTAGGAGTCTTGGAAGGCAAGTTTCTGATTTCTCTTCAAGGGATTTCTGGGCAAGTTTGGAGATATAAAAAGGAGGAGCTTGAATGTGAATAAGGGGGATTGATGCTGGGAACGTGAGGAAGAACCAGAGGAACGTGGGAGATCAAAGCTTGGACTCCATTAGTTTACTTCTTCTCTTTTCAAATATACTCTGTTTTTAATGGTTATTCCTAGTTCAGTTATGAACTAATTTCTTTTTCTAAGGCTTTGATGTAGTCTAAACATGATGTTTTATTTCTGAATATTATTGCTAATGGATTTGTGATTCACTATTTGAGTATTTTATTATTGTGCTTAACCCAATTGAATATTTGATCACCATTCAATTGTATTTGATAATTGTATTGAGACCGAGAGGAGATATACAATTTTAGTTCCTATGATAAAATACCATACTCTACATGTTGATAGAGATATTGGCATGGTTTATGTAGCTTTGTGTTTTGACATGAAAATCTATAGATCTTAATGTGCCTTGTTACTTTTAAATTCACATAGAGATATAGTGAGTTATTGTGGGAAGGTAAGTTCGTTGGTGCTCGAGAGAGATCATTGGATAGGATAGGGATTTTCGCTTTCAAATTGGATTATAAAATTCATTAGCATGTGTATTCAAGAATTAATTCAGATTTGTTTATGATGAAATCAAATGCCTTAGTATTTTAAATCTCTTGTTAAATCTAAATCTTATTTTTTCTTCGGTGATAATTTTAAATTGTTAGTTAAATACTCATCTCAATCTTTGATTATTCAAATAGAATTTAGGATAGTAATTTCAGTATTTAGTAGCTACCATTCCCTGTGGGTTCGACACTCTATTTCATCACTTTATTACTTGTTACGAGTTCGTACACTTGCGAAAAAGTACATCACCAGACAACTGGGGGGATGGGTTTACCCTGCTTTCCCCGGCAAGCCACGGGAGCGTAGGTGCTAATACCTTCCCAAGAGTCAGTTCATATGAATCAGAAGCGTAGGCTGCTAGAGAGATCTAGGTTTTGGAAAAGAAGATGCAATATCCGCTCTCGTTTATTTAGGGTCGGATCATTCACGCAGTCCCCCTCGTGCGTGTCACCCTACGCAGTTTATCACAAAATTGAAAATTAAATCCATCCACGGTGTGGTGGTGTGCCCTTGTGTGCAGTTGGGCTGAGTGTTGTGTCTAATCGGGTGAGATTTGACTGGATTTTGTTGATAAAGGAATTTTTACAATCTCGTATAGTAAGGTGCAGAATTGGCACGCAATACGAGGTTCCGGGAGAGTCCCCATGTAAGTGGAGGGTCACAGGGGACCGCTTAAATTCCACTTTCCTTAGGCGATTATCATGTCCTTGTGACAGGACTCCCCAGAATACGCAGTTGCGTGTATTCCACGTCTTACTAAGCAAGGTAGTAAAAACCCTAAAATCGACTAAAATCCCTCTTAGGTTGACTCATTCTAACCAGGGGGTCTATTGGGCTGAGAAGTCCCTAGCGGAGTCGCCAGGCTGTGCGCACCTATTTCTGGGTCACACTGGGTAAAAATGGGAAATTGGAGTCGCCACCGCCTGATGGGTGCAGGCGGACACCTGGTGTAAGCACCTCATTTTTGCGCTCCCCGAAAAGCCAGAAATGTAAAAACCCGGCCGAAAAGTCAAACCCTGAGGGGTGAAAAGTTGACCTTTTAATCAGATAAAATTTGGCCACCTTGATCTATCCCATTGGATAAAGAATCTCAACACGGTTCCAGCGCAACTGGGTTTGCAGGAATCGGAGTCCGGATGAAGGTTCTACGGGCGGTCAAACTTGAGGAAGAGCCGAGAGTTGACTTTTCCTTGAATTCCGTGCCAAGTACCTTACTCTATACCATTGGATAGAGAATCTCGACACGGTTCCAACGCAACTGGGTTTGTAGGAATCTGAGTCCGGATGAAGCTTCTGTGGGCAGTCAAACTTAAGGGAGGGCCAAAAGTTGACTTTTCCTCGAAGCCCGTGCCAAGTGCTTAGCCCTATGTCATTAAATAGAGGGCTCCGATACGAGTTCAACACAATTGAGTTTGCTCAAATCGGAGTTCAGATGAGTAAGATATGAGCTGTTGAAGTTTCCGTGCAGCGAAACCGGAAACTGCACACGTGGCGCAGGAACTGCACACATGGCAGCCAACGCAGCGAAATATCTCGGGGACTAAATCTTAAATATCCAAAAATCTCAAGGACTAAACAAAAATTCATACGGGGCAATCCGTAGATATCCAAAAGTGTCGAATCGGTCAAGTCGAAGGGCAAATCCGTAATTTTTTTATTTGTATCCGGCATTAAATGCCGGATACATTTGCCCATCTTCAAATCCGGACTCCAAGGCCGGATACAAAGATTTGCTCAGCGAGATTCGCGTCGATCTCCGACAAATTCGCGGCGGAAATCAATTTTACCAATTATTATGTTTTGTATCCGGTCTTCAAGACCGGATACAAAGGGAGCCTAGTGTATCCAGCCTTAGAAGCCGGATACACATGATATATAGTGTATCCGGCCTCCAAGGCCGGCTACATTAATTTTTTTTATATAAGGGGGCAGCAGCCCCCTTTCCAATGGTTGGTTCTTTTCACCATTTTGAAAGCTCCTTGCCCCTCTTCTATTGGTCCGAATCCTCCCTCCCCAGCACCCCTTTGGCTCCACCACCTTCACACTCCACCCCAAGGTGCCTCCACCCCCTCTCCTCCTCCTTCCTCTTCCTCCCTACCACAACACAAGGCAAAGACCTTGCTGCTGCTGTCAAGAGGTGGAGTTCCCAGCTAGCCTTTTGCTGCAAAGAAGTCACACATCTCCCCAGAAAGAGTTAAGAATCGTCAGGTGAGGTTCCTCATCACTCGTTATTGAGCATATATAAAAATAGGAATTTTTTTGATGTATTTGTCGAGATTGCCTTCATATTTTGCATAAGTCCATGTATATGTTGTTCAATCATGCGTTTACCTTCCTCTACATGGCACGAGACCCTCCAAGAGCAGGGGTCTACGTTTGGCTTTGGGAGCATGTGAGTCTTCTTTGTATGCTATTGGTAATGCCCACTAGTTGCTGTCCATAGGGCGGTCTCGAGCATTCTTCTTAGAGGAGTTTGTTCCTCTCTTACTTCGTCCGTTGTACCCTTGTAATTCCCCCCTCTTCCACCCTTCTCGTTGTCATGTTCTTTTTGTGGGATGAGTTGCTGTCTGGACCATGCCTAACTGTGATAATAAACGCGTATGTTTGAGTAGGTTGGTGGGTGGGGTAACCAAGAGGTAGGTGCCTCTGGGAATGAGCGTGGTTCCCTTACTTTATTTTCTTTTCTTTGGTGTTGCCGTGTCATACCCAGGCAGCAAATTCTTTATGCATATAGGGTGCTCTTGGAGCTGCTTTGGGCAGCGGCCGAACCCCCTTTGTTCCTCCCTTTAGTGGGTTCAAACGGCATATCGTGCTTGGATGTCGACATGTGAGGAAGCATGTTCACATGGGCCTTGCTTTCACATTTCCTGCGAGTGTTAAGTTGTTTACTTGTTCTTTTTATACCTGGAATTTTTTTGCATGCATGTCATTGCCCAGGGCTATGATTTCATCATGATCCCACTACCCCTTTTACCCACTGTTATGGCCAACATAAGCTGCCGCCGGGTGCAGCAGCCGCAGCCCTACCCCCTAGTGGGTTACCCCCAAGCATGGCAAACATGATCCCCTATCACCCTGCCTACCTACTGTTCTCACTCCACCAAGAGCTACGGCAGTAGACTCTAACACACCTTCCCTTTGCATGTGTTTGCTAGCTGTTTATTTCATAAGAGAGGATGAGCCATCCCCATCTCATGGGTAGTCACTGTCCTTGGCATCCCAGGAAGTTTTTTAGGATAAACTAGGAAGCATGCAAAGCATTTAGAACTGCTGCTGGTAGCAGCAGTAGCACCCATTTCCCTTGCCCCAAGGAAGTTGAGTAGCCTACCGTAATTTAATCCGTGCATCATGAACGAAGTATCCGGTTGCCAAGACCCCCACCCCTTGCTGCTGTTGTGGTATTGAAGAGGAGGAGGGCAGCACCTCCGCGCCTTCTTCCATCCATTTGCTTTAGTTAGGAAACCCCAAAAATAAAACCAAAGGAGACTTCTCTCAAATCTGAACCAATGTGGGCCCTCATAGAGGCCCACATGACTTGTAGAAACCTCCAGGAAGCCCACAAGAGTTACCCCAATCGCAAAGGCCCAAAAAAAGGCAATTTTGAGGTGATCCGGCAACTCAGGCCGGATCACCTAGGGCCCGTGTGTATCCGGCCACTAAGGCCGGATACACCCAGAAAATGTGTTTTTTTTGTATGTTTTGATGTCTTGCCGAATTTTGGAGCGATTTGAACCAAAACCACTGAACCAACAGGGTTTCCAGGTCACCCGGAAACCCAACTTGGGACTTGGACCAACCGGGCTAACTTGGCTCACTAGTGGGCCTTCCAGCGGGGCCCACCAAGCCCAATGAACCTCATGACATGCAATTAAGTAGGCTAAACAAATTAACTAATCCGACCGGGCAGGCCAAACCCAATGCGGCCCACCCGACCTTGTCTTTGAGGATTGATGTTTAAATTGCGTGGTTTGGCCGAGACCTAGGGCTAGGGCCTATCGGGCCCGCCAAAGCCCATTAACCTAACCAAGGAAGGGTGCAAACCCTAAGCCTCAAGGAATTGGGCTTTTAAGCCCAGATTTGGACTACGGGCCCCAAGCCCAATGTCCAACTCACTTTGGCAAATTTAAACAAGATAAATCTAAAAATATTTTGGCCACCCTGTGGGCCCACCTAAGGGGCCTACCAACCAATCCGGCCTACCTTTTGCATAGAAAACACTTAATCTTCAAATCTAAACCTAAGTAAAGTCAACTCATTATCCAAAGCCCACAGGGCCTCCTAAGGCTAGACAAAGGCCCAACAAGGGTACACGGGCTCACCCAAGCCCACCAAGGATACCGTGGGCCTTCCAACGGGGCCCACCCAACCAGACTAAGATCACCCAAGTAATCAAGATAAAAGCAATTAAACGGGACCCACACCACTCAGGTGGTCCCGCCAAGACCTAACTTAAATACCTTCTGGATTAGGAATCGGGTGAAAACCAACTAGAAAGCTGACTCAAACCAGGGAACCCATGGGACCCGTCATCCGACGGGGTGGACTGGGGTGTCTACGGACTTCCCCAGACTGGAACCAAGAACCAAACTTAGAATCTCAAGCCGCAGATCAAACGCCCTAAAATAAGCAAGATTAGGCACCTAGGTGTCCACCTGCACCCCATCAGGCGGTGGGGACTCCGAATTACCCCGTGCCGCGTTCCCCACGCGCGCACAGCCTGGCGACTCCACTGGGGACATTTCAGCCCAGTAGGACCCTAGTTAGATGAGTCAGCATAAAGAGAGATTTAGTTGACGTTTAGGGTTTCTTACTACCTCGTTTAGTAAGATACAGAATGCGCGTAACTACGCGTTCTGGGGAGTCCTGTCAATGGGACGCGATAATTGCCTAAGGCAAGTGGGATTTAAGCGGTCCCCTGTGACCCCCCACTTACCTGGGGACTCTGCCGGAACCTCATATTGCGTGCTAATTCTACACCTTACTATACGAGACAGTAACAATCCCTTTACCAACAAAATTTAGACAAAACTCACCCGTATAGGCACAGCACGCAGCCCAACTGCACACAGGGCACACCACCACACCGTGGATGGATGTTTGTGTGAATTTAAATTTCCACATTGATGTGATGGAACTGCGTGGGGTGACACGCATGAGGGAGGATGCGTGAATGATCCGACCTTTGATAGATGAGTGAATCGGATATTGCTACTTCTTTACCAAAACTTAGACCTCTCTAGCAGCCTACCCTTCTTCTTACTATGAACTGATCTTTGGGATGGTATTAGCACCTACGCTCTCGTGGCTTGCCGGGGAAAGCAGGGTAAACCCATCCCCCTAGTTTTCTGGAGTCCATTAGCACCACTGGTTTCTTGCCGTGGCACGCGAGGATCCAGTACTGGTCCAGACCTTGTAGGCTTATGTCTCGGGCTGGGTATCCTTCCCCACCTAACATTTCTGGGTAAACTATACATTGAGCATGAGAGGGTGAGAATGTTGTGAATAATAAATATAAGAGGAGTAAAATCAGAATAAAATACAGAGTCCATTAGGGGCAGCAACCCCCGCTTCTTGCAGCAAATTGAGTAAATCATAGATCACGGGCGACCTCAGCCCTAATTTAGGAAGCTCACCTAATTTTGATCAGGGGAACCACCCCAGATCCATGCATGGAGTCCTGTATGCTATGGGTCTTGACCCATTAGAGTCCGCTGGGAGCACTTTAAGTCCAGATTGGTCTTTTAGAGCAGACGAAAGCCGGCCAGATCAGAGAAACAGATGAAAGCATGCCAGATCAGAATAAAGGCACTAAACCCTAATTCTAGGAAGTTTTAGCCTACCCACATTGAAAGCAATTTGTATCCTCCCTTTTGGCTCCCAACAGCCTTAAGGATGAATTCTTTACAGCTTTGTAAATATTTTTGTAAACCTTCGCCCTCGATGGCAAGTTATAATTTTTGCTGTGGTCTGACACCGGAAGTAGATGAAAGAACAGATGAAAGACAGAAAGACTGATCAGGACTTGAATGTGCTCCTCTACACAAGTATGTCTAGGAGTCGCGCCTTCATTGGCGCCAACCCTTAGGACCACACACCATGTGTGCCTAAATTTCGCACCGTTTTGTTTTTGCTTTATTTGGTGAAGCATATTAGAACTGCTAGTGGTGCATCTTGTTACTTGAAATTATGCATATTATAGAACTGACTTAGAGTCTTGGTGTGGAACCTTAAATTGATTTGGAATTTCGATCGGATAGTTGGCATGTCATCCTCATCTGAGAGAACCCGTTTCCCTAGGATAGAGAAGTGCGCCTGGGATACCCCCTGGATCCGTTCTTGGACAAGGCAGCTCCAAGGGAGTGAGCAGATTGAATGGGAGCACAAATACCACATGGGACAGACTTTGTCCCTGTTAAATGTGCCGATTAACTGGGATATGATCCAAGCAGCCCTGCTTTTTTGGGATCCCCAGCTTTCAGTGTTTCGATTCGGGGTCAACGAGTTGACTCCCACAATTGAGGAACTTGACCTGTTCCTCCGATTTCGTAACTTAGGAGAACCCGCTAGGCCAAGTCTCAAAGAAAGTTACAAGAATGAAGCTTGCGTTTTCTTTGGCCTCTCAAGGGGAGAATTTCAGACCTTAGGAGGTGACAAATCATTTACTCGGGTCTCTAAAACATTCCTAGCTGAGAAAATGAGAAACAAAAAGCAGGAAAGACCCCGGGCTTGGTTTGACACCTTCACCCTTGTGGTTCTGCCACAAATCTTCTTTCCAACTAGGGGAGACACCATTAATTTCGCCCTCATGGAAATTGTGGATCAACTCAGGGCGGGGTACCGAATCATGCCACTGATCCTAGCTCAACTGTTCCATTCCCTGACTTTGTCCAAAAATGGAACTCGGAGGTTTCAAGGGTGTGCTCCCCTTCTCCACATTTGGCTGCAAGACCACCTGACGGTGTCATCACCTGTCAGTGCATATTACAAGGCAACCGGTGACAACATCCATTGGTTGGCTCAAAGAGAGATCAAACCAGACCTACCCGCTCGTGAGGATTGGTTTAACCACTTTCTCCACCTGAAGGGAGAAACGGACATCAGATGGTGGGGTACATACAACATCCCCTACACCCCCATCATAGCTTTCAAGAAAAGAGAGGGGCTTTCCCTGATAGGACTCACCCATGCCGTGCCGTACTATCCGATCCGGGTTCTGAGACAGTTTGGGAAACCGCAGGGAATCCCGGTCAAGGACGACTTGGGCAATTTTGATTGGTCCACTCACCAAGGGACTAAGGACCCAACTGCTGATGGAGTGGAAGACAGTGTGTGTATATCGAGAAGACGTCTTCATCGAATCACATTTTCGAGACTACGAGCAGTGGATAGCTCGGGAGTTCGGCCACGACGGCCCCCCACCTCTTCAGCCTGTCACTTCAAGCGACACTCCAGTTCTGCCCCCTAACACATATAGGGACAGGGTGGCCGAACTGCAGGAGACCCACTCACGTATCCATTCAGCTTATGTGGATTCGGAACGGGAGAGTAGGCAGGCCAATATGGCCTTGCAACACGAAATGGAATTGGTGCGCAAGCGCGCTGAGGAGGACCGACGTCTACGGAACAAACTTCTGTGAGCCTTGAGGAGGCAAGACGTGTCCTCCCACTATGATGATGACCAACCTAGCTAGACTTTGGCTTTGTTGTATTTGTTATGAATGATGATGTACTTTGTGCCATGGCGGCACCTTTCGATTAAAGCATGAATTTATTTCCACTTTGCTATATATTGTTCAAACTTAACAAGACAAGAATTTGAAGTAAAAGAATTAATCCCCTCCAATAGGGCAACTCGGTCTCCGACAGACCACCTCTTCTCAGATAATTGCAATATCCCTGGTCGCTGCGACCACCTAATTTCCTTTAATTGCATCTCCCTCATTGAGATCGCGAAACCCGGCAAGTGTTTAAAAACACCCAAGACCTTGAGCTCAGATCACACCCGTCTGTATCTTTCCAAGATCATTCGGTCTAACCTGTAGGGCACTGAAACCGCCGACGGATGAGTCGGATATTGGTGGAGGAGCGTCCTGGCATAGCCTACCCCATTTAGTGACACCAAAGCCGCCAGTGGTTGAATCGGATATTGGCTGCGGAGCGTCCGGGTACTACTAGCCGAATTCTTAGGGCACCGAAACCGCCGACGGATGAGTCGGATGTTGGTGGAGGAGCGTCCTGGCATAGCCTACCCTTTTTAGTGACACCAAAGCCGCCGGTGGGTGAATCGGATATTGGCTGTGGAGCGTCCGGGTACTACTAGCCGAATCTTTGTATCACCGAGACCACCGACGAATGAGTCAGGAGTTGGTTAAGGCAACCCTGAGTGCTGTTCTTCAGCCCCTCTTTCTGAGACCCTGATTGGTCCAACCCCGTGATCCTGAGCTCAAACAAAACCCCTTTAATTGAAGGTTCTCTTTCCTTGCCCAAATGGCTAAAATAGATCAGTTTTCAAAAAAAAATATATATATAGGGTCCTCTCTCCCAGTTGCCTACGGGTAGCTAAAATAGATTCGGTCTCTAGGGTTCTCTTTCCCAGTCGCTTCCGAGCGACTAAAATAGATCAGTTTTCAAAAAATAGGGTTCTCTCTCCCAGTTGCCTACAGGTAGCTAAAATAGATTCGGTCTCTAGGGTTCTCTTTCCCAGTCGCTTCCAAGCGACTGAAACAGATCAGTTTTCAAAAATTCTTAGGGTTCTCTCTCCCAGTTGCCTACGGGTAGCTAAAATAGATCAGCCTTCAAAATTCATTATTAAGGTTCTCTTCCCTTGCTGCCTACGGGTAGCTAAAATAGATCAGTTAATTCATTCAAGGTTCTCTTCCCTTGTTACCTACGGGTAGCTAAAATAAATCAGTCAATTCAAAACCAGGTTCTCTTCCCTTGTTGCCCTAGGGTAGGTAAAATAGATCAGTTAGTCCAAATTCAATCAAACAAAAAAAAAACAGCATAAATTGAAGAAAAAGATTCTACTAAGTAAATTGCATAACCAATTTGTGTAAAATTTCACTAACACCTGTCAATTGTCCATCAGGTACCAAAATTGCTTTTAGAAGTCCGTACCTGTTAAGATCGAGGAGAAGGCTCGATATGGAACAGCAAGGGGAACAGACGCCGCCAGGGCAGCACCCTGCAGAGTCCAGTCATACTCAGGTAGTCAATGAGATGCAGCAGAAGATGGACAACATGAGTTCCATCATCCAGGAACTAATGACAGAGCTGAGAGAGTTACGGCAGGGCCCGCCGGGGGTGCCGGTCGCCCAGCAGCCACCGCCGCAGTTCCCACCACAAGCGGAAGCGGTGCCACCGCCGCGTCCAGTAAACCCCCCTCCCCTAGCACCACCACCGCCACCACCGGCAGCGCCATTTCATGTGGCACAACAAGATCAATTTTTGCCTATCCATCTGGGACAGGGTGACGAGGACTGGTACAGAACTCAGGAGGTGCAGTTTGAGGAGAAACTGACAACAGTTAGGGAGGAGAATAGAACAGAAATGTCTGCCCTGAAGGAGCAGTTCAAACAACTCCAACCTAGCACAGTGCAGAGCGAGGCTACCCTGGAAAGCCTCTGCTTCTTTTCGGACATCCAACTCCCGGCTAAGTTCAAATGCCCTGAGTTGCACCAGTTCGACGGCACCGGGTGCCCACTAAACCATTTAAGGTCATACTCAGGCGACATGTGCCAATATGCCAAGGAAGAACGGATCATGGTACAGTTCTTTCAAAAGTCGTTAACAGGGGCGGCTTACTCCTGGTTTCTGAGTTTGGACAAGGCCAAGATCAAGACATGGAATGATTTGGCAGCCATCTTCATCCAACAATACCGCCTAAACAGTTAGATCGTGTAGACAAGGGCAGAATTGCAGAGGCTGGCTAAGAAGAGCCAAGAGTCAATAAGAGAATATGCCAAACGTTGGAAAGAATTGGCAGCATTAGTACAGCCGCTGTTGTTAGAACAGGAGATGACATCTCTGTTTATCGCATCATTGGGCCAACCTTTCTTCACTCTGCTGCTGGGGCAGAGTACGTCGAACTTCAATGACCTGATCTTGACTGCGGATCGGATTGAAGACGCAGTGAGGGCAAAAAAGATAGATGGCAGCGGGCAGAGTGCTGCACCAAGGAGGCCAGTAACAGGACTAGGTAGCAGAAACCAGGGGCAAGAGCCCAGGAGACAAGAACAATAGGAGGTCAACTATGTACACCCTGCACAACCCCATCATTTCTCTCAAAGACCAGAAGCCGTGGCACCTCAAGGGACCGGGCAGGCTGCTTACCAAGGGGTAAGAAGGACGAGAGAAGAAATGGAGGCCAGGATGAAACGGGTTTTTACCCCACTCCCATATGCGCCGGCAGAATTGCTACCTACTTTGCTGAAGAAAGGGTACGTACAAGTCAAGCCTCCGAATCCTCGCTTGGTCAATGCTAGAAGCTATAACGCAGCAGAGGGGTGCGAGTACCACTTTGGTGCTCCAGGGCACCACACCAATCGGTGTTGGGATCTGAGGCATGATATCCAGGACCTGATTGACAGTAAACGCATCACTGTTGATCCCCCGACACCCCCTGCCCAGACTCCAACAGCTGGCGTGACCACCAATCCTCTCCCAGATCACTCAAAGGCCTCCACCAGTAGAGCAGCGAATCAAGTAAGTAGTGATCAAGGCATCAGGCAGCTCGACCCTTCTGTACTTATTGGCCGACCAGGGCAGACAGTGAAGGTGCAGCTTCAGGCAGAAACCCGTTCGACAGCGGGTGCAGTTAAGGAAAATACAGACGTCCACATCTGTGCGATCGAGGATGAACCACAGAGCAGTGAGGAGGTCACGGGGCCATGGAACCCCGTACAATGCGGATGGATCAGTGATTCCCCATCCCCTCCACGTAGAGAAGGAGTGGGAAGTTCCAGTGGACTCCAAATCCGGGATAGACCTCAGGTCTCGGACGCGTCAGTGGGCAGTTCAAGGGCGTCTCCCCAGTTATCCACCGGATGGCCGCCAGAGGGCATGTCTACAACATCAAAACCGCACCCCTATCTGGCATACTCTGCCGACTCATCATCACTCGAGTCTAATCCCGTCCCCCTCCCATACAACATGCTTGAGTGGTTCGCCCCCCCTCATGCCGCAGTGGAAGAGGAACCACCATCCACTCCTGAACTCGCAAACCTGCCGGATCCGTACGACAGCTCGGACGAGTCTGCTGATACAGACTCAGATGACACGTCAGCAGAAAAGAGTGAGACAGTGAACGTCATCGAAGGAGATGGCGGTGACTCCCCTACAGGTCTTCCTCTGGTGCATTTCCACCCACCCACAGACCAAGAATTTTTCTACCCCACCCTCTCCCCATCCCCTCCGCCCTCAACATCCATGACATCATGGACTCGCCTCCACAAGACCCCTTCTCCCTATCATTTGAACCACCCACCCTCAACCTTTCACAACTCAACCTGGAACCACCCTCGTACAACATGGTATCCCCACCTTACCCCACCCCATCTTTCTACCATCAAGCCACCACCCCTACCATTGAAGCAGAAATCGATCGGATCACCCGATCCGGTCGATACATAAACACTGACCTCCTACCCGCACCAGAGGAAGGAGCAGAGGCAGAAGCAAAAAGGAAAGAAAAAGGGAAGGATGTGGTTACTGAATTGTTGCAGACCCTCAAGAGGAAGGGAAGGGCCACCGAAGAGGAGATCATAGAACTGTACCACAGTGTTTTCACTCCAGAGTACGACATCCTCCAGCAGTTGAACAAGGTGCTTGCCCACATCTCCATAATGCGACTTCTGATTGATTCGGAAAAGCACCGGGCAGTATTAATGAGGGTCTTGGGAGATGCACATGTGCCAGAAAGCATCGATCCTGAGCAGCTAGGAGCAGTGGTATCAGTGATCACGGCACCCCAGGCCATCTCCTTCTCTGCAGCAGATCTGCCACCTGAGGGTTGCGACCATACTGAGCCGCTTTACATCACAGTGAAGTGCGTCGATCTCATCGTAAAACGTGCCATGATTGACAATGGGTCGGCGCTGAACATATGCCTGAGGAGGACGTTTCACAGTTTACAATTAGATCCTTCAATGATCAAGCCAAGCGCTCATAAAGTCAGAGGCTTCGACAACGCCAGAAGAGACTCGTTGGGAGAGGTCACTCTGGTGATTGTAATTGCAGATAGACCTTTTACCATGGAGTTTGAACTCATGGATATCAATGCCTCATTTAACTTGCTGATTGTGAGGCCTTGGCTACATCAGGCAGGAGCAGTGTCTTCCACGCTGCACAGGATGGTCCGGTTCATATCAGGTAATGAGCTGATCACGGTACATGCGGAAGACCACCGGGAGTTCGAAAGGGTCGGAGTACCCTATGTGGATTATGAGTTACCTACCACGCTCAATTTCCAAGCGGTGGAGATGGTGCAAGTGAATCATATCCCCGAATCTGAAAGGGGGCAACGAATCTCAAAAAGGAGAAGAAAGTACATGTTCAGCGCTGCTGACTGTGCAGACTGGGGTCTCAGAGCCGGCGATGGATTGGGCAAGTATAAGCAGGGAATTAAGGTAGCCATCCAACCTTATGAGCAGACTACTAGGTTTGGACTGGGGTTCAGGCCACAACCGGAAGACTACTCCCAACTCCTTGGGAACCGTACCGAAAGGAAAAGGGCAAGAACTGAAGGAAGAGACCCCCACTGGCCCATATGCGTGCACGAGAACTTGTACCACCGCTTCTCTAACATGGAGCTTGAAGCGGCCCAGGCTATCAAGAACATAGTCCCCCAAGGGTGGGGAGATGAGTTTCTGGATACCCCTGCCATGGAAGAAGACTACCTGCAAGGACTGGCTCAGATGCTCTGGGAAGAGCCACCCTCTATGGAAATGATTGGAGATGCAGTAGAAGTAGACCCATTGGCTCCTGAGGGGCCGCCAGATGGCCTGCCAGCACTGGTCGCCCTGGTCTCAGTTGACGAAGTCACCATGGCCTTCGCCCCACCAGATGAACAGTTCATCCCTGACGGGATCCCGGTCAACTCTCCGATTGTGATAGAAGTGCCACCACCTGCTCCCATTGAGGAATCCAAAGAAGAAGGCCCAATCATGTATGTCTGCATGATGGAGGGGCGAGACAGCTCAGGAGCGCCAACCCGCAGGCCAAGGTCGCCTCCTCCACGCCCTTATATCCCGCACCCTGGAACTCGCGATGGTTTGAACCGCATGTTCCGTAGCATGCCCCAAGTGCTAGGGCCAGTACCGGAAGAAGTGTACCATGCAGCTTACGGCAAATGGGCACCACCATCTTACTCTTCCACGGTGCCTGGGATACCAACTGGAATACCCATAATGTTTGCACCCCCCAGAGTTGACCCAGCCAACGAAGTCACCATCGCATATGCGCCACCAGAGGACGAGATACCAATGGCAATCGCCCTCAGTGGATCATGGGTAAGGGTATCGTCAAAGTCTGGCCCCCGATCAGAGAGAAGCCATAACAAGCCGGTAGGAGGTGCGGCGTAGGACCCTATCTACATTTCTTCTGACGAGGGCGCCAACATGGTGGTGGTAGGAGAGCCAGAGAAGACGATCGCTATCAACAAGGAAGCCGAGGCATCACTAAAGAACTGGAGCGCCACGCCTTTTGCAATCAGCAAAATTGCTATCCCAAAGGGGGTTTCTATCACCTCTGAAGTTTCTGTTGTAGCTACTGCTGGAATTTTTAATGAATACCTGAATGCTTCCTACTACTTGCGTCTGTTTGAAAATGAAAATAACAAAAATAAGCAACTTGAACATCGCAATTTTAGTTCCGATCCCGACGCATACCTAGAAGATCTGGGGCACGGGATAGGTAATAAAATTGCCATAATTAAACAAAAAGAACAAAAAGAAGTTGAAAAGCCAGTGCAGATGGCAATAATAAATGAAATGCATGAGCCAATGCCCAATCCAGAAAACGAGCAAGAACTCGACAAGTCAGATTGCGGCACTCGCCCATCGCAGCAAGAAGATTCAAACATCGTCCCCTGTGAGCCTTTCGAGCATGAGGACGACGATGAATCATGGGAAACCCCACTTGAAATCCAACTTGCTTTGGAAAGGCATGAAAAGGGTCCCCAGGCTAATATTGAGGAAACAGAGTCAATTGACATAGGTGAAATAGCACAACCAAGGTTCCTCCAAATCGGTAAAAAGCTATCACCATTATTGAGAAAACAAATGTTTGATTTTCTTAAATCTTATTCTGACGTGTTTGCATGGTCATATGAGGATATGTCCGGGTTAGACATGGACTTGGTTGTGCATCGGTTACCAACAAAGTCTGAGGCCGTACCTGTGAAACAGAAGCTCAGGCGCACAAAGCTGGAATGGGCCCTGAAGATCAAGGAAGAGGTCACCAAGCAGCTGGATGCCGAATTCCTGCAAGTAACTCACTATCTGGAGTGGTTAGCCAACATTGTGCCAGTTCCCAAGAAAGATGGGAAAGTCAAGATGTGTGTTGACTATAGAGATCTGAATAGAGCAAGTCCGAAGGACGACTTCCCATTGTCGCACATTGATGTACTGGTGGACAATATAGCAATGCATTCAATGTTCTCTTTCATGGACGGCTTCTCTGGTTACAACCAGATAAGGATGGCACTCGAGGATATGGCGAAGACATCCTTTATCACGCATTGGGGCACTTACTGTTACCGCGTGATGCCGTTCGGACAGAAGAATGCGGGTGCTATGTATCAGCGTGCAATGACCTCAATATTCCACGACATGATGCACAAAGAGATGGAGGTGTACGTGGATGACATGATAGCGAAGTCTAAGGAAGAAGAAGACCACTTGGTGAACCTTGGAAAGATGTTCGACAAACTCAGAGAGCACAAACTTCGGCTCAACCCAAACAAGTGTGTGTTTGGAGTGACTTCAGGAAAGCTGCTCGGCTTCATAGTGGGCAAGCAAGGCATCGAGGTTGATCCTGTCAAAGCAAAGGCAATTCTAGAGATGCCTCCTCCGTCGATAGAAAAGGAAGTGAGAGGATTCCTGGGCAGATTGCAGTATGTCAGTAGGTTCATTGCGCAGATGACTCCTGTGTGTGAGCCTATATTCAAGCTGCTAAAGAAAGACAACCCTGTGGTTTGGAATGACGACTGTCAAGTAGCATTTGATAAGATCAAGGCCTATCTGATGAGTCCACCGACGTTGGTCCCGCCTGTCCCAGGACGACCCTTGATTATGTATCTGACAGTCTCTGAGACGGCTGTAGGATGTGTGTTAGGACAACACGATGAGAAAGGGTGGAAAGAACAAGCAATCTACTACCTAAGCAAGAAGTTTACCAACATCGAAGTCAGATACACAGTGCTTGAAAAGACGTGTTGTGCCCTAGTCTGGGTAGCCCAAAAACTTCGGCATTATTTGCTCAGTCACACCGTCCTGCTGATCTCTAATCTAGATCCGTTGAAATATATCTTTGAGAAGCCGATCTCCTCTGGCAGGGTAGCCAGGTGGCAAGTCCTTTTGTCCGAGTACGACATTGTCTACACGACTAGAAAGGCGATAAAAGGACAAGCTGTGGCGGATCACTTGGCAGAGCATCCACTACCTGACTACCAACCACTTCTGACTCACTTCCCGGACGAAGATGTGATGTATACAGAGTCTGCAGATGATACAGAAGAAACCAAGTGGCAAATGTTCTTTGACGGGGCAGTGAATGTAAATGGAAAAGGGATCGGAGCAGTGCTAATCTCCCCAGACGGTGTCCATCACCCGATAGCAGCAAAACTTCTGTTTGATTGCACTAGCAACATGGCCGAATATGAAGCATGTGTGTTAGGCTTGCGAGCAGCAATTGAGATGCATATACAAGAGCTAAAAGTATTTGGTGACTCAAGTCTTATCATCTATCAAGTGATGGGAGACTGGAAGACCAGAGATGTGAAATTAGTGCCATACCAAGAGCTGGTCAAGGAATTAGAAGAGGAATTTGAGAGCGTGACATTTGACTACATGCCACGAGACGGGAATTGATTTGCAGATGCACTAGCTACGCTGGCATCAATGGCCACCATCACAGATGATGCTTGGGTGCAACCATTAGAGATAGAACTTCGGCGCTACCCTGTGTATTGCTTCAGTATCGAGAAAAGCATACCCGAAGAGGAGCCTTGGTACACAGATATAGAGAGGTATATAAGAGACAGAATTCTGCCAGAGGGTGCCTCAGCTGCAGAGAAGGGAACTATATAGAGGTTGGCAGGGCAATACTTCTACAGTGGGGGCAGAATGTACAAGAAGTCATACAACGATTCCCTACTGCTATGTGTCAGAGAAGCCGAGGTGCAGAGATTAATCGAGGAAGTCCATGGAGGGTTGTGCAGCGCACACATGAATGGGCATATGCTAGCAAGGAAGATCCTAAGGATGGGCTATTACTGGATGACCATGGAAGCCGACTGCTACGCTCATGTTAGAAAATGCCAGTTATGCCAGATTTATGCCGACAATATCCATGCACCACTGAATACGTTGTACTCCATGACATCACCTTGGCCGTTCGCCATTTGGGGAATCGACATGATAGGCCAGGTTCATCCAATGGCTTCAAACGGGCATCGGTTCATCTTGGTGGCAATTGACTACTTTACCAAGTGGGTAGAGGCCATGTCCTTCGTGAATGTGAAGAAATCTCATGTGCTCAAGTTTATTAGAAACAACATAGTCTGTTGCTACGGAGTTCTAGAAGCGATCATCACTAATAATGCAAAGAATCTGAATAATAAGGACATGGAAAAGATGTGTGAAGATCTGAAGATCAGACATCTAAACTCCACGGCATACCGGCCCAAGATGAATGGGGTAGTAGAGGCTGCCAACAAGAATCTGAAGAAGATACTTGAGAAAATGGTAGTCACTTACAGAGACTGGCATGAGAAGCTGCCCTACGCGCTGCATGCCTATCGGACGTCGATTAGGACATCGACCGGAGCAACCCCGTTCTCCCTGGTATATGGAATGGAAGCAGTCCTCCCAGTGGAAGCACAGATTCCGTCACTTAGAATCATAAAGGAAGCAGAGATCAGCGACGTCGAATGGGGAGAATCCAGATTTGACCAGTTACAATTATTAGATGAAAAGAGGATCAAGGCTTTGTGCCATGGCCAACTCTATCAATAGAGAGTGGCGCGAGCCTACAACAAGAAAGTGAAACCACGACAGTTCAAAGTGGGAGACCTAGTACTGAAGAGAATCTTTCCCCATCAAGAGGACAACCGTGGGAAATTCAAGCCAAACTACGAAGGGCCATTCGTAGTTCACAAGGCTCTGTCCCGAGGAGCACTTATCCTGCAAGAGATGGACGGGGCAATTTTTCCTGAGCCGATAAATACGGACGCCGTCAAACTGTACTATGCCTAGGATCATTCTGATTGGGAAATGAAGAGAGGCCATCCTTGACTCTCATTTAGACTGTAAATCCTTCCAAATACCTTAAATTCTCCCCTAGTTAAACAATTTTGAGCCTTAAAATTCTTTCAACCCATTACAAGTGTTCTACACATAAAACAGGGCATTCCTGGCAAAGCAAAAAAGAAACCGGGCATTCTTGCCCAGAAAAACCTCAAGAAAAAGAGAAAATGCAACAACAAAAAGGAGAGAAAGAAAAAAGAAAAGAAACAAAGAAAATGGGGAAATATTTGCCCCGCCAAAAATATAGAGATACAAATAAGCCAGGATGTAAGTCCCACCAACAATAAAAGTAGCACACTTTGCAAACCCAAATAATTAAGCTTTTTTGAGCCATCTATCCTTTCTTTCATAACCAAGACCCAGCCTACGTTTCGTCCTATCTGTAAGACCTCTCGGATCCCAAAAAGAATGATTAGGGCAAACAGTTGAGCATGCGTTCATCAGCAATGACGGAGTTCAGAATTCCAGAGAAAGGATGGACACAGCGAAAACCCAAAAAAAGGACGTTGTGTGGCTAGTCAAAAAAAAAAAAAAAAACTGGTCACATCTGGTTTGATCAGAGCAAGATACAGAGGAGAGCAGTGACAGTGGCAAACAGTAAACTGTGGAAATTGCACAGATCTGAGAGGTCCAGACTGACAGAGTGCACCTGAGTTAAAGACTTCATAGTGGCCCGTGATGACAATGCTGCTGAAAAAACCAAGCACTCCAAGTCCCGTCTAACCTTGGAAACTTCTTTGATATTACAAACACAGGCACACAATGACACCTGTTTTTTCTATAATTGTTCTGCTTAACTTTTTTCGAGCTCCACATTGGGCTACTAACTTAAGTTGATAATCTCTTAACCTTGGCAGAGGCTGCTTCTAGCTGCGATGGGCAAAAGGCTCAGAGCAAAAAGAAAATAAGAGAAAGGTTTGGCATTCTCTAGCTATTCCACGACTAACGTGTTGTCTTTTCCTGACTTCACAGCTACAGCAAGAATGGGATAACAGACGTCTTCTCCAGATCCCCAGTGGAGTTCCTTCAGTGAACGAAAATAATACCCTCCAAAATCCCCAGTAGAGTCCTCTCAAGCGAGTGATGCCTGACAATAAAAACTTCTCAAGCCTCGCCCAGTCTGAAGAGGCCGGCCTTGCGAAGGAGAGCAAGAAAGATACAAAGCAAGCCAACTTCAATCCTCAGCAGAGTCTCTCGCACTCGACAAGGGCTTGAACAAGCATGAAGAACTCAAGCCCAGGCAAAAGGAAAACGCCTTATAAGGGAAAATGGCAGTGTGAGGAATCCCCACTTATCCCCAGTGGAGCATCCTTCCCAGGGGGACTCCCACGCTCGCCAATAACAAGGATTGAATCAAAAGGAGAGGCGATGAGGAAAAGATTCCTTCCCAATCCCCAGCAACAGTCATACCAAGCTAGGGAGCCTCTCCAAGAGAACAAGCTAGCACTACCAAAGAAGGGACAAGAAGGCATGAAGAAGAATGAGCATAAATGAAGATATCATTGGGCAAGATGGCCCTTTTGTAATTTTTGATTTCACACTTTTGTAAATAGATTAGAGCAGGTGTGTGAGCTCCTCTGAGGCACTGGACGGCGCTGGAAGCACCTCCTCACCAACAGCAGCTCCTCCTCCATTCTTCCTTCATCTTTTCTTCATCTGGTCCACACCCTAACCCAACCCCTGGCCGTCAAAAGAAAGATAAGCTTCAAGTAAAAGACATAAAAGGGATCAAAAGTCTGAGGTCACCCAAAATCTTTAATGAATCAAACAAGAAGAAAAGAATATTGTCAAGTGTCTGGCATCAACGCCGAAACAGGTTGGTGAGACCAAGTCCAATCTCCGTCAAACTTAAATCAAAGGCTGAAGAGTTGCCCTACAAAAACCCAAAAGAAAAGGGTAAGGAAACTCTGAAGCCAGGGAGTGACGCCACATGATTTGGCCGCTTCCCTCTTAAAATGAAAATTTCAAAGGACTTAGCTCGTCAACCATGTCGACAGAAATGCCAGGCGCAAAAACGAGATTCTTTTTCTCTTTCCCATTCATCCGCAAGGTGACTCCGGCAAAGAGGGGCAGCTGTAAGCACCTCATTTTTGCGCTCCCCGAAAAGCCAGAAATGTAAAAACCCGGCCGAAAAGTCAAACCCTGAGGGGTGCAAAGTTAACTTTTTAATCAGATAAAATTTCGCCACCTTAATCTATCCCATTGGATAAAGAATCTCAACACGGTTCCAGCGCAACTGGGTTTGCAGGAATCGGAGTCCGAATGAAGGTTCTGCGGGCGGTCAAACTTGATGAAGAGCCGAGAGTTGACTTTTCCTTGAATTCCGTGCCAAGTACCTTACTCTATACCATTGGATAGAGAATCTCGACACGGTTCCAACGCAACTGGGTTTGAAGGAATCGGAGTCCGGATAAGCTTCTGCGGGCAGTCAAACTTAAGGGAAGGCCAAAAGTTGACTTTTCCTCGAAGCCCGTGCCAAGTGTTTAGCCTTATGTCATTAAATAGAGGGCTCCGATACGAGTTCAACGCAATTGAGTTTGCTCAAATTGGAGTTCAGATGAGTAAGATATGAGCTGTCGAAGTTTCCGCGCAGCGAAACCGGAAACTGCACACGTGGCAGCCAACGCAGCGAAATATCTCGGGGACTAAATCTTAAATATCCAAAAATCTCAAGGACTAAACAAAAATTCGTACGGGGCAATCCGTAGATATCCAAAAGTGTCAAATCGGTCGAATCGGTCGAATTGGTCAAGTCGAAGGGCAAATCCGTAATTTTTTTATTTGTATCCGGCATTTAATGCCGGATACACTTGCCCCTCTTCATATCCGGACTCCAAGGCCGGATACAAAGATTTGCTCAGCGAGATTCGCGCCGATTCTCTGACAAATTCGTAGCGGAAATCAATTTTACCAATTATTATGTTTTGTATCCGGTCTTCAAGACCGGATACAAAGGGAGCCTAGTGTATCCAGCCTTGGAGGCCGGATACACATGATATAAAGTGTATCCGGCCTCCAAGGCCGGCTACATTAATTTTTTTTATATAAGGGGGCAGCAGCCCCCTTTCCAATGGTTGGTTCTTTTCACCATTTTGAAAGCTCCTTGCCCCTCTTCTATTGGTCCGAATCCTCCCTCCCCAGCAACCCTTTGGCTCCACCACCTTCACACTCCACCCCAAGGTGCCTCCACCCCCTCTCCTCCTCCTTCCTCTTCCTCCCTACCACAACACAAGGCAAAGACCTTGCTGCTGCTGTCAAGAGGTGGAGTTCCCAGCTAGCCTTTTGCTGCAAAGAAGTCACACATCTCCCCAGAAAGAGTTAAGAATCGTCAGGTGAGGTTCCTCATCACTCTTTATTCAGCATATATTAAAATAGGAATTTTTTTGAAGTATTTGTCGAGATTGCCTTCATCTTTTGAATAAGTCCATGTCTATGTTGTTCAAGCATGCGTTTACCTTCCTCTACATGGCACGAGACCCTCCAAGAGCAGGGGTCTACGTTTGGCTTTGGGAGCATGTGAGTCTTCTTTGTATGCTATTGGTAATGCCCACTAGTTGCTGTCCATAGGGCGGTCTCGAACATTCTTCTTAGAGGAGTTTGTTCCTCTCTTACTTCGTCCGTTGTACCCTTGTAATTCCCCTCTCTTCCACCCTTCTCGTTGTCATGTTCTTTTTGTGGGATGAGTTGCTGTCTGGAACATGCCTAACTGTGATAATAAATGCGTATGTTTGAGTAGGTTGGTGGGTGGGGTAACCAAGAGGTAGGTGCCTCTGGGAATGAGCGTGGTTCCCTTACTTTATTTTCTTTTCTTTGGTGTTGCCGTGTCATACCCAGGCAGCAAATTCTTTATGCATATAGGGTGCTCTTGGAGCTGCTTTGGGCAGCGGCCGAACCCCCTTTGTTCCTCCCTTTAGTGGGTTCAAACGTCATATCGTGCTTGGATGTCGGCATGTGAGGAAGCATGTTCACATGGGCCTTGCTTTCACATTTCCTGCGAGTACTAAGTTGTTTACTTGTTCTTTTTATACCTGGAATTCTTTTGCATGCATGTCATTGCCCAGGGCTATGATTTCATCATGATCCCACTACCCCTTTTACCCACTGTTATGGCCAACATAAGCTGCCGCCGGGTGCAGCAGCCGCAGCCCTACCCCCTAGTGGGTTACCCCCAAGCATGGCAAACATGATCCCCTATCACCCTGCCTACCTACTGTTCTCACTCCACCAAGAGCTACGGCAGTAGACTCTAACACACCTTCCCTTTGCATGTGTTTGCTAGCTGTTTATTTCATAAGAGAGGATGAGCCATCCCCATCTCATGGGTTGTCACTGTCCTTGGCATCCCAGGAAGTTTTTTAGGATAAACTAGGAAGCATGCAAAGCATTTAGAGCTGCTGCTGGTAGCAGCAGTAGCACCCATTTCCCTTGCCCCAAGGAAGTTGAGTAGCCTACCGTAATTTAATCCGTGCATCATGAACGAAGTATCCGGTTGCCAAGACCCCCACCCCTTGCTGCTATTGTGGTATTGAAGAGGAGGAGGGCAGCACCTCCGCGCCTTCTTCCATCCATTTGCTTTAGTTAGGAAACCCCAAAAATAAAACCAAAGGAGACTTCTCTCAAATCTGAACCAATGTGGGCCCTCATAGAGGCTCACATGACTTCTAGAAACCTCCAGGAAGCCCACAAGAGTTACCCCAATCACAAAGGCCCGAAAAAAGGCAATTTTGAGGTGATCCGGCAACTCAAGCCGGATCACCTAGGGCCCGTGTGTATCCGGCCACTAAGGCCGGATACACCCAGAAAATGTGTTTTTTTTGTATGTTTTGATGTCTTGCAAAATTTTGGAGCGATTTGAACCAAAACCACTGAACCAACAGGGTTTCCGGGTCACTCGGAAACCCAACTTGGGACTTGGACAAACCGGGCTAACTTGGCTCACTAGTGGGCCTTCCAGCGGGGCCCACCAAGCCCAATGAACCTCATGACATGCAATTAAGTAAGCTAAACAAATTAACTAATCTGACCGGGCGGGCCAAACCCAATGCGGCCCACCCGACCTTGTCTTTGAGGATTGATGTTTAAATTGCGTGGTTTGGCCGAGACCTAGGGCTAGGGCCTATCGGGCCCGCCAAAGCCCATTAACCTAACCAAGGAAGGGTGCAAACCCTAAGCCTCAAGGAATTGGGCTTTTAAGCCCAGATTTGGACTACGGGCCCCAAGCCCAATGTCCAACTCACTTTGGCAAATTTAAACAAGATAAATCTAAAAATATTTTGGCCACCCTGTGGGCCCACCTAAGGGGCCCACCAACCAATCCGGCCCACCTTTTGCATAGAAAACACTTAATCTTCAAATCCAAACCTAAGTAAAGTCAACTCATTATCCAAAGTCCACAGGGCCTCCTAAGGCTAGACAGAGGCCCAACAAGGGTACACGGGCTCACCCAAGCCCACCAAGGATACCGTGGGCCTTCTAACGGGGCCTACCCAACCAGACTAAGATCACCCAAGTAATCAAGATAAAAGCAATTAAATGGGACCCACACCACTCAGGTGGTCCCGCCAAGACCTAACTTAAATACCTTCTGGATTAGGAATCGGGTGAAAACCAACTAGAAAGCTGACTCAAACCAGGGAACCCACGGGACCCGTCATCCGACAGGGTGGACTGGGGTGTCTACGGACTTCCCCAAACTGCAACCGAGAACCAAACTTAGAATCTCAAGCCGCAGACCAAAAGCCCTAAAATAAGCAAGATTAGGCACCCAGGTGTCCGCCTACACCCCATCAGGCGGTGGCGACTCCGAATTACCCCGTGCCGCGTTCCCCACGCGCGCACACCGGGTGCCTAAGTTTTGTCTATTAAGGCTTGGTCTGCGGCTCTAGATTCTAAGAAAGTTCTCGGTTACGGTTCAGGGAAGTCCGTAGACACCCCGGTCCGCCCCGTCAACTGACGGGTCCCATCCTGGTTTGAGTCAATTTGGTTTCTCACCCGGTTCCTATTCCAACATGCACATTTGATTGAGTCTGGCAGGACCGCCAAAGTGGTGTGGATCCCTTTACTTGATTTTATCTTCTTAGATTAGAGTGATCTGAGTCTGATCGGGCAGGCCCCGTTGGAAGGCCTGCGGATCCCTTGGTGGGCCAAATGTGGCCCACACGTTCCTTGGTAGGCCTCGGTCTAAGCCTGTGAGGCCCTTTGGACTTTGTTTCAATGAATTAATTTTTATTTAAAATTCAAGTTTGATTATTTAGTGATTTCCATGAAAAAGTGGGCCGGGATTGCTTTGTGGGCCCTTGAGTGGGCCACACAGTTGGTTGCCAAGTAGTTTTGATTATCTTTCTTAATCTGTGCCAAAGTGGGCCAGGATTTGGGCTTGGGGCCCTTTACCTGGGCTTGGGTTTGAAAGCCCAAGGCTTCTTGAGTTAGGGTTTGGAAACCCTAACCTTGGTTGGGTTCAATGGGCTTAGTGGACCCGACAGGCCTTGCCCTTGGTCTCGGCCAAACCATGCCTAAATCTAAGCATCATGCTTCCAAAATGGGCTTTGGTGGGCCTCAATGGGTTTGGCCCACTCAATTAATTTAATTGTCTTCATTTAGCAAAAGTGGGTTTGTTGGGCTTGGTGGGCCCCATTGGAAGGCCCACCGGAAATCAATTTGGACCGGGTTGGTCCAAGGCCCACCTTGGGTTTCCGGGTGACCCGGAAACCCTATTGGTTCACTCGGATTGATCAAACAAACCAAAAAAACAGCACAAGATCAGAAAATGGCAAGAAAAAGCAATCTGGCAGTGTAGCCGGCCTAAGATGCCGGTTACACACAGGTCTCAGTGTATTCGGCATCTTTTGCCGGCTACGAATACAGCTCTATTGATCCGACCTGAGTTGCCGGATCAACATACAGAAGCTGTTTTGTGATTTTTGCATTGGGGTTGGGTTTTTAGGCTTCTCAGGGTGTTCTAGGGATTGCGTGGGCTCCTGTGTGAGCCCACAGTGGTTTAGGTGAGAGCCACTTGGCTCTTCTTTGGGGCCTCCCACGGCACACTAGGGAGGAAAATGGGGGCTTCCCCTTTGATCTTTGTCTTGGGTAGAATCCAGCAAAGGAACAGGGGTCATGTGCCTTTCTTCCGATTGTTCACAGCCACTAAAGGCAACCCAACATGCATGATCACATAAATATCACTAAAAAAAAAGGATTGGCATGCATCAACTAGAGCCCTCCACGGAAAGTAAACCAAACAACCTATTCCCATAATCTAACAACATCTAAAGAAAGGGAGAGGAAGGGGGGATTACGATGGGATACATTGGATTACTAAGCATGAGGAAACATGCTTCCTCTTAAATCAGACACACACATGCCAAAACAGTAGCCTTCGTGGCCGAAAATCCCTAGAAAAATCTTACCTTCTCCCCTTTAAAACCAACTATGTACCTCTCCCTTACTCGGAGGTCTTCATGTGGTGAGATGAGTTCAAATATATGCTTAAAACATCAAGGAAATGATCTCATGCATAAGGAAGAAGACAAACTTAAAGAGCTTTGTGAAAAGCTCCCATTTTCGTATATGTTAAATGAAGGTTAGCGAGGAACAATACCTTAGGGTTGAAACCCTGGGCTGAGATGTGTGGAGCCTCCTCAAAGTGAGGGAAGCAGCTGGAGCAGCGCCTCCTCCAAGAACCAAGTCTCCCCAAGCTTCCTCCAAGTATTAGAAATGGGGATGAAGAGGATGGAGGGGGGTCTAGCAAGGTTAGATTAGAGATTGGAAGGCTGGGGGAAGGATGGAGAGGGTAAGGAGGAAATTTCGGAGCTGGCTCAGAGGGGGAAGGAAGGGGAAAAACAGAAATGGGAAGCCAACTCCCGAAATGGGGTTGCTGTTGCCTTTTTATAGCAAAATTTTGGTATCCGGCATTTAATGTCGGATACACTACACTTCCTTTTTATCCGGCATTTAATGTCGGATACACTAAGCTTCCTTTGTATCCGACATAAAATATCAGATACAAAACATAATAATTTCGAAAATTAAATGCCACCGCGAATTTGTCGGGGAATCGGCGCGAATCTCGCGGGCGGATCTCTTTGTATCCGATGAATAGTGTCGGATATACACAAGGGTATGTGTATCTGACATATTCGATCGGATACAAATAAAAAAATTACGGATTTGCCCCTGGATATTTGCAGATTCATCCAATACTCTCAGATATTCACAGATTTGGTCCCTGCGAAATTTTGCTTTAAACCCTGTGATATTTTGCATGTTTGGATATTTACAGATTGCCCCTTGAGATATTTTCTTGCGCTTCTTGCCACGTGTGCGGCTTTTTGCCACGTGTGCAGCTTTCTGGGTTTTGCTGCTTGGAAACTTCGACAGCTCATATCTCTTTCATCCGGACTCCGATTTGAGCAAACTCAGTTGCATTAGAACTGCATCGGAGCCCTCTATCCAATGGCATGGGGGTAAGCACCTGGATCGGGGTTTAGTATAAAGTCAACTTTCGGCTCCCCTTCAAGTTTGACCGCCCGCAGAACCTTCATCCGGACTTCGATTCCTGCAAACTCAGTTGCGTTGGAACCGTGTCGGGATTCTCTATCCAATGAGATAAAGCAAGGTGGTCAACTATGACCTGATCAAAAAGTCAACTTTTGTCCCCTCAGGGTTTGACTTTCTGTCAGGGTTTTCATTTTCAGCACTTCCAGGGGTGCAAAAATAAGGTGCTTACACTTCCCTTAAAGCAAAAGAAGAACTTTTGGGAAAGAACTCAGCGGATACACGAAAGGGCTCTGCCTTCAGACATAGTCGAAGTTCTTCTACCAAGTGGCATAGCTTTGACAGATGGCTACGTTACTCTTTGCAGGAGACGGGTCTCGTAGATGATAATAGAGAGTCTGAAATTCGTATTGGTGAGGGTCGAGACAATGAAGTCTACTTAGAAGCATTTATTTCTTTCTGGCTCTCAAGGTTTCTACTAGAGTCAACTTCCGGTGGATGAGTACATACACGTCATTATCCTATTGCTGTCCTCCTAGCCCAAGGTCGACATCTTAGTTTGGCGCCACTCTTTCTCGGTACTTTACACCGCCATCTCGACATCCTGCATGGTGCATTGACGAGTGAAAGTCGTCGTCCACGGTTCAAGTCATTCGCCCATGTCTTCTTCCTTCAGACTTGGCTATGGACTCGGTATCAGAGATATGCACCAGAACATCCGTTGCCCTCACGGACTTTGACAGAATTTCGGCGCCGAGGGGACGAGATTAACGAGTTTTCCCTTAATCTTATTCTTGCTAGGGCTTGGAGGTGGATTGCTGCTAATCCCTGTGATGATGTTAGTTTTTCTTCCATCTTCGATTCTATTCGGGAATTTACCTTTCGCTCCTATACGACGACAATTGATGGGATTATGAAGCCACTATGTCTATTTTGGGGAGCCGAAACCATTGCTTTTAGCAAGTGGGATAACATCTCCCGTCATGAGAAAGAATATGTCTGCATCGCATTGCCTTACACATTGCAGTGCTTGGAGCATCATGATAGCAAGTCTTCACTTGCAGTTTATAGTCCTCATCATTTTTTTTTGTCAGTTTGGAATTGACCAAGCAGTTCCTAGGCATCAGTTGAAGACTCCTCCAGGAAGTGCCAGATTAGGTGCTTCGTATTTTTCACGTGGGCCTCCCTCTGGTCGCATGGTTCGTCCTACCCTTGTTCAGCAAGTTGACATCAACCTCCTTGGCACACTTTCTCCTGTGATGGTAGAGTATTATTACAGTTTTTTGAAGAAGGTGCATGAGTTTATTCATGGTGATCCTTCAAGTATTCCTGCGGCACCTCTCTCCACACCAGCTATCAATCCTCCAAAGAAGAAGGTTGCTCGTACTGATAGCGAAAAACATGTTGAAATCGCTCCACCTCCAAAGAAGAATAAGAGGAAGGCAAGGACCGATGAAAATCGGGATGCTCGACAGACTGAGGCCAACAAAGCTAACGATCCATCTTCACATGGGAAGCTCGGCAAACAGTTGACGTTTACAATACGACAACACCAGGTTGACGAGGCCTTGGTTGGAGATGATGACGCACTTTCTCGGGCACCTGAGAGATGCTCTGAGCATATTCGTCAACTTAGTAGTTCCGATATAGTTGGAGGTGGTAGGCACCGTCATCATTTTACACGAGCTTTCTTTGATTCATCTTCATCAGTATGTCCCCCTCCACATATTCTTTTCTTTTCATATCTCTTTTTTATTTTTTCTTTGTAACACTATATTATTTTATTTTTGGTTAGGATTCATCTTGTGGTCCTGCTGTCGTGGATGTAGGTCATTTGGGTGCTTGTGAAGCGAACCTTTTAGCATCAACAGAGATAATTCTAAGGACACGGATCCCACCGCCTCTTAATGAGGCAGGTCTAGGTAATTTTTCATTACCTTCTTGTGAGTCGTAGTTTTCTAACTCCTTCCTAGGTCCATCCATTCTTCGGTGCGGCTTGGATGAGTTGGAACCTTTTGTTCAGACAGAAGCTCCACAGATAACATCTCAGGGCAAATCACGTGCTAGGGGTGATGATGACATGCCTAGACCGGGTGATGTGATGAGAGTGGCTGAGATGCCGAATACGGCAGAGCAATCTATTGTGCCTTACGCATCTTCAGTTCCAGCTATTCTTGATGCTTTGCCTGGTTCACATATTCCTTTAGACATAGTAAGTATCATACCATTCTTCGACTTGAGGCTTTTTCTCTTTCTCCTCTTCTTTTTTTTTTTAAAAAAAAAATTATTTCCTCATACTTTTGGATTTGCAGAAGAGGACTTCAGCTACTCCTCTACGACAGCTTCCTAGCCCCCAACCCCCTAGAGGAGTGGATGAAGCATTATCTGTTGGGGCTGGTTGTGGTGTTAGTTCCTTCATGCCTATGTCGCTCGAAGACGCAGGTGAGCACGTCGCGAACTTTCGTGGATATCTGGTATCTCCTTCGGATGTTAGCATCATGGAGGAGATATTTGTGCACTTTGGTGATATCTCCAGCTCATGCCCGTATTCTGGTCTTAGAGTTTGAGGAGCCTACTTTTCTGATCTATGCCAGATTATTCGGATTATGCGTCGTACTAGTATCAGCACTTTGATGACATCCCTTATTTCATCTTGGGTCGAGATTGTCGCCTTTATGAAATCTTTTGGCTTCTAGTTAGCGTGGCTTACCGACCGCTTAGACACTATGAGCAGGTATTTTCATTCTTCTTATCTTCTTTTTATTTCTTCATACTTCTTATCTCTCCTTTTATTTTGTTTGGGAATGTGGCTCCTATCAGACTTGCTGGTCATATTAGTGCCATACACAATCCCTTTGGTTCCTTTAGTTATAGGGAATGTGGTGCCTATTAGGCTTGTTAGCTAGATCAGTGCTGTATGCAAACCCTTTGGTTCCTTTAGTCATAGGGAATGTGGCTCCTGTTAGGCTTGTTAGCTAGATCAATTCCATACACAAACCCTTTGCTTTAAGGTACCAATCTCATGCACTTTATCATCCTAGGCTATGTAAAGAATGTGGCTCCTGTTAGGCATATTAGCTAGATCAGTGCCTTGCACAATCCCTACCCTAGGGATCAAGACTTGATGACAGGCTCTATGACAGTTTCTGTCAAGTCTTAGATATCAAGTGAACATTATTGCCAGTTTGACTCTCATACTATATTTCTTATCACTCTGTCTTATCTTCTCATATCTTATTTTATTTTATTTTATTTTATTTATCCTGTAACAAATACTTGGATTCCAGCGAGAAATCTCTTGACTTGCAATCTGAACTGGCACAGTGGTAATTGCGTCAAGATGAGTCATCCAAGAAGGTTTCTATAGCAGATGAGCAGCTTCGTTTGGTCGAGCGCCGAGTTTTTGACTGTCGAGCTGAGTTGGAGAAAATTAAAGATGCAATTGCAGCAAAGCTGGTATACTTAGATGCTGAGGTGTCAGCCTTGCAGACATCTTCTTTTTGTCTTCTAGATAGTTTAGCATAGGGTTTGCTATATGTATATGTATATATATATTTTCGGAGTAGTTCTTTCTCTTTCTATAGACAAATTTGGAATACATTCGTGTTTTTGGAGATAAATAAACTTTTATTTTATTAACATCTCTAAAGAAAGAAATTACATGACTAGGAAAAGTACGGCTTCAGCCACTTTACATTTATTGGGTCATGTAGGATTTCACCATTCGGGTGAGCTAGACGATAATATCCAGAGTCTGCCTTTTCTCTTATGATATAAGGCCCTTCCCAATTGGCTTCAAAATTTGATGCCTGGAGCCCTCTTCTAACATGTAAAGTAGCTCGTAGAACTAATTGCCCCTTGTCAAGAATGTGTGGCCTAACCATTCTGTTATATGCTCGTGCCAATCGTCGCTGGTAGACTTGGCTTCGATTTGCTGCATCTTGGCAGCTTTCTTCCAATGCTTCCAACTCAACATGCCTTGCCTCTTCATACTTTTCACTGGCAACATCAAGTTTAACTGTGGCAGCTAGTTTTGCTGAATCAACTTCTATCTCAGCAGGTAGGACAGCTTCTGTTCCATAGACTAAGGAAAATGGCATTACACTAGTGGCCGAATGGGCTATAGTCTTGTAAGCCCATAATGCCATAGGCAAATGTTCATGCCACTTCTTTTGTTTGTCATGAACCATTTTGCTTAGGATTCGGATGATCGTCTTGTTTGTGGCTTCAGCTTGTCCATTGCCTTGAGGATAATATGGTGTTGAGCGCTAATGTTTGATCCCATACCTTTCCATCAATGCTTCAATATATTGATTTACAAACGGGGTTCCATTATCAGAAATAATTCTATGGGGGACTCCAAATTTGCAAATAATATTCTCTTTGATGAATTGGGCAATGACTGTCCCCGTTGCTTTTCTAAGTGGCATAGCTTCTACCCACTTAGTGAAGTATTCTGTTGCCGTGATAATCCAGATATTTCCAGAGGCCGCAGGACTAATTGGTCCAACTAGGTCGAGCCCTCATGTGTGAAAAGGCCATGGTGACTATACTTTTCAGTGTTTGACCCGGCACATGAATCAAGTGACCATGGATTTGGCATTGATGGCACTTCTTAACAAAAACTGCTGAATCCGCCTTCATGGTAGGCCAATAATAGCACAGGGAGAGCAGCTATTGGAACAATCTTCTCTTGCCTTGGTGGCTTCCACACTCTCCAGAATGTACTTGCCCCATTAACTCTTCCGTCTCTGCTTGGGAGACACATCTCAACGGACGTCCACTGATAGCCCATCTAAACAACTTGCCATCTTACATGAAAACTTTGACCGCCTTTTTCTTCATTTTTGCAGCTCTGTACTTGCCAGCTGGGAGGATGCCATGCATCAAATAATCAATATAAGGCCTTTCCCATTTTGTTATTCCGTCCAAGAACATGCATTCATCAGGATCAGGTGGCACCCCACATTCTTGGCAAAATGATTCGTATTCTACCAATTCCCACTCCATCTGTGGCCAATAAAAGCCTGTTCGTTGCATCCTACGATAAAGTGGGACTTCACTCCGAATTCCGCAAGATTTAGCATGTATTTCTTGGAGTTTTCGTCTTGCTTCAGTTTGTCCAAGACATTGTAACAGGACGCTGTCTAGACCTCTATAATACAACTCACCATCATAACTCACATAATTTTTCAGCTTCTTGACGTCCATTGAGCTCTCTTCCTTTGTCGTAAGAGCATGTCAGATAGCAGTTCTCCAATCAACTGTGTCAGACTCTTCCTTTGAATCTTTCTTCAATTCAAGCCATGTTGTCAGATGAGTTCGACGTAAGACTTTGATATCTACTGATTCTCCTGGTATGGTGAGCTTGGTGGCAAGTGTGGCTAAGGATGACGATTCCCCACTCTTCTTGTGTGGCTAAAAGTCACCTCATTAAATTGTTCAGCCACTTTTTGTGCATCAGTTCGATATGGCAGTAAGTCTACCTCCTTCACAACAAAGTTGCCATTTATCTGACTGATGACAAGGTTGGAATCTCCTTTGACTCTTAAAGATTTAATGTTCAAGCTTCTGGTGACGCTAAGTTCGATGAGAAGTGCTTCATACTCTGCTTGATTGTTGGAGCAAGGAAAGTCCAATTGGTAGGAGAGAGAGATACTTTGCCTATCAGGAGTCACAAAGACTACTCTGGCTTCTCCACCTTTGGCAACTGATGACCCGTCGAAGTACATGTAAGCACCTCATTTTTGCGCTCCCAAAAAGCCAAAAATGCAAAACCCTGCTGAAAAGTCAAACACCAAGGGGTGAAAAGTTGACCTTTTAATCAAATGAAATTTGGCCACCTTACTTTATCTTAATGGATAGAGAATCCCGACACGAGTCCAGCGCAACTGGGTTTGCAGGAATCGGAGTCCGGATAAAGGTTCTGCGGGCGGTCAAACTTAAGGAAAAGCCGAGAGTTGACTTTTCCTCGAATTCTGTGACAAGTACCTTGCTCTATACCATTGGATAAAGAATCTCGACACGATTCCAACGCAACTGGGTTTGCAGGAATCGGAGTCCGAATGAAGGTTCTGCGGGCGGTCAAACTTATGGAAAGGCCAAAAGTTGACTTTTTCTCGAACCCCGTGCCAAGTGTTTAGCCCTATGTCATTAAATAGAGGGCTCCGATATGAGTTTAACGCAATTGAGTTTGCTCAAATCGGAGTTCGGATGAAGGAGATATGATCTGTCAAAGTTCCCGAGCAGTAAAGCCAGAAACTGCACACGTGGCGCAAGAACTGCGCACGTGGCAACCAACACAGCAAAATATCTCAGGGACTAAATCTTAAATATAAAAAATTCGTACGGGCGATCCGTAGATATCCAAAAGTGTCGAATCGGTCAAGTCGAGGGGCAAATCCATAATTTTTCAACTTGTATCCGGTCATATATGCCGGATACACTGCCTCTCCTTCATATCCGGACTTGAAGGCCGGATACATGAAGATATTCGCGCGAGATTCGCGCCACTTGGCCGACAAATTCGCGGCGGCATTAAATTTTGAAATGATTAAGTCATGTATCCGGCCTGAGTTGCCGGATACAAAGGGAAGCCAGTGTATCCGGCCTTGAAGGCCGGATAAGGAGGGGACTTAGTGTATCCGGCCTGAGTTGCCGGATACATTAAGTTGTCTATATATACCAAAACAGCAGCTCATTTCGGGGTTGTCTTTTGTTTCATCTTTTCTCCTGCTCTCTTATCTCACCTGCTCACCCCAAATCCCACCCTTTCCAACCCCATTTGCCTTCCATCACCCCCCTATACCATCCCAATCACCCTTCTCCTCCTCCTCTCTACTCCTACTGAAGCAAGAAGGCCTTGAGTTGCTGTTGGTGGTTGCAAGGGAGTGCTCCAGCTCCATCCACGCCCAAAGGAGGTTGAAGCACGTCTCAGAAGTCAGTTGTGCATAGCAGGTGAGGTTCCTCTTTACTTCATGTTATACATATATTAAAATGGATTTTTTCTAAAGAGTTCAAAGAGCTTGATCTCCCACTGCTGCATGGTTATATTATTGTTCCTTCGCATGCATTTTTCTTTCATGGTTGGGTAGTATAGTGGTCTCCAAGGGCAAGTGAGCCCTCAGGTGTGGTTTTCGGTTAGTATAAGAGGATTGGTTGTCCCACTCCAAGCCACCAAGTGCGCTGTTGGGGACTTCGGTTACTCAAAGAAGGGAGTACGTTCCCTCATGCAAGGCATGTCTAATGTATCCCTATATAAGCCCCCTTCCCTCACCTTTCTGTATATTTTCGTGGGTGTATGGAGTTTTGGGTTTAGGTGTCGCTAGGAGGCGGACAAGATGCATGTGAGATCATGGTTCAGTCCTTGGGTTCCCTCTCTTGCCTTAGTTTTTCCTCTTGCTGATTCCTTTACCTCTTGCATGCTGTGTTTTTTACTTATTTGATAATGAATGCTGGATTCCTTTGGTCACCTATTTGCTTATGCATGGTGTAAGCACCTAAATTTTGATCAAACCAAATAAAAGAGAAAAAATGTGCTAAAATACAACAGAAAAGTCAAACCCTGAGGGATCAAAAATTGACTTTTTGATCAAGAGAAAATTGGTCACCTTGCCCTATCTCAATGGATAGAGAATCTCGACGTGGTTCCAACGCAACTGAGTTTGCTGGAATCGGAGTCCGGATGAAGGATCTATGGGCCGGTCAAACTTAAAGAGGAGCCGAAAGTTGACTTTTTCTCAAACCCCGTGCCGAGTACTTAGCCCTATGCCAATGGATAGAGGACTTCGACACGGTTCTAACGCAATTGAGTTTGCCCAAATCGGAGTCCGAATGAAGAAGATGTAAGCATTTGAAGTTCTAGGGCAGCGTGCTGGAAAACTGCACACGTGGCAAAAGTCTGCACACGTGGCAAGCAGCAGAGCAAAAAGGTCTCAGGGATTAATTCTGTAATTACCAAAATCAGTGAAAAATATCTCAATGGTAAAGCTGCAGATATCCAAGGGTATCAGGGACTAGATCCATAAGCATCAAAACTTGAGAAAATATCCAGGGACCAATCTGTAAATATCCAAAAGTATCAGGGACTAAATCTGTAAATATCAAAAGTATCAAGGACTAAATCTGTAAATATCCAAAAGTATCAGGGACTAAATCTGTAAAAATCCAAAGTTCCAGGGACCAATCCACAAATACCAAGATTTGCTCATGATTGATGTCCCCTATGGGCATGCATGGGCATCATCCATGCATGCACCCCTCTCTCTCTCTCTCTCTCTCTCCCCCCATGATCATACATCATCACCCATGCATGCATCCCCTCTCTCTCATGATTGATGAGCATGCATGTGCATCATACATGCATGCCATCCATCCATAACCTTCTATCTCTCTCTCTCCCCCATAATTATGTCCCCTATGCATGCATGCACATCACATGCATGCATACCCATACCCCCCACTATAAAAAGACCAACCCCCCATACGTATGGGGGGTTGAGCACATTTTTGGTGGAGCAAGCTTGCTCTCCCATCATCTTCTTCTCCAAGACCCTTCTTCTCCATCTCTCCCAAGCACATCACCTTGCTCCACCTACCATTCTTCATTTCTTCCTCTTCATTTCCATCCAAGCAAGGAAGGGAAGAACACTTGCTGCCGGTGCAAGAAGGAGGTGCTCCGGCAACTCTTGGAGCTTCAAGTGGGTTCAACACTCATCACAAAGGGTTTTAAATCCTAAGGTAATGTTCCCCACAACTTGTTGTTCAAAATAAATGAAAATAGGCTCATTTCAAGCATGTTAAAGTGTTGTCTTCTTCTCTAGCATGTTTCCTGTCTTTTCCAAGCATGTTGATGTCTTCTCCCTCCACTTGTGCTCATCATTTTCGGCATGAGAAAGTCCCTTGGTAAAGGGAGCATATCTCCGGTTTCTAGGAGGAGAATGTTCCACTTTAAGCATGATATTTTAAGCATGTTCTAATGGCTTCTTAACATAATGTTTGCTGTCATTGGTTGTCTTATTCAAAGGTGGGAGTATGTTCCCCCATGGCTGCCTAATCTTTTGTACCCCGTGAGTAACCCCCCTTTTCCCTTCTTTAAATGTCTTTGTTAGGATAATGAGATAGTGTATATTGATAGGGTGCTATAAATAGCATGGGATGCCTGTGTGTTTAGGCTTTAGTTTTCACTTGCATGCTAGTTTCTTTGTTTGCTAGAAACATGTCTAGGTAGTTGTATATTTCATTATCCAGCATGAATTTACATGCATGAAAATCAGATTTGATGTGCTAAGTGCCCCTCTTGTTCATATTAGCTCAATCTTAGATTTAAAGTGTGCTTTTGGCTTGTTACCATCTCATACATGTGAAGCCCTGTTTCTTTTGAGAACATGGACTAAAGTAGGGATACGTAGATCCCTACTCATTTCTCTGTCTTGCTTGGGAAGGGGGAGATACACCCTTGGTCCCCTTGCTTCCCCTTTGATTCTCAAAACACCTTCAAGAGAGCCAAAGGGCCTCACCTGAACCACTGTGGGCTCACACAGGAGCCCACACAACCCCTGGAACACCCCAAGAGGCCTAAGAATCCAACCCCTAGCCAAAAATCTGAAAAATTGGCTTTTGTAGGTTGATCCGGCAACTCAGGCCGGATCAACACAGATCTGTGTGTAGCCGGCATCTCAGGCCGGCTACACTGCCAGAATTCATTTTTTGCCATCTTTGCTGATCTTGTGTGATTTTTTGGTTTGTTTGATCAATTCCGGGCGAACCAGTAGGGTTTCCGGGTCACCCGGAAACCCAAGATGGGCCATGGACCGACCCGGTCCAAATTGATTTCCGGTGGGCCTTCCAACGGTGCCCACCAAGCCCGACCAATTTATTTTGCTTAACTAAGATAAATAAAATATTTGGGTGGGCCAGACCACTTGAGGCCCACCCAAGCCCTAATTGGGCCATGCATGCTTAAAGTAGGACGTGGTTTGGCCGAGACCACGGGCAGGGCCTATCGGGCCCACTAAGCCCATGAACCCAACCAAGGTTAGGATGCCAAAACCCTAACTCAAGAAGTCTTGGGCTTTCAAGCCCAAGCCCAGGTAAAGGGCCCCAAGCCCAATGCTTGGCCCATTTTTGCAAAGGCTAATCAAGATAATCTGAAATCACTTGGCAACCCACTGTGTGGCCCACTCACGGGCCCACAAAGCAACCCAGACTCATCTTTTGCATGAAAAATCAAATTTAACCAAACTTGGAATTTAAATAAAATCAATTCACTTGAACCAAAGCCCAAAGGGCCTCTTAGGCTAGACCGAGGCCCACAAGGGACACGTGGGCTCAACCAAGCCCACCAAGGAATCCGCGGGCCTTCCAACGGGGCCCGCCCAGTCAGACCCACATCACTTTAATTAAGAAGATAAAATCAAGTAAAGGGACCCACACCACTTTGGCGGTCCCGCCAGACTTAATCAAATCACATGCTGGAATAGGAATCGGGTGAGTGAGAGACCAAAGTTGACTCAAACCAAGGAAACTTATGGGACCCGTCATTTGACGGGGTGGACTGGGGTGTCTACGGACTTCCCCAGACCGCAACCGAGCCCCTACTTAGAATCTCAAAAGCCGCAGACCAAAAGCCTTAGCAGAAGAACTTAGGCACCCAGGTGTCTGCCTGCACCCCATCAGGCAGTGGCGACTCCAAACAAATCCCGAGGCACGCATCGTTTTGCATGCACCTCGTCGTGCGACCGAAATCGGGTGCGCACACATGGTAAGTCATTTTCTTGCATGTATATATGCTTTGGTCAATCATGGAAGCATGCCTTGATCTCTGGACCCTTGTTGTTGTGAGCTGTGGTGGAGCCTCATAAGCCAAAGCAGGGACACCTGGGTCCCTGCCATAATGACATGCATGATCCCAAATGGGAGGGACACCAGGATGTCTTCCCCCCCCCCCCCCCCCTCCATTTGCTTTGCTGGAAAGTCCCAAAAAGGGACTGGATGGAGCCTTTCCCCCAAACCTGAACCCCTGTGGGCCCATCCAGGGGCCCACACAGCCCACGGAAATCCCTGGGAACCCCCTGGAGGTCACCCCAGCTGCCGAAAATCCAAAATTGACCATTTTAGTGTGATCTGGCAACTCAGGCCGGATCACTTGTGACCTAGGCGTATCCGGCAACTCAGGCCAGATAACCTAGGGTCTGTGCATATCCGGCTACTCAGGCCGGATCACCTGCAGACCGTGTGTATCTGGCCTGAGTTGCCAGATACACACAGAAATGTGCTTTTTGTTGTATTGTGAGATATTGCCGAATTTTGTGATGATTCACATTAAAACCATTGAACCAACAGGGTTTCCAGGCCACCCGGAAACCCAAGATGGGACTTGGACCGCCGGTCCAAACTTGGCACACCCGTGGGCCTTCCAACGGGGCCCACCAAGCCCAATGAACCCTAAAGCATGCAATTAAGCAAGTAAAGTAAAAATGAGTTAATTGAACCGGTTGGGCCAAACTCAATGCGGCCCACCCAAACCTGGTTATGTGAATTAATGCATAAACTGCTTGGTTTGGCCGAGACCAAGGGCTAGGGCCTGTCGGGCCCACCAAAAGCCCGCTAACCGAACCGAGTTAGGGCGCAAACCCTAAACTCCAAGGAACTGGGATTTCAAGCCCAAAACCTGGATCATGGGCCCCAAGCCCAGTGGCCAGCCCACTTTGGCAAAACTAAATGAGATAACCTAAACTTACTTGGCCACCATGTGGGCCCACCTAAGGGGCCCACAAACCAATCCGGCCCAATTTTGCATGAAAAATACTTAAACCTCAACTGAAATAACTAAGTGAAATCGATTCACCAACTAAAGCCCACAGGGCCTCCTAGGGCTAGACAGAGGCCCACCAAGGGCACACGGGCTAACTCAAGCCCATCCAGGACACCCATTGGGCCTTCCAACGGGGCCCACCCAATCAGACTCAAATAATTTAAATTAAGCAAAGATAAAATCAACTAAAGGGACCCACACCACTCAGGTGGTCCCGCCAAGACCTAACGAAAGTACATGCTGGATTAGGAATTGGGTGAGAACCAAGATAGGAAAAGCTGACTCAAATCAGGGAACCCACGGGACCCGTCATCCGACGGGGTGGATTGGGGTGTCTACGGACTTCCCCAGCCCGCAACCGAGAACCAAACTCCGAATCTCAAAGCTGCAGACCCAAAGCCCCAAATAGACAAGATTAGGCACCCAAGTGTCCGCCTGCACCCCATCAGGCGGTGGCGACTCCGAATTACCCCGTGCCGCGTTTCCCACGTGCGCACAGTACATTTCCCACGTTTCTTCATTGATGATCCCACAATCCATAGGCCAATCTTCTGAAGCATCTTTGTCATGTCCTTCCTTCGTCTCTAATTCGCCATTACCAGCAAAACTGGCTAGCAAGTCAGCCACAACTTGGCCTTTGATTGCTCTTGGTGATACATAAGTTATCTCATATTCGGACAACTGCAAAAGCCATTTGGCAACTCGTCTAGATAGGTGTGCACGCATCGGAAACGTGGCACGGGAAAATTCGGAGTCGCCACTGCCTGATGGGGTGTAGGCGGACACCTGGGTGCCTAATCTTGTCTATTAAGGCTTGGGTCTGCGGCTTTTGAGATTCTAAATAGGTTCTCGGTTGTGGTTTGGGGAAGTCCGTAGACACCCCAGACCACCCTGTCGGATGACGGGTCCCGTGAGTTTCCCTGGTTTGAGTCAGATTACTTTGGTCTCACCCGATTCCTAATTCGATATGCAACTTGGTTAAGTCTGGTGGGACCACCTGAACGGTGTGGGTCCCTTTAATTAATTTTATATTGGTTAATTAGATTGTCTGAGTCTAACTAGGTGGGCCCCGTTGGAAGGCCCATGGTGTCCCTGGTGGGCTTGGTTAAGCCCACAAATCCCATGGTGGGCCTCTGTCTAGCCTGAGAGGCCCTTTGGGTTTATGTTTAGTGAATTGATTTCACCTTAGGTTTTAATTTAAAGATTGAAGTGTCTTTCATGCAAAAGTGAGTCGGCATTGGTTTGCGGGCCCTTGAGTGGGCCCCCATAGTGGATGCCAAAGTATTTTTCAATTCATCTTATTTAAATTGGCCAAGGTGTTCTGGACATCAGGCTTGGGGCCCATAATCCAGCTTTAGGCTTGAAAGCCCAAATTTCCTGGGGTTAGGGTTAAACCCTCACTTGGTTTGGTTAGTGGGCTTTGACGGGCCCGATAGGCCCTTGCCCTTGGTCTCGGCCAAACCATACAATTAAAATACTCATTCCACACAACAAGGTTTGGGTGGGCCGCATTGGGTTTGGCCTGCCCGGTTCGATTAGTTTATTTTACTTTACCTTGCTAATTTACATGCTTTCGGGTTATCGGGCTTGGTGGGCCCCGTTGGAAGGCCCACTGGTACTCCGAGTTGGATTGGCAGTCCATGGCTCTAGATGGGTTTCCGGGTGACCCGGAAACCCTATTGGTTTGCTTGGTTTGGTAAAAATCATCACAAAATTCGACCAAGAACAAAAAATCATGCAAATTGCATTTTTCATCATGTATCCGGCCTTAGTTGTCGGATACACACAGGCCATAGGTGATCCGGCCTGAGTTGCCGGATCACCTCAAAAATGGCCTTTTCGGGCTTTGGCCATTGGGGTGGCTTCCAGGGGCTCCCTAAGGTCTTATACAAGTCAGGTGGGCCCCTGGGAGGGCCCACACGGGTTCAGGTTTGAGGGAGAAGCCTCACTTGGCCTCCTTTGGGATTTTTCCGATGAAGGCAACAGTATTGGAAGGCATGGGGCTTGCTGCCCACCATTCCTTCCCAACAACATGCAGTAGGAGCATGGGGGTCTAGGCACTCCCATGTTTTCACTTCCACATCACCAATCAACACATAAGTCAAGATCAAGGATAGAGCACTTCAAAATATTCAAGATCATCACAACGCAATGCATGTTATGAAGTAAGAAATGTCAATCAGTAAGACCAAACTAAATCACAAAAAGAAACAATAGTTCACAGGGGGAAGGGAGCATGCACAGGTAGATCAATGGGCCAGGCTTGGGGGAGGGCCCAAGCCCGTGGTTAGGCTTGCTGGAGATTCTGGGACAGCAACAAGCAATGGGGATTTGTTGCTGTCCCCACAGCAGCTTGTATGGATCATGGGAGGGCTCGAACAGCAGACTTGAAGGGGGGCAAATGGGATAGGGATCATGCATTCATACCAAGGTTCTAGGGGTTGGTTTTAGGAGCCTAAGCAGGTGAGTAAACCAACTGGGCACAGCAGTAGTTCCAGGGAACTTTGTCATGCAAAATCAGCATGCATAGAGGAGGTAAAGGGGATCGAAGTCATGGGGAATGCATATAAACAAGCACGCACCCAAAATAACCAAATTACCAAGCAAGTCATGCATGTGTCAACAAAAGAACAACCAAGAAAGTCTGCTGCCCATGCACAGGGCAGCAACCCGAAAAGGAAGTCCATGTACACTATCAAGGCTAGAAATGGTGGGAAAAGAGGGGAGGAAGCATTGCCATGGGATTTTCCTTCCCTGGCCTGAGCAATATAGGCCTGGGATGCGAATCAACTTCACTAAAACGAAGGAAACAGGGTGTTGCTATTGCCGCCAATAACAACCAAAACAGCAAACAATTAAAGGGGAAAAGCCTCTCACGCCCATTAGCTTATCATGAAAGAAATGAAAGAAAGAAAAAAAAAAAAAAAGGAGATCATGCTCAAACAAACAACCTTACTTGACAGTAAAATGAACCAACAAGAAAGGGAGAGGAAGGGGGGTCTTATGAAAGGGCACATTGGATAAAACATGAGGAACATGCTCCTCTGAAAAGTGGTGAAACCATGCTCAAGAACAACACCCAAAGGGCACTGAGATGTACAAGAAGACCGAACCCCATGCTTCCTAAGCAAACCTACGTGAACTTCCTAACCGTGTATGATCTCATGCCATGAAAATGAAAGCAAATGCATGCTTAGTATACCAGGAACATGATCCCATGCAAAGAGGGAAACAAATGTGACAAAAACTTTAGAAAATTCCTATTTTAATATATGTACAATAGCAAGTGATGAGGAACCTTACCTGAAGGTTCTTAAGCTCTTGCACAGGGTGAAGCTTCCTCCTTGAGGTCAAAGTGTAGCCGGCAAGTCCTCTGGTGCTCAAACTCCACTCCACCAGCAGCTAGACTCCTTTAGCTTGCTTAAGAAAGTGAAGAAGAAGAAGAGGGAAGCAAGGGTGGGGTGGTCTTGGGGTGGTGTTCTAGGGGTTCAAGGACCAAGGAAGGGTGAAAGTGGGGGGTTTCGGATCAGAGACAAAGGGGGAGAAAGGGTGGAGATCAACCAAAAGAAAACCAACCCAGGAACTAGGCTGCTGTTGGCCTTTTATAGGCCAACTTAATGTATCCGGCAACTCAGGCCGGATACACTAAGCCTTGCTCATAGCCGGCCTCTATGGCCAGCTACACATGTGTTCCTTTGTATCCGGCATTCAATGCCGGATACAAAACACAATTATTCGAAAATTAAATGCCGCCGCGAATTTGTCGGGCGTCCGGCGCGAATCTCGCTGATTAATCTTCATGTATCCGATGAATAGTGTCGGATATACACAGAGGTATGTGTATCCGACATATTTGGTCGGATACAAGTCGAAAAATTATGGATTTGCCCTTGGATATGCGCAGATTCATCCGATACTCTTAGATATTCACAGATATGGTCCCTGCGAGATTTTGCTTTAAACCCTAGGATGTTTTGCATGTTTGGATATTTACGGATTGCCCCTTGGGATATTTTCTCGCGCCACTCGCCACGTGTACGGCTTTTTGCCACGTGTGCAGTTTCTGGTTTTTCTGCTCGAAAACTTTGACGGCTCATATCTCCTTCATCCGGACTCCAATTTGAGCAAACTCAGTTGCATTGGACTCATATCGGAGCCCTCCATCCAATGATATAGAGCTAAGCACCTGGCTTGGGGTTCAAAAAAAGTCAACTTTCGGCTCACCTTCAAGTTTGACCGACCCACAGAACCTTCATCTGGACTCCGATTCCAACAAACTCAGTTGTGTTGGACTCGTGTCGGGATTCTCTATCCATTGAGATAAAGCAAGGTGGCCAATTATCACTTGATCAAAAGGTCAAATTTCGACCCCTCAGGGTTTGACTTTCTGTTTAAGGTTTGCATTTTCGGCTCTTCCAGGAGCGCAAAAATGAGGTGCTTACAATAGGCTTGGCCTAGAAAGGAGATACTTGACTGGATCAGACCGTGTCACTAAATGTACCGGATGAGCTAGAAGGTAATGACGAAGCTTTTGTGCAGCATGGATGAGAGCTAAGCATTGCTTCTCAATCTTTGGGTACCTCAACTCAGCTCCATGTAGTACACGACTGATGTAATAAATCGGATGCTCGTTGCCATCATCATCATCTTGCGCTAGTAATGCTCCAATAGCCGTCTCTGTTGCAGCAAGATACAAGCGTAGAGGATGTTTAGCTATCGGTGCCATCATTGTGAGAGGAGATACAAATAATTGTTGAATTTTGCCAAAGGAACGCTCACATTCTTTACTCCAGATAAATGGTGCTTCTTTCTTCAGAAGTGCCATCAAGGGCACTATTGTAACACCCCGGATCCGTGTTGTTCATTTGAGATATAACACGTCTCACGGAGTGTTAGGTAAGGATCCAAAATTAATGTGATCGCTGGACAATCACCTAAGATATACCATATTAGAGTGAATAAACAATTAACAACTAAGGAGTTCAAAATTAATCTTTAATTATAGTCAAACGATTCAACATCAACTACTTTATTACATTTCCAAATTAAACGAATCAAAAGTTCCAATCCAAAATAAACCTACTAGTCTATGGAATGTAATAATAATCCTCATCTCTATAAGTGTTAGTTGTATCTACCCCAGTAGTCGCCTCACCACGAGTATCTAGAAACAAAAACAAAACAGCAGAATGAGATACGAATATTTCAGCGAGTAGCATATGCATGCAGAAATAGTTATCCTCAGTTATAAAAATGCCACAATAAATGTCAAACACAAGTAAGTCAATAGAGATAATTCCAAATTTTAAATCCAATTCCCAATAATAGTTCTTACACAAAAGACCAACCACAATTACCGATTACACATCAAATGGTCAATGTCATGACTATTGTTTGAATTGATTAATTGACATGCCAAGGAGACATCCACACCTCCATGTACACAGTTTTGGCCTACTCAGGGTTTTGGATACTCTGAAATGATGGCCTACTCAGGGTTTTGTCATCCAATGTCCGCCTACTCAGGGTTTCTAGCTGCTCTACGCTGGTCGTGGCAACACACAAGGCCATGCAATTACATCAATAAACAATACCATCACATTACTAAGCTTAGACAAGGATCCAGGTGAAGCTAAACCAAAACAGAAAAACAATGCATAAACTCACATTTTCAATACAATAGCCCAACCGTTATCATCATCATGTATAACACAATAAATTCATCATAGGTCTCTCCGGACCAGCACAGTAACTCATGAAACTTCAGTAGATGCTTTGACCCAAAAGCACGAGTCCATCGGGCAATAAAATTCCTTTACTCATACAAAACAATATTGAAAAACCGGCTCAACACTTTGAAAATCACATAAATCCAGATTAAACATGTTGGAAACAGTGTTAAATCATAGATAAGACTAAATTACTAACCCAGAGTATCAAGAATAGAAATTTGAATACCTACAATCCTTCTAATATCACTTATGGAAACTCCTAAAACCTCTCAATAATTGACTCAATAATCTCCAAAGGTTTGAGCAGATTAAAATACTTCTAATATCCTAATCTAGTGTTTGGCTAAGAGGTTTAAGCCTTACAGTATCAAAATTGAGTTCGGGTTGGTCATTCGCACTTCACTAGAGATTTTTAGTGGGTGCGTTGACCTCAGGCCCTTGGCGCCAGGTCGGCACCAACTCGGCGGACCCAAAATATATATGTGCCAAGCTGCCGCCAAGGAGAATTTGTGGGTGGCAGCCCAGCGGATGCTACCTGATTTTCTCGATAAAATTCTTCACTCACTGTTAACTCCAAAACCTATGACTGACCTAGTTTCAAACCTCTATAAAAATTTTCCTATGCTTCTACCACCTTCAATAGACGTTTAAGCATGATTCGAAATTAATCCAGAAACATTACTATTACGCCTCTAAAGTTCTTCGAAAAACCATGTCCGAAACTACATTTTCTGAAATCATGCATTACGGCTAACTCAGAGATCAAAACCAAAACATAGGGTTAAACGATGCTACTCACTTGTTATACGTTCAAATCCCTGCAACTGCAACTCCTATAACAGCAAGTTCAACAGTCGATCTCCACCCAGCTTCTCTTCTGTTCGCAAGATGGTTTTCTGAACTCTCTCTCTGATCCTGAACACTCCGATCGGTAGGAAACCTCACGTCTGTTTCTCTCCAAAACCCTAGAACTCCAGCCACAGTTTTCTTCGAACTCAAAGTATGTGAAAAATCTACGCATCGAAATACATTGAGTATTTATACTCACCCTACCCAACTCATGATTCAATGCATGCTCGCCCACACGTCTCCCTACATGCGTAGCCTCCTAGCCGTTTGATCTAATGAATCTATTATCCACCTAATTGCCTACATATACATAAACATTTATTTAAAACTACTGAACTCAACAGCATAATAATTCTAATTAAAATCAACACAATACTAACCTTAACTTATCTTGCTTCACGCCTAATGTCTCGAATCCCCAATACACCCCTGCTTTATAGATTTCTGCAATTCCACCCATACAGACTTGTTAATTCTCAAGAACAATAATCATGTAGAAATTTGGGGTTTTACAACTATGTGCTGAGCCAGGCTTGGCAGAAACCTTCGAATATATGAGACTTTGCCAAGGAACTTCTTGAGCTCTTTAACAATTGTCGGCCTTGTCATCTTTTTTACTCCTTCGGCTTTGGCTGGATCTAAATCAATGCCATGACTATGCACAACAAACCCAAGGAATTTTCTTGACGAAACTCCAAAAGCGCATTTCAACAAGTTCATCTTCAAACGACATTGCCTGCATCGTTCGAATACCTTCTTCAAATCTCCCAAGTGATCTTCCTTTCTTCTAGACTTCACAACCAAATCATCGACATAGTCTTCTACTTCTTTATGCATCATGTCATGAAAAATAGTCGTCATGGCTCTTTGGCTCTTTGTAACGCCCCAAACCCGGGTCAGTGCAAACCAGCACCCAACCCGAATCCGGTTCGCTACTGTAACAACCCGAATTCAATTCAACAACCAAATCCAAGATGTTACTGGCACGTATCAAATAACATCAAGAATATACCAGACTAAAGAAATAAATAATCCATTCAATTAATTAACTATCAGAGTGCGGAACAAGTATGTGCAGAAGTATAGTCTAAAATCCTCAAGAACTAATATAATCAACCATCAATCTCAATATGAAAGTCTGGTAAAATAAAAGGGTCACACTATCTCTCTCATCTCTTTAATACATCAAACCAAAATGAATGATAATCTAATCAAAATAACTAAGTCTATATCAATCCACAACCTTAGACAATATCCGGATAATAGAAATCCTCCGGCGAAAAATCAGCTAGCTCTCCCTGGAAATCACTACTATGATACCCCTCTCGCGTATCAGCTGAAAAATGAAATAAAGGTAGGGTGAGATACGAATATCCCAGTAGGTAACACATGCATGTTTAAACAGTTAATATAAGTAAAATAACAGTTCATGCACGATTAAGCAATTTCGAATAATTATGCTCGTATAATCATTCGTATCAATCATGAATACAAAGCAATATAATAAACAGTTCTAAATATGAATTTCAGCATGTTATATTATAGGAATCCAATATCAGAAATCAATAACATAATGCATAAGTTACTAGGATGCACTAAACAGTCACATCCAACCACTATACCAATTACATGCCTCCAGCATGTATGCAACAGTAACAACATGTGTTTGTGATTTTAGTGTCATTGTAGGACTCACAAAGATAGACAAACCTTTTGAGATGACTCTCGACCAATCGCTATACCACCGTGCGTCTTAGGAGCAATGCTACTAATGATACTCAAGTCCCATGCAGCGCAGCTTAGACAAGAGCCGTAGTCACTGACTTATTGCACACGTACCCATCAGAGTTGGCATGTACCACCAGAATCAATACATGGAGATGGTCGCTTATCCACATGTATAGGGAATCACCAGCGGCTCACCGGGGTGTCCCTCCAGACATAGGACCTTTCCAAACAAACCAACTTGCAAAGGAAGCATGCTCGCACAAGCGAGAAACTCAACCCAAATGACATATTGTAAGCACCTCATTTTTGCGCTCCTATGAGAGTCGGAAATGTAAACCCCGGCTGAAAAGTCAAACCCTGAGGGGTCAAAAGTTGACTTTTTGATCAAGTAAAAATTAGCCACCTTGCTTTATCTCATTGGATAGAGGATCCCGACATGGTTCCAATGCAACTAGGTTTGCAGGAATCGGAGTCCGGATGAAGGATCTGCAGGCCGGTCAAACTTAAGGGGAGTCGAAAGGCGGCTTTCTGCTAAACCCCGTGCCAGGTGCTTAGCCCTATGTCATTGGATAGAGGGCTCCGATACGGTTCTAACGCAACTAATTTTACTCAAATCGGAGTTTGGATGAAGGAGATATGAGCTATCGAAGTTTCCGAGCGGCATAACCGGAAACTGCACACGTGGCGCAGAAACTGCGCACGTGGCAAGAAACGTAGGAAAATATCTCAAGGAGCAATCCGTAAATATCCAAAATCCGCCAAATATCTCAGGGATTAAACCAAAATCGCGTAGGGGGTTATCTGCGAATATCTCAATGTCAAATCAGGTCAAATTGGTCAAATCCAGGGAGCAATCTGTAAATATAAAAAATATTGGCAGAATGACCGAAAATAAATTTCGGTTATTCACAAATATAACCAAAATATATTTTCGGTTCATAAAGTGAAATCGAATATTCCCCGACAGATTGTCTGAATCCGTACCTGACAGAAATTTACTGCCAATCGAGTGTGAAAGTAACTGAAATGTTATTTCGGTTACAGGCAAATCCTCCATAGCGGAAGTTAACTTTCGGTTATACTGGGAAATCTGTGTAACCGAAAATTAATTCCGATTATTCTTTTTCTGGCTATAAATAGGGACCCCTGCCATTTGGTTGGGGGTTGGCTGCTTGCCGAATTTCTGCCCTCCCCTACCCTGCTTGTCCCCCTCCTCTCTACCCTTCCAACACCCCTAAACCCTAGTCCAATCACTCCCAAACCACTTCTCCACCATTTTCCCCTCATTCTCGTTGCTTGGAGGAGCCCCTAGAGGTCATTTGAAGGAGAGGAGGCGCTGTCCAGGAGCTCGGCGCCACAAGGAAACTCAATCACACCTCCAAAAAGTATTTCAACTATAAGGTATGACTTCCCACTAAAATTTATCAAACATATATGAATTCCAGCTCCTTTGGGGCACTTTGATTTTTCAGCATGTTGTAACCTCTTGTTCTAGTCACCGTGTGGGTTAGATTATCATGTTCGTCATGTCTTCCCGCTCATTTTGTTGAAAGGTCGCTCCCATATGGCAAGAAGGCAAGCCCGGTAGTAGGAAAAGGGTCTAGAGACCATTTTGGTTGGTTCAAAGTAGTCATACCACCCTCATTCGGCCACTGTTTTAACGTCATTATGGGTGTTGGTTCCATGTCAACATGAGGAGCATGTTCCTCTCATTTGAATCTCAATGTAATCCCGGCATAAGTCCCCTCCCTCTTCCTTTCTTTACATGTTATTTTGTTGGGATTTGAAGGTAATATCGGCATGATGAAATACCTGGAATGTATGCCTAGTTGTTATTGCATGCATGTGTAAGATTCCCTTGCTAGTCACTAGGAGTTGAAGCATGTATGCCATGATTTTAGATTTGTAGGATTGCATGGTTTTCCTACTGTTTTCACGCATATGTTTTCATTGAGGTTTTTACCATGCTTTTAGTCCCTGTTTTGCAACCATGAGAAGTCAACCCCCTTGCATGTCCTTCCATTCACAAGCATGTCTAGGTTAGTCTTTTACTTGATTTTGGTTCATAGGAAAGCATGATGATTTGTTTTGGAGTAAAAGAAGCCAAACTGGGGATACTTAGATCCCTGGTTGGTCTTTATGTTGATTGGAAAGGAAGGGATAAGCCCCTTTGATCCTCTTGCTGTTTTGGTCCTTGAAGACCCCAAAAAGTGAGCCTAACAGCTCTATTCGAACCACTGTGGGCCCACACAGGGGCCCATAGAGACACCATACATGCTCATAAACCCTAGGAACCAATCCCCTGTGGAAAAAGTGAAAAAAGGCATTTCTACTACTTGCCCGAGATCTCAGGTGGGTCAAGGGCTGTTGGTAGCTTAACTGAAATTGAATTTCGGTTAAACCACAATTGTGGTTCAACCGAAATCCAATTTCGGTTATGCTAGTATTCATGCTCAACCGAGATGAAATTTCAGTTACTTTAAGTGTTTTCCAAAAATCAATTTTCTTGCATGTTGTTGATTTGCCATGCCATGTGAACTGAACCGGTTGAACCAGCAGGGTTTCCGGGCCGACCGGAAACCCAAAATGGTACACAGGCCTTCAAGCCCAACATGATTCCTTTGTGGGCCTTCCAACAGGGCCCACCCAATGCCAGATCACCTTTGTACATTAAACAAGATAACTAAAATGAACTAACTGGGCCAACCCTTTGAGGCCCACCAAAGCCCAAAAAGAAAGCATGCTGGCTAATGTAGGAATGATTTGGCCATGACCTCGGGTGTGGGCTTATCGGGCCCACTAAGCCCATGAACCTAACTGGGCAGGGTACAATACCCTGACCCCCTAAACCACGGACCATCCGGTCCAAGTCTAGACCCACGGGCCCCAAGCCTAAGGTCTAGCCCACTCTTGAGAACATAAAGAAGAAAAATTCAAATAAATTATTTTGACTACCACTGTGGGCCCACCCGATGGGCCCATAAGCAAACTCCGGCCCACCCTTGCGTACAAATCATTTTAAATTTAACTTGAACCCTAAAAGTAAAATCAATTGAACTCACCAAAGCCCAAAGGGTCTCCCAGGCTTAGATGGAGGCCCACCAGGGGCATGCGGGCTTAACCCAGCCCACCAAGGACACCGTGGGCCCTCCAACAGGGCCCACCCAATCAGGCTCAGAGCACTTAACTAAAGATGATAAAAGCAATTAAAGGGACCCACACCACTCAGGTGGTCCCGACAGACTTAACCAAAATTGCATGCTGGATTAGGAATCGGGTGAGAACCAAAGTGAGCTGAGTCAAACCAGGGAACCCACGGGACTCGTCATCTGACGGGGTGGTTTGTGGTGTCTACGGACTTCCCCAGACCACAACCGAGACCCTCTTTAGAATCTCAAAGCAGCAGACCAAAGCCTTAAATAGACAACATTAGGCACCCAGGTGTTCGCCTGCACCCCATCAGGCGGTGGCGACTCCGACCTTTCCCAATGCGGCGTTTTCAATGCGCGCACAGCCTGGTGATTCCTATAACACCCCGAATCCGGGTCATTTTTTTTTTCTCATTTTGACTCGGATCAAGGCATTAACTTGTGGTACATTACAATTAGTTCAAATATAAGGAAATAAAGAACTAAGATTTATCAGAATGCTAGGAAGCTTAAATCATTTGTTATAAACTGAATCTCCCTATTACATCAATTACCCAAATGAAGGCAACTACAAATTAACTAACTCTTAATATCCTACCAAATCATCTATTATGATTCCAATAAAATAAATACAACTATATAAAATCATCCTACTCTTTTCATATGGAATTTCTAGACTTCAACCCACTATCTGTCTAACCCGTGGCGTCCTCTCCAAGATAACCTGAAAAAGTGATTATAAAGTAGGGGTGAGATACGAATATCTCAGTAGGTAACACATGCATGAGGAAACAGTTTATACATATAGAAAATAACATTGGTTTCATGCACGGTAAAATAGGCGAGTAATTACAGTCAATAAGATAAACGAATAATCACGATACAAACAAACATTTAATCAGTGCCCGAATTAAAAGAAGTTAATCATGTGTGTTTCATTTCAATTTAAAGGACAATGTATTATATTTCACATTCCCATGGTTTCTGGTTTATTTTCTTTAGTGTCTTCTTAAGAGCAGTTCCACATTTATTCATGATTCCATAATATTCCATTTTAACAGTTCACATAAATCATAGCAGTTCTGTTCAATTATGACATTTCAATATTTCCTTTTAAATAACAATCCATCAACCTGAGAATCAATCATTATATCGGTAATAAAAGCCAACCTTCAGGTAGTAGCCTATCTCTACCACAGGACGTAAACACATAGTATCCACACAAGCTCCGCAGGAGAATGCACATCTCTAAGACTATAGGTACCCCCTGCAGGAGACAGCATAACTCTACCGCAGGATGTGAACACCTAGCATCTACCTCTACCGTAGGAGATAGCTTCCTCACCTTCCAGTGGTAACTCACACACCCATCCTCCATGTGGGATGCAACCATGCATAATCACATCTCCCCCACATGAGGTATCTCTCCTGTAGGATGCAATCCATCGGAAATACATCTGCCCCATAGGAGGTAATGAATCTCTCCCGCAGGAGGTAATGTCTCCGCCACCAAGCGGGTTAGGGTCTCCGCCACCAAGCGGGTTATCTCTGCCACCAAGCAGGTTGGGTCTCCGTCACCAAACAGGTTATCTCTGCCACCAAGCAGGTTGGGTCTCCGTCACCAAACGGGTTAGGGTCTCCGCCACCAAGCGGGTAATCTCTGCCACCAAGCAGGTTAGGGTCTCCGCCACCAAGCGGGTTAGGGTCTCCGCCACCAAGCGGGTTATAATCTTTGCCACCAAGCAAGTAATATACAATACATCTCTACCACCAAGCAGGTTATCAATAAAACTGGCCACCAAGCCAATGCACAAATAATTCTCAATTCCATTATTATTCATAGCATATTAGGTTCATGTTTAGTTGATAATTCAAAGTCTGGATCTAAACAGTTTCTCAGTTATTAATTATAATATTTTGTTTAGTACATTTAAATAAGTTTAGCGTGACATCCTGATTTAGTGTTAGACAGACATTTAATTACACTAGAAATTGAACGCATATCATGTACGCTAGAGTGCGGTTATAATAATGTATAAATTACATTAATATAAAAATTTAATTGTTTAATAATATATATGTGGGTCGTTTTAAAGCATTAGGACTTAATTAAGATTTGGTTAATTTATCAAAAGTTATTACACTTTAGATTTAGTAGAAGAGTAGATTACGTATACAATCTAATTAGGTTTAGGTTAAGTTTTTCAAGTTATTTAAAGTTTGGTGAGGGTCAAAAAGGCATATGAAAGTATTTAGAGTTTAGTTTAATTCAATAAAGTAAGATGGAAATATTTAAGTTTGGGTTTTAATTCATTAGAGTATATAGAAATATTTAGAGTTTAGGCTTGTAATCATTACAAGCATTAAGTTTGTGTTTTAGATTGATCGCCTTCGATCGCTGAGTAGGGCAGCGCTCATCGGCGATAACGCGTTTCGCGTGTTTCGTTTTAAATAAAGCGAGCGCCGAGTGACTGTTAGTCGGCGATCACAGGCGCTCTAAATATTTCAACTAACGCCAAACAGCACTGAGGAGCGCCAAGTGCAGGTACGGTCGGCGCTCTAACCAAAACGACGAACCGAGTTTCTAAAAATCATTTTTTTGTATTCTAATCGCTTCTATCATTCATATAAGCATACAATAAATCTATCTACATACTTATACAACCATAAATCATGCAATCGAATCGAATAAACTGCAGGAAACCAAAACGAACGAGAAAACGGTGCTACCTACCTCCATTCGCTCAAGAACACCTTCTTCCACCTCTTTCTCTTTCGTGTGACTTTGATTTCTTCTTTCGCAGCAACCCAAGCCCCTTCGAGATGACGATCTCCTTGGCTGCTCCTTCTTCCTCTTCTCTCGGCCTCCCTCTCTCTTTTGTTCGTTTTTCTCTCTTCAGCTGCCAGAACCCAAAAACTAAAACTCCCCTACGATCAACCCCACATAAATATAAAAACCCTATTTTATTCTCCTCTGATCCCACGTATCGCACTACTGTCAAGTTCATTACTTATCCACCAATCAGATTTAATAAGGACCTTCAATCCACAGTTACCTTGATATCTTGCGATCCAACGGTCAGATCTATATCAAACTCCGAATCTCCTATATCAGTGTGATCATCTATAATTATATTTAATATCCTTCAATTAAATTCTCATATCCTCGATTTCAGGCTTCAAATCAAACATAATTACCAATATGCCATTATTCCAATTACTAAGCTTTAAACATCATTGTTAATAGACAATCTAAACCCCAACTTAAATCTATTATTATTTCTCAAGTTTAATAACAATTTTAATTAATGTATTTAATTATTTACCGATAATTAATGTGAATTGACCGAAATATCCTTCTCTTAATATTTTCACATCTACCCATTCAATTTCTTCCGAAATTTCCAAGTTTATTCTCTTTGTAATTATTAGTCCGTTATACATACCGAACGAATTATAGTACCCCAAATCACTCCTTTATATTAAATCCCCAATTTATTTTGACAAATTCATTGACACTCCAAATATTCGTATTAAATTTTTATTTATTTATTTACTGAAAATTCGGGGTTTTACAATTCCGCTAGGGATTTCTCAGCCCAGTAGGACCCTGGTTAGATGAGTCAACACAAGAGGGATTAATTGGTTTAGGATTCTTACTATCTCGCTCAGTAAAATACAGAATACACGTAAATACGCATTCTGGGGAGTCCTGTCGAAAGGACGAGATAATTGCCTAAGGCAAGTGGGATTTAAGCGGTCCCCTGTGACCTTCCACTTACCTGGGGACTCTCCCGGAACCTCGTATTACGTGCCAATTCTGCACCTTACTATACGAGGCAGTAACAAACCCTTTATCAACAAAATCCAGGCAAAACTCGTCCGTGTAGACACAGCATGCAACCTAAACGCACACACAGGCACGCCACCACACCGTGGATGGATTTTTCATTTTTCAGTGATAAGCTGCATGGGGTGACATGCACGAGGGAGGCTGCGTGGATGATCCGACCCCGAATGCATGAGTGAAAGCGGATACTGCATCTTCTTTACCAAAACTTAGACCTCTCTAGCAGCCTACCCTTCTGATTCCTATAAACTGACCTTTGGGATGGTATTAGCACCTATGCTCCCGTGGCTTGTCGGGGAAAGCAGGGTAAACCCATCCCCCCAGTTTTTCTGGAGTCCATTAGCACCACCGGTTTCTTGCCGTGGCACGCGAGGATTCAGTACTGGTCCAGACCCTTGTAGGCTTATGTCTCGGGCTGGGTATCCTTCCCCACCTAACTTTTCTGAATGAACCACGCGTTAAGCATGCGAGGGTGAGTATGTTATGAATGATGAATATAAGAGGAGTAAAATCGGAATAAAATCCAGAGTCCATTAGGGGCAGCAACCCCCGCTTTTTGCATCAAATTGAGTAAACCCTAGATCACGGGCGACCTCAGCCCTAATTTAGGAAGCGCACCTAACTTTGATCAGGGGAACCACCCCAGATCCATGCATTGAGTCCGGTAAGCTATGGGTTCGAACCCATTAAAGTCCGCAGGGAGTACTTCAAGTCTAGATTGGTCTTTCACAGCAGACGAAAGCCAGCCAAATCAGAAAAACAGATGAAAGCATGCCAGATCAGAATAAGGGCACTAAACCCTAGATCTAGGAATTTTTGGCCTACCTGCCTTGGAGGCAATTTGTACCCTTATTTTGGGCTCCTGACAGCCCGGAAGATGAATTCTTTGCAGATTTGTGTAAATATTGTAAATCCTTTGCCCTCGATGACAAGTTGTAATTTTCGCTATGGTCCGACACCGAAAGCAGATGAAAGAACCGATGAAAGACAGAAGACTGATTGGGACTTGAATGTGCTCTTCTCCACAAGTATGTCTAGGAGTCGCGCCTCCACTGGCGCCAACCCTTAAGACCACACACCATGTGTGCTTGAATTTAAATGTTGCACTGTTTAATTTCTACTTTATTTTGAAGTATGTTAAAACTGCTATGTGGTTAGTCCTTCTGCTTAAGATTATGCATATTTTAGGACTAATTGAGAGTTTGGTGTGGAAACCTAAAATTGATTTGGAATTTTGGTCAGATAGTTGGCATGGCATCCTTATCCTCATTAGAGAGAACCAGTTTCCCTAGGATAGAGAAGTGCGCCTGGGATACCCCCTGGATCCGTTCTTGGACAAGGCAGCTCCAAGGGAGTGAGCAGATTGAATGGGACCACAAATACCTTATGGGACAAACTTTGTCCCTATTAAACGTGCCGATCAACTGTTATATGATCCAAGTAGCCCTGCTTTTTTGGGATCCCCAACTTTCAGTGTTTCGATTCGGAGTCAATGAGTTGACCCCCACAATTGAGGAACTTGACCTGTTCCTCCGATTTCGCGACTTAGGAAAACTCGCTAGGCCAAGTCTCAAAGAAAGCTACAAGAATGAAGCTTGTGTTTTCTTTGGCCTCTCAAGGGGAGAATTCCAGTCTTTAGGAGGTGACAAAGCATTTACTAGGGTCTCCAAAACATTCCTTGCTGAGAAAATAAGAAACAAAAAGCAGGAAAGACCTCGGGCTTGGTTTGACACCTTCACCCTTGTGGTTCTATCCCAAATCTTCTTTCCAACTGGGGAGACACCATTAATTTGGCCCTCATAGAAATTGTGGATCAACTCAAGGCAGGGTACCGAATCATGCCACTGATCCTAGCTCAATTGTTCCATTCCTTAACTTTGTCCAAAAATGGAACCCGGAGGTTTCAAGGGTGCGCCCCCCTTCTCCACATTTGGCTGCAAGACCACCTGATGGCGTCATCACCTGTCAGTGCACATTATGGGTTAGCCTGTGATAACATCATATGGCTGGCCCGAAGAGAGATCAAACCAGACCTACCCGCTCGTGAGGATTGGTTCAACCACTTTCTCCATCTGAAGGGAGAAACAGACATCCGATGGTGGGGCACATACAACATCCCCTACACCCCCATTATAGCCTTCAAGAAAAGAGAGGGCCTTGCCCTGATAGGCCTTACCCATGCTGTGCCATACTATCCGATTCGGGTTCTGAGACAGTTTGGGAAACCGTAAGGAATCCCGATCAAGGACGACATGGGCAATTTGATTGGTCCACTCACTAAGAGGCTAAGGACGCAGCTACAGATGGAGTGGAAGACGGTTTGCGTATATCGGGAAGACATCTTCATCGAATCACACTTTCGAGACTACGAGTAGTGGATAGCTCAAGAGTTCGGCCATGACGGCCATCCACCTCTTCAGCCTGTCGCTTCAAGCGACATTACAGTTCCGCCCCCTAACACATATAGGGACAGGGTGGTCAAACTGCAGGAGACCCACTCCCGTATCCATTCAGCTTATGTGGATTCGGAACGGGAGAGTAGGCAGGCCAATATGGCCTTGCAACATGAAATGGAATTAGTGCGCAAGCACGCCGAGGAGCACCGATGTCTGCGGAACAAGCTTCTGCGAGCCTTGAGGAGGCAAGATGTGTCCTCCCACTATGATGATGACCAACTTAGCTAGACTTTGGCTTTATTGTATCTTGTTATGAATGATGATGTACTTTGTGCCATGGCGGGACTTTTTGATTAAAGCATGAATTTGTTTTCACTTTGCTATGTTGTTCAAACTTAACAAGACAAGAATTTGAAATAAAAGAATTAATTCGCTCCAAAATAGGGCAATTCGGTCTCCAACAGACCACCTCTTCTCAGATAATTGCAATATTCCAGCGTCGCTGCACCACCTAATTTCCTTTGATTGCATCTCTCTCATTGAGATCGTAAAAACCCAGCAAGTGTTTAAAACACCCGAGACTTTGAGCTCAGATCACACCCATCTGTCTCTTCCCAAAGATCATTCAGCTGAAATCTTAGGGCAGTGAAGTCCCGACGGATGAGTCGAATATTGGTGGAGGAGCGTCCTGGCATAGCCTACCCCTTTTAGTGACACCAAAGCCGCCGATGGTTGAATCGGATATTGGCTGAGGAGCGTTCGGGTACTACTAGCCAAAATCTGAGGGCACCAAAGCCGCCGACGGATGAGTCAGATATTGGTGGAGGAGCGTCCTGGCATAGCCTACCCCTTTTAGTGACACCAAAGCTGCCGATGGTTGAATTGGATATTGGCTGCAAAGCGTTTGGGTACTACTAGCCGAAATCTTAGGGCACCGAAGCAGCCGACGGATGAGTCGGATGTTGGTGGAGGAGCATCTTGGCATAGCCTACCCCTTGTAGTGACACCAAGCCACCGGTGGTTGAATCAGATATTAGCTGCAGAGCGTCCAGGTACTTTTGGCCGAATCTTTGTATCGCCGAGACCACCGACGAATGAGTCAGGATTTGGTTAAGGCAACCCTGAGTGTTGTTTTTCAACTCCCCCTTTCTGTGACCACGTGTGGTCCAACCCTGATACTGAGCTCAGAAAATTCCCCCAAATTGAAGGTTCTCTTCCCTTGCCAAGAGCAGCTAAAATAGATCAGTTTAAACCTAGGTTCTCTTCCCTTGCCAAGGTGGCTAAAATAGACAAGTCAAACCGAGTTCTCTTTCCCAGTCTCGCCTAAGCGGCTAAAATAGATCAGCTTTCGAAAATTAGCTTTCAGAAGAATTAGCTTTCAGGAAAAATAGGGTTCTCTTCCCCAGTTACCTGCGGGTAGCTAAAATAGATTCGATCATTAGGGTTCTCTTCCCCGGTCGTCTTAAGACAGCCAAAATAGATCAGTCTTCGAAAATCATTAGGGTTCTCTTCCGCGGTTACCTGCGGGCAACCAAAATAGACCAGTTGATTCAAAATCAGGTTCTATTCCCTTGTTGCCTTAGGGTAGCTAAAATAGATCAGTTAGTCCAAATCCAATCAAACAAAAAAATCAGCATAAATCAAAGGAACAGATTCTACCAAATAAGTTGCATGACTAATTCATGTAAAATTGCACTAAGGCCTGCTAAATGTTTCACTAGGTACCAAATTTGCTTCCAGAAGTCCGTACCTGCTAAGATCAAGGAAAAAACTCGACATGGATTAGCCAGGAGAGCAGACACCGCCGGGGCAACATCCTGCAGAATCTAGCCATACACAAATAGTCAAAGAGATGCAATAGAGAATCAACAAAATGGGTTCCGTCATCCAAGAACAAATGGCAGAACTGAGAGAATTGAAGCAAGTTCCCCCAGTGGTGCCGGCCGCCCACCAGCAACAGCTGTAGTTCTCGCCGCTAGCTGAGGTGGCACCACCACCAATAGCGCCGTTCCACATACTGTAGCAGGATCAGTTTCTACCTGTCCATCTGGGGCAAGATGACGAAGACTGGTACAGAACCCAGGAAGCGCAATTTGAGGGAAAATTGGCAGCAGTAAGAGAAGAAAACAAAGCAGAACTGGCCACCATGAGGGAGCTTCTCAAACAGGTCCAGCCCAATATAGTGCAAAGCGAGGCTATGCTTGAAAACCTCTGCTTCTTTTCTGACATCCAGCTCCCGGCCAAGTTCAAGTGCCCGGAGTTACATCAGTTTGACGGCACAAGTTGCCCACTAGACCATCTGAGGTCTTATTCTAGCGACATGTGCCAGTACGCCAAGGAAAAATGGATCATGGTGCAGTTCTTTCGGAAATCGCTAATCGGGGCGGCCTATTCTTGGTTCTTGAGTCTGGACAAGGCTAAGATAAAAACATGGAATGAGTTGGCAGTAGTCTTTATCCAGCAGTACTGCCTGAACAGTCAAATCGTACAGACCAGGGTAGAACTGCAGAGGTTAGCTAAGAAGAGTCAAGAATCAGTGCGAGAGTATGCCAAGCGCTGGAAAGAATTGGCAACGTTAGTGCAACCGCCGTTGCTGGAACAAGAGATGACGTCGTTATTTATTGCGTCATTGGGTCAGCATTTCTTCACTTTGCTGCTGGGGTAGAGTACGTCGAATTTCAATGACCTAATCCTAACCGCGGGTCGGATTGAGAATACGGTAAGAGCTGGGAAAATAGATGGCAGCGGGCAGAGTTCTGCACCCAGAAGGCCAGTGATAGGGCAAGCCAGTAGAAGCCAAGGGCAGGAGCCCAGGAGACAGGAACAGCAGGTGGTTAACTATGTATACCCTGCACAACCCCACCATTTCTCTCAAAAGCCAGAGGCAGTAGCACCCCAAGGGACCGGGCAGACCGCTTATCAAGGGGTAAGAAGGACAAGAGAAGAAATGGAGGCTAGGATGAAACGGATCTTCACACCGCTCCCGTATGCGCCAGCAGAGTTGCTGCCGACTTTGCTAAAGAAGGGATACGTACAAGTCAAGCCTCCAAATCCCAGATTGGTTAACGCTAGAAGCTATAATGCGTCAGAACGGTGCGAGCACCACTCCGGTGCACCTGGGCATCATACCAATCGGTGCTGGGATATAAGGCACGATATCCAAGATTTGATTGACAATAAACGCATCATGGTGGACCCCCCGGCACCACCCGCTCAGACCCCAGCAGCCGGCATAACTACCAATCCTCTCCCAGATCACTCAAAGGCCTCCGCTAGTAAGATGACCAATCAAGTGAGCAGTGATCAGGGCACCGGGCAGCTCGACCCCTCAGTACTAATCGGATGACCAGGGCTGACGGTGGAGGTGCAACTCCAAATGGGAGCCTAAATGGCAGCAATGACCATTATTGGGAAGAATGAAGAGGGCGCTCCGCTGAAAGGACCCAAGGCTAAGGAAAATACAGAGGTTTACATCTGTATAATCAAGGATGAACCTCAGAGCAGCGAAGAAGTCATGAGGCCATGGAACCCGATGCAATGTGGATGGATCAGTGACTCCCTGTCCCATCCACGCCAAGAAGGAGTGGGCAGTTCCAGTGGACTCCAGGGCCGGGATAGACCTCAGATCTCAAACGCATCTGTGGGTAGTTAAAGGGTGCCTCCCCAGTTATCCACCGAATGGCCGCCAGAGGGCATGTCTACGACATCAGAGATAAACCCATATCTGGCATACTCTGCTGACTCGTCATCACTCGAGTCTGATCCTGCCCTCTAATGCGACATGTATGAAAGGTTCGGCCTTCCTCGTGTCACAGAAGAAGAGGAACCACCATCCACTCCTAAACTTGCACACCCGCCTGATCCGTACGAAAGCTCGGATGAATTTGCTGATACAGACTTAGAAGACACATTAGCAGAGGAAAGTAAGGCCGTGAACATCATTGAAGAAGATTGCAGTAATTCCCTCCCAGATCTCCCTCTGGTGCACTTCCACCCAACCGGAGACAAGGAATCCTTCTACCCCACTCTCATCTCTAACCCCAACCCTTCAACCCTTAACATTTTCGACATCATGGACTTCCCTCCGCAAGACCCTTTCTCCCTCTCGTTTGAGCCACCAACCCTAAACCTCTCAAAACTCAACCTTGAACCCCCTTCGTACAATGCTGTACCCCCATCTTACCCTGTCAAACCTTTCTACCATCAAGCTACCCCCACCACCACCATTGAGACAGAAATCGACCGAATCACCCGATCCGGTCGATATGTAAATACAGACCCCCCACCCGCACCAGAGGAGGGAGCAGAGGCAAAAGCCAAAAGGGAAGGATGTGGCTACAGAGTTGCCACAGACCCTCAAAAGAAAGGGAAGAGCCACCGAAGAGGAGATTATAGATTTGCACCACAGTGTCTTTACTCTAGACTACGATCTCCTCCAGCCGTTGAACAAAGTACCCGCCCAAATCTCCATAATGCGACTTCTGATTGATTCAGAAAAGCACAGGGCAATACTGATGAGGGTCTTGGGTGACGCACACGTACCAGAAAGCATTGACCCTGAGAAGCTAGGGTCAGTGGTGTCAGTAATCATGGCACCCCGGCTATCTCTTTCTCCACAGCCGATCTGCCGCTTGAGGGGGGCAACCACACCGAACCGCTTTACATAATGGTGAAGTGTGCGGATCTTATCATAAAGCGTGCAATGATCGACAACGGGTCAGCCCTGAATATATGCCCGATGAGGACATTCCACAGTTTACAGTTAAGCCCCACCCTAATCAAGCCAAGTGGGCACAATGTCCGACGATTCGACAATGCCAGGAGAGAATCGCTAGGGGAAGTTACCTTGGAGGTCATGATTGCGGATAGGTCCTTCACCATGGATTTTGAGCTCATGGATATCAACACCTCGTTTAACTTGCTGATTGGAAGGCCTTGGCTGCATCAGGTAGGGGCCGTATCTTCCACATTGCATAGAATGGCCCGGTTTATATCGGGTAATGAGCTTATAATGGTACATGCCGAGGATTACCGGGAATTCGAAAGGGTCGGGGTACCCTGTGTGGACTATGAATTACCCACCACCCTCAATTTCCAAGCTGTGGAGATGGTACAGGTAAACCATATCCCTGAATCTGAAGGGGGACAACGACTCTTGAAGAAACGAAGAAAGGACATGTTCAGCGCTGCTGACTGCGCAGACTGGGGTCTTCGAGCTAGCGAAGGACTGGGCAAATACAAGCAGGGCATCAAGGTGGCTGTCCGACCTTATGAGCAGACCACTGGGTTTGGACTGGGATTCAAGCCACAGCCAGAAGACTACTCCCGACTCCTGGGGAACCGTGCCGAAAGGAAAAAAGCTAGGACCGAAGGAAGAGACCCTCACTGGCCCATTTGCATGCATGGGAGCTTGTACCACCGCTTCACTAACATGGAGCAGGAAGCGGCCCAAGCCATTGAAAATATTCCCCCAAGGGTGGGGAGATGAGTTTCAGGACACCCCTACCACGGAAGAAGACTACCTGCAAGACCTGGCTCAGATACTATGGGAGGAGCCAACATCTATGGAAATAACTGGAAATACCGTGCAGGTAGACCCATTGACTCCTGAGGGATAGCCAGAGGACTTACCAGCACTGGTCACCCTGGAATCCGTCGGCGATGTCACCGTGGCCTTTGCCTCACCAGATGAACCGGTTATCTCTGAAGGGATACCAACCCTTCCTATAGCAGCCGTAGAAGCACCGCCACCCGCCCCCATTGAAGAATCCCAAGGAAAAGATCCGATCATGTATGTCTGCATGATGGAAGGGCGGGACAGCTCAGGAGCACCAAGCCATCGGCCATGGTCTCCTCCTCCACCTCCCTATGTCCCGCACCCCGGAACTAGGGATGGACTGAACCGAATGTTCCGAAGCATGCCCCAAGTGCTAGGGCTGGTACCAGAAGAAGTATACCTTGCAGCTTATGGCAAATGGGCAACACCAGCTTACTCCTCCACTGTGCCTGGGATCCCAATCGGAATACCTGTAGCTGTCGCACCACCCAGGGTCGACCCTGCCAATGAGGTCACAATCGCCTACATGCCACCTGAGGATGAGATACCAATGGCAATTCCCCTCAGCGGATCATGGGTAAGGGTATTGTAAGCACCTCATTTTTGCACCTCCCAAAATGCAGAAAATGATATTTTAATTGAAAAGTCAAACTTGAGAAAGTCAAAAAGTTGAATTTTTATCTGATGTAAATTAGTCACCATGCTTCCCACCATTGGAAAGAGGATTTCGATACGATTCTAATGGAAAAGAGTTTGCTCAAATCGGAGTCCAAATGAAGAAGTTATGGACTGGTCAAATCTGAGAAAAGCATAAATTGACTTTCTGCTAAACCCCAGATCAGCTACACCATTTGATACCAGCAGAAAGAGCATCTCGACACGATTCCAATGCAACTGAGTTTGCTGGAATCGGACTCCTGGATAAGGAAATATGAGCAAAATTGGCTCCGGTACGCGACTCGGCACTTCTGCTAAAAAACTCGAATTTGCTGCTAAACTGAAGTTCAGTGGATAGGGAATCTTGCACTGATCCCAACGCCACTAAGTTTGCTAAAATCCGATATCAGACGAGTGAGTTGTGGGCAGTTAAAGTTTCTAAAAATCTGCACACGTGGCAAACAGTGAAGAAAGAGCAGAAAAGTAAAAAGTCTTGAATTAAAAAATAATATTTTTGCTAAAAATCTAATTAAAGTATTTAAAATAAAAGAAAAAGAAAAGAAAATTAAAAGATTCATGTGCATTCAAAACTCAAAGCAAAAACCTTAATAAAATAATAATAAAAGCAAAATATCTAATGAATTAAATAAATAAAAAAGAAAATAATAAGATTGGACGAATTCTCCCATGTGGAGAATTCATCCAATATTGCTTGGAGGCTAAGTTTGCCAAGCAATCATTGCTTTTGTTTAAAAAAAGGGCATGAAATGAAAAGGTAAAGTTTTTGGTCATGAAGGAATAAAGTAATTACATTTTAGTCAAGCAATATAAAAGGCACCTTAGCCCATTTTTGAGAGGGACGGCTCATTTTTTGTTGGGCTCATTTGGTCTTGATCCCCCATCTCCCCCAAGCTCTCTTGCTCTCCCAAGACCCTTCTTCTCCATCTCTCCCAAAACCCTCTTCTCTCTTTGCCTTCTTCATCTTCACCTAAGAAGCAACTCAAAAGAGCTGCTGGTGGTGCCTTGAAGGTGGTGTTCCAGCAGTGTTTGAGCTTCAAGAAAGGGTGAGCACACCACTCGAAGGTCACAAGGCCCCAAGGTAATGTTCCCTATGGTATTTTGTTGATGATATATAAAAATGAGCTCCATATGAGCAAGTGTTTTCAACCATGTGTTTCTTACCATTTCAAGCATGTCTTGCCTCTTCTTTCTCTACTTTGTCTTCCCCATTTCAAGCATGTCTTCAAGGGAGGAAGAGGGTAACATATAAGATGCTCTTAATGGTTGTCTCATTTAAAGTGGGAGTTTGTTCCCTCCATTTTGCATCTAATGTATCCCTTAACTCCCCATCTCTCCCTTCTCTAACTAGGCTGCTTAGATCATGGTGTTGGCTTCAAATGTTAGATTGGTAATATGGTTTGTTAGCATGTCCAAGTTAGGCAAAAAGGGGTGCTTGTTTTTCGGATGCATGCTTTTATGTTTTCACTTTAATAAATCCTAGCTGCTGCTGTAGGTGATGAGCATGTCTCTCCTTCCTTTTAGCACCTGCACACATATCCAATATGTCTCCATGTGCCTACTTATCTTCACTAGAAGCATGTTAGGACATTCCCTCATTTGTCATAAGCTAATCCTCACACTAGCAAGCACATACAGCCTAGGGAATGCATGCACTTCTATCATGTTTTAAATAATGCCTTTTAGTCATGTTCGGTAGGTTGGCATTCGAATTGCTTGTTTGGTATTTCGTGGAAGTTGGAAGAACCAAGGTAGGGATACTCAAGTCCCTACCCCATTGTGGAAGGTGGCTTAAGTGGGAAGAGGCAACTCCATGCCTTCCTTCCTCCCTTCCCATGCTGTAAAGCCTCCAAAAGAAACCAAAGTGGGGAGATCCCCCACTACCTGAACCACTGTGGGCTCAAACAGGGGCCCACACAAAGGCCTGAACACCCCATGAAGCCTAAGAACCTAATCCCATTGGAAAAACCCAAAATATGGCTTCTGTGTGTTGATCCGGCAACTCAGGTTGGATCAACAGAGACCTGTTCGTAACCGGCGAAGAATGCCGGATACACTGGTCTCTATGTGTAGCCGGCATCTTAGGCCGGCCACACTGCCAAAATTCAGTTTTTCTCATTTTGATTGATCTTGTACAATTTTTTACTTCTCCAATTGAACTAAGTGAACTAGAAGGGTTTTCGGGTGACCCGGAAACCCGAGATGGGCCCTGGACACCTGGTCCAAATTGATCCCCAGTGGGCCTTCCAACGGGGCCCACCAAGCCCAACAAAACCACCTTTTGTTAAATCAAGATAATCTCACTAAAAGAGTGGGCCACACCATTGGAGGCCCACCAAAGCCCACTTGGGAAGCATGTTGCTTAGATCTAGGCTTGGTTTGGCCGAGACCACGGGCAGGGCCTATCGGGCCCGCTAAAGCCCATTAAAGCGAATCAATTTTAGGGTGTCCAAACCCTATCTTGTGAAGCCTTGGGCTTTCAAGCCCAAGCCCAGGTAAAGGGCCCCAAGCCCAAAGCCTGGCCCATTTTGGTGAAGATAAATCAAGGATAAATTAAATCATTTGGCAACCAACTGTGTGGCCCACTCAAGGACCCACAAACCAATCCGGCCCACCTTTGCATGAAAATCACTTTAAATTCAACTTAAACTTTAAAGTAAAATCAATACATTTGAACCAAGCCCAAAGGGCCTCTCAGGCTAGACCGAGGCCCACCAAGGGACACGTGGGCTCCACCAACCCCACCAAGGAATCCACGGGCCTTCCAACGGGGCCCGCCCAATCAGACTCACATCACTTTAATTAAAAAGATAAAATCAAGTAAAGGGACCCACACCACTTTGGCGGTCCCGCTAGACTTAAACCAAAATTGAATGCTGGATTAGGAATCGGGTGAGTAAGAGACCAGAGTTGACTCAAACCAGGGAAACCTATGAGACCCGTCACTTGACGGGGTGGACTGGGGTGTCTACGGACTTCCCCAGACCGCAATCGAGAACCTACTTAGAATCTCAAGCCGCAGACCAAGCCTTAGTAGAAGAACTTAGGCACCCAGGTGTCTGCCTGCACCCCATCAGGCAGTGGCGACTCCAAACAATCCTGAGGCACGCATCGTTTTGCGTGCGCCTCGTCGTGCGACCGAAATTGGGTGCGCACAGGTATCGTCAGACAGCGCTCCCCGATCAGAGAGAAGTTAGAATAAGCCGACAGCAGGCACAGCACATAATCCCATCTGCATCTCATTCGATGATAGTGCCAACATGGTGTTGGCTGAAGAACCAGAGAAGACGATTGCTATCAACAAGGAAGACAAGGCACCACTGAAGAACTGGAGCGCCACGCCTTTTGCTATTAGCAAAGCTACGATTCCAAAGGGGGTTTCTGTTACCTCTGAAATTTCTATTGTAGCTACTGCTGAAACTTTTAATGAATATCTGAATTCTTCCTACTACTTGCATCTATTTGAGAATGAAGATGACAAAAATAAGCAACTCAAACATCACAATCCTAGTATCAATCCCGACGCACACTTGGAAGATCTGGGACACGGGATAGGTAATAAGATTGCCATAATGGAATAAAAAGAACAAAAAGAAATTGAAAAGCCAGTCATAAATGAAATGCATGAGCCAGTGTCCAATCCTGAAAACGAGCAAGAACTCGATGAATCAGATTGGGACACTTGCCCCTCGCAGCAAGAAGGTTCAGAAATCGTCCCCTGTGAGTCTTTCGAGCCTGAGGGCGACGATGAATCATGGGAGACCCCGCTTGAAATCCAACTTGCATTGGAAATGCATGAAAAGGGTCCCCAGGCTAACATTGAGGGAACAAAGCCAATTGACATAGGTAAAATGGCACAATCAAGGATCCTCCAAATTGGTAAAAAGCTGTCACCATTATTGAGAAAACAGATGCTTGATTTTCTTAAATCTTATTTTGACGTGTTTGCATGGTCATACGAGGATATGCCCGGGTTAGACACGGACTTGGTTGTGCATTGGTTACTGACAAAGTCTAAGGCCGTACTTGTGAAACAGAAGCTCAGGCGCACGAAGCCGGAATGGGCCCTGAAGATCAAAGAAGAGGTCACCAAGCAGCTAAAAGCCGGTTTTTGAAAGTTACAGATTACCCAAAGTGGTTAGCCAACATCGTGCCAGTTCCCAAGAAAGATGGGAAAGTCAGGGTGTGTGTCGACTACAGAGATCTGAATAGAGTGAGTCCGAAGGACGACTTCCCATTGCCGCACATTGATGTACTAGTGGATAACACAGCAACGCATTTGATGTTCTCTTTCATGGATGGCTTCTCTGGTTACAACCAGATAAGGATGGTGCCTGAGGATATGGAGAAGATGTCCTTTATCACGCACTGGGGCACTTACTGCTATCGCGTGATGCCATTCGGACTGAAAAATGCGGGTGCTACGTATCAGCGTGCAATGACCTCAATATTCCATGACATGATACACAAGGAAATGGAAGTATATGTGGACGACATGATAGCAAAGTCCAAGGAAGAAGAAGACCACTTGGTGAACCTTGGAAAAATGTTCGACAGACTCAGAGAACACAAGCTCCGGCTCAACCCAAACAAGTGCGTGTTTGGAGTTACTTAAGGAAAGTTGCTCGGCTTCATAGTGGGCAAGCAGGGCATTGAGGTTGACCCCATCAAAGCAAAGGCAATTCTGGAGATGCCTCCTCCCTCTACAGAAAAGGAAGTAAGAGGATTCCTAGGCAGGTTACAATACATTAGCCGATTTATCGCACAAATGACTCCTGTTTATGAGCCCATATTTAAGCTGCTAAAAAAAGACAACCCTGTGGTTTGGAATGAAGACTGCCAAGTAGCGTTTGATAAAATCAAGGCCTATCTGATGAGTCCACCAACGTTGGTCCCACTTGTCCCGAGACGACCCTTGATCATGTACCTGACAGTCTCAGAGACGGCTGTGGGATGTGTGTTAGGACAACACGATGAGGAAGGACAGAAAGAACAAGCAATCTACTACCTGAGCAAGAAATTTACCAACTTTGAAGTCAGGTACACAATGCTTGAGAAGACGTGTTGCGCCTTGGTCTGGGCGGCCCAGAAGCTTCGTCATTATTTGCTCAGTCACACAGTCTTACTGATCTCCAATCTGGATCCGTTGAAGTATATCTTTGAGAAGCCAATCTCCACTGGTAGGGTTGCCAAGTGGCAAGTCCTTTTATCTGAATACGAAATTGTCTATACAACTAGAAAGACGATAAAGGGACAAGCTATAGCAGATCACCTAGCAGAGCATCCCTACCAGACTACCAACCGCTCCTGACTCACTTCCAAGACGAAGATGTGATGTGTACCGAATCCACAGAAGAGATAGAGGAAGCCAAGTGGCAGATGTTCTTTGACGGGGTAGTCAATGTGAATGGAAAAGGGATCGGAGCAGTGCTAATCTCCCCAGATGGTGTTCATCACCCGATAGCAGCGAAACTCCTATTTGAGTGCACTAGCAACATGGCCGAGTATGAAGCATGTGTGTTAGGCTTGCGAGCAGCAATTGAGATGCGCATACCAGAGTTGAAGGTGTTCGGTGACTCAAGTCTTATCATCTACCAAGTTATGGGAGACTAGAAGACCAGAGATGAAAAGTTGGTACCATACCAGGAACTGGTCAAGGAATTAGAAAAAGAATTCAAGAGCGTGACATTCAACTACATGCCACGATATGGGAATCGGTTTGCAGATGCACTAGCCACACTGGCATCGATGGCTACCATCATAGATGACACTTGGGTGCAACCATTGGAGATAGAAATTCGACGCTACCCTGTTTAATGCTTCAGTATTGAGAAAAGCACACCCGAAAAGGAGCCTTGGTACGCAGACATTGAGAGATACATAAGGAACAGAATTCTGCCAGAAGGCGCCTCAGCTGCAGAAAAGCGAACTATATAGAGGTTGGCAGGGCAATACTTCTACAACGGGGGTAGACTATACAAGAAGTCATACAATGACTTGCTACTGCTATGTATCAGAAAAGATGAGGCGCAGAAGTTGATTGAGGAGGTCCATGGAGGGTTGTGCGGCGCGCACATGAATGCCCTATGCTAGCAAGGAAGATTCTAAGGATGGGCTATTACTGGATGACTATGGAAGCGGACTGCTACACTCATGTTAGAAAATGCCATTTGTTCCAGATTTATGTCGACAACATCCATGCACCGCTGAACACACTGTATTCCATGACATCACCTTGGCCGTTCGCCATCTGGGGAATCGATATGATATGCCAGGTCCACCCGAAGGCTTCAAATGGACATCGATTCATTTTAGTCGCAATCGATTACTTTACCAAGTGGGTGGAGGCCATGTCCTTTGTGAATGTGAAGAAGTCTCATGTGCTCAAGTTTATCAGAACTAATATAGTCTGTTGCTACGGCGTACCAGAAGCGATCATCACAGATAATGCAAAGAATTTAAATAATAAGGACATGGAAAGGATGTGTGAAGATTTGAAGATCAGACACCTAAACTCCACGGCATACCGGCCCAAGATGAATGGAGCAGTAAAGGCTAACAACAAGAATCTGAAGAAGATACTCGAGAAAATGGTGGTCACCTATAGAGACTGGCATGAGAAGCTGCCTTATGCACTGCATGCCTACTGGACATTGATTAGAACATCGACAGGGGCAACCCCGTTCTCATTGGTATATGGAATGGAAGCAGTCCTCCCTGTGGAAGTACAAATCCCGTGAATTAGGATTCTGAAGGAAGATGAAATCAGTGACGTCGAATGGGAAGAATCCAAATTTGACCAGTTGCAATTATTGGATGAAAAAAGGATCAAGGCTTTATGTCATGGCCAGCTCTACCAACAAAGAGTGGCGCGAGCCTACAATAAGAAAGTGAAGCCACGACAGTTCAAGGTGGGAGACCTGGTACTGAAGAAAATCTTTCCTCATCAACAAGACAACAGAGGGAAATTCAAGCCAAACTACAAAGGGCCATTCGTAATCCACAAGGCTCTGTCCAGAGGAGCGCTTATCTTGCAAGAAATGGATGGGGCAGTTTTTCTTGAGCCGATAAATGCAGACGCAGTCAAACTGTACTACGCCTAAGGTCATTTTGATTGGGAAATGAAGAGAGGCCATCCTTGATTCTCCCTTAGACCATGAGTCCTCCCAAATACCCTAAAATTCTCCCTTAGTTAGACAATTTTGAGCCTTAAAATTCTTTCGACCCATTGCAAGTGTTCTACACATCAAAAAGGGCTTTCCTGGCAAAGCAAAAAAGAAACAGGGCATTCTTGCCCAGAAAAAGAGAAGAAAGTGCAATAGAAAAAGAAAAGAAAGAAACAGGGAAAATGGGGAAATGTTTACCCAACAAAAAATAGAGATGCAGATAAGCCAGGATGTAAGTCCCACCAACAATAAAAGCAGCACACTTTGCAAACCCAAATAAATAAGCTTTTTGAGCCACTCATCCTTTCTTTCATAACCAAGACCAAGCCTACATTTCATTCTATCTCTAAGACCTCTCGGAACCCAAAAAGAATGATTAGGGCAAACAGTTGAGTTTGTGCTCATCAGCAATGACGGAATTCAGAGCTTCCCAGAAAGGCTGGACACAGCGGAAACCCGAAAAAGGACGTTGTATGGTTGGTCACACAAAAGAGAGAGAGAGAGAGAGAGAGAGAGAGAGAGAGAGAGAGAGAGAAACTGAGCACATTTAGACTGAGCAAAGCAAGGTACAGAAAGAACAGTGGCAAACAGTAAAATGAGAAAGAATGAACAAATTTGAGGGGTCCAGGCTGGCAGGTGGCGCCTGAGTCAAAGACTTCGCAGTGGCCTGTGATGACAATGCTAGTGAAAATACCAAGCACTCCATGTCTCGTCTGACCTTGGAAATTTCTTTGATACTGCGGACACAAGCACACACTGTCACACCTGTTTTCTCTATAATTATTCTGCTTAACTATTTTTAAGCTCCATGGTGTGCTACTAACCCGAGTTGATAATCTCTCAACCTTGGCAGAGGCCGCTTCTAGCTGCAATGGGCAAAAGGCTCAGAGCAAAAAGAGAATAAGAAGAATGTTTTGCATTCCCCAGTTAGTCCATGACTAACATTTTGTTCCTTTCCCACCTTCATAGGTACGACCAAAAATGGGATGACAGGCATCCTCCCCCAAATCCCCAATGGATTTCCTTCAATAAACGAAGGACGATACCTGTTAATCCCCCAATGGAGTCCTTTCAACAATAAAAGAGTGATACCTAATGATGTAGACTTCCTAAGCCTCGCCCAGTTTGAAGAGGCTAGCTTTGCAAAGAAGAGCGGAAAGAAGACAAAACAAGCTCGCATCAATCCCTGGTAGAGTCTCTCGCACTCAACAAGAACGCAGACGAGCATAAGGAACTCACACCGGAGCAGAGGGAAAAGACCTTACGAAAGAAAATGACAGCGTGAGGAACCCCATTTATCCCCAGCGGAGCACCCTTCCCAAGGGAACTCCCACGCTTGTCAAAAACAAGGCCCGACCCAAGAGAAAAGGCAATAAGGAAGAGATTCCTGCCTAATCCTCAGCAATAGTCACTCCAAGCTAGGAGGCCTCTACCCCATCCAAGAAAGAAAAGCCAACCAGAAGGCACACTACAGAAGAAAGAAGCGGCAAGACATGAAGGAGAACTAGCAAAGATGAAGATCTCATCAAGCAAGATGGCCCTTTTGTAATTTTTGATTTCACACTTTTGTAAATAGAATAGAGCAGGTGTGTGAGCTCCCTGGAGGCACCGGACAACACTGGAAGCACCTCCTCACCAACAGCAGCTCCTCCTCCGCCCTTCCCTCCTCCTTTCTCCATCCATCCCAAACCCTAAACCAACCCTTGGCCATCAAGTCCTAAAAAGAAAAAATGCAAGCAAGCCTCAAGTAAAAGACACAAAATGGATCTGTAGACACCCCAAATTGCACTAAAAATGAGAAAATAATTGAAAATATTAATTGGGATTTGAAATTGGTCATGACCGTATTTTGTTTACGGACTGGTCGTACCTGCAGTTGATATACGGTCACGGCGTGCCCGTATTAATAATACGGGCAGGGCGCGCCCGTAATATATATACGGGCACGGGGGTCTTTGTGCGAATTTTACCTTTTTGATTTTTGAGCCTTATCTGCACCCAAATATCTCTCTTGGATAAGCGAATTCTCTTATTTATCTGTTCGAATTATCTCATTTATCCTTGTGGATAAAGGATTGGCATGATCTTGTGTTTAACTCAAACTGAAACTCTATCTTGCCAAACCTTGGACCAACCATACCCCTGCGTTTGCCTATAAATAGAGGGCCTTTCCTCAAGCAAAAGGCCATGAAAATTTGAAGTCTAAGAAGCTCCAAGAGAATAGAGGAATCCCTGCTGCCTTGCCTGCTCAATCCAGGTAAGTCCTTTTTCCCTTTTATTTTCTGTCTTTAATTCTAGATGTAATAGGATCTTCTCTATTGCTGTAGAATAAGGCCATATCTTTTATTCAGTATTCCTTAACTTGCCTCCAAGTACCTCAAGAGTCTCTCTAGCCGTAAAACGTGAAGAGAGAGCTAGGGGAAAAGAGAACAGGTGGATCCCTAGAATAGAACCCCATATATTTTTTTCTCCTTTTTTCTAGAATAAAGCCTTTAATTGTGTTTGTATAACCAAACCTATCTTCAAATACCTCAAGAATCCTCTCTAGCCATAAAACATGAAGAGAGAGCTAGGGGAAAAGAGAACAGATGGATCCCTAGGGTAGACCCCCATGTGCTCTAATCTGTGAGATGTGGCTGTTTTAAATATCTTGATCATGTTTTAATGCATTTTATGATGAATCTGAATGAATCACATGAATCCATCATGTTTATAGCATGAGATCCCCAATTTTTGCTAAAATTTGGATTTTCACATATTTGCTCCTACAGCACTGTTTTCGTGGTTTTTGTGAGTTTAGGCTATGATCTTGGATCTATCATGATCAATATGGTAGATCTAGATCCAGAAGCCTAAAAATAAATTCTAGGGTTTCATGAAGTGGTTTCTAAATCGTTTTTCATTATTGAGAGAAGACCCTACGGTCTAAGTTCTCCCCTTTTGATGTTCTTCATCAACGTGGGTATTTTTGGTTTTGATTTTCAGATTTAATGTGAAATATGGGCTATATCTATGTCATGGATTATTCAAGTTTAATTTTGAAATATTTTATAAAAATCATATTTTTCTAGATTTCTAGAATTTAACTTGAAGCCAGATTTTTGGATTTTTCACTTTAAATTGATTTTATTGGATCTTATCTCAATTTTATGTTGATCATGAAACCCTAGGAATGGTATGATCATATTTGAAAGTTCTGGGTCAATCAGACTATTCGTATGAAAAAACCATACAATTTTCTTTTTTTTTTGGGATTTTTCCTGATTTTTATAGCAAGCCTTTTTTCTTTGTAAAACATGAACAATGCCTGGCAACCACCTTGTGTGGATGAATAGGGGTGCCTAACACCTTCCCTTGTTCATAACCTAATCCCCTTACCCATCTTTGGTTGTTTTTTTAGAAGGGTTATTTTTACCCTAAAATTGCCTTTTGTGCTTATTTAATATTTTGGTGTCCATTCACACCTAAATTGAATGGTGGCGACTCTTTGTTTTATTTAATCCCGTGTGATGATTGAGGAAGTCATTGGAATTTTGATTTTTTCCCATGTCTCACAACTGGCGACTCTGCTGGGGATAAGTGGATTTGAGCCTTTTGGTGTTTGTTCATGTTTTGGATTTTTTTATTTGCTTGCTATTTTGTGTTCTTAAGCATGTTGGGTATGTTTTAAATCTGAATTATTGCTTAAGAATTCATGGGGGTAGAAACATGCTTAATTTTGATTTATAGGATTGTTTCTACAAACATGCGTAGGGGAGGTTCGTTTTGCTGAATCATGTTTATTTCTTGCTATATTTTTATAATAGCATGTTTTAATTTTCAGCATGATCTCCATGATGATTTTTGGTGTATAACATGATTAGATGCTTGCTTGATTAGATGATTTTTATGAGCATGTTTTAGGTGCTATAGGATTGTTTTGTGTATTTGTTTACTTTATATATGCTTTCCTATTATGCCTTGGTTTGTATATGTATGGCTACGAAAAGAGTGGCAAGGGTTTAGGACGTTGTGAATGCACCCAATTTTTACAATGCATAGTGCACATTTTATTTATTTTTACACAGCCTACCCTTAACCTATAGGAAGTTGAACCCGAATGTGTGTAGCTTGGCGCAACGAGGTCGATACTTCGGAAAGCGAAAGTGAAAATATTCATCTTAGAACTTTGGGCTAATGATGTGATGATAATGTGGATCTGTGATTCTGGTTATCACTAGGCTTGAGTGCTAAGTTGCCATTAAGCCAAAACCCAAAACCCGTACGCTTGAAGGTGGAGTTACACGTTTTTGGCTAAAGTACACAATTATGTGGGGATATGGGTTTGTAAATTGTGGAAGGCCGTTTGCATGGCTTACAAACCAGGGCATAATGCGGATGCCATATTGAAGGTAAACAAGGTAACAAGGTAATCCTATTTTTCTACATTATTTTCAAGTCATAGGGGTGTCATGGTGCCCATTGGTTCGGGATAAAATTGGTCCCAAAATATGCATGTTTTCTAAAATTGATGCAACCTATAGGAAGAGTTTCTAACTCTGTTTAGAATCAATCCTACCCAAGGTTCATTCAAGAGTCAACAAAAAGGGTACCAAATTCTTAAAAATGGTGTCAATTTGGAGGGTACATGTGCCCTCCTAAACATGTGTTTTAGCAAAAAGGTCAAAGTCCACTTTGGGACAGTTTAGAAGCCCTACACTGGATGAACCGTATGTTTGGATGAGCAATTAAAGTGATCAAACCATGTAAAAACTGGAAAAATATAACAGATTTCCATAAAACCGCATTTAGTACACGGGCTGTGCTTGCCCGTAGTGGTTATACGGGCTGGGTTTGCTCGTGTTTTCCATACGGTCACGGCTCGCTTGTAATTTAAATACGGGCACGGCTGGACCGTACTGTGTATACGGTTTTCGCGGAAAATTCAATTTTAATCAGTTTTCCCACTAAATCTTATTCCTTTAACCTTTAAATAATGATAAAGGGAAATGAGTTTGAATAAAATGCTTCCAAAAAAAAAAAAAGAAATGTGAGAGAAAATCCTTTGAGCCTCTGAAAGCTTTTGAATTTCAGACTTTTTCTCAAAAACTCCTTGGGCCTCTGAAAGCCTTTGAATTTCAGACTTTTATCAAAAATCCTTGGGCCTCTGAAAGCCTTTGAATTTCAAATCTTTTGGGCCTCTGAAAGCCTTTGAATTTCAAACCTTTTTCTTTTGGGCCATTTGAAAGCCTCTGAATTTCAAACATCCATTTCATTTTTGGGCCGTCTATAAGCCTCTGAATTATAGACAATCATATTCTTTGGGCCTCTAAAAGCCTCTGAATTTTAGAAAAATCATTTCTTTAGGCCGTCTAAAAGCTTCTGAATTTTAGACAAATCACTTCTTTGGGCCGTCTATAAGCCTCTGAATTATAGACACATATCCTTTGGGCTTCTAAAAGCCTTTGAATTTCAGACCTTTTTCAAAAATATCCCTAGGCCTCTGAAAGCCTTTGAATTTCAGACTTTTTTCAAAAATATCCCTGGGCCTCTGAAAGCCTTTGAATTTCAGACTTTTTTCAAAAATATCCCTGGGCCTCTGAAAGCCTTTGGATTTCAAACTTTTTCCAAAAATTTCTTTGGGCCTCTGAAAGCCTTTGAATTTCAGATCCTTTTATTTTTTTGTGGGACCTGTTGGAAGCCCTAGAATATTCCAACAATTCAATTCAAAAAAAAAGAAAAGAAAAGAAGCAAATAAAGAAAAAAATCCAAACTCGTGTTCACCCAGCTTGCACATAGGCATTCATAGGTATGTGAATGAGATTAAATTGGCACTAATATTTTTTTTCTTTATCTCCAGGTACCAAGTACACTTGCAACCATAGCTCCTGTAACCAGATCAAGAGCTCGCGCCATAAATCCCAATGAGAATGAAGCTGATGCTCCTCACCCAGATATTGTCCTGCTTCAGGAGCAGGTGGCAGGACTAGCCCGAATGTTAAAGAACATACTATCGGTGCAGGCCCAACAAGTGCAAGCCCAGAATCAAGCATCCACTTCCAACCAAGCACCTCCACCTCAAATCAATATTCCACCTCCTGTTCAACCTATTCCTGAACCCATTTCTGAACCCACCCCGGAACCTATACTGATCAGGGAGGAGATGGTTGAGTCTGAGAAAGAGAAGGAAAAAGAGAGAATGAGGGATGAGATGGAAAAGAAGTTCATGCATAGGCTGGAGATTATTCAGGACGAGCTAAGGGAAGTGAAGGGAGTTAAATCATTTGGAGGCACGAATTTTGAAGATCTGTGCCTATACCCCGATGTATGTCTACCGGCCAAGTTTAAATGCCCAGATTTCGATAAATATGATGGCACTGGCTGCCCAATGAGCCATTTGAAGTTATACTGCGGGGCTTTATGCCAGTTTGGTCGGGATGACGGCATACTAATTTAGCTCTTCCAAAGGAGTTTAACTGGAACTGCTTTGAGGTGGTTTGCCACCTTAGACCATGGAAGGATCGGAAGATGGAAAGACTTAGCAGATTCCTTTTTGGCACAATATAGGTTCAACTCTGAGATTATACCAGATAGGTATGACATGATGAGGATGGCAAAGAGAAATGATGAGACCATAAGGCAATATGCTAAAAGGTGGAGGGAGTTGGCTGCACAAGTCAAGCCACCCGTGGGAGAACCAGAAATGATTTCAACTTTCATCATGACATTGGGGCAACCATTTTATGGTCACTTGGTGGGTCAAACTACCACCAACTTTGCTGCCCTATTGCAAGTGGCAGACAGAATTGAAGATGGGATCAAGTCTGGGAAAATAGCTGATTACTCTGCAGTATTGAACCAGGAAGCTTCCACCACTTTCTCTACACAGAAAAAGGATAATGGTAATGAAAGAATAAAGAATGAAGAAAGGAAAGAAGCAGAAGTGAATATGGTACAACTTCCCAGGGAACCCTTTCAAATCAATGCCCATCCACCTCCTATCAAACCAACCCATCAATTTCCTTTGCTGCCTATTCAAATTAATGTCCCTTCTGCACAGCCTGTGAAAGCGGAAACAAAAGTAAGGAAGAGAAGGGAATTTTCTAAACTGCCTATGAGACCATCTGAACTTTTGCCTACCTTACTTCAAAAGGGTTATGTGACTTTGAGGTTGCCAAATCCTCATGCAAGCAAAGGGAAGGGTTATGATTCATCGGCAATCTGTGATTATCATATGAGCACTCCAGGGCATACCACAGATCGTTGCTTGGCCCTAAACCATGCAATCCAGGATTTGTTGGATAATAATTCCTTATCATTCAATTCAGTCACTCCCATCCCACCTACCGATAACAATGGGGCAGGCAGCTCAAATGCAATAGGGGCAATTTTATCTAGAGAAAGAAGATTTGACCCTTCTCAGCTTATCGCTCCTATTGGTCAAACAGTCAGGGTTTATCTTGAAGGAAATGCTCCTGGTTATGAGCAGGAAGGCTTGCCTTACTCAGCAGGAGAAAGAAATTATCTGAAAAAGGGAGAAAAGTCAACTTTTGCCTTTGAGAACAGGGGCAATTTTCGAACTCCCATGTTCTTTGAAAAGAAACTCCCATAAGAAGAATGCACATTTCCTGAGGATCTTAAGGAGCCTTGTTCTCAGGAAGTGATTTCAATAAAGGCTCTTCAAAAAAAAAAATGATTTTTCCCTTTTACATTTTCTAGAAGAAAAAAAAAGAGTTTTCAGCAAGGTCCTTTTACTTATGAATCATATCTCTTATTGAATTTCATTGAGTTGAATATGACTTTGACATTGGGCTCAATTTTGAGACCAAAATTGAAGAAAAAGACATTTTATATGAAAATTCAAATCTTTTTAAGTGTCATGAGAAGAATATTCTGCAAAATTATGAAGTGACCAATTTTATGGCCTTTGGAACCAAAGATGACCCACAGTCTTCAACAGAAAAGATAGAAGAAGATTTGAAGTTTCTTCATTAGAATACAGAAAGGATCACACCACTTGCTGATTCACTCAAAGGGAAGTTGATAATATTGTTTGAAGAAATTTTGGGGCTTTGCACTTGAAAATATGGGAGAATCTGACCTTTTCGTAGGAAATAGAATTTGGCATCATTTGATGGAAAGAATCCAAATTCAAAAGATTGATCAAAAGGTGAAGAACTTGTTCATAACAAAGGTTCTATTTGAAGATGCTTTTATCTTGATAGAAGAAGAAAAAAATCCTGAGCCAGTCATGTAGTGCAACTTTATCAAGTTTGAAAATTCAATTTTTTCTTAAAATGATAAGAGGCCTTTCTTTCTTATATCCCCAAAATTTTTGAAATCCCTAGTTAGACCCTTTGAGCTTGATACATTTTTCCAAGTAACCTAAACTGAGAATTGTAACCCCACACTGGGGCAAATTTATTAAGGCATAAAAAAAAGGGAATGAAGGGACAATTATTGAAGTTCAAAAGGGATTTTGAATATGTTTTCAGAAAATGGGGCAAAGAAATGAAAAAAAAAATAAGAAAAAGAAAGAAAAAAAAAGGAAGAAAAAAAGATAATCAAATGCTATTTGGAGAATGTCTTCAAAATTGTGAAGAAAAGAATGGAAAAAAGAAGTTCAATAGTGGAGAATAAATTTCAAATGAAGAAATCAAATTGAGGGAAGAACTTCATTACTGGGGGAAATTTTGTATTCATTCCAAGGGAAGAAATGCCTTAAAAATTACAATTTCAGTTAACCCATTTGATCATAGGGTATTTGAGCCTTTTATTCCTTTTCTTTCTAAACTAACACCAAGCCTTCGTTTTGTCCCTTTCATAAGTCCTCTTTGATTAAGAAATTTTGAATTAAGGCAGTTTTGACTACATGGTTGTTGGTGATGAAGGATAAAAAAAAAAGAAAAAAGAAAAAAAAGAAAAAAGAAGAAAAAAAAGAAAAAGGAAAAAATGGAGGAAATGTAGTGAAAACCCGGAAGGGCGCTACATGGCAAATAATCAGCTATCTATAAGAAGGAAATCGTCAGAGAGGAAAGTCTAGAATTGGTATAGATCCAGGTGAAGTCCTCATGTTGGTGGTTATTTTGAGATACAGTCACTCTTCAAGTGATTGAGGAAAATTCTCTTTTCAAGACTAAAGCAACATAATCAGAACTATGATATGAATCATCCATGAACAAGTTGATGGCCTTCAAAATTGCCATTAGGAAATTATTGCTGAAGTTGAAGTCATAAATTCTCATATCATGGATATAATGGAGAAACAATTGCTCTTCAATTGGATGAAGGAAAATGTCTTTCTAAACTGGGGCAAAATAGTCAGATTGAAAGAGTTGTCATATCTGGAGCATCAATTGACAAGCCGATGGTCATGGAAATGATTCTAAAGGTTCCGAAGGCTTATTTTGGTCTTTCTTCATTTTCTGAAATAATCTTCTCATTATTCAACTTGATTTTAATTCTTTTAGACTATATGCTAATTAGTGATTGGATCATTTTTTCAAATATATATATATATATATATATAAACACAAAAAAAGCAAAAAAATATATTTTTGGCCTATGATGAGAATCTATATCTTTTCATAAAACATTGGTTTTGCAAGCATTAGAGAATTCTGAGGCCACTAGTATAAAACATATTTTCTTATGTTTGCATTTGCATTCTTCTATTAGGATTTCTTTTTGGCAAAGGTTAAAAAAAAAAAAAAAGAGGAAAAAAAAATAGAAAAAGGAAAAAAGAGGATCATCTTAACTGAGGGGCAAATACTTCTTCAAACAATCAAAACCGGGGCATGCTCAGTGTCTTTCTTTCTGGGTTTTCATTGGAATGAATTCCAACATCTGGAAGAAGCAATCAAGCTTTAGTCTTTGAATTTGAAAGAAAAAAAAAGGGGCTTCGAAGCAATTGCATGTTTTCTCTGTTAAACAAGGGTTCCCAATTCTTCAATCATGAAGAAGGATTTTACTGGGGCAGGAAGAAGGCATGAAAGACAGATCATGGGTTGTAAGGGCATGAGATTAGATCATCAGATTATGGTTCTTAAATCCATCAATCAAGATAAAGGCATTCACTTGGGCAATTAAAAAGCATGAAGACAGGTTATGGGCAGTAAGGGCACATACATCGTTATTGAGAGAGCAAGAAGATAAAGAAGCAAAAGCAAGTTGCAAAATATTCAAGCACAGGTTCGGGCATCAAATGGCACCCAGGTATATCAAATAAGAAAATCAATCAAGAAATTCAAAAAGGTGAAAAACATCAAAATCAATTGAGTTTGCAGTCGTCAATTTTAAATCCACATTCTTTTCAAAATTTGCTTGTCTCAGATTTCTTTTCATAGCCACGAGAGCTCCAAGAAATCTGAGATAAGGAAAAGACGCCACCCCATCAGACTTCAAGCAGGGGTTTCATTGGCTATCTTCGAATCCATGTTTTTATCATTTCTTTGTTTGACCAAAGCAAGTTCAATTAATGAGATGTTTTTCAAATGTGTAATTTTGAGTTGTGTCTGTTCTTTACTGTTCATTGTGCTACAACGGTAGGCCATCCAGAAAAATTGTCTTTTCATTATTCTCTTTACACTTTTTAGGAGATTAATGTTTATATTAGTTGTAAGTTGCAAGGATTACCACCTTACCCTCTTTTGTTTAAAACTTTTGTCTCAAATCTCACTTCATAGTCACGAGTGCTCAGTGAGAGGAGAGAGGAGGATTTGCCCCTTAAGCTGAGGGATTTTTTAGCAAATCTTCCGCAATGAATTCTTTTTACCAAAATCATCCATTTAATCCTTGCAAAATGCAATTAGTAAGACAAAGATCTCAAAAAGTGCAATTGGTGGGTCTTTTTTTCTCTCTGCTTGTAATTGGTTTCAATTACCAGCAAAGAGGGGGCAGCTGTAGACACCCCAAATTGCACTAAAAATGAGAAAATAATTGAAAATATTAACTGGGATTTGAAATTGGTCATGACCGTATTTTGTTTACGGACTGGTCATACCTGCAGTTGATATACGGTCACGGCGTGCCCGTATTAATAATACGGGCAAGGCGCGCCCGTAATATATATACGAGCACGGGGGTCTTTGTGCGAATTTTACCTTTTTGATTTTTGAGCCTTATCTGCACCCAAATATCTCTCTTGGATAAGCGAATTCTCTTATTTATCTGTTCGAATTATCTCATTTATCCTTGTGGATAAAGGATTGGCATGATCTTGTGTTTAACTCAAACTGAAACTCTATCTTGCCAAACCTTGGACCAACCATACCCCTGTGTTTGCCTATAAATAGAGGGCCTTTCCTCAAGCAAAAGGCCACGAAAATTTGAAGTCTAAGAAGCTCCAAGAGAAGAGAGGAATCCCTGCTGCCTTGCCTGCTCAATCCAAGTAAGTCCCTTTTCCCTTTTATTTTCTGTCTTTAATTCTAGATGTAATAGGATCTTCTCTATTGCTGTAGAATAAGGCCATATCTTTTATTCAGTATTCCTAAACTTGCCTCCAAGTACCTCAAGAGTCTCTCTAGCCGTAAAACGTGAAGAGAGAGCTAGGGGAAAAGAGAACAGGTGGATCCCTAGAATAGAACCCCATATATGTTTTTCTCCTTTTTTCTAGAATAAAGCCTTTGATTGTGTTTGTATAACCAAACCTATCTTCAAATACCTCAAGAATACTCTCTAGCCGTAAAACGTGAAGAGAGAGCTAGAGGAAAAGAGAACAGGTGGATCCGTAGGGTAGACCTCCATGTGCTCTAATCTGTGAGATGTGGCTGTTTTAAATATCTTGATCATGTTTTAATGCATTTTATGATGAATCTGAATGAATCACATGAATCCATCATGTTTATAGCATGAGATCCCCAATTTTTGCTAAAATTTGGATTTTCACATATTTGCACCTACAGCACTGTTTTCGTGGTTTTTGTGAGTTTAGGCTATGATCTTGGATCTATCATGATCAATATGGTAGATCTAGATCCAGAAGCCTAAAAATAAATTCTAGGGTTTCATGAAGTGGTTTCTAAATCGTTTTTCATTATTGAGAGAAGACCCTACGGTCTAAGTTCTCCCCTTTTGATGTTCTTCATCAACGTGGGTATTTTTGGTTTTGATTTTCAGATTTAATGTGAAATATGGGCTATATCTATGTCATGGATTATTCAAGTCTAATTTTGAAATATTTTATAAAAATCATATTTTTCTAGATTTCTAGAATTTAACTTGAAGCTAGATTTTTGGATTTTTCACTTTAAATTGATTTTATTGGATCTTATCTCAATTTTATGTTGATCATGAAACCCTAGGAATGGTATGATCATATTTGAAAGTTCTGGGTCAATCAGACTATTCGTATGAAAAAACCATACAATTTTCTCTTTTTTGGGGAATTTTCCTGATTTTTATAGCAAGCCTTTTTTCTTTGTAAAACATGAACAATGCCTGGCAACCACCTTGTGTGGATGAGTAGGGGTGCCTAACACCTTCCCCTGTTCATAACCTAATGCCCTTACCTATCTCTGGTTGTTTTTTTAGGAGGGTTATTTTTACCCTAAAATTGCCTTTTGTGCTTATTTAATACTTTGGTGTCCATTCACACCTAAATTGAATGGTGGCGACTCTTTGTTTTATTTAATCCTGTGTGATGATTGAGGAAGTCATTGGAATTTTGATTTTTTTCCATGTCTCACAGGATCAGAAGTCTGAAGTCGCGTAAAAGCTTTAATGGAACAAACAAGAAAAAAAAGAAGAATATTGTAAAGTGCCTGGCATCAACGCCGAAACAAGTTGGCGAGCTCAAGTCCAATCTAATCTCTTTCAAACCTAAATTAAACGCTGAAGAGTTGCCCTACAAAAACCCGAAAAGCAAAGGGTAAGGAAACTCTGAAGCAGGGAAGTGACGCCACATCATTTGGCCACTCCCCTTTCAAGTGAAAACTTCAAAGGACTAAGCTCGTTGACCATATCAACAGAAATCCCAGGCGCAAAAACGAGATTCTTTTTTCTCTTTGCCATTCATCCACAAGGTGACTCCGGCAAAAAGGGGCAGCTATAAGCACCTCATTTTTGCACTCCCATGAAAGCCGGAAATGTAAACCCCTGCTGAAAAGTCAAACCCTGAGGGGTCAAAAGTTGACTTTTTGATCAAGTAAAAATTGGCCACTTTGCTTTATCTCATTGGATAGAGGATCCCGACACGGTTCCAACGAAACTGGGTTTGTAGGAATCGGAGTCCGGATGAAGGATCTGTAGGCCGGTCAAACTTAAGGGGACCCGAAAGGCGGCTTTTTGCTAAACCCCGTGCCAGGTGCTTAGCCCTATGTCATTGGATAGAGGGCTTCGATATGGTTCTAACGCAACTGAGTTTGCTCAAATCGAAGTTCGGATGAAGGAGATATGAGTTGTCGAAGTTTCCGAGCGGCAGAACCGGAAACTGCACACGTGGCGTAGAAACTGCGCACATGGCAAGAAACGCAGGAAAATATCTCCAGGAGCAATCCGTAAATATCCAAAATCCTCCAACTATCTCAAGGATTAAACCAAAATCGCGCAGGGGGCTATCTGCGAATATCTCAATGTCAAATCAGGTCAAATTGGTCAAATCCAGGGAGGAATCTGTAAATATAAAAAATATTGGCAAAATGTCCGAAAATAAATTTCGGTTATACACAAACTATGTATAACCGAAATATACTTTCGGTTCATAAAGTGAAATCGAATATCGCCCGACAGATTGTCTGAATCCGTACCTAACAGAAATTGATTGCCAATTGAGTGCGAAAGTAACCGAAATGTTATTTCGGTTATAGGCAAATCCTCCATAACCGAAGTTAACTTTCGGTTATACTGGGAAATCTGTGTAACCGAAAATTAATTCCGATTATACTTTTTTTGGCGATAAATAAGGACCCCAGCCATTTGGCTGGGGGTTGGCTATTTGCCAAATTTCTGCCCTCCCCTACCCTGCTCGTCCCCCTCCTCTCTACCCTCTCTACCCTTCTAACACACCTAAACCCTAGTCCAATCACTCCTAAACCACTTCTCCACCATTTTCCCCTCATTCCCATTGCTTGGAGGAGCCCCTAGAGGTCATTTGAACGAGAGGAGGCGCTGTCCAAGAGCTTGGTGCCACAAGGAAACTCAAGCACACCTCCAAACAGTGTTTCAACTGTAAGGTATGACTTCCCACTAAAATTTATCCAACATATATGAATTTTAGCTCCTTTGGAGCACTTTGATTTTTCAGCATGTTGTGACCTCTTGTTCTAGTCACCGTGTGGGTTAGATTATCATGTTCGTCATGTCTTCCTGCTCATTTTGTTGAAAGGTCGCTCCCATATGGCAAGAAGGTAAGCCCGATAGTAGGAAAAGGATCTAGAGGGCATTTTGGTTGGTTCAAAGTAGTCATACCACCCTCATTCGTCCACTGTTTTAAGGTCATTATGGGTGTTGGTTCCATGTCAACATGAGGAGCATGTTCCTCTCATTTGAATCTCAATGTAATCCCGGCATAAGCCCCCTCCCTCTTCCTTTCTTTACATGTTATTTTGTTGGGATTTGAAGGTAATATCGGCATGATGAAATACCTGGAATGTATGCCTAGTTGTTATTGCATGCATGTGAAAGATTCCTTTGCTAGTCACTAGGAGTTGAAGCATGTATACCATGACTTTAGATTTGTAGGATTGCATGCTTTTCCCACTGTTTTCACGCATATGTTTTCATTGAGGTTTTTACCATGCTTTTAGTCCCTGTTTTGCAACCATGAGAAGTCAACCCCCTTGCATGTCCTTCCATTCACAAGCATGTCTAGGTTAGTCTTTTACTTGATTTTTGTTCATAGGAAAGCATGATGATTTGTTTTGGAGTAAAAGAAACCAAACCGGGGATACTTAGATCCCTGGTTGGTCTTCATGTTGATTGGAAAGGAAGTGTGCGCGTGTCGGAAACGCGGCACGGGGAAATTCGGAGTCGCTACCGCCTGATGGGGTGTAGGCGGACACCTGGGTGCCTAACCTTGTCTATTAGGGCTTTTGGTCTGCGGCTTTGAGATTCTAAGTAGGGTCTCGGTTGTGGTCCGGGGAAGTCCGTAGACACCCCGGTCCACCCCGTCGGGTGACGGGTCCCTTAGGTTTATCCTGGTTTGAGTCAGCTTACTTTGGTCTCACCCGATTCCTAATCCGATATGCAGCTTGGTTAAGTCTGGCGGGACCACCTGAGTGGTGTGGGTCCCTTTAATTGCTTTTATCTTGATTAATTAAGTAATCTGAGTCTGGTTGGGTGGGCCTCGTTGGAAGGTCCACAGTGTCCTTGGTGGGCTTAGTCAAGCCCGTGTACCCTTGTGGGCCTCGGTCTATCCTAGGAGGCCCTTTGGGCTTTGGTTAAGTGCATTGATTTTACTTTAGGTTTAGATTTGAAGATTAAGTGTTTTCCATGAGAAGGTGGGCCAGATTGGTTTGTGGGCCCCTTAGGTGGGCCCACATAGTAGCCAAGTAATTTAGTGGTTTTATCTTTTTAAGTGTTCCAAAAATGGGTTGGGTACTGGGCTTGGGGCGCGTAGCCCTGATTAGGGCTTGAAAGCCCAAGTTACGGGAAGTTAGGGTTTGCACCCTTCCTTGGTTCGGTTGGTGGGCTTTGGCGGGCCCGGTAGGCCCTTGCCCTTGGTCTCGGCCAAACCACACATTTCATGCATCAATTTCACAAGTCTGGTTCTGGTGGACCACCTTAGGTTTGGCCCGCCCGGTTTAATCAATTAATTTTAATTATCTTGATTAAGTTGCATGCATACATTTCATTGTGTTTATTGGGCCTGGTGGGCCCCGTTGGAAGGCCCACTGGAAATCAAGTTGGACCGGGGGTCCAAGTCCCATGTTGGGTTTCTGGGTGACCAGGAAACCCTATCAGTTTATTCGGTTCGGTTTGGAAATGGCACTCACATCCAGCAATAATCACAGAAAATATACAAAATTGACACTTATCAAGGAGAGACTGGCTCATTATGCTGGGTTTTTTCAAAAATATGGCAATTCGGCCTTTTTTAGGGGTATGCACCGACCTCAGGCGCTATCGCGAGGTCGGCGCGGGCTGGGCGGACCGAAAATAGCGGAAAAAAACATCCGCGGGCGAGGTGGGCGCGAGCTGAGCGCACCCAAAAAAGAAGTAGGCGCGAGCTGAGCACACCCAAAAACAAGTAGGTGCGAGCTGAGCGCTAGGTGAGCGCAAGCTAGGCACGAAGCTCGGCGGATGCCAAAAAACGGTCCGCTCGCGAGGTGGCCGCGAGCTTCACGCATCAAAAAAACAAGTGGGCGTGAGCTCAGCGCACCCAAAAAGAAGGTAGGCGCAAGCTGAGCGCACCCAAAAAAGGTGAGCGCGAGCTCAGTGCATACCCCCTACGAAACCCGATCTTCTGGTTTTTTTCTCACACTCCATTTCTGACTTGTTTTTTAAGCTCTGTAACCCCTCCCAGGTGTTCCCCAGACTCCCAAGAGACCTTTAACATGCATTCAAATTAATCTAAGATACTTTAGTACACAAGATCCCTTTACGAAAAATACAAACCCGACTGTTATCAAACATGACAGCTATAGACATCTGGTTATGGGGTGCTGGGAGCATGCTTATAGTGACACAAGGAGCATATAGCAGGTGGTAGGGGGTAGGGGAGCATGTTAGCAAGTCCAGCAACATAAAATAAAAAACAACATACAGACATGACATGCACTTTCATCCACACGACTGGACCTCCGAGTATGCACACTAACCTCCGAAGAAGGGAAGGAGGAGGGGGGTTTACAGGGATACATTAGATGAGATGAATGAGGGGCCGGTTCTTCGTGGAAGCACTTGGAAAGAAACCCAGGGACCTCATGAACACAGGGTGTAGCAATGAGACTCTCATCTTCTTAATAGGGTCATGCATGAGGCCTCCCTTACCCCGGGAGACCTCCATGTCACCCAAAATGGAAGAGCACAAAAAATGCGTAACAAGGAAAGGAAGAAGAACAGTATCGATAATATGCTTACGACTCCCATTTTTATGTATGTAAACCAGTGAGAAACAATACCTGAGGTTCCTACGTTCTTGTGCAAAGCGGTGGCTTCTCCTTGAGGTGGCACGATCACTGGAGCTCTCCTCTCTTGGACCTCCAACAGCAACCGGCCTCCGTTTGGTTGTGTGGGGATAAAGAAGAAGCAAGAATAGGGGAGTGTTGGATCAAGGTGGGGGGGCTTGGGGAGGCCGAAGCCACTGAGACAAGTAGGGTTCGGGTGGGGAAGAAGCTTGGGAACGGCACCTGGAGCCAACGAAAATTCCCAACCAAAAACCTTCGAACCAAAACCCTTCAACCAAAAAATCTTCAAACCAAAACTTTTTTAAGAAAAATTTCCAACCCTTTGCGCGAAACCTCGCGCGGCTTATATAGGTAAGGAAAAAAGGGGGTATCCGCTAAGCTTGCGCTGAGCGCAAGCTTAGCGCATACCCGCTTGCCACGTCCGCGCGAGCGGCAGCATGATTACAAAACATTTAATGCGGCCGCTCGACGGTCAGAAAATCCGAATTTTTTGGATTTAGTCCCTGGCCATTTTCGATTTAATCCGATATTCTCGGATTTTTACAGATTTAGTCCCTGGGATATTTCATACGTTTGGATATTTACGGATTTGATCCCCGAGATATTTTCCTGCGCAACTCGCCACGTGTGCAGCTTTTTGCCACGTGTACAGTTTGCCGGTTTTGCTGCTCGGAAACTTTGTCAGCTCATATTTTCTCCATCCAAACTCCGATCTGGGCAAACTTAGTTGCGTTAGAATTGTATCGGAGCCCTCTATCCCATGACTTAGGGGTAGGCCTCTGGATCGGATTTTAGCAGAAAGTCAATTTTTGGCTCCGCTCAAGTTTGACCGCCCGCAGAACCCTCATTCGGACCCTGATTCCTGCAAACTCAGTTGTGTTGGAACCGTGTCGAGATTCTCTATCCAATGGTATAGGGGTAAGCATCTGGATCGGATTTTAGTAGAAAGTCAACTTTTGGCTCCCCTCAAGTTTGACCGCCCACATAACCCTCATTCGGACTCCGATTCCTGCAAACTCAGTTGCGTTGGAACCGTGTCGAGATTCTCTATCCAATGGTATAGGGGTAAGCATCTGGATTGGATTTTAGCAGAAAGTCAACTTTTGGCTCCCCTCAAGTTTGACTGCCCACAAAACCCTCATCCAGACTCCAATTCCTGCAAACTCAGTTGCGTTGGAACCGTGTCGAGATTCTCTATCCAATGGCATAAAGCGAGGTGGCCAATTTTCACTTGATTAAAAAGTCAACCTTTCACCCCTTAGGGTTTGACTTTCTGTCCAAGGTTTGCATTTCTGGTTTTTCTGGGAGCGCAAAAATGAGGTGCTTACAGGAAGGGATAAGCCCCTTTGATCCTCTTGCTGTTTTGGTCCTTCAAGACCCCAAAAAGTGAGCCTAACAGCTCTATTCGAACCACTGTGGGCCCACACAGGGGCCCACGGAGACACCATACATGCTCATAAACCCTAGGAACCAGTCCCCTGTGGAAAAAGTGAAAAAAGGCATTTCTACTGGTTGCCCGAGATCTGAGGTCGGTCAAGGGCTGTTGGTGGCTTAACCGAAATTGAATTTCGGTTAAACCACAACTGTGGTTCAACCGAAATCCAATTTCAGTTATGCTAGTATTCATGCTCAACCGAGATGAAATTTCGGTTACTTTAAGTGTTTCCCAAAAATCAATTATCTTGCATGTTGTTGATTTGCCATGCCATGTGAACTGAACCGGTTGAACCAGCAGGGTTTCCGGGCCGACCGGAAACCCAAAGTGGTACATGGGCCTTCAAGCCCAACATGATTCCTTTGTGGGCCTTCCAATGGGGCCCACCCAGTCCCAGATCACCTTTGTACATTAAACAAGATAACTAAAATGAACTAACTGGGCCAAACCCTTTGAGGCCCACCAAAGCCCAAAAAGAAAGCATGCTAGCTAATGTACGAATGATTTGGTCGTGACCTTGGGTGCAGGCCTATCGGGCCCACTAAGCCCATGAACCTAACTGGGCAGGGTACAATACCCTGACCCCCTAAACCACGGACCATCCGGTCCAAGTCTAGACCCACGGGCCCCAAGCCTAAGGTCTAGCCCACTCTTGAGAACTTAAAGAAGAAAAATTCAAATAAATTATTTTGACTACCACTGTGGGGCCACCCGATGGGCCCATAAGCAAACTCCAGCCCACCCTTGCATACAAATCACTTTAAATTTAACTTGAACCCTAAAAGTAAAATCAATTGAACTCACCAAAGCCCAAAGGGCCTCCTAGGCTTAGATGGAGGCCCACCAGGGGCATGCGGGCTTAACCTAGCCCACCAAGGACACCGTGGGCCCTCCAACAGGGCCCACCCAATTAGGCTCAGAGCACTTAACTAAAGAAGATAAAAGCAATTAAAGGGACCCACACCACTCAGGTGGTCCTGACAGACTTAACCAAAATTGCATGCTGGATTAGGAATCAGGTGAGAACCAAAGTGAGCTGACTCAAACCAGGGAACCCACGGGACCTGTCATCCGACAGGGTGGTTTGGGGTGTCTACGGACTTCCCCAGACCACAACTGAGACCCTCTTTAGAATCTCAAAGCCGTAGACCAAAGCCTTAAATAGACAACATTAGGCACCCAGTTGTCCGCCTGCACCCCATCAGGCGGTGGTGACTCCGAACTTTCCCCGTGCAGCGTTTCCGACACGCGCACACATATCCCTCAACTATCTAGCCACAACTATGGATCCATAACCAGCTATGCCCACTAGACTCCAAATATCCCTAAAGTCTAATAATTCTATAAGGGTTGGTGCCTAGCGACATATAAAGGTTAAATCTGACATTTACTTCAATATTAGGGTTAACTGAGTTGAACTTATGATCTGAATTCTCTTTATGTAATTATTTGGTTTATAGTGTAGTTTAGAGATGTTCTAGTAATCAATTAATAGTCAAGTTTTCCAAATACTAGATTTCACAGTTTCATACAAAGTTTGGCAACTAGTGTCCTAAATATCTCCCTAATTTATCTTTTTGTAAAACAGGAAATTTGATAAATTATTTTGGTCTTAAAACATCTTAATTAATCATTAAAATTGACTAAAAATAGTTTGGAATTGAATCAAGGTTTGAAATTACGAAATTCTGCATTTTCTGCACAGAGCACCTAGGATCGCCCCGACGGTCTAAGGTAAGCGGTAGTTCATTTTAGGTCGCCGACGATAAGTCGTCTCGCGATCTCAGGCGGTCTCAAAATTTGTACTAGTGCCTAAGAGCGCCGAGCACAGTCGAGGTCGGCGGTCCCCCGAAAACGTTCAAAAACAGTGTACAAATGTGATTTTTCACATCCAAGATCATTCTAACATACATATAATATTGTTATCAAACTAAATACATGAATATATCATATAAAAACATGCTTTGGAGATTAAACACACATAAATCCAAAAACAAACAGAAAACGGTGTCACCTACCTCTGTCCTCGTTGTTCCTCCTTCTCCTCTTGAACAGCACTATTACTAACGCAAAAATCTACTCTTGGATGAAGAAAACCCTCTCCTTTCTTCTTCTTTTCTTCCTTTCTTCTTCGGTCCTTCTCAGTCGCTCTTGGTCGTGCGACTGTTGCTTGCGGTTGTCGAATACGAAGAGTATTCCAATAGTATACAATTAGGTTATTTTAATACATTATATACCTAAGATTCCACGCAACTCACATGCATTAGACTCCACGCATAGCCCAATCAAAATATAGCTTACTTTAATTATTAATCTCACCTTGATATCTCTCGAGCAGACGGTCGGATTAGCGTCCAATTCTGGACCTCCACTATTTATATCATCCCCTACATTAATAAAATATTTCCATCAATTAAAATTCCCAAAGATATTATTTTATTAATTTATTATATTATTTAAGGAAAATTCGGGGTTTTACACTTGAGTCCGAATGGCATTACTGTGTAGTAGAAGTTACCAATTGGTGTTCGGAATGCCATATTTTCTGCATCTTCCACTGCCATCTTAATCTGGTTGTATCCGCTAAACCCGTCCATGAATGAAAACATATCGTGACCAGTAGCTGAGTCTATCAATAAGTCCATATTGGGCAAGGTAAACTCATCTTTCGAGTAAGCTTTGTTCAAATCTCGAAAATCTACACAACACCTAATTTGGCCATTCTTCTTTTTGACAAGGACAATATTGGCTAGCCAAGTTGGATGTTGTATAGGCTTGATGAAACTGGCGTCAAGCAGCTTTTCGATTTCAGTCTTGATTTTCACTTCATTGTCAGGATGAAATGTTCTAGGGGCCTGCTTGACGGGCTTAGCTGTACTGATAACATTAAGCTTGTGAGTAATGAGAGTTGGGTAAAGGCCAGGCATTTCAAAATATTCCCAGGCGAAAACGCCCCGATATTTCTGCAACAATTGTATTAGCTGTTCTTTCTCCGTAGGTTCCAAACTTGAGCTTATAAAGATTGGAAGATGCTGGTCCTTGGTCCCCAAGTTGATAACTTCAAGCTTTTCATTTGCCAGTGCATTATGATCTTGCAAGCATGTTGGGGCTTCAAGCACTTCTAGGTTTTCAACTTGATAGCTTACGTCTTCTGCCTGGGGTGGGGCTGTCCTCTCGGCTTCGTCACCGAGGGGCCCCCGACACCATCAAAATCTATAGATGTATCTTCCGTCAGGCATCTTGATCCTGACATGGCGATGCTGAGAGGATGATGATGGTGTTGATGATGAATTGAGTCTATTGTCGTTTTCCCACGAACGAGCTGCCTTGGCTTTTGACTTGGACACAGTGGGTTGTGTCTGAATATCTCTTCCTTTCTGGAGTTCATTCCATCCTAGTAGGTGTGCGCACTTGTTTCCGGATCGCACTGGAAAAAATGGTAATTTGGAGCCGCCACCGCCTGATGGAGTGCAGGCGGACACCTGGGTGCCTAAGTTTTCCTACTAGGCTGGTCTGCGGCTTGAGATTCTAAGTAGGTTCTCGGTTGCGGTTTGCGGAAGTCCGTAGACACCCCAGTCCACCCCGTTGGATGACGGGTCCCGTGGGTTCCCTGGTTTGAGTCAACTTTTGGTCTCTCACTCGATTCCTAATCTAGCATGCAATTTGGTTTGAGTCTGGCGGGACCGCCAAAAGTGGTGTGGGTCCCTTTACTTGATTTTATCTTCTTAGTTTAGAGTGAAATAAGTCTGGTGTGTGGGCCCCGTTGGAAGGCCTACAGGATGTCAATTTGGGCTTTAGTGAAAGCCCAAGTCCCGTGTGGAGTTACGTGGGATAACCCCGTTTGGGCTTTGGTTGATTTGATGGATTTTATTTGAAGTTTAAGTTTGGAATTAAATGATTTTCATGCCAAGTGGGCCGGGATTGCTTTGTGGGCCCTTGAGCGAGTCACACAGTTAGTTGCCAAGTGGTTTTGATTATCTTTCTTAATCTGTGCCAAAATGGGCCAGGCCTTGGGCTTGGGGCCCTTTACCTGGGCTTGGGCTTGAAAGCCCAAGACTTCATGAGCTCGGGTTTGGAAACCCTAAGTCGGTTTGGTTCGATGGGCTTTAGTGGGCCCGATCGGCCAAACCAAGTCTAGATCTAAGCATGCATGTTGCCCCAGTTGGGCTTTGATGGGCCTCACAGGGTTTGGCCCACTCAATTCTTTTAATTGTCTTATTTAAGCACAAATAAGTTGGTCGGGCTTGGTGGGCCCCGTTGGAAGGCCCACCGGAAATCAATTTGGACCGGGTCGGTCCATGGCCCATATTGGGTTTCCGGGTGACCCGGAAACCCTTCTGGTTCATCCGGATTGATCAAACAAACCAAAAAAATTAGCACAATATCACAAAATTAGCAAAAATGCAGTCTGGCAGTGTAGCCGGCCTAAGATGCCGGTTACACACAAGTCTCAGTGTATCCGGCATCTTTTGCCGGCTACGAATACAGCTCTGTTGATCCGACCTGAGTTGCCGGATCAACCTACAGAAGCTGTTTTTTGTGGTTTTTTGCATTGGGGTTGGGTTTTTAGGCTTCTTGGGGAGTTCTGGTAGCTATGTGGGCCCACAATGGTTCACATGAGGGCATATGGCTTCCTTCTTGAGGTTTCGAAACCAAGGGGGAGGGAGAAGGCCACAGGCCTGCTCAATTTCTTCTGAACCCTCTCCAACAGAGAAACAGGGGACTATGTGCCCCTGCTGTGGTCCTCTTTACCTTAGAAAATCATAACTTATTAGCATGGACACGGACCAAATAAAAGAACCCTAGAACACATGCTTTAGCCCACAACAGAAACACCAATATCTCCATACTATGCCTGCATAAAATGGAGTGTGGGTGTGTGTGCACCTACCATGCTTGACCAAAAAGGAATGGAAACTATGAGGAACACACGAAAACAGTAATCAAAAGATGCTCATACGATGATAAACAATGACACCTAGACTCTAAGTAATGGATGAGCAATGGGGGACCTCATGCATGCACAAAATAACAAATTAAACAAAAGGGAAAGGGGAACATGGCCATAGGGTTGCCTATACACATGCATTCACAGCACTTAATCATAAAGACATGCACACATTCATGCTATTACACTTCGGATCATGCAAGAAGGAAGGCGTAAGGCCATCCCAAAGACCAAACAAAAGATAAGATAATGTGAGTGAGAGAGATGCACCACTACGAGAAGGGAGCATGGGGGTTACATAGGGGTACAAGAGAGGTAGTGGGAGAGGAACATGCTCCTCCGCAAATAATTAGAACAGACCCCCAAAACAGTGGCTTAAAATGACCCAAAAATGCAAGGAAAGTCTCTCATCCTCTCCCTAGAACTAGTCGAACACTTCTCATTACTTGTGGGAGCCTCCAGGTAGCACAAATGATAAGAAAACATGCAAATATTGTAATAGAAAGCAAGCCTAAACAGCCATAAACAAAGTGCTCTTAAACCTCATGGAATAGCTCCAATCTTATATATGTGAAGTAATGGATGGCAAGGAGTGATACCTGATGGTTTTAAAACCTTTTTGTTGAGTGTAGACCCTTCTTTGAGGCCAAAACAGGCACTGGAGCTCCTTCTTCTGGCAGCAACAGCAAGTTCCCTCCTTCTTCCTTAGGTGAAGATGGGAAAGAATGGGTCAAGAAGGGGTAGAAGGGTATAGAGATGGTGTTTGGGGGACTTGGAAGGCAATGAGGGGTTGAATGGGAGAGTTTCGGAGCATGAACAAAGGAGGAGAAAGGGTGGAAACCAACCAAAGGAAAGCCAACCCCCGAAATGGGGCTGCTGTTGCCTTTTTATAGAAAACTTAATGTATCCGGCATTTAATGTCGGATACACTACACTTCCTTTGTATCCGGCATATTATGTCAGATACACTGCACTTCCTTTGTATCCGGCATATTATATCGGATACAAACACAATCATTTCGAAAATTAAATGCCGCCGCGAATTTGTCGGGGAATCGGCACGAATCTCGCTGAGCAAATCTTTGTATCTGACATTTGATGTCGGTTATACACAAACCTATGTGTATCCGATATATTTGGTCGGATACAAATCAAAAAATTACAGATTTGCCCCTCAACTTGACCGATTTGACACTTTTGGGTATCTACGGACTGCCCCCTGCGAAATTTTGCTTTAAACCCTGGGATATTTTGCATGTTTGGATATTTACGGATTGCCCCTCGAGATATTTTCTTGCGCTACTTGCCATGTGTGCGGCGTTTTGCCACGTGTGCAGCTTTCTGGGTTTTGCTGCTCGGAACTTCGACAGCTCATATCTCCTTCATCCGGACTCCAATTTGAGCAAACTTAGTTGCGTTGGACTCGTATCGGAGTCCTCTATCCATTGGGATAGGATTAAGCAGCTGATCTGGGGTTTTGCGAAAAGTCAACTTTCGGCTCCCCCACAGACCCTTCATCCGGACTCTGATTCCAGGAAACTCAGTTGCGTTGGAACCGTGTCGAGATTCTCTATCCATTGAGATAGGGCAATGTGACCAATTTTCTCTTGATCAAAATGTCAATTTTTGACCCCTCAGGGTTTGACTTTTCTGTTGTCTTTTAGCACACACTTTTTGTTTTCTTCTTCTTCTTTTTTTATTTTTTGGTTTGATCAAAATTTGGGTGCTTACAATAGGGGCAATGCACGGATAGGTCATGGTGTGATAACAAGCTCTTCATGTGAATGCTTTTGGGTGCCTAACGCTTGAATTTCGTCTTCCCTAAACGGGTCGACGGTTGCTGGGACGTGGACCTCTTTATTCCTCCATTCTCCTTTGATGCACTGGTGGTAAGTTGAGGGGACTAACTTGAATTTGTGTATCCAAGGTCTCCCAATTAAGATATGATAAGTTGTCTCGGCATCAAGAACACGAAGTCGGGTTATGCTCCTGAACAGGCTAATCTCCAGTTGTACATCTATAAACCCGCAATCATCATTGATTGATTGGCAAAACCGTTGACCTCTACAGGCTTTCGCTTGATCTCTGATGCAGGAAAATGGATTAATCTCACAATTCTTAGTGATATTAAGTTGATGGATGATCCAAGGTCAATTAAAGCTCAACCAACTTCCACTCCGTTGACTTTCGCTGTAACATAGAGTGGCCTATTATGATCGTCCTTTGCAATGGCCATGTCTTCTGGCTTAAAGGTAATTATCAGGCCACCCTTTTCCAGGGAGACCTGTTGGCATGAGTTATACTCCTTGGCGGCAACAGCAACCAAAGCTTTTGTGGCCTTCTTCTTCATGGCTTAAGTAAAGCCCAATTCATTGAAGAATGTTTGAAACTTGATTGAATTTGCCAACTTTTCTTTTGCTACATTTGGCAAATTGGCTTCACAACCTCCGCTTTACCACAGTTCTTCTTCCTCTAAATTATGTTGCCCACGAATCATGGATACAACCTCCTTCCCTTTATGATTTGGCAAGGGATTGACGTGTACCTTAGCATCAGGTAGATCAAGCTCACCAGCTTTTAGTTGCAAGTTGAATATTCGCCTAAGGGACCAGTAGGTAGTGGTTGGATGAGTAGTGGTGCGGTGAAACTTACAGTAGTTAGAATTCCTCTTGTCAGCATCTGTTGGCAACTTTTCAATATTAGGTAGCCTAATAGCCTTATCTACTATCCATTGGTCGACAATGGCCTCAACCTGTTTTGGCTTGCAAGGGAAAGGTGGTGGATCAATAAACCCTTCCTTGTTGACTGGCTTCTATAACGCATTTGTTGGTCGGCGCTGTGTTCTTGCTGGACGTTGTGACTCCTCTGTATGATGCTTTATTTTAGTAGGCTCAGCCGCCAAAACATCTGCTGTAACACCCCAAACCTGGGTCAATGCAAACCGGCACCTGACCCGAATCTGGTTTGCTACTGTAACAACCCGAATCTAGCTCAACAACCGAATTCGAGATACTACTGGCCCATATCAAATAATCAACAATAATTAACCAGACTGAAGAATTAAAATAATCCATATACCATTAATAATCAAAGTGCAAAATCATCAATGTGCAAAAGTGTAGTCTAACATCCTCATAAAGAAATAAATAACCATCCAATCCAAGTGATCAAGTCTGGTAATAATGAAAGGGTCACTAAAGCTCTCAATCTCTTTAGTACATCAAAAACCAAATAAATAATAAAATCAAACTGTCAAAGTACTAAAAAGTCCTCTCTCCTCGACCTTAGATCAAGTCGGGATAATAATAATCCTCCGACAAAAAATCAGCAGGCTCACTCCGATAATCCCCACTAGGATCCCCCTCTCGCGTATCAGCTAAAAAATAACATAAAGAAGTAGGGTGAGATATGAATATCTCAGTAGGCAACACATGCATGCTATAAACAGTTCATAAATATTAAAATAGATGTTCATACACGAATAAGCAGTCTCGAGTAAATAGGCTCGTATAAACATTCATATCGATCATGGAATACAAATCAACATATAAAACAGTTTAAGTATCAGTGAACAGTATAATGTAGAACTATTCAGCATGTCTATCATGAAGCTAACTCTGTGGCTGATGCTCTTGCAAATGAAGGATGCAACTCAACTCAATTTCATATTTTTAATTTTGATATTTTCCTTCCTGTACAAGCTAAGTGTAAGCACCCAAATTTTGATCAAACCAAACAAAAGAGAAAAAATGTGCTAAAAGACAACAAAATAGCTCAAAACCTGTCACGCCCCGAGTACTAAGCCTTAATAAATACATAGGCTCATATCCCAAGGCATGTTCTCGCTCGTAAGCCAACAACAATCTTATGACAAATGTACGAATCAGATTAAAACCAATAATAAAGTTCAAAGATTCTAAATAGCATCCCATAATGAAAATCGTCGAAATACCATAACAAAATTCCTACTAAACTTTTCTACGTAATTGATATCTCAATAATATCCCATCACTACAAGAGTGTTCAGACCCACCTATCAAAATAAAACTAGTAACGTAAGAGGAAGGTCGTTCACTGTCCTTTTGGTTCTGCGTTCCTCTCAGGACCTGAAAGTAATTAGTAGGAGTGAGTACGACGACTCAGTAGATGGAGCTATTTCTCTCCTTATTACAAGATTCACAACAAAAATATAACAATTAATCTTTGTATTTAGTATCTAGCAAGTATATAGAGGTATGCAGAAATCAATATTATCACTAACAATCTCATTACATATCACGTGCTACAGTCATTGTTTTCAGAATTCACATATCTCATATGCAAGTATTATATATACAATCAATCACACAATTGGAGGTTCTTCTGCATCAACGGGTCTTTTCCCCCCCTGATACCCTGCTACATTTCACAAGTCTCATGGGTCCTTCTCCCCTGCTACCCTGCTAGACTTCAAAAATCACAAGGGTCCTTCTCCCCCTGCTACCCTGCTAGACTTTCCATTAATCAACATTTAAATAACAAACAAACCAGTTCAGAAAGGAATTCACTTTATTTTTAAACCCAAATATTTAAAGAAAAGTTCACATTACCTAATCTTTAAATATGAAAAGAAAATTGATTAATGATTATAATTCACATCACCATTGACGTCCCTTTTTCTCATAATATTTAAAGAAAGGTTCCACCTAAACTTTAAATATTTGAAACAATCGATCAAGAATAGGTTAGATGTCTTCCCAAGGACCACTGCCCTTTCTCAAATTATCAGGTTAATGGTACCCAAATTTTAAATATATATAAGTTAGTCGATTCTATTTTAAGAATTGAGCACATCTTTTCTCAAAAAGGGGGGTTGACGTCCCTGTCTCTTATTTCTTTATTCGTTTATTTCTCCCTCTCCCTCAAGTTCTCTCTTCTGATAAACAAAAGGTCACTGAAACTCTTTGCTCTCTCTCTCTCTTCCGAATTCAGAACTCGACAGACCCCTTTGTTTTATTCTCTGAAAACTTTATTTTATTTGCTTATTTCTCCCTCCCTCACGTTCTCTCCTCTGATAAACAATGGTCAATAAAACTCTCTTAGTCTCTTTCTCTCTCTTCCGAATTCATAAGTCGACAGACCCCATTTTTATTCTCTGAAATTTTATTTTATTCATTTTCCTCTCCAAATTCTGTAGCTGTTATAATGGTTTTGGCAAGATCGCAAGATTGCCATCTGCTCTCTCTCTCTCTCTTTCTACAGTAACCAAGAACCTCACCTGTTCTCTCTCTAATTTATACGACAGCCACCCATCTCTTCTCTACTCTGTTTTCATTCTCTTTTTCTTCCTAACCACTCACAAATCATATCGATCTTTCTAATTACAGGATGGTCTCATGGCAGTCATAGTTTCCACACGGTTTCCAGACCTAACAGATGTTAAGAATCAAACCAAAAAGCCACAGGGAATTTCAGGTTGTAGTTTACACAGTCACGGATTGTCAAGCAGTTAACCACATCATTTCAAATCAGTATGCAAGCATGCTCTCTACCATTAACCAGAAATCATGCATACATTGTAATAACCTATTCTAAGAGCTAACATTTCCAAATCCATATACGAATAGAACAGCAGCAAATCAAGTTATACGAATAGAATAGCAGCACCTACCTAGCTTTTGTTTTTAGAAGACCCAACAAAAAAAGAAGCTCAACGTCAAGGCCTCCTCTCTCTCCTGGTCGTCAAGTACAAACCCCAATCAGTGTTGCTAAAAGAAGCTAATAAGATAACCCTAATCCTTATTTATACATATGAAGTAAAATGTCTTTAGTACCCTTTGATCATATTCAAAATTACCCATCTAGTCCTGAGGGTGTGAGATTTAATCTCAACCCTCCAATTTACCATCCCCTCAAGATTTTTGACTAACCAATGGGGTGAAGCCCGGTCAATGTTGAAAATTTGACCGGGTCCTTACATTCTATACACCTTAAAAGAATTTCGACCTCGAAATTAAGAAGAAATAGACAACATTAAAACCACATACCTATTGGGTGAATAAATGGGGGTATTTTTCCCTCACTTCCATCTCTGGCTCCCAAGTTGCTTCAGCTTCTCCATGATTACTCCATTGCACCTTCACTAGTGAAATGGTTTTCCTCCTTATCACATGCTCCTTCTTATCTAGGATCCGGATAGGAGTCTCCACATAAGTCACGTCTTCCCGAATGGGTACTGACTTCAATTCTAGTACATGAGAAGGGTCTTGAATGCACTTCCGCAACATTGATACGTGGAACACATCGTGTACTGAGGATAGTTGAATAGGCAGCTTCAACCGATAAGCTACCTCTCCTATCTTTTCTAAGATCTCAAAAGGCCCCACGTATCTAGGTGCCAACTTTCCTCTCTTCCCAAATCGAAACACCCCCTTCATTGGCGATACTTTCAAGAAAACTTTATCACCTTCTTCAAATTCTAAGGGTCTTCTTCGACGATCTGTATAGCTTTTCTGGCGGTTCTGGGCTGTCTTTAGTCTGTCTTTAATTACTTTAACCTTATTAGAAGTTTCTTGAATCAAATCTGGGCCCACCACTGCTCTTTCCCCTACTTCAGTCCAGCAGACCGGAGATCTACACGGTCTACCATACAAAGCCTCATATTCTGTCACAGACATGCTTCCTTGTTCTAATTTCAAGAACTCCGATGCCTTTTCTCTTTTGTAGCTTTCCGGATAGTATTTCTCAAAGAACAGCTTCTTAAATTGCTCCCATGACACTCCTTCGATAATACGAGTCCTGGCAGTCATCTCCCACCATTTATAAGCTTCTCCCTTAAGCACAAATACAGCTAACTTTACCTTATCTCCATCTCCACACCCCATACTTCCGAATATTTTCTCAATATCTGTCATCCAATCTTCTGCTTCTACCGGATCAGCTGTCCCTTTAAATATGGGTGGTGACATTTTCTGGAACCTCTCCATTGGAGTCTTATGCTGTTCCACAGGTTCAGGGATTTGTGGTGCGACTCTGGCATTCTGTTCCAAGTTCCTCTACATCATATCTGCCATACCACCTAATACCCTCATAATATCCTCCATCTGAGAACTATGTCCCTCACTAGAACTTCCAATTGCCGCAATTTGGTTCCTAGACCCTCTTCCAGCCATTCTGCATATACGACATAGAAACACAAAATATTCAAAACTCAATTCTATAACTTTAAAATTTTCCTGGAATTTAGACTCTTTTACCCTATACATCTGCAGCTGCTTGAGGTGAAAGGCTCAAATTTCCAGGAAAAAAATAAAACAATTGACTTGAAAACTCTACACACCTTAAAAATATTTCATCATAAAATATTTCTGATTTTGTCTTCCTTGCAAAGCCAAAGTCCATACGAAAGGTCGGCATGATCAGTGCCTTCCCTTCCTATCGACTAGACTTGTACACAGTCGGTAACCCCTAGGTATCAACCTGGAGCGCTCTGATAGCATTTGTAACGCCCCAGACCCATACCCAGCAAGATATTGTCCGCTCTGGGCCCACGGGCCCTCACGGATTTGTTTTTAAGGATAACACGAGAAAACTTCCCAGGGGTCACCCATCCTAGCAGTGCTCCCACCCGAGCACGCTTAACTTTAGGGTTCCCAGGGGATTTAGTCCCATGTTGCTCCTTAAAAGGCCTCTTGTTAATTTGGGGGTCTTAAGACTACTTATAGCATCCCCGAGCGTTGTAGGATCCCAACCATATGCACATACTCGCCTGGTAGCTCGCCAATGAGACTACCCATTCACCCGCCCACACAGGCAACCAGGATGTCACATACTCCCCTCCATGGGACAACGCGTCCCCGCGTTGGGCCGGACCCGCACAGTTTCCGGTTGGGGCAGGCTCTGATACCATTTGTCACGCCCCGAGTACTAAGCCTTAATAAATACATAGGCTCATATCCCAACGCATGTTCTCGCTCGTAAGCCAACAACAATCTTATGACAAATGTACGAATCAGATTAAAACCAATAATAAAGTTCAAAGATTCTAAATAGCATCCCATAATGAAAATCGTCGAAATACCATAACAAAATTCCTACTAAACTTTTCTACGTAATTGATATCTCAATAATATCCCATCACTACAAGAGTGTTCAGACCCACCTATCAAAATAAAACTAGTAACGTAAGAGGAAGGTCGTTCACTGTCCTTTTGGTTCTGCGTTCCTCTCAGGACCTGAAAGTAATTAGTAGGAGTGAGTACGACGACTCAGTAGATGGAGCTATTTCTCTCCTTATAACAAGATTCACAACAAAAATATAACAATTAATCTTTGTATTTAGTATCTAGCAAGTATATAGAGGTATGCAGAAATCAATATTATCACTAACAATCTCATTACATATCAGGTGCTACAGTCATTGTTTTCAGAATTCACATATCTCATATGTAAGTATTATATATACAATCAATCAACCAATTGGAGGTTCTTTTGCATCAACGGGTCTTTTCCCCCCCTGCTACCCTGCTACATTTCACAAGTCTCATGGGTCCTTCTCCCCCGCTACCCTGCCAGACTTCATAAATCACAAGGGTCCTTCTCCCCCTGCTACCCTGCTAGACTTTCCATTAATCAACATTTAAATAACAAACAAACCAGTTCAGAAAGGAATTCACTTTATTTTTAAACCCAAATATTTAAAGAAAAGTTCACATTACCTAATCTTTAAATATGAAAAGAAAATTGATTAATGATTATAATTCACATCACCATTGACGTCCCTTTTTCTCATAATATTTAAAGAAAGGTTCCACCTAAACTTTAAATATTTGAAACAATCGATCAAGAATAGGTTAGATGTCTTCCCAAGGACCACTGCCCTTTCTCAAATTATCAGGTTAATGGTACCCAAATTTTAAATATATATAAGTTAGTCGATTCTATTTTAAGAATTGAGCACATCTTTTCTCAAAAAGGGGGGTTGACGTCCCTGTCTCTTATTTCTTTATTCGTTTATTTCTCCCTCTCCCTCACGTTCTCTCTTCTGATAAACAAAAGGTCACTGAAACTCTTTGCTCTCTCTCTCTTCCGAATTCAGAACTCGATAGACCCCTTTGTTTTATTCTCTGAAAACTTTATTTTATTTGCTTATTTCTCCCTCCCTCACGTTCTCTCCTCTGATAAACAATGGTCAATAAAACTCTCTTAGTCTCTCTCTCTCTCTTCCGAATTCATAAGTCGAAAGACCCCATTTTTATTCTCTGAAATTTTATTTTATTCATTTTCCTCTCCAAATTCTGTAGCTGTTATAATGGTTTTGGCAAGATCGCAAGATTGCCATCTGCTCTCTCTCTCTTTCTACAGTAACCAAGAACCTCACCTGTTCTCTCTCTAATTTATACGACAGCCACCCATCTCTTCTCTACTCTGTTTTCATTCTCTTTTTCTTCCTAACCACTCACAAATCATATCGATCTTTCTAATTACAAGATGGTCTCATGGCAGTCATAGTTTCCACACGGTTTCCAGACCTAACAGATGTTAAGAATCAAACCAAAAGCCACAGGGAATTTCAGGTTGTAGTTTACACAGTCACGGATTGTCAAGCAGTTAACCACACCATTTCAAATTAGTATGCAAGCATGCTCTCTACCATTAACCAGAAATCATTCATACATTGTAATAACCTATTCTAAGAGCTAACATTTCCAAATCCATATACGAATAGAACAGCAGCAAATCAAGTTATACGAATAGAACAGTAGCACCTACCTAGCTTTTGTTTTTAGAAGACCCAACAAAAAAAGAAGCTCAACGTCAAGGCCTCCTCTCTCTCCTGGTCGTCAAGTACAAACCCCAATCAGTGTTGCTAAAAGAAGCTAATAAGATAACCCTAATCCTTATTTATACATATGAAGTAAAATGTCTTTAATACCCTTTGATCATATTCAAAATTACCCATCTAGTCCTGAGGGCGTGAGATTTAATCTCAACCCTCCAATTTACCATCCCCTCAAGATTTTTGACTAACCAATGGGGTGAAGCCCGGTCAATGTTGAAAAGTTGACCGGGTCCTTACATTATTATTGGTTTTAATCTGATTTGTACATTTGTCATAAGATTGTTGTTGGCTTACGAGCGAGAACATGCCTTGGGATACGAGCCTATGTATTTATTAAGGCTTAGTACTCGGGGCGTGACAAATGGTATCAGAGCCTGCCCCGACCGGAAACTGTGCAGGTCCGGCCCAACGCGGGGACGCGTTGTCCCATGGAGGGGAGTATGTGACATCCTGGCTGCCTGTGTGGGCGGGTGAATGGGTAGTCTCATTGGTGAGCTACCAGGCGAGGATGTGCATATGGTTGGGATCCCACAACGCTCGGGGATGCTATAAGTAGTCTTAAGACCCCCAAATTAGCAAGAGGCCTTTTAAGGAGCAACACGGGACTAAATCCCCTGGGAACCCTAAAGTTAAGCATGCTCGGGTGGGAGCACTGCTAGGATGGGTGACCCCTGGGAAGTTTTCTCGTGTTATCCTTAAAAACAAATCCGTGAGGGCCCGTGGGCCCAGAGCGGACAATATCTTGCTGGGTATGGGTCTGGGGCGTTACAAAACCCTAAGGGGCAAAAATTGACCTTTTTATTGGGTGCAAATTCCCCACCATACTTCTTCCCAATGAGTAGGAAATTCCGACACGATTCTAACGCAACTGAGTTTGCTCAGATTGAGGTCCGGATGAAGAAGATATGAGCCGGTCAATCTTGAGGGGAGCCGAAAGTTGACTTTTTGCCGAACCCCTAATCAGGTGCTTACCCCCATGCCATTGAATAGAGGGCTCCGATACGGGTCCAACGCAATTGAGTTTGCCCAAATCGGAATCCGGATGAAGAAGATATGAGCTGTCGAAGTTTCCGGGCAGCAAAACCAGAAACTGCGCACGTGGCAAAGAAACTGCACACGTGGCGACAAACGCAGCAAAATATCTCAGGGGGGCAATCTTTAAATATCCAAAACTTGCAAAAGATCTCAGGGACTAAACCGAAAATTGTACAGGGCAATCCGTAGATATCCAAAAGTGTCAAATCGGTCGAATCAGTCAAATCAGTCAAGTCGAGGGGCAAATCCGTAATTTTTTCGATTTGTATTCGATCAAATATGTCGGATACACATGCTTTTATTCATATCCGACATATAGTGCCGGATACAAGAGATTTGCCCGCGAGATTTGCGCAGATTTCGGGGGTTGGCTTCTTTTGGTGAGTTTCCACCCTTCCTTCTCGACCCCCACTGGTCCGAATCCCTTCTCTTCCACCACTCCTTGCCTCCACAACCATCACACACCACCTTAAGCCCATTCCACCTCCTTGTTTCTCTCTCCTTCTTCTTTCTCATCCAACCCAAAGGGGGAGAAGCTGCTGTTGGCGGGAGAAGGTGCTGCTCCAGCCACTTCCTTTGTCTTAAGGAGGCTCCACACATCACAAAAGGGTGCCTAATCCCCAAGGTAATGTTTCCTACGATCTCTTCTTGTTCAATATAAGTCAAGATGAGCCTATTTCGAGCATATGTGGGTATTTTCTATGTGTAGTGTCTCTTCTCTTTGTTTTTTTCTCTTCATGTTGAATATGGAAGCCCCATGGTAAGGGGGAGATGCACATGTGGTCCATGAGGGGTGAGGGACCGCCTAAGCATGTGTTCCATAGCCTTAATAGCATAATCTCGTTATTGATGTCCCATTTGCAAGAGGAAGCATGTTTCCTCCTATTTAGCCTTCTTTTGTACCCCATGTAAACCCCCCGTATTCCCTTCTCGTGGTTGCTCACCTCTCTCCCCGTTACTACTTTTCGGCCGTCCCTGGTGGTGGTCACGAGACTTCCCTCTCGCAAGATCTAAGAGCCAAGGTTCGTGAAAGCATGTGCATGTGTAAGCACCCATTTCGTTTATTTATCATCACTTTTTGTGCTTACTGTGTTGAGTGAGATTGGAAACCATAACAGGGACTCCTTGGTCCCTGTCCAATCATTGCATGGGATCCAAAGTGGAAGAGGTAAAAACAATGCCTTTTCCCTCCCCTTTTCCATGTTATAAAAATCACCAAAAGTGACCAAATTGGAGGTCTTCCTCTCACCTGAACCATTGTGGGCTCACACAGGAGCCCACACAATCCCTGGAACACCCCAAGGAGCCTAAAAGCCCAACCCCAATGCAAAAATCCGAGAAAAAGGCTTCTGGGGGTTGATTCGGCAACTCAGGTTGGATCAACAAAGCCCCATGTGTAGCCGGCGAAAGATGCCGAATACACTGTGCCCTGTGTATAACCAGCGTCTCAGGCCGACTACACTGCCAGAATGTCATTTTTGCGATATTGTGCCATTTTTTGGGTTTGTTTGATCAAGCCGGACGAACCAGAGGGGTTTCCGAGTCAACCGAAAACCCAAGATGGGCCATGGGCCGACCCGGTCCAAATCGATTTCCGGTGGGCCTTCCAACGGGGCCCACCAAGCCCGACCAACTTATTTGTGCTTAAATAAGATAATTAAAAGTATTAAGTGGGCCAGACCCTTTGAGGCCCACCAAAGCCCATCTGGGGCAGCATGCATGTTTAGATTTAGGCATGGTTTGGCCGAGACTGCGGGTAGGGCCGGTCGGGCCCACTAAAGCCCACTAAACCAAATCAACTTAGGGTTTCCAAACCCTAATTAAGGAAGTCTTGGGCCTTCAAGCCCAAGCCTAGGTAAAGGGGGCCCCAAGCCTAAGGCCTGGCCCATTTTGGCACACTCAATAAAGATAATAAAAAACACTTGGCAACCAACTGTGCGGCCCACTCAAGGGCCCACATAGCAATCCCGGCCCACTTTTGCATATAAATCAAATTTAATCAAACTTGAAATTCAAATAAAATCAATTCATTGAGCCAAAACCCAAAGGGCCTCTCAAGTTTAGACTAAGGCCCA